>OY288287.1:10280866-12730106 GCA_958450335.1 Hibiscus tridactylites
CAGAATTTAACGTTCTCGCCCCACTACTACTACTTCATAATCCTCTAAAAGCCTCAAGAACACACGCTTTGTCTCGAAATCTTCCCCAGCTCTATGTTCCACAAGCTAATCCATGCCCAAAATTACATCAAAACCATAAAACGACAATTCCATCATATCCACGGGAAAAACATGACCTTGAACCATCAAATGATATCTTTGTACATCTTTCTAACTACACCTGTCTCACCAAAGGAACTCATGACACTCATAAGTACATCTAATATCTCAACCGGAATATCTAACAGCTTCGCATGCTCACTCAATATATATGAATGTGTAGAGCCGTAATCAATCAAAGAAAGCAAAGTCAAAGACTGTAACGAGAAATTACCTGCAATCACATCTGTGTCATTCATGTCCTCACGATGCGCATACACTCTAGCCGGTCCACCTTCCTCGGGCTGAACTGCCACAACATGAGCCACATTTCTTTGACCATTATTCTTAGGCTGAAAGTTACCTCGACCGCGCCCACGGCCTCTCTGATGTTCGACAGCTCGAGCAGGAGCCTGTCGATCCATAGCCGGATGTGGACAATCACGCTTCAAGTGTGCTCAAGACCCGCAGTTCCAACATGAGCCATAAGTGCTCCAACGTTTGCCGAAATGACGTTTACCACACTTGGTACGCTTAGGAGTACGATATTCAGCCCCTTGATCGTGATGGCCTCGCCCCGGATTACCACCTCCATACCTATGATCATGATGGGGTCTCCTATCTTTGTACCTCTTAGCACGGTCTCTATCCCACTCGACAGTCTTTTTCCCGAACTAAATCCACCTCTACGATTAGCAAGTCCCAAAGACTGCTTAATTTCCTTGGCCTTAGCGACCAATACATCAAAATCCGTATAGTCAGAAGCCAACATGTAGGTCTTCACCTCCTAGATCAAACTATATAAAAAACGCTCTTATCATTCCCTCTCAGTAGGAACCAACTCAGAAGCGTATTGACTAAGACGTACGAACTGTATCTCATACTCGGATACGACCATGCTACCCTGAACTAGATCCATGAACTCTCTCTTCTTCCCGTCTAGGTATCGAGGACCTAGATACTTCTTACGAAAAGCAGTCCTAAAAAATTCCTAAGTAACCTCGGCCTGTGGCATAACCGTTGTGATGGTAGTCCACCAAGTATAGGTAATCTTTCTGAAGCAAAGAGACGATGCAACCTAATTTATGTGCATCAGAGCACTCCATCTATCCCAAAATACAAACGGTGCTCTCAAACCATGTATAACCCACTTAGACCGGCCTAGACGCTTGACCCGAACTACGAAGATTACACGGGGAAAACCAAAGTCAACCCGAAAGTCAACCTTGATTAACGACTCTTTTTTATTTTAATCTTGTCTATATGCACATTAAGCCTATGTGAGTACTCACGAATCATGGAAGAGAAAAGGACATCGATCGGAAAACATTTAGGGACTTAATTGCATAAATTACACGTTTAGGGACCAAAATGTAATTTCTATAATTTAAAAGGACTTAGCCGATTTTAGGTTTACCAATTTGAAAATAATCATGTTACATGCTTCTCTGTCAAGTTTCAGCTTTAAAAGGCATCCCAAGCTCAAGCAATTGCATCCACAACATTCGGGACTAAAATGTAAATCAGGGAAACTTAAAACAATTCAAAACAACATCCAACGGTCAACTATATCGGAACGCCTACCCACCTTACTGAAACACTCGTATCGTAACGGTGTTGACTGTTTTGGTACTCTGGTATGTTCCGAGACTAGTATCGAAACAGGCTTCACCAGTAGCTAAACTGTTTCGAAACAGCTCCATCCGTTCCGAACCACCGTGGCCATTAAAGGCCCCCGTTTCGGAACATGTGAGGGTGTTTCGATACACCTTGCCCAGTGACAGCAGAAATTGCTGGTTTTCGACATTTCCATCCATTCAAACACACTTCAATGAGCACCAAATCACACTAGCAACCCATTTAGCCACTAAGGAACATATTTAAGACCCCTAGACTAGAGCATGGCATCAAACACAAAAGCACACAATCTATAGGAATGCACATATAAATAATATAATATAAGTATGTCACATATCAACATGCAACACATTATACGTCCTATTATTTAAGGCACAAGTATTATCAAATGATTCAGAAATATTAGCACAAGTAAGGAACAGAGCTTCCCTGAAACGTTGCGCCCTAGATCGTGTAATTGGTCCTAACGGTAGGACCTCCGGATCAGTAACATGTGCTGGTGAAGACGTGCTCACATCATCCCCCCCTCTTGAAAAGGATTTGTCCGCAAATCTGTACAATCACCATAAAGGGTTAAGTCAGAAACATTAAATGTGGCACTTACATTGTATTCTCCGGGTAGATCTATCTTGTAGGCGTTGTCATTCACTTTCTCCAACACCTGAAAAGGACCATCTCCTCGCGGTAACAGCTTGGACCGCCTTTGGGCCGGAAATCTTTCCTTTCGGAAATGAACCCAAACCCAATCACCAACATCGAAGGTGACTCGCTTCCTTCCTTTGTTTGCTTGCTTTTCATACTGCTGAGTCCTTCGTTCTAGGTTCTCCTTAACCTGTTGATGCAACTTCTTCACATAATCGGCTTTGCTTTGACCATCTCTGTTCGTCACCTGTTCCTGTGGCAAAGGCAATAAATCTAGAGGCGTAATAGGATTAAAACCATAAACAACCTCAAATGGTGACATTTTAGTAGCAGAATGTACAACATGGTTATAAGCAAACTCAACATGTGGCAAACAATCTTCCCAAGTCTTAATATTCTTTTTAATGATGGAACGAAGTAAAGTAGATAAAACCCTGTTAACAACCTCAGTTTGTCCATCAGTCTGGGGATGACAAGTAGTAGAAAACATGAGTTTCGTACCTAATTTGCTCCAAAGAGTCCTCCAGAAGTGACTCAAAAACTTCACATCCCTGTCAGAAACAATCGACCTAGGAATACCATGTAAACGTACAACATCCCTAAAGAATAAGTTAGCCACATTAACAACATCATCAGTCTTATGGCAAGCAATAAAATGTGCCATTTTCGAGAACCTATCAACCACAACAAATACACTATCTCTACCATTTCTAGTTCGAGGCAATCCCAAAACAAAATCCATCGAAATATCAGTCCAAGGGGAATCAGGAATAGGTAGAGGTAAGTACATACCATGTGGTGAAACCTTCGACTTTGCCTTCCTACATGTCACACAACGTTCACAATACCTTTCAACGTCTCTGCGCATCTTTGGCCAAAACAGATGCTCTTTCAAGGTATGTAACGTCTTGGTGACTCCAAAATGACCCATCAATCCACCTTCATGTGCCTCACGGATCAGAATATCACGCATCGAACCCTGGGGAATGCAAATCCTGTTTTCCTTGAAAAGATAGCCATCATGCCTGTAAAACTTTCCATCTGCACCTTTCGAACAAGCATTAAACTTATCTCTAAAATCACGAATATATGCAAAACCAATCAGATGTGAATCAAGATAACTCAAAAGTGCATACCTACGTGATAATGCATCAGCAACGACATTTTCTTTCCCTTTCTTGTATCGAATGACATAAGGAAAAGATTCTAAGAATTCAACCCACTTAGCATGTCGTTTATTCAATTTATGCTGACCTGTGATGTAACGTAAAGCCTCGTGGTCGGTGTGGATCACAAACTCCTTAGGCAACAAATAATGTTGCCATGTCTCTAATGCCCGAATCAGTGCATACATCTCTTTATCATAAATCGGATAGTTCAATGTAGCACCACTCAATTTCTCGCTAAAGTAAGCAACGAGCCTCTTTTCCTGCATCAAAACAGCACCTATACCAATTCCAGAAGCATCACATTCAATTTCAAACGTTTTATCAAAATCAGGTAATGCCAACACAGGTGCTCTAGTCAAACAATCTTTAATTTTCAAAAAGGCATCTTCTTGTTCTTTACCCCATGAGAAGACTGAATTCTTCTTTATAATCCCGGTTAAGGGGGCGGTAATAGAACTGAAGTTAGGAACAAACCGTCGATAAAAACTCGCTAAACCATGAAACGATCTAACCTGAGTAATCGATGTCGGTCGTGGCCATTCCTGAATTGCCTTTATCTTCTCAGGATCAACTTCAACTCCCTGAGAACTAACAATGTAACCAAGAAATGTGAGTTTGTCGGTACAAAATACACACTTCTCCATGTTACCAAACAATCTTTCTTCTCGCAAAACCTGCAGAACAGCTCGCAAATGTCCTACGTGATCCTGTAAAGACTTGCTATAGATCAAGATATCATCAAAATATACAACACAAAATTTACCAATGAAGGATCGCAGAACATGATTCATCAAACGCATAAAAGTACTAGGTGCATTAGTTAAACCAAAAGGCATTACTAACCATTCGTACAAACCTAGCTTTGTTTTGAAGGCTGTTTTCCACTCATCGCCTTCTCGCATGCGAATCTGATGATAGCCGCTCCTTAAGTCAATTTTGGAGAAGATGACGGCTCCGCAAAGCTCGTCCAACATGTCATCAAGTCTTGGAATGGGATGACGATACTTAATTGTGATCTGGTTCACAGCTCGACAATCTACGCACATCCTCCAAGAACCATCTTTCTTCGGCACTAACAGCACCGGAACAGCACACGGACTCAAGCTCTCTCGAATGTAACCCTTGTCCATCAACTCAGTAATTTGCCTTTGAAGCTCTTTCGTCTCTTCAGGGTTGGTTCGATAAGCTGGCCGGTTCGGAATAGTAGCACCTGGAATGAAATCAATCTGGTGCTCAATGCCACGAAGAGGTGGCAATCCCTTCGGTGTTTCAGCTGGAAACACGTCCTCAAACTCCTGCAAAAGTGTCAAAATCGGTGAAGGTAGATCAGTAGGAAAATCTGTCAATAAACAATAATCTTTAAACATCAAAATAAGAACAGATTGTTGAGAGGAAAGACATTTCCTGATTTCGCTACTGCTCGCATACACGGACATCTTCTTCTTCTCTTTTGCAGTCTCTTTACTCTTTTTCAAGCTTGCCTGATCTTCAAACACTTGACTCGGTGTCAAAGGAGCCAAAGTGATCTTCTTACCTGCATGCATAAAAGAGTAACGATTTGTATAACCATCATGCATTACCTTCTTGTCATACTGCCAAGGGCGTCCCAAAAGAAGGTGAGTAGCATCCATCGTCACAACATCACAAAGGACCTCGTCCTTGTAGTTTCCAATTGAAAATGGCACAATAGCCTGTCTGGTCACTTTAAGCTCACCACCATCATTCAACCACTGTAACTTATATGGATGAGGATGCTTTGTCGTTTTCAGACCTAACCTGTCAACCATCACTGAACTGGCAACATTAGTACAACTACCACTATCAATAATCACAACACATACCTTGTCTTGCACCTTGCATCGTGTGTGAAAGATATTCTCACGCTGTAGATCATCTGGTACCTGTTGCACATTCAGACTTCTTTTAATAACCAAAAGTTCCATTACCTTACCAGATTCAGGAACCTCTAGGTCAGTCTCATCTTCCTCTTCAGTAGGGAGATCACGCACTTCCTCCTCGGAATCTGACTCAATCTCACCATCATCTCGCATCAACATAACCCTCCGGTTAGGACATTGACTAGCAACATGTCCTCTCCCAAGGCACTTGAAACACTGGATATCTCGTGCTCGCTCTTGCGCCACCACTTGATGCTTACCACACCCATTATCAGCAACGGGGGCCTTTGGTTTGCTGGTTTCGCCTTGCTCACGAATCCGAAGTGGTTGTTGTGGTGCTTGCTTCCTGGAATTGTTAGGAGTATATAATGGATTTGAAAAGGATTTAAAAGAAGGGTTACCTCGATTTGAAGACTTCCTGCGCTGCTGTCGTTCAATCTTTATTGCCATCTGCACCATGTCATCAACCTCGACATAATGCTGTAATTCAACAGCATTAGCAATCTCGGTGTTCAACCCTGCTAGAAAACGTGCCATGGTAGCTTCTCGATCTTCCTCGATATTCTCACGCATCATAGCCATTTCCATATCCTTGAAATAATCTTCAACACTCCTACTTCCCTGTTTCAAGTTTTGCAATTTTTGAAACAAATCACGATGATAATGAATAGGAACAAACCTTTTACGCATTAGTCGCTTCATCTCGATCCATGATGCAACTGGATCATCACCGATACGTCTACGACTAAGCAATAACTGGTCCCACCATATCAAGGCATAATCAACAAACTCTGTTGCTGCTAATCGAACCTTCTTCTGTTCCGAGTAATTATAACACTCGAAAATGTGCTCCACTTTGCTTTCCCAAGCCAAGTATGCATCAGGATCTGAGCGTCCCTGAAAAGAAGGAATAGCAATCTTAATGTTAGTCAAATTATCGTCTACCTGTTGCACACGTCCTTGTCTAGGAATATGCTGCCTCGGTGACCGTTCGTCTTCATTTTCATTCATCACATCATTAACAGAGTTGGATCCTCCATCAAACCTATCCATCCTCGACTGTAATGGCTCTAAGGCGGTAGCCACTACTCGTTGCATCATTCTCTCTAAGGCTTGCATTTGAGGAATCAGTGGATCCTGTTCAACCGTGTGATCATCGGAACCTGTCATAATTAACAACAAAAAACAAACTAACAAACGGGTTAAAGGTTAGAGAAAAAAAAGTAGTCCTCACCAATCACACAACAAAAATCCTCACAAGTCACTCCAAAGAATTTGCACTCAAGAAAATAAGGAATTAACACTCAGCACTCGTGTTTCACTCGGGAGAATACTCGAATGGCTCTTTTTGTCTCCCCTTCTGTTCTCACACGCTCTGTTTGCCTTTTCCCTCAATCTCTCGTACTTAGTTCTTTAAAGGAACTGATTCCGATGTTCAGATTCTGCAAGTGTTGTCAAATTGAAAGAAAACAACGGGTGACGGGTGAATATTGTTAGAACAAAGATAAGGGTTAGGAAAAAAAAGAAAAAAAAATGAAAGTTGAGAATTGGGCTGAAAAAAGAAGATAAGAATATGAAATGAAAGAAAAGATGCTAAAAGAACAAGAATTTAGCAACTTACGCAGTAGAAATGCTTACCACCATCCTATCTCCGGAACAAACAAGAAAAGTTGATTTCGGATGATTTTAAGGTATTTCAAGGCATGATAAGCATATCCTTCATCATTTCACGTCCAAACATCACATATTAACACAAAATATCCCAAATATTCGAAACTGATTTTTTTTTCGAATTTTTTTCTTATTTTTTTTGACTTTGACTTTTTTGGTCAAACTTTGAATTTTGACTTTTTTTTTCAGAATTTTTTTTTTGAATTTTTGTTTCTTTTTTTTTTGGCTTTTGTATATATGTATTTTTTTTGATGTCTGGTAGTGCAGAAATTGCTAAAATCCGACCAAAGCTCTAATTACCATATGATACAGGGGTGTTGTTGAAGAAAACAACATTCCTCGTTCATTCACGGATCTAGGATAATAGCAAGTATTTCTATGCAATAGAAACAATCATGATTTTGAAGTTAGATATTTTAAATAGAAAAAAAATGAAAAAAAATTCAGAAATTGGGAGAGAAGAAAGTTGCAGAAATTTTAGGATAATTTGAACGACGAAGATGAAATTCTTCAAGCATTCAACAACGGTAGCAACGTTCTTGGAATTTGACACGATGAACTCGAAAGAACCTGCATAATCTGTTATGCAAACCCGAATCGAATCTGTTCTTCGTAGTCGGAAAAGATGAACAAACTCCAAGGAAGAACTCGAACAATCTGTTGAACGAACCCGAACCTTATCTTGAATTTGCTCGAATACGGACTTGGACCCTTCAATTATCGAACAATTGAGAACCCGAAGTATCAAAGAAAAAGTTCTAAAAAGAACCAAATTTGAGAGAAAAATCTCACCAAATAATTATTCATTCAAAATGTGTGTAACCTTTTTACAAGTGAAATTCGGCTATATATATATTTTACAAGGGTTGGCCGAAAGTTATATTTGTGTGGCTAATAATCAAGCTATTTGAAAATTAAAATTCAAATAAGAAAAACTTCCAAAAAAAATAGGCGGCAATTGATTTCTGGCCATGTATTAAAAAGATGGCAGCATTTGGATAAGCACATGTTGAATTGTGCGTCCTTTGAATTTCAAAGGAATTTAGCACATGTTAATTGTGCTTTTAATTTGGAAAGTTAATTTCCACTTGCCGCACATGCTTCCATATGAAAATACTCGGCTACATGTGCTTTGTATTTTTTTTGGAATTTAAATTCCACAAAGCCGCACATGTGGAAGGGGCATCTCACGAACATGCAACAGCTAGCTGAAAACGAGCACACGGCTGCACCTTGCTGCTCTTAAGCCGATTTGCATGGAACATGCAACGTCCACTTGCTGCCCTTCTTATTGTAACTATATGAAGGAAAAAAAACACACTTTAACATAATATATATACATAGCAAACACACCTATATAAATAATATAATATAAGTATGTCACATATCAACATGCAACACATTATACGTCCTATTATTTAAGGCACAAGTATTATCAAATGATTCAGAAATATTAGCACAAGTAAGGAACAGAGCTTCCCTGAAACGTTGCGCCCTAGATCGTGTAATTGGTCCTAACGGTAGGACCTCGGGATCAGTAACATGTTCTGGTGAAGACGTGCTCACATCATGCACCCTAGTCTAAAAACCAATATAAGTTACCAAATCTCGAGCCAAACATTTAGGACCATTTACAACCCATAAATGCCAACATAAACCTGCCACAAACTTAGGGAGTTCAAACATATCTCCCAAATACAACCTTGGTTTCCCATTGCCATATATCAAAATTAAAGTGCATAAAAACATCATCATACATGAGCTTTGCACTTCATTTGATGTTCTTATCCTTCTTGATGCCCGAAAACACCTCAATTATCTGCATTATTGGTAAAAGAGAGCGTAAGCACAATTGCTTAGTGAGGCATGCTCTAAAGAAACCAACAGAAAAATGCATTATTCAAAACACTTTCTCAAAGCCTTTTTCTACAACATGCTCATTATATCTCATGCTTGAAAATCATTCAAAGCAACTTCTCATTGAAAACACATGTACCTCAATTCTATCTCATGCATTTAAACCAATGCAAATCTCATGGCAAAGCCAAACTCATGCTTGTAAAATCAAAGCATTTCATATGCAAATCTCATATGCATTTCTCATAGCATAAATCATCTCATCAAAGGTACATGTGAATCAAAACAATTTCATATTTTATATTGGTATTTCACATCTCATTATTACTCGGATATGCGGACAAGTCATTAGACACTTTCGGTGGCATCTACCATCACCGTACTCACTCGTCTAGACACACTGCATATGAGAGCTTTATAAATTATGTGATTTATTAGCTTTCTTGTCTAGACACACTGCGTATGAGTTGCTTCCGGATTCAGGCAAGGTTTGAATATGGACTCCCTTTCTCTGTGAGCTGTTTCTGTGGTGACTTGTTTAGGTACCTTGAGGTTGGTTCTATCTGACTCTGTCCACTGTTGCAGGTTATTGCCTTGGATGTTAATATAGCTATGAAGCAAGCATTTCACATTCTGCATGAATAGGTGAATCTCATTTACAAATGCAGGAACACGTAGAAAGGAAAAGATCTGCACAGTCACTTCACATAGTGCCCCTACTTGAAGTGTTTCCTTTTTTTGATATATTTTTATCTAGAGAGAAGATAACCTTGAACTGCATTTGGATTTCTTTTACTACCTCCTATTTCTCTATCTTTTTTATGTTTTAAATAAATGCATCCTATTTGAAGTAATTCTTCATTCTGTAATTTTTTTCGTTATGAATCAATTACATATGATTTATTTATCGGCACAAGAGCGTGCATTTATCTAGGCTTTTCTAATTGTTGGTTCCCCCTCCTAATTTCTAGTACGAATATAATCATTGTTGTTTTTTTTTCCTATTTTCAGGGAATTCATGTGGCTCCTCTCTGTGACTCTTGTATGGGCCAGTTTGTTGGAGTTCTTAGTGCATTGGACTTCATTCTTATCCTGAGAGAGGTGAGTTTGGAAGAAAAATTATGGCTTTCCCTTCAATTGTTATCTATGATGTGATACGTTCATGTTCTTAAAAATCTTTATTTGTGTCTAGAATAAAAGTTCACAACTTTAATAAAGCTGATTCCTTTTAGAGACCCAAAGGCTTGTGAATTGGGGAAGTAAATGTTCATGAAATTAAGGGTGACTGTTACTTTAAATGGACTCCTATCATGAAACTAACTATGCTTCTCTTATACTGATTTAGAGGTTGTTCCTGATCATCAAGATATAGAAAGAGAAAGAGATATAGGAAGTGTAACCCCTCGACCCGCCCTAGCCACCAGGCCACATTGAAAGGGTTACACGGGGAAAACCAAAGAGAAACCCATAAGGCTTCACTCCAATTAGCAACCCTAATTTCTTTTTATTATTATATCTTGTCTAAATGCCATTTTGTAACATATGTGATCAAACACACAACAGAAGATGCAAACACGAACATGAACCAAGGATTTCAGACATTAGAGGTCAATTTTAGCAATTTTACTACTGGCCGTATCGATACCCCAAAGGCCGGTATCGATACGTCTTCTACGATTCAAACTCCTAAAGTCAACCTTAAGAGACCGTATCAATACCCCTTCAAGGCGGGTATTGATACGCCCTTGATGGTCAAGCTCCCAAGTTCAACACTAGGGGCCGTATCGATACACCTAAGGCTCGTACCGATACCCCAATTTCTCGCCAAAATCTCGGATTTTCAGTGACCAAAACAGGTATCGGTACACCCCCGCGTATCGGTACGATAGGCTTAAAACATGGGACTGTATCGATACTGCCCTCGAGCGTATCGATACCCCATGCCCAGAAAACAGACTTTTGCAGATTTAAAGCACAAGGATGCCAGCACAGAACACACTAAAAACATTTATTCATCTCATAAACACACATACAACTTAAGGCAACCATGAATACTCATTTAAAACAAGATAGACATTTCACGAGACAAGATTCAACATAGCGAGATTCATAAAGGAAACCATTCGTACCTAACATTAACAAAAAGGGTCAAAAGAGAAACCAAGGCATGTTTCTATAACACCCCTCACCCGGATTAGGGGCAAGGAGCGTTATATTAACTTATAACATAATCATATTAACACAACGGAAGGGTTATCAAATTCGTGTAACATTTTTTCTTTCTTTCGAATACAACATGTATAACCACATAACATTTCCAATCATAGAATATATATTATACCAATTCTAATGTGAGCATATACTATTCGGCTAACATCTTTTAATCTATAATCCATTCTAAATAGAATACCACTTGTATACAAAATATCAAGTACATGTGAATCATATATTAAATTTCTAAGTTCACTAGCTATATTCAATTCGAATAGATTGCTTCATTTCCTACCTATTTGGATGTCATAATATTTATATCTAATTCGATTAATAGCCAACTACGTTGCAAATAAAAAAAACTACTAATTAATTAAGATCAATCATAAAGTTCATGTTTCATTCGAATGTCATGTACTCAATTCAATTCGATTTACAAAATTTTTAATTCTAATTCCTTACCTTATCCAATCGAATAACATACATAGGTTTCATTTCAAGAATAAATAATCTAAATTGTAAGACAAGATTAATCCAATCCATATACATATATATAACCGAAACATTCATCATATATATATAATGCATCATCCGATACGTACAACCATAGCGTTTTAGTTTCCCTTTTTACAAAATAACCGGGGTATCATACGGCTAAACCTAACGGTTGCCTATACAAAAAGTGACTTTCAACAAAAAGAATCAAGCCCTAACATATATACGGGCGATCTATACCCCAATATTTACCCCCTTACATACATAACAAAATATAGGGAAACATATTAAAAGTTTATATCGAACCAAAGTAGTAGTCCATGAACATAACCATTAAACCAAATTGCACTAACATGCTGAACGCTAGGCCACCCATCATGAGTACGACAAAGATAGGGAAAATCATACTTAAGCTTCGTACGGAAAGATTACGGGTAGAGGTCAACGATGTTAGAACCTGAAATTTAGGGGAAGGCAGGAAGGTTCGAGTGGTAAGTACTTCTCGTACTTAGTGAGGAAACCCTATTCTATTTGGTTTCCAAATTAAACATTGTGATCAAATAAATTTAATTTCTCTTTGCACATTATTTCATTCGAATGAATCAAGCAATGTAAGCAACAACATTTATCAATGCACTATAGCAATCATTCGAATTATGCACAAAGGAGTCAAGTAATTCCAATCGAATACATATAATTAATTTCACATCATTCATATTACAATTACACATACAAGCCATGAAACCTAAATTGACTTCCAAGTATCAACTTATCACACTTTCAGCTTCATAGCATACTAAGAATATAAATCATGAAATTCAACATTTCATTCGAAAGTTTCAACAACTAATTTCATGAATTATTTCCAAATTTCAGATTTCATTCTTTTAATCGTTCATTTAATCATTTAGAAATGCCTTGGATAGTAGAGTGTGATAGGTAATCAAGTCACATATAAAAGAGGTTGTGAATCAAATTCACCATTTAAAGGTACCACATACCAAATCGTATCACATATAACATATCATAATGTCCGCAGATATTAAGCAAGAAGGTACACTTACGTACCA
Source organism: Hibiscus tridactylites (assembly GCA_958450335.1). Taxonomy (NCBI): domain Eukaryota; kingdom Viridiplantae; phylum Streptophyta; class Magnoliopsida; order Malvales; family Malvaceae; genus Hibiscus; species Hibiscus tridactylites. Next base: position 10,293,656 of record OY288287.1, read on the forward strand.
CAATATCGAGTACACTAACGTACCGATTTTCATATTGAGCTCAGACTCTAGGCTAGCCGTACTACCTAAACAGACTGTACACACCAAGGGCTTTGCATTTAAGTCTTTAATTAGTCGTTTTAATATTTAGAATTTATCAGAATTTAATCTTCAATCCTTTCGATTGAAATCATAGATTTCCAATTCAATCTAACATTATCAAATCGGCCTATACATAGCCAAATTTCAAATCACATAATCAAGCGACATTTCACAATTCACATTTCAATTTAGCTTATCAAACATGTATAAACATGACATTAATCAAATCAACATGGCAACATCAAGTTCCAATCACACATATAATTCTTCAAGAATTCACATAGCATATTTAAACTTCAAAGTAGCATATCAAGCATACTCACAGATTTAACCAAATTAAATCCACATAAATCACTTAATCATCATATCAATTATGCTAACATTCAGCAGGTCAATACGTCCAAAATCAGTCCAACATACATAAAAATTCAGATTCAAACTAACATGATGAACATCACATTTAAATCCAACATTTAAGATGCCAAAATCTCAAGTCACATGTATATAGTCATTTTCCTTTAAATTCCTTCTTCCCTTACTATAGTCGAATAGTTACTTAGTCTAATTTGCATGCTTATCCTAACTTAAAATCAGATTAAGGCAGTTGGAACTCTAATTCCAACTCTAAAGATCGTTTCACTCACAATTCACCGAGCTAGTTTTGAATCCGTATGCCCTTCGCCCGATCCGAAGCCGATCCCGGAGTAATCTCTTCTTCTACCCTTTCGCTTCTAGGATCTAAGGCATTCAAGCCAAGCAAATAACAATTTTTCAGAATGCAATTTATTCAATTAAAGACTGAATTTTGCATTTTTATTCAAAACAGTCCCTTAACTATTTTGGTCCAATTCGACTAGTTTCCAATTTTCCTAATTCCTTCAATTAGCCCTTTAATCCTTCAAATTGACCACCAAAATTAATAAATTTCATATATTACAGTTTATAACTCAATTTAACCATATTTCATATGATCCAATTTTACCAATTTTATAAATCCAAATTTCTAATTTCACATATTCTCATTTATACTCGTTTCTGACCACCTATCTTAATTCACTTTGTTTTCCCTGCATACAACTCCAAATCAGACACCGTTTGTTCCTAAATTCATTTTACATATCCAATATTAACATATCAAAAATTCAGATCAAAACACTTAGTAGATTAATTTCTACAAATTTTTAAAGTTCACTGTCCAGCTCGAATTAGTGCTGGACAGTTTTGCATGTTACTCCATTTCACACTTCTAGATTTTAACACAGCCATTAGAACCTTGTTTTATCATTTTTCTATTATTCTAAACATGTTAAAGTGATACATATCCAAAATGCAGATCAAAACTCACATTATAGAATTTTCTATAAATCTTCAAAGATGCATGTCATGAACTTTACAAATTTGTTAACATACTTTGCATGCATGTTTTTAGTATTTTATGACCCTTAATCCTTAAGGATTCTTATAAATTTCCATATTTCCAGCAACCATACTCAAGAATCATCATCTTAAAATTTTCTAAACACTTCAATACATGTGATCTAATGAACTTTTTACCATAACCGAATTAAGAAGAGAGTAAGCTACTTACTTCCGATTTTTCCTTGAATTTTCTAAGTAGTTTTCACCACCATGCAACCTCTTGTCTTCTTCACCAAGAGCTCTCAAGTTTCCTCTAAATTTTTATGTTTATGGAATGTGTGTGAAAGAACAAAATAAAACTTAGTTGGTTTGGTTGTGTAGCCGGTTAAGGAATGAGAAAGGGATGGGACAAATTTAATTGGGATACGACTTTCATGTCATATCTCAACTAATCTCCCTTATTACTCATCTTAATAACACCACTTTAGTCATAATAAGTCTTATATATCCTATAATTACATGGAATTTCATGATTTAATCCATGTTCTTTTCCACCTTGTTCGAATTGGTCACTAGACATATTGACCGGATTCTTCTTATACATTTACTCACATTTCAATTTGGTCCATAATGAACCAATTTTATATTCGAAAGTTTGGAAAATAAACCTAATTATTCCTTTAATCAACTAATTAGACCTCTAATCTTCTAGGCTAATTTTTGGGATGTTACATTTCTTCCCCCCTTAAAGAAAAGAGTTCGTCCCCGAATTCTTACCTGAATCGAACAATTGAGGGTATTGGTTTAGCATCGTTTCCTCAGGTTCCCATGTTGCCTCTTCCATCTTGTGATTTCTCCACAAGACTTTAACAAGTGCAACATTTTTGTTTCGAAGTCTTTTAATTTCCCTATCTAGAATCTGAACCGGTTCCTCTTCGTAGGACAAATTAGGATTCAGCTCTACTTCTTCCGGCTCTAAGATGTGAGAAGGATCGGATATATACTTTCTGAGCATTGACACATGGAAAACATTGTGGATTTTATCGAACTCACTAGGGAGTGCAAGTTGATAAGCCACTGGGCCAATTCTTTCAGTGATTTCAAAAGGTCCAACAAAGCGAGGACTGAGCTTTCCCCTCTTTCCGAACCGAAATACCTTCTTCCATGGAGAGACTTTAAGAAAGACTTTGTCTCCCACATTATGCTGAATATCTCTTCGTTTCAGATCAACATAGGCTTTCTGTCTATCGAAGGCTTGCTTTAGACGAGAATGAATGATTTGAACTTTCTCTTCTGTTTCTCTGAGCAATTGGGGTCCCAAAACTTTATTTTCACCAAGTTCGGACCAACACAGAGGTGTTCTACATTTTCTGCCATATAATTCTTCAAAAGGATCCATCTGAATAGACGACTGATAGCTATTGTTGTAGGCAAATTCAACTAAGGGTAGAGATTTCTCCCAATTCTTCCCAAAGTCAATTATGCAAGCTCTAAGCATATCTTCAAGAATCTGAATTACTCGTTCAGACTGACCGTCACTCTGCGGATGGAAAGCAGTGCTTAGGTTCAATTTAGTTCCCATAGCTCTCTGTAATGTTCTCCAAAATCTAGAAGTAAATCTTGGATCACGATCAGAGACAATGGAGATAGGAATTCCATGTAGCCGGATTATTTCCTGAATGTACAGATTGGCCAAGGTCTCCAAACTGTAGTTGATACGAATAGGAATAAAATGTGCCGATTTGGTGAATCGATCAACAATCACCCAAATAGCATCATATTTCCTGGGAGAACAAGGAAGACCAGTTACGAAATCCATAGTAATTCGTTCCCATTTCCACTGTGGCAGTACAAGTGGTTGGAGTAGTCCGGTGGGAACTCTATGTTCGGCTTTGACTCTTTGGCAATTTAGACATTTAGATACGAAATCATTGATAGCCGCTTTCATACCAGACCACCAATACAAAGATTTGAGATCCTTATACATCTTAACCGATCCAGGGTGGACCGAGAAAGAACTCTGGTGAGCTTCTTCCAGAAGATCTCTTTTCAGATTTTCATCATTTGGAACACAGATTCTATCTTTGAAATAAAGGAGACCGTTTGTATGATTACGGAATCCTTCACCAGACTTTGTATCCAATTTGGAAACAATATCCTGAAGTTCTGGATCAGATTTCTGAAGATTTTCAATCCTTGAGATTAGACTGGATTGAATTTGAAGTTCAGACAGAAATCCTTGCTTCTGATATACTCGAAGATGAGCACTGATAGCAGTTGGAGCTACAAGAATAATTATCACTTTTAATCAGGATTTTCAATATAAACATTTTATATTATTAAGGTTCAGAGATTAGAGATTTTACCCAATGTCGGTTTACGACTCAAGGCGTCTACAACCACATTGGCTTTTCCTGGATGATAGTCAATGACTAAATCATAGTCTTTCAACAACTCCATCCATCTGCGTTGTCTCAAATTCAGATCTTTCTGAGTCAGGAGATACTTTAGACTCTTATGATCGGTGAACAGATAACATTTCTCACCGTACAAGTAGTGTCTCCATATTTTGAGAGCAAACACAATTGCAGCAAGTTCGAGATCATGCGTTGGATAGTTCAATTCATGAGATTTCAGTTGGCGTGAAGCATAAGCTATCACATTGTCACCTTGCATTAGAACACATCCAAGACCCGCATGTGAAGCATCACTGTACACGGTATAATCTTTGCCCGGTTCTGGTTGGATCAAAACTGGGGCATGAGTCAAGGCTGCTTTAAGTTGGTCAAAGCTTCTCTGTTGCTTGTCAGACCACCCAAATGGTTGGTCTTTACGAAGAAGTTTAGTCAAAGGTAAAGCTATAGAGGAAAACCCTTTGACAAACCTTCTGTAATAACCAGCAAGACCAAGGAAACTTCGTATTTCACTGACATTTCTGGGAGGTCGCCAATCCATGATTGACTGAATTTTCTTTGGATCAACTTTAATTCCTTCTGCAGAAATTACATGACCAAGAAAAGAGACTCCCGATAACCAGAACTCGCACTTGGAAAATTTTGCGAATAACTGGCGTTCCCGGAGAGTTTGCAAGACAATGCGGAGATGATCAGCATGTTCTTCTTTGTTACGAGAATAGATTAAAATGTCATCAATGAAGACGACGACAAATTTATCCAGATAGGGCTTGAACACTCTGTTCATGAGATCCATGAATGCCGCCGGAGCATTTGTCAATCCGAAAGGCATTACCAGAAATTCATAGTGGCCATAACGAGTTCGGAAGGCTGTTTTGGACACATCTTCCTCTTTGACTCTCATTTGATAGTATCCAGATCGCAAGTTGATCTTTGAGAATACTGAAGCATCCCTAAGTTGATCAAACAGATCTTCTATTCTTGGGAGCGAATATCGGTTTTTGATTGTGATCTTGTTCAATTGACGGTAGTCAATGCAAAGGCGCATCGCTCCATCCTTCTTCTTTACGAACAAAACAGGTGCACCCCAAGGAGAAGTGCTGGGTCGAATGAAACCCTTGTCCTGAAGTTCTTGAAGTTGCTTTTGCAATTCTTTTAACTCAAGAGGTGCCATCCGGTACGGAGTGATAGACACCGGATTTGAGCCAGGCTGTACCTCAATCCCGAATTCAACTTCTCTAGTCGGAGGGAGACCAGGTAGTTCCTCGGGAAACACATCAATGAATTCAGAAACAACAGGCATTTCAGACATTCCAAATTCAATTTGATCTCGTAAGACCATGGATGCAAAAATGGAAGTGGGCTTTTTATCAATTAGGAGTATGGATTCTTTTCCTAAACCCTGAAAATACAGTCTTTTATTTTGACAATCTACCCAAGCCTCATGTTTACTTAGCCAATCTAAACCCAGAATTAGATCAAATTCACAGGAGGGTAATATGTAGAGATCAATAAGGAATGGCAAATTGCTAATATGTAATGAACAGTTTCTACATATTAGGTTTATGTTTGAAGTTCCTCCTAAAGGGTTTGAGACTATCAAACTTGTTTTCACAATTTCAGGTTCTAATCTCAACCTTTTTACAACAGAAAGACATGTGAATGAATGGGTAGACCCCGAATCTATTAAGGCATAAACATGATGTGAGTTTAGCTCAACAGTACCTGCAATCACTTCAGGAGATTCTTCATCATCTCTACCACGAATGTGGTAAACTCTAGCAGGTGCTCGAGATTCCTGATGAGTAGTGGCATTGGAATGAGTACCCTTGCCTTTCTTCTGATAACTCGGCTGGGCTGACTTGGCATTCCTATTTCGATTAGAGGATGTCGGACTAGGAACTGCAGTGTTACGAGTTGGCATAGATTCATACTTCTAAGGACAGTCTTTGATGTAGTGATCATCACCACCACAAGCATAACAAAGGTTTGCTTGAAGTCTGCACAGACCTCGATGTGGTTTCTGACAGAACTTGCAAGGAGATATCTTTTCAGAATTTCCCGTACTATTAACAGACATAGTCGGTACTGAGGATCTGATCACTGTAGTTGGTTTAGAAGTATAATTGCTCCTCGGAGCAGAAGTGAAATTAGAAGACCATTCTTTCTGAAATTTGGGCTTCTTGAACTGCCATTGAGACTTGTCGTCTCGTTTCTGCTTTTTGTCAGGCTTATTGCCCCCTTTTAGCTTTTCAGCAGCTTTCATTCTAGCTTCGGTTGCAATTGCCCGATTAACAAGATTCTGGAAATCATTGATTCCCAAAGCAGTGAAGATTGGACTCAATTCATCATTCATGCCTTCAATGAACATTCGACATTTATCAGCTTCAGTTTTGATGTATTCTGCACCGTATTTGCAATACTTGCAAAAGTCTGCAACGTACTGCTCAATAGGACGGTTGGCTTGCTTAAGGTGCAAGAACTTCTTTCTCCTTTCAGCTAAGTACCGTTCACTGATGTACTTCTTTTTGAACTCTTCGAGGAAGAATTCCCATGTCACCAGTTCGGTTGGAACAGTAAGAATAGTGGTTTCCCACCAATTCATAGCTTCATCAGCTAACAGAGCCACAGCACACTCCAATTTGTGGTCATCAGAGCACTGTAATTGTCTGGTTACCACCTTGGTGGTGTTTTCAAGCCAGTACTCTGCATCTTCTGGTCTTTCTTCATTAGCACCAGTAAAGGTATAAGCTCGATGCTGAGAAAGCATATCTATCGGAGCTCTGCTAGGTGCAGTAGGGACAGAAACAACAAGTTGTTCTTGTTTTAGATTTGTCAGAAGTTGATTGAACATCTCCTTCATGCTGAGGAGACATTCCCTTTGGGCAGACTGAACCATAGGATTTTCAGGTGGAGGTTGTTCGGTGTTCTAAACAGGTTCTTTATCAGATTGCTCAATATTCTAAACGGGTTCAGTGACTTGAGCAGGCTTTTTAGTAATTTGCTCGGAAGTCTGAGCAGGCTCTTTGTTTCTCTCCTTTCTCAGAGTTTCAGTTCGAGTCGGAGAATTGTCACCCAATCTCACACTTTCACCTTCGCTCGAAGATTCGTGCGAGCTCCCATTCTTTGGGTCTTTTGGGTCCGTCATATTCTATCATTCAGTCAAATAACAGAAGATCAGAAAGCTCAGTACAGATATCTTATCATACAATACATGGGTGGCAAACCTAAACAATGCAGATGTATGCAGACTCGATTAAATTTTTAGGACTTAACCTAAAAAGCTCTGATTACCACTTTATATAACACCCCTCACCCGGATTAGGGGCAAGGAGCGTTATATTAACTTATAACAGAATCGTATTAACACATCGGAAGGGTTATCAAATTCGTGTAACATTTTTTTTCTTTCGAATACAACATGTATAACCACATAACATTTCCAATCATAGAATATATATTATACCAATTCTAATGTGAGCATATACTATTCGGCTAACATCTTTTAATCTATAATCCATTCTAAATAGAATACCACTTGTATACAAAATATCAAGTACATGTGAATCATATATTAAATTTCTAAGTTCACTAGCTATATTCAATTCGAATAGATTGCTTCATTTCCTACCAATTTGGATGTCATAATATTTATATCTAATTCGATTAATAGCCAACTACGTTGCAAATAAAAAAAACTACTAATTAATTAAGATCAATCATAAAGTTCATGTTTCATTCGAATGTCATGTACTCAATTCAATTCGATTTACAAAATTTTTAATTCTAATTCCTTACCTTATCCAATCGAATAACATACATAGGTTTCATTTCAAGAATAAATAATCTAAATTGTAAGACAAGATTAATCCAATCCATATACATATATAACCGAAACATTCATCATATATATATATAATGCATCATCCGATACGTACAACCATAGCGTTTTAGTTTCCCTTTTTACAAAATAACCGGGGTATCATACGGCTAAACCTAACGGTTGCCTATACAAAAAGTGACTTTCAACAAAAAGAATCAAGCCCTAACATATATACGGGCGATCTATACCCCAATATTTACCCCCTTACATACATAACAAAATATAGGGAAACATATTAAAAGTTTGTATCGAACCAAAGTAGTAGTTCATGAACATAACCATTAAACCAAATTGCACTAACATGCTGAACGCTAGGCCACCCATCATGAGTACGATAAAGATAGGGAAAATCATACTTAAGCTTCGTACGGAAAGATTACGGGTAGAGGTCAACGGTGTTAGAACCTGAAATTTAGGGGAAGGCAGGAAGGTTCGAGTGGTAAGTACTTCTCGTACTTAGTGAGGAAACCCTATTCTATTCGGTTTCCAAATTAAACATTGTGATCAAACAAATTTAATTTCGCTTTGCACATTATTTCATTCGAATGAATCAAGCTATGTAAGCAACAACATTTATCAATGCACTATAGCAATCATTCGAATATATGCACAAAGGAGTCAAGTAATTCCATTCGAATACATATAATTAATTTCACATCATTCATATTACAATTACACATACAAGCCATGAAACCTAAATTGACTTCCAAGTATCAAATTATCACACTTTCAGCTTCATAGCATACTAAGAATATAAATCATGAAATTCAACATTTCATTCGAAAGTTTCAACAACCAATTTCATGAATTATTTCCAAATTTCAGATTTCATTCTTTTAATCGTTCATTTAATCATTTAGCAATACCTTGGATAGTAGAGTGTGATAGGTAATCAAGTCACATATAACAGAGGTTGTGAATCAAATTCACCATGTAAAGGTACCACGTACCAAATCCTATCACATATAACATATCATAATGTCCGCAGACATTAAGCAAGAAGGTACACTTATGTACCACAATATCGAGTACACTAACGTACCGATTTTCATATTGAGATCAGACTCTAGGCTAGCCGTACTACCTAAACAGACTGTACACACCAAGTGCTTTGCATTTAAGTCTTTAATTAGTCGTTTTTAATATTCAGAATTTATCAGAATTTAATCTTCAATCCTTTTGATTGAAATCATAGATTTCCAATTCAATCTAACATTATCAAATCGGCCTATACATAGCCAAATTTCAAATCACATAATCAAGCCACATTTCACAATTCACATTTCAATTTAGCTTATCAAACATGTATAAACATGGTATTAATCAAATCAGCATGGCAACATCAAATTCCAATCACACATATAATTCTTCAAGAATTCACATAGCATATTTAAACTTCAAAGTAGCATATCAAGCATACTCACGGATTTAACCAAATTAAATCTACATAAATCACTTAATCATCATATCAATTATGCTAACATTCAGCAGATCAATACGTCCAAAATCAGTCCAACATACATAGAAATTCAGATTCAAACTAACATGATGAGCATCACATTTAAATCCAACATTTAAGATGCCAAAATCACAAGTCACATGCTTATAGTCATTTTCCTTTAAATTCCTTCTTCCCTTACTATAGTCGAATAGTTACTTAGTCCAATTTGCATGCTTATCCTAACTTAAAATCAAATTAAGGTAGTTGGAACTCTAATTCCAACTCTAAAGATCGTTTCACTCACAATTCGCCGAGCTAGTTTTGAATCCGTATGCCCTTCGCCCGATCCGAAGCCGATCCCGGAGTAATCTCTTCTTCTACCCTTTCGCTTCTAGGATCTAAGGCATTCAAGCCAAGCAAATAACAATTTTTCAGAATGCAATTTATGCAATTAAAGACTGAATTTTGCATTTTTATTCAAAACAGTCCCTTAACTATTTTGGTCCAATTCGACTAGTTTCCAATTTTCCTATTTCCTTCAATTAGCCCTTTAATCCTTCAAATTGACCACCAAAATTAATAAATTTCATATCTTACAGTTTATAACTCAATTTAACCATATTTCATATGATCCAATTTTACCAATTTTATAAATCCAAATTTCTAATTTCACATATTCTCATTTATACTCGTTTCTGACCACCTATCTTAATTCACTTCGTTTTCCCTGTATACAACTCCAAATCAGACACCGTTTGTTCCTAAATTCAGTTTACATATCCAATTTTAACATATCAAAAATTCAGATAAAAAAACTTAGTAGATTAATTTCTACAAATTTTTAAAGTTCACTGTCCAGCTCGAATTAGTGCTGGACAGTTTTGCATGTTACTCCATTTCACACTTCCAGATTTTAACACAGCCATTAGAACCTTGTGTTTATCATTTTTCTATTATTCTAAACATGTTAAAGTGATACATATCCAAAATTCAGATCAAAACTCACATTATAGAATTTTCTATAAATCTTCAAAGATGCATGTCATGAACTTTACAAATCTGTTAACATACTTTGCATGCATGTTCTTAGTATTTTATGACCCTTAATCCTTAAGGATTCTTATAAATTTCCATATTTCCAGCAACCATACTCAAGAATTATCATCTTAAAATTTTATAGACACTTTAATACATGTGATCTAATGAACTTTTTACCATAACCGAATTAAGAAGAGAGTAAGCTACTTACTTCCGATTTTTCCTTGAATTTTCTAAGTAGTTTTCACCACCATGCAACCTCTTGTCTTCTTCACCAAGAGCTCTCAAGTTCCTCTAAATTTTTATGTTTATGGAATGTGTGTGAAAGAACAAAATGAAACTTAGTTGGTTTGGTTGTGTAGCCGGTTAAGGAATGAGAAAGGGAGGGGACAAATTTAATTGGGATATGACTTTCATGTCATATCTCAACTAATCTCCCTTATTACTCATCTTAATAACACCACTTTAGTCATAATAAGTCTTATATATCCTATAATTACATGAAATTTCATGATTTAATCCATGTTCTTTTACCTTAGCATGCAAGCCTCCACTTTTCCACCTTGTTCGAATTGGTCACTAGACATATTGACCGGATTCTTCTTATACATTTACTCACATTTCAATTTGGTCCATAATGAACCAATTTTATATTCGAAAGTTTGGAAAATAAACCTAATTATTCCTTTAATCAACTAATTAGACCTCTAATCTTCTAGGCTAATTTTTGGGATGTTACATGTTTCAACATGTTAAGAGGCATTACAATCCAAACATAACCAAACAAACTTGTCTAAAGCAAAGAGACATAACAACAACCCCTTAAACCAAAAGGTCCTATACCATTGCTTAATACTATTTATTGAAGTCTACGAACCATACTTGAACAAACCAACCCCTTAGAATCTTCCCTTGTTCCCCGAGCTGCTCCGATAATCTAAGGACCTGCATCGTTGGGAAAGGGAGCCTAAGCATTTAAGCTTAGTGAGCGGTGCTCAAAACAGTAGCTACAACAATGCAGTTTAAAAACCCTAGTTTGCTTGAAACCAAAGACCATTTCCAAATCATTTCCCTTATGCTTGAGCACATAACAATCATGCATTTAACATCTCGTGCATTTACCGAATGCATCCACGAGCCACAAGCTTACCTCATGCTCATTCTCGTTATGCATACACGTAGTCAAAAACATGCATAAGCATAAATGGAAAATGAACAGTATAACATGCTTGTCATACGAATTTAGAGCACAATGGGTATATTGGCATTCAACACTTTTACTCGGATATGCAGATAGTTCTCAAACCCACTAGACACTTCCGGTGGAATCTCACATCACCGTACTCACTCGTCTAGTAAAACACAACTTCTGGTGGAATCTTACATCACCGTACTCCTCCTTAATGGAATCTAGCATCACTAAGGCCACACACGACTTTTACCCCGAGTGCACTCACATCCTATTGGTCGACCAACTATATTCGGTGATAAGATTTAGCATTGTCAATAACCCACCAAACCAACACTTACCTTGTGTTCTCATGGTCACAACCATAACCAACATGGGATCAATCAACGCAATAATATGCATAACACAAGGATAGTCATGGCAAACATGCACTATGGAAATCATTCAAAACATATAGTAGAATTTATCGAAAATAAAGACTAAAATGCTTAAAACTTACTATTGATCTTAGATTGGCTTATCAAGCTCAATCTAAACCCCTACAACATATCCTTAACCAAGTTAAGGCTTAGAAAACATTTCCACTCACCAGCCAACACACAAGCAATAGCCGAAACACCGATTCAAGCTCCCAAATCACCCGATATCATGCTTGAAGAGCCCAAATTTGTTTCCCCTATTTCTAACCAATTCAAAAATGGAGCATTAGACCCAATTCAAGCCCCCAAACTTGCAGCAACACAAAAACTCAACATCTATCATCAAAACCAATCAATTCACAACTGAAAACACTTGGAAACATCGTCAAAACGACTCAAACCAACTAGTGTCCAAAACTCAACGAATTTACCATCAAAACCATACCTTTCAACATCCAAAACACTTACCCAAAGTCTAGAAACCATGAACCCAAAGTTCTTCACAAGAACAAACCAAAAACCCAAACTTTCAATCCCAAAAACCTCTCCTTTTTTCTAGTTTCGAGTTTTCCATAACTAAGCCACTAACCCAACATTATTTGAACATCAAAGCAAAGTTAAAAACACTTTGAAACCTAGCATAAAAAAACTCAAACGAAAATTCCCTCATTTTCCAACACAAAGCATTTTGGAAACAAACTTAAACAATGAGATAAGGTAATATTTCATCAACTAGTTCAAGGAAGAGAAAATCAAAACAAGAAAAAGATTACCTTTAAAGCTTGCTTGGATGAAAGGCTTGAATCAATGGAATAGTGGAAAGGTGTTTTGGGGAAGATAACATGAAATGAGTTTTGGGAAGATGATGGTTACTTTCAAAAATCTTTTCTAATTTCCAAATTCCCTTTTACCCCCTTTTTCTTTAAAATCCTTATAGTTGTTTATTAAAAATATTTCTCCAAAATTAGTTTGACCCGAACCGGTTTAACCAAACCCGATTATCTCCCGGGCCCTAAACTCGGGCATTACAACTCCCCCCCACTCAAGGAATTTCGTCCTCGAAATTTACCTGTCAAAAAGAGATACAGAAACTGTTTCTTCATGTCATATTTTCTCTCCCAAGTGACCTCTTCCACTCCTCGGTGTCGCCACCTAACCTTGACCAACTCAATGGTCCTTCCTTGCAACATTTTGCTGTCCGAAGCCAAAATCTCAATTGGTTCTTTGTCGTAGGTCAAATCCAGATTTAATTATATCTCTTCAACTGGCATAACATGTGACGGATCTGACCTATACCTATGAAGTATCGAAACATGAAACACATCGTGAATCTTTTCTAACTCGATCGGCAATCTCAATCTATAAGCAATGGGACCAACTCGCTCAATTATCTCATACGGGCCAATGAATCTCGGACTCAACTTACCCTTCCTACCAAATCTCATCACCTTCTTCCAAGGTGGGAATTCCAAGAACACTTTGTCACCCACAACATACTCTATCTCTCTTCTTTTCAAATTGGCATAAGACTTCTGTCTATCCGAAGCTGCCTTCAAACGATCACATATCAACTGCACTTTCTCGGTAGTACCCTTAAGCATATCAGGCAAGGGTATCAATTTCTGTCCCGCTTCTGCCCAACAAATATGCGTTCTATATTTTCTACCATACAGAGCTTCATAAGGTGCCAATTTGAATACTCGCTTGATAATTGTTATTGTACACAAACTCTACTAACGGTAGATGCTTCTCTCACAAAATCTGAAATTCAATAATGCAACATCTCAACATATCTTCTAACACTTGTATGACTCTCTCCGACTGACCATCAGTCTGAGGATGATACGAAGTGCTGAAGTTTAATCGCTTTCCCAAAGCACTATGCAAACTCTCCCAAAATCTAACTGTGAATCTCGGATCTCTTTCTGACACTATAGACTTCGGTACACCATGCAATCTCACAATCTCACTGGTATACAATTCGACCAACTTATCTAAGGTATAAGTAGTGTGAACAACCAAGAAGTGTGCACATTTCGTAAAACGGTCAATGATCACCCAAATCGAATTCTTCTTAGAAGGTGTCAATAGCAAACCTGATATGAAATCCATGGTAATTCTCTCCCACTTCCACTCAGGAATTCTCAATGGTTGCAACAAACCTGAAGGAAACTGATGTTCGACCTTTACTCGCTGACAAACCATACACTTACTCACAAACTCGGCAACATCTTTCTTCAAACCAACCCAAAAGTACTCATCTTTCAAATCGCGATACATCTTCGTACTTCCTGGATACATAGCAAACAGACTACTATGTGCTTAGGTTAGAATGGTACATCTCAACTCAACATCTTCCGGAACAACTACTCTACTTTAGAAACATAGGATTCTATCACTACTAAAACAAAAATCTGTCGGTTTACCCTCTGCTATGTCTTGCACATGAGATGCTAATGATTTATCTTGCAGCTGTTTCTCTCAGATCGACTGAATCAACGAAGGTTTAAATTGCAACCCGGCTACTAAACCACCATCTTTAGACAAACTTAGCCTAGCAAACATAGCTGGCAGTTCCACTGCCACCTTCCTACTCAAAGCATCGGCCACTACATTGGCTTTACCCGGATGGTACTCAATCGTGAGATCATAGTCCTTAAGTAATTCTAGCCATCTACGCTGTCTAAGGTTCAACTCTATTTGTGTCATAAGATACTTCAAACTCTTGTGATATGTATACACCGTACATTTCTCACCATACAAGTAATGTCTCCAAACCTTCAACGCAAACACTACTGCAACTAACTCTATATCATGAGTAGGGTAGTTTCATTCGTGAACCTTCAATTGCCTAGAAGCATATGCTACCACTCTTCCCTCTTGCATCAAAACACAACCTAAGCCAACATACGAAGCATCACTATAGATTACAAACTCTTTCCCTGACTCAGGTTGAATCAAAACTGGAGCATTCATCAAAGCTTCTTTCAATTTCTCAAGGGCTTGTTGTCTTGCATCTGACCACTCGAATTTGACACCTTTCTGTAACAATTTAGTCAAGGAAGCAACCACTTTAGAGAATCCTCTACAAACTTTCGGTAGTAATCGGCTAAACCTAGGAAGATACGGATTTCTGACATTGATTTCAGTTGTTTCCAAATCACAACTGCCTCTATTTTCTTAGGATCAACTCGGATTCCCTCAACTGATACAATATGACCAAGGAAGACTACTTTCATGATCCAAAACTCACATTTGCTCAACTTGGCATATAGCTGATTATTAAGCAAAGTCTATAGCACTAACCACAAATGCTTATTATGGTCTTCCTCAGTACGTGAATACACTAAAATATCATCTATGAAAACTACTACAAACCGATCCAAATATTCATGATATATTCTATTCATCATGTCCCTAAAAGCTTCCGGTGCATTCGTCAAACCAAAATGCATCAATAAGAACTCATAATGTCCATAACGAGTGCAGAAAGCTGTCTTCGGTACATCTCGATCTCTTACCTTCAACTGATAGTAACTGGATCTCAAATCTATCTTCGAAAATACTGAAGCACCTCTCAACTGATCAAACATGTCTTCAATCATCGACAAAGGATATTTGTTCTTCACTGTCAACTTATTCAACTGCCTATAATCTATGCACATTCTCAAACTACCATCCTTCTTTTTTATAAACAAAACCGGTGCACCCCAAGGTAAAATACTAGGTATAATGAAACCTCAGTCTAATAGTTCCCGAAGTTGTGTCTTCAACTCTTTTAGTTCTTTGGGAGCCATACGATACGGAGCAATCAATACTCGAGCATAATCAACATAAGTCTCTATAGCAAACTCCACCTCTCTATCAGGCGGAAAACCAGACAATTCTTCTGGGAATACCTTCGGAAATTCACAAACAGTTATGATATCTTGCGGTCACGCCTCACTCATATTTGGATTCATAACATAGGCCAAGTATGCCTGACAACCAACATCCATTAACTTATGAGCCTCTAAAGCTGAAACAACATTGGACAAGAATTTAACGTTCTCGCCCACTACTACTACTTCATAATCCTCTAAAAGCCTCAAGGACACACGCTTTGTCTCGAAATCTTCCCCAGCTCTATGTTCCACAAGCTAATCCATGCCCAAAATTACATCAAAACCATAAAACGACAATTCCATCATATCCACGGGAAAAACATGACCTTGAACCATCAAATGATATCTTTGTACATCTTTCTAACTACACCTGTCTCACCAAAGGAACTCATGACACTCATAAGTACATCTAATATCTCAACCGGAATATCTAACAGCTTCGCATGCTCACTCAATATATATGAATGTGTAGAGCCGTAATCAATCAAAGAAAGCAAAGTCAAAGACTGTAACGAGAAATTACCTGCAATCACATCTGTGTCATTCATGTCCTCACGATGCGCATACACTCTAGCCGGTCCACCTTCCTCGGGCTGAACTGCCACAACATGAGCCACATTTCTTTGACCATTATTCTTAGGCTGAAAGTTACCTCGACCGCGCCCACGGCCTCTCTGATGTTCGACAGCTCGAGCAGGAGCCTGTCGATCCATAGCCGGATGTGGACAATCACGCTTCAAGTGTGCTCAAGACCCGCAGTTCCAACATGAGCCATAAGTGCTCCAACGTTTGCCGAAATGACGTTTACCACACTTGGTACGCTTAGGAGTACGATATTCAGCCCCTTGATCGTGATGGCCTCGCCCCGGATTACCACCTCCATACCTATGATCATGATGGGGTCTCCTATCTTTGTACCTCTTAGCACGGTCTCTATCCCACTCGACAGTCTTTTTCCCGAACTAAATCCACCTCTACGATTAGCAAGTCCCAAAGACTGCTTAATTTCCTTGGCCTTAGCGACCAATACATCAAAATCCGTATAGTCAGAAGCCAACATGTAGGTCTTCACCTCCTAGATCAAACTATATAAAAAACGCTCTTATCATTCCCTCTCAGTAGGAACCAACTCAGAAGCGTATTGACTAAGACGTACGAACTGTATCTCATACTCGGATACGACCATGCTACCCTGAACTAGAGCCATGAACTCTCTCTTCTTCCCGTCTAGGTATCGATGACCTAGATACTTCTGAAGCAAAGAGACGATGCAACCTAATTTATGTGCATCAGAGCACTCCATTTGTCCCAAAATACAAACGGTGCTCTCAAACCATGTGTAACCCACTTAGACCGGCCTAGACGCTTGACCCGAACTACGAAGATTACACGGGGAAAACAAAAGTCAACCCGAAAGTCAACCTTAATTAACGACCCTTTTATTTTAATCTTGTCTATATACACATTAAGCCTATGTGAGTACTCACGAATCATGGAAGAGAAAAGCACAGCGTCGGAAAAAATTTAGGGACTCAATTGCATAAATTACGCGTTTAGGGACCAAAATGCAATTTCTGGAATTTAAAAGAACTTAGCCGATTTTAGGTTTACCAATTTGAAAATAATCATGTTACTTGCTTCTCTGTCAAGTTTCAGCTTTAAAAGGCATCCCAAGCTCAAGCAATTGCATCCACAACATTCGGGACTAAAATGTAAAGCATGGAAACTTTAAACAATTCAAAACAACATCCAACGGTCAACTGTATCCGAACGCATACCCGCCGTACCAAAACGCCCGTATCGAAACAGTGTTGACCGTTTCGGTACTCGGGTATGTTCCGAGACCAGTATCGAAACAGGCTTCACCAATAGCCAAACCGTTTCGAAACAACTCAATCCGTTTTGAACCACCGTGGCCATTACATGCCCCTGTTTCGGAACATGTGAGGGTGTTTCGATACACCTTGCCCAGTGATAGCAGAAATTTCTAGTTTTCGACATTTCCAACCATTCAAACATACTTCAATGAGCACCAAATCACACCAGCAACCCATTTAGCCACGAAGGAACATATTTAAGACCCCTAGACTAGAGCATGGCATCAAACACAAAAGCACACAATCTATAGGCATGCACCCTAGTCTCAAAACCAATATAAGCAACCAAATCTCAAACCAAACATTTAGGACCATTTACAACCCATAAATGCCAACATAAACTTGCCACAAACTTAGGGAGTTCAAACATATCTCCCAAATACAACCTTGGTTTCCCATTGCCATATACCAAAATTAAAGTGTATAAAAACATCACCATACATGAGCTTTGCACTTCCTTGGATGTTCTTATCCTTCTTGATGCCCGAAAACACCTCAATTGTCTGCATTACTAGTAAAAGAGAGCGTAAGCACAATTGCTTAGTGAGACATGCTCTAAAGAAACCAACAAAATAATGCATTATTCAAAACACTTTCTCAAAGCCTTTTTCTACAACATGCTCATTCTATCTCATGCTTGAAAACCATTCAAAGCAACTTCTCACTGAAAACACATGTACCTCAATTCTATCTCATGCATTTAAACCAATGCAAATCTCATGGCAAAGCCAAACTCATGCTTGTAAAACCAAAGCATTTCATATACAAATTTCATATGCATTTCTCATAGCATAAATCATCTCATCAAAGGTACATGTGAATCAAAACAATTTCATATTTTATATTGGCATTTCACATCTCATTATTACTCGGATATGCGGACAACTCACTAGACACTTTCGGTGGCATCTACTATCACCGTACTCACTTGTCTAGTAACATAATTTCCGATGGCATCTACCATCACCATACTCACATGGTGGTATCTCTCATCGCCACAAAGCTTGGGTATTTCACCAAGTCCTACCCGATGGAATGCCCATCATCGGTTCTCTCCCTTTGGATTAAACCAAAGAGCACGTACGAATTTTTAGTTTATAGTGCACTCTCATCCTATTGATCGATCAATTATATCCGGTAAGTATCTCAACATCTATGCCAATATATTATGTCAAAACATCATCTCACCTACTGTTTTTCATGCAACAATTATCAAATCATTCTCATCTCATTTCAAAACCATAACATTTGCCATGCTTTAAACCAAAGCTCAAATCTCAACCATGCAACATGTTATTTCATGAAATCATTTCAAGCATCATCTCATGCTACAAAACATGCATAAAAACAGTAGGAATTTATCTATCTCAAACCATGAGCATGTAAAAGCATTTTAGGGGCAACCACCTCATATAAGAGAGCAATCTAGCCAATACTTACTTCCGGACTTAGGAAGGTGTTTCAAACCTTTCCTAAATCCCCAAACCGTGATTCTTTGTCCCTCAAGGACTTCTAAAACCATACGCACTCACCAATTACGTTTCGCTTGCTCGCCAAAACGCTATCTAGGCTCACGGATCAACACCAAAGGCGTCCGAAGATGTCTCCCTTGTTTTTAACACATAAGAGCAGAGGAATAATGCACCATCATGCATTGAAATCATCAGCCACACACCTAAACTCACTGCTCTACTCACAAACCACATTTCGGCTAGCAAACACAACCGAAATCATCTCCAAACTCTTCCAAAACAAAACCCAGCCAAGATCTACCACTTCTAATCATTTCTAAACATCAATCAACATAAAAAATCACCACAAACTCGTCCTTATACCTCCAGCTATGACAGAACACCAAAACCACCCCAAAACCATCATTCAAGCATACAAAACTTAGGAACCCAAGCCTATTCGGGATTTGTTTGATAAAACCTCATATATAACATCAATTAACATCCAAAATACATTAGAAAACAACCTAAAAAAAGAGCCGAACCATCAACCACGAAAATCATCAAGATCTCTAAAAAAAATCTTGAGTTTTAAGACAATTTCTTGTTTTTAACATTAAAGCAACTCAAAAATCATTAACAAAGGATTGTTAACTTGGGAATTCAGTAAAGAATTGATCATTAGAGGAGAAGGACGAAGCTTACCTCTAATGGTTGATTTCTCCTTGATTTGGGCAAGTTTTCTTGAAAATTCAATGTAGAAACAAGAGGTTTTGATGAGGAGAAGATTAGGAATCAAAAAGGAATTAAAATCCAATAAAAAGGGATGAAAATCAGTAGCCAATTGATGGAGAAAGAGTGTTTGGCTGAAAAGAATTTGAGAGAAAATAGGATGAGAGAAAATTGACGTAAGGTAGTTATGATAAGTCAAAGGTAGTTTCCTTTTTAATTAATCCTTGTTTTCCTTTTAATTAAAACATTAATAATATCACCCAAATTAAGAATAAATTTGATTAAAAACATTTTGGTAAAATTAGCTCTTTAAAGATTCAAAGTTTCAATCCTTTACAAAACAGTCACTATTTAACTTTTGCAAAAACTGCGATTTGGTCACTACTCCGAAATGTAGTATTTCCAAACCTTATTTTGTAAAATTGATTTCACCATAATCATTCATATATTAAATGAGAATTTTTAGATATTTTTCCAGATTTTTAAAGCATCCCGAACTAGATGTCCCTAAAACTCCCTTTAAGATTCGAACCGTTCTCGACCGGTCTGATTCGAACCCTAAATCATCTAGGCCCAAATTTGAGGTGTTACACCATGCCTCTATACCCTGGTGTGATAATTCCTAAAACTTGACTTCGCCCAAGCTACGAAATTGTTCTAACGACAGACCAAAATCTGCACCCTGAGGCAGTGCTGCAACCTGAACACCAGCTAAAGTTGTCTGAATAGCCCCGGCTATAACTTGAATAAACGGATTTACATCAATGCTAGCATGTCCCTGACCAACCTGGGGTCCAACACCTCCGACATTCGCTCTACCACCCGGAGGAGGAGAAGGAGGAGGCAAGTTTTCCCTTTGCACACATCCTCAACGTTCTCAATCTGCTCACTCATTAGATATTCCATTCTGGGCCTTCCCCTTAGTCTCACCATGCTAACATATGCAAAACTAAATAATAAGCACAACAAGTGAAATGATTTGAGGTCAGCTAGGAATAAGGTCCAAGGCGCTCAAGTCTTTAAAACTAAAACCACTTACAATAACATTATACTAGCAATGGGTGCCTTTAACTATCTCCCAACCGACACAAAGAAAGCCATAAGCATGCTTACAATCACCGTGCATCACAACCAACAACCATACACAATAAAAATTACCTTACTTACCTTTCGGCTTTGTGGAAACCCAACGAACCTAGGCGAAACCAAGGCTCTGATACCAACAAATGTAACCCCCTCAACCTGGCCTAGCCACCAAGCCGCATCGAACGGGTTCCACGGGGAAAACCGAAGAGAAACCCATTAAGGCTTCACTCTGATACACCTTCTATGATTCAAACCCCCAAAGTCAACCTTAAGAGACTGTATCGATACCCCTTCAAGGCTGGTATCGATACGCCCTCGATGGTCAAGCTCCCAAGGTCAACACCAGGGGCCGTACCGATACCTCAATTTCTCGCCAAAATCTCAGATTTCCAGTGACGAAAACAGGTATCGGCACACCCCCACGTATCGGTACGTTAGGCTTAACACAAGGGACTGTATCGATACTTCCCTCGAGCGTATCGATACCCCATGCCCAGAAAACAGACTTTTGCAGATTTAAAGCACAAGGATGCCAGCATAAAACAAACTAAAAGCATTCATTCATCTCATAAATACACATACAACTTAAGGAAAACATGAATACTCATTTAAAACAAGATAAGCATTCCACGAGACAAGATTTAACATGACGAGATTCATAAAGGAAACAATTCATACCTAACATTCACAAAAAGGGTCAAAAGACAACCCAAGGCATGTTTCAACATGTTAAGAGGCATTACAATCCAAACATAACCAAACAAACTTGTCTAAAGCAAAAAGACATAACAACAACCCCTTAAACCAAAAGGTCATATCCCATTGCTTAATACTATTTACTGAAGTGTAAGAACCATACTTGAGCAAACCAACCCCTTGGAATCTTCCCTTGTTCCTCGAACTGCTCCGATAGTCTAAGGACTTGCATTGTTGGGAAAGGGAGCGTAAGCATTTAAGCTTAGTGAGCGGTGCTCAAAACAGTAGCTACAACAATGCAGTTTTAAAACCATAGTTTGCTTGAAACCAAAGACCATTTCCAAATCATTTCCCTAATGCTTGAACACATAACAATCATGCATTTAACATCTAGTGCATTTACCGAATGCATCCACGAGCCACAAGCTTACCTCATGCTCATTCTCGTTATGCATACACGTAGTCAAAAACATGCATAAGAATAAATGGAAAATTAACAATATAACATGCTTGGCATAGGAATTTAGAGCACCATGGGTATATTGACATTTAACACTTTTATTAGGATATGCGGATAGTTCTCAAACCCACTAGACACTTTCCGTGGAATCTTACATCATCATACTCGCTCCTCTAGTAAAACACAACTTTCGATGGAATCTCATATCACGTACTCCTCTTTAGTTGAATCTAGCATCACTAAGGCCACGCGCCCCCAAGTGCATTCACATCCTATTGTTCGACCAACTATATCGGGTGATAAGATTTCACATTGTCAATAACCCACCAAACCAACACTTACCTTGTGTTCTCATGGTCACAAACATAACCAACATGTGATCAATTAACGCAATTATATGCATAACACAAGGATAGTCATGGCAAACATGCACTATAGAAATCATTCAAAACACAAAATAGAATTTATCGAAAATAAAGACTAAAATGCTTAAAACTTACTCTTGAGCTTAGATTGGCTTATCAAGCTCAATCTAAACCCCCACAACATATCCTTAACCAAGTCAAGGCTTAAAAAAACATTTCCACTGACCAGCCAACACACAAGCAATAGTCGATACACCGATTCAAGCTCCAAAATCACCCGATATCGCGTCTGAAGAGCCCAAATTTGTTTCCCTTGTTTCTAACTAATTAAAAAATAGAGCACTAGACCCAATTCAAGCCCCCAAACTTGCAGCAACACAAAAACTCAACATCTATCATTAAAACCAATCGATTCACAACCGAAAACACTTGGAAACGTTATCAAAACGACTCAAACCAACTAGCGGCCAAAACCCAACGAAATTACCATCAAAACCACACCTTTCAACATCCAAAACACTTACCCAAAGTCTAGAAACCATCAGCCCAAAGTTCTTCACAAGAACAAACCAAAAACCCAAACTTTCAATTCCAAAAACCTTATTTTTTCTAGTTTTGTGTTTCCCATAACTAAGGCACTAACCCAACATTATTTGAATATCAAAGAAAAGATAAAAATACTTTTAAATGTAGCATCAAACAACTCAAACGTAAATTCCCTCATTTTCTAACACAAAGCATTTTGGAAACAAACTTAAATAATGAGATAAGGTAAGATTTCATCAACAACTAGTTTAAGGAAAGGAAAATCAAAACAAGAAAAAGATTACCTTGTAATCTTTCTGGATGAAAGGCTTGAATCAATGGAATACTGAAAAGAATGTGTTTTGGGGAAGATAACGTGAAATGAGTTTTGAGAAGATGATGTTTATTTTAAAAAATCTTTTCTAATTTCAAAATTTCCTTTTTACCCCATTTTTATTTAAAATCCTTATATTTTTTTATTAAAAATATTTCTCCAAAATTAGTTTGACCCGAACCGGTTTAACCAAACCCGATTATCTCCCGAGCCCTAAACTCGGGCGTTATTGGAAGGAAAAGCTGGTAGATGCCTAACAATGGGGTGGCCCTATCTTACTTATAGTAGGAGGTTGAATATACAATTAGTATATGTCTTCTTACTTAATACACCCTATAAGAATGACAGCCTAGATGTTGAGTGGATCGAATGATCGAAATGAACCAAGAGGGGGGTGAATTGGATTTTTAAAGTTTTAGGTGGTGGAAATTGCAAATTAAAAAGATAGACAAGGAATTTTAGAGTGGTTCAAGTTCCAAATGAACTCTACATCCACTACCTTAGCTTCACTAAGGATTTGCAACAATTTCACTAGTTGCTCTTCTCCTTTTCTAGGCTAAGGAGGTAACCCTTACAATTTTCAGTTAAATTTTCTACCAAAAATTTAACCCAATCCTCACACAAATAGAACAAAGATTTTGATGGCTAAGAAAGTATCTCTCAATACAAATTGTAGCCCAATTACAAGCACTCAACCCAATTGAAAATGATAAGAATAAAATTACAATTGAGGTTTCTAGACAATATTGGGATTTAGGCACAAATGCTTGGATTTGATGTTTGGATGTTTGCTTTTAGATCAATAGTTATTGCTAGAGCTTTTTTAGAGGTCCCTTTTATACCTTCTCATTGATTTCTAGCCGTTGTGGTTGTTACATTCATCAATAGAGCCGTTGGGAGTGATATCTCACCTCCATAAATGCAGTCTGCAACCACCCGTTTCGAAACGCCCGACCCTGTTTCGAAATGGACCAAAATAGAAAGAGCCATTGGGGTGCATTTAAGAGCCCGTATCGAAACGGTCTTACCCGTTTCGAAACGCTTTTGCCACTATCAAGGGTCATTTCGAAACGGCTTGAACTCCTTTCAAAACGCCTTAACGGTTTCTTGAAAATCAGTTAAAAACTTGCAACGGTCATATTTTTCAAATTAAATGAAGAACCGTTTCGAAACACTTGATGTCGTTTCGATACGGGTTCTCTATGTTCTAAAGCCGTTTCGATACTGGTTTTGAAACATGGGTTGGCAGTGTTGAAAACGTTTCGATACCCGTTTCGAAACATGGGTTGACAGTTTCAAAACAGGGACTCGAAAAACATTGTTTCGGCTTTAAGAACACTTAGAAAATATTTGGAAAGCTTAGTTTTTAACTTAGGCATATTCTTTAAATCATATGGGGATGTTTGAGGACTTAAAAATTCGTTTTGACTTTTTCAATTTAGTCCTTAGGTTCTTTAGTTATATCAAAATTAAAATATCGGTTTCACAATCTCCCCTTTTTGATATAACAAAACCAAAGTTAGAATTTTTAAGAGTTTTGAAAATTTTGAACACATTCTAACTCCCCCTTAATTTAAGATAGGTTTTTAAAGTTTTCAAAATGTTTTAACTTTGAAATTCAAGTTTTAAAACTTAGAAACACTTTAAACATTTAAAACGAATTTTTTTTGGCTCTTAAATTTCTTCTTCCCCTTTTTGTTAGATCAAAAAATAAACAAGGCTCATAGAGAAGAGATAGGGTTAGTAACAATAAGCATTAAGCAATAAGCAATAAGCAACAATAATATTAATTCATAAAATTAAAATGTCCAAAACATAAATCTTCAACATAAAATTCAAAGCATAATCCCAAATAAGATCAAAAGCATAGGTTCCTAAAACATAATGAAAATAAAGATGCAAACTTAATCCTAAAATGCATAGATAATATGATATGACATGAATATCCTAGGCCTCATCGTCATCATCATCATCCGAAGTCTCATCATCGCTCTTGACTTGAGAATGACGAAACTTCATCCATTGGCCATAGAAGGTAGAGAAGGACATGTCCATGGCTGAGTGTGAATTCTCAAGGGATTGGAGACGATCCTCTACATTTTGCAAGTGAGTGTTGATGGCACCAAAACCCGAAGCCATGTTAGTGTCCATGGCATTGAACCGCTCGGTAATTAAAGCCGTGAGAGCTTCATTGTTTGCAACTTGAGCTTGTGGTTGAGGTTCAACGAGAGGAGGAGGAGGAGGTGCTTCCCTATCAACACATTCCCAAGCATTGTTCACATAGCGAAAACCGGACTTACGGAGAGAGGACTCACCAATCTTTGACTTGCGGGGTTCCGAAGAGTCGTAGGTGCAATCGTGACCAAGCTGGCTAAAGATGTGACTTAAGACCGTTCCATAAGTGAAAGATTTCAAGGCATCGGTGTCACGAAGCTTAATATTGTTAACCATCTCGGAAAGTATGATCTTAGCAACATTAGGGCGCTCACCACGACGGAAACACTCAAGCAAAAAATAGTCAACTTGACGAATGTGAGAATATTTACCTCCGAAGGGGCGAAGGAACCATGAGACCATCAAATGGAGGAAACGATCGTGCGCATCCAAAGTAAGCACTTGACCGGTGTGAGAACCAAAATGACTCTCATTCTCAATTCTGACATCCTTAAGAGAAAATGTAGACTCCAAGAGAGGGACATTAACAACAAACTTTTTCCCCAAAATATAAGATTCAATCCCAACAACTTCAGAATTTGTTTCATCATTGTTAAGGTGAGCATTGGAGTAAAAGAGAAGTACCATGTGTTTGTAGCAAATGTTCGGGATGCTCAACAAAACAAGAAGATCCCATTCTCTCAAACGCTCGAGGTAACGGAAAAGAAATCGCTCGGAGTTAAGGAAGTTGAGATCAATCACACGCTCACGACAAACTTCGTACTCCTTGACATATTTGAAACGTTCTCTCAACTCTGTAGTTCGAAGAGATTTTTGAAAGAGTTGGGCGAGATTTGGACGCACACTCGATTCACCGGTTTGAACGAACTTACGTTTTTTGTTAACATTCTCCGTCATCCTAAAAATATAACCAAGCAAGTTTAAAAAAAATTAAGTGTATGCATAAAGTTCTTAATTCAATCCAATTATAAATCCTACTTAGGTTTAAAAACAAGTTTTTTTAAAACAAATAACCAAAACAAAATTAAAAAAATAAAAGAAATACAGTAAAAAAAACGAGTGAAAATTTTTATATTCGAATCATAAAATTTAAGATTTTGAATTTTTTTACAAGATATGAAAACCCAAGCATAGAAACATATAAACTATACAAAAATAAAATTTTCTAACCTAAGATTCGAACATAAATTGAAGGAAAAAGAAAAAGAAAGAAAATACCTTAAATTGGGATTTTGGATGAATAGAGAAAAATCCTTGCACAAGATTGTTGAAGGTTGCCTAGACAAGTGTTTTAGAGAAAAACCCCTCAAGATTTGGTGAAAAACAAAGAGGTTTAGAGGGTTTTTATAGGAAAAATTCGGGCTAGGGTTTTTAGGGTTTGGGAGTGTTTTAATTAAAGTGAACTTTATCATTAAAAGCTCTTCTTAAAGCAGTCCGCGAATCCGTTTCAGAACGGGCTTGACCGTTTCGAAACGCGGGCACGAAGGTTTGACCGTCTTTTGGACTTCAGTTGACCGTTTCGATACAAGGTTGACCGTATCGAAGCCTCGTTGACTCGTATCGAAACTTGTTTCGATACACCCCTTGGCAGTAGCCAAAACGTTTCGAAACCCTTTTAAGGCGTTTCGAAACGCCCTTCTCTCAGATATGATTTTAAGGCATCCGTATCGAAGCCTCGTTGACTCGTATCGAAACTTGTTTCGATACACCCCTTGGCAGTAGCCAAAACGTTTCGAAACCCTTTTAAGGCGTTTCGAAACGCCCTTCTCTAAGATATGATTTTAAGGCATCCGTATCGAAATAGGTTGACCCGTTTCGATACAACTGGGCCTGGAAGTGCAGATGAGGCTCTAAAAGTGCAGAATTTTGATTTTTTCTAAGGCCTAACTTGCATGAATGACATGAATGAGCAGGAAAAACATATACAAACATAAACATACTCCCCTAGCTATAGGCATGGATGAAATTAGGAGTAAAAACACATAAACATGGCATTTCACAAGATCAAGCAATTTTAAGAACAAAAGAGGTCCTAAAAGGTCAAGATAGGCTAGCTAGACCTAACTCTCTCCTTAGGGACCAAAAACACTCTTTATCTAAAGGTTTTGTAAATATGTCCGCTAATTGATTTAAGATGTCTACATACTCTCTAACCACATCTTCTTTAAGTACATGATCTCTAATGAAATGATGCCTTATTTCTATGTGTTTGGTTCTAGAGTGTTGGATGGGATTTTTTGTTAAACATATAGCACTAGTGTTGTCACATTTTAGGGGTATGGTTTCAACTTTAATACCATAATCTAAGAGTTGTTGCTTCATCCAAAGGACTTGAGCACAACAACTCCCTAAGGATATGTACTCGGCTTCGGTGGTAAATAAGGCTACACTATTTTGTTTCTTAGAGAACCAAGATATGAGCATACTACCTAGGAATTGACAAGTTCCCGAAGTACTCTTCCTATCAATTTTGCATCCCCCATAATCCGCATCCGAATAAACATGAAGGTTGAAGGTGGAGTCTCTAGGGTACCAAAGACCTAAACAAGGAGTATCTCTAAGGTACCTAAAGATTCTCTTAACGGTTATAAGATGAGACTCTCTAGGACTAGCTTGAAACCTAGCACACAAGCAAACACTAAACAAGATATCCGGTCTACTTTCGATAAGGTAAAGCAATGATCCAATCATAGAACGGTAAAGCTTAGAGTCAACACACTTACCTCCTTCATCTTTGTCAAGCTTTGTAGATGAGCTCATAGGTGTGGCTTGAGGCTTTGCATTCTCCAAGCCAAACTTCTTGAGCATATCCTTTATGTACTGTGCTTGATTGATGAAGGTGTCATCCTTCTTTTGCTTGATTTGGAGTCCCAAAAAGAATGAGAGCTCCCTCATCATGCTCATCTCGAATTCACCTTGCATTAGCTTAGCAAACTCTTGGTAATGACATTCGTTAGTAGAACCAAAAATAATATCATCAACATAAATTTGAACTACTAAGATGTCATTTTTATACATTTTTATAAAGAGTGTAGTGTCAACCTTACCTTTTTCAAAACCCTTTTCAATTAAAAAGTTTGTAAGTCTTTCATACCAAGCTCTAGGAGCTTGCTTTAAACCATAAAGAGCTTTAGTGAGTTTGAAAACATGATTTGGAAATTTTGAATCTTCAAAACCCGGTGGTTGTTCCAAATACACTTCCTCATTTATAAAACCATTTAAAAACATGCTTTTAACATCCATTTGAAAAAGCTTGAAATTATGATAACATGCATATGTAAGCAACATCCTAATGGCTTCCATTCTAGCTACGGGTGCATAGGTTTCATCAAAATCTATTCTTTCTGCTTGAGTGTAACCTTGTGCTACAAGTCTAGCTTTATTTCTCACAATGTTACCACTCTCATCGAGCTTGTTTGTAAAGACCCATTTAGTTCCTATGGTAGATTGATTACTAGGCCTATCAACTAATGTCCAAACGTTACTTCTCTCAAATTGATTTAACTCTTCTTGCATAGCCATAATCCAAAAATCATCTTTCAATGCTTCTTTTATATTCTTAGGCTTTATGCATGAGATAAATGCAACATGATTCATTAATCTAAGAGAAGAACGAGTGGTTACCCCCCTTGGATGGATCACCTAAGATTTCACCATCTTTGACACAGTTGAACTCCCTTGGGTAGCTCACTTCCTTTTCCTCAAGAGCCAAGTCCTTCAAGGCTTCAAGAGGAGGATCTTGTGTGTCCTCTTCTTTTGTTGTTGGAATCTCATCCTCCTTTGAAGTTTGTCCTCCATCAAAGGCATTTATGATTCCTACATCATCATCATCACAAGAATCCTTCCTTGGAAGGAGGTTATCATCGAATACAACATGTATAGATTCTTCTACTACTAAAGTTCTTTTGTTAAATACTCGATAGGCTTTAGAGGTTAAAGAGTATCCTATGAAAATAGCTTCATCACTTTTTGCATCAAATTTACCTAAGTTGTCTTTTCCATTATTTAAAACAAAACACTTGCAACCAAAAGGATGAAAATAGCTAATGTTAGGCTTTTTAGATTTTAAAATCTCATAAGGTGTTTTCTTTAAAATTGGTCTAATCATTACTCGATTAACAATATAGCAAGCGGTGTTTGTGGCTTCCGCCCAAAAATATTTAGGTAAATTATTTTCACAAAGCATAGTTCTAGCCATTTCTTGAAAAGTTCTATTTTTCCTCTCAACTACCCCATTTTTTTGAGGAGTTCAAGGAGCCGAAAAATTGTGGCTAATATCATTTTCATTCAAAAAATCTTCAAACCCTAAATTTTGAAACTCGGTTCCATGATCACTTATAATATGTGAAATTCTAAGTTCAAGATCATTTTGGGTTAGTTTTGAAAATGTGATGAATTTTTCCAAAGCCTCATCTTTAGTACTTAAAAAATAGAACCCAAGTAAATCTAGAAAAATCATCAACAATTACAAATGCATAAGACTTACCACCCAAGATCATAGTCCTAATTGGCCCAAATAAATCCATATGGATTAGTTGTAAACATCTACTTGTAGAAACATCATTAATGGATTTAAAGGAAGACTTATGTTGTTTACCCTTAGAGCATGCATCACAAATTTTATCATTTGAAAATTTAATCTTGGGTAAACCTCTAACTAGATCAAGGGAAACTAGTTTTTCTAAAACACTAATGCTAGCATGTCCTACTTTCCTATGCCACAACCATGCATCATTTTCATTTTTGTCTACTAAGCATGTATGAGATGTATGAATGTCATCTAGATGCACCATGTATATGTTCCCTATGCGATGACCTATGAGCATAATATTATTAGATTTAATGTCTACAATTTTGCATCCATTTTTATCAAATAAAACATTAAATCCTTTATCACACAATTGACTTATGCTCAATAAGTTATGTCTAAGACCACCGACATACAAGACATTTTCAATGAGAGTAGTAGAGTGATTACCTATGGAGCCAATACCTTTAATGTGGCCTTTGGAGTTGTCACAAAATGTCACCACTCCTCCACTTTTTGGCTTTAGATCCATGAATCTACTCTTGTCTCCGGTCATATGCCTTGAGCATCCACTATCAAGGTACCATGAGTTTTGACTTTGTGCTTTGGCCTTGTAGCAATGCTCCCCCTACAAACAAAGATATTAAGCTTTTGTTTTTGGTACCCAAATCATTTTGGGTCCATGAGTGTTAGCTCCCAAAACCTTGGTTCCCTTAGGAATCCAAGAAGACATAGCAATAATGTTATTAGATTTTACAAGTTCCTTAGGAACCCATACACTTCTAATTCTTTTAGTTCTACTATGTCTAGGAAAGCTACCTTGTTTGTAGTAGTTAGTCTTTTTCTTAGGTTGGTTTGTTCTTGAAGATTCACCTATTTCATGCTTGACACTACCAACATTTTTAAAAGACTCTTTGAGCTTATTTAGCTCATCCAACACCATTTTGTGTTCACTATTACATTGAGATAAAAGATTATTAAGGTCAACATTTTCATCTTGAAAAAAAATTAGTTCATCTTTCAACCCTAAATCTTTTTTCTCAAATTTTGAATTAGCTTGAGAGAGTGAGTCATTTTTCTCATTTAGTTCCAAAATGATTTTCTTATTCCTAATGACCGACTCCTTGTATTTCTCAACTAATTAATCATAGACCTCTTGTAACTCATCATATGCATCATTTAATTCATCATATGTAAAATCTAAAGATGATGAGTTAGAGGTTACCATGGAGGAATCTTCCTCAAGTGCCATGAGGCAAAGGTTGGCCACTTCTTGTTCGTCATCCTCCGATGACTCCTCATCACTCCAAGTAGCAAGCTTGGCTTTGAGCTTTTTCTTCTTCTCAAAGCCCTTCTTCTTGAGTTGAGGGCACTCCGAACGTATGTGACCGAGTTTATTGCACTCAAAGCAAATGATTTGATCCCTTGCTTCTTCTTTGTTCTTACCTTTGAAGTCCATTTTTCTTTGGATTTTTCTTCCCCGGTTGGACCTCATAAAGCGTGAGAACCGTTTGGCTATCATAGCCAATTCTTCTAGCTCATCCTCCTCACTAGAAGAGCTCTCCTCAAGTAGTGAAGCTTTGAGAGCTATTCCCATCTTCTTCTTCTTTTCAACCTCTAGCTTTTCTACTCTATTCTCTTCTTTCTTCTTCTCTTCTTCCCTTCCTTGCTTCATAATCTCATGTGTAAGGAGAGAACCCACTAGCTCATCAAGCTTTAAAGTCTTCAAATTTTTAGCTTCTATGATGGCGGTTCTCTTCCCATCCCAAGATTCGGGAAGTGAATAGAGTAGCTTCCGGACAAGCTTGTCTTCCGGTATTGTCTCTCCAAATCTTTTGAGCCCATTGACTACGGTGGAGAACCGATCAAACATCTTGGACACCGTCTCATCGAGCTCCATCTTGAAATTTTCATAACTAATATTGAGAATTCCAATCTTAGTTTCTTTGACATCATTGGTTCCCTCATAGGTAGTCTCAAGAGTGTCCCACACTTCTTTGGCACTCTCAATGGATGACACTTTGGAATAGATGTCCGGACCGAATTAACAAAAGAGAATGTGGAGAGCTTTGTCATTTATTTAAATCTTTCTACTTTCTTCTTCACTCATCTCCACCTTTTTCTTCAAAACCATCTTGCATTCACTATCTTGCTTCAATGGAATGTAAGGGGCATCTTCAATGGCATCCCAAACTAAGTAGTCATTGGACTTGATGAAGAGACGCATTCTCTTCTTCAAAAATGGATAGTTGTCACCATTGAAGAAGGGAGGTTTTGTAGTAGATTGTGACTCATACATGCCCGAACCGGAGGTTGAAGTCATCTCTTGATTTTTGATGATCACACTCTTCCTAGGAACTCCTCTTGTGGTTGTTAATCCTCAAAGAGGTAGGCTCTGATACCAATTGTTGAGTGGATCGAATGATCGAAATGAACCAAGAGGGGGTGAATTAGATTTTTAAAGTTTTAGGTGGTGGAAATTGCAAATTAAAAAGATAGACAAGGAATTTTAGAGTGGTTCAAGTCCCAAATGAATTCTACATCCACTACCTTAGCTTCACTAAGGATTTGCAACAATTCCACTAATTGCTCTTCCCCTTTTCTAGGCTAAGGAGGCAACCCTTACAATTTTCGGTTAAATTTTCTACCCAAAATTTAACCCAATCCTCACACAAATAGAACAAAGATTTTGATGGCTAAGAAAGTATCTCTCAATACAAATTGTAGCCCAATTACAAGCACTCAACCCAATTGAAAATGATAAGAATGAAAATTACAATTGGGGTTTCTAGACAATATTGGGATTTAGGCATAAATGCTTGGATTTGATGTTTGGATGTTTGCTTTTGGATCAATAGTTATTGATGGAGCTTCAGAGGTCCCTTTTATACCTTCTCATTGATTTCTAGTCGTTGTGGTTGTTGCATTCATCAATAGAGCCGTTGGGAGTGTTATCTCACCTCCATAAATGAAGTCTGCAACCACCCGTTTCGAAACACCTGACACTGTTTCGAAACGGACCAAAATAGAAAGAGCCGTTGGGGTGCATTTAAGAGCCCGTATTGAAACGGTCTTACTCATTTCGAAACGCTTTTGCCACTGTCAAGGGTCGTTTCGAAACGACTTGAACTCGTTTCGAATCGCCTTAACGGTTTCTTGAAAATCAGTTAAAAACTTGCAACGGTCATATTTTTCAAATTAAATGAAGAACCGTTTCAAAACACTTGATGTCGTTTCGATACGGGTTCTCTATGTTCTAAAGCCGTTTCGATACTGGTTTCGAAACATGGGTTGGCAGTGTTGAAAACGTTTCGATGCCCGTTTCGAAACATGGGTTGACAGTTTCAAAACCGTTTCGAAACGCCTTAGGCCGTTTCGAAACAGGGACTCGAAAAACACTGTTTCAGCTTTAAGAACACTTAGAAAATATTTGGAAAGCTTAGTTTTTAACTTAGGCATATTCTTTAATTCATCTGGGGATGTTTGAGGACTTAAAAATTCGTTTTGACTTTTTCAATTTAGTCCTTAGGTTCTTTAGTTATATCAAAATTAAAATATCGGTTTCACACTAGAGCTTACATATATTAGATAGAGAGAATGGTTTGTGAAACAATTTAAAGTTATTTACTTTTAAAATATTGGTGAACTTTTAAATATTTAGCTATGCATTCATGACTTCAATTTTTGGAGCACTCCATTTGTTCTCCACGACTAACTGTATGTCTTAAAAGACTAAAGAAATAGTTCACATGACATATTTGTATAGTTGTATTAATGAGTTGTTTCTTAAGTTTTCTCACACAGAGATGTGGAAATGCATGTTTCTTAAGTTCTTAGTGCATACACATTCAATTACATTGCAAGTAATTTCTAGAAATTTGAAATTGTTTTGAGTAGTTATACATTTTTAGAATTTCCTAAACTATATTTTTAAGTGCCATATCAATTGAGTATTCAGATTTTAGCCTTTCTCGGATAACAAGTTTCAATATTATTCTAATCTCCATTTGTTTAGATTTCATTTTCAATTTGTAGAACTAAGTGTTTTGATATAATATTTGAAAAAATATTTTAGACTAAATTGGAAAGAATTTAAAATATGATTTTAGTCAAAAACAACTTGAAAATATGTTTAAGGGTTTTACAAGGCTTTGGAATGATTTAAAGTGCATTTAAAGTAGTCAAAATCGTGATTTTCAAGTGCTCGTACCGTTACAGTCTGGTACCGTACCGATAGGTCCTAGGGTTTCAACTACAGTGATTTTCCAATAGCCAAAACCCGTATCGATATGCCTTGTCGTATCGATACGGTATGCTTTAAAATACCCAACGGCTAGTTCGCGTACTGATACGCCCAACTGCGCCCAACGGTCGATTTCCTAACGGTCTTTTAAAGTGCAGGACCGTACCGATATGCTAGATAAGTGTATCGATACGCACCAGCTTGAAATGCTCAGCGACTACTTCCTTAATGTAACCCCCTCATCCCGGTCTGGCCGGATGACCGGTTCGAGTGGGCTACACGGGGAAAACCGAAGCGAAACCCAAAGGATTCCCCCTCGGTTAGCAACCCTATTTTTTTTTTCTTTTTATAAAAATCTTGCCTAGATGAATATTAAGTCCTATGTGATTCACAACAACAGAAAACGTTCAAAGGAAAAACACATTCGAATCACAGCCACGCATAAACAGTCAATTTTAAGCTTATAAGGCAGGCAGTATCGATACCCTAATCAGGGGTATCGATACCCCCTTTCTAGGTCAACCCAAGAAGTCAACATGTGAAGACCGTATCGATACCCTTACCAGGGGTATCGATACCCTCTTCCTCGGTCAACCTTCCTTGGTCAACAGAATGGAACCGTATCGATACTCGGGAACACCGTATCGATACGCTCCAATCTAACTCCCACTTTCAAATTACAGAGACTTCAGAGGGTATCGATACCCTAGGCAAAATCTGGGGCATTTGGGCAAAGAGTATCGATACCCTAACCAGGGGTATCGATACCCCCTGCACTGCAACTCCTCAAACTCAACTAAAACGGCCCCAACACGACTCTTCATGCATTTCTCGACTCACCTAAGCGTATACCAACATGCAAGCACACATAAATAAGCCATGTGTGTCATTCAACATAGATTTAAGCTTTCATACATAGCATTCAATTTGATGAGCAATATAGGCAATAATAAGCATACATGAAGGCTCAAATGGTCTTAAAAGCACAAGTCAAACACAAGAGGTTTGCAACCATACATAAGGCAACCTAAACACCCTAAAGCATGCCATCATACACACCAACAATCATCAAGGTATTACATGCATACAATCCATAATTAATTCAAACATCGCATTAGGCATTAACAACAATAAGCCAACACATAGGAGTCTAGATACAAGCTCCTAAGACACGTAGCATTTCCCATTGCTAGACTATTACATTATTTAATTAAATCATACTTGAGCAAACCACCACACGCTTGGACGCCCTTATCTTGGTCCTTGCTAACTCCAAGCTAAAGATCTGCATTGTCGAAAAAAGGAGAGCGTAAGCATAAAGCTTAGTGAGCGGAGCTCTAAAACATAACTACGACAATGCAGGGTTCAAAGCTTTCTTTAAAAGTAAAAGTCAACGCATACAAATCATCCAACTACCTAATCCTTCTACTAACATACGAGTTCAACCAAGGGTCAACAACATAGGCATTTATCATAGCATTACACCTCATAGTATGCATAAAGGTATGATCTTAGATTAAGGCAAACCATAAAAGAGAATGATATAGTGAGATACACATGAACAACACATGGTATGCACAAGCATAACCAAACACACACGGTGGGACTACACATCACCGTTTCGACTAGTAGTTTTCCAATGGGACTACATATCAAAGTACTCTTCTACTAGTCACTACCGGTGGGACTACACATCACCGGAGTCTTATACCATTCTCTACCGGCGGGACTACACATCACCGGAGCAACGACAACCATCACGTGAGGTTCGACACCAACCATGCAACACGATGCACAATTACTACCATACGACATGTACTCACTATATCATGCACAACCAAATCCAGATGTGACAAAAACCACAATTAGGCATCATTTACTACTTGGAATCTTACCGATCACAAATGGTCTTACTCACCATTTTCGTGCACAACTTGCACCAATTTACTCACACCTTACAAGGCATATCAACGACATCATTAATACCATCATACATGATCAACGATATAATATTAAGCAATCATAATTCTTCCCAAATTATTTAAGTTTCATGTTTGACAAACCATCACCACAAGTAATGAAAACAAATGGAAAAAGGGAAATTAAAGAGGCAATTCACAACAACTTACCCTTGAGTTTAATTCAACTTTTCAAGCCAAATCTAAATTCTTTCAAAACCATCTTTGAACCAAAACATTACTTGAAAACATTTTCACCTCCACATGCTAGAACCAACCTTTGAAATCAATTTAAAACATTAACCACTCACCTCATTTCCTTAAGCAAAACAAGCAAAGCCGACTCAAGCCTCCTCACTTCCGGATTCGATCCCAAAGCTTTACCAACGTAAATCCTTGCTTTTAATCGCCTCAACACAAATAAATTAACCTCAAATCAGTCCACAACACAATGTAGCAAACCCGGAATACAATTCAAACATCAAACACTTGTTTTTCGAACCAAGAACAACCCCCAAAAAGCCATTCCCGAGCAGCCCCCTTGCACAGCCGAAAACCATTGATTCCAACTCTTTTAACACACCTAATAGCTTCCAAAACAACCCCTAACTATCATACAACCATCAGCCCTCATTTTCCAACATAAAACAGCCCTAAAACTCACTTCTAAACCCTCCTAAAACCCCTCCAAAACCAAAATACGAATTTCTTAATAAAATCAATTAAAAATGATATATGTTGGACCATTCGGGCTACAAACAACACATATAATAATAAGAATTCAAAAGCTTCAACATTGAACAACAAAGTTAGGATTTTTAACTTAAAAGTTCAAAAACTCAAAACATGAGACAATGGGTTTTTATGAAAACTAAATACATTGAGAGAAAGAGGATGGTGAGGGCAGCTCAAAAGTACCATTACCTTTTAAAAATCATCAAGGATGAAGGATGGAGGAGATGAAATGGAAGCTTCAATGGTGGGAGGGGGTTTCACGTTGGGTGTGTTTTTGGGAGGTAGAAGATGACACAAATTTTGGGTGTTTTGGAATTAAAAGGGTTTTTATTTTTACAAGGCACTTATTTACG
Source organism: Hibiscus tridactylites (assembly GCA_958450335.1). NCBI lineage: Eukaryota > Viridiplantae > Streptophyta > Magnoliopsida > Malvales > Malvaceae > Hibiscus > Hibiscus tridactylites. The sequence continues at coordinate 10,330,882 of OY288287.1, forward strand.
AAACTGCCATTAATGAAATGGCTATTGGGCTTGGGTTTAAATAAAAATTGGATCCAACACAATTGTTTTATTTGTAAACAAAACCCGAACCAATATTTAATTTATTTAAATTATAAAACCGAACCCGAATATTATTAAAACATTATTTTCACCCGACCCCTAAACGCGGGTGTTACAACTCTCCCCTACTTAAGGAAATTTCGTCCCCGAAATTTATCAAACAGAAAGAGTCACTGACACATGCTCCTCCACACTTTCTCTCACCACAACACACCCACCAACTCGGTAGACTCACCACACAACATTAGCTAACTGATGCCAAAATCTCAACGGGTCCTTCAATGCATGACCATTTTAAATTCAACTCAATCTTTTCAACAACATAACACGGAACAAAACTGGCTCACACTTCTGAATCATAGATACACAGAACACATCACAAACCCATTTCTAACTCTGATGGTAACTGCAACAATAAACAACAGAACTAGCTCGATTCACAGTCTCATACAATACTGCTTGAACACTTGACTCATAACCTTCTCTGACTGATCCTCTGTCTTCATCAATTAACCAAACACTATGCAGACGTCTTCAAAAATCTAGCAGAAAACTCGAATCTCTACTGACCACTATCAAACACAAGACACTGTACAAATCACGCTCCTGCTAAGGCACAACTCCGCCATCTTACACAAGGTACAAGTAACCATAACATGTATAAAATGGGCACACTCGATGTAACTATCATTGCTTACTCGGCTAAACTCTCTCGTAAGAAATCAAAGGCAAACCGGACATAAAGTTCCTCAAATCCATTTCCCACTTTCATTAAGGATCTTCCATGAATGTAACAAACTAGAAGAAACTAATGCTCGATCTTGACATACTGGCAAACTATACACTTACTCGCATACTGAACAACGTCATTCATCAACTCAACCCAGAAGTACTCATCTCCAACTCGCAATACGTCTTCATACAACTCAGATGCACTGGAAATGAACTTCCGTATGCTTCGGTCAATACAATACGTCTCAAAACACTATGTCAATCGGTACAACAATTCTGTCTCTAACAATACAAATTCCATCATCTCTGAACTGTACTCTGAAGGTTTTCTTTCTGATATGCCTGGCACGTGAGGTGCCAAGAATCTGTCTTGCAACTGTTTCTCTTCAACATTCTGACTCAAAGTAGTCTCAACCCAAAGCTCGGCCACAAAACTACTATCATTTGATATACGGAATTCGGCAATTGCAACTCGTAACTCAACTACTAATCTAACAGCAAATACAACTCGGAACATCGGTTGCTACGTAGACTCTCTTCAGGTAGTACTCAATCTTTGAGATCACAGTCTTCAAGCAATTCTAACTACTCATGTTGTTCAAGTTCCAACCCTTCCTAAGTCTTCAAATATTTCAAGTTCTGATGACACGTACATATACACTGTGCATTTCTTACTATACAAGCTTTGTCTCTAAGTCTTCGAAGCAAATACAACTGTAATTAACTCTAAGTCTAGTGTCGGATAATTCTTTTCAAGGTCTTTCAACTATCTCAATGAATAGGTCACAATCTTCTATCTCGCGTAAGCACCCAACCTAACTCTACATGTACACATCACCATGGTTCACAACTCTTTCTCTAGTATAGTCTGGATCAAGGTCGAAGCTCTCTTCAAAGTTTCTTTCAGCTTCTCAAAGGCTCATTGTCTCGCATCTAACCACACAACTGCACATTCTTCTGTAGCAATCTATCAATGGAGCAACTATCTTCAAAAGACTATTTACAATTCTCTGAAAGTAACAGTACTAGACTTAGGAACTATAGATATCTACCACAGTCTTCAATTTCTTCCAACTCATGTCTTCTTTTGACCACTTGGGATTTACTCTAATACGCTCGGCAAATCTACATGTCCCAGGAGGACATCTTCTTTAACTTGGAGTTCACGTTTGCTCAACTTGGCATACAACTGATTGTCTAAAAGGATCTACAACACTAACTTCAAGCTTATCATGGTCTTCTTCGATACGTGAACATACCCACGTATCATCTAAAAGAGCTACTACAAACTGATCAAGGACTTAGGAAAAACATTCTGCTCAACATCTCTATGAAGGTAACTAATACACTAGTCAAACAAAACGGCATAACTCAAAACCCAAAGTGATCACATCTGCCCCGAGAGCTGTCTTCGATACTTCAACTTTTCTCACGTTCCACTGGTAATAATCGGATCTCAAATTAATCTTAAAAAGACTGAAGCACCCCTCAACTAATCAACATACCACTGATACTTAGAAACAAATACCAACTACTCACTGTCGATTGTTTCAACTGTCTGAAATTTAATCACCTTCTTGTATTGTCCTCTCTTCTCTTCACAAATTACACTATCACACTCTAAGATGATGTACTAGGCCTAATCAATATAAGGTCTAACAAACTCGTAGTTGATTCCTTAACACTCTCAAGTCGGTCGAGAATCATAAGGTACAGAGCAGCCAAAACACAAGCAAACTCGAAGACGATCTCAAAAACAAGCTCTTCTTCTCTAACAGGAGACAAACCGGGAAATTCTTCCAAACACTTTTAGGGGAAAACACAACCTATTCTAACATTTTGCGGTCTAATCCTCCTTCAAAATCAAATTCATCACATTGGCTAGGCAAGTCTGTCAACTAACTCAATCAGTCTTTGACCGCTGACGCTGGATCAACATTCGATACGAAATCCACATTCCCACCTACCATTACAATCTCATAGTCATCCGTATGCTTTAAGAAAACTTTCATTATCTCAAAGTCTACCCTAACTCCATGTTCTACAAGCCATTTCATGCACCGACTTACATCAAAATCGAAAAAGGCAATTCCATCGCATCTACTGGAAACATGTGACCCTGAACCATCAACGAACATCCCTTGTACATCTTTCTGACCACGGCTGTATCCCCGAAGGAGCTAGTATCACCAACACCTACCTCTGGTACCTCACAAGGTGGATTTCAACAGCTTTGAAAACTCACTCAAAATACACAGACACGTAGATCCAGAATTAATCAGAAAAACAAGCCCAATGACTGTATCGAGGAATTACTTGCTACAACATCGACATCCTTCCGAAGCCAGCTCTTAAGTCTTCACTTCTATCATCATCTCATATCAAGATTGGTCACATTGTTCTCCCTCAACAGAAACCAGCTCATACACACGTTGCCCCAAACAATCAAACTGCACTCCCAACTCTGGTACGGTCATACTACCCTGAACTACAGCACTAGGCCCACGCCTCGGCCTCAAACTTACCAAAGACAACAATGCAATAATAAACAAAACACACAAGCAAGATTATTTAGGGTTAGCAAGAGCAAGGGTCCAAGGTGCTCAAGTATATTCCTTTACACAAATCTTTTCAAATAAGTAATAGTAGCAATGGGAACTCGACACTACGCTTTAACACAAACATCATGCTAACACATGCTTTCGATCACCGTACTAACAAGCAAACATCAAGCATACATGGCAAAACATTCACCGAGACATAACAACAACATAACACTTCAAACTTACCTCACTTTCCTACCCGAGGTCTCGAAAACCTCAGGCTCTGATACCAATAAATGTAACCCCCTCATCCCGGTCTGGCCGGATGACCAGTTCGAGTGGGCCACACGGGGAAAACCGAAGCGAAACCCAAAGGATTCCCCCTCGGTTAGCAACCCTATTCTTTTTTCTTTTTATAAAAATCTTGTCTAGATGAATATTAAGTCCTATGTGATTCACAACAGCGGAAAACGTTCAAAGGAAAAACACATTCGAATCACAGCCACGCATAAACAGTCAATTTTAAGCTTATAAGGCAGGCAGTATCGATACCCTAATCAGGGGTATCGATACCCCCTTTCTAGGTCAACCCAAGAAGTCAACATGTGAAGACCGTATCGATACCCTTACCAGGGGTATCGATACCCTCTTCCTCGGTCAACCTTCCTTGGTCAACAGAATGGAACCGTATCGATACTCGGGAACACCGTATCGATACGCTCCAATCTAACTCCCACTTTCAAATTACAGAGACTTCGGAGGGTATCGATACCCTAAGGGTATCGATACCCTAGGCAAAATCTGGGGCATTTGGGCAAAGAGTATCGATACCCTAACCAGGGGTATCGATACCCCCTGCACTGCAACTCCTCAAACTCAACTAAAACGGCCCCAACACGACTCTTCATGCATTTCTCGACTCACCTAAGCGTATACTAACATGCAAGCACACATAAATAAGCCATGGGTGTCATTCAACATAGATTTAAGCTTTCATACATAGCATTCAATTTGATGAGCAATATAGGCAATAATAAGCATACATGAAGGCTCAAATGGTCTTAAAAGCACAAGTCAAACACAAGAGGTTTGCAACCATACATAAGGCAACCTAAACACACTAAAGCATGCCATCATACACACCAACAATCATCAAGGTATTACATGCATACAATCCATAATTAATTCAAACATCGCATTAGGCATTAACAACAATAAGCCAACACATAGGAGTCTAGATACAAGCTCCTAAGACACGTAGCATTTCCCATTGCTAGACTATTACATTATTTAATTAAATCATACTTGAGCAAACCACCACACGCTTGGACGCCCTTATCTTGGTCCTTGCTAACTCCAAGCTAAAGATCTGCATTGTCGGAAAAAGGAGAGCGTAAGCATAAAGCTTAGTGAGCGGAGCTCTAAAACATAACTACGACAATGCAGGGTTCAAAGCTTTCTTTAAAAGTAAAAGTCAACGCATACAAATCATCCAACTACCTAATCCTTCTACTAACATACGAGTTCAACCAAGGGTCAACAACATAGGCATTTATCATAGCATTACACCTCATAGTATGCATAAAGGTATGATCTTAGATTAAGGCAAACCATAAAAGAGAATGATATAGTGAGATACACATGAACAACACATGGTATGCACAAGCATAACCAAACACACACGGTGGGACTACACATCACCGTTTTGACTAGTAGTTTTCCAATGGGACTACACATCAAAGTACTCTTCTACTAGTCACTATCGGTGGGACTACACATCACCGGAGTCTTATACCATTCGCTACCGGCGGGACTACACATCACCGGAGCAACGACAACCATCACGTGAGGTTCGACACCAACCATGCAACACGATGCACAATTACTACCATACGACATGTACTCACTATATCATGCACAACCAAATCAAGATGTGACAAAAACCACAATTAGGCATCACTTACTACTTGTAATCTTACCGATCACAAATGGTCTTACTCACCATTTTCGTGCACAACTTGCACCAATTTACTCACACCTTACAAGGCATATCAACGACATCATTAATACCATCATACATGATCAACGATATAATAATAAGCAATCATAATTCTTCCCAAATTATTTAAGTTTCATGCTTGACAAACCATCACCACAAGTAATGAAAACAAATGGAAAAAGGGAAATTAAAGAGGCAATTCACAACAACTTACCCTTGAGTTTAATTCAACTTTTCAAGCCAAATCTAAATTCTTTCAAAACCATCTTTGAACCAAAACATTACTTGAAAACATTTTCACCTCCACATGCTAGAACCAACCTTTGAAATCAATTTAAAACATTAACTACTCACCTCATTTCCTTAAGCAAAACAAGCAAAGCCGACTCAAGCCTCCTCACTTCCGGATTCGATCCCAAAGCTTTACCAACGCAAATCCTTGCTTTTAATCGCCTCAACACAAATAAATTAACCTCAAATCAGTCCACAACACAATGTAGCAAACCCTGAATACAATTCAAACATCAAACACTTGTTTTTCGAACCAAGAACAACCCCCAAAAAGCCATTCCCGAGCAGCCCCCTTGCACAGCCGAAAACCATTGATTCCAACTCTTTTAACACACCTAATAGCTTCCAAAACAACCCCTAACTATCATACAACCATCAGCCCTCATTTTCCAACATAAAACAGCCCTAAAACTCACTTCTAAACCCTCCTAAAACCCCTCCAAAACCCAAATACGAATTTCTTAATAAAACCAATTAAAAATGATATATGTTGGACCATTCGGGCTACAAACAACACATATAATAATAAGAATTCAAAAGCTTCAACATTGAACAACAAAGTTAGGATTTTTAACTTAAAAGTTCAAAAACTCAAAACATGAGGCAATGGGTTTTTATGAAAACTAAATACATTGAGAGAAAGAGGAAGGTGAGGGCAGCTCAAAAGTACCATTACCTTTTAAAAATCATCAAGGATGAAGGATGGAGGAGATGAAATGGAAGCTTCAATGGTGGGAGGGGGTTTCACGTTGGGTGTGTTTTTGGGAGGTAGAAGATGACACAAATTTTGGGTGTTTTGGAATTAAAAGGGTTTTTATTTTTACAAGGCACTTATTTACGAAACTGCCATTAATGAAATGGCTATTGGGCTTGGGTTTAAATAAAAATTGGATCCAACACATTTGTTTTATTTGTAAACAAAACCCGAAACAATATTTAATTTATTTAAATTATAAAACCGAACCCGAATATTATTAAAACATTATTTTCACCCGACCCCTAAACGCGGGTGTTACACTTAACGAGACTGTATCAATATGGTTTGAGGAGTATCGATACGCCAAGTTACAGAATTGCATTTATGGTGGGAAATAAAGGCTCCAACGGTCTTCAACGGCTACAAACTCAATTGGGAGTATAAAAGGGACCTCCAAGCATCAAGGGGAGACTAATGCTTCAATTGTTACAACATTATGATGTCGAAATGTCTTTAGAGCCTTAATTGTAAATTCATTGTATATATAACACTTGTGAGCTAAACATTGTCAAATTTGCTCAAGTGTTTAGGTTTTGGGTGAGTTCTAAATAGTGCAAACAAGTACCTATTAGAGAGATTTCAAGTTTGCTTAGAATTTCTCTTATAAGAGAGTGGTTGATCAATCTTTGGGTAGAAAGCTTGATCGTTGTAAAGGTTGCCTCTTTAGCCTAGAAAAGGGGACGAAATTCTCAGTGAATTTGGTTGAAATCCTTAGTGGGGGGAGCTAAGGTAGTGGATGTAGGTGCTTGCTAGAAGGCTGAACCACTATAAATCCTTGTGTAAATTGTCTATCTTTTATCTCCCACAAAATCACCCAAATATCAAACTTCTCCACCACTTGGCAAACTAGAACGGTTGAAGGAAATCGAGCAAATAAAAACCCAACACAATTGTACACTAAAATTCAGTTCATGTATAATTTGTGTTTTTATGCATTTTCCCTATTGTTCAATTATTCAAAACTGCAGGATACAAACAACTATTGCAGGTTACCGACAAGCATTGAAGATCTGTTGCAGAAAATGAGTTTTACACTATATTAGTTTACATTTCATTGTGCTGCAATTTTCTTTGTTTTTGAAACAGTTTTCCTTCCATGGTTTTTGGTGGATTCTGTAATTTGATTATTATTAAGTGTGTAAAAGTACTATAATTTCACCATTTTTCTATGACAATTATTGCTAAATCTATACACATTTGAGTCACATTGTAGCCCTACATGCATCAATCACACTGATCTCATATTTATCATGTTTGATCCTTATGTTTGGTTTATTTGGTGGAAAAGGTACTGCTTTAATGTGTGTTTGGTGCATGTGCAGATTTAGTTACTCACTGCCTGGGCAAGCATTGCCAAGGCAGTGAACGAAAAGGAAGAAAAGTTGTAGAATCATCTCTCGACGGTCCATATCAAGCCACCATGGATGTCAGTTTCTACTGAAGGAAGCTGAACCATGAGATAAAGCCATGCTGAGCGGAAAAGACAGAAAGAACATTGCTGAGGCAATAGCCAAGCCACTACCGAGGCAATGACCAAACATAGTCTAAAAGTGAGAAAATATGCAAAGTGATATGTGTTTTGAAGAGCATGAAGAGCTGAATTTTTCTATGTACTTTGCATGAGGATCAGACTACGGGAAGATCATGAAAACGCTGAAGGAAGGTCAAGAGAAGATTCCACGCAAATGAGAGGATTTTAAGGAAGAATAACATAATACTTAAAAGAAGATATTTTCTTTTAATGTATTTAATTCTAACTTGACTTCCTCATCAAAAGAGACTTGACCTAGACCTCCTCTATAAATAAGAAGCCAAAGTCATCCATTAGAGACAATCAAGCAATCGAGAGTTGAAAGAATTTTTAGTGAGCTTTCATCGACATTATGTTCTAATTTCTTCTTAGGGTTTAGATTTTATTGTTTAGTAGTTGTGAGAAAACAATTGAATTTTGTTTAAGTTTTTGTTAATACAATTTCAATTCAATGTTTGCTAATTCTTGGTGTTTATGTTTTCTTACAATTGAATCGGGAGAGGAAATTGCGGTTGCATCTATTTGTCTAATATCGGGAGAGTTAGACTCACGAAACGGATAAGCATGGTTTTCATCCCAATCGGTGAAAACTAACTCAGCTTAGGGATAAGTTCTAGTTTCAACGGCTAAAAGAAGCGTAAGATTGGTTGGTGTTCATCCTTGGTTTACGTTCGAAGGTATTATCAAGGACTGCACATTAGCAGTGTTTCGACTTAAGGATAAGGAGGAGACACTGAAGGGTGCTTTGTCGAACCATGACGTTGTTGGTTGTTGCCCAAGTAAGGGATTGTCGAGGCAGTTATTTAACCCATTACCGCAGCAGTAGCTTTAGCCATTGCCGAGGCAGTTTGGTGTTCGTTGCATTAGAAAACCGATACAGTTCCAATTGGTTTCCATACTACGACGCAATATAATCTGGCCCATTCTCTCGTCTTGATTACTCAACTCTTCAGTTTACTTGTTTATTTTATTTTCTGTTTATTAGATTATTCTAAAAACCCAATCAAATCACTTGTGTTCTTTACTTTTATTTCTTTTTAGTGCGAGACAATAAACTCTGGAAGTCACACCAATCCCTATGGAGACGATACTCAATACTCATCACTTTATTACTTGAGGCATGTATACTTGCACAATTGCGGGGCATTTTACACACGCAGCAATTATTCGAAACAAAAGTGATCAACATCTTGAAATAGTTTAGAACAAGAGTCATGATTACTAGTTGATAGATGAATATTTTGAAAATTATTTGGGAAATGTCGATGTTCATTGTTCTTGCATCACGGCCTTATAGGTCAATTTACTTATTATGTGTTAGTTCGTATATAATTATTTTAGCAGAAATTATTTTTGTTGCTAATACAAGTTATTTTTGTTGCTAACAGAAATTATTTCAACATAAATGCATTTTAGATTTATATAATATAGTATGCTTTTTATTTGAGTTTTTTTAGAAACATAGTGTTATTCGCGGAATTTGTAAAGAAAATGCCACTAAAGAACAGTTATTACCGGCGTTTGCAAAGATAAACGTCACTAAAGAACAATTATTAGCGGCGTTTGCAAAGATAAACACCACTAAAGAACATGTTTTTTCGCAGCGTTTATTTTTACAAATGCCACTAAATAACAATTATTAGCGACGTTTGCAAAGACAAACGCCACTATAGATCTTGACATTTTGTGGCGTTTTTTGCCCAAAAACGTCGCGAACTGTTGTGGCGCTGGTTTCAGCGGCACTTCTTGCGGCATTTTTTTAAGCACCGTAAAAGTTTTTAGCAGCGCTAAAAAATGCCGCTATAGGGCTAAAAACGCCGTTGAAGACTTGTTTTATTGTAGTGTATATAATGAATGGAAAGATATTATAATAAACTAACATGTAAAATGCAATCATATCATGAATATAGATGTCATAAATGACATGATAACATATGCTAACAAGTGTGTGCATACTTAGAAGCAAAGTTAATGTGTGAACGAAGTAAACTAAGGTAAGGAAAGAAATAACTCCTTCTACTTTCATCTCCATTAAGAACAAAGATGAAAGCACTTTGAAAAAATGTAGATGGATGATTAGGATCACATCGTCCCCCCTTATTTAAGGCTATTTGTCCTCAAATTGAAGCTTTTCTTCAAATGACACTTTTTAATTGTTAGGGTGGCCGAATCTTTATTATTTCCTTCTAATGTGTTGTAAACCTTAGGAGATGCAGCTTGATAGACGTACAAGGAAAAAGAAGACAAAATCTCTTTGTTTTCTTTAGAGTAATCATCCTTCACCACAGGTCGTGTCAAAAGACATTTCATGACCAATTCTTTGCTTGTGAAAGCATTCATCTTCTTTGTGTCTTCCTCCTTTTGTGGTATGTTATCAATCTCATTTCTCTTGCATTTCTCCATGGCTTATATGCTTTTCTTCAATTGTATTTGATTGTTGTGCATTTGTTTTGGAGTTAATGGCACCAATATGATCTTTTTCCCCTCATGTTTGAATGTGTACCTATTGGTGAAGCAATCATGGATGGTACACTTGTCATACTGCCAAGGCCTCCCTAGAAGTAAATGACTAGCATCCATATGCACCACATCGTATAGTACTTCATCCTTGTACTTTCCAATGGAGAATGGAATCAATACTTGCTTGGTCACCTTCAGTTCTCTACCATCATTCAACCATTGCAACTTGTAAAGACTAGGATGCTTCATTTTCTCCAGCCCTAGTTTCTCAATCATGATAGTTCTTGCAACATTTGTACAACTCCCTCCATCTATGATCATAAAGCAGACTTTTCCGTTGACATGGCAACGAGTATGGAAAATGTTCTCACATTGTTGTTTCTTTTCCATTTGTGTGTTTTGGAGTCTTTTGACAACTAACATTTCACCATCAACTAATGTTTCGACATCTTCTTCCACATCTTCATTAAGTTCTTCTTTTTCTTTTTAATGGTCGGATTCAATCTCACCATTGTCTAATAAAAGCATAGCATTTATGTTTGGGCACTGGTTTGCAATATGACCCCTTCCGAGACACTTAGTCACTCTAAGAAAAAAAGAAAGATATCACTCCACTCCTATCGTGTTTGCACTCGGGAAGTAATGGCTTTTTCTTTCCCCTTCTGAATTCACTCTCCCTTGCCTTTTACTACTTTATTCCCTCTTGTAAAATTCTTGAAGAACTCACTCAAAACATGTTCAATTTTTTCTTTGGCGTCGGCTACAAAGTGTTATTAGAGTATGAATAAGTATAATGCAATAATGGTAGACCTATAATACGCAAAAAAGAAAGAAAGGGTTAACTTACACCACTTGGATTTCTTACCTTGCTTTGAGAAACAATCAATCTTCTCGAACTTCTTCGAGCCCGGTTGATGTTTTTTATTTGTCCTCGCCCTTTGTTGGGCTTTCTCAAATTGTTCTTTCTTATTTTTTATACTTTGAATAAGATGAAGAGGAATTATTTTTCTTTTCTTTTTGTTTTTGCACGAAAATAGACTTACAAAGGTAGACACTTACTTGTTTCCACCGAAGCTCTAATTACCATATGATTGGACCTCTTCACGTGTATGTTGATAAAGATGCTTGATTGATTGTTTCCCGATTGTTGGAGGCAAGTAAGTAACCTTTGTGTTGTAAGATGATGATGTTGATGGCGTAGTGATGGTTGAAGTATGATAAGGATGATAGGAATGTAAGGATGTTGTTGGATGATATGGTGTTGGTGTGAGGAAGATGATGGTGTTGTATTGAATGATGATGGACGTTAGGTGTGGTGGTGATGAAGATAGAATTATCTTAGATCAAGGAAGAACCTATACAATAAATATTATAGACCCAAACCTTATAGGACCTTTGATCAGATGGAAACGACTTGGACCCTCTAATTAGAGAACTAGGAACTACAAGTATCAAGAAATGGGGATGACGCCACCAGAACAAGGCTTGATAAGTCGATAGAGTTCTTAAAGAACAATATAGATAGAAATCTCACAAATATACTCTGATTGAAATGAATGAGTTCCTACAAAATGCCAAGACTTATGCTATTTATAGATTACAAGGGGGTGTGGTCGAAAAGGCTTTTTAGGCTTGAAAGGGTGGCCGACCATGATGAAGAGTTAATGAGCCTTTTGGAAGTCGCGTGATTCTTCAAATGATGCATTATGTCCTCTCATGCTTGCTACCCATTTTCCCACCCACTTCTTGGATGAAAAAGGCCTTGTTTTGCTTGCACCCTTCTATGGAAATATCATATTTTATGAAGGGACACGATTCTTTGGTGAAGACACACAACTCTTGGTGAAAAGTCACAACTTTTGGTGAAGAGATATATCTTGAAGTAGCATCCTTTTGTGAAGAGACATGTCTTTTGGAATAACACCCTTTGGTGAAGAAACATGACTTTTGGTGAGGCACCTCTTGATTAAGAATCATGTTTCTTGGATGCATCTCTTGATGAAGAGACATGACTTTTGGTGGAGCCTCTTGGTGAAGAGTCATGAATCTTCATGAATGATTATGTCCTTTGATGAAGCATTGCATCCATTCCTTGTAACCCCCTTAACCCGGCCTAGACGGTTGACCCGAATTAAGAAAGTCACACGGGGAAAACCAAAGTCAACCCGAAAGTCAACCTTGATTAACGACCCTTTTTTTTCTTTTTAAACTTGTCTAGATGCACATTAATCCTAATTGTGATCACACAAACATCATACCCAAAGATCATAAACATCAGAGATCAAACAGGGACCCAATTGAACAAATTACAACTTTAGGGACCAAATTGTAATTTCTGATAATTAAAAGGACTTAATCCAAATTTAAGTTACCATCTTGAAATTAATCAGGTTTCATGCTTCTCTGTGAAATTTCAGCAAAAAAGGACTTCCCAAGCTCACACAATTGAACATACAAGATTCAGGACCAAAACGTAAACAATTCAAAACACATAACTGCCAATGTCAGCTCCCTAACGGTCGGACGTTCCGAAATGGCTCGACTCTGTTCCGAAACACGGGCCGTTCCGAAACCGACCAACACCGTTCCGAAACACGGCCTTGGCAGAGACCAAACCGTTTCGAAACGGTGCACACCGTTTCGGACGCCTGGGTTCGTGTAAGGCACCCGTTCCGAAACGGTGCATACTGTTTAGCAATTAAACATATATATGACTTATAGGAACCAACAAATCAACAATACAATATCATATGCAAAAAGCCCCAATTCTATAGGCATGCTTCCTACACAAGTTAGCCCCTCAAGCTTCAAACTTCCAAAACAAGCATATAAGGTTCCAATCCAAGGACCAGCAATTAAAACAACATTCAACATATTTAGGGAGTCTCAAACACCTCCCAAATCATACACATTGGTCCCCCATTGCCAAAGCACACAAAAGCTAAATGTTTAGCAAAACCTTCCATACTTTGAGCTTCTCTTGAACTTGATTGCTTGACCTTTCTTGCTGCCCCTCAAAGACTCTAATGCTCTGCATTATTGAATTAAGAAAACGTAGAGAGAGCGTAAGCAAAAGCTTAGTGAGGCATGCTCATTAAAAACAATTCAATAATGCAATTAAAACCATTTATAAACCATGCTCAAAATCAATCCTTGTACATGCTCAAAGCATACTTAAAACAAGCAATCTCATGCTTCAACATAAACCTTAAAACAAGCATCTCATGCTTCACAAATTACTCAACATGTCATATTGGCTCAAGTGATACATTTCATTTCATAAAACAAGTTCAACAACTTTCCCAAGGACTTTTAAACACCTTGGCCCCAAGGACTTTTAAACACCTTGGCCATGGACTTTTAAACACCATGAATAAGGACCACACAAGGACTTTTAACCACCTTTGTGTCCAATGCTTGAATCACCCCAAGGACTTTTAAACACATTGGCCCCAAGGACTTTTAAACACCTTGGCCCCATGGACTTTTAACCACCATGGAAAGGAGCACCTAAGGACTTTTAACCACCTTAGTGTCCGCAACAAGAACCATCCAAGGACTTTTAACCACCTTGATGTTCTTAAATAACAAGGCTCACTCAAGGACTTTTAACCACCTTAGTGACCTTCACTTTTACAAAACATCACTTGCCAATATACATATTTCACATCATATAATCCACTGTTTTAAAGCATTAAACCAAGCCATTTCACCATGCATTTCAAAGCATCAAATCCACATTTAAACAATGTATAAAATCAAGGAACTCTTACCTAGAGTTACCTTCAACACATGGCTTAAAACATCAACAAATATCATGCTATATCATGCTTACAAAACAGTAATTTAAAACATGCAAATCATCATTTTGCAACACACCAAAACATGGCCACCACTTAGAGAGAAATCCGAAAACTTACACTTGAGCTTAGCAAAGTTGCTTAGACTTAAACTAAGCTCCCAAAACCTTCAAACCTTGGTTTTTAAAGCTGAAAATCCATTTTCACAAATGCACTCACCAATTTCCACTTTGCTTCAACCAAAGCACCAAATCAAGCCTCCGGATCAACAACTCTCGGATCCAAGGATGCCTCCCCTGTTTCAACACATTAAAGCAGAGGATTAATGCATCATCATGCATTAATTGCTTCAATGAAAGCATCTAAACTCGCTGCTCTCACAAAACCTCCCTTTTCGGCCACCAAACACAACCGAAAATGCATCCAAAACACTTCTAAACAAAGCCCAGCCATAAACCAGCAAAACCTCACTTCCATTAACATCATTTAACATCTAAAAACAACCTAACAACATCCTTATACCTCCAGCAACACCAGATCCACAAGATCACCACAAAAACTACCTTAAAACACAAGCTAAACTTAGGAAACTCAACCTACCCGGGATTGCATCAATCAAAACTCATTTCCTTATCAATTTAGAGATCATTTAACATCAAAAACACCCCTCAAATCACAGATTTAACAGATCAAACGAAAATCATGTGAAATCATCAAAATCTTGCATAATTAGCCAAGATCTATAAATCAACTTAAAAGCCTTTAATTAAACATCAATTTAGGATTGAAAACTTAGGAATTTCAGTAAAGAACTTGAAGTTCAGAGGAGAAGGACGTTCTTACCTCCAAACTTGAGTTTCTCCTCTTTTTGGAATGAAAATCCTTGATGAAACTTGTAGAAATTGAAGAGGTTTTGAAGATACAATGATTAGGGATTAAATGAGAGTTGAAAGGAGGAACTTAGGTGATAAAATCAGAAACAAAACTCTGGAAATGGAGTGTTTGGGTTGAGAGAAAAAGAGAGAAAGAAAATGAGAAGTTAGTTGAGAAAATAGCAAAAAAATGAGATTTCCCTCCTTTATGAAATCTTTAAAATCAGAAATATAACTCAAAATATCTTAGAAAAATCTGGAGAAACTCCCTTTGGGTAAATAGCTCCTTAAAGATTCAAAGTTTCAACCCTTTATAAAACAGCCACCAAACTTTCAAAAATTACATTTTGGTCACTAGCCAAAATGTCACCCTTCCAAAACTCATTTTCCAAAATTGATTTCACAGTTCACTTAATTATATTAAAAGATGATTTTAGAACATTTTTCCATATTTTTAATGCAACCCGAACTAGGCTTTCCTAATTTAACCTCTTACGATTCGAACAGCACTTTGACCAACCGGTCAACGCCTAAAACTCCTAAGCCCAAAACCGGGGCGTTACAACTCTCCCCCCCTTAAGAAATTTCGTCCTCGAAATTTACCTGAAGGAAAGAGATAAGGAAACTGCTTCAGCATATCTTCCTTCCGCTCCCATGTGGCTTCCTCAACACCTCGATGCTTCCACAGCACCTTCACCAACTCAATGGTCTTGCCACGAAGAACCTTGCTATCTGAATCCAGAACCTTCACCGGTTCCTCATCATAGGTCAAATCCGGATTCAATTCCACTTCCTCCACAGGCATCACATGCGAAGGATCAGATCTATACTTCCTGAGCATAGAAACATGGAACACATCATGAATCTTCTCCAGCTCTTGAGGTAACCTCAACCGATACGCAACAGGACCCACTCGCTCAACAACCTCATACGGTCCAATGTATCTAGGGCTCAGCTTACCCTTCCGACCAAACCTCATCACCTTCTTCCAAGGCGAAACCTTCAAGAACACACGATCACCCACCGCAAACTCTATCTCCTTACGCTTCAAATCCGCGTAGGATTTCTGTCGGTCAGAAGCAGCCTTCAACCGCTCACAAATGAGCTTCACCTTCTCGGTGGTTCCTTTCAACAAAGCTGGCATCGAAACCAACTTTTGACCAGTTTCAGCCCAACAAAGAGGAGTCCTACACTTCCTCCCATACAGAGCCTCATAAGGTGCCATCTGTATACTTGCCTGAAAACTGTTGTTATAAGCGACCTCAACCAAAGGCAGATGCTTCTCCCAAGAACCTTGGAATTCTATCACACAGCATCTCAACATATCCTCCAAAATCTGAATAACCCGCTCAGACTGACCATCCGACTGAGGATGATAGGATGTACTGAAATGCAACCTTGTACCCAAAGCTTGATGCAAACACTGCCAGAAACGCGATGTGAACCTCGGATCCCTATCCGACACGATCGACTTAGGCACACCATGCAGCCTCACAATCTCAGCAATGTACAGCTCTGCCAGCTTATCCAAAGAAAACGTAGTATGCACAGGCAAGAAATGCGCACACTTCGTCAGGCGATCCACAATCACCCAAACAGAATTCTTCTTTGATGGAGACAAAGGCAAACCAGATACAAAATCCATGGTAACCCTCTCCCACTTCCATTCAGGGATTCTCAACGGTTGCAACAAACCAGAAGGAACCTGATGTTCAGCCTTAACTCGCTGACACACCAAACACTTGCTCACAAACTCTGCAACATCCTTCTTCAAACCCACCCAATAGTACTCATCACGAAGATCACGATACATCTTAGTACTACCAGGGTGCATAGCAAAAGGACTACTATGACCTTCAGTCAGAATAGCATGCCTCAACTCAGCATCAGCAGGCACTACTATTCGACTACCAAAACACAACACTCCATCCTCATTAAAGCAGAAATCCGAAGGTCTACCCTCCGCGATATCCTGAACATGAGACACCAAGGAATCATCCAACAACTGCTTATCCTTGATCAACTGAACCAATGAAGGCTTCACTTGCAACTCAGCAACAAGACCACCATCTCGCGATATGCTCAAGCTAGCAAACATCGCCCTCAGCTCAACAGCTACCTTCCTACTCAAGGCATCCGCAACAACATTAGCTTTACCAGGATGATACTCAATCGTCAAATCATAATCCTTGAGCAACTCCAACCAACGCTGCTGCCTAAGATTCAACTCCTTCTGAGACATCAGATACCTCAAACTCTTGTGATCCGTGTACACAGTACACTTCTCACCATACAGATAATGCCTCCAGATCTTCAGAGCAAAAACCACCGCAGCCAGCTCAATGTCATGCGTAGGATAATTGCGCTCATGCACCTTCAACTGCCGCGACGCATAAGCCACAACCTTACCCTCTTGCATCAGCACACACCCCAAACCAACATAGGATGCATCACTGTAGACCACAAACTCTTTCCCTGATTCAGGCTGAATCAAGATAGGAGCTTGCGTCAAAGCCGCCTTCAGCTTCTCAAAAGCTAGTTGTCTCGCTTCCGTCCACTCATACTTAACATCCTTCTACAACAGCTTCGTCAAAGGAGCAGCAATTTTAGAAAAACCATCCACAAACCTCCGGTAGTATCTTGCCAAACCAAGGAAACTACGGACCTCCTGAACAGACTTAGGAACTTTCCAGTTCATCACCGCTTCGATCTTCTGAGGATCAACACGAATCCCCTCGGCTGAGACCACATGTCCAAGAAACACCACCTCCCTAAGCCAAAACTCAAACTTGCTTAACTTGGCATAAAGCTGATTCCCCAACAAAGCTTGCAGCACAATCCTCAAATGCTCTTTGTGCTCTTCCTCAGTACGCGAGTACACGAGGATATCATCAATGAACACCACAACGAACTTGTCCATGTATTCATGAAAAACACGATTCATCATGTCCATGAAAGCAGCAGGAGCATTTGTCAACCCAAACGGCATCACAAGGAACTCATAATGCCCATACCTTGTCCTGAAAGCTGTCTT
Organism: Hibiscus tridactylites; assembly: GCA_958450335.1. NCBI lineage: Eukaryota > Viridiplantae > Streptophyta > Magnoliopsida > Malvales > Malvaceae > Hibiscus > Hibiscus tridactylites. The sequence continues at coordinate 10,348,961 of OY288287.1, forward strand.
AGGCACGTCCACATCCTTCACCTTCAACTGATAATACCCTGACCTCAAGTCAATCTTAGAGAACACAGCAGCTCCCCGAAATTGATCAAAGAGATCATCAATCCTCGGCAAAGGATACCGATTCTTGATAGTCAACTTGTTCAGCTGACGGTAATCAATGCACATCCTCATAGTGCCATCTTTCTTCTTCACAAACAAGACAGGAGCACCCCAAGGCGACACACTTGGCCGGATGAAACCACGATCAAGCAGCTCTTGCAACTGCGTCTTCAGCTCCTTCAGCTCCTTAGGTGCCATTCTATAGGGAGTAATGGACACAGGAGTGGTATTTTCATACAGCTCAATTCCAAACTCCACCTCACGATTAGGAGGTAAACCAGGCAACTCCTCAGGAAAAACATCAGGAAACTCCTTCACAACCCTGATATCTTGCACCCTCAACTCCTTAGAACAAGGATTCATCACAAAAGCCAGATAAGCCTCACAACCCTGCCTCAGCATCCTGCTCGCCTCCAAGGTAGAAACAACATTGGCAAGAAACTTCACATTCTCACCAACCACCACCACTTCATAATCATCCGCAAGCTTAAGCGAAACCCGCTTATTCTCACAATCCACAACAGCACGATGCTCAGCAAGCCAATCCATACCAAGGATCACATCAAAACCATAAAAGGGCAACTCCATAAGATCAACATGAAAGACATGCTCTTGAACAACCAAAGGACACCTTCTATAAAGCTTACGAGTCACAACAGTTTCACCAAAAGAACTAGTGACTCTAACACCAACATCCAAAGACTCAACAGGCAAACCAAGCAACTCAGCATGCTCACGCAAAATGTATGAATGCGTAGATCCAGAATCAATCAAAGAAAGCAATGACAAGGATTGCAAAGTAAAGGTACCTGTAATCACATCAGCATCATTCCTTCCCTCGCGCTGAGCATACACTCTCGCCTGGCCTCCACCCTCGGGTTGAATAGCCACAACATGAGCTACTCCGCGACCACCTTCCTCACGCCTCTGAAAATTACCACGGCCGCGTCCACGACCTCTCTGCGGTGCTGCAACAACAGGAGCACGCTCCTGGCCACCAGCCATCCTCGGACAATCTCGCCTCAAGTGGTCAGCAGAACCACAATTCCAACACTCATAACCAGCTGCAGCAACAGGAGCTTGCACCTCCCTTCCAGCACGAGGACAGTCACGCTTCAAGTTACCACGGGAACCACAAATCCAACAAGCACTAGGGTCAGCTCTAACATTACCACCCCTAGCAGGTGCACCTCCACCTCTCTTAGCTGAGGACTGAAACCTCTGATCACGTCCCCCTCTTGTTCCGTCCACCTCCGGAACTATACTCAGCAGCTCTCTTCCCAGAACTCGCTCCAGCACCCTTCGCAGACAAACTCAGATTCATCTCTATGTCCTTGGATCGACTAACCAGCACATCAAAATCATTGTACTCAGCAGCCAACATGTAGGTCTTTACTTCCGTCACCAAGCCATAACGGAACCTTTCGCACCTCTCTCGCTCATCAGGTATCAGCTCCGGTGCATACTGACTGAGGCGTACGAACTGTACTTCATACTCAGCCACGCTCATGCTCCCTTGGGTAAGAGACATGAATTCACGCTTTTTCTCATCCAGATATCTCACTCCCAGATATCTCCTCTTGAACGCATTCTGAAAGAATGTCCAAGTGATGTCAGCTTCAGCCATTCCAGAGATTGTGGTCGTCCACCACGTATAAGCATCGCCTTGCAGCAAAGACACAACACAACCCAACTTTTGCACATCAGTGCAGCTCATCTGTCCCAAGACACGCTTGGTACTCTCTAGCCAAGCTTCCGACCTCTCGGCTGACATACCCCTAAACTCAGTCCCACCAAGACTGCGCAGACGCTCTAAGGGTAGTCTAGCACCAGCATCTCCCTGATGCCCAACTCCTTGAGCTCCAGCTACTGCTGCTCGAAAAGCACCCGCAATAGCTTGTACCAGCATAGACATGTCAGGCATCGCTTGCCCCTGACCAACCTCAGGTCCTGCAGCTCTAGCACCAGCTGCCTCAGCTCCAGCTCTTTCCCTCTCCGCACCACCACCACCAGGTGGAGGAGGAGGTAACACAGCACTACCCGTATTCTCTTCATTCACATTCCCTTCCGGGGTCGTAGCTCTCACGCTACTCCTTAACTCTCTACGTGGTGCCATACTTTTACCATGCATAACAATACAAAATAAAACAAGTCAGGCCCAGCAAGGTAAGCAATTTCAAGTATTCAAGCTCAATCTCTTTCAAAATCAACATCATTTCTTTAGCTTTTGTTTGGCAATGGGTACCCTCATCATGCATCAACACAACATACATCTCAAAAACATCATCATCTCAAATCACTGAACATGCTTTCATTCAACAAGCATACAAGCCAAACCATGCTTCAATCATGCATAACAACATTCCCAATTACTTGAGAACTCAGCTCTGATACCATCAAATGTAACCCCCTTAACCCGGCCTAGACGGTTGACCCGAATTAAGAAAGTCACACGGGGAAAACCAAAGTTAACCCGAAAGTCAACCTTGATTAACGACCCTTTTTTTTTCTTTTTAAACTTTTCTAGATGCACATTAATCCTAATTGTGATCACACAAACATCATACCCAAAGATCATAAACATCAGAGATAAAACAGGGACCCAATTGAACAAATTACAACTTTAGGGACCAAATTGTAATTTCTGATAATTAAAAGGACTTAATCCAAATTTAAGTTACCATCTTGAAATTAATCAGGTTTCATGCTTCTCTGTGAAATTTCAGCTAAAAAGGACTTCCCAAGCTCACACAATTGAACATACAAGATTCAGGACCAAAACGTAAACAATTCAAAACACATAACTGCCAATGTCAGCTCCCTAACGGTCGGACGTTCCGAAACGGCTCGACCCTGTTCCGAAACACGGGCCGTTCCGAAACCGACCAACACCGTTCCGAAACACGGCCTTGGCAGAGACCAAACCGTTTCGAAACGGTGCACACCGTTTCGGACGTCTGGGTTCGTGTAAGGCACCCGTTCCGAAACGGTGCGTACTGTTCCGAAACGCCTGCACAGATTGCAGCAAACAAGCATACCAAATCATGCAATTGATCATCCAAACATGCTCCAAACGTCACCAAACTTTACCAGCATGCAATTAAACATATATATGACTTATAGGAACCAACAAATCAACAATACAATATCATATGCAAAAAGCCCCAATTCTATAGGCATGCTTCCTACACAAGTTAGCCCCTCAAGCTTCAAACTTCCAAAACAAGCATATAAGGTTCCAATCCAAGGACCAGCAATTAAAACAACATTCAACATATTTAGGGAGTCTCAAACACCTCCCAAATCATACACATTGGTCCCCCATTGCCAAAGCACACAAAAGCTAAATGTTTAGCAAAACCTTCCATACTTTGAGCTTCTCTTGAACTTGATTGCTTGACCTTTCTTGCTGCCCCTCAAAGACTCTAATGCTCTGCATTATTGAATTAAGAAAACGCAGAGAGAGCGTAAGCAAAAGCTTAGTGAGGCATGCTCATTAAAAACAATTCAATAATGCAATTAAAACCATTTATAAACCATGCTCAAAATCAATCCTTGTACATGCTCAAAGCATACTTAAAACAAGCAATCTCATGCTTCAACATAAACCTTAAAACAAGCATCTCATGCTTCACAAATTACTCAACATGTCATATTGGCTCAAGTGATACATTTCATTTCATAAAACAAGTTCAACAACTTTCCCAAGGACTTTTAAACACCTTGGCCCCAAGGACTTTTAAACACCTTGGCCATGGACTTTTAAACACCATGAATAAGGACCACACAAGGACTTTTAACCACCTTTGTGTCCAATGCTTGAATCACCCCAAGGACTTTTAAACACCTTGGCCCCAAGGACTTTTAAACACCTTGGCCCCATGGACTTTTAACCACCATGGAAAGGAGCACCTAAGGACTTTTAACCACCTTAGTGTCCGCAACAAGAACCATCCAAGGACTTTTTGTAACCCCCTTAACCCGGTCTAGACGGTTGACCCGAATTAAGAAAGTCACATGGGGAAAACCAAAGTCAACCCGAAAGTCAACCTTGATTAACGACCCTTTTTTTTCTTTTTAATCTTATCTAGATGCACATTAACCCTAATTGTGATCACAAAACATCATACTCAAAGATCACAAACATCAGAGATCAAACAGGGACCCAATTGAACAAATTACAACTTTAGGGACCAAATTGTAATTTCTGATAAATAAAAGGACTTAACCCAAATTGAAGTTACCATCTTGAAATTAGTCAGGTTTCATGCTTCACCGTGAAGTTTCAACTCAAAAGGACATCCACAGCTCATACAATTGATCATACAAGATTCAGGACTAAAACGTAAACAAAACAAAACATAAAAGATACTTTTAACCGAAATAACAGACAGGTATCGATACGCCTGGTGTCGTATCGATACGCGGGGAAGGCAGTAACCAAACTCTCAACACGGTATCGATACGAGTCTCCCCGTTTCGATACGGCATTCATACGGTATCGATACTAGTTACCTCGTTTCGATACGGCATTCATACGGCATCGATACCCTAACAATTGTACCGATACGCCTGGGCAGAAAAGTGCATATTTGGCTCAGGCGTATCGATACGCAAGCCCGAGTACCGATACCCCTGCCTGGAATTGACTCGAAAACATCATCAAACATGCTTCAAACTTCAAATTAACTACACCAAACCATATCACATAATCAACCAACATGCAAGGACCTTAATTGCATCACCAATTCAATATAAAACCATCACATAAGAAAAACCCCAATTTAAGTGGCATGCTTCCTATTTAAGCTATCCATTCAAACTCCAAACTTCCAAAACAAGCATATAAGGTTCCAAACCAAAAACCAACGATCTCAACAACATTCAACATACTTAGGGAGTCTCAAACACCTCCCAAAACATACACATAGGTCCCCCATTGCCAAATCAACCAAAAGCTAAAAGTACTTATAAAACCTTCATACATTGAGCTTTACTTGAACTTGATTGCTAGCCCTTCCTTGCTACCCCTCAAGATACTCTATTGCTCTGCATTATTGAATTAAGAAAACAAGAGAGCGTAAGCAAAAGCTTAGTGAGGTGTGCTCTTTAAAAACCATTCAATAATGCAATTAAACCATTTATAAAACATGCTTATAATCAACCTTTGTACATGCTCAAAAGCATACTTTAAGACAAGCAATTCCATGCTTCAAAATACATTTAAACAAACATCACATGCTTCAACATAATCTTTAAACAAGCATCTCATGCTTCATAAAATTCTTAATATGTCATATTGGCTCAAGTGATACATTTCATTTAGTTAAAACAAGTTCAACAACTTTCCCCAAGGACTTTTAAACACCTTGGCCATGGACTTTTAAACACCATGAATGAGGACCACACAAGGACTTTTAACCACCTTTGGGTCCAATGCTTGAATCACCCCAAGGACTTTTAAATACCTTGGCCCCAAGGACTTTTAAACACCTTGGCCCCATGGACTTTTAACCACCATGGAAAGGAGCACTTAAGGACTTTTAACCACCTTAGTGTCCGCAACAAGAACCATCCAAGGACTTTTAACCACCTTGATGTTCTTAAATAACAAGGCTCACTCAAGGACTTTTAACCACCTTAGTGACCTTCACTTTTACAAAACATCACTTGCCAATATACATATTTCACATCATATAATCCACTGTTTTAAAGCATTAAACCAAGCCATTTCACCATGCATTTCAAAGCATCAAATCCACATTTAAACAATGTATAAAATCAAGGAACTCCTACCTAGAGTTACCTTCAACACATGGCTTAAAACATCAGCAAATATCATGCTATATCATGCTTACAAAACAGTAATTTAAACATGCAAATCATCATTTTGCAACACACCAAAACATGGCCACCACTTAGAGAGAAATCCGAAAACTTACACTTGAGCTTAGCAAAGTTGTTTAGACTTAAACTAAGCTCCCAAAACCTTCAAACCTTGGTTTTAAAGCTGAAAATCCATTTTTCACAAATACACTCACCAAATTCCACTTTGCTTCAACCAAAGCACCAAATCAAGCCTCCGGATCAACAACTCTCGGATCCAAGGATGCCTCCCCTGTTTCAACACATTAAAGCAGAGGATTAATGCATCATCATGCATTAATTGCTTCAATGAAAGCATCTAAACTTGCTGCTCTCACATAACCTCCATTTTCGGCCACCAAACACAACCGAAAATGCATCCAAAACACTTCCAAACAAAGCCCAGCCATAAACCAGCAAAACCTCACTTCCATTAACATCATATAACATCTAAAAACAACCTATTAACAACCTTATACCTCCAGCAACAACAGATCACCAAGATCACCACAAAAACTACCTTAAAACACAAGCTAAACTTAAGAAACTCAACCTGTCCGAGATTGCATCAATCAAAACTCATTTCCTTATCAATTTAGAGATCATTTAACATCAAAAACACCTCTCAAATCACAGATTTAACAGATCAAACGAAAATCATGTGAAATCATCAAAATCTTGCATAATTAGCCAAGATCTATAAATCAACTTAAAAGCCTTTAATTAAACATCAATTTAGGATTGAAAACTTAGGAATTTCAGTAAAGAACTTGAAGTTCAGAGGAGAAGGACGTTCTTACCTCCAAACTTGAGTTTCTCCTCTTTTTGGAATGAAAATCCTTGATGAAACTTGTAGCAATTGAAGAGGTTTTGAAGATACAATGATTTGCAATCAAATGAGAGTTGAAAGGAGGAATTTAGGTGAGAAAATCAGAATCAATTCTCTGGAAATGGAGTGTTTGGGTTGAGAGAAAAAGAGAGAAAGAAAATTGAGAAGTTAGTTGAGAAAATAGCAAAAATGAGATTTCCCTCCTTTATGAAGTCTTTAAAATCAGAATTATAACTCAAAATATCTTAGAAAAATCTGGAGAAACTCCCTTTGGGTAAATAGCTCCTTAAAGATTCAAAGTTTCAACCCTTTATAAAACAGCCACCAAACTTTCAAAAATTACATTTTGGTCACTAGCCAAAATGTCACCCTTCCAAAACTCATTTTCCAAAATTGATTTCACAGTTCACTTAATTATATTAAAAGATGATTTTAGAACATTTTTCCATATTTTTAATGCAACCCGAACTAGGCTTTCCTAATTTAACCTCTTACGATTCGAACAGCACTTTGACCAACCGGTCAACGCCCAAGACTTCTAAGCCCAAAACCGGGGCGTTACAACTCTCCCCCCCTTTAAGAAATTTCGTCCTCGAAATTTACCTGAAGGAAAGAGATAAGGAAACTGCTTCAGCATGTCTTCCTTCCGCTCCCACGTGGCTTCCTCAACACCTCGATGCTTCCACAGAACCTTCACCAACTCAATGGTCTTGCCACGAAGAACCTTGCTATCTGAATCCAGAACCTTCACCGGTTCCTCATCATAGGTCAAATCCGGATTCAATTCCACTTCCTCCACAGGCATCACATGCGAAGGATCAGATATATACTTCCGGAGCATAGAAACATGGAACACATCATGAATCTTCTCCAACTCTTGAGGTAACCTCAACCGATACGCAACAGGACCCACTCGCTCAACCACCTCATATGGTCCAATGTATCGAGGGCTCAACTTACCCTTCCGACCAAACCTCATCACTTTCTTCCAAGGCGAAACCTTCAAAAACACACGATCACCCACCGCAAACTCTATTTCCTTACGCTTCAAATCCGCGTAAGACTTTTGCCGATCAGAGGCAGCCTTCAACCTCTCACAAATGAGCTTCACCTTCTCGGTGGTTCCTTTCAACAAAGCCGGCAATGAAACCAACTTCTGACCAGTTTCAGCCCAACAAAGAGGAGTCCTACACTTCCTCCCATACAGAGCCTCATAAGGTGCCATCTGTATACTCGCCTGATAACTATTGTTATAAGCGAACTCAACCAAAGGCAGATGCTTCTCCCAAGAACCTTGGAACTCTATCACGCAGCATCTCAACATATCCTCCAAAATCTGAATAACCCGCTCAGACTGACCATCCGACTGAGGATGATAGGATGTACTGAAATGCAACCTCGTACTCAGAGCTTGATGCAAACACTGCCAGAAACGCGACGTGAACCTCGGATCCCTATCCGACACAATCGACTTAGGCACACCATGCAGCCTCACAATCTCAGCAATGTACAGCTCTGCCAGCTTATCCAAAGAAAACGTAGTATGCACAGGCAAGAAATGCGCACACTTCGTCAGGCGATCCACAATCACCCAAACAGAATTCTTCTTTGATGGAGACAAAGGTAAACCAGATACAAAATCCATGGTAACCCTCTCCCACTTCCATTCAGGGATTCTCAACGGTTGCAACAAACCAGAAGGAACCTGATGTTCAGCCTTAACTCGCTGACACACCAAACACTTGCTCACAAACTCTGCAACATCCTTCTTCAAACCAACCCAAAAGTACTCATCACGAAGATCACGATACATCTTAGTACTACCAGGGTGCATAGCAAAAGGACTACTATGACCTTCAGTCAGAATAGCATGCCTCAACTCAGCATCAGCAGGCACTACTATCCGACTACCAAAACACAACACACCATCCTCATTAAAGCAGAAATCCGAGGGCCTACCCTCCGCGATATCCTGAACATGAGACACCAAGGAATCATCCAACAACTGTTTATCCTTGATCAACTGAACCAACGATGGTTTCACTTGCAACTCAGCAACAAGACCACCATCTCGCGATATGCTCAAGCTAGCAAACATCGCCCTCAGCTCAACAGCTACCTTCCTACTCAAAGCATCCGCAACAACATTAGCCTTTCCAGGATGATACTCAATCGTCAAATCATAATCCTTGAGCAACTCCAACCAACGTCGCTGCCTAAGATTCAACTCCTTCTGAGACATCAGATACCTCAAACTCTTGTGATCCGTGTACACAGTACACTTCTCACCATACAGATAATGCCTCCAGATCTTCAGAGCAAAAACCACTGCAGCCAGCTCAATGTCATGCGTAGGATAATTGCGCTCATGCACCTTCAACTGCCGCGACGCATAAGCCACAATCTTACCCTCTTGCATCAGCACACACCCCAAACCAACATAGGATGCATCACTGTAGACCACAAACTCTTTCCCTGATTCAGGCTGAATCAAGATAGGAGCTTGCGTCAAAGCCGCCTTCAGCTTCTCAAAAGCTAGTTGTCTCGCTTCCGTCCACTCATACTTAACATCCTTCTGCAACAGCTTCGTCAAAGGAGCAGCAATCTTGGAAAAACCATCCACAAACCTCCGGTAGTATCCCGCCAAACCAAGGAAACTACGGACCTCATGAACAGACTTAGGAACTTTCCAGTTCATCACCGCTTCGATCTTCTGAGGATCAACACGAATCCCCTCGGCCGAAACCACATGTCCAAGAAACACCACCTCTCTAAGCCAAAACTCACACTTGCTCAACTTAGCATAAAGCTGATTCTCCAACAAAGCTTGCAGCACAATCCTCAAATGCTCTTCGTGCTCCTCCTCCGTACGCGAGTACACGAGGATATCATCAATGAACACCACAACGAACTTGTCCAGGTATTCATGAAAAACACGATTCATCATGTCCATGAAAGCAGCAGGAGCATTTGTCAACCCAAACGGCATCACAAGGAACTCATAATGCCCATACCTTGTCCTGAAAGCTGTTTTAGGCACATCCACATCCTTCACCTTCAATTGATAATACCCCGACCTCAAGTCAATCTTAGAGAACACAGCAGCTCCCCGAAATTGATCAAAGAGATCATCAATCCTCGGCAAAGGATACCGATTCTTGATAGTCAACTTGTTCAGCTGACGGTAATCAATGCACATCCTCATAGTGCCATCTTTCTTCTTCACAAACAAGACAGGAGCACCCCAAGGCGACACACTTGGCCGGATGAAACCACGATCAAGCAACTCTTGCAACTGCGTCTTCAGCTCCTTCATCTCCTTAGGTGCCATTCTATAGGGAGTAATGGACACAGGAGTGGTATTTTCAAACAACTCAATTCCAAACTCCACCTCGCGATTAGGAGGTAAACCAGGCAACTCTTCAGGAAAAACACCAGGGAACTCCTTCACAACACGGATGTCTTGCACCCTCAGCTCCTTAGAGCTAGGATTCATCACAAAAGCTAGATAAGCTTCGCAACCCTGCCTCAGCATCCTGCTCGCCTCCAAGGTAGACACAACATTGGCAAGAAACTTCACATTCTCACCAACCACCACCACTTCATAATCATCCGCAAGCTTAAGCGAAACCCGCTTATTCTCACAATCCACAACAGCACGATGCTCAGCAAGCCAATCCATACCAAGGATCACATCAAATCCATAAAAGGGCAACTCCATAAGATCAACATGAAAGACATGCTCTTGAACAACCAAAGGACACCTTCTATACAGCTTACGAGTCACAACAGTTTCACCAAAAGAACTAGTGACTCTAACACCAACATCCAAAGACTCAACAGGCAAACCAAGCAACTCAGCATGCTCACGCAAAATGTATGAATGCGTAGATCCAGAATCTATCAAAGAAAGCAATGACAAGGATTGCAAAGTAAAGGTAGATGCAATCACATCAGCATCATTCCTTCCCTCGCGCTGAGCATACACTCTCGCCTGGCCTCCACCCTCAGATTGAATAGCCACAACATGAGCTACTCCGCGACCACCTTCCTCATGCCTCTGAAAATTACCACGGCCACGTCCACGACCTCTCTGCGGTGCTGCAACAACAGGAGCACGCTCTTGGCCACCAGCCATCCTCGGACAATCTCGCCTCAAGTGGTCAGCAGAACCATAATTCCAGCACTCATAACCAGCTGCAGCAACAGGAGCTTGCACCTCCCTTCCAGCACGAGGACAGTCACGCTTCAAGTGACCACGGGAACCACAAATCCAACAAGCACTAGGGTCAGCTCTAGTATAGCCACCCCTAGCAGGTGCACCCCCACCTCTCTTAGCTGAGGACTGAAACCTCTGATCGCGTCCCCTCTTGTTCCGTCCACCTCCGGAACTATACTCAGCAGCTCTCTTCCCAGAACTCGCTCCAGCACCCTTCGCAGACAAACTCAGATTCATCTCTATGTCCTTGGATCGACTAACCAACACATCAAAATCATTGTACTCAGCTGCCAACATGTAGGTCTTTACTTCCGTCACCAAGCCATAGCGGAACCTTTCGCACCTCTCTCGCTCATCAGGTATCAGCTCCGGTGCATACTGACTGAGGCGTACGAACTGTACTTCATACTCAGCCACACTCATGTTCCCCTGGGTCAGAGACATGAATTCACGCTTTTTCTCATCCAGATATCTCACTCCCAGATATCTCCTCTTGAACGCATTCTGAAAGAATGTCCAAGTGATGTCAGCTTCAGCCATTCCAGAGATTGTGGTCGTCCACCACGTATAAGCATCGCCTTGCAGCAAAGACACAACACAACCCAACTTTTGCACATCAGTGCAGCTCATCTGTCCCAAGACACGCTTGGTTCTCTCTAGCCAAGCTTCCGACCTCTCAGCTGACATACCCCTAAACTCAGTCCCACCAAGACTGCGCAGACGCTCTAAGGGTAGTCTAGCACCGGCATCTCCCTGATGCCCAGCTCCTTGAGCTCCAGCTACTGCTGCTCGAAAAGCACCCGCAATAGCTTGTACCAGCACAGACATGTCAGGCATCGCTTGCCCCTGACCAACCTCAGGTCCTGCAGCTCTAGCACCAGCTGCCTCAGCTCCAGCTCTTTCCCTCTCCGCACCACCACCACCAGGTGGAGGAGGAGGTAACACAGCACTACCCGTATTCTCTTCATTCACATTCCCCTCAGGGGTCGTAGCTCTCACGCTACTCCTTAACTCTCTACGTGGTGCCATACTTTTACCATGCAACAACAATGCAAATAAAACAAGTCAGGCCCAGCAAGGTAAGCAATCCAAGTATTCAAGCTCAATCTCTTTCAAAATCAACATCATTTCTTTAGCTTTTGTTTGGCAATGGGTACCCTCATCATGCATCAACACAACATACATCTCAAAAACATCATCATCTCAAATCACTGAACATGCTTTCATTCAACAAGCATACAAGCCAAACCATGCTTCAATCATGCATAACAACATTCCCAATTACTCGAGAACTCAGCTCTGATACCACCAAATGTAACCCCCTTAACCCGGCCTAGACGGTTGACCCGAATTAAGAAAGTCACACGGGGAAAACCAAAGTTAACCCGAAAGTCAACCTTGATTAACGACCCTTTTTTTTCTTTTTAAACTTTTCTAGATGCACATTAATCCTAATTGTGATCACACAAACATCATACCCAAAGATCATAAACATCAGAGATCAAACAGGGACCCAATTGAACAAATTACAACTTTAGGGACCAAATTGTAATTTCTGATAATTAAAAGGACTTAATCCAAATTTAAGTTACCATCTTGAAATTAATCAGGTTTCATGCTTCTCTGTGAAATTTCAGCTAAAAAGGACTTCCCAAGCTCACACAATTGAACATACAAGATTCAGGACCAAAACGTAAACAATTCAAAACACATAACTGCCAATGTCAGCTCCCTAACGGTCGGACGTTCCGAAACGGCTCGACCCTGTTCCGAAACACGGGCCGTTCCGAAACCGACCAACACCGTTCCGAAACACGGCCTTGGCAGAGACCAAACCGTTTCGAAATGGTGCACACCGTTTCGGACGCCTGGGTTCGTGTAAGGCACCCGTTCCGAAACGGTGCATACTGTTCCGAAACGCCTGCACAGATTGCAGCAAACAAGCATACCAAATCATGCAATTGATCATCCAAACATGCTCCAAACGTCACCAAACTTTACCAGCATGCAATTAAACATATATATGACTTATAGGAACCAACAAATCAACAATACAATATCATATGCAAAAAGCCCCAATTCTATAGGCATGCTTCCTACACAAGTTAGCCCCTCAAGCTTCAAACTTCCAAAACAAGCATATAAGGTTCCAATCCAAGGACCAGCAATTAAAACAACATTCAACATATTTAGGGAGTCTCAAACACCTCCCAAATCATACACATTGGTCCCCCATTGCCAAAGCACACAAAAGCTAAATGTTTAGCAAAACCTTCCATACTTTGAGCTTCTCTTGAACTTGATTGCTTGACCTTTCTTGCTGCCCCTCAAAGACTCTAATGCTCTGCATTATTGAATTAAGAAAACGTAGAGAGAGCGTAAGCAAAAGCTTAATGAGGCATGCTCATTAAAAACAATTCAATAATGCAATTAAAACCATTTATAAACCATGCTCAAAATCAATCCTTGTACATGCTCAAAGCATACTTAAAACAAGCAATCTCATGCTTCAACATAAACCTTAAAACAAGCATCTCATGCTTCACAAATTACTCAACATGTCATATTGGCTCAAGTGATACATTTCATTTCATAAAACAAGTTCAACAACTTTCCCAAGGACTTTTAAACACCTTGGCCCCAAGGACTTTTAAACACCTTGGCCATGGACTTTTAAACACCATGAATAAGGACCACACAAGGACTTTTAACCACCTTTGTGTCCAATGCTTGAATCACCCCAAGGACTTTTAAACACCTTGGCCCCAAGGACTTTTAAACACCTTGGCCCCATGGACTTTTAACCACCATGGAAAGGAGCACCTAAGGACTTTTAACCACCTTAGTGTCCGCAACAAGAACCATCCAAGGACTTTTTGTAACCCCCTTAACCCGGTCTAGACGGTTGACCCGAATTAAGAAAGTCACACGGGGAAAACCAAAGTCAACCCGAAGTCAACCTTGATTAACGACCCTTTTTTTTCTTTTTAATCTTATCTAGATGCACATTAACCCTAATTGTGATCACACAACATCATACTCAAAGATCACAAACATCAGAGATCAAACAGGGACCCAATTGAACAAATTACAACTTTAGGGACCAAATTGTAATTTCTGATAAATAAAAGGACTTAACCCAAATTGAAGTTACCATCTTGAAATTAGTCAGGTTTCATGCTTCACCGTGAAGTTTCAACTCAAAAGGACATCCACAGCTCATGCAATTGATCATACAAGATTCAGGACTAAAACGTAAACAAAACAAAACATAAAAGATACTTTTAACCGAAATAACAGACAGGTATCGATACGCCTGGTGTCGTATCGATACGCGGGGAAGGCAGTAACCAAACTCTCAACACGGTATCGATACGAGTCTCCCCGTTTCGATACGGCATTCATACGGTATCGATACTAGTTACCTCGTTTCAATACGGCATTCGTACGGCATCGATACCCTAACAATCGTACCGATACGCCTGGGCAGAAAAGTGCATATTTGGCTCAGGCGTATCGATACGCAAGCCCGAGTACCGATACCCCTGCCTGGAATTGACTCGAAAACAGCATCAAACATGCTTCAAACTTCAAATTAACAACACCAAAGCATATCACATAATCAACCAACATGCAAGGACCTTAATTGCATCACCAATTCAATATAAAACCATCACATAAGAAAAACCCCAATTTAAGTGGCATGCTTCCTATTTAAACTATCCATTCAAACTCCAAACTTGCAAAACAAGCATATAAGGTTCCAAACCAAAAACCAATGATCTCAACAACATTCAACATACTTAGGGAGTCTCAAACACCTCCCAAAACATACACATAGGTCCCCCATTGCCAAATCAACCAAAAGCTAAAAGTACTTATAAAACCTTCATACATTGAGCTTTACTTGAACTTGATTGCTAGCCCTTCCTTGCTACCCCTCAAGATACTCTATTGCTCTGCATTATTGAATTAAGAAAACAAGAGAGCGTAAGCAAAAGCTTAGTGAGGTGTGCTCTTTAAAAACCATTCAATAATGCAATTAAACCATTTATAAAACATGCTTATAATCAACCTTTGTACATGCTCAAAAGCATACTTTAAGACAAGCAATTCCATGCTTCAAAATACATTTAAACAAACATCACATGCTTCAACATAATCTTTAAACAAGCATCTCATGCTTCATAAAATTCTTAATATGTCATATTGGCTCAAGTGATACATTTCATTTAGTTAAAACAAGTTCAACAACTTTCCCCAAGGACTTTTAAACACCTTGGCCATGGACTTTTAAACACCATGAATGAGGACCACACAAGGACTTTTAACCACCTTTGGGTCCAATGCTTGAATCACCCCAAGGACTTTTAAACACCTTGGCCCCAAGGACTTTTAAACACCTTGGCCCCATGGACTTTTAACCACCATGGAAAGGAGCACTTAAGGACTTTTAACCACCTTAGTGTCCGCAACAAGAACCATCCAAGGACTTTTAACCACCTTGATGTTCTTAAATAACAATGCTCACTCAAGGACTTTTAACCACCTTAGTGACCTTCACTTTTACAAAACATCACTTGCCAATATACATATTTCACATCATATAATCCACTGTTTTAAAGCATTAAACCAAGCCATTTCACCATGCATTTCAAAGCATCAAATCCACATTTAAACAATGTATAAAATCAAGGAACTCCTACCTAGAGTTACCTTCAACACATGGCTTAAAACATCAGCAAATATCATGCTATATCATGCTTACAAAACAGTAATTTAAACATGCAAATCATCATTTTGCAACACACCAAAACATGGCCACCACTTAGAGAGAAATCCGAAAACTTACACTTGAGCTTAGCAAAGTTGTTTAGACTTAAACTAAGCTCCCAAAACCTTCAAACCTTGGTTTTAAAGCTGAAAATCCATTTTTCACAAATACACTCACCAAATTCCACTTTGCTTCAACCAAAGCACCAAATCAAGCCTCCGGATCAACAACTCTCGGATCCAAGGATGCCTCCCCTGTTTCAACACATTAAAGCAGAGGATTAATGCATCATCATGCATTAATTGCTTCAATGAAAGCATCTAAACTTGCTGCTCTCACATAACCTCCATTTTCGGCCACCAAACACAACCGAAAATGCATCCAAAACACTTCCAAACAAAGCCCAGCCATAAACCAGCAAAACCTCACTTCCATTAACATCATATAACATCTAAAAACAACCTATTAACAACCTTATACCTCCAGCAACAACAGATCACCAAGATCACCACAAAAACTACCTTAAAACACAAGCTAAACTTAGGAAACTCAACCTATCCGAGATTGCATCAATCAAAACTCATTTCCTTATCAATTTAGAGATCATTTAACATCAAAAACACCTCTCAAATCACAGATTTAACAAATCAAACGAAAATCATGTGAAATCATCAAAATCTTGCATAATTAGCCAAGATCTATAAATCAACTTAAAAGCCTTTAATTAAACATCAATTTAGGATTGAAAACTTAGGAATTTCAGTAAAGAACTTGAAGTTCAGAGGAGAAGGACGTTCTTACCTACAAACTTGAGTTTCTCCTCTTTTTGGAATGAAAATCCTTGATGAAACTTGTAGCAATTGAAGAGGTTTTGAAGATACAATGATTTGCAATCAAATGAGAGTTGAAAGGAGGAATTTAGGTGAGAAAATCAGAATCAATTCTCTGGAAATGGAGTGTTTGGGTTGAGAGAAAAAGAGAGAAAGAAAATTGAGAAGTTAGTTGAGAAAATAGCAAAAATGAGATTTCCCTCCTTTATGAAGTCTTTAAAATCAGAATTATAACTCAAAATATCTTAGAAAAATCTGGAGAAACTCCCTTTGGGTAAATAGCTCCTTAAAGATTCAAAGTTTCAACCCTTTATAAAACAGCCACCAAACTTTCAAAAATTACATTTTGGTCACTAGCCAAAATGTCACCCTTCCAAAACTCATTTTCCAAAATTGATTTCACAGTTCACTTAATTATATTAAAAGATGATTTTAGAACATTTTTCCATATTTTTAATGCAACCCGAACTAGGCTTTCCTAATTTAACCTCTTACGATTCGAACAGCACTTTGACCAACCGGTCAACGCCCAAGACTTCTAAGCCCAAAACCGGGGCGTTACACTTTTAACCACCTTGATGTTCTTAAATAACAAGGCTCACTCAAGGACTTTTAACCACCTTAGTGACCTTCACTTTTACAAAACATCACTTGCCAATATACATATTTCACATCATATAATCCACTGTTTTAAAGCATTAAACCAAGCCAATTCACCATGCATTTCAAAGCATCAAATCCACATTTAAACAATGTATAAAATCAAGGAACTCTTACCTAGAGTTACCTTCAACACATGGCTTAAAACATCAGCAAATATCATGCTATATCATGCTTACAAAACAGTAATTTAAAACATGCAAATCATCATTTTGCAACACACCAAAACATGGCCACCACTTAGAGAGAAATCCGAAAACTTACACTTGAGCTTAGCAAAGTTGCTTAGACTTAAACTAAGCTCCCAAAACCTTCAAACCTTGGTTTTTAAAGCTGAAAATCCATTTTCACAAATGCACTCACCAATTTCCACTTTGCTTCAACCAAAGCACCAAATCAAGCCTCCGGATCAAAAAACTCTCGGATCCAAGGATGCCTCCTCTGTTTTAACACATTAAAGCAGAGGATTAATGCATCATCATGCATTAATTGCTTCAATGAAAGCATCTAAACTCGCTGCTCTCACAAAACCTCCCTTTTCGGCCACCAAACACAACCGAAAATGCATCCAAAACACTTCTAAACAAAGCCCAGCCATAAACCAGCAAAACCTCACTTCCATTAACATCATTTAACATCTAAAAACAACCTAACAACATCCTTATACCTCCAGCAACACCAGATCCACAAGATCACCACAAAAACTACCTTAAAACACAAGCTAAACTTAGGAAACTCAACCTACCCGGGATTGCATCAATCAAAACTCATTTCCTTATCAATTTAGAGATCATTTAACATCAAAAACACCCCTCAAATCACAGATTTAACAGATCAAACGAAAATCAGGTGAAATCATCAAAATCTTGCATAATTAGCCAAGATCTATAAATCAACTTAAAAGCCTTTAATTAAACATCAATTTAGGATTGAAAACTTAGGAATTTCAGTAAAGAACTTGAAGTTCAGAGGAGAAGGACGTTCTTACCTCCAAACTTGAGTTTCTCCTCTTTTTGGAATGAAAATCCTTGATGAAACTTGTAGAAATTGAAGAGGTTTTGAAGATACAATGATTAGGGATTAAATGAGAGTTGAAAGGAGGAACTTAGGTGATAAAATCAGAAACAAAACTCTGGAAATGGAGTGTTTGGGTTGAGAGAAAAAGAGAGAAAGAAAATGAGAAGTTAGTTGAGAAAATAGCAAAAAAAATGAGATTTCCCTCCTTTATGAAATCTTTAAAATCAGAAATATAACTCAAAATATCTTAGAAAAATCTGGAGAAACTCCCTTTGGGTAAATAGCTCCTTAAAGATTCAAAGTTTCAACCCTTTATAAAACAGCCACCAAACTTTCAAAAATTACATTTTGGTCACTAGCCAAAATGTCACCCTTCCAAAACTCGATTTCCAAAATTGATTTCACAGTTCACTTAATTATATTAAAAGATGATTTTAGAACATTTTTCCATATTTTTAATGCAACCCGAACTAGGCTTTCCTAATTTAACCTCTTACGATTCGAACAGCACTTTGACCAACCGGTCAACGCCCAAAACTCCTAAGCTCAAAACCGGGGCGTTACATTCCTTAAGGTAGCCGTTTGGAATGAATCATCATGCCTCATCGTTTGAACTCTCCTAGCCGTTTGAAGTGAAAATGGTCCCTTAGTCGTTTGGTCCTTAGTCGTTTGTCCCCCCCCCCCCCCCCCAATTCAAACATATATATATATATATTAGAAATTTATAATATAACTAAGACATGTGTTATATCATGCATATGATGCACGCCTTATCCTAGGATAAAAATGCATCAACATGTATATAAAAATGTATAACCTATGATAGAATATGCAAACTAATCATGCTTTAAACTTAACCTATGCATAAGATAAAAATGTGAACTATATGTTATATATATATATATATATATATATATATATATATATATATATATATATATATATACTGCATGGACATCTTATCATATGATATGCAATTCATAATATATAATGAATGGAAAGATACTATAATAAACTAAGATGCAAAATGAAATCATATCATGAATATAGATGTAATAAATGATATGATAGCATATGCTAACAAGTGTGTGCATACTTAGGAGCAAAGCTAATGTGTGAACGAAATAAACTAAGGTAAGGAAAGAAATAACTCCCTCTACTTTCATCTCCATTAAGAAAAAAAGGTGAAAACACTTTAAGCAAAAGTAGATGGATGATTAGGATCACATCAAACATTTTTTATTAACAGTGGTTAACGGTCGGGTGACCAAAAAAGTAACGATAAAAAACATAAGTGACCATTTTAATCATTTTTCAAATCGAGTGACCAAAACAAAACATGCCCCAAACAAAGGGGAACTTCGGTGTAGATTATCCAAATATTAAATAACTTATCGTACTTTCAACTAAATCAATTATGTCATTAAACTCGACAAAAAAAATCAATTATGCCCTCAAATTCGGTTAAAAATAACAATTCAGCCCCTCTACCATGTCATCATCCCATGTGTATTGACACATCATCATAGTGGACTGTCACGTTAGCACCTTTAGCAACCATGTCAACACTGTAATGGACAACATCGGTCAAAGGGCCAATTTGATTCAATTCACGAACTAGAAGATCTAATTGGATGCGTTTTTTGGTGAGAGACTGAATTATTTTTTTGGTCGAACTCATGAACAAAAATACCAATAAAAATAAAATAAAATCACTTCTGAAACTAGAATTTCAAGTCAAACCAAAACGTGAGTTTTTTCATCCTTTTCAATGAATAATCCCGATTAAAAGGAAAAAGTCAAATTTACTATTATTTTTAGCCTACCTTCATTATATTCTACTAATTTTTTTTGTTACGAGAGGTAAATTATAGCAGTTCTTTAATGATTTTTCCCTCAACTGCAGCCCTTATTTGATGAATAAGGTCTACATACCAGCCGTGTCATATTCATTGTTAATTCTTTCATTCCTCTATTATTTCCTGGTTTTCTAGCTCCTTCTTACGTCATAAGACTTTTCATGCATTAGGGTGAAGATATATCACTTTTTTTATTCCCCTTTCATGGTGACACCATGTACTTTAAAAAAGTATTCTAACCATTTTAAAAGTTTTTAAGTTTTTCACCCAATCGAGCTTTTAGATTAAATAATTTTATCTGATACTCTTTGATCCATAATTTCTGTCGCTGACCATTGTTATGTTAAGTTGCTAACGTCATAGTCAGGGCGAAACACAAGCATGACCAGTGGGGGCCACGACCCCCCTAAAATTTGAAAATGTGTTAAATAGCCCATAAGTTTTATTTGAGCCCCTCAAGATTTTTAAAAATTCATATTAAACTTTAAAATTTTAAACATTTTTAATTAAATCTTCTCTCATATTTTTTTAAAATTCTTATTAAATCACTCAAAATTATTAAAAAAATAGTTAAACTCTCAAAACTTTTGAAAATGTTAGTTTAAATCTTCAATTTTTTTTAAAAAATAAGTTGGGCCCTTCAAACTCTTACCCTAAGTTCCACCACTGGTCGTAGTCAATATTAGAATTCGGTGAAAAAGTTTAGAGGACTTAAGTTTTTCAAAAAAAAATTAAAGGTTTAAGATAAAAGGTTAATTTTTTTTGAAGGATTTGTATTGCCTTTTTTTAAAAAAAATGTGAGGTATGACTATTTTTTTTTTAATAATTTTGAAAGGCTTAATGAGAACTTTTAAAAATTATGGGAGGAGATTTAGTTAAAATTGTTCAAAATTTTAATATTTTGAGGGATTAAATTAAATTTTAAAAAAGATTAAGAATCTAAATATTATTTTTTCAAATATGGGGGCGTAGCATTTCGTGTCCCAACACCTTTGCTACTGGTAATAAAATTCAAATAGGCACTTGTAGTTAAACTAAAATAAATTATAGGTGCTAGATGATTTCTTGTGTTTTAATGTGAAACTTGCTAAAATTAATTAAATGATTGTATTTTACTTTGGTTGTGACTAAGTGTGGTCTCTGCGCGAATGCTAAACCATACGGAAGATTGTTCTCTGGCGTCGTACAGTAACGCGTTCGGCATGCCACTAGAGGTTGTCGAGCACAATGGTGTCGTCTCTGCACATGAGAATGTCGATATGGAGGTTGATGGTGGAGGGGGTACTGATGACGTTTCTTCAGAGCCAGGGAAAACAACGACTGAGGCTGGTTCGGCCGCGGGCGGGGTGATTGGTGGGAAGAGGGGGTGAAGCCCTCGTATGCATGCTAGTATGGCTGGTAAAGCACGAATGGATTTAAATGATGATGATGTAGGTTTGGCTTTAACCCGGACGGGGTGGTCGTGCTTGATAAAGATTGTATTGTGAACGAATTTGGGACGTTTCCCATGATTAGCTTCTCTGATCAAGTTCATGATCATATCAATAAGGGAATGAGAAATGTGCTCATCGTTCGATTGTTGGGCGTTCAATTAGATATGGTACTTTGTATTCTCGTCTTATGGTCATGTGGAAGTCGTTTGGGGAGATTCAACTGATCGATCTGAAGAATAATTATTTTCTTGTGCAGTTTGAAATAGTTTATGATTATATGATGGTTTTGATTGATGGTCAATGGACAATTTATGACAGCTACTTAATGGTGCTACCCTGGAGTAGATCCTTTTCTACTGCTGAGAAATACCCCTCTCAGGTTGTGGTATGGGTTCGTTTCCCTGGTTTACCATATAGATACTATTGCAAGGCTTTTTTCGTCGAATTGCTCTGGTTTTCTGGAGGGTTGTGAAAGTGGATTATAGTACCCATGCGGCTGAGCTCAGAAATTTTACACGGTTAGCGATTGTAGTTGACCTATCTAAGTCGTTGAAATCGTGTATTGGGATTGATAATTTTGTTCAAAGGCTGGAGTACGAAGGCTTACAACAAATTTGCTTTGGGTGCGGGTTGTATGGGCACTCAAAGGAGGAATGTGGGGTTGTTTGTAAGGTCAAAGGTGTGATAGAGGTGGATGATCATTCTGTTAAGGATCCTCCGCGCAAACCTGAGTTGTAAGGACCTTGGATGATGGCAGTTAACCGTCATCGACAATCACGGTCGGGTAATGCTACTAGGGTTGGTGGTCGTGCTGCTGGTGAGGTGAAGTCTAGGTCTAGATTCTCAGTGTTGGAGACGGTGGAGAAGCCTATTGAAACAATTGTTGTTCCTGAGGAGCGTATGGTTGTTGATGTTGACGAGGGTGGCCATCATCTAGGAGATGGGCATGTTGGGGCTTCATCCTCAAAGACAGTTTGTGTGCCAAAGTTAGTGTTGAATAATGCAGCGTATGTGGCATCAAATCTGGATAAAAAATCGAAAGCTAAGGTGGCTATAAAGAAAATGGGGGTTAGTGTTGAGGTTATTTCCTTGGTTGAGGTATCACAACCGACTACAATAATTCATAATGTGGCGCATAAGGGAGGTTCTTACCCAACGCTCTCGGTTATTGAGGTCGGTTTTACAATTAAGGGTAGTGCACGGTTGAAGGGTGGTCTCGGAAATAGTGGCCTAGGGTGACATGATAAGGATAACATGGGTTTACGTGTTAAGCAACCAAATAATTTTCGTGCCCCGTTGCGTGCAGCTCTAACGAATTGGGCGCAATCGTCTTTTAATCTGGTTGATGAAGAAACCCATCGAGTGATGCAACAAAGTACGACTGATGTGTTAGGGATGGAAGAGGATGATCCAGATGTCATTGATCACTTACTAGATGAGAATGTTCCTGCTGATGATCCGCATGTGTTGGGCGTTAGTCATGAGTCGTAATCCCTGAGTGTAGTTTTTATCTCATTCTATTGTTTATGATGAATATTCTTTTTTGGAATTGCAGGGGTGCCGCGAGTGCCTCGTTTCGACGTCATTTTCAAAATTTTATTTGTAATCATCGTGTTCAGATTAATGTGGTTATGGAACCACGGATAAGTGGGCGAGTTGCGGATCATGTGTTGAATCGCTTTGGTTTTCTGAATTCCTTTCGAATTGAACTTGTGGGTTTCAGTGGTGGTATATGGGTACTTTGGTCGAATACTGTGGACCTTGAGGTGCTGCAAGTTTCTTCCCAGTTTGTGAATTGTCGTTACCGATCGGGGGTGGTGCAGGATTGGGTGCAAGTAACTGCTGTTTATGCTAGCCCTACGGCAACTCGAAGACGGTTATTGGGTGGTTCTTTATCGTGTTTGGCTCCTGTTGATGACACTTCAAGGCTCCTTGGTGGTGACTTTAATGCAATTCTTTCAAAGCGAAGAGCGGTTTGGTTGATCTCTATATAGTACGAGTGTCAGTAAGCTGTTTTCAGATTTTATATTTGATATGAGCTTGATCGATGATGGGTTTGATGCGAATATCTTCACTTGGAGTAGAGAGAATTTGTACTAGAGACTTGACCGATGTCTTATGAACGAGCATTGGGCTCAGAGGTTTCCATTCACGTGGGTGCTGCATTTGAGTAGACTTAGCTCGGATCATTGTCCTATTGTGCTTCAACCAAACATTGTTACGCATCTTGATTGTAATCGGCCGTTCAGGTTTATCGCAGCATGGCAAGAGCATGAAGCTTTTCCGGAATTCTTATCGCATATGTGGGATGGTAACGCTGATTTTATGAGTAACTTGAAGAGTTTTCAAGAGCAATCACAATGTTGAAACTGCAATGTGTTTGGTCACATTGGGAAGAAGAAAAGGGAGCTCCTTGCGTGATTGAAGGGAATAGAGAAAGCCCTCCAATCTCGGCATTCAAATTCTTTGGTGAAATTGGAGAGCAATTTGAAAGGAGAGTATGAGACAGTTCTATAACAAGAGGAACTTTTGCGGTTTTAAAAGTTACGTGCACGATGGATTATGCATGGGGATCGTAATACTCAATTTTCCATGCTTCAACCATGGCACGGAGGCAGTCTAATGTAATTTTGGTTCTTGTTGGTGATTCGAGGGAGTGGTGTACAAATCAGTCCATGCTACAGGAGATGACAGTGCATTTTTTTCAACAGTTATTTACATCCAATACCGTCAATCTAGAACAATATGGTTTTCGCGGTTTCTTTCCGTCATTGCTTAGGGTTGTTGTGGAGGCTCTTGGTCGGGGTGTTTCGAAAGAGGAAGTGAAGGGTGTGGTCTTTGCGATGATTCCGTTGAAAGCTTCTAAGGTCGATGGTGGGAGGCTCGTTACTTTAATTGAGATAATGAAACAATTTTTTATCAGAAGAATTGGGGTGTTGTTGGGCGTAGTGTTTGTCAATATGTGAAGAGTGTATTTGCTAGCAGTGTTTTAACGCCAGAATTGATGAGAACTTTAATTGTTTTGATCCCTAAGGTGCTAAACCCGTCGTCATTGTCACTGTTTCATCCCATTAGTTTATGCCTTGTAATTTACAAGGTGGTGACTAAAATTGTTGTGAACGGATTAAGCCTTTTTTCTGAGTGGGTATCTTGCAATTAGACGAGTTTCATCCCCGAAAGATCAATTTCGGACATCTGCATCATTGTACTGGAGGTTGTTCATTCCATGCAGCGTAAGAAGGGGTTCTCAGGTTGGATGGTTGTTAAAATAGACTTAGAGAAGGCCTATGACCGTTTAGAGTGGGCATTTATTCATAACACGCTACAGGATGTCCGTTTTCCTTATTCGCTTAGGTTGCTTATTATGGCTTGCATTTCATCAGTCTCATTGAAAGTCTTGTGGAATGGATCGATGACTTGTCTGTTTTAGTCATCTCAGGGGATTCGACAAGGTGGTCCACTTTACCACTACAAGAAATTTCTATTGTTGTGACAAATTTAAGTCTGACAAAATTATTTTTGTCACTATTAGAAGCTTTATTGTGACAAAATAAATAAGCATCACTTTAAATTAGAAAAACATATACTATTGTGACAAAAATTAAAATCGTCGTAATATTTTGTCACAATTAGTAAACTTGTGTAACATATGGTGAAAAAATATAATTTGTTAACATTTTTTGTCACAAATGTTTCCCTCTATTTTTTGGCGCCAAGAAAAAGTCATGTAGTGACAAGTTTTGTAACTATTAATTTTAATAATTATTACAATTTTTTTGTCACAACAAATGATGAGATTCAAGTTTTTTGTGACAAATTATGTTTATAGTTATATATTTTAATTATAGTGACAAAATGTATAGTTACAAATGTTTCCCTCCATTATTGGCGCAAAAAATCATATAGTGACAAGTTTTTTTTAACTATAAGTTATAAATATTGTTACAGAAAAGATTGTCACAACAAATAATTAGATTCAATGTTCTTATGACGAATTATGTTTGTAGTTACATATTTTAATTATACTGACAAAATATATTTTCATAGATGCTTCCCTCCATTTTGTTTTGTGCCAAAAAAAGTTATATAGTGATAAGTTTTGTAACTAAAAGTTATAGTTATTATTATAGAAATAATTGTCACAACAAATATACAAAACAACGACCTAAATGTAAAAGAATAAATCAAATCGAAAATGATTAATTGCTAGTGAATTTAGTGAAAAAAAAACCTAGTTGAATGAAATTAATAATATGGTCAATTTATTAAACAAACATACAAAATAACGACCTAAATGTAAAAGGAACTAAATTTTAATGCTCAAATTACAACCAATTAGCTAATATTTAGGGCCTAATTAAAAGAAAATTGAACCTACATGCGAAAAATTTGATGAAGAATTTTTTTAAGGATGGAAGAAATGTCACAACTCGATTTTAGGCCTAAATTAAAATTTTTAATTTTTAAATTTTCAGTTTCTGAACCCTAACTTTTGGAGATTTTGAATCATTTTGTTAGAATTGAAAATTTAAAATTCTAGACCAATTTGTAAACAATTGAAGTTTTGAAGTTTGTAAATTTCTGAAGCCTACGAGCCTTGATTTTAAAAATGTTGAACTTGATATTAAATTGTGAAAATATTTTGTTAAAGTTATAATTTTTTAAAAAGTCTTTATTATGTTTTATTATTATTTATAATAAATACCGAGTATATATGTATTTTGTTTATACCTTTTTCATGAATTGTAAAATCATCTGAAACCCTATTTACCCTTTGCTCTCTAGCAACGTTAGCCGACCCCTTCGACAAACATATCCCCTCATCGTCTGTCTAGCAATTGCAACCGCCTTTGATCAAACCCTTTCACCCTCTACTTCATTCATCTCTCCTGAAATTTAAAATCTCTGCTCGTGCAAACTTGAACCATATATTAACTAATGTTGTTGCAATGATCCCCGCCTTTGATCAAATATACCTTTTAGTTTGCTTTCTTTGTTTATTACTTAAATTTCACGCACTTAGCAAAGGTACGTGTTGATTATTCTTCTCTCTCCTAATTGAAGGTGATCATACTATTGAGGATCTTGAACTATCTGACCCCAGCCTTTGTATCGAATCGGAGATTTTCATATCAACATGTGAAAACATCATTGCCCAAGACTAGCTATTTTACAAGGTGTGTCTTTTTCCTTGTCTTTGTTTTTAATAAATTTCTTAAAAAATTATTTGTGTGTCTTATTGCGTGTGATTCTTTATGTGCTACATATTTATTGAGTGTTGATGTTTTACACCATGTGAGATTAATATATGTGTTGTAGATTTGAACGTTTTAAATATCATGTATATCATGATAGTTTGTGTTTTAGCTGTGAAGATCGAATTTATTAAATTGTGAATCTCGAATTTTAGTATTACGAAATGTGTTGTTACTCAGATTCTTAAATCATCATAATATCATTGTATGTTCATTGGTTGGGATTGTACAAGACCATAAGATGTTCTTGATATTTGTTTATTATTAACATTGTTACATATAAACATTCTCAACTGCTTGTACACTCCCTCATAACCTATTATTGGATTTATTAATTACAGGGTTGGAGAAAAGTAGCTAAAAATCAAATTAGACGCAAGTGATGTTCTCCTGAACTCATTTCCGTTCTTGGAGGCCATAAAGCCAAGACTATAAATTTCTCATAAAATGAGTTATGGGCGATTTCGAGTGTAGCCGAAGGTATCATTTTTCAGTTGAGGCAATTGACAAAGAGCATATATCAAGAGGACGATAACATTCAAATTATGGAGAAGTAAAGATTGAGTATCCATAGTTCGTATACATTGTATCATATTTTCTATATGAACGAATTGAGGATTGTTGCCACAAAAATAATTTTTTCGATGTTAAAATCCAAATTAATTGTTACAAAATGTACTTTTTGTGATGAAATAATTATTTTATTTTAACAAATATTTTGTCCTTCTAAGTAACATTTAGTGACGTAATAAAAGTAGTGAGAAATTAATTTTGTTGTAACATGTATTTTTGTCACGAAAACTTTTTACGTTTGATGTTAAAATATAAGTTAATTGTGACAAAATTATTTTTTGTGACGAAATAAATATTTTATTATAACAAATATCTTTTCTCTGTAATTTACATTTACTGGCGAAATAGAAGCAATGAAAAATTAATTTTTGTTGCAATATGTATTTTTGTCACAAAAATACTTTATATTCGATGTTAAAATACAACTATTTGTGACAAAAAAATTTCTCCTTGTGATAAAATAGTTAATTTATTATGAAAAATATTTTGTCATAATAAGTTAATTATAGTAACAAATTTTATTTGTTACGACAAATGGTATAAAATGGTAACAGACACAATTTTGTCACAATATACTTTACATGACGGGGTTGTTCTAACAAACATGGCAACAAACAAAATTTGTCAAAATAAATATATTGTGACAAATTTAGTACTTTTAGTGATAAATTATTTTGTTGCAATATTATAAATTTCTTGTAGTGTACCCATATTTATCTGTGTTGTGTATGAAGAGGTTGAGTCAGGCGATACAGGCTTTCGTTTATGGTGATAGTTGGAAGCCCTTTCGTCTTAGTTGTGGTGGGATTGGAGTTTCTCATCTTTTC
The DNA here is from genome assembly GCA_958450335.1 of Hibiscus tridactylites. Lineage (NCBI taxonomy): Eukaryota > Viridiplantae > Streptophyta > Magnoliopsida > Malvales > Malvaceae > Hibiscus > Hibiscus tridactylites. The sequence goes on from OY288287.1 coordinate 10,377,201, forward strand.
TTCGCGATAGACATGATTCTTTTTGCTGAAGCTTCGGTGGATCAAGTGGCGGTAATCCGCAAGATGTTGAATGATTTTTGTACTGCCTCAGGGTTGAAGGTAAGCCTTGCTAAGACTACTATTTACTTCTCCTAGAATGTTGAGACTAATTTACCCACCCATATTGGTAATGCTTAAGGTGAGAACCAAAGGCAAAAGCCTATATCCCACATGGGTTGCGAAAAAGGCTTGTGAAGGGTATTTATACCCATAAAAACACACAAAACACACAACATTCTAAAAGTTCTCTGCATTCCTCCATCGCCAGAAGCAGCAGTACCACCGTTGTTGACTACGGTATCGAGTGTACGACTCTCGGAGCGTTCGTGTTCACCTTGGGGGACAATCTACCTGTGAAGCGACTACACTATTCGGGGTAGAATTGTTTCTAAGGCAGTGGCCTACATACCACAACACGGTTCAACTTGTTTTATTTTCTACTTTCTGTTTTTTCCAGTCAGTGCTAACCAGATCATTTTGCAGTACTTTAAACCAACAATTTAGAAACAATTCTCACTCCGATTCTGCAAAATGACATCCTCGTCTACACTGCTTAGCAAGCTCATCCCAAACCTGTCCAAGCTTGATGCGTTGGATGGTAGTAACAATCGAAGGTGATCCCAACGCATTCTGATTTTCTTCGAGCAGTTGGACCTTGACTATGTGTTGCTCACTGAACCACCATTCATGGTTGCCACTACTGTTACTGTCCCTGCCGACAACCAAGGGCAGAATGATGCTGCCACCGAAGCTATTGTTGCTGCCACCTTTGCCATGTATAAGAATGATAATAAGACGGTTCGTGGTCATCTCCTAAGTCACATGTCCAACAAACTTTTTGACATGTACCTTAAGGAGAGGATTGCAAAGGTGATATGGGATTTGTTGGATACGAAGTACGGTACCGATGATGCAGGGATCAAAAAATACATCGTCGGTGACTGGTTGAAATTCTAGATGACCGACAACTAGCCGATCATGGACCAGGTCCATGATTACGAGAATCTTGTCTCGGATATCATTGCGAAAGGCATGCAGATGTGTGAGGTTCTGCAAACAAATGTCCTGATCGAGAAGTTGCCCAAGTCCTGGTCCGATTATCGCAACTCCCTCAAGCACAAGAATTGGGACATACCACTTCAGGAGATGATCGGTCACATGAAAATTGAAGAGGCCAACCGATTGAAAGATAAGGTTACTAATAACTTTAGTCACTTATATTTTAAATCTAATTTAGTTTGAGTCTAGTGGTGCATCATGGTCCAAAAAGCCTTTTAAGAAAGGCCCCAAAAACAAAAAGCCCAAACCACAGAAGACAACCAACTTCAAGAAACCGGTCAAGGCCAAGCCAAACGCGAAAACCATGAAGTGTTACATGTGCGGGCAAGCTGGTCACAAGGCATACCAATGTCAGCACCGTGTGGACCGCCAGAACGAGACTAGACCACGCATGCATGTGGCGGAGGACATGGATGATGATGTCATTGTCGCGGTGGTTTCGGAGGTCAACCTTGTAGAGAAGAACACCGAGTAGGTTGTGGACACCAGAGCTTGTCGACATTTCTGCGTAAGGAAGGAGTTCTTCACCGAGTTCGAGGACGTGAAAAATGGTGAACGTTTGTACATGGGAAACTCCAGAAGCTCTCAGGTGATGGGCAAAGGCAAGGTTTTACTCAAGCTGACTTTCGGTAAAACTTTGGCCCTTAACAATGTTCTATATGTGCCTACCCTGTGTAGAAATCTGATCAGTGGTGGCCTCTTAAATAAGGCAGCCATTAAGTTAGTTTTTGAGGCAGATAAACTTGTACTTTCCCGTAATGGTGATTATGTCGGGAAAGGTTTTATAAGTGAAGGTTTATTTGTCATAGAAACTCAACTTAATGAAAATAAAGCTACCACTTTTGCTTATATTATTGAATCTGTTGATATGTGGCATGCTAGATTAGGACACGTAAATATTCAATCTTTAAAGAAAATGACGAGTATAAATATTCTGCCTAAACTAGACATAACAAACTATAATAAATGTGAAGTTTGTGTAGAAGCTAAGCATGCTAAACCTACCTTTAAAATTGTTTCTAAGAGAAAGACTAAACTATTATAACTTATACATACTGATCTAGCAGACTTTAGAAACACTGAAAGTAAAGGAGGAAAACACTACTACATAACTTTTGTAGATAATTACTCTAGATATACAAAAGTTTATCTCCTAAGAACTAAAGATGAAGCTGAAAACTTCTTCCTTATTTATAAGGCAGAAGTTGAAAATCAGTTAGATAGGAGAATAAAACGTGTTAGGTCTGATAGAGGTGGTGAATATGGATCTAATTTTCTAAAATATGTTTGTGAGACGAATGGCATAATACATGAAACTTCAACCCCCTATTTTCCTCAACAAAACGGTATAACCGAGAGGAAAAATAGAACTTTAAAAGAGATGATGAACTTATTGTTAATAAGTTCTGGGTTGTCCGATAACATGTGGGGGAAGCCATTCTATCGGCTAATCACATATTAAACCGAGTACCTCATAAGAAAATTGATTCTACCCCATAAGAATTATGGAAATGGTATGCCCCAAATTTACAATACCTGAAAGTGTGGGGGTGTCTGGCCAAAGTGGGGTTGCCAGACTTTAAGAAGTCCACCATTGGACCTAAGACCGTTGATGCAGTGTTTATAGGATATTCTTCTTACAATGTCGCATATAGATTCATGACTTTACAAGATTCTTCTATTTGTGAATCTAGGGATGCTGTTTTCTTTGAAGATATCTTTCCTCTCAAGAAACCTGGATTAAGTGATGAAACACAAATAGAAAACTTACCATCCACTTCTTCTAGTGTGCCTGCTAGGTCTTCTCAAGAGATTGAATTTGAGCCTAGAAGAAGTACGAGACAAAGAGTTGAAACTTGTTTTGGACCAGACTTCATAACTTCTTTTATTTTCTGAGATAAATGATTTAGACACCATATCTGATCCTATAGCTCAAGCTTATTTGTTAGATGAGGAGCCTAAAACTTACGAAGAAGCTATACGATCTATTGATGCTAGTTTATGGAAAAGCGCTATAAAAGATGAACTATAATTAATAGTGTCTAATCATACTTGGGAATTAGTTGACTTGCCTAGAGGATTTAAAACCATCAGCAGTAAATGGGTCTTTCGAAAGAAATTTAGACCATATGGTTCTATCTAGAGGTATAAGGCAAGGCTAGTAGTCAAAGGGTTCACTCAAAGATTTGGTCAAGTCTTCTTTGATACTTATTCTCCCGTCACTAAAATCTCAACGATTCGTGCATTGTTTGCACTAGCCTCCATTCACAAGTTGCAAGTACATCAAATGGATGTAAAGACTGCATTTTTGAATGGGGATCTAGATGAGGAGATCTATATGGAGCAACCTCTTGGCTTTTGGTATGGAAGGCAAAGTTTATAGACTTAAAAAGTCACTTTATGGCCTGAAGCAAGCTCCTAAACAGTGGTATGAGAAATTTCATAAAACTATCATTAGTTTTGGTTTTGTTGTGAATGGTTCGGATGCATACGTGTATTCGAGGATGTTTGGTACTGATTGTATCATCATAAGCATGTATGTTGATGACATGTTGATTTTTAGTACTAACATTGAGTCCGTTAACAAAACAAAGAGTTTCTTGTCCATTAAGTTTGAGATGACTGACTTGGGAGAAGTCGATGTAATCTTAGGAGTCAAAGTAACCAAAACTGAAAAGGGATTTTCTTTAAGTCAGACACACTATATCGAGAAAGTGTTAAAGAAATTTGACAGTTTTGATGTCATCCCTGTTCGAACTCCTTATGACCCTACCATACATCTCTTTAAGAATAAAGGAAGTAGTGTTTCTCAAACGGAATATGCTAAGATAATTGGAAGTATGATGTTCTTAGTGAACTATACTCGGCCATATATTGCCTATGCTATAATCAGACTTAGTATATATACTCACAACCCTAGTGGTGAGCATTGGGTTGCTCTTAGACGCTTACTTAAGTACCCTAAGGGTATGACGGACTGGAGACTTGAGTTTGTTGGCTTTCCTGCTACTTTAGAAGGATATTGTGACGCCAACTAGGTCTCTGATAGTGGTGAAGTAAGCTCTACGAGTGGGTATGTTTTTACTTTGGGAGGAGCAAAATGTTAGTATGTAAAAGTTCTATTATTTACACCCTTTTTAACCCATATTTCTGCTGCATTCAAGCATTATTCAATGCATTTAGGTTAGTTTACAGCAAAACATCACAAATAAATTAAAGGCACAGATTCTACTAAAGAATGGTTGATTTTGCAGGTTGCTGCCAAAGCAGACGGAGAAGGCAGGCGCTGGGCAGAGAAGCAGTAGAGCTGAACTGGACAAGCAGACAAAGAGGACGACGCTGCCATGGTGCTGCCGTGATAGCAGAGGACGACAGCAAGTTAGTGGAGAAAAAGCAAAGTGGACCTTGATAGATAGAGAAAATTATGCTCGTCTGTCGTGTGAAAACCTTATATTTTCCAAGCCCCGGATCAAAAGATATGTCAAGCCCAAAGCTCAAGGAGAGAAAATCCCAAGAAACAAGGAGGACGGCTGGAAAGTAGATTCCTTGAAGATTAAGTCTTTATTAGAATCATACTTTTAATTAAAGTTGTAATCCTTGTTAACTTAGATAACTTGAGCCCAAAGCTTATATAAGGGCATGTATTTTAACCTAGGACATATATCCATTACCCCATAACCGACAACCAAAAACCCCTAGCCGTTTACCCACCGCCGACATGTTCTAAATCCTACCTAGGGCCACGGGTTGATTTGTAAAGTAGTTGCAAGGGTTGTTTTGTTTTAGGAATTTTCAGTTCAATAAAATAAACTTCAAGTTCTCTTATTTTGGTTATTAATATCTTACAAGAGCATCGGGAGAGCATTGTGAGGTTATCTATTTACTTAGCATCGGGAGAGTTAAGTATACGAAAGAAATAAGAGCAAGTTCTCTAGTTTATAGTTGAACTATCTCGTGCCTAGGGATAGGGCGAGGTTAAGTGGCTAAAGAAGAATTCATACACATCGGTGTTCATCCTTCGATTCACGCTGGGAGGTATCATCAAGACGTGATCATCGACAGACTTGGACCTAGGGATAGGCAAAGGCAAATCTGGGATTCTTGCCAAACTTGAAAGTACTGAGTTTAGTGTTTGCTGCCGCAACAATCAACGGACTGCCGTCGTGACAGGTGCTGCCGCGACGGGTGACGACGACAGAACTGGATTTCCTAAACTCTGCAATACCTGCACTACTGAGCAATTCAATACCAGCCCATTCTCTCTATCTTGATATTTTTACTTTTTTATTTACGTTTACTTTATTATTCTCGTGACAACTTTCTCAAATATTTTCTTTACTTCCGTGCAGTGAATTTAGGTGAAGCTATTAGCCCAATCCCTGTGGAGACGATATCCGATACTTCGTATCACTTTACTACTTGCGTCGTATATACTTGCACTACCATTGCGATAGACTATTTTACACGCAACAAGTTTTTGGCGCCGTTGCCGGGGATTGGCAACATAACTCTACCTTTCTTTTATTGCACTTTTCGTTTTTTTTTGTTTTTGTTTTTGTTTATTTTTCTTTTTCTGTTTTTCGTTGGTACATTCAACTCTTGTTTTTCACAAGGTTTTCTTGTTTATGCGCAGATCTAATCGAGGTAAAGATCCTGAATATCCATTAGATCCGGAAATCGAACGTTCCTTCAATCTCAAGAAACAACTTCGTCACCTTCTAGCCAGGAACGAGTACCTTGAAGAACAGCTAAAGAAGATGGCCAACGTTGGAGACAACCCGCCTGTCGGCGATATTATACCGCCTGTCGGTAACCCTGCCGCCGCCGGACGACGGTCCTATCGTGACTACATGTTAAACGATCATGTAGAACTGGAGACCACGCTGTCGGATAATGATGTTGACAACTTCGAGCTGAAACCTGTCATGTTTAGTATGATCAACAACGTCGGGCAGTTTAGTGGTGCTGTTACAGAAGATGCTAGGGAGCATCTAAAAACGTTCCAGGAGATCTGTGGTTCGTTTAGACTGCCAGGAGTTAATCCGGAGATACTGAGGCTTTGGTTATTTCCCCATTCATTGAGGGACAAAGCAAAAACCTGGTGGAATAAACTTACGCCGGGTTCAATTAGAATTTGGGCAGATTTATCTCGTGAATTTTTATCTCGTTTTAATCCTTCACATTTATCTGAGCGATTACGTAATGAAATTGCTACTTTTCGACAGGAAGATGACGAGCCGATGCACGAGGCCTCGGACAGATTTACTACTCTTCTACGGAACTGCCCAATGCATGGATTCCCCGTCTGGAATCAGGTAACAAAGTTTTATAATGCTGCCAATTTACAAACTCGTATTCGTATTGATTCAGCAGCAAACGGACTATTATTGGATAAAGATCCGGACGAGGCAATGCAAGTATTGAAAAATCTGGCCAAGAATGAAGAACAGTTTCCGATAGCTAGAAGAGGGGGTAAACGGGTACTAGCTGTCAAGGATTATGAAGCCGACAACACAATGAAATCACAGGTAGCATTCCTTACTAAAGCAATGAAAAAGTTATTGAATGATGATGCACAACATGGATTTGCTGTTGAGGAGGTATGTGAAATCTGTGAGGGAAATCATAGTTCGGATGAATGCCCGATACAGTTAGAAGAGGGAAAATATGTTGGAAATTACAAGCCGAATTACAACTCCAACAACTATAATCCTAATTGGAGAAAGGATCCCAAGTTTTTTGGAGTAATCCTAATAATGCCCTGAATCCTCAAGCACACAATCAGAATCAGGGAGGACCTAGATTGCTGACGCGACATCAACTGCCGCCGTAGCAGCAACAGCAGCAACCAGCTGCCACGAGCAGTATACTGGAACAGACTCTAGCCACTTTTATGTCTCAGACAGGTACTTATATTGAGAATATGAATCAGTTTGTCAAGAAGACAGAGAATTTCATGGATAAAATAGAGATGCGGATGACGAATCATGAAGCTACTCTAAAATCCTTGGAGACACAAATGGGTCAGGTTTCCCAACATATTAAGCCGAGGCAGACTGAAGGATTTCCTAGTAATACTGAAAATGCTAGGCAGCCCACACATGAGCAATGTAAGGCCATTACTACTAGGAGTGGGAAGAAATTACCAGGGCTGGAAAAGGAAGCTGAAACAATAAGAAAACTTGCCTTGGATAAACTTGCCGAGGAAGCTACCCCGACTGCTGCCGATGAGCCTGTCTCGACAGCAGAAGCGACAGAGGAGAAAAATGATGAACCCAAACCTCCTCAGATTCGTATGCAGTGGGAAGGACGTATTGCTGATTATCGTCCCCCACCTCATTTTCCTCAACGGATACAGCAAGCTAAGAAAGAATCTCAACTCAAAAAGATTTATGATATTTTTAAGTAGGTTCATATTAATATTCCACTGTTAGATGCTGTTAGGGAGATGCCCGGTTATGCTAAATTTCTCAAGGATGTCATGTCAAAGAAATCTAAACTTGGGGAATTTGAAACGGTAAAGATGACAGAAGGTTGCATGAGTATTCTTCATCGACAGCCACCCCAGAAAAAGAAGGATCCGGGGAGCTTCATCATACCTTGTGTAATCGGAAATAAATATGTGGGTAAGGCACTTTGTGATCTTGGTGCTAGTGTTAATTTAATGCCAAAATCTGTTTTTCAGAAATTAGGTATTGGGAAGGCGCGACCCACGACAGTAACTCTGCAGCTGGCAGACCGCTCTTACGTTCATCCAGAAGGAAAAATCGAAGATATTCTGGTAAGAGTGGATAAATTTATTTTTCCTGCTGACTTTCTTGTTATAGATTGTGAAGCAGACGAAAACGCACCAATCATCCTTGGACGACCTTTCTTAGCCACAAGAAGATCACTGATTGATGTGGAGAAAGGAGAACTCACCATGAGAGTGAATGATCAAGAGATTAAGTTGAATGTTCTCCAAGCGATGAAGCATGCTGATGCAGACGAGGAATGTAAGGCTATCACTGAAGTTGCCTTTGATCAACCCTGCATCAGGTCGGGCTGTCACGATATAAAATTTGGTCACTGCCGCGGCAGCCACTTACAGGACTGTCACGACAGCACTGACGACAGCATCGACGACAACAACTCCTCTGAATCTGATACATCTGATACTAAAGATCAGGAGGAGGTAAACTGGATAGGCGATCGTCCAGGTAAGTTATTCGAACCTTTAAATTATACTTCGGATAACCATTTAATCCAAAAGCCATCTACTGTTGAGCCACCTGCCTTAGAACTGAATCCCCTGTCAGGGCAGCTAAAATATGCTTTTCTTGGTTCAAATGATACGTTGCCCGTAATCATCTCTTCTAAGCTGCCGCAGGAACAGGAACGACGGCTAATAGGCATGCTACGGCAGCACAAGAAGGCAATTGGATGGAAGATAGCTGATATTCAAGGCATTAGTCCAGCATTATGCATGCACAAAATCCTTCTAGAGGAAGATCATAAGCCGACTATAGATGCCCAAAGGCGGCTTAACCATGCGATGAAAGAGATGGTTCGTAAAGAGATAATCAAATGGTTAGATGCTGGTATTATTTACGCCATCTCCGACAGCAAATGGGTGAGCCCGGTGCAATGCGTTCCAAAGAAAGGAGGAATGACCGTGGTAACCAATGAAAACAATGAGTTAATCCCAACCAGGACTGTGACCGGTTGGAGGGTTTGTATGGACTATCGGAAGCTTAACAAAGCTACCCGAAAAGACCACTTTCCTCTACCCTTTATTGATCAAATGCTTGATAGATTAGCGGGTAAACCTTACTATTGTTTTCTTGATGGTTATTCAGGTTATAATCAAATTGCCATTGCACCGGAGGATCAAGAAAAGATGACCTTCACATGCCCCTACGGAACGTATGCTTTTAGGAGAATGCCTTTTGGATTATGCAATGCACTCGCCACCTTCCAAAGGTGCATGATGGCCATATTTTTCGATATGGTAGAGGACTTCCTTGAGATATTTATGGATGATTTTTCAGTCTTTGGGGACGATTTTGAGAGCTGCCTCGGCAATCTACAAAAGGTACTTGAAAGATGTGAAAAAGCAAACCTAGTTTTAAATTGGGAAAAATGCCACTTTATGGTGGATGAAGGGATAGTCCTTGGCCATAAGATTAGCTGCCGTGGGATAGAAGTCGACAGGGCCAAAATAGAAGTGATCGAGAAGCTGCCGCCGCCGACCACAGTCAAGGGCATTAGAAGTTTTTTGGGACATGCTGGTTTTTATCGGAGGTTTATTGAGAATTTCTCAAAAATCACCAAGCCCCTATGCCATCTTTTGGAGCAGAACCGACCCTTTGACTTTAATGATGAATGTACTGAAGCATTCAAGGTTCTGAAGGAAAAATTGGTAACAGCCCCAATAGTACAGCCACAAGACTAGACACAGCCATTTGAGATTATGTGTGATGCTAGTGACTATGATGTCGGGCAGCACTTGGGCAGCGGAGAGACAAGCTATTTCATGTCATATATTATGCAAGCAAGACACTGAATGACGCCCAAGTGAATTACACCACCACAGAGAAAGAGTTATTAGCTGTGGTGTTCTCCATTGACAAGTTTCGTTCTTACATACTTGGGACGAAGGTAATAGTGCACACAGACCATTATGTCCTGAAGTATTTGTTCTCAAAAAAGGATGCAAAGCCTAGATTGATACGGTGGATCCTGCTATTGCAAGAATTCGACCTTGAAATCAAGGACAAAAAAGGGACAGAAAATCAGGTGGCAGATCACTTGTCAAGGTTGGAGAAGGGACAGAGTCTACCAACAGATGAGACAAACATATTGGAGACCTTCCCATATGAGCAGCTCTTTGCTGCCGCAGTCACTGTCGCGACAACCATGGCGGCAGGTAAGTCTTCTGAACTCCCCTGGTATGCTGATTTCGTTAATTTTATAGTTAGCGGAATACTTCCTTCTAATCTTAATTATCAAGCCAGGAAGAGGTTCCAAAATGATGTCAAGCATTATTATTGGGACGAACCTCTTCTTTTCAAAATGTGTGCAGATCAGGTTATAAGGAGGTGTGTACCACAAGAAGAGCAGGAAGACATACTTCATCACTGCCATGTTTCACATCATAGAGGTCACTTAGGAGGCAACAAAACTACTGCCAAGGTGCTGCAGTCAGGGTTTTATTGGCCGTCACTGTACAAAGATGCACAAATCTTCTATAAGAGCTATGACAGGTGCCAAAGGACAGGAAACATCTCGAGGAGAAATGAGATGCCGCTGCAGAACATTCTAGAAGTCGAAATCTTCGACGTTTGGGGGATTGATTTTATGGGACCTTTTTCCATCTTCATGTGGAAATCTATACATCCTCCTAGCAGTGGATTATGTCTCTAAGTGGGTTGAAGCTATCGCCACTCAAAGGAATGATGCCAAAACAGTCCAAAAATTTCTACATAAAAACATTTTTTCTAGGTTTGGCATCCCTAAGGCGATTATCAGTGATGAAGGGAGACATTTTGACAATAGGGTAATTGTTGCCGCCTTGAAGAAATATGGTGTCAAGCATCGGATCGCGACAGCATATCACCCACAGACCAATGGACAAGTTGAGATATCCAATAGGGAAGTTAAGAACATTCTTGAGAAGATGGTTAAGCCAACTAGGAAAGATTGGTCTTTACTCCTCAATGATGCATTATGCGCATATAGGACAGCTTTTAAGACTCCATTGGGCATGTCTCCATACCGACTAATTTATGGAAAAACCTGTCATCTGCCTGTCGAGATAGAGCACAGAGCATACTGGGCAATCAAGGCAGTGAATATCGACTTGGACAAGGCAGGCCAGAAAAGGCTGTTAGATTTGAACGAGATTGAAGAAATGCGGACAATGGCCTACGACAATGCAAGAATTTACAAGGAGAAAACTAAGAAGTGGCATGACAGGAAATTGCTGCCACGACAGTTCTGCCCAGGGCAGCTTGTATTGTTGTTCAATTCTAGACTGAAACTCTTCCCAGGGAAGCTAAAATCTAGATGGTCTGGCCCGTTCCAAGTTGTACAAGTTTTTCCCCATGGTGCCATCACAATTCAATCATTAAAAGACGGGCACCAATTCAAAGTCAACGGACAGCGCCTCAAGCATTATCAGGGGACTGAAGCCCCAGGAATACAGGAAGTGGTTACCTTAGGAGATGCCCCACAAGGCATCCCTAATTTAACCTAAATTTTATTTTTATTTATTTTTATTATTTATTATTTATTAGGAAATAAGGTTTATTTTATTCGAATAATGTTTTTATGTTTACTATTTTTAGGAAATAAAGGAGGCAAGAAGAATAGGAGAAGTGACCCAAGCCCACCATCCATCCATCAGCCCAACAAAGCCCAATATTGAAGCCTGTCGTTCCAGCTTCAATGGGCAGCAACTCCTCCTCTATAAAACCCCGTTTCATTTTCAGTTCATTCACTTCTAATTTCTTACTTGCTCTCCCCTTTAGTTTTCATTTGCTTTCTTTTACTTTCAACAACCCTTGCACTAACATGTCTTCCAGAAGAACCCGCCGCAGTGCTGCTTCAACTTCTTCACCGGCAGCACCTACCCCTCAATCCTTTGCTACTAGAGATTTATGGAAGAAAGAGGCTTTATTTACACTCCACGAGCAGTCAATATGGGCCTCAAGCCTTTTATCGCACGGACGATTAGAGCCCTTATGTGGGAAACATTCGCGGAGCAACCAGCACAGATGAATGAGACGCTGGTGAGGGAATTCTATGCTGCCATCGGCAGCAGGACGGCAACAGCAGTGACTGTCCGAGGGACAGAAGTGCAGTTCACAGCCGAACGCATCAACTCTTTCTATGGCCTCTACTTCGGCCCCAACGATGATGCTCACCAGCAGTTCCTTGACACTCTAGACGATGCTGCCTTCGACGTTGTCATGGCAGAAGTGACAGAAGAAGGGACTGAATGGAACACGAGCCGCAAAAATCCCCACACAGTGAAGAGGGGGCAGCTACTGCCGGAGGCCAAACTGTGGAACGCCTTCATTAAGAAGAGGATTCTGCCGTCCTCACATCACACCACTGTGGACCAGCAGAGGTTAGCCCTAATACACTCCATTATCAATAAACGACCCAATAATGTGGGGAGTTATATACGGGAGAGTATTTTGGACTGCGCCCATAGATCGACGGCCCTCCTCTGCCTTCCCTACCTTATCACGTCCCTCTGCCGCTGTTATGCCGTGCCGGAAGCCAACACCGATCGCATAGTGAAGGGACGGGGCTGGACAGACAAAAATATCATCAGCCTTATGGAGCTGACAGTAGCAACCCCCCTCTCTTCCTTCAACCCTGCTGCCGCCCCAGCTGAATCGTCAGAGCAGCCAAACCCTAAACCTGCCGCTACCGCAAATGCTCCGACAGACCCATCCACTCAAATCCTTGCTGCTATTCAGAGGATGGAGAACAGACAGCTGGGTCTAATGACATTCATCAAGGAATTTGCCGCATCCACGACAAATTTCATTCACCATACTTTAAATTTTCATGATGTTGTCTTTCCCACCTTCCCTGCCCACTACTTCACCGTCCCCACCCCTGCCCACACACCTACACCTGCTGCCACACCACATACACCATCTGCTGCCTTCATTCCATCACCTGCCTCGACGGCAGCCGGCAGCCCTCAGGCCGAAACATCCGCCCGAGGAACAAAGCGACCGGCACCCTCGGATGACATTGTTGCATTTGTAGCTGGGTTCTCTTCTTCCTCTGTCTGGGCAGAAAGCGACGCCGAACCCTCTATTCGGAGGAACTTGGCGAAAGAATTTACACCTGTCAAGAGGCAGAAAAGAATGGCCAACAGGAAACTTATGCCAAAGGCCAACAGCAGTAGCAGCAGCAGTGACAGCAGCAGCAGCTCTGACATCCAGGTTGTAGAGCAACCAGCCCAGCCTGCCCCAAAGCCCAGAATCCGCCGCCAAATCTGTCTCAGCAGCAGCAGTGAAGACAGTGCTTAAAATTTTAAGTTTCTTGTTTTCTTATTGCTGCCTGCTATTTATATATTTTGTGATGTACTGCCTTCATTTATTTTGTCATTTGCATTAAGGGCAATGCAACCCTCGAGTTTGGGGTGGCAACCCTCCTTTTTAATGGAGTCTAAGTACATTTTAGTTAATTATTGTGTCCTTTACTTAGCTTAAAAAAATCAGAAAAGACTGAAAATTTGGCTTAAAATTGTGAATTGAACTTGCCTGTCGTGACAGCTCTGTCGTGGCAGCATCTTTAGGACAGTTTAAGGAGAAGTTTAGAGCCTTTCTATAGTTCTGAAAACTTAAACACCATTGTGACTGTTATACTGCTTAGACTTCTTTTAGCCAAACTAGAATAGGAAGCTTAGCACTTGAATAGCCCCTAGAGGTGCCTAACACTGGCTCTAGGAAAGAAGTTTAGCAAAAGAGACTCAAAAATCCTAGAGGTGCCCGAAACCGGCTCAAGGAAGCTAACTAGAGGTGCCTAAAACTAGCTCTAGTAAAACTTTAGAAAAATCGAGTCAAAACAAAGAAATCAAAGAAGCATGAAAATGTGCCTTCAAAAAGATAAACTTTGGCATAAAAATTCAAGTTAAGAGTTGAATATTCTAGTAAAACTAAGAGAGTTTTAGCATATAACTGTTCACAAGTATGCACACACTGTACGAGGACTATAGTGAGATTCCGGACAGATCCTAAATTATCCGATAGGTTGCTGCTGTCACAGGGAACCAACGACAGGTAAGGGAAAGTTCAATGTTTGAAAGCCAAAACAAAAATATTTCATTTTTCTTTTAGGTCTTAGTTGCTTGAGGGCAAGCAAAAACTTGAGTTTGGGGGTGTGTTGAGTATGTAAAAGTTCTATTATTTACACCCTTTTTAACCCATATTTCTGCTGCATTCAAGCATTATTCATTGCATTTAGGTTAGTTTACAGCAAAACATCACAAATATATTAAAGGCACAGATTCTACTAAAGAATGGCTGATTTTGCAGGTTGCTGCCAAAGCAGACGGAGGAGGCAGGCGCTGGGAAGAGAAGCAGTAGAGCTGAACTGGACAAGCAGACAAAGAGGACGACGCTGCCATGGTGCTGCCGTGACAGCAGAGGACGACAGCAAGTTAGTGGAGAAAAAGCAAAGTGGACCTCGATAGATAGAGAAAATTTTGCTCGTCTGTCGTGTGAAAACCTTATATTTTTCCAAGCCCCGGATCAAAAGATATGTCAAGCCCAAAGCTCAAGGAGAGAAAATCCCAAGAAACAAGGAGGACGGCTGGAAAGTAGATTCCTTGAAGATTAAGTCTTTATTAGAATCATACTTTTAATTAAAGTTGTAATCCTTGTTAACTTAGATAACTTGAGCCCAAAGCTTATATAAGGGCATGTATTTTAACCTAGGACATATATCCATTACCCCATAACCGACAACCAAAAACCCCTAGCCGTTTACCCGCCGCCGACATGTTCTAAATCCTACCTAGGGCCACGGGTTGATTTGTAAAGTAGTTGCAAGGGTTGTTTTGTTTTAGGAATTTTCAGTTCAATAAAATAAACTTCAAGTTCTCTTATTATGGTTATTAATATCTTACAAGAGGATCGGGAGAGCATTGTGAGGTATCTATTTACTTAGCATCGGGAGAGTTAAGTATACGAAAGAAATAAGAGCAAGTTCTCTAGTTTATAGTTGAACTATCACGTGCCTAGGGATAGGGCGAGGTTAAGTGGCTAAAGAATAATTCATACACATCGGTGTTCATCCTTTGATTCACGCTGGGAGGTATCATCAAGACGTGATCATCGACAGACTTGGACCTAGGGATAGGCCAAGGCAGATCTAGGATTCTTGCCAAACTTGAAAGTACTGAGTTGAGTGTTTGTTGCCGCAACAATCAATGGATTGTTGCCGTGACAGGTGCTGCCGCGACGGGTGACGACGACAGAACTGGATTTCCTAAACTCTGCAATACCTGCACTACCTAGCAATTCAATACCAGCCCATTCTCTCTATCTTGATATTTTTACTTTTTTATTTACGTTTACTTTATTATTCTCGTGACAACTTTCTCAAATATTTTCTTTACTTCCGTGCAGTGAATTTAGGTGAAGCTATTAGCCCAATCCCTGTGGAGACGATATCCGATACTTCGTATCACTTTACTACTTGCGTTGTGTATACTTGCACTACCATTGCGATAGACTATTTTACACGCAACACAAAAATTTCTTGGAAGTCTTCAAAACAGACTTGTATTGCTCGCTCTACTATGGAGTCAGAGTTTATAGCTCTTGACTTAGCTGGGCAAGAAGCTGAGTGGCTAATGAGTTTGTTAGCCGATATTTCATTGTGGGGAAGTCTGACTCCTCTTGTTTCCTTGTTTTGTGATTCACAAGCTGCGATTTGTGTTGCCAAGAGTCAAGTTTACAATGATAAAAAGAGACACATTCGCATAAGACATGAATCTGTTAGACACTTAATATGGAATGAAGTACTCTCTTTAGAGTATGTGAAGTCGAAAAGAAACCTAGCAGATCCGCTTACCAAAGGGTTAAGTCGGAAGTTGGTCATAGATTCGTCGAGGGGGTGGGTTTAAAACCCATTGGTTGAGAAATTCATGGTGGATACCTAACTTAGTTATCTAAGTTCAATGTGGTCCAACGAAACCATGGAAAGACTCATAGTGTACATTTCTCACTACCTATCCCTATAACGTATAATGTACATGCCCAGGTTGAGTACTATTACTCTTAATAAATTCATAGCCCAGGTTTTGGGTGGTCTTTGTGAGAAAGACTTGATGAATTTACCGAATCATGGTTGAATACTTATTCTTAATAATTTCATAACACAAGTCTGAATGTGTTGTCCTATTAAGAAGGACAAGATGAACTTACCGCCAAAAAAGGTTGAGTTTCAAGAAACTCTTAATGAATTCAAATTTTGAATGGTCCTATTGAGAAGAACATATTGAATTCACCGATAACGAGGTCAAATATTTATTCTTAATGATTTCTTATCCCAAGATTGGGTGGTTCATTTCAAATGAACTTGAAGAAATCACCATATCTCTAAGAGGTTGAGCCATTACAAATGGTTCTTAATTATTTCATAGTCCGATTTCAGGGTGGTTTTTGTCGAGATAAACTTGATGAAATAACCTATGTAAGTAAGAAGGATTAGCCACCTTCTATGAAAAACGTTGGGCCGTTTTTCTAATACACTTACTAGAATCCTGAGGTAAGATGGCCAAATATACACTTGTGTATATATATCTTACACATCGAGAACTTCGGTGGATTAAGGAGTTAGTTGTGTGTTATGAGTTTACCCCTATCTTAGAAAGTTCAAGACTAGTTTCACTTATCTAAGAGAAGGATCGTTCATCATCACTATGTACTAGTTCAAGATACATTCACTAGTGCTTAAGCAACTAATTCTACTATTGCTCTTCTTAGGAGGTCTGTGTTTGAGATTCATATGAATTCTTTCGCATTAGTGGGGGAATGTTGGTAATGCTTAAGGTGAGAACCAAAGGCAAAAGCCTATATCCCACATGGGTTGGGAAAAGGCTTGTGAAGGGTATTTATACCCATGTTTCCCCCTCCCTTGTTGAGTGGGAAACAACAAGGGACATCCTCGCGCGCCGTCGCCACCGTCGTCCAGCGGGCTCGAGCTCGGGTACCACGTGTCTTCGACATGTCCGCGCGCGAATATTATCTTTTTGGAGAAAATTCGAATCAGAACGTTTTAATACAGCAGAATTAATTCTGCATTTATACATATTAATATATGAATTAATTAGACAGTAAAATGACAGTTTTGTCCATGATTTTTAGCCTATAAATAGATGTTCTTCATGCAGCATTAGCATGCAACAAAACATTCTAAAAGTTTTCTACATTCCTCCATCGCCAAAAGCAGCAGTACCATCGTTGTTCACTCCGGTGTCGAGTGTACGACTCTCGGAGCGTTCGTGTTCACCTCGGGGGACAATCTACCTGTGAAGCGACTACACTGTCCAGGGCATAATTGTTTCTAAGGCAGTGGCATACATACCACCACATTGTTCAACTTGTTTTATTTTTCTGCTTTCTGTTTTTCTAGTCAGTGCTAACCAGATCGTTTTGCAGTACTTTAAACCAACAACCCATTATTGTTTCTAAGGCAGTGGCCGATTTGATCCAGAAAGTGAAGGATCTATCTAGTTGGTCCGCTAAATTGTTATCTCTTGCTGGTCGTATGGTTTTAGCGAAGGCGGTACTATCAACAATACCTTCGTATGCCATGCAAACGGCTTTTCTTCTTCGAGGGGTGTGTGCTGAAATTGAACGACTTGTTCACAATTTTATTTAGGGTAACACTTTTGATGAATCTATAGTTCATTTAATGAATTGGGAGACTATGTGTCAACCGATGGGTGAAGGCGGATTAGGTCTCAAGGTGTTGCATCGGTAAAATGAGGCTTTTCTTATGAAGGTAGCTTTTCATCTAATGACCAATGGTGATCAGTTGTGGATTCGCTTGCTCTGCGAAAAGTATAAATGGAGTATCAATGGGGAAGGGCCCGTATTGCTTTCAAACTACTCACGTTTGTGGCGTGGGATTTGTTTGGTTTGGACGAATGTGTGTGACCATATGTCGTGACATGTGAGTGCAGGTTCTATGGTTAATTTTTGGTTGGACTCTTGGGTTGGTGGGCTCGAACCCCTTCTGAACCATGTGCGAGCAGGGCAGGTTCAAGAGGATGTCACGGTTAAGGTGTCAAACATGGTGGATGAGAATGGGCAATGGAAATGGCACCAGTTTGAACATCTAATATCTCGCGAGGCTTGCCTTCGGATCGCGGCTGTGCGATCAGCTGTTTTGCGTAGTGGTCCGGATAGTTTGGGGTGGTTACCCTTGGTGAATAGGAGATTTACGGTCCGTAGTGCTTATGACATACGATCCAGGGTTAATTTTGGTCTTTTGAACCTATGTGGAGGGCTATTGCGCGTTACAAGGGATTGTCGCGTGTCCATATATTTCTTTGGTTAGCTTGCCACGAGAAGCTCCTCACGAATAAGGAGCGCGTCCGCCGACATATGGCTTCAGATAGTAGTTGCTTGGTTTGTGGTGCTTGTGAAGAGGACATTGATCATATCCTTCGACATTGTCCGAGATCGATCCTTCTTTGGCACCAAGTGATTAAAGGTGATATATTGGCTAAGTTCTTTGGGCTTTGTTTTAAGGATTGGATTCATGTGAACCTTACTAACCCAGGTGAGTTTGCTATTCATGGATCGAACTAGAACATTTTGTTTGGTGTTTTGGTTTGGAATTTATGGCACAGCGGAGTGAGATGGTCTTTGAACCACTAGTTGTGCATCGTGAGCCTGTGCTGGAGGAGAGCTTGCAGACGATGCAGTTTGTTGCGTCAAGATTACCACCATGCTCTAGCGCGCCGAGCCAAGTGCAGTCAAGGTTGTTACACTGGTTGTTACCACCTTCTGGATGGCATAAGTTGAATGGAGATGGCTCTTGTTGTCCCGTGTCTGGGAGGGCTACTTGCGGTAGGGTTCTATGGAACAACGCCAGGAAGTGGGTTCTTGAATACTTGAAAAGGATTGGAATTTGCTCAACGCTTGAGGCGGAGTTTTGGGGCATTTGTTTTTTCTTCCTTTGCATAGTGCCCCCTCGATTGGGCTTGTGCCACATATTGTGGAGTTGATGTCTCAATCTTGGAAAATCCGTTTGGAGCATGTGTCTCGTGAGCAAAATAAGGTGGCCGATGGTATGGCCCGAAAGGCAAAGTTTGATGACTTGATTTGCCAACGTTATTTTGATCAACCGGCGGATATTCTTCATTTGTTCCACTTGGATTATCCTTGTTGATTTGGTTTGTTTATGGTTTTTTGTATTGTCAAGGTTTTCCTTGGTTATGAACATTTTATTATTAGTAGGTGTACTCTTTTCCTTCATTTAGGTTTAGGATATTTTTAACGAGGCACCTATTAATAATCCTTTATTAATAAAAAATGATACGAATAAGAATGAAGTGAGCAAGCGCATTTGGTTGGTTGGTCAAGCTGTTCGTCGTTGTTCTCTCGTATTTCCTTAGGTCATGGGTTCTAGACCTAATAGGAGCACCTCTTTTCCTTCTCCTAGAGTTCCTCTTCTCTTTCCTTCTGGGTAGGATTAAGATTATAATTAAAAAATTTCCAAAAAAAATACAAGAATGAAATAAAAGTCTTTTAATAATGATTTAGTGGCCAGGGTTTCATTTTCTCATGTTATGTTTAATATTTGATGTAATAAAAGAATGTATTAAGCAGGACATGAGACAACGAGACACAACTCAAAAGATAAGATATGATGGTCAGATGTTTTCCATAGCAAAAGAAAATGAGGAGTCAAGGAGCACAGGAAGTCAAGAGGTCAACCACTAGAGCTGGAAGATGGAAGTGGAAGTAAATGATGCCACTCAGACATTCAAGCACAGAGTACCAATAGAATTTCCACTTTGAAAGTTTAGGAAATCAAAAGAAAAATTGGAAAAAAAAATAAAAATTCATATTATGTTATTGTCGAAAAGATTCTTTAAGTTTGAAGAATTTTTAAGGCTTTTATTAGGAAAAATTGTGATAAGTTGGATTTGATTTGAATTTCTGAATCTCTTTGAAAATAAAGTGGTCATCGATCTTTTTTAAGGTTAGGTGAGACCGAACTTATAAAATTATTTTTAGAAAGACAACTTTTGAAAACCTCTTTTTAAAAAAAATTCTGATGGTTGCACTTGAAAATTAAAAAAAAATATATGATTTATGAGTGATTATATGTGTAAGGAAGGATTAGTATCGTCACAATGCTCAAAATTAGTACCTAATCAATTAGGTATTATCTTAATAGTGAAAATTGCAAGTCTTAGGTTTAATTCCAATTTAATGCACTTTCATGAATACATATTTTATTTAAGAGAGTGAGTATTCTTAAATAAATTGGGAATTTAAAAATAATCATGCACTCAAATTTATTTGAAGCATGTTCTTCTACTTCAAATGATAAATAAGTCACATTTCAGTAACTTTAGATACTACACGATTCATTGCTTAATAAAAGGTTACATTTCATTTTAAACCTTTTTGTTTATTTGATAAGATTGAATACAATAACTTTTATACAAATAATTATACTATAAAATAATATATTTATATTCAATACACATCGGTGGAAATAAAAAGTTTTCGCAAGCGCTTTAATTTTAGAATTTGGAGATATATGTTAGAGTTTAAATGTTAGGCCTTTAGGTTTAGTGGTTGTGGTTGGAATTTAGGGTTAGAATTTATGGTTTGTAGGTTAGAGTTTAGAATTTAGGATAATATGGTTAGGAATTAGGTTTTAGCCTATATTCTAACCATAAATCTTAAATTCTAACCACAGTCCATAAATTCTAAACCACTAAACCTAAACCTATATCCTCTAAACCCTAACATCTATTCCCAAAACCTAAAACTAAAGTGTTTGCCATGCATGTGTATTGAATAATTACCCTAAAATAAATAGTTATAAATAAATAAGTATAAACATGCAGAACAAAAAAAATAAGTATAAACATGTAGATTTCAGGAGACCTAATTTTAAGATATAAAGATTTTTCCTGAAACATATACAAGTGAGTTTTTAATGTATTAATAATGTATAATTTTGCACGCCATCGATTATCAAGATGATAATTCATCATTGAGAATGAAAATTTAAAAAATAGTTTTAAAATTTCATTATAATATGTTAATCATTTTGGTAGTTCGACCATGGAATTTATTTGTTTTTATATTTCTAAAATATGAGTGTGTTACTCGTTATAATTGATTCGATTGATAGTACATCTTGATCAAGATAATTTTGTCCGGCCGGATAGTCATTCTAGTATCTACAACACATAATATATAAAATGGATCATATAGTATTTAAACTATAATTCATTATTCATATTTAGTATTGAAATCTCACGGCCGGACTCAAAAAATTTCAAGAAAGAATTATATTATAGGTAATAATTTGATACACAGGCGGTGGAAAACTAAAAGTTTCCACAAGCACCTTAGTTTTATTGTTTAGGGACTTAGTTTAGGGTGTATGGTTTAGGGATTTAGGTGTATGAGTTTTGAATTTAGGGATAGTGGTTGAAATTTACAATTTAGGGTTATAATTTAGGGTTTATAGATTAAAACCTAAACTTTCACCATATTACCCTAAAACTAAATTATAACCTCTAATCCCTAAATTTTAACCCTAGACCCTAAATTCTAACCATTATTTCTAAATTTTAAATCCCTACACCTAAACTCCTAAACCTCACACCCTGAACTAAGCTCCTAAACCCTAAAACTAAGACTCTTGTGAAAACTTTTAGTTTCTACCGCTAGTGTATAAACTAATAATCTTTATATTATTTATAAATCGATTTTTTTTTTATATTTTTTCAAACTCTCATTTAGACGGTACAAAAACTATACCACCGATGTATAAATATTTTGTTTTTGAGAGTAGAAGGACCTCATTAAAACCCTTGGTAATCAAATGTAAAAGCCATTATGAAAAAGATCCCACCGGAAGTGAAACCCAAGTCGCTGAATTCAAAATTCAGAGTGCTAACCACTAAACCATGAAACTACCCATATCAAATATTAATCTAATCCAATATTTTTTTTAAAAAGAAATATCTAATTCAATATTTTTAACTCGCTTTCCATCAAACTATACTATTGGTTTGGAGTTTAAATTTGATGTAATAAATAATTTTAAATTATTATAAAAAATTAATTAAATACTTTCATGAATACATAAATTGACACATTATTATTATTATTATTATTATTATTATTATTATTATTATTATTATTATATAAGGAATGATACACCATTATTTAAATAAATCATGCAGAACTACAGTAACAACAAAATATATTTTGTCGACTAAATTTGTGGTATTGTCAAGAGACATCGGTTTAATCATTATTGACATTAAATCTACGACAAAAGAAAATTTAGATTTTTCACACAAGTTAGTCGGTGAAAGGAATATTTTGCCTACAAATATATTTTTTAAAAAAATTTGTGAAGTGTGAGGAAAAAAATATTTTACGAAAAAATATTTTAAAAAAATTATTTAACAATGATGGCAAGTTGGGTGATATAAATAATAAAATAATATATAGGGTAAATTACGTAGATCATCGCTGAACTTTACTCTCAAATCTATATTACTCACTGAAGTTCAAAACATTTAATTTACTCATTGAAGTTCAGACGTTGAACTTTTTTTGTCACTCCTACGTTAGTTTTTTGATACCATCAATTTACCGACGAACGAAAAAAATTCTCAAATATCCGAATAGTGGAAAACATTATTGGCACGAGAGAAGCAACATAAGGAGAAATAAGCTCCATTCGACGGAAGAAGAGGGAGATCGGCGAGAGAAAAATTAAAAAGTTTTTGGCCGATTCGTAAACTTTAGAGTATTTTTTGGCAAAATAGAGGTTGAATTCTGACTCAAGGGGCTGAGACGAAGTGACTGGTGAAATTTGAGACTGAATGACCACTATCTACGATTGTTTGGGGTTTAAGAGGAACAAAAAAACGTTCAATGTCTAAATTTTAGTGACAAAAAACGTTCAATATCTAAACTTCAGTGAATAAATTAAACGTTTTAAAACTTTAATTACCAAAATAGATTTAACAGTAAAATTCAATGATTTATATAATTTATCCTTAAATATATAAGACACAAGTTGTGAATAGTTTTAGCTATCTCACTTAAACATTATAAAATGAGAAAAAAAAGTGTCACTATAATAGTTTTAACTATTATAAAAAAAACAACTTAAAAAAACCATTATAAAATATTTTCGTAATTTAACTCAATTAGGGGCTTCATAATAGTATTAGTAAATATAAAAATAGTTTATAATTATTATTTTATTAATGAAATTATAATAAAAAAGTTGAACTGCAAAACAAGTGTTTAAATTATCTATTTTTTTGTATTTGGTGTCTATTTTGTTGTTGTTAAAAATAGGTGCTCAAATTTTATTTTATTGTCATTTTAAAGCCAATTTATTAAAAAACCGTCATTCAATTATTACTTGACATGAAACATGAATTTTTATTTTATTTTCTTTTTACTTTAAAATCCAATTTTTTTATTTTTCAAAACTCCTAATATTTCTCACAGAATTCTAAATTTTGTATTTGAAAAAATATAAAAAAACTTTTCCTCCTCTCGTCGTGTGTCGTTAGCAAATGTCACCCAATCAGTGTAACAACTAAGTCTCCTCCTATTGTCGTATCATGTTCACGATATCTTTTTGTTCATTAGGGTACCGCTTGTTGTTTTTTCTTCATTCTTGGTGACTTGTTCATTGATTTTTGACAACCTCGGCGTAAGAGCTACAAAACTCATGTTTTCGACACTTTTATTTTGTTGTTCAGGGCACTGTTTGTTGTTCTTTCCGTTCATCCATTTTTGACAATAAAAGAACGAGCTGAGGATTTAAGGAGTTTAAAGTCCTTTTAAAATTTGATGACAGAAAGGATGGGTGATAGCAATTGATTCCACGACTGTCGACGGGATATAATTTGAGGATTTAAGGAGTTTAAAGTCCTTTTAGAAAATTAAGGATTTTACATTTTTTTTAAATAAAGAAATTAAGAATCATTCCACTTGTCATGCTTTTGTTAGATGATAAATTTTTAACAACGGTTAACATATCAACTTTAAAGTAATAACATAATGATCCATAATAAAATGTTTTGATAAAAAACTTTAAACACAAATAAAAAAATATATAGTTTAAGTACTAATTTTGTAGGTAAGCTTAAAATTAAATAGCACAAAATTATTATTAGGTACAATTTTAGTCTAATATTCTTAATGATTATTTTCTTCTCATATCACCACCACCACAACATTAGAATCCAAGCTTGTGAGACTAAAATATTGATTTCAATCTCACTGCTACAGAAGTTAAAGTAACTAATATCACTAACCTTGTCAGAGTCAGTTTCACTGCTCATCCAAAAAAAAAACTTAAACATCTTTGCTATTATGAAAATGCCATAATATATGGGTTCCGTTCAGAACCGGTTTGCCAGCATCATTACCGACTAGGTTTTGCCTGATAATAAAAAACTGCTCGCTGACAAATTCATCAGACTTCCGATCCATAGCAAAATTAGGACCGGCTGAATCAAAACGAGATGAAAGGAAGAAGTTTTGTTCTTGTGGGAACGGAAACACTGTAAGCTACAAACACGTTACATATATTTCTTGTGCAGTCCGATTTGCAGATCAGAAGATATGGAAATAAGTAGTGGTAACGAGTAGTGCCATACAGCTTTAAAAACTCGTTTCTGATGAGCTCGTATCGACTGGCACGGCTTTCGAGCATTGTACCTAATATCAAAAATGTGGATGACAGGGTCTGCTGAACCAGATGAGAGGTATAAACCATCAGGGGACCAAGCTTGATTGATCAACGCTGATTGCGAGTCGCTGCTTTCTTGCTTCCACCCAAAAGAATGCAGCTCGGTATGCCTCAGTCTAATATCATAGAGACGAAGCTGCTTCTCGTGCGCCCTGAAGAAATAAAGACACATCTCATTGTCTAAAACTCTGAAGTGAAGGATAAAGTTACAAAACTTCCTGTAATAAATCATGTGCTTCACGAGTTACACAAATAGGCAACAATCTAAGGGTAAACTGAAAACTACAGGATTACCCTATATTACTCTGACACCGATTTGGATCTCAATTTTTTCCAAGTTTTCCATGTCTCTAGAAGATCCTTGAAAAAGTTTCTCATGTTATATATTAACTCAGTATAGTCCTGGAACAGACACTATTAATGTAATTACAATGATTTTCATAGTTTATTGCAAACATGCTACATTCAAAAGAAACAGTAGGTATATTTAGAAATGTAAACGGTAAATAGCCAACATAGATTGAAGAAGTTTACTGGTCAAAAAAAAAAATCAATTCTTACCCAGTTTGAACCATAAATAGGTTGAAGTCACAAGGATTTGGCAGGACACTCATGCATTTACTTTCTATTTGATGCTTGAAGTCTGCTCTTCCAACATGCACATCAAATCCGATAATTCTTTTGTCTGCCCCAGCCGACAATATAACCTGCTTTTGCTGCATCCCTGCAACTCCCATAACAGCTGAAGAATGCAGATTTCGATGCAAGGATTTTGGCTTCCATACATTCTCATCTCTCTCATTCCAAAGAACCACCGCATGATCACTGCCACCCGTGGCAAAACATGTATTTTCCCAAGGCATGAATATTATGCTGTTGATGATACCTTTAACATGAGGCTTGTCCTCTAAGTAAGTTAAACGGCCTCTCTGTCATTGGACAAACAAGCAAAAGAAGAGTTTAGTTTACATAAAGATAGACCCCTTCTAAGATGGAAACTGAATGTTCCAAGTAAAAGATTACAGTGGGACTAAGCTCTTCCAAAGCCTCCATAGATCCAAGAATATATTAATTCTGAATATAGCAGCAGCAAGTTTTTTGAAACAAACGACAACCATCGTACTTACCCCTTGTGTTTTATTAAGATTTAGTACTGATATCTGAGAATCCCCAGCATCAGCAGTATATGCACAAAAAAGGCTATTTCCATGTGGATGCCAGGCTATGTCTTCTGGCCATCTTCTCTCTATTGCAGATGCACAATCTGTGCTAGTAAGAAAAGAGGCTGATGACCTAAAGTTCAAGGGGGGAAAAGAATAAGAAAACGTTAGGACTCGGTTCTAAATACTGCTAAGCAATACACAAAATTTAGCTAAGCAACAATCACAACTTGCTTTGACCCATCTCATCTCTGGAAATGTCTCATAAATGCCGTCCAAACAAAAGCATGACCGATAAAAGGACATGAGACCTATGATGCTGCCTTAATCAAACAAGAAAGTGAAAGAGAGAAAAAAAAAGGCTCAATGATAAGAGATCACAGAATATATGACTGGAGCTTCAGAAGTGTTCAGCATAAAAACAACCCAATATTGCATTTTCTGTAGCAAGCCCAGGAGATAAACCACACGTTTCAAAAGTTAACTTTTGATATCAACTGCCTCTTGCTATATCTAACACAGTTGTGTTAGACTTAATCAAACAAATTTGACCAACCACTTAAATCATTTTCCTTTATTACCCATGATCTAATCACACTAATCTTGCTTGCTATAGTTCTAAACAAACTTGCAAGGATCTTTCAAGTCTCAGCGCCACATAACTTTGTCAAATTCTAGTACGACAACCCTACCCCTCTCTTTCCCCAAATGGCAGAACAAATGTCGAAGTTAAAAAGGTCATAGATTTTATAAATTACCTTTCTGTTAAAACAAAGCTTCCACATGTCTATCACGTGCATCGTATTGATAGTACAACATGGTGGTATATATCCTTATCAATTTCAAACTATGATATAATTAGAAGCTCAAGTATATAAAATTTTTCCTTGCAATCTATTGATCAACAACCCATATAAGCCACAGATAGTACATAGCAGGTTCAATCAAAATAAAAAATTGAACTTACCCTCTAGCCTGAATTTGCCACAAATGGACTACTCCATCCAAAGCACTGCAAATAGCCCAAGATACCAGAAACAGTTAGATCCTATAAAACATAAAGAAAGTACAGAACGTGAAATGCTAAACAGTTGAAAGAATGAGGTGCAGGGGGAATTTCATCATGCCACTAAATGCAAATTCTTGCATAATTAACGGCATAAGCTCCTCTTCACTTATCAAAGAGCACACCTGGTCACGAATAGCTGATCATTCACTGGACACACAGCAAGACTTCTCAACTTTCTTTTGTGCTGACTAGATATGTGGTTGCTTGAATAGGAGCCAATTGTGGTCGGTGAAGAACTGTTCCGTACCAAGGGAATCAATTCTTTGTGCTCTTTTTGTTCTGATACAATAGAAAATTTGAAATGTTAACATAATCAATTATGAAAGTAACTAAACAACTCAGCTAGAGGTGATTGCCTTACCAAACTTTCTTTTAGTCCCTCTGTCTTTAGTTTCAGCAACCTCGGGATTGGAAGAATTTCTATGAGATGCCTCAGTTTTCACTTTTACAGCCCTATTAGAGGCAGGACTTGCTTCATGACCAATGGTAGTCTTTGAACTTGACCCTGCCGGTTTTATAGGTTGTGAAATCTTTGGATTCACAGAAGGGATTACAAGTTCAGTTTTTGATTGCTGTTTCATTTTAGAGCCCCCGTTTATACGTTCGGGAGTTGTTGATCTCTGCTCCGCCTTCACAGTTTTACTTGCCAGAGAAGCATTAGAAAATGCTGTATTCTGTTTTCCTCGGAGGCGAGCCAATTTAGATTGTGAATCTTGTAGCCTCTTCTCCGCTTCATCAAGCTATATTTCAAACAAGCGGGTAAGAACAAAACAATGAAACAAAGCGATTAAAAAGCAAGTGCAAGTTAAAGCTTAAGCCTATACTAAAACAAACCATCGCATCAATACAATTTTAACAGCGCAAACAAATTTATTAGCATACATTTGATTCACTAATAGTGTGTTTCTAAAACAACCTGATAGTTTAATAAAACCAATTTATCATTTAACAAAACAAATGAAAGCAGAAGCATGAATTCTAAAAACTGGGTAACGCGAGATTAAAATATTGGGTTTATTTTTCACTTAAATATCACTAATTTGAACTTATTAATCTCCGAAGACAGGCATTAAAAAGGAAACATTAAAATGAAGAGCTGAGAAGAAGAAACTTTCTCAAATAAAAATACACAGAATCTAGAATCAGGAAAACAATAATAAAACCCTCAATCGAGGAAAAGAGAAAAACCCAAAAATCGAAGGAAAAAAACAAAGAAGATATTCATGAAAAAACCTGAGATTTGTAATAGGAGATACGGAGGCCAAGCTGTTGGACTTCTTTGGTGCGATGCTCGATCAAAGCCACCAATGCTTCTTCTTGCTCAGCTATGGAGTTTTCGTCTTCTTCTGCTGCTTCCACCTTTATTTTCTTCGAAATCGTTGAACCCGCGCTCATATCTTCTTCACTTCTCTCTATTTACTCGGCTTTCTCCACCCCCAAAGACGCCTTTTTGTATTTTCTAGCTTTTATAATTTTCACTTTTCATATATGTCATACAAACTACTGATTAAATTCGTATCATTATAGTTAACCCAATTTCTTCTTATATGCAATCCGGAAATTTAGGGCGAACTTGAGATATTATGATTTAATGACTTATTTTGTTTAAACTCAAATTTTACCGAAAAAATTATATCCCGTTATTTTAATATAATTTATTTATTTACTTTAAAATTATTTTTTAATTAAATTTCGCTCAATTAGTCGACATCAAATAGAATTTTTTTTTTTGGATAAATGTTGTGATTTCATTATATCCAACAGATTACATTCACCCTACACAAGGCTTTCATCAATCAAAAAAGCTCCCAACTGTTACAGAGACTCACATTAGCATAATCGTTCTTATCTATACATCGATTCCTAAGCTTAATATTAACAAAACTTTGAATAAATAAACAAATGTATCTAACGTACGAGTGTATGTAGTCGTCTATTTCTTTCTTCCCAAACAATATGTATGTAGCCACACCAAGTAACCTTCAATATGTACACAATTAATGTTCGACCCTTTAGGCAACTCACAACCCACTGTAACTTGTCCTCCCACTATCTTACTGCTCTGCAAATATCACATTTCCTCAATATAACTTCTCATATGTGCTTTGAGAACGAGCACTAAAAAAATAAGTGATTGCAGGATTCATGTCCATCATCACACAATAGACACGCATCTTCTTGCACAATCTCCAACCGCATCAGTCTATCTTTGGTAGGGAGCCGATTCAGTACAACCATCCAAGCTATGATTGAATGCTTCGGAATGTGGAAAGAAAATCAAATCAACCTTTGCCAACATACTTTCTCATGGCTCTCACTGATCCTTTCCTAAATTCAGTGGCAGACAAGTCAGTGAGTCCATTGAATAATGATGAAGCCTTCATTCTTATATGCATCAACTTTTTTACAATTCAGCTACGGTGAGACTTGGAAGCAATTGTCCAATAATCGTCCCCTTTGAACACATATTCTCGAAGCCAAGCTACCCACAGTGAGCCCTGCCCTGCCAAGATGTTCCTAATCAAAAAGAATAAACACGTTTTGTTCCAGCAGCTAATACTTTTGAGCCTCGGACCTCATTCATTCTTTAGAGTGCAAATCTGGTTCCAATTTATATGACCCTCCTTGACAGAAGCATCCTCTCCCTTCCAAAAGAATCGCATACAAAGCTGCTCAATTTTTAGGATGACAACCTTGGGGAAAACCAACTGCCGGCACCAATAATTTGCAACACTGAACAACACAACACGAATGAGCTGGAGACGACCTCCATAGCTTAGCTTCCTACTGGACCAAGAACGCAGCTTTGACTGAATTTTACTTATCAAAGAGGTGCAATCTTTCTTCCTCAGTTTCCTAGTTACAAGAGGGACTCCTAAATGGCGAACTGGGAGACTTCTTTTTTTAAACCCTGTTGCATTCTAAATATTATCTAATATAGAAGCATTTATGCCACAAGAGAAAAATTTTGTTTTGGTCACATTAAGTCCGAGGCCAGACATAACATAGAATTGCTCCAACACACTTAGAACACCCACCACCGAGTCTAAATCTCCCTTACAAAAGATCAACAAATTATCCGCAAAGCACAAGTGGGTGAGAGCCACCTTTTTGCACTTTGGGTGGTATTTAAAAATTTATTTTCCAGCAGCCAAGTCAAGCATTCGAGACAAGACATTCATGATTAGCACAAAGATATAGGGGAGAGGGGGTCCCCCTGCCTCACCCCTCGTCTATTTTTGAAAAACTCGACCAAGCTACCATTGAAAGATACTGAAAAGCGAGAGAAAGTGACGCAAGCTTGTATCCATCCTCGAAACACAGCAGGGAGCCCTATAGCTTCAAGCAATTTTAACATAAAATCCCAGTGGATAGAGTCGAACGCTTTCTGAAGATATACCTTCAAGGCACACCAGGGGGGAGAGAGAGAGAGATGTCCTAGAGTACCCACTAACTAGCTCTTGAGCGAGAAGGGTGTTGTCCGCAATGCTCTTGCCTTTAACAAAAGCAGTCTGACTAGGAGAGATTATATATGGGAAGTAATGTGCCAACCTGCTAACCAAAATCTTGGTAATAGTTTTATATAAGACCGTGCAACATGAAATAGGGCGAAAGTCCTTCGCCATACAAGCATTAGGAGATTTTGGAACCAAAATAATCGTGGTAGCATTAAATCCTGGTAGAAACCAAGATTTATTGAAAAAATAATTGACTGTTGCAATGTAATCCACCTTCACAACCTCCCACACTTTCTTAAAAAATTAGGCAGTAAAATCATCAGGCCCTGGACTCTTCTAATTGTCGTGTCCAAAAAGTGCTTCCTTAATTTCATACTCAGTGACCTCTCGACACAAAAAATCAGTTGTCTCATTAGGAAGAGAGTAATTCAACAGTTCCTTTAAGGTCTAAGGGGAGCAACCACATACCTCAATGTCTACTTCGCCAATAAGCTTAGTGAAGAAAGAAACCATTTCTCAAGACATAGTTTCAAAGTCTTCAAGTTTATTACCCCTGCTATCAATTAAGAGTCTGATAGTGTTCTGCTTTGTCTTTGTAGCCACAACATTATGAAAAAATTTTGTTCCCAAATCACCCTCTTGCAACCATTGGATACGAGCCTTCCGACGATAAAATTCAGTCTTAGTTTTTTCTAAATCCAGTCATTCAGAATGAGTTTTCTTTTCAGCCTCAATTTCCTCCAATGTTGGATTAAGCAGAAGATTTTGTACCTGAATCCTTTCCAACTCTCCTCTTTTAATGTTCACTCTAGTTGAAATGTTGGAAAAATGCAGTCTATTAAAATCTTTTAGCCGCACCTTAAGTCTTTTAAGCTTGAGGAATAAGACTTGCATTGGTTCACCCTCAACCTTCTCGCTCCAAGAATCTTGAACAAGTTTTTTTTGTATTCAGGGTGAGATGTCCAAAAATTAAAGAATCTAAAGGGTTTGGGATGGCTGGCCTGTAGTTCACGACAAGGCCACAACACACCAGGACAATGATCTGATTCTCTAGAAGCCATGAACTAAAAAAAAAGAGCCTGGGAAATCATGCAACCAAGCAGAATTAATCAAAATTCTATCTAATTTCCAAGCTAAATAAGTACTTTCTTGCTTGTTTGACCAAGTGAAAGTAGGTCCAATTAATGGATGATTAACAAGATTAAGATCTTCCATAAAATCAACCAATTCTTGCATCTCTCTTGAACGGTGAGGTCCCAATCTATCAAATTCAGAGCTCTCACTTGGATCAGCAATGATGTTAAAGTCCCCTCCCACAATCCAGGGATCATTGCCAATGGAGTTACGCACACCTTGTAACTGTCTCCATAGCATTTGCCTTTCATTATTGCCATTACTGCCATAGACTATTGTGATTAGAAGTCTCTTCCCATTAAAAGAGCCAACAATAGAAAGAGTTTGATCATCTTTCTGGAGTAAAGAAAGGTCAAGAAATTTCCTCCAGAATACCCAAATACGACCATGGTCAATACATTCATAATTGCAGCATATGTTCCAATCTTTCAAAGTGGTCCCAATAATGTCCTCGCTTTTTTATTGTCAGATCCTAGTTTCCATGAGGCATAACACTTCCACATTTAGCATAACCAATCTACTTATCTCCCTTTGCTGTTTCAGGGGATTGTTAAATCCCCTAATATTCCAAAAGCACACTGTCATTGTGTAACCCCCTCGTCCCGGTCTAGCCAACAGACCGAACCGAACGGGTTACACGGGGAAAACCGAAGCGAAACCCGCTAAGGCCTCACTCCGATTAGCAACCCTATTTTTTTCTTTATTTATCTTGTCTAGATTATCATCTTTAGTCCTATGTGTGGAGGTAACAACGAAAGAACGAAAGCGGAAACATGAACCAAACAGAAGACATACAATAATTTAAACTTACCAAGTTGCTTATTCGTCAAATTCATACACATGAGGCAAAACCATCACAAAGGTTACACATAAACTCATCTATGAAGCATACAAGCCCTAGGGACTAAAATGAAGCATTTGGAAACCCTCGAAGATGCCTTTTTACAGTTTTAACTACTTGCGTTTCGGAACGGGCATGCTCGTTCCGAAATGTGGGCTTCATTTAAAAAAACAACATCAAGTCGTTCTGGAACGGTCCCACCTTATTCTGGAACGGGAACCTTTAGTGGCCAAACGTACAAGAACGACCCTATATAGTTCCGAAATAGGAACCTCCAGTGGCAAATCGTACCGAAACGACACCACCCCTGTTCCGATAAGGATACCTCTGGAGCTCAACCGTTCCGAAACCATATCAGGCGTTTCGAAATGCCTGGGCACAGTTTGACCCGAAAACAAAATTTGACATCTCCAAACTTGCCCCGAAACATCACAAAACTACATGGCATCTCAAAATACAATCAATATAGAGGCAAGACACCCTAAACACGACCTCAAACATGCATACATGCAATAAAATGGGTCTCCAGCTCAAGCTCACAAGAACACTTAGCTTCCAAAACACCAACATGCCAAAAGCTAAACAAAAGCATAAATCAACAAGGTAAAATGCAATACAAGTCCAAAACAACAAAGCAAACTTGTCTAAAGCAAGAGACATGCCAACAACACCTCAAAACATAAAGGTCCTACCCCAATGCTTAATACTAATTATTGAAGTCTAAACTCATACTTGAGCAAACCAAACTCCCTTGGATTCCCCCTTGTTCCCCGAGCTGCTCCGTATGTCTAAGGGTCTGCATTGTTGGAAAGGAGAGCATAAGCGTTTAAGATTAGTGAGCGGTGCTCAAAACGGTAGCTACAACAATGCAATTTTAAAACATAGTTTGCTTGAAAAGCAAAACCATTTCCAAATCATTTCCACATGCTTGAACACATAACAACATGCATTTACCATCACGTGCATTTACTGAATGCAACCACAAGCCATAGGCTTACCACATGCTCGTTCCCATAACGCACGCAAATTAACCAACAATGCATAAGTAAAATAGAAGAAATCAACGACATGCTTAACATGAGAATTAAAGCATCATGGGTATATTGACATTCATCGTTTTTACTCGGATATGCGGATAGTTTTTCCTCAAACCCACTAGACACTTATGGTGGAATCTCACATCACCGTACTCACTCGTCTAGCAAAACATAACTTCCGGTGGAATCTCACATCATCGTACCCCTCCTTAGTGGAATCTAGCATCACTAAGGCCACGCATGACTTTTACCTCGAGTGCACTCTAATCCAATTGATCGATCAATTATATCTGGTAACAACTTAACACGTGCCAATATACTCATCCACAACCACAAGCATTACTGATGCTTGAACCACTTACCAAGTCCAAACTTCCATGCAAAGCATGTACTCACAATGCAAATATAAACACAAGTCCCACATCTCAACATGTGCAACAAAGCAATTCAACACATAACAATATACTCCCTCCGTCCCACTAAAACTGTCACATGTTGACATTTTTCTGGTCAAATTTTTTAACTTTGACTATAATTTATTTAAATATTTTAATTAATTAAAAATTATAAAAAAATATATTTAAAAACTAGTTGATTCACGGTTTTTAAAATATATTTTTTTATATTTTTATCAATAATAAATTTTAAATTATAAGAGGTCAAATTTGAAAAAGATTGACCCAAAAAAAGTCAACATTCCCTTAACCAACACGATTTAATTGCTTAAAACCACTAAAACTTACTCTTGAGCTTGGATTGGCTTTTCAAGCTCAATCCAAACTCCCAAAACATTCCCTTAACCACGTTAAGGATTTTAAAATTGATCCACTCACCAACCAACACACAAACAATGTCCAAGAGGCCGAATCAAGGCTTTGAACTACCCGGATTTCCGTCCACAAAGCCCGAATTTGATTCCTCTATTTTAAGCAACCCAAAACTGAACATTAGAACACCAATACACTCACAAACACAACAAAACCCAGAACTCAACAATCATGCAACAACACACATCGATTCAAGCCCTAAATTTCACCCGAAACATATCAATTCAGACCGAAACTACTTGCAGCCACACCCAACGAATTTACCATCAAAATCTATCTTTTAACATTCCAAGACATCAACCCAAAGCTATTAAACCTTCAGTTGTCATTTAGATCCAAAACCTATCCAAAAACTCAAGATTTTCAACTCCCAAAATCACCCAGAATACTCATATCGGGTTTCCCATAACAACCCATCCTCTTCATGTTATTTTAGCAATAAAACAAAGTTAAAACACACTCAAACTCAGCCATAGTCAACCCCAACGAAAACCCATAAACTTCCTTTCATTTCAAACCAAACTTTAAAAATCAAAACTTGTTTAAACCATAGGTTTTGCAAAAATCTCAACATTTATGACTCAAGGAAGATGAAACCAAGTTAAGACATCAATTACCTTGAAGAAATCAATTGGATTGACAGCTTGGGCAATGGAATAGTAAGATGGGGTTTTTGAGTGAAAGTAACGTTAAGAGAAAGGTTGAGGAAGATGATAGCTTTTGAAAAAAACTTTTTGGAATTTAAAATCTCCTTTTTGCCCTTATTCCTTTAAAACACTTTAGATGTGTGTTAAAAATTAGTTTTTCTCCAATTTAAATTTAATCCGACTCGGCTTGACTAATCCGATTATCTCTCGGCCCTAAACTCGGGGCGTTATAACTCTCCCCACTTAAGGAATTTCGTCCCCAAAATTTACCTGACAGAAAGAGTTACGAAAACTGCTTTCTCATGTCATCCTTCCTCTCCCAAGTGGCTTTTTCCACTCCTCGATGTCGCCATTTAACCTTAACCAACTCAATGGTCCTTCCTCTCAACACTTTGTTGTCCGAAGCCAAAATCTCAACTGGTTCTTCATCGTAGGTCAAATTCGGATTCAATTCTATCTCCTCATCTGGCATAACATGTGACTGATATGATCTATACCACCGAAGCCTCGAAATATGAAACACGTCATGAATCTTCTCTAGTTCAGCCGTCAGTCTCAATCTATGGGCAATGAGACCTACTCTTTGAACTATCTCATACGGACCAATGAATCTCGGGCTCAACTTACCTTTCCTACCAAACCTCATCACTTTTTTCCAAGATGAGACTTTCAAGAACACTTTTTCGCCCACGGTATACTCTATTTCTCTTCTTTTCAAATCTGCATAAGATTTCTGTCTATCTGAAGCTGCCTTCAAACGATCACAAATCAACTGTACTTTCTCGGTAGTACCCTTAAGCATATCAGGCAAAGGTATCAATTTCTGTCCCGCTTCGGCCCAACAAACAAGTGTTATACATTTTCTACCATACAGAGCTTCGTAAGGTGTCGTCTGTATGCTCGCTTGATAACTGTTATTATATTCAAACTCTACTATTTATCTGTCAGCAGTTTACACAAGTCTGAGAAAAAAATACTGACATTAATTTTGTTATAGAAAAATTGAATCGATTTTTATCAAGGGATTCTAGCCATGTCTAAAAAGAGGTTGTGAATACTATCCACATCAAAGCCCTGTTCTGTAAATTTAGTCAAAAGTTGAATTGATACGTATTAGAAGTTGTCCGATGAAATAAGTTTTCGCACTCTTTTCCCCTTTGACGACTTGTGTTGGCTATGACTCATTCAAACATTGAAGAAGTTTTTAACGATGTCTTCTTCTTTTCCTTTAAAAAAACAGTATCATTAGTATGCTAACCTCTTCTGGTGAAATAGTAAACATTAAATTCTCGATCCTTTTAGCATACATGAAAAGTCGTTCAAATTGCTAGAATGAATCAAATTCCTAAAGATTATATATATAGTGGGTAATGTAATTCATAACGAATTGTTAATATATATATCAAATTAATACAAGATTTTCCTTGATTATTATATATAAAGATGGATCATGATAAAATTTTTGGGGGTCAGATATATACAAATCACCAAATTTGCTTAGCCAAACAATTGTTTAATATATACAAACCATGAAGTATTATAAAACCACATTAATAACAATGTTTATAAAAATAAGCAGTTTCAATCTTATATTACATTGTTTTGTCAAAGAGAATGTTATATTACATTGCATATCAAAATAGGGTATCAAAAGTTATAGACTTAAAAACAACAATAAGGGTCTGTAAAAATAAGCATGATGTGCATTTAGTCCATACATGATTATACTGCTTCCATTAGGCTTTGATTCAAAGCATGAAATCTAACTTGAGTAGATTTCTTGTATAAAAGTTTCATTTGTAATCAAATGTTTTGCTAAGCAATTTATTTTATCGATGATAAAACTATTAAATAAAATGCATAATAGAGTTCCTAACAAACACTAAAAGTAGTAGCATAACACTAAGTACCAAGCCCAATAACAATCCAAAAAGCAACAAAACACCCAAAAATAGAACAATGAATGAACACAACTTATCCTACCTTTCCAGATAGACCGACTAAAAACCCATACTCAATAAAACTAAATATAAATCGAACGAAAATATCCTATAACAACAACACAAAAGGCAAATAAGACAAAAACCTTGAACATCATAGCATGATTGCAACCACAAAACCATTCCAAATCATCACACTCAATCACCACCATGAAGCACGACTAATCATGACAAGCAATGAAACACATGGAATATCATTCTAGTCACTATCAACATCCCAAACAAGTTACAAATGACACTTAAGCCTTAGCCCCCCTTGACCATAGAGAGAAATAGCTCATATCCAATCTAAAACACCTTCTCAATTGATAGCTATTTAAAGAACATAGTTTTCCCCTCGATTTATTGGTCTTATTGTCCCCACAATGACATTTATTGCATCCATTTTTGCATTTTCTTATCCATTTATGCATATTTTCTAACTTAGTTCCCATGACTCAAGTTTTGTATATTTCTGCCTATTTTTGCCTTCTTGTCGCTGCAATGATAATGTCCCTTCAGAGGTTGTTATCACCACTACAGCTAGTTCGACACTGCATCTACCAACTGTCTAGTCTGCTTGAGGATAAGAACGAATATGCTGGTTGTCCTTTCCGTTACAACAAATTTGTACGACGGCAAGCACGCAAATAATATGTCGGACAAGTGTCCTTCCTCAGGTGGCCTATATAAGGACGATTTTGGAGGAAAGAGAAAGTCACGTTACTCCCATTTTTCATATCATCTTCAACCTCCGAGCTTTTATCCTCTTCCTATTGCGGCTTAAGCTTATTTTTTGGAGATCCAAGGCGAAGTGAGGCCGATTTATCCGAGGAAATGAGTAGTCGAGCACTGGATCGAGAAAATATCTTGTTATGTTATTAAACTTCTCTTTATTTTGATGTTTTTTTTGGAGATTTACTTGTATTTGCGCTCGAATTGACTATGGTTTAATTTTTTTTGGAGGTTGTTGAACTTATTTAAACTATTTTCTAAGTTTAATATATTTGAATGTTAGTTTTTAAGCTTTAATTGTTGGATTTGATTTATGTTTTGCATGAGAATGTTAAAACCAGTCTGACATCGACATATGCAGTGACGAGTCAGATTAACAACTTTTCTACAACGAAAGTTGTATGGATGCAGCAAAAATTGAACCACTCGTTCAAGGGGCCCTAGACTCGACTTACAACGAAAGTTGAAGCCAATCTTCGTACATGAGTCAATAGTTGAAGGTTAAATGGAAGCTAATACTCAAGTGGACCACTACATCACTGATTAAACCAATCTTTAGTCCTCGAAGTGCACTTGATCTTTCTGCCGAGATGAGCCAAGGAGATCCAAGCTTATTCTCATCATTATCTATCTTTTATTACTATTTGTTATTGCAACCACATCAAATCATTTACTCTTCTTTTTACATTACTATTGCAACCACCATTGCACCCACCACACTTTCACAATACTATATTGCACCATCCTCGTGGGATTGATATTCAAATGAGATTACCTTGCTTCTATTCTTGCATCGATAGTGTAGCTTGCACTAAAAAGTGTGACGTTTTCACACCGATCAAGTTTGCCGCCGTTGCCAGAGATGGCATTATTATGTTCTTATGTTATTGCTTGCAATTCTATTTTATTTATTTAAGTTTTTAGTTGTTTCTAATAGTTTTATTTTTGTTTTTCCTTTCCTTTTTATTTCTTTGTTCAGGTGTTGTATGACTAGAAGTGCTAGTACACCACTCTACGTACTAGATGAAGAAGTTGAGAGAACTTTTAGAAGGAGGATTCGTCAAAATAGTGGAATGGCGAGAAATCTAGTAAACAATGAAGGAATTCCTCATGCTCAACAAAACCCATTACTACACCCACTAGCCCAGAACTGAAAAATCCGTGAGATTGTTTTTCCCCATTTGGATGATTTGCAACCATGAATTGTTAGACCTCCTACTGAGGCTGGGAACTTTGAGTTGAAGCCTGTGATGTTCTAAATGATCAATTCCAATGGACAACATGCAATGTTACTCATGAAGACGTTCGAGAGCATCTTCAATCTTTTCTTTTAATTTGTGCTTCATTTAGCCAACAAGGCATTCCTGATGATGCCTTACGAATGCAATTGTTTCCCTATTCATTGCAGGGTAGAGCTCGCACATGGTTCAGAGGATTACTTGCTGGCTCTATTACATCATGGAATGATCTTGCAACACAATTTGTTTTGTGATTTAATCCACCGACAATCTCTGGAATAACTTTATGCTTACTAGCTCTCTTATTCATCTTGATCATACACTCTTTTTTATTTTTTCAACGTTAGACAAAAACTTATCTTGTAACTCAAACAATTAAGCATACTTTTTGCCAACTCTTTGACGAATCCCTTGTAATTCATGAAAAAAATCTCCATTCGTAGACTCTACA
This sequence comes from Hibiscus tridactylites, assembly GCA_958450335.1. Taxonomy (NCBI): domain Eukaryota; kingdom Viridiplantae; phylum Streptophyta; class Magnoliopsida; order Malvales; family Malvaceae; genus Hibiscus; species Hibiscus tridactylites. The sequence continues at coordinate 10,416,383 of OY288287.1, forward strand.
ACAATTGAAGGAATAAACCACATGTGTTAACTCCTCAAAAGTACTATTTTTCATATATATTTTACCATGCTTTTGGCTTGACTTTAAGTACATATTTGAGCATTTAGTTAGTAAAAGTGTATTTCCTTGATGTGGTAGGTAGGTTAGGAGCAGGCCAGAAGTAGAGGCAGGTTAGGAGAAGGCCAGGAGAAGAGGCAAAAAGCCAAAGGAGCAGAAGAGAAATGCCAAGTCGAGTTGGCAAAATCAGGACGAAGATTGCTAGAATTGGTTGGCAAAAGAGGGATGACGATGCTAGGTCAGCTAGTCGTTGGTGAAAGATCCCGTCAACCCTAATTTCAAAAGAGAGGATAAAGAGATAACACACCTATCTTGGTGCACAACAAACTTTCAAATCAAAACTCAACCTAGGGTTTTCACGAGTGCCTGTTTAAAGGAAGTCGATCAATGATCCAAAGAGGCTGCACCGTGGTGAAGAAAGAAGGTAGATGGAAAATCATGGTGAAGAAAGAAGGAAAACGATATGGAGTTGATGGTTCCCCCAACCATGAACTAATTTTCTTAAGTTGGCCGGGGATGTTTTTCAATGAACACTTAGCTATTTTGCAGTTTTTAATAATTGAATGCTTTGGTATTCTTGTCTATCTTGCTAGTACTCTTCTTTCATATATTCTTTGCCAAACGAAATTTGGCATTGCACACTTATTATCCATTAATATCTTAAAAGACTTGGGAGATAACAATCAATTACCAAGTACTAAGGAGAGAAACTTCGATAGAAGATATTCAAGTAGATGAGCTTACTTCAGAAGTGAATCTACCCCTTAGGAGTACAAATTAAAACTTTTCCAAGTTAATTATTGAAAAACATCACTATAGACATATATGAGTTAATTGTAATTAACTTAAGGCATTGCCATCGACAGAGGCAATACTACTTAAAATCTGCTCGGCAATAAAACCAAGGTTGAAAGTTATTAATTGATGTCATAGTTAGCGTGAAATCCAAGCATCCATTGCCAACACCAACCATCCATTTGAGTACATTTGTTTGCCAAACTGTCTGAATTCTCATTGAATTTTCCTTAGTCATATTTCTTTATCCACAATCCGAAATCCAATTCAAACTCATTTTTTTTTCAATTCACAAGTAAAAACGTGACATTTAATTCCTAGACAATCTCTGTGCATACGATACTCAGCTTATTGTTGTATTACTTATTGACCGTGTATACTTACACGCAAAAGACCTAAACTTAGCATTATTTATCTGCATATAGACCTGGCAAAGTTTACCCGATACCCGAACTGAATTACCCAAATCGAGACCCGATATTTACCCGAACATGATGATCCGAAACCCGAAATAAATCGAACCAAACCAAAATCGACCCAATTTTTTTGTTTAACCGAAATAGACCCGAACCGATTTTCACCTAAACTGAAGGCTACCCGAACCGAAAGTTGAACCGAATATTGACCCGATTTTAACCTGATAATTAAGGTAAAATAGATGAATAATTTATTTTTAATGTTATCTATTTTTAACAATATGATAAATAGTATAATGATGTATATTTTTATCATCTTTTTTGTATTATACTATGGGAAAGAACATTGCTTTTCTCAAAATTGGAGTATTATAACATTTTATGTCATTCTAAGTTTAAATATTAATTAAATAAGGCTTTTGTCCCTACTAATTTTAAATTTAAAATTTTAATAGACTCTTTTCCCTCATAATATTTGATCTTAACTTCACCCTAAACTACACCATAAACTTTAAACCATTAACACTAATCCTTAAAAATCCTAAACCATAAATCCTAAGCTATAGAAATTAATCTAAAAAACTAATAACCCTAAAATACAACATAATCTCTAAACCATTAGCACTAAGGCTAATCTCAAAACCTTAAATCGAAATTAGGGACCATTTTCACAATTTACCATAAAATATAGCCCAAATCCGAAATCAGGGACCAATTTGAAAATTTCAAAGTGGAGAATTTGAGACTCCAATGACCAATTTTACAATTTTACCATAAAATATAACATAAAACTGAAATTAGGGACTAATTTGACAATTTGGAAGTAATGAAATTTTAGAGTCTAATGACTCACAATTTTACCATAGAAATAAATAGGGGTCAATTTCAGCTGAAGATTAAATCTTAGGAACTTAAATGAACAAAAATATCAATATATTAAAATGATTAGACTAAATTACAAAAATTAGAAATAAATAGGTGTCAATTTCAACCAAAAGTAAATTTTTAGGGACTAAATATCACCGTAGGGAGGGGATGCTATATCCGAAGTCCAAACCGTGGGGATATTTCATACTTGTGACTAAATTGAATTAAAATAAAACTTAAAAGTGAATATTAGGACTAAAATGTAACATTTTAAGCGCAATAGGACTTAAAGGTTAATTTACCCTTAACCTAAAAAATGGGCGACTTATATCCCGTTTCTGTCCAACATTATGTGTTTTCCCTTTCTTTTTTCTTTTTACAAATTGTCTTTTTCCCTTTTTTAATTAAATAACTCGTTATCTTTTAATTTTAGGTTAAGGGAAATTAATTTTTTAGCCCTTCCGATTTTACTTGTATTTTATTTAAGTCCAGAATTTTCAATTTTAGGTTCTAGTTTAATTCAATTGAGTCTAAATTTAGATTTATTTAATTGAAATTCCACATTTAATTTTAGAATTCTTTTAATTATGTTCGTGATTTAAATATTTAATCAAATTCAAATGCATAAATTAGAAAGTTGAATCATAATTAATCTCATAAACCAATAACCCTAAACTAAACCATAAACCTTTAATAATAAACCTAAAACCATAAACCTTAAGGAATCATAATTAATCTCATAAAACTATAACCCTAAACTAAACCATAAACTATTGATACTAAACCATAAACATTAAGGAATCAAAGCTAATATCATAAACTAATAACCCTAAACTAAACCATAAACCTTAAAGAATCAGAATTATTCTCATAAATAAAAAATACTAAACTAAACCATAAACTGTTAGTATTAAACCATAAATCATAAACTTTAAAGAATCATAATTAATCCCATAAACCAATAACCTTAAACTAAACCATAAATTTTTAACACTAAACCATAAAATATAAACATAATCTTATGTATCCTCCACTGAAACATAATCTTCTACATCAACGAAGTCTTTTTGAATCCTAACCCAACTCAAATCGAATCGACCCGAAAATTTAAAGTTTTACCTAACCCAAAACTGATCCGAACGACCCGATTTTGACCCGAACCGAAAGCGCCTGATCCAATATTGAACCGAACCAAAAACAACCGATATGATTTTAACCCGATCTAATACCTGAAAAGGACCCGACTTATCATAGACCCGAACTAAACTTGAACCAAATCGAACCGAATATAAACCGATTTCAAGTAGACCCGAAGTGGGCCCAAACCGAAACCAACCCGAATGACCCAATTTGCCACCTCTATCTGTATATTTTTCTTAATTCATCACTTGTTTGCATAACGTTAGTTAGTCGACAAGTTTTTTGGCCTGTTGCTGGGGATTGCAACATATATTATTGTTTTGATCTTTACTTGTGTTTATTTATTTTACTTATTTTGTTTTGCTTGGTGTATGACCAGGAGCCGCACCGCGACAGAAGATTGGCCATACAAACCATAGATTGAAAGAACCCTACACAGATTGAAAAATAAAGTTAGAGAAATAAATCTTAATGGGAATGGTGGAGTTGGAAATAATGCCAACAACCAAGAGAATTCAGCAAAACTTGAAAAAAATTCCACCCGCTCCAGCTATTATTGTGAAAGAAGAAAGACCTATCAGAGAACATTTGGCACCAAATATGGGAAATTTGATGCTAGGACTAATTGGTCCAGAGGTAAATATGGATAATTTTGAACTTAAACCAATAATGATACGAACGCTTTTGAATGTAGGTCAATTTGATGGATCACCTACTGGAGACCCAAGGCAACATTTGAAGCAGTTCATGGAAGTTTGCAAACTATTTCAGCAACATGGTGTATTTGAAGAGACATCGGAGTTGAGACTATTCTCATTTTCTTTGAGAGATAGAGCGAAAATGTGGCTATGTTATTTGCCACCTAGTTCAGTTACTTCATGGGCAGAATTATGCCAGAAATTTCTTCTAAGATTCCAGCCACCTAGACTTAATGCTAAGCTGTAGAGTGAAATCATTAATTTTAGGTAGGTTGATGATGAGATTTTGTATGATGCTTGGGAGCATTTTAAGGACTTGTTGAGGAGGTGTCCAATGCATGGATTTTCCACTTGGATCATGTAGAGCGGTTTAGTATTCTCTAAATATGAGCGCAAGTGCACACTCATGTCAAGTAATATTATAAAAGATATCGTCTCCTATAGGAATTGGACAACTTAACTCGATTCGTTGTTCCTGCACAAGAAAAGTAAATGCACAATTAAGTTGGTTTGTTTAAGAAGAAAATAAAATAAAACACAAGTAAATAAAAGGGAAGAAATCAGATTGATGGAATGGGCTGAGTTATGCTGTTGTTTAGTGTGAAACTGCGTTGAATATGATAAGTTGCTTTGCGCTGCCAGACTTCGCTACCTCGACGGGAGATGGCAGATTGGCTGCTGTGACGCTCTCGCTGCCTCGACAATGGAATGGATGTGTGTCTCGGTGGCAAACTCGGCAAAACTACAAGGCTCGACAGAACGCTTCGAAAGTGATCCTGTTTATGTCTAAGTCATAATGTTGTTGATTCCCATTGCAGATAATACCAGTCGCGGCGAGAATCGTGCAATTACAACAAAGTTAATTCATCCTCTTTTAGTTGCCTTAAACCCTAACCTATGTCTAGGCTAGATTGATCAACATCGTCTATATATGAGATCGTACTTACTCCTTTCATGAGTTCAACTCTCTCGATACCGAACAAATGGGTAGTAATCAACTAATCTTTCGCCTTAATTGAAAACTATGAAGAACATGAAGTAAGCAAACCTTGAAGCTTTATTGCAAAAACAAACTTAAAATCCTAAACAACCGTTCTCACACTAATTAGAATAAAACCCAAACCAAAAGAGAATTTTAGAACATAATGGCAGCAAGAAAACCTAAACTATGCCTAAGGAAAAAGCTAAGTTGTTTTGAAGTACAATTACAATGAGTATATATAGGCATTTGCTAGGTCTAGTCCTTCTTGGAGTAGAAGTCTTCAAAGTGGCTTTTGCATTAAATGCAACTCTAAATGTTGAATTCTTTGAGTTGAATGTGGACTTAATCACGTTGCCTTGCTCCGAAAGTAAGCTCGAGTTCCTCCTTCGGCGGCTCTGCCTTCTGCTACAGTCATCGGAAAATTGAGTAGACTGTTGAGTGTATAAAAGTTCTATATTTTACCCCTTATTTAACCCATATTTCTGCTGCATTCAAGCATAATTCATTACATTTAGGTAAAGTTGCTACTGATTTTTGGCTGCTTTTGCAGGTATCTGCTGTGGCAGACTCAGGACAGCGAAGGAGCAGAGCTGGAACACATGACTGGAGTCAAGAAGGAAGACGTTGCCGTGGCCATTGCCGTGGCAGCCATGGCAACAACGTTGGTAGAAGGGAAAAGTGAAGTGGATCTCGACAGATAGAGGAATTCAAGACGGTCTGTCGTGAACCACTCCTATATTTTTCTGAGCCCTAAGGCATAATGAAGGCCAATCCCCAAGTCCAAGGAAGAAACCCAAAGCAAGAAAAGATGATGAATCAAAGTCATATACTTAGAAGATTTAATCTCCAATAGAGTTGTACTTTAGTTTAAACTTTTATTCTTGTCATATTAGAAAACTTGGACCCAAGGCCTATATAAAGGCATGTAATTCGACCTAGGGAAGGATATCTCATCTCTAGCTGTCTTCCCCAAACCCTTGTCGTTTTCCCCCTCTCATCATGTTCTAAACTTCCCCTAGGGCTAAGGGTTGATTCTGTAAAGTAGTTGCAAGGATTGTACTATTTTAGGAATTTTCTGTTCAATGAAATAAAACTTCAAGTTTGCTTATTCTGGTTTCAACATCTTGCAAGAGTATCGGGAGAGCATTGTAAGATTATATATTTACTTAATATCGGGAGAGTTAAGTATATGAAAGGAGTAAGTACGAGTTCTCCAGTTTATGGTTGAACTATCTCAGACCTAGGGATAGGACGAGGTTAAGTGGCTAAGGAAGAGTATAACAACATTGGTGTTCACCCTTCGATTCACGTCGGGAGGTATCATCCAAGAAGTGTTCATCAACAGTACTTGGGCCTAGGGATAGGAAAAGTCATAGCAGGGATTCTTGCCAAGCTTGAAGTACAGAGTTGTGTGATCGCTGCCGCGACAACAACAGATTTCTATCGCGACATGTGCTGTCGCGACGGGGACGACGAGAGAACATGAGTTTCTTTTCAATACAACACCTGCACTACCGAGCAAATCAATATCGGCCTATATATTAACCTTGAATCTTTATTCTTTTATATTCATCATCCTCCAATACTATTTTCCAAACAATCTAAACTCTTTTCTTTCTCTCTTGTGCAACAATACAAGGCTAAAGCTATTTCCAGTCCTTGTGGATTCGACATCCGATACTTTGAGTATCACTTTACTACTTGTGTCATGTACACTTGCACTACATTGCGATAGGACTTTTGACACGCAACAAGTTTTTGGCGCCGTTGCAAGGGACTGGCAACATATCTTTACCCGTTACTTTTACTGCACTTTTTAATTTTTCTGTTTTTATTGGGATTATTTACCCTGTGCTTTTCACAAGGTTTTCTGTTTGCTTATGCGCAGATCAAGATGAGGCAAAGAACCTGAGTACAAACTAGACCCTGAAATCAAACGTACGTGCAACCTCAGGAACCGAGTCCGCCTCTTGAGAGCCAGAAACGATTATCTTGAGGAACAGTTAGAAGCAATGCATAACGGGGTAAATAATAATAACCCGAGGAATCCTGAAGATCCTCCCCTAGATGAATGGAACGGACGGCCTGCCGCTGCCGAGGCCGCACGACAGTCCTGTCGTGACTACATGATCAATGATCATGTGGAACTGGAGACCACCTTGCCAGACGTGGAAGCTGATAACTTTGAGCTAAAACCTGTTATGTTCAGCATGATCAATTCCGCTGGCCAATTTAGTGGTGCTGCAACAGAGGATGCCCGAGAACACCTGAAAACATTCCAAGAAATCTGTGGATCATTTCGATTACCAGGAATAAATATGAAAATACTGAGGCTCTAGTTATTTCCTCATTCACTGAGAGGCAGAGCTAAAACTTGGTGGAATAAACTAACGCCGTGTTCAACGAACTTGGGCAGATCTCACTCGTGAATTTTTATCTCATTTTAATCCTTCTCACTTATCTGAGCGATTCCGTAATGAAATTGCTACTTTTCAACATGAAGATGACGAGCCAATGCACGAGGCATGTGACAGGTTTACAACTCTTCTAAGGAACTGCCCGATGCATGGATTCCCTGTGTGGAATCAAGTCATTAAATTCTACTATGCTGCCAACACACACACTCGGATGAAAATAGATTCAGCAGCGAATGGACTGTTGTTGGATAAAGATCCCGACGACGCCATGGTAGTATTGAAAAACTTAGCAAAGAATGAAGAGCAATTCCCTACAGCGAGGAGAGGTAAACGAGAGATATCCGTAAAAGATTATGAAGCCGACAATTCCCTGAAGACACAGGTTGCATACCTCACAAAGGCAGTGGAAAATCTGTTAAAAAAGATTCTAAACCTATATATTCTGCAGAAGAGGTATGTGAAACTTGCAGTGTGAATCACAGTTCGGAAGACTGTCTGTTACAGCTAGAAGAAGGGATGTATGTTGGAAATTACAACAAGCCGAGAAATTACGATTCCAACAACTACAATCCCAATTGGAGGAAAGATCCCAAATTCTCTTAGAGCAATCCAAACAACGCACTTAATCCTCAAATGCAGAACAACCAAAACCAAGGGGCACCCAGAATTCTAACACGGCAGCCACCACAGCAGCAGCCGCAAGAGCAGCCGCAACAGCAGCCAGTGGCCGCACCTAGTATACTGGAGCAGACTTTGGCCACATTCATGTCACAGACATGAGCTTACATGGCAAACATGGATCACTTCGTCAAGAAGACTGAGTCATTCATGGACAAAACAGAGATGAGAATGACTAACCATGAGGCTACACTGAAATCACTGGAGACACAGATGGGCCAAGTTTCCCAGCATATTAAGCCAAGGCAAAATGGAGGATTCCCTAGTGATACTGAAGTCGCTAGAAAACCCACACATGAGCAGTGTAAAGCAATTACAACTAGGAGTGGGAAACAACTGCAAGGGCCGGAGATGAAAACCATACCGATTGAGGAACCAGACCTAGAAACACTTGTCGCGAACACTGCCCTGGAAGAAGAAGAGAAACCTACTGCCGACATACCTGTCACGGCAGCAGACGAGACAGAGGAGCAAGAAAAGAATGCTGAAGAACCTAAGCCTCCTCAGATCCGAATACCATGTGAAGGACGTTTGGAAGATTACCGTCCTCCACCTCCTTTTCTACAGCGGTTACAAAAGCAGAAACATGAGTACCAGCTCAAAAAGATTTATGATATTTTTAAGCAGGTGCACATTAATATACCACTGTTGGAGGCCATCAAGCAGATGCCCGGTTATGCGAAATTTCTCAAGGATGCCATGTCAAAAAGGTCTATACTTGGGGAATTCGAAATGGTAAAATTGACATAGGGATGCATGACTATCTTGCACAGGCATCCACCCCAGAAAAAGAAGGATCATGGGAGCTTCATCATACCGTGCATAATTGGTGACAAATTCGTAGGTAAGGCACTTTGTGATCTAGGTGCTAGTATAAATTTAATGCCAAAATCTGTGATCCAGAAATTAGGTATTGGACGAGCACGGCCCACGACAGTCATGCTGCAACTGGCAGACCACTCTTACGTACAACCAGAAGGGAAGATCGAAGATATTCTGGTAAGACTGGATAAGTTCATTTTTCCTGATGACTTTCTTGTTTTAGACTGTGAAGTAGATGAAAATGCACCAATCATCTTGGGGCGACCCTTCCTAGCCACAAGCAGATCTCTGATTGATGTAGAGAAAGGAGAACTGACATTGAGAGTTAATGATCAAGAGATCAAACTCAATGTTCTCCAAGCAATCAAACATGCTGATGCAGAAGAAGAATACAGGGCCATCACTGAAGTAATCCTTGACCAACCCTGCATCAGGTCGACCTGCCATGACATAAAATTTGGTCACTGCCACATCAGTCATCTGGAAGACTGTCACGACAGCAATGATGACAGTGACTCCTTCGATTCAGACATATCCGACACTGAAGGTCATGAGGAGGTAAATTGGATAGGCAATCGTCAAGGTAAGTTATTCGAGCCCCTAAACTATACCTCGAATGAACACATAATCTAAAAGCCTTCAACTGTAGAACCACCTGTTTTAGACCTTAAGCCCCTGCCAGGGCAGCTTAAATATGTTTTTCTTGGTTTAAATGATATGTTGCCCGTAATCATCTCTTCCAAGTTAATGCAGAAACAGGAACATCAGTTAATTGGAATGCTGCAGCAGCATAAGAAGGCTATTGGATGGACGATAGCCGATATCCAAGGCATCAGACCGACATTATGTATGCACAAAAGTCTCCTAGAAGATGATCATAAGCCGACCATTGATGCTCAGAGACGCTTAAACGACGCTATGCGAGAAGTGGTGGGAAAAGAGATCATCAAATGGCTTGACGCCGGAATCATATATGCCATCTCGGATAGTAAGTGGGTGAGCCCGGTGCAGTGTGTTCCTAAAAAGAGAGGAATAACTGTGGTGACCAACGAAGAGAACGAACTAATCCCTACCAGGACTGTGACCGATTTGAGGGTTTGTATGGATTAATAGAAGCTTAACAAAGCTACCCGGAAAGACCATTTCCCCCTACCTTTTATTGATAAAATGCTTGATAGATTAGCGGGGAAACCTTATTATTGTTTTCTGGATGGTTACTCAAGGTACAACCAGATAGCTATTGCACCGGAGGATCAAGAGAAAACGACCTTCACATGCCCGTACGACATTTATGCTTTTCGGAGAATGCCATTTGGACTCTGCAATGCACCAAAGGTGCATGATGGCGATATTCTCTGACATGGTAGAGGACTTTCTGGAAATTTTCATGGACGATTTTTCCGTCTTTGGAGACAGTTTTAAAGGTTGTTTAGGCAACCTACAGAAGGTGCTTGAAAGATGCGAAAAAGCGAACTTGGTCTTAAACTGGGAAAAATGTCACTTCATGGTGGATGAAGGGATAGTCTTAGGTCACAAGGTAAGCTACCGCGACATAGAGGTAGACAGAGCGAAAAATAGAAGTAATTGAAAAGCTGCCGCCACCCACCACAGTCAAGGGGATTCGGAGTTTCTTAGGACATGCTGGGTTTTATCGACGATTTATTGCCAATTTCTCGAAGATTACCAAGCCTTTATGCCATTTATTGGAGCAGAATCGCCCCTTTGACTTTAATATTGAATGTATTGAGGCATTCAGAATTTTGAAGGAAAAGCTGGTAACAGCCCCGATTGTACAGCCACCAGACTGGAGTTTGCCATTTGAGATAATGTGTGATGCTAGTGACTATGCTGTAGGGGCAACATTAGGACAGAGGAAGGATAAGCTCTTCCATGTGATCTATTATACCAGCAAAACACTAAATGATGCTCAAGTAAACTACACCACAACAGAAAAGGAACTATTAGCAGTGGTGTTCTCAATCGACAAGTTCCGTCCGTACATACTTGGAATGAAGGTGGTGGTCCATACAGACCACTCAACACTGAAGTATCTGTTCACAAAAAAGATGCAAAACCTAGACTGATACGTTGGATTCTGCTGCTGCAAGAATTCAACATTGACATCAAGGATAAAAGGGGACATAAAACCAAGTAGCAGACCACTTGTCGAGATTAGAGATGGGAAAGAGTCTACCAACAGACAGGACCAACATATTGGAGACCTTTTCGGATGAGCAACTGTTTGCTATCACAAGCACTGCCGCGACAGCCATGGCGGCAGGTAAGTTTTCTGAACTTCCTTAGTACGCTGATTTTGTTAATTACATTGTTAGCGGAGTACTACCTCCTGAACTTAATTACCAAGCAATGAAGAGGTTCCAAAATGATGCAAAACATTTTTATTGGGACGAACCTCTTCTTTTCAAACATTGTGCAGATCAAATTATCAGGAGATGCATACCACAGGATGAACAGGAAGCTGTGCTTCACCACTGCCATGCTTCCCCATATAGAGGACACTTAGGTGGAAACAAAACCACTGCCAAGGTTTTGCAATCTGGTCTCTATTGGCCCACACTGTTCAAGGAAGCACAAGCCTTCTACAAAAGCTGTAACAACTGCCAAAGGACTGAGAACATCTTGAGAAGGCATGAAATGCCATTGCAGAACATCTTAGAAGTCGAAATCTTTGATGTATGGGAGATCGATTTCATGGGACCACTCCCAACATCTTGTGGGAACCTTTACATCTTACTGGCAGTGGATTATGTGTCCAAGTGGGTTGAAGCGATCGCCACGCAGAAAAATAACGCCAAAACTGTTCAGAGATTTCTGCATAAGAATATTTTCTCCAGATTTGGCATTCCTAAGGCGATCATCAGTGACGAAGGGAGACATTTTGATAAAAGGGTAATTGCTGCTGCCTTGAGAAAATACAGAGTAAAGCACCAGATCGCAACATCATACCACCCTCAAACCAGTGGACAGGCCGAAATATCCAACCGAGAAGTAAAGAACATACTTGAGAAGATGGTTAAACCCACTCGAAAAGATTGGTCTTTACACCTCAATGATGCACTATGGGCCTATAGAACAACATTCAAAACACCATTGGGAATGTCACCCTACAAGCTTATTTATGGAAAAACATGCCACTTACCTGTCGAGATAGAGCATAGAGCTTACTGGGCTATCAAGGCAATAAACATGGACTTAGATAAGGCATGACAGAAGAGGCTACTTGACTTGAATGAAATTGAAGAAATTCGAGCAATGGCCTACGACAACGCCAAGATTTAGAAAGATAAAACCAAAAGGTGGCACGACAAGAAGTTGCTACCACAACAGTTCTGCCCAGGGCAACTTGTGTTGTTGTTTAACTCTAGGTTAAAACTTTTCCCAGGAAAGCTTAAATCTAGATGGTTCGGCCCCTTTCAAGTTGTCCAGGTTTTTCCCCATGGCGCCATCACGATCAAATCCTTAAAGGACGGGCTCCCGTTCAAAGTCAATGGACAGAGACTAAAGCATTATCAAGGGACTGAAGCCCCAAGGATGCAGGAAGTAGTTACTTTAGGAGATGCCCCTCAACGCATCCCTAATTTAACTTGGTTATTTTATTTTATTTATTTATTAGGAATTAAGATTTATTTATTTTAGGAACTAAGATTTTATATTAATTATTTTTGTTTTAGGAAATAAAGGAAACAAGGAGAGGAGAAGAAGTGAACAAACCCACAATATCAACAGCAGCCCAAAAATCCCAACGGATGAGTCTGTCGTCACAGCCTGTCATCAGCTGTCGTGACAGATACGGAAAATACAGCATGTCACCAAGCTGTCGCGGTAGACACCCAAACGCGTAACAGACGCGCAGTAGAAACGAAAACGTGTGACAGACGCGCAGTAGACACGGAAACGCGTGACAGACGCGTCAGAAACCGCGTAACAGCTGGCCCTGTTATTCGCGCATGCCTTTACAGCTCCAACGGGCAGAAAATCATCCATCTATATAAACCCCCCTTCACTATTCATTTTTCATCTCACTTTTATTCTCTCAACTTGTTTTCACTAGATCTCGAAATTTTCTTTTTTTTTCCACAGCCCTTGCAACAATGACTAGCAGACAAACCCATAGAAGTGTTGCCTCTAGTTCTGCTGCAGCAGTCGGCACCCCAAGCCATAGTGCCATCCCAAACCGCTTCGCCTCCACCGAATCCGCCGACAAATACTACCACTACTTCCAGAAGAGGGAGATGTGGGAAGAACGGGGGTTTCTCTACACCGAACCCACGGGAAACCTCGAGCTTGAACCATTCATCGCACAAAAGATCCATGCCCTCAAATGGCAGCGGTTTGCTGCCCAGCCAGAAGAAATGAACGTCACACTCGTCCGGGAATTTTATGCTACCATCGACAGCAAAGATACTACGACCGTGATGGTTCGAGGTAAAGAACTTTCTTTTGAGCCTTCTTACATCAACACCCTCTACGGCCTCTACGTGAGTAAAAAAGAAGACGACCACAAGAAATTTGTCAATAGTCTGTCGCCGGCAGACTACGATGTGGTGATTGCAAAACTGACTGAGGAGGGGACAAAATGGAACACCGACCCAAAGCATCGATGGATGTTGAAAAGAACTCAACTGACTCCCGAAGCCAAGCTATGGAATCATTTCGTGAAAAAGCAAATCATGCCATCCTCCCACAACAGTACAGTCGACCAACCAAGGTTAGCACTTGTACACTCAATTTTAAATGAAAGATCCATAAATGTTGGTCGATACATAAGGGAGGGAATTTTGGAATGTGCTCTCCGACCATCGGGACCCCTTGTCTTCCCGTACCTCATCACCACAATATGCCGAGGCCACAACGTGCCAGAAATTGCCGAAGACTTTAAAGTCCGAGGGAAAGGGTGGACGAAGCGAAACATCTTCAGCCTCATGGAGCTGAAAGCAACAACCCCACTGTCCTACTTCAACCCTTCTGCCACAGCAGAGCAGCCGGCAGGCCCTAGTCACCCAGAACCTGTCGCAGCAGAGCAGCAGCAGCCCCTCCACCAGATGCCTCCACCCAGATTCTGTCAACACTCAAAACAATGGATGAAAGGAAGCTCGGTCTGATGAGCTTCATAAGGGACTTCACGGCAGCAACGGTAAACTTTATTCATAACGATTTAAATTTTACACATGTATCGTTCCCTTCCTTCCCAGAACAATATTTCGCTGCCCCACACCTACTCCTACACCTGCTGCCACACTGAAGACTCCATCTGCTGCCTCTACACCTACACCGGCCGCGACAGCTGAAGGCGGCAGCCACACTACCACTGCCAGAGGCGAGAAGAGAGAGGAGCCCCTGTCAGAGCTCAATGAAGACTACTTCGAAGGGTTCTCCTCCTCTTCAGTCTGGCAGGACTCTAACGGGGAGCCCTCTATTGCCCGAAACCTCTCCAAAGAGTTCACCCCAATGAAGAGGCAGAAGCCCAACAGGCTGGCGAAGGACCCTCCGGCCAGGGCAGGTCTTCCAGTAGGAGCACCTCCGACGATGAGGTACAAGTGCTGGACAAGCCCCCAAACATCTCACCCACCCGTGTCCAGCCGCCAAGAGAAGCCAAAAAGAAGACAACATCTGCCTCTCCTAGCACTCTACCAGCACCTGCCATGAAGGTCACTGCCCGCCAGCCGCTCCAGATCAGCAGCAGCAGCGATGACAGCTCCTCAACTTAAGTTTTTTTTTTCTTATCATTGCTGTTTATGATGCCTTATTTATTTTGTGATGTATTTTGTTTTTATTTCTGTTTTTAATTTACTTATCATCATGTATTGAGGGCAATGCAACCCTCGAGTTTGGGGGTGGCATCCCTCCAGTAATGAAGTGTTATTTGTGTCTTAAAATTGTGTCTAAGTGTTAGTTATTATTTAGTTTATTTTTGTCAAAAAATCATTTGGCTTAAGTCTTTGAACTAAACTTACCTGCCGTGACATACTCTATCGAGGCAGTGCCTTTAGGATAATTTTAGGAACAATTTAGAGCCTTACTATAGTTCTGATCTTTAAACACCCTTTGTGACTTTTATATGCTGTCTAGACTTCTATTTATAAACTAGAGTAGGAAAGCTTAAAAACTTAGACTCAACGCCCCTAGAGGTTCCTAAAACCGGCTCTAGGAAGTTAGCTAGAGGTGCCTAAAAACAGGCTCTAGTCAACTTAAAATAAGAAAAACACCGAGTCTAATTTAGAAAAAAACTAAAGGAGCCTAAGAATTGCCTCCAAGAAAAGAAAATTTGGCATAAAAATTCAAGTAAGTAGCTTAACTATTCTAGTAAACTAAAAGAGTCTAGGCACATATTTGTTCACAAAACATGCATACATTACACGAGACCTATAGCATGGTTCCAAATAAATCCAGAAACATCCGACAAGGTAGTGTTCGTGATAGGGTATGTGAGGTAGGTAATGAAAAGTTCACTGAATTAAGCCAAAAAAATTAGTTAGGTCATATTTGCTTGAGGGCAAACAAGAACTTGAGTTTCGGGGTGTGTTGAGTGTATAAAAGTTCTATATTCTACCCCTTATTTAACCCATATTTCTATTGCATTCAAGCATAATTCATTACATTTAGGTAAAGTTTCACATATACATCACAATTAGATAAAATGACACAGTTTGTAACCCCCTCGTCCCGGTCTGGCCGGATGACCGGTCCGAGTAGGCTACACGGGGAAAACCGAAGCGAAACCCGTTAAGGTTCCCCCTCGGTTAGCAACCCTAGAAAATTTCTTTTAATTTAATCTTGTCTATAGGCATGTTCATTCCTAAGTGATCACGTCAGCGGAGAACAGCAAGAAAGAACCGCATTTGAACCTAAAACCATACATTAAACAGTTCATTTTACACTTACTGGGCAGGCCGTATCGATACACCAATCAAGGGTATCGATACGCCTTGACTAAGTCAACACCCTTCAGTCAACACAGGAAGACCGTATCGATACAGCCCTTGAGCATATCGATATGCCCCTCTCGGTCAACATCTCGTGGTCAACGAGATAAATCTGTACCGATACGCCTCAACCCCGTACCGATACGCCAAAAACTCACCAAATTCTCAGAATTCCAGTGAGCAAAGATCGTATCGATACACCCCCGTGTATCGATACGCCAAGCCAAAACTGAGTTCTGCAGGCAAGACCGCATCGATACGGCCCTTAGGCGTACCGATACGCCCTGCACTGCAAGTCTCCAAATTTCAGCAAAAACCATACAAGACTCAACTCTAAATGCATCTTAAAACTTCCCTAGCCACATTCAAGCATCAACACAACATTTCACAACAAAGATCTAGCATATGAGGCATTTGAATCTAAAAGAACCACACAATCAAGGGATTCATGCAATTCCACAAAGAAGGCATGCTTAGCAATCATAGGGCTTCATACACAAGGCAACCACACATAAAGCGTTTATAGGCCAAGTTCATACCTTCTTAGGCACATACAAATAAGCAACAATTAGGCATGATCCTCAATCCATGAAACTAAAACATAATACATCCATAATTTAACATGCTCGAACAACACAAAACACCAAAGGAGTTTGACACCAACTCCCACAAGTCTATACCCCATCGTTTAGGCATTATTACAAAACGCAAATCATACTTGTGCTAGCTTGAGAACTCCAAAAGCTCCTCCCTTGCCCACTTGCCTCCCGATCTCTAACGATCTGCATGTTGGAAACAAAAGAGAGCGTAAGCGAACTAGCTTAGTGAGAGAAGCTCTACAAATCCACAACATGCAGTTTTCAAACACGTTTCATAAATGGAAATAAAACAATGGATGCACGAATGACTTTCTCAACAACTATACGTGGTTTGCACAAGCACAACCAAACATACACACACGGTGGGACTACACATCACCGTCTCGACTAGTAGATTTCCAATGGGACTACACATCAAAGTACTTTCCTACTAGTCATTACCGGTGGGACTACACATCACCGTAGTTTAGACCACCATCACGTGAGGCTCGACTTCAACTCGACTACACATTAACAACTATGTGAACAACTCAAGATGCACATGATAATCACAACACATAACCATTCATCCATTCACAACAAAGCATAGGAGTAGAGGCTTACACTCGGGTTTAGGTGAACCCTCAAGGTCCCACCCAAACCCCAAAGGTTCCATATCGAGCACAAAACAAGGATTAACAATTATACTCACCGTTGCTACCCAAGAGAAGACCGAAGACCAAGCTCAAGACTCCAAAAACTCCGGATTCGTCCCTGAAGCTTCACCAACCAATTTTCCCGTTTCTAATCATCCCAACACAACCAAAACAATCTCAAATCAATCCACATTTCAATGTAGTCAATCCGGAACACAAACCAAGCATAAGACACATGATTTCAACTAAAACAAAACCACAAGTTCCACATTCCCGAGCAGCCCCTAAGTACCACCTAAATCCAATGATTCCAACACCTAAATTACTACCAAAGGCCTTCAACACAATCCTTACATATAGCCTAACCATCAGCCATCACATTTCCATATAAAACACCTCCAAAACTCAACTTAAAACCCTTCCAAAAAACCCCACAAAACCCAAATCCGGGAAATTCCATAAAACCTTGTAAAAATCAATTATGTCGGACCTTTTAGGTTGTAGACAACTCATATAACTTCAACAAATCGAAAACTTAAGTTAAAGACATCGAAGACATCATTTTTAATCTAAACTTTCAAAATTCCAAAATGAGAAATCATGGATTAAAACGAAAAATAAAACCATAGACTTGTAGAGAACAATGAGGGCAAGTCAAAAGTGAGTTTACCTTTGAGAAATCTCCAAAAACGAGCAAGAAAGAAAATGGAATAGTAACCTAGGCAAAAGAGGGGTTTTTGACGTTGGAAGTGAAAAATGGGAGGGGAGAGAGAAGAAGATGATGAATAGTAGAGTTTGAAATAAAATAAAAAAGGTATTCATTTTGAAGTTCCAAATAATTATCATCTTGCCATTAATGAATGGATGTCACCAAAATCTTAAATTCCAAGAGATTTAGGCTTCAAATTTAATCCCAAAATTGATCCAACGCATAAATTAAATTTTTAAGACAAAAGGGAAAAACCAAAATATTATTTTAGTATTATTTTTACTCGACCCCTAGACCCGGGTGTTACAACTCTCCCCCACTTAAGGAATTTCGTCCCCGAAATTACCTAACGGAAACATATACGGAAACTGCTCAAGCATATCAGCTTTCCTTTCCCATGTGGCCTCTTCCACACCTCTATGTCTCCATAATACCTTGACCAACTCTATGGTCTTGCCACGCAACACCTTGCTATCATAAGCAAGTATCTCAACTGGTTCCTTGTTGTAAGACAAGTCCAGATTCTACTCTATTTCCTCAACTGGCATAATATGGGACGGATCCGATCTATACCTCCTAAGCATCAACACATGAAAGACATCATGAATATTATCTAGTTCAGTCGGGAGCCTCAATCTATACGCAACGGGGCCAACCCTCTCAACTATCTCATAAGGCCCTATGAACCTTGGGCTTAACTTTCCCTTCCTTCCAAACCTCATCACCTTTTTCCAAGGCGACACTTTCAAAAACACTTTATCCCCCACGGAATACTCTACCTCTTTCCTCTTTAAGTCGGCATAGGACTTCTGTCGATCTGAAGCTGCTTTCAAGCGATCACATATCAACTTTACCTTCTCGGTGGTGCCCTTAAGCAATTCGAGCATCAGCACAAGTTTATGTCCGGCTTCGGCCCAACAAATCGGGGTTCTACACTTCCTATCATACAAGGCCTCATAAGGAGCCATCTGAATACTCGAATGAAAGCTGTTGTTATATGCAAACTCTACTAACGGTAGATGTTTCTCCCATGACCCCTGAAAATCAATG
This sequence comes from Hibiscus tridactylites, assembly GCA_958450335.1. Classification (NCBI taxonomy): domain Eukaryota; kingdom Viridiplantae; phylum Streptophyta; class Magnoliopsida; order Malvales; family Malvaceae; genus Hibiscus; species Hibiscus tridactylites. The sequence continues at coordinate 10,435,192 of OY288287.1, forward strand.
ATACAACACCTCAACATATCTTCCAATACATGAATCACTCTCTCAGACTGACCATCTGACTGCAGATGATACGAAGTGCTGAAGTTCAACCAAGTACCCAAAGCTCGATTCAGACACTCCCAAAATCTAGCGGCAAATCTCGGATCTCGGTCTGATACAATCGACTTCGGTACCCCATACAGTCCCACTATCTCACAGATATACAGATCGGCCAACTTGTCTAAAGTATAGGTAGTATGAACTGGTATGAAGTGGGCACACTTAGTGAATCTATCTACAATCACCCACACTGAATTCTTCTTCGAAGGAGTCACTGGTAGCCCTGACACAAAGTCCTTGGTGATGCGTTCCCATTTCCTTTACGGAATCTTCAACGGCTGTAACAATCCTGAGGGAAACTGGTTCTCAGCCTTGACTCTCTGACAAACCATACATTTACTTACAAACTCGGCCACGTCCTTTTCAAACCAACCCAATAGTACTCCTCCTTTAACCTTCGATACATCTTCGTGCTACCCGGATGCATAGCAAAAGGGCTATTGTGAGCCTCATTCAAGATCGTACGCCTCAACTCGGCATCCTCCGGAACCACTATCCTATCCTTGAAACATAGGATCCCATTCTCTCCAAAACAATACTCGGTAGGCCTATCTTCGGCTATGTCTTGCACGTGAGGTGCCAAAGACTCATCTCGCAACTGCTTCTCACGAATCAACTGAACCAATAAAGGCTTAATCTGAAGCTCGGCTATCAACCCACCATCCGTAGACACACTCAACCTTGCAAACATTGCTCGTAACTCAACGACCACTTTTCTACTCAAGGCATCGGCCACTACGTTTGCCTTACCCGGATGGTACTCTATGGTGAGGTCATAATCCTTAGGGAGCTCTAACCACCTACGTTGTCTGAGGTTCAACTCTTTCTGAGGCATCAAATATTTCAAACTCTTGTGGTCGGTATACACGGTGTACTTCTCACCATAAAGATGGTGTCTCCAAATCTTCAATGCGAACACCACTGCAGCCAACTCTATGTCATGTGTGGGGTAATTCTTTTCATGGACTTTCAACTGTCGCGAAGCATACGCTACCACCTTACCTTCTTGCATAAGCACACAACCTAGCCCTACGTAGGACGCATCACTGTAAATCACAAACTCTCTCCCTGGTTCCGGCTGAATCAAAATAGGAGCTTCGGTCAAAGCTTTCTTCAATTTCTCAAACGCTGCTTGTCTTGCATCTGACCATTCATACAAAACATTCTTCTGTAACAACTTAGTCAACGGAGCCGCTATCCTCGAGAATCCCTCAACAAACCTCCTATAGTATCCCGCCAAACCTAGGAAACTACAGATTTCTATCACTGACTTCGATTGCTTCCAATTTACAATAGCTTATATCTTCTTGGGATCCACACTAATCCTAACCTAGGAAGACTACCTCCCTAATCCAAAACTCATATTTGCTTAGCTTGGCATACAACTGATTCTCAAGTAGGGTCTGAAGTACTAACCACAAATGCTCATCGTGTTCTTTTTCGGTCCTAGAGTATACTAGGATGTCATCTATAAACACTACCACAAACCTGTCCAAGAACTCATGAAACACACGGTTCATCATATCCATGAAGGCTGCTGGAGCGTTAGTCAACCCAAAAGGCATCACCAAAAACTCATAATGCACATAACGTGTACGAAAGGCTGTCTTCAGTATGTCCTCATCCTTTTACCTTCAACTGATAGTATCCAGACTTCAAGTCAATCTTCGAAAACACAAAAGCACCTCTCAACTGGTCTAGCAAGTCATCTATCCTAGGCAAGGGATATTTGTTTTTCACTGTCACCTTATTCAACTGCCTATAATCTATACACATCCTCATGCTACCATCATTCTTTTTCACAAACAAGACTGGAGCACCCCACGGGGACACACTACGCCTAATGAAACCTCTATCAGTCAACTCCTGAAGATGTGTCTTCAACTCTTTCAACTCCTTCGGTGCCATTCTATACGGAGCAATAGACACCAGTGCATAATCAGAATAGGTCTCAATAGCAAACTCAACTGCTCTGTCTAGAGGCAAGCCCGATAGCTCTTCCGGAAAAACACTCGGAAACTCACACACTGTTCTGATGTCCTGAGGTCTCACCTCACTCATATCCAGATTCATTACATAAGCCAAGTAAGCCTGACACCCTGAACTCAACAACCTCTGAGCTTCCAAAGCCGAAACCACATTGGACAAAAACTTGACATTCTCCCCAACTACCACAACCTCAAAATCATCGGTAAGCCTCAAGGAGACTCTCTTGGTCTCGAAGTCAACTCTAGCTCTATGCTCTACAAGCCAATCCATGCCCAAAATCACATCAAAACCGTAGAAGGGTAACTCCATCATATCGACCGGAAAGATGTGGCCCTGAACCATCAAAGGACACCTCCTATACACTTTCCTAACTACCACTGTATCACCAAAAGAGCTAGTAACATTTACACATATCTCTAACCAATCACATGGTAACCTTAATGACCTTGCGTGCTCACCCAAAATATATGAATGTGTCGACCCCGAATCTATCAAAGAAAGCAAACTCAAAGATTGTAATGAGAAGTTACCTGCCATGACATCAGTGTCATTCCCAACCTCTCGCTGAGCGTACACCCTAGCCGGTCCTCCTCCCTCGGGCTGGACTTCTACAACATGAGACAAGTTCCTCTGACCCTCATTCCTTAGCTGAAAGTTCCCACAACCGCGCCCACGACCTCTCTGATTCTCAAAGCCCCTAGATGGAGCTGGTCCGCCCCTAACCGAGTGTGAACAGTCACGCCTCAAATGGTCTCGGAAGCTACAGTTCCAACACGCTCCATAAATACCCATACACTCGCCCGGGTGGCATCTCCCGCACCTAGTGCACTCCGGAATGTGTCCAACAGCTCTGTGGCCCTGACGGCCCTGACCATAGTTACCACCCCTATGTCTCGTATCCGACTGGTACCTCCTATCCCTATGCCTCTTGGCATGATCTCTATCCCAGTTCACATGTCTCTTTCCGGAGTCAGACCCACTAGCACGTGCTCTAGAGCTTAGGTTCTGCTCTATATCCTTGGCCCTAGAGACCAAGACATCGAACTCAGTGTAGTCGGAGGCTAGCATGTAGGTCTTCACATCTGTAGTCAATCCATATCTGAAATGCTCACACCGCTCCCTCTCATCCGGAGCCAACTCTGGTGCGTACTGGCTCAACCTCACAAACTGAACCTCGTATTCAGACACGGTCCTGTTGCCTTGAACCAAGGCCATAAACTCTCTTTTCTTTTCATCCAAGTACCGAACTCCAAGGTACTTCCTCTTGAAGGCATTTCTGAAGAACTCCCATGTCATATATGCCTCGGCCATACCAGAAGTAACAGTGGTCCACCAAGTATAAGCGTCTCCCTGAAGCAAAGAGACGATGCATCCCAACTTACGAGCATCAAAAGACTCCATCTGACCCAAGATGCGAGTAGTGCTCTCGAGCCACCCCTCTGAACCCTCCGGAGACAACCCACGAAACTCCATTGCCCCCAAATTACGAAGCCTCTCTAGGGGTAATCCTGTCCCCGCACCCTGAGGTGGTGCTGCAGCCTGCATACCGGACAAAGCTGTCTTAAAAGCTCCGGCTATGGTATGAATCAAATGGGCCACATCTGGACCTGCCTGACCTTGGCCCGCTTGAGCCCCGTTACCTCCCACATTATCCCCAACTTGAGGCCCATTACCATCGCCTCCAACATTATCTCCATTACCATCGGGAGCATGAAGAGCAGGAGGCACATCCTCGGGTGCCTGGTCACCCGCTCTAGGTCGTCCCCTCTGTCTCACCATAGCAAAAATAATAATCTAAAACAGCAAACACACAACAACAAATGAAACGTTAGGTTAGCAAAAGGGCAAGGACTCCGGTTCTCAAGCTCGTTAAACCAAAATAATTTTCCTTTTTATTTTTACAACAACGCCTAACAATGGGGACTTTGGACCTACTCTCAAGCAACAACAGAGTCATCACAACATGTAATCATACACCATGCTAGTAACAGAATTTAGGCATACATGGCAAAACACCCGTAACACATTAACTCACCTCACTTACCTGCCCGAGGTCTCGGAAACCTCATGCTCTTATACCACTAAATGTAACCCCCTCGTCCCGGTCTGGCCGGATGACCGGTCCGAGTAGGCTACACGGGGAAAACCGAAGCGAAACCCGTTAAGGTTCCCCCTCGGTTAGCAACCCTAGAAAATTTCTTTTAATTTAATCTTGTCTATAGGCATGTTCATTCCTAAGTGATCACGTCAGCAGAGAACAACAAGAAAGAATCGCATTTGAACCTAAAACCATACATTAAACAGTTCATTTTACACTTACTGGGCAGGCCGTATCGATACACCAATCAAGGGTATCGATACGCCTTGACTAAGTCAACACATGAAGACCGTATCGATACAACCCTTGAGCGTATCGATACGCCCCTCTCGGTCAACATCTCGTGGTCAACGAGATAAACCCGTACCGATACGCCAAAAACTCACCAAATTCTAAGAATTCCAGTGAGCAAAGATCGTATTGATACACCCCCGTGTATCGGTATGCCAAGCCAAAACTGAGTCCTGAAGGCAAGACCGTATTGATATGGTCCTTAGGCGTACCGATACGCCCTGCACTACAAGTCTCCAAATTTCAGCAAAAACCATACAAGACTCAACTCTAAATGCATCTTAAAACTTCCCTATCAACATTCAAGCATCAACACAACATTTCACAACCAAGATCTAGCATATGAGGCATTTGAATCTAAAAGAACCATACAATCAAGGGATTCATGCAATTCCACAAAGAAGGCATGCTTAGCAATCATAGGGCTTCATACACAAGGCAACCACACATAGAGCATTTATAGGCCAAGTTCATACCTTCTTAGGCACATACAAATAAGCAGCAATTAGGCATGGTCTTCAATCCATGAAACGAAAACATAATACATCCATAATTTAACATGCTCGAACAACACAAAACACCTAAGAAGTTTGATACCAACTCGCACAAGTCTATACCCCATCGTTTAGGCATTATTACAAAACGCAAACCATACTTGTGCTAGCTTGAGAACTCCAAAAGCTCCTCCCTTGGCCACTTGCCTCCCGATCTCTAACGATCTGCATGTTGGAAACAAAAGAGAGCGTAAGATAACTAGCTTAGTGAGAGAAGCTCTACAAATCCACAAGCACAACCAAACATTCATAAATGGAAATAAAACAATGGATGCACGAATGACTTTCTCAACAACTATATGTGGTTTGCACAAGCACAACAAAACATACACACACGATGGGACTACACATCACCGTCTCGACTAGTAGATTTCCAATGGGACTACACATCAAAGTACTTTCCTACTAGTCATTACCGGTGGGACTACACATCACCGTAGTTTAGACCACCATCACGTGAGGCTCGACTTCAACTCGACTACACATAAACAACTGTGTGAACAACTCAAGATGCACATGATAATCACAACACATAACCATTCATCCATTCACAACAAAGCATAGGAGTAGAGGCTTACACTCGGGTTTAGGTGAACCCTCAAGGTCCCACCCAAACCCCAAAGGTTCCATATTGAGCACAAAACAATGATTAACAATTCTACTCACCGTTGCTACCCAAGAGAAGACCGAAGACCAAGGTCAAGACTCCAAAACCTCCGGATTCGTCCCTGAAGCTTCACCAACCAATTTTCCCGTTTCTAATCATCCCAACACAACCAAAGCAATCTCAAATCAGTCCACATTTCAATGTATTCAATCCGGAACACAAACCAAGCATAAGACACATGATTTCAACTAAAACAAAACCTCAAGTTCCACATTCCCGAGCAGCCCCTAAGTACCACCTAAATCCAATGATTCCAACAACTAAATTACTCCCAAAGGCCTTCAAAACAATCCTTACATATAGCCTAACCATCAGCAATCACATTTCCACATAAAACACCCCCAAAACTCAACTTAAAACCCTTCCAAAAACCCCACCAAACCTAAATCCGGGAAATTCCATAAAACCTTGTAAAAATCAATTATGTTGGTCCTTTTAGGTTGTAGACAACTTATATAACTTCAACAAATCGAAAACTTAAGTTAAAGACATCAAAGACAACATTTTTAATCTAAACTTTCAAAATTCCAAAATGAGAAATCATGGATTAAAACGAAAAATAAAACCATAGACTTGTAGAGAACAATGAGGACAAGTCAAAGGTGAGTTTACCTTTGAGAAATCTCCAAAAACGAGCAAGAAAGAAAATGGAATAGTAACCTAGGCAAAAGAGGGGTTTTTGACGTTGGAAGTGAAAAATGGGAGGGGAGAGAGAAGAAGATGATGAATAGTAGAGTTTGAAATAAAATAAAATAAAAGGTATTCATTTTGAAGTTCCAAATAATTACCATCTTGCCATTAATGAATGGCTATCTCCAAAATCTTAAATTCCAAGATATTTAGGCTTCAAATTTAATCCCAAAATTGATCCAACACATAAATTAAATTTTTAAGACAAAAGGGAAAAACCAAAATATTATTTTTACCCGACCCCTAGACCCGGGTGTTACACAGTTGCTACTGATTTTTGGCTGCTTTTGTAGGTATCTGTTGTGACAGACTCAGGACAGCGAATAAGCAGAGCTAGAACACAGGACTGAAGTCAAGAAGGAAGATGTTGTCGTGGCCACTGTCGTGGCAGCCACGACGACAACGTTGGTAGAAAGGAAAAGTGAAGTGGAGCCCGACAGATAGAGGAATTCAAGCCGGTCTGTCGTGAACCACTCCTATATTTTTCTGAGCCCTAAGGCAGAATGAAGGCCAAGTCCAAAGTCCAAGGAAGAAACCCAAAGCAAGAAAATAGGACGAATTAAAGTCATATACTCAGAAGATTTAATCTCCAATAGAGTTGTACTTTAGTTTAAACTTTTATTCTTGTCATATTAGAAAACTTGGACCCAAGGCCTATATAAAGGCATGTAATTCGACCTAGGGAAGGATATCTCATCTCTAGCCATCTTCCCCAAACCCTTATCGTTTTCCCCTATCATCATGCTCTAAACTTCCCCTAGGGCTAAGGGTTGATTCTGTAAAGTAGTTGCAAGGATTGTACTATTTTAGGAATTTTTTGTTCAATGAAATAAACTTCAAGTTTGCTTATTCTGGTTTCAACATCTTGCAAGAGTATTGAGAGAGCATTGCAAGATTATCTATTTACTTAATATCGGAAGAGTTAAGTATACGAAAGGAGTAAGTACGAGTTCTCCAATTTATGGTTGAACTATCTCGGACCTAGGGATAGGACGAAATTAAGTGGCTAAGGAAGAGTTCAACAACATTGGTGTTCACCCTTCGATTCACGCCGGGAGGTATCATCCAAGAAGTTTTCATCAATAGTACTTGGGCCTAGGGATAGGACAAGTCATAGCAGGGATTCTTCCCAAGCTTGAAGTACAGAGTTGTGTTATCGTTGTCGCGACAACAACAGACTTCTGCCGCGACAAGTGCTGCCGCGATAGGGACGATGACAGAACATGAGTTTCTTTTCAATACAACACATGCGCTACCGAGCAAATCAATACCGGCCTATATCTTAACCCTGAATCTTTATTCTTTTATATTCATCATCCTCCAATACTATTTTCCAAACAATCTAAACTCTTTTCTTTACCTCTTGTGCATCAATTCAAGGCTAAAGCTGTTTCCAGTCTCTGCGGATTCGACATCCGATACTTTAAGTATCACTTTACTACTTGCGTCGTGTACACTTGCACTACATTGCGATAGGACTTTTGACACGCAACATGGAAAACATCGTTAAGATCAGGATTTTATGCTCTACAGATCGTACTTCAATTCTCCAATTTCTCATCTTGCTGTCTTGGGCGGCAGGTAGGGCAGCGGAAGCTACTCGGAAGCTGCTGTCTCTGTCTGGAACTGCATCAGTACAACTCCTTAGTCTGCTGCCTCAACATCTTGTCCTTAGCTCCTCTCTCCTTCTGTCAGCCTCTAGTACCTGAAACTAAAACTAAACTAAAACAATACATTTTCCTTATCAAATAAAAGATAATCAATAAAAAGCATGGCAAAGTAAAGAATACTGTAAAATGAAAAGCATGGACCTAATTATGCCTAAAATGTACTCAAAAACATCAATAATATGAGATGGAATGTGCATGAAATATAGAACACTTTACATATCCAAATGGATACCTTTTATAACGGACTTAATGCTCATGCCAAGACTGTAGTTGATGCTTCGACAAATGGTTCGTTGCTAGACAATAATTACACGAAGGCATTTGACATCCTTGAAAGGATTTCCACCAATGACCTTCAGTATCCTACTTCCAGACTGGGAACCGAAACAAAAACTGCTAGAAAATTGGAGCTTGATGCCTTGTCATCTATCAATGCTCAGATTTCCAATCTCACTAACATAGCGAAGACAATGCAAAAGCCTAATGAAGTCCGAGAAGTAAAGACACTGGAACCATTCTGCACTATTTTCGGATAGGATCATCATGTGGATGAATTCCCATCAAACCCCGAATCGGTAAACTTTATTGGCAATTTCAATTGTAATTTTAACCCACATTCCAATACTTATAATGTAGGGTGGAAGCAACATCCCAACTTTTCTTGGGTAAATCAGGGAGGTAGCCAATTTAATGGCCAACGACAAAACAAAAATGCACCGCCAGGATTTAACCAGAATGAAATGTTGCAAAGAGCACAAAACAACTTCCATCAAGGGCATAGAAATTCTTTAACGGAGTACATGGAACGAAATGATGTAACTGTCCAAAGTTTAGTAGCATCTATGCGGAACTTGGAGGTTCAACTAGAGCAAATTACTAATGCACTCAGTAACAGACCCAATAAAATTTGCCAAGTGATATAGAGGACTCTAAGAAAAAAGTTCGAGAACAATACAAAATAGTTACTCTTCGAAGTGGAAAACAATGTGAGACTGAGACATCTGTCAAACAATCAACTACTTGTTGGGACGAGAAAATGGTACATGTGGATGAACCCAAAGATGCAGAGAAAAAGGAGGCGAGCACCAATATTGTCAAACCTCAATCTAATGCTATCACTACTTTGGCAAAACTAGTGGAGCCAAAATTTGCTTATCCACCACCACCTTTTCCATAGAGACTGTAGAAACACAAGCAAGATCAACAATTTAAGAACTTCTTAGAAGTCCTTAAACAATTGAAAATCAATACACCATTAGTGGAAGTTCTCGAACAAATGCCAAACTATGTCAAATTCATGAAAGACATCTTGTCCAAAAATAGGGAGCTGGGTGATTTCGAGACTTTTTCCTCACTGAAGGATTCAATACAATGATAGCAATAGATTGCGACCAAAACTGAAAGATCCGAGAAGTTTCACTATTCCCTGCACAATTGGTAATAGATTCATGGGTAAGGCACTATGTGACCTGGGAGCCAACATCAATTTTATGCCAATGTCAGTTTTCAGAAAGCTTGGAATTGAAGCAAGACCTACCAAAAGAACACTTCAGCTGGAAAATCGATCTTATGCACATCCCAAGGGTAAGATTGAAGATGTATTGGTAAAGGTAGACAAATTTATATTCCCACCCGATTTTATTATTTTAGAATACGAGGATAATGACAATGTCTCAATAATTTTGGGAAGACCATTCCTTGCCACAGGTCGAACTTTAATTGATGTACAAAAAGGTGAGCTTACTATGCTTATGAATGACCAACATGTTACATTTAAAGTATTTCAAGCTTTTAAGTGTGCAAATAAACTTGAGGAATGCCAAGCTGTTGAGATGATGGAATCTATTTTCAATGTGAACATAGCACAGATTTGCCAAGACACAGATGATAAGGATACGATAAGTGAAGAATCTAAAGAACTAACCATTCTGAATGAAGTGGTGAGCTATTTCAGAGACCTAAGCCACTTGAGTAGGCTGGCAGAGAAATCAAGGCACCCAAACCATCTATTGAGGAGCCACTAGAACTGGAATTGAAACATTTTCTAAGCCAACTCAAATATACTTACCTAGGAGACAATTCCATTTTACAAGTGATCATTGCTGCTGGTTTGACTGAAGACCAAGAGGAGAGATTACTGGAGACATTGGGCAATCACAAGCAAGCCTTGGGATGGATCTTGGCTGCTATCCGAGGGATAAACCCAACAATATGCATGCACAATATCATTTTAGAGGATTAACATGGCGAAACAATCAAGGCCCAAAGGAGACATAATCCTATCATGAAGGAGGTAGTCAAGAAAGAAGTCATAAAGCGGCTGGATGCCAGGATAATTTATCCCATTTTTGATAGCTCGTGGGTCAGTTCGGTACATTGCGTGCTAAAGAAGGTTGGAATGGTCGTGGTCTAAAACAACAAAAATGAGGTGATCCCCTTGAGAACCGTGAAGGGTTGGAGGGTGTGCATGGACTACAAGAATGTAACCCCCTCGTCCCGGTCCGGCCGGATGACCGGTCCGAGTGAGCTACACGGGGAAAACCGAGTGAAAACCCCTAAGAATTTCCCCCTCGGTTAGCAACCCTATATTCTTTTTCTTTTAATTATTGCCTAAATGGATATTAAACCATAAGTGATCATACAGCGGAATGACATATGCGAAACAAATCAAACGAACTCAAACAATCATGTTATGGCCAAATTTTGAACTTTACTACAGGTGGTATCGATACACCTAAGAGGTGTATCGATACCCCTTGACCAAGTCAACTGGTCAAAGTCAACCCGTGGAGACCGTATCGATACACCTAGGAGTGTATCGATACCCTCCCCAATTGTTGACTTCCCACGGTCAACGCTAAGGGGACCGTATCGATACGTATAAAGGCCCGTACCGATACAGAACTGGACAATAGCTCCAGTAGCAAAAATAGTATCGGTACGCCCCCTCGCGTATCGAAACACGGGGCCTGAACTATGAAGGCTGTATCGATACGGGACCAACCGTATCGATACCCCTGCTACGAAAACACAGGTTTGAGTTGATTTAAGGCACCAAGTGGCCCTTAAATCTCTCTCAAACCTCAACCAACACACTAACATGTATCCTAATATCAGACCAAGAGTTTAGGCATGATTAAACTTACAATTAAGACACATTTCACACATGGTGATGATTCACACATACAAGCAACTTAAGCTTCCAAGCATGACATTCCAACTAAAGGCAAACTCAAAGACACTTGACCAACATTCAAGATGAGCAATGTAGGCATGGATTACAACTCAACATGGCATCACAAGACATACGAAAGCAACGTAATTAAGGAGTCTAAACATGCTCCTAAACATCCAACAATAGCACAAAACAATAACACCTATCCCATTGCTTTACTATTACAATCTTTAAATTTGACTATCATACTTGAGCTAACCGTAAGCAACACTTGGAGACCCTTCCTTGCCCTTGCCACCCACAAGCTATATATTTGCATTGTCGAACAAAAGAGAGCGTAAGCATAAAAGCTTAGTGAGGGTAGCTCATAAAAACAAACCTTCGACAATGCAGGGTCCAAGCACGAGCTACAACCAAGATAAAATGCAAGTTCTTACCTCCGGTCCACACGAGCCATAATTCTAAATGATGCATGAACATATAATCAATATCATGTCATGCTCAACATGTTTAAATCCACAACACATGAAATCACATATATTAAACCATGTTAGCAACACATCCCAAATCACATTGGCTCACAATTAACCACATATTGGCAACATAGACTACAATCCGTATTGGCACCTAGCTATGACTCGAATACGCGGATAACCGTTGGAACTCACATCCAACAACTCAACCATTACCTGACGGTGGGATTACACTCATCACCGTTCATGCGGAGGGGATTCCACTCATCCTCACGCCTCATTTCACGCGGAGGGGATTCCACTCATCCTCACGCCTCGTCGATGGGATTTCACTCATCACCGACTAATATAAATACAATTTCCGGGCGAACCCGTACTCCTCCTTGGTGACTCAACGCCACCAAGGCCACGCGCGACTTTTGACTCATGTGTACACACTAACATCCTAATGATCGATCATTTGTACCCAAGCATACTAGTGCCAATACTACACATTTCATTAATCATTCATAATATCAATTCATAACACTTTCGTGCTTAGCACGTACTTACCATGACTTACCGTCATGCACAAACCACATTTCCATGCCTAGCATGTACTCACCATGATCCTCGGATCATGAAACCACCTCATAATATCATTTCACATGTCAACACCACATGTACATCATTAACAACCATATCACATTATATTTTACACATGTGTATAACCATATCATATCTATCATCAACATGCATATAACAATACATCAAACATGCCCCAACATACATGTATACAACATATACATAATCAACACCATCACAATTTAATACGAGGCATATACAACCATTAAAAAGTGCAACCAAAGTCTCTAATCAAAGCTTGGGATTAGGCTACCACTCTAATCCCAACTCTAGGTGGGTTTACCAAGCCCATCCTAGGTTCACATGCTTGAACCAAATACTCAAAACCATTTTAAAAATATTTAACCACTCACCTAAGCTTCCAAGCTTCAAGCCAAGCAAGCAACCTCCCTCAAATTTCCGGATTTCTTCCCGAAGCTTCCCCAACACAAATTCCCGCTTCTAAACAACCTCAAACACATTTCAAACAATTCCAAATCAGCCCAACATCAAAATACCAACCCAGAATACAATTCAAATGCAATTTATCATGTTGCAAACCATGAACAAATCCCATTTTTAGCAATTTCGGGCAGCCCCTAAACCATGTCCAAAAACCATGTTTCCAACATCCATAGCACCCACAAACAATCCCAAATCAACCCCTAACCATAGCACTACCATTGGGCTATCAATTTCCACCTAAAACAACCCCCAAAACTCACCCAAAACCCTCCAAAAAACCCATTTATACCCAAATTCGGGATTCAACATAAAATTATGTAAAAATTAACTATGTTGGACCTTATGGGTAGTAAACAACATATATAACTTCAACAAATCGAAAACTCAAATTAAAGACATTAAAGTTTGCATTTTTAACCTAAAAACCCAAAACCCTAAATTTCAAAATCCATGAGCTTTATGAAAATTAAAGGTACCATCTTAAAGAGGAAGAGGAGAACAAGTTAGAAACAGTTTTACCTTTCAAAAATCGCCAACAAAGAGCATGGGGATGAAGGAATAGAGATTTGGAGAGGGAGGGGGTTTTTGAAGTGAAAGAGAGGAAGGAAGAAGATGAAGATAAGAATTAAAGTGGTCTTTTAAATTAAAAGGGTTTTAAAAATAGGAGACCCTTTAATTACACCTTTGCCATTAATGAGATGGCATATCTCATCCATGTTTAAAATTCATGAAATTGGTTCCAAAACAACTTAAGTCCAACATAAAATAATTCGTTTTGAAAATACGAAGCCTAAATATTAATTTATTATTTTAATTATAAAAACCGAAACCCGAAATAATATTTTAATATTATTTTCTCCCGGCCCCCAAACCCAGGTGTTACAACTCTCCCCCACTTAAGAAAATTTCGTCCCCGAAATTTATCGGACAGGAAGAGCCACTGAAACATGCTCCTCCACACATTTCTCTCTCACCACGACATACTAACCAACCTCGTTAGGCTCACCACACAACAACAGATATCCAATGTTAAGATCCCAACTGGTTCTTTCAAGGCATGTCAATTTAAAACTCAACTCAATCTTTTCAACAACATAGCACAGAACAGATCTGACTCACACTTCCGAATCATAGATGCACAGAACCTTTTACAACCCTCTTTCTAACTCTGGTGGTAACCGCAACAAATAAACAACTGAACTAGCCCGATTCACAATCTCATACAACACTGTTTGAATACTTGACCCACAACTTTCTCTGACTGGTCATCTGACTTCAACAGGTAACCAAACACTATGCAGACGTCTTCAAAACCAATCTAGTCGAATTCTCGAATCTCTACTACCCACTTCCATTAAGAACCTTCCACGGATGTAAAAAACTAGAAGAAAACTAACGCTCGGTCTTGACACGCTGACAATTTACACACTTACTCTCATACTGGACCACATTATTCATCCACTCAATCTAGAAATACTTATCTTCAACCCACAACACGTCTTCATACTACTCAGATGCAATACGAATGAACTACCGTGTGCTTCGGCCAAAACAATACGTCTCAAAACACTATGTCAATCTGTACAACTATTCTGTCTCTGGAATGCAAAACTCTATCATCTCTGAAACTGTATTCTGAAGGTCTTCCTTCTACTATGCCTCGCACGTGAGGTGCCAAGAATCTGTCTTGCAACTGTTTCTCTTCAAACATTCTGACTTAATGTAGGCTCAACATGAAACGCGGCCACAAGAATACTGGTATTCGGTAATTGAATTCGGCAGATACAACTCGCAACTCAACTACTAATCTAACAGCAAATACAACTCGGAACATCGGTTGCTACGTAGACTCTCTTCAGATAGTACTCAATCTTGGGATCACAGTCTTCAAGCAATTATAACTACTCATGGTGTTCAAGTTCCAACCATTACTAAGTCTTCAAATATTTCAAGTTCTGATGATACGTGCATATACACTGTGCATTTCTTACTATACAAGCTTTGTCTCTAAGTCTTCGAAGCAAACACAACTGTAATTAACTTTATGTCTCATATCGGATAACTCTTCTCACGGTCTTTCAACTAACTCGATGAACAAGTCACAATCTTCCGTCTTGCATAAGCACACAACCTAACCCTACATGTAACACATCACTACAGTACACAAGCTCTTTCTCTAGTATAGGCTGGATCAAGGTCGAAGTTCTCTTCAAGGTTTCTTTCAGTTTCTCAAGGGCTCATTGTCTTGCATCTGGTCACACAACTGTCACAGTCTTCAATTTCTTCCAACTCACGTCCTCTTTTGCCTACTTGGGATTTTCTCTAACACACTCTGCTTAACTACATGTCCTAGGAGAACATCTTCATTAACTTGGAGTTTGCGTTTGCTCAACTTGGCATACAACTGATTCTCTAATAGAATCTACAATACTAACTCCAAAGCTCGTCGTGGTCTTCTTCGGTACTTGAATATACTCATGTGTCATCTATGAGAACTACTACAACTGATCAAGGAACTCGGGAATTATTCTGTTCAACATCTCTATGAAGGTAACTAATACACTAGTCGAACAAAACGGCATAACTCAGAACTCAAGGTGATCACATCTTGCCCCTAAAGCTGTCTTCGGTACTTCAAATTTTCTCACTTTCAACTGGTAGTAAACGGATCTCAAATTAATCTTCGAAAGACTGAAGCACACACTACTGACCAACTAATCACTGACACTCAGAAACGGATGTTAATTATTCACCGTCACTCTTTCTTCTTCACAAATTGTATTGTCGTACTCTAAGATGGTGCACTAGGCCTGATGAATCTAAGGTCTAACAAGTCTCGAAGTTAATTCTTCAACATTCTCAAATCTTCTGGGATTCACAAGTTACAGAGCAGACAAAACAGAAGCAACCTCGAAAACGGTCTCAATAACAAACTCTTCTCCTCTAACAAGAGGTAAACCGACAATTCTTCCAAATACTTCTAGGAAAAGAAAACACAAACTATCCTAACACTTTGCGGTCTAATCTTCATTCAAAAATCAAATCCATCACACTTGCTAAGCAAGCATGTCAACTAAACTAAATCAATCTTTGACCTCTAAATCTGGATCAACATTCAACAAGAAGTTCACCTCCTCACCTACTACTACCGTCACACATAAATCTGCAACTTCAAGTCAACTCTTTCTTTGTCTCAACGTATACACTAACTCTTTGCTCTTCAAGCCGAGCCTTGTCAAAAGGCACGCCGAAACTGTAGGAAGACAATCACTTCACATCTACCAGAAACTAGTAACTCTGAACCACCAACAAACATCTTCTGTACATCTTTCTGACCACTACTATCTTCCAAAAGGTCTAGTCACATGCGTCCCTACGTCTAAAATCTCAACAGAGATACATCAAAATCCTTTGCACGCTTACACAAACGGACGATTCTGCAAAAATTGCAACTTCACAAGTACACAGCTGTTAGTCTTCGGCCCTCTTGTCTTCAGGCTGGTCCTTCAACAAAATCTAACTCTTCTAAATCATTCTTAGAGCATTGCGAAACCTCAAAACTCAATTCTGATTACACACAAACTATCATGCTGGAACTAGTTCTATAACATCAGTCCCGACGACTCAAACATCCCATTACCAAACAATCTGAAGTTAAAGCTCAAGACTTCTTTCTCGGCTCAACTATATCGGAAGCGACTTCATCTCTCCCTCTTGCTAGAAGACAACTCAGACGTACACTGGCCCCATCACACAAATCGATTTCCACTCACGGATACTGACTGACTGTCTTGTATGAAAACCATAGGCTGAATCCTAACGATCACCAACTAGCATTTCTGAACTTCAGCTTACTCACACGAGACCCTTACCCTGATCTCGCTAATAGAACTAAGGTGCTCATACCTACCTCTAACACCTCATCGGGCACATTCAAACTTGCATGCTTGTTAACAACATACGGAAGTACGAACTCAGAACCAATCGGAAGAGACAAAATCAAAACTGCACCAAAGGCTTATCTACTATAACATCGATATCACTTTGACTCTCACTCAAAGGTCTTTGCTTCTTTTTACCATCTAATACCAGAATCGGTCCCATCGTCTCTCACCAACAAAAATCAACTCACATACACGCGGACTCGAGCAAACAAATTGTACTTCAACTCCGGTACAACCATGCTCCTTTAACTATAGCAAAGAACTTCCTCCACATCATCCACATTTTTAAAAACCACAACTTCCACTTACCGATTCACGGCCCACACACTGGCCCCAAACTTACTAAAAGCAATAAATCAATCAACAATTTAACATACAAGTTGGGCTAGCAAAGGAAAGGTCCAAGTGGCTCAAGTATGATTTCCCTCACTTAAAATCCTTTTTCCGATGTAATAGAAGCAATGGGACTCTACTCGACATGTTTCAAACAAATCAGCACACATACATGCTCAACCAAGCATATAACAAGGCATACTTGCTAAACAAGCAAACTTATGCGTACGATCAAACAACATGCATTCTCAATCAAACAATTACACATCACAGCATACACGGGTAACGAGCAACATGCTTTTAAACAAACAATCAACATACTTGTCATACAAGCAATCATACTTACAAAGCAAGCAAACACCGTGCATATCAATTCAAAACATAAACTTACCTCACTTACCTGCCCAAGGTCTCGGAAACCTTAGGCTCTGATACCAACAAATGTAACCCCCTCGTCCCAGTCCGGCCGGATGACCGGTCCGAGTGAGCTACACGGGGAAAACCGAGTGAAAACCCCTAAGAATTTCCCCCTCGGTTAGCAACCCTATATTCTTTTTCTTTTAATTATTGCCTAAATGGATATTAAACCATAAGTGATCATACAGCGGAATGACATATGCGAAACAAATCAAACGAACTCAAACAATCATGTTACGGCCAAATTTTAAACTTTACTGCAGGTGGTATCGATACACCTAAGGGGTGTATCGATACCCCTTGACCAAGTCAACTGGTCAAAGTCAACCCATGGAGACCGTATCGATACACCTAGGAGTGTATCGATACCCTCCCCAATTGTTGACTTCCCACGGTCAACGCTAAGGGGACTGTATCGATACGTATGAAGGCCCGTACCGATACAGAACTGGACAGTAGCTCCAGTAGCAAAAATAGTATCGGTACGCCCCCTCGCGTATCGAAACACGAGGCCTGAACTATAAAGGCCGTATCGATACGGGACCAACCGTATCGATACCCCTGCTACGAAAACACAGGTTTGAGTTGATTTAAGGCACCAAGTGGCCCTTAAATCTCTCTCAAACCTCAACCAACACACTAACATGTATCCTAATATCAGACCAAGAGTTTAGGCATGATTAAACTTACAATTAAGACACATTTCACACATGGTGATGATTCACACATACAAGCAACTTAAGCTTCCAAGCATGACATTCCAACTAAAGGCAAACTCAAAGACACTTGACCAACATTCAAGATGAGCAATGTAGGCATGGATTACAACTCAACATGGCATCACAAGACATACGAAAGCAACGTAATTAAGGAGTCTAAACATGCTCCTAAACATCCAACAATAGCACAAAACAATAACACCTATCCCATTGCTTTACTATTACAATCTTTAAATTTGACTATCATACTTGAGCTAACCGTAAGCAACACTTGGAGACCCTTCCTTGCCCTTGCCACCCACAAGCTATATATTTGCATTGTCGAACAAAAGAGAGCGTAAGCATAAAAGCTTAGTGAGGGTAGCTCATAAAAACAAACCTTCGACAATGCAGGGTCCAAGCACGAGCTACAACCAAGATAAAATGCAAGTTCTTACCTCCGATCCACACGAGCCATAATTCTAAATGATGCATGAACATATAATCAATATCATGTCATGCTCAACATGTTTAAATCCACAACACATGAAATCACATATATTAAACCATGTTAGCAACACATCCCAAATCACATTGGCTCACAATTAACCACATATTGGCAACATAGACTACAATCCGTATTGGCACCTAGCTATGACTCGAATACGCGGATAACCGTTGGAACTCACATCCAACAACTCAACCATTACCTGACGGTGGGATTACACTCATCACCGTTCATGCGGAGGGGATTCCACTCATCCTCACGCCTCATTTCACGCGGAGGGGATTCCACTCATCCTCACGCCTCGTCGATGGGATTTCACTCATCACCGACTAATATAAATACAATTTCCGGGCGAACCCGTACTCCTCCTTGGTGACTCAACGCCACCAAGGCCACGCGCGACTTTTGACTCATGTGTACACACTAACATCCTAATGATCGATCATTTGTACCCAAGCATACTAGTGCCAATACTACACATTTCATTAATCATTCATAATATCAATTCATAACACTTTCGTGCTTAGCACGTACTTACCATGACTTACCGTCATGCACAAACCACATTTCCATGCCTAGCATGTACTCACCATGATCCTCGGATCATGAAACCACCTCATAATATCATTTCACATGTCAACACCACATGTACATCATTAACAACCATATCACATTATATTTTACACATGTGTATAACCATATCATATCTATCATCAACATGCATATAACAATACATCAAACATGCCCCAACATACATGTATACAACATATACATAATCAACACCATCACAATTTAATACGAGGCATATACAACCATTAAAAAGTGCAACCAAAGTCTCTAATCAAAGCTTGGGATTAGGCTACCACTCTAATCCCAACTCTAGGTGGGTTTACCAAGCCCATCCTAGGTTCACATGCTTGAACCAAATACTCAAAACCATTTTAAAAATATTTAACCACTCACCTAAGCTTCCAAGCTTCAAGCCAAGCAAGCAACCTCCCTCAAATTTCCGGATTTCTTCCCGAAGCTTCCCCAACACAAATTCCCGCTTCTAAACAACCTCAAACACATTTCAAACAATTCCAAATCAGCCCAACATCAAAATACCAACCCAGAATACAATTCAAATGCAATTTATCATGTTGCAAACCATGAACAAATCCCATTTTTAGCAATTTCGGGCAGCCCCTAAACCATGTCCAAAAACCATGTTTCCAACATCCATAGCACCCACAAACAATCCCAAATCAACCCCTAACCATAGCACTACCATTGGGCTATCAATTTCCACCTAAAACAACCCCCAAAACTCACCCAAAACCCTCCAAAAAACCCATTTATACCCAAATTCGGGATTCAACATAAAATTATGTAAAAATTAACTATGTTGGACCTTATGGGTAGTAAACAACATATATAACTTCAACAAATCGAAAACTCAAATTAAAGACATTAAAGTTTGCATTTTTAACCTAAAAACCCAAAACCCTAAATTTCAAAATCCATGAGCTTTATGAAAATTAAAGGTACCATCTTAAAGAGGAAGAGGAGAACAAGTTAGAAACGGTTTTACCTTTCAAAAATCGCCAACAAAGAGCATGGGGATGAAGGAATAGAGATTTGGAGAGGGAGGGGGTTTTTGAAGTGAAAGAGAGGAAGGAAGAAGATGAAGATAAGAATTAAAGTGGTCTTTTAAATTAAAGGGGTTTTAAAAATAGGAGACCCTTTAATTACACCTTTGCCATTAATGAGATGGCATATCTCATCCATGTTTAAAATTCATGAAATTGGTTCCAAAACAACTTAAGTCCAACATAAAATAATTCGTTTTGAAAATACGAAGCCTAAATATTAATTTATTATTTTAATTATAAAAACCGAAACCCGAAATAATATTTTAATATTATTTTCTCCCGGCCCCCAAACCCGGGTCTTACAAAGAAGCTAAATAATGCCATACGGAAGGACCACTTTCCACTGCCCTTCAGAGATTAGACATTGGACAAATTGGCATGTAAGTCATTTTATTGTTTATTCGGCAGCTACTTGGGCTACAATTCGATTACCATCGCTCTAGAAGATCAGAGAAAACTATGTTCACTTATCCATATGGGACATTAACTTTTAGAAGAAAGCTCTTTGGATTGTGTAACGCCCCAACAATGTTTCAGCGTTGCATGATGTCAATTTTGTCGGACATGATCGAGAATAACCTAGACGTTTTCATGGATGACTTCTCGATATTTGGCAAAACTTTTGAGTAATGCCTTCAGAGTTTGGAGCTTGTTCTACGAAGATGTATTGAAATTGGTGAAGGAAGGCATAGTTCTCAGACATAAAGTAACCAAGAAGGGACTAGAAGTTGACAAAGCAAAGGTAGAGGTATTCAAACAATTGCCACCACCCACAAGTGTCAAAGGTATTAGAAGTTTCTTGGGACACGTATGTTTTTATCTTCATTTTATTAAAGATTTCTCAAAATTTTCTAAATACTTATGCTTACTTTTGGAACAGAATACCACTTTTGCGTTTGATGATTCTTGTTTGAAAGCTTTTGAGGAATTGAAAGACAAGTTGATTAATGCCCTATAGTCGTGGCACCAGATTGGAATGACTCATTCGAGCTCATATGTGATGCCAGCGACTATGTCATTGGAGCTGTGTTGGGATATAGGCGTGGCAAAATTTTCCATACCATTTATTATGCCAGTCGCATATTGAATGAGGCCCAACTTAACTACACCACAACTGAGAAGGAGTTCCTTATAGTTTTCTTTGCGTTTGAAAAATTCAGATCTTACTTGGTGGGTAGTAAAGTTGTGGTGTACACAGACCATTCAGGACTTAAGTGTAACACCCCAATTTTGGGCTTAGAAGTTTTGGGTTTGGACCGGGCCGGTCGGATTGCGGTTCGAATATAAAAGGGTGATTTTAGGAAAGCCTAGTTCGGGTTGCATTAAAAATATGGAAAATATCTTAAAATCATCTTTTATTATATATAAGAGAGTGGTGAAATCAATTTTACAAAATGAGGTTTGGAAGTGTGACATTTTGGGTTAGTGACTAAAATGTAATTATCGAAAACTTGGTGATTGTTTTAAAAGGATTGAAACTTTGAATCTTTAAGGAGCTAATTTACCCAAGAAGAGTTTTCTCCAGATTTTTCTTAATAATTAAAGATTTAATTAATGGTTTTAATAAAAGGAAAAGGGAATTAGATATTTTGAGTTCTTAACTAACTTTTCTCAAAATTTTCCCTCTTCATTTTCTCTCAACTTTTCTCTCAACCCAAACACTTTTCTCCAGCAAATTTCCCTCTGATTTTGACTTCTAATGATGAGATTTCAATCTTCATTTGATCTCTAATCATTTCTACATCAAAACCTTAGCATTTGCTAATTGAATTTTCAAGAATCTTGGTTCCAAACAAGGAGAAACTCACATTTAGAGGTATGAACGTCCTTCTCCTCTAAATTGTAACGCCCCGGTTTTGGGCTTAGGAGTTTTGGGCGTTGACCGGTTGGTCAAAGTGCTGTTCGAATCTTAAGAGGTTAAATTAGGAAAGCCTAGTTCGGGTTGCATTAAAAATATGGGAAAATGTCCTAAAATCATCTTTTAATATAATTAAGTGAACTGTGAAATCAATTTTGGAAAATGAGTTTTGGAAGTGTGACATTTTGGCTAGTGACCAAAATGTAATTTTTGCAAGTTTGGTGGCTATTTTATAAAGGGTTGGAACTTTGAATCTTTAAGGAGCTATTAATCCAAAGGTGATTTGTCCAGATTTTTCTAAGATTTTTTAAGCTATTTTCTGATTTTAAAGATAACAAAAAGGAGGGAAAAGCTCATTTGGCAATTTTCTTAACTAACTTCCCATTTTCTTTCTCTCATTTTCTCTCAAACCAAACACTACATTTCCAGAGATTTGTTTCTGATTTTCTCACCTAAATTCCTCCTTTCAACTCTCATTTGATTCCAAATCAACATATCTTCAAAACCTCTTCAATTGCTACAAGTTTCAACAAGCATTTTGATTGCAAAAAGTGGAGAAATACAAGTTTGGAGGTAAGAACGTCCTTCTCCTCTAAACTATCAGTTCTTTACTGAAATTCCTAAGTTTTCAATCCTAAATTGATGTTCAATTAAAGGCTTTTAAGTTGATTTATGGATCTTGGCTTATTATGCAAGATCTTGATGATTTTTGATGATTTTCGTTAGATCTGAGTAATCTGTGTTTTAAGAGATGTTTTTGATGTTAAATGATCTCTAAAATGATGTGGAATTGAGTTTTGATTGATGCAATCCCGGATAGGTTGAGTTTCCTAAGTTTAGCTTGTGTTTTAAGGTAGTTTTTGAGGTGATCTTGGTGATCTGTTGTTGCTGGAGGTATAAGGTTGTTAATAGGTTGTTTTTAGATGTTATATGATGTTTATGGAAGTGAGGTTGTGCTGGTTTATGGCTGGGCTTTGTTTAGAAGTGGTTTGGATGCATTTTCGGTTGTGTTTGGTGGCCGAAAATGGAGGTTGGATGAGAGCAGCGAGTTTAGGTGCTTTCATTGAAGCAATTAATGCATGATGATGCATTAATCCTCTGCTTTGATGTGTTGAAACAGGGGAGGCATCTTTAGATCCAAGTTTGGTTGATCCGGAAGCTTGATTTGGTGCTTTGGCTTGAAGCAAAGTGGAAATCGGTGAGTGCAATTGTGGAAATTGGATTTTCAGTTTAAAAACCAAGGTTTGAAGGTTTTGGGAGCTTAGTTTAAGTCTAAACAACTTTGCTAAGCTCAAGTGTAAGTTTTCGGATTTTCTCTCTAGTGGTGGCCATGACTTTGATGTGTTGCAAAATGATGATTTGCATGTTTTACTTACTGTTTTGAAAGCATGTTTTAGCATGGATTTTGCTGATGATGTAAGCCATATGTTGAAGGTAACTCTAGGAAGGAGTACCTTGCTTTTGTACATTGTTTAAATGTGGATTGATGCTTAAAAATGCATGATGAAAATGGCTTGGTTAAATGCTTTAAAACAGTGGATTAAATGATGAATATGATGTATATTGGCAAGTGATGTTTTGAAAAGATTAAGGTCACTAAGGTGGTTAAAAGTCCTTGAGTGAGCCTTGTTACTTAAGATCATCAAGGTGGTTAAAAGTCCTTGGATGAGTCTTGTTGCGGACACTAAGGTGGTTAAAAGTCCTTAGGTGATCCATTCCATGGTGTTTAAAAGTCCATGGGGCCAAGGTGTTTAAAAGTCCTTGGGGCCAAGGTGTTTAAAAGTCCTTGGGGTGATTCAAGCATTGGACACAAAGGTGGTTAAAAGTCCTTGTGTGGTCCTTATTCATGGTGTTTAAAAGTCCACGGCCAAGGTGTTTAAAAGTCCTTGGGGCCAAGGTGTTTAAAAGTCCTTGGGAAAGTTGTTAAACTTGTTTTAAGAAATGAAATGTATCACTTGAGCCAATATGACATGTTAAGTAATATGTGAAGCATGAGATGCTTGTTTTAATGTTTATGTTGAAGCATGGATTGCTTGTTTTAAGTATGCTTTTGAGCATGTGCAAGGATTGATTTTAAGCATGGCTTATAAATGGTTTTAATTGCATTATTGAATTGTTTTTAATGAGCATGCCTCACTAAGCTTTTGCTTACGCTCTCTACGTTTTCTTAATTCAATAATGCAGAGCATTAGAGTACCTTGAGGGGCAGCAAGAAAGGGCAAGCAATCAAATTCAAGTGAAGCTCAAAGTATGGAAGGTTTTGTTAAACATTTAGCTTTTGTGTGATTTGGCAATGGGGGACCTATGTGTATGTTTTGGGAGGTGTTTGAGACTCCCTAAGTATGTTGAATGTTGTTGAGATTGCTGGTTTTTGAATTGGAACCTTATATGCTTGTTTTGGAAGTTTGGAGTTTGAATAGCTAGCTTGTGTAGGAAGCATGCCTATAGAATTGGGGCTTTTTGCGTATGATGTTAGATTGATGTTGTGATGGTTCCTATAAGTCTTAAATATGTTTAATTGCATGCTGGTAAAGTTTGGTGACATTTGGAGCATGTTTGAATGTTCAATTGCATGATTTGGTATGCTTGTTTGCTGCAATCTGTGCAGGCGTTTCGGAACAGTATGCACCGTTTCGGAACGGGTGCCTTACACGAACCCAGGCGTCCGAAACGGTGTGCACCGTTTCGAAACGGTTTGGTCTCTGCCAAGGCTGTGTTTCGGAACGGTGTCGATCGGTTTCGGAACGGCCCGTGTTTCGGAACGGTGTTGATTGGTTTCGGAACGGTCGACCGTTATGGGCTGACATTGGCAGTTATATGTTTTGAATTGTTTACGTTTTGGTCCTGAATCTTGTATGTTCAATTGTGTGAGCTTGGGAAGTCCTTTTGAGCTGAAATTTCACAGAGAAGCATGAAACCTGATTAATTTCAAGATGGTAACTTTAATTTGGGTTAAGTCCTTTTAATTATCAGAAATTACAATTTGGTCCCTAAAGTTGTAATTTGTTCAATTGGGTCCCTGTTTGATCTCTGATGTTTGTGATCTTTGAGTATGATGTTTGTGTGATCACAATTAGGATTAATGTGCATCTAGACAAGATTAAAAAGAAAAAAAAGGGTCGTTAATCAAGGTTGACTTTCGGGTTGACTTTGGTTTTCCCCGTGTGACTTTCTTAATTCGGGTCAACCGTCTAGGCCGGGTTAAGGGGGTTACATTTGGTGGTATCAGAGCTGAGTTTGCGAGTAATTGGGAATGAATGTATGCATGATTGAAGCATGTTTGCCTTGTATGCTTGTTGTGTGAAAGCATGTTCAGTGGTTTGAGATGTTGATGCAATTGAGATGTATGCTATGATGTTGCATGCTATGGAAAAATATCTTAAAATAATATTTTATTATATATAAGAGAGTGGTGAAATCAATTTTACAAAATGAGGTTTGGAAGTGTGACATTTTGGGTTAGTGACTAAAATGTAATTATCGAAAACTTGGTGATTGTTTTAAAAAGATTGAAACTTTGAATCTTTAAGGAGCTAATTTACCCAAGAAGAGTTTTCTCCAGATTTTTCTTAATAATTAAAGATTTAATTAATGGTTTTAATAAAAGGAAAAGGGGAATTAGATATTTTGAGTTCTTAACTAACTTTTCTCAAAATTTTCCCTCTTCATTTTCTCTCAACTTTTCTCTCAACCCAAACACTTTTCTCCATCAAATTTCCCTCTGATTTTGACTTCTAATGATGAGATTTCAATCTTCATTTGATCTCTAATCATTTCTACATCAAAACCTCAGCATTTGCTAATTGAATTTTCAAGAATCTTGGTTCCAAACAAGGAGAAACTCACATTTAGAGGTATGAACGTCCTTCTCCTCTAAATACTCAGTTCTTTACTGAAATTCCCAAGTTCTCAATCCTTGATTTGAGTTTTATTAAAGGTTTCATGGTTGTGTTCTTGATCTTGGCTTTAAAATGCAAGATTTGGTTTAATTTTGATGAAATTCGTATAAAATGGTTGGGCACTATTTTGAGTTGTCTTTTTAATGATTTTTGGATGTATAATTGATGTGAAATTGAGGTTTAATCAATGCAATCCCGAATAGGTTGATTTTCCTAAGTTTTGCTTGTGTTAATGGTGGATTTTGGGGTGATCTTGATGTTCTGCTATAGCTGGAGGTATAAGGACGTGATTAGATCCATTTTGGATGTTAATTGAGGTTTAAGAATGTTTGGAATTGATGGATCTTGGCTGGGTAGTGTTGTAGAGTTGTTTGGATGTGATTTCGGTTGTGTTTGGTAGCCGAAATGTGAGTGTTGATGAGAGCAGCGAGTTTAGGTGTCTTGGTTGAAGATATTAATGCATGATGATGCATTAATCCTCTGCTTTGATGTGTTTAAAATAGGGGAGACATCTTCGGATCCTTGTGGTGTTGATCGAGAAGCTTGATTGGTGTTTCGGCAAGCTTGCAAAACGGAATCGGTGAGTGAAGTTTGGTTTTCAGCTTTGAAACCTATGTTTTGAAGGTTTGGGAGCTTAGTAAAAGTCTAAACAACTTAGCTAAGCTCAAGAGTAAGTTTTCGGAAAAACTCTCTTGTTGATGAGCCATGAGATGGTTGAATGCAAAGTGATTTGTTAGCATGTTTTAATTCTGTTTTTGAAAGCATATTTTAGCATGTTTATTGCTGGTTTTATAAGCCATGTGTTGAAGGATGCTCAAGGTAAGAGATCCTTGGTTTTTCATTGATAAATGTGATTTCAATGCATAGTGATGCATGTGGATTTAATGGCTTTGTTAAATGCTTTAAAACAGTGAATTGATGATGTTAAATGATGTATATTGGCAAGTGATGTGTTGGTTTTAAAGTACTTGAATCGGATATAGTTAGCCAGCTATAGGGTTGGGTGCACCGTGAATAAAGTCGCCTTGGATGTCGAGGGGTTGTGATTGTACCATGCTCCATCCAAGTACACTAACGAGATGGTTAAGAACAACATGGTGGTTAAAAGTCCATGGGTGGTTCTTGTTTTAAGGTCACAATGGTGGTTAAAAGTCCATGTGTGGACCTTGTGTATTGTTAAGGTCATAATGGTGGTTAAAAGTCCATGTGTGGACCTTGTGTATGGTAAGATCACAATGGTGGTTTAAAGTCCATGTGGATCTTGTGTTGTATGTCCCGTGATCTCGTTAGTGATGTTATACAACTACCAATGAGTGATGTGGAGGGGTTGTGATTGTACCATAGTCTCCATCACGGGTGTTGAGGGGTTGTGATTGTACCATTGCTCCACCTGGATATTGGTAGTGTGTATGAAGCGTAAGGGACAACGCTTGTAATCCGCGTATCCGATTGTCGATTGTGTTGAATTGGAAAATGGTTGGATTATCACTTGAAAGCCAATATGACATGTTAATGATTTGAAGCATGAAATGCTTGGTTTATAAACATATGTGCATGATTCAAATGATGTTTGAACTAAAGGTTTTGAAAATGAGTTTTTGTTAATGCATTATTGTGATGTTTTAATTGAGCATTCCTCACTAAGCTATGTGCTTACGCTCTCTCTTTCTTAAACCAATAATGCAGAGCATTGAAGTGCTTAAAGGGGCAACAAGGTGGTCAAGAATCCAAGTGGAAGCTTAAGCTCATGTATGGTGACAATTTTCATAACTTGTTTAGCTTTTGGCATTTGGCAATGGGAAACCTATGTTGTTGTTTTGGGAGATGTTTTGGACTCCCTAAGTTGGTTTTATGCTTTCGGTGATGTTGAGACTTGCATTGGCCTTTTGTTATGTGGTTTTGAAGAATTGATGGTTTAATGGATTGCTATATAGGATGCATGCCTATAGAATTGGGTTTTTCTTAATTAGAAGCTATGTTGGAGTTTGGTCGATGCTAGTATGATTCATTGAGTGTTGAATGACTTGCTGGTACGATTTGGTTGTCTTTGAAGTATGTTTGATGGGTCAATTGTGCATTTAACCAGCAAAATTTCTGCAATCTGGGCAGCACGTTTCGGAACAGGTGCTACCGTTTCGGAACAGAAGGCTTGAAATGGCCGACCTTGGGCACTGAAATTGACGGTTATATGTTTTGATATCCTTGCGTTTTGGTCCTGAACTTTGTTTATGCAATTGCATGAGTTTGAGATGTCCGTTTGAGTTGAAATTTGGCAGAGAAGCATGAAACATGACTAATTTCATAATGGTAACTCAAAAGTTGGTTAAGTCCTTATTATTTTCAGCATTTGCATTTTGGTCCCTAAATTTTTAACTGCCACATCATCTTCCCGTTAGGATTTAACGACAGGTGGTTACATTGAAACCAATTAAATAGTTATGTGGTATATTTAACACAATTGAAAATATAGTGGTCAAATCGACACCAACCCCATAGTTCGGTGGTCATTAGTATAGTTTACTCTAAAATTAACTATAATGCGGCTTTTGAAAGGGCATTAGGGTTGGCAGTTGCGGCTGTCATTCTAGAGATTTTACTAGGACCATCTTGGGAGTGGATGTTGTCTCGTTCCTTGTCCCTTCAGTGTCGGTTGTCGAAGCTCAAGCCGTACGACTTGGGGGGGTCTCTTTCTCTTGAAGGAAAGTTTTACTAAAGTTCATTTTGAGTTGGATAACCTTGGTGTCATGAACCGGTTGAAGACCAATATTCTAAATGATTGGGAATCAGCGGCTATGAAAGACGATATTTTGGAATTGACTTCTTCGTTCCCTTTCTTCGATTTTTCTTATGTTTTCCGTACTTGTAATCGAGCCGCCGACTGGGTGGTGAAAGCTTTTCGAATGATCTTTTGTCTTGCTAATTGGCCATTAGATGTTTCTCCGAGCTTGAAGACCCTTTTTTAATTTTCTCTTGTCTTATGATATGTTTTTTTGATAAAAATAATTGTTGTCTCATTTTTTACTTCCATTCCAGATTTTCATTTATATAGTGAGTATTTTGGCTAAAACAACATATAAGAGAAACAATCGATAAAGAGATGAAGAGATCAAATATTATTCCCTAATGTTCGAAGAGCCAACAAAATTTTCCGTTCTTCTTCCCCCTTCTCTCACTCTTATTATCCTTCATTTTTCTTTGTTTTTTTTGGCCTTCTAAAACAACTTTTTTATTAGTTCACCTAATTTTTTAATTTAATTCAGGGTAAAATTTCACCGGAAGTACCTTATGTTTAGTGAGTGCTCTATTTTGGTCACCCAATTTGAAAAAAAGGTTATTCTAGCCATTACGTTTTCGATCGTTACTGTTTTGGTCACTCGAACGTTAGACTTCGTTAGCACCCGTTAATACGATGACATAGCACGTTAATAAAAAATTAATTTCTAATTTAACCCTAAACTTTCAAAACTTTATTTTCACCATCTTCCCAAAACTTCACCCTAAAACTTTCAAAATTTGATTAGAGTATCTTGAATCTCACATGTTGAGTTGAGTGTTTTATGTTTCTCAGGTTGCAGATGAAATTATAGAAGAGTTCGCCGCCGCTCAGACTAATGCAGCGGGATCTTTGGATGAGGTTTAATTCCCAGGAATTTCAAGTTCTTATTCTTTAATTTATCTGATGCTTACCACTTACTTGTAATGCAAAAATAAATGAGCATTTTGAGTTATTCAGTTCCATGAGATGAATGTTCGGCGAGGGGTGTATGATGCATTGAATGTACTTATGGCAATGGGTAATATTACGAGGGAGAATAAAGAAATAAGGTGGAAGGAACTTTCTCCTACACAAACGAAGAATTGGAAGAACTTAAGGTTGGTGATCTTCCGAGTTACTGGATGTAACGAAAAGTTTTGATTCAATGAAAGCAGCTTATTTGAAAGATTTAGAAGAACAAGTAAGTTTTTTTTTTTTTAAAAAAAAATCTATTACATTTGGGCACCATGTTGGTATCTATAGAAGACCTGCTTGTGAGAAAATTTAAAGTATACACATGATTCACGAGCCATTTACGACAGTGCATAAATGATTCTTTTCCTGTTTATTATTTTGGTTTGTTCTTGAAAGTGGGTTTATCAGCTACCTTCCATGCCTAACCTGTCTATGAAAAAACAAATTGCAGGTCTCCATAACATAATCAAACGGAACCAGCGGATGCTCAAGAATAATGCAGCTCCTAAAGAAGGATTTACCTTGCCATTTATATTGGTTCAAGTATGAATATTTCTATCTTTGCAACTGGTAAAAGATTCATGTATTCTTTGACCCGAAATATAAATGAAGTAGACTTGCCTGTTAAAGTCAAAGGGACTAAAACAGTAACGGTCAAAAACATAAGTGGCCAAAATAACTTTTTTCCAAATATGGTGACCAAATAAGAACACATGCTAAACATAAGAGACCTCCAATGAAATTTACCCATTTATTCATCAAAATCTTTATGAGCCATTATTTATTTTTATGATGATAGCCAACAAGGTTAAAGTTCGAATTCCATCACTTGTAATCCCTTCTATCCTCAAACTAGTAATTAATACGAAAGAAGAGAACGTAGTTTCATTTTAAGGTACCGAGAAGTTCAAAAATTACAAAACTATAATACTTCAATACGTAGTCTCTTTATCTTTCTCTCTCTTTCCCCATCTATAACCAAAACCAGGATTCAAAGGGAATCCAGAACCTTGGGAGGAACAAAAATGAAACTCACAAAACTGAAACATCAAAAGGGTCCCTATATTCATGCAAAAGCTCTGCCCAGGATGTTCTTTACATCATGAGCATTGTGCAGTCAAAGACTAATCCAAAATTTGAAGCACCCCGTTATGACAGTCTCTAAACTCTCATACATGCTTTCTTAATACAAACAAGATTTGTTAAGTTCTATTTGGGTTTGGTTATGCAATCTTGGTTGCCAAAACTGTTTCTCTGTAGCAAAAAAGAGAACAGACAGTTCTAGTACTCTGAATTGGTATTTAGAAGTATAGGGTTGGTTAAGTGGACAGCTCAATCAGAATCCTTGGAAGAACCCAACTATGAGTCTACCCCATCAGAAAGCTTTTCACCGTTAGCTAAAGTATCAGAACTACCTTGCTGGTGGCTCTCCTCAGTGGTAGTAGTTCGAGCTCTCCCTGCTCTCGATCGAATATTGGTACCAATAGGAAAGGGTTCCTACATAAATGAGAAACTAGGGGTTAGAAAATGCTTGAGACTTCCTTAATTACAGATATTACAGTAGGGAAAGCTGCACAAATAAAACTACAATACGAATCTAGAAAGTAAGAAAAAGAAATTACATTGAGCTTGTTTATTGAGTGTGATACAACTTACCTGATCACCAGCATTTGGGCCATAAGTATGAAAGAGAATAGGTCGGCACCGTTTATCTTCATTCATCAGGCTTGAATTCTGGAAATGGGCAATAAGAGCAGCCTTTCCCTGAATCCTACCATATGCAAGAGATGCCACCTTTTCACTGTTGAACTTTTCCCATTTTTTGCCATTAAATGCCTGAAGAGATGCATTGGTTTAACCTGATTAGTTTTAATATATTAAAATAAAAAGAGAAGTACACAACACCACAACCACAGATGCGGATGATGGAGATATTAGTGTGGCATATCATCCTTGTATAAACCTTATAGAAAGGAATAATCTGTTGGGGATCGATCATGTTTATGAATGCATAGCCCACATTGCATTTGTTCTGCAGATAATATTTGTAAAATTTAGGGTCAGTAATATATTCAACGAGGACATGTAGCATGCCCAAGAATAAATCAGTGTCAGGGTTGGAAAATGGTTTGATCAAACACTTAAATTGCTTACCTTGAAGTCAATCGGCAAATAAATAAAATCATAAGTTCCTCGACAGTGCTCATCAATGGCTGCCAGAAGCATCTTTGAGGTATACCTGCAAAATTACCATTTAACTTTTTTCTTTAAAGTGATAATCATTTGAAAGAAAAGACATGGGAAAAGGAAAATAAATATTTACTTAATGAAACGAGTCTATGTTACTGACTCTTCATTTTTCTTGAAATACCCATGTTCAACACCCATATCCAACACACATTCAGATGTGGATATAAGATGTATAATCCTTCAAATACATGGAAACCTTACAAAAAAAATACAGCATATCCATGTCAGACACATACTAGTATCTGACACTCACTCTCAAGTCCAAATAACATTGAAATGAGATATAATACTGGAAATGAACACTAGAACAAAATCACTTTAAGATTATTTAAGTATTCACCACCTTTACTAATTCCTGGAACTATATTCCCAAACACCATCAAATTGAATGAATAGGAAACAATGTCTGGTCACAATAGAAACAACATAGCAAATTTGGTGGTCCAATTATTAACTCCATTTTGGAGCAGATTTTGAAGGCAGAGGGCTGCTCAAATGAGTATGATGTTTACGACTTTAAGGCCAATCATCAAACTATTGTGTTCAAGCAAAAGAAAGTTTGAAAGGTAGACCATACTATGCAACAAATTTAATTTAATGGTACAAAAGAACAACTCAAAACACAAGAAATAAAGAATAAAATTACTGGAATTTGCACGAGGAGCAGAGTACATACTTGTTGGGTATGTTTTTAATCATAAGTGTTGTTCGGCTGTCTTCCCCACGTATGATGCGGTCGATATCAAGCTCATACTGTTTCTTATCGGTATTAGTAGAATTTGATCCATTTCTACGGTGTGAGAAGTTTCTAACACAACCATTAGGAGAATCAAGAGATGCAGGCATTGAAATCATAGGGTTCCTGCCAGGGAGAAGGTGGCACATCTGCTGAGGAGAATGTACCCCACCATTTTTTGTCAAATTCATACAATTTCCACCAACATGAGAAAAAAAGTTGTGGGAAGCAATTTCCACTGGATGTGATGGCGAACTACCAGTAAAAGCCACACTTCCAAGGGATCCAAGGTGAAAACCTGAAGTTTCAGGAGATTCCCCAGCATAAGGGTGCCGTCTGTCCCAGAATGCTGAATTAACTGGTGGTGCTGAGCCAATGTGGTGGGATAAAGGCGATCCTACATTCAACACTAGAGGAGAAACCCTAGGAAATGAAGGGATTTGCGGAAGTTGATTAGCATGAAAACCATTAACAAATGATGGAGAATTTGGCAAAACCACACTTGATGGATGTTGCTGGCGTGAATTGGAATTGTTCCATGCATAATGATTTCCATTAAGTGACAAACTTCCATTTCCAGGTGATCCAAAAACTACAGAGATATTTTTAGCAACTCAAAGTTAGAAGGCAACATGAGTAAAATCCAAACCATAAGAAACAGAGTGGAATTCAAGAATAAAGAATGAAATTTTCCCTAAAATTGTAACATAGTGAATTCTGAAATCTATAAAATAATATTAACATAATAAATTATGAAAATCCCTACAATCCCACGATGGAATGCGACAAAGAATAAGTAAATCATATTCCAATTAATATTGGATATCATAATCAGCTGAACTTACCCCCGGCATTAGGTTCCATCAGGTGCCCATTTGAATTTGCTCCCTGAATGTTCCTATTTTCAAGTCCTTCAGCCATCATGGGACCAATGCAGCTACCCATGTCTGTTATGGTGATAGAGGAGTTCGATGGAATACCACCATTGGCCAAGCTATCATGATAATCAGGAAAGGAACGAGGATGAAAACTTGGGACACCTTGGTTAGCAAACTTCATTTCATCCATAGAGTGGTTGGACTCCTGAAGGCTTAATTGTGCACCTATAGGTGTCACTCTTGCTGGAAAGGCTAAGTTAATTGGAACACTAGAACTTCGATGAGATTCAACCAATGTGTTTACAGGTGCAAAAACCTGGGTAGACCCATTATCCATGCAGCCAGATACAATTACTCCTGGAGAAATCGTCGCAACAAATCATATGTATGAAAAAACCGAAACCTTTCTTCTGAAGAAACAGCTTACAATGAACCAACTAGATGGCAGAATTTACAGGAAAAAGCGTACCAGTGTGTCCCGATGATACATCATCAAAGTGGCTGTGGCATAGGTTAGGTGCATCTTGCTCATGCTTAGGCTGTTGCATGAAACTGTAAAAGAAACTTTGGTTTACCACCACTACTTAAAAAGGCGATATGGAATGAAATACAACTTGGATGCACAAAAAGCATATAAGCCATCTAAAAAATTTATTACAAATGTCAATATTTACCAACTCCATAAAGGAAAGTTAAAGCAGAAATAGTGAAGTCACAGAACCATCGTATAAGCACTAAAAGAGATTTCACATTTTCAGGCGCCAGGATCAATGAAAAGGAGAAAATACAAAGGTCCCAAAGAAGTTAAAAAAGCATAACAAGTAAATAATATTACTGTCTAACATCAACAAGCATAACAAGTAGATGATATTACCGTCTAACATCCCATGGACGGCTTGGTTCAAGTTTGATCTGCTTCCCAGCAATGTCACTCTTATTCAGTGCATGAAAAGCAGCTTCTGCAGCTCTAACATCATAAAACTCAATGAATTTTAGGTTATTCTTGTTTTGAGTCTCACAGATCTGTCACACAAATAAGCACATGATCTAAACATTTATCATCCCAAATAGAAGGAATTGTGAAGCTGACGGAATTGAATGAATCCTTACTTCTTTAATTTCCCCAAAAGCACCAAATATTTGATGAAGCTCATCAGTAGAAACAGCAAAATCGAGGTTGAAAATAACCAGCATCCCTTGGTTTACATCTTTTTCAGATGGATTATCCTGGGGTTAAAAAGGAAATTTCAAACATAAATGAATAAACCATTAATGTCTGACAGGAAATGCTTCGGCAGCTTAGGAAAAAACCAAAGGTTATAACAGCAACAATAATACTAGACAGTAACTACTCAGAACTAAATGGTCGAAGCGCACCTTGGGAATTGAATAATGTATATCAAGTTTCCTGTGCTTCAATGGCTTATTTTGCAGAGCACTCATTGCATTTTGGGCTGCCCTTATATCATAATAAGAAATCATAACAAACCCACGATGCTTGCAGGCAGTATAGAGTGTTCGAATATCCCCATATTGCTGACAGAAAGAAACAGGTCGTCAATTTAACTTACTTGAACATGTACCCTTCGAAAGGAGAGGATGGAGGATAATCGCTTAAGTCTCAGTATGCCATGTAACAGGTGAAAAGGAACACAAACCTCAAAGAGAGCCTTTAACTCTGAGTCTTCGACATTGCTATTAATGTTCCTTACATAAAGTGTCCTAGAAGGATGTTCGCCAACAGTTGAGCCATTGGAACCCTCTAGACCATTGAATACTCCAAAAAGATCTGAATTCCTTGTACCCATGGATACATGATCATCCCCTTCTAGTTCCATTCCTCCGCCACTGCTGAATAAGTCAAAATCTTCCAATTCATCTCCTTTACTAGCATGAGAATTAAGCCCCAATTCATCATTCACTCCAGAAAAGAGATCGTCTTCATCAGGAAGGAGATTTCCGATGGTCTGTGCCTCTATTTCTTTCATAGATTTGCAAGGTTCTTCCTCATTATGTGGAGCAGCTTTACTAGCATGTTGAAAAGATACATCATTCCCCAATAATTTCACTGCATAAAGATAAAAGCAAAGCAGAGAAAATTATCAATTGTGTTACAATAAAAACACCTGAAATCAGAAACTGGAAAAAAATTGCAGAGTGAAAATGTCCTCCAGAAGAGAGAAGGGGAAATAGAGAAATAAAAACAGTGCTTATGGCATGTTAATAACTTAAATCATAAAAAGTTTCATATTTTCTTTTAGAATTACGTTTTCCTGACGTTGTAGAAAATTAATAGTCATCAATCAAACCATAAAAGGCTATATTTATTCATCTGATAAAAGCAAGAGACAAACAATGCTAACATGGTATGCATGTGCATATTGCCTCACAGTTAATAGACACCAATACACATGTACATAAGCCTGATATACATAGATAAAGAAACTTACACTTTCTACTAAATATTTCAGAAAATGAACTTGAAAACAGGCTGCTTTCATGCTGAATCACATTGACACGGGTGTTGTTTCTATTAAAGTTGACTGGTGGTTGCATATATAGATGTGATAGTGATTTGGGATGGTGATTCAATGGATTCCTTGAAGGCTTAAACAAATTGGCAGTTCCCTTCCAACCAATGCCTAACTGTTCTTCTTGATCTCTCACCAGCAGATCTGCTGGAGGATGTTCCGAGCTGACAACAGACAACTTTTTCAATGGAGATGAACCAACCACCTTGCCTGCAAAGAACAGGAGTTTTTATTAGACAGAACATGAAGATAAACATGCACGGAAAGCAAAAAAAAATCCATTTTAAAGATTATTTTTAAATGCGACCCACACCACTTGTCTAGTATAAAATGTTTCAAGTTTGTAGGAAAGGAAAAATTTAGGAAGGAATTACAAAGTTTTACATGCTGCACAAACAAAAATCCCATAAAGCAAGAAACATATTTCTAAAAAGAATATGCAAAATAAGGGGCTTTATTAAATTAATCAAGGTTAAAATGCACATAAACTATCTTAAGGGACAAACCTGTGTTCTAAGCAAGATCATCTAGAAGGGTGAATTCCGAAAAGAAATATTGCAATTTCGAAGCGGAAAAACATTAAGAAGAATACCAACTTTGGGCCCTTAATTTTACCAAGGAATTTCAGGAACTTCCGAAAAATAATAGAACGAAATTCATTCTATATATATACATAGCAATAAACACAATCATTTATCACATGAAACTGAGAACTACTTATTAACACAATGAAACAAAATTTCATCAATAGAGACGACAGACTCTCCCACTGAAATTTACGGACGTAGGCAAATGAGGTGCTTTAGGAGAACCATCAACAAAGTAAGCTGATTGCTGCATTCTTTTGACGAATACCAATTTTCGTAACAGAATTTGGAGTGACTACAGCCTTCTGTTACGCAATAATATGATTTGAATTGGAAATAAAACTATACTTAAGTTTACCATTCTGACTTAAAAACTCAGGAGGAACTCCTTTCATACCAACAAAACATAACAGTTGGAAGACTCTAGTTATTAGATCAATCTTTTAGGACTTTTCAGCCAATTGTAAAGGTTAATTATGGCTCTTATGTACACCTCACATACCATCAATAATTCAGGGGTCATAGTTTCTCATGGTAATCAAGAGGCCGAATTTACAGTTTATTAAGATAAATGATTACAATACAAAAACCTTCAGTCTTAGAATCTAAGCCTACGGACAAGAAATTGACAGCCAGCTTAAACAGTCAATGCAGCTACATAAACTGATTAGCAGCAGATAGAACCAGAGACTCAGATATCCACAGCACTGTTCTTACCTTGATTATCACACATGGTTTTCGGCTTCAAAAATCCAACTTGTATCTGACCAAAAAAAGTTTATATTAAACCGACATGAAACAAATTAATGTTTTCTAGAACCAGGAGACTTAAAAGTTCCAAATGTATATATATAAATATATATATATATATATATCACAATTTTAAAACAACCCCTTACAGGAACCCTGCAACATCGTCTAACAAGAATAAGAATAAAATAACCTCAAAGTATAAATGAAGTTACGAAAATTGATTGTATTATTATACACAGACTGAGTGAGTACCTCAGCTGGGAAACTGTCTTCAAAACAGCAGGATGATACCGATGCATTCCTTTGATCCATTATCTCAAATGGCATTGTTCAGCTTGAACACAACACAAACTAAAAACCAAAAGCAAACCCTTGAGATTTCTCACTCCCAGCACGGTCCCAACTTAATGGTCTTCTATCCTGGAAAGCATTCAAGACAGTTTTCTAGTCAGTAAACTTGTTAATTTATAAAATTAAAAATGACATCAGAAATGTTTTAGGTTGTTAAAAATTTTGAAGAGAAATTAATCCATTGATTTAAATTCTGAACTGTTTTGCTTTAAAATATCAAAAATCGTAGAAGGAAGTGAAGATGACACAAAAGCTAGCTATTTTCTTAAAAAAATGGCAACTGACAAGGATTTTTGAAGGAAACACATGGCCATCTTTTTACTTTATAACAATTCAAATAAGTTGAAACAAGATGTACCGTGAAAAGTAAAGCCACTTACCTACCAACGACCAAACAAAATTTGCCCCGTTACGTTTCTAAGAAAAGGTGAGAAAATTTTTGAAAGAAATATCTTAAATCATAAATATGATCAGAAAAACGGAAAAGAAACTAAACTAAAAGAAACTATATTTTCCTGAATTAAAGCGAATTTTCCATTTCCAAACAACAAAATCGAAAGACTAAGTTCCAATATTCAAAATGCAATTCTTTTTTCCCCTTTCCCACGCTTTTCTAAGCACCTAAAAAATTATTTATGCAACTTCAACCCTGGAAAGAAAATTGTTAACAAAATTCTCTTTTTTACACGTATCAAATAACAAAATTGTACAAAATCACTGATCAGATCAGGGAATTGGATTATATATATAAAGCCTATATGAAATTTTACAATAAATTTGAGGTAAATAGCCCAAAAGTTGTCTAAGTTTGACCTGAACAAAACAGAAACCAAGCCTTACCTTTTGAACCAAAAATCTTGAAAATTCCGCAACCCTTTTCATGAATTGATGCCCAAGGTGAGAGCAGCAGGCATTTATATATTAAAAAGGAGCAATTTAGAGCGAAAGAAAAGAAAAATAAAAATTCAAAGCATAAAGGAAGCAAGGGATCTCAGCATCTTTTCCCCTGCATTTCAAGCCATTACTCACAAAACGAGAGAGAATATCTTCCTTTTCTATATACATGATTTTTTTTTGTTTTCTTCTTCAAAATCATAATTACAGAATCATTTAATGCGATTTATAAAAAAAAGAAATGGAATTTTATTCCCTCTCTATTACGGCAGCTTGATTCCGAGAAGACGACGCAAAATAAAACAGAAAAAAAATGCAAAATTCCGACGATCAAAGCGAAACTCCGGCGAGATTTGGCTTCTCGCCGGTCGCTCACCGATACGTTTTTTTTGGAAAGAGAAACAAAAGAGAAAGGATAAAAAAGATTTTGGATTTTAGATATAGAAAGAGAAACAGAAGGTTTGTGTCGTGTTGCGCTAGCAGCGCTACGTTTTGACAAAGGTAACTTTACTATTTATGTGTAATATGTATCTATTTATATGTATAATTTTTTAATCAAAACTAGATTTTATTAAAATAATAAAAAAATTCACACATAACCATAACTTAAAATATAAAAATAAATGTAGAAAATCAAAGAGTATGTAAATATGAATAATAAATTTAGTTCTTCTCATAAAATTTTCTTCATTGTTCTTTAAATCTATCACCATAGCGATATTTTAGAGAAAAATATTGTGTAAGGTTCAATTGTAACATACACAAGGTTGTAGACGTCTTTAGTATCATCCTGTCATAAAAGCAGACAAAAAATGTGTCAAACGAAAAATGAAGAACATACCAAAACAGCCGACGAAAAATAAAAATTAAAACAAAAAAACGAACAAAATTAAGGAAAACAAAGAAATAAAAAAAAAATCACCACTGATAGATGACCAAAGCTAGCGCCATTGCCTTGAAAAACTTAAAACTATTAAAAAACTCTAAAAAAAATAACCGCTGCAGAAAAAATGTAAAAGTGGGAGAAAGTGGGCTAAACTGATTTTCAGAATAATTTGGATGGAATTTTATTTATTTGTATAATTAGATATCTAATTTCTTAATGGTGCAATTAGGTACCTAAATTTTTAATGGTGCAAGTATATACTTAACTTTCTCATGGTGCAATTAATTATTTTTTGAATAGTCTTAAGGTGATTACAAGGTAGTATATGTTTATACTTTTCTTAACTTTTAGATGTGTCCCACGCACCTTGCAAACAAAGCAGAATGAACCCGAGTATTTTAGGATGGATATTACTCTATTTTCTACTGGGACCACTCGTTGATTCATGGTGCAATTAAATACTTAACTTTTTTTGAAATTAGCATTTTTTTTAATTTCATGTATTCATACTTCAAATTTTAATGGATAGTTTTTTAATTAATAAAACATGCCATCCTTTAACTAAACTACATTAAAATTATAAGTATGAACCAATTAAAATTGAACATGTGCAATTAAAAAAATGTTAGGCATCGAGATTCACTAATTGGCCTAATGGCTAAGGATGTTCATATTGTCTCATCTTGTAAGGTTCGAATCTCGGTATAAGAATGTAATACCCCCTCTATTTAATAAAAAAATGTTAGACATCTAATTGCACCTAAAAAAGTTAGGTATCTGATTGAAAAAAAAGTGGGGTACTACATTACACATAAATGTCAAAAATTAAGTGCCAAAAGTTATATTTACCCTTTAAAAATAAGAATAATAAAAAATATAAAGGAAATTTATATTTTATTTTTTATTAAGGATATTAAATTCAGGCAAACATCTTGATTCAAATTTATACAAAATAAGATAACATGAACATTTTTAGCCATGCTAAAGAAGGCTTGCCCAAGGTGAATGAATAGTATGCCCCTCTCAAGGGGTGTGTGAAGTTTAATATGGACGAGGCAGTGTTCGGTAGCTACGGATCAACAGGAATTGGAGGGCTTCTTAAGAACCAATTGGACGTGACTTTAATCGAACTTTCAAGGTCCATTGGGACTACAGATCATGCTTCTACTAAATTGGTAGCTATTGGGAAGCTATGTTAATTTTTGCAGGATCAAGATGGGCAAATGAGGCAGTTCTAGTGATGGAATCGGATTGCCTTAAGACGGTGTCATGGATTTGCAAGCCTTCTTCAGCCTCTGTCACTTTTAAGAGCTTGGTGACCTCATGCTTTGAGGCTGGAAAAAACTTAACTTGGAAAATTAATGTTGTAGGGGAAATCAAAATCTCGAAGCAGACAGGCTAGCCATAAATGGAATTAATCGTCAAGAGGCTTGTCTTAGAATTTTTTACCGTGATGACCCTAAGGGAATACAAGTGGTATTAAACAAGGGAAATGTTGTCCTTGCGTTTTTCGTTGTTGTGGGGGGTTTTGTTTCACTCTATAAGTTGATGTTGTTCGTTGCAAAATGGTTGTATTGACCGTGTATTGAGACTGAGCGTATGAATGGCACCGTCATGTTACACTCTTTTTCTTCCATCTAGGTTTAGGGAAGTTTTTTAACGAGGCTCAGTTCGGTGCTAGCTTAGGCTATTCATCCTATTTTTATGGAATTTAATCATCCTATTTTTATTTCTAGAAAAGTAGTTCTCTAATTTTTTTTACAATGACATCTAAATTTTATTAATCACCATGAAAGATAATACAATACAATGCATCAAAAAGAGAGAAAAAAGGGACAAGTCCACTAAAAGTATCTTACAATGGTGCAAAGAAAAACAAACACTTCTATCGAGATTAGCATACCAAAATCTAGAAACCTTCGTGAATCTCTTTGTCTCTATCCAAAAGAGACGCTTTACGGGGTGAAAAGGGAATGGTGAGCGAACCAAGCTACCAGGCAAATTGCTCCGCTACCCAAGTCTGATTACAACGACAATCAACCATCAACCGAGTGGGGATCTATCTTTCTAAGACCACCGACAAAATCATAATCAGATATTAGCGTCGTGAAGATCTTTGTACGAGCACCAATCGATCGCTAAGGTATGTCGATATCATGCCACAATGACAAATGAAACGAATCACAAAAAATTCAAAAAAAAACGTGTCACAATGACAAAGGAAACGCGTGGCACAAAGACAGAGATTCTTATTAAAATATGAAAAAATAAGAAAAATAATAGACACGGTGGTCGACAATTAATACTAAGAGTAATTTTCGACCACCAACCAAAAGAAGAAAAGCAAAGTTGCAGACGGTATAATTTTGAGAGAGACGGCTAGGTTACCCGAGAATACAATAGTCCTCTACTTTTCAAAACTTAAAAAATTGAGTCGAATTAATAACATTGCTAAAATTATTTTGCTAAATTCACTTATGTGATATTTTAAAATAAAAAATACTAACTTGGAAACTATATAAATAAAAAATGATGTTGTAATATACTTGAATTGAATAAAAGAATTTTAAAGGTTAACAATTGAACTTAAATGTTTAAATACGAAATTAAATTTCTTGAAAATAAAAGTGGAAGAAATTCTAAATGTATAAACACTGCATGGACTTTGAGCATATTCTAACCTAAAATCAAGTCCTCTTCATAAAACATTTTTTTTATATTTACGGTTAATGTAATTTTTTTAACCACCGAACATGGTAGCTTGGTTTAATTTAGTACTTAAACATTTTTCAGATCCACGTTACTATTTGTAAAACTTATGTTTGATTTTGATACAACAAATTATTTTAAGGATTTATTTGTAAATTAAATAAATTTTTAAGTACTTTAAAGTCTCACAATTAACTCAAAATTGACAAGTAATTTTAAGCTCAAATTGTTTTCCAAAGTCAAAACTTAAACCCTATAAAATTTTCTAAGTATTTTTAAGCCAAACATACAAAAACGTACAAGCGTTTCGATACACTCAAGGGTGTTTCGACACGGCCAAACCTTATTTGGCTACTGGAAGAAATCGTTTCGATACAACTTATATTGTTTCAATACAACCTTCTCTAGGGTTTAAGAATTTTAAGGGCTCTGAGAGATTTGTAAAATCTTAGCATTTATTATTTTTGACCGTTACTTGTATGTTATTCGGAACAAGCAATTTTTAAAAAAGCAGTTAATCCGTATCGGCACGCCTCAGGGTCACTTCATACGGATATTAGCAGTAGCTTAAGTGAGAAAATTGCATCGGTACGGCCAAAGTCGTTTCGATACAACCCCATATATCATTTCGATACGCATTCTCGCGTTTCGATACGCTCTTATTTATTACCGGCAACATCTCTTTCTATTTTGAGACAGAGATCGGTACGGAACTTCATGTTTCAATACGGGAAGGTGCAGGAGTGCATTTATGGTGGGAAATAAAGGCTCTAACGTCTTTATTGATGACCTCAACCACCATAACGTCTAGAAATCAATGCAATGGTATAAATGCAAGCCTCAAAAGCTTCAGCGGCAACTATTGAACCTAAAAGCAACATCCAAGCAATCAAATCCTAACGTCTAGAAATCAATGCA
The DNA here is from genome assembly GCA_958450335.1 of Hibiscus tridactylites. Lineage (NCBI taxonomy): Eukaryota > Viridiplantae > Streptophyta > Magnoliopsida > Malvales > Malvaceae > Hibiscus > Hibiscus tridactylites. The sequence goes on from OY288287.1 coordinate 10,478,480, forward strand.
ATGGTATAAATGCAAGCCTCAAAAGCTTCAGAGGCAACTATTGAACCTAAAAGCAACATCCAAGCAATCAAATCCAAACCTTAGCACTAATTGTAAAATTCTTGTACCCAACTCCTTAAGTTATTATTGTAAATCAAATTTGAGAGTTTAGGGATTGTTTGTAAATCAATTGGGCTATATTTATCTTGTGAGAGATCAATTGTAATAGCCAATATTCTTCTTTGAAAAATGAGAGTCTTGTGGTTCAATCTTTGGGTAGAAAAATTGAACATTGTAAAGGTTGACTCCTTAGCCTAGAAAAGGGGAAGAACATATTAGTGGAGAATTTGTTGAAAATTCTTAGTAGGAGCTAAGGTAGTGGATGTAGAGCTTGTTTAGAAGCTTGAACCACTATTAGTGCCTTGTCTATCATTTTTACTTATTCTTTTTGCTCCCTCCAATTTTTAAAGTGCCAATATACCCTCTTTTGGCCATATCGGTTAATTTGACCCACTCAACAATTGGTATCAGAGCGACAGAGCCTATCTCTTTAAAGGCTTGACAACCACAAGAGGAGATCCTAGAAGAGTGTTGATCAACTTCTGAGTCAAGTCATGGCATCTACCTTCGGGCCAAGCATGTACGAGTCTCAATATATCACCAAGCTACTTTCAAGGTCCATTGGGACTACAAATCCTGCTTTTACTGAATTGGTAGCTATTGGGAAGCTATGTTAATTTTTGCAAGATCAAGATGGGCAAATGAGGTAGTTCTAGTGATGGAATCGGATTGCCTTAATGTGGTGTCATGGATTTGCAAGTCTTCTTCAGCCTGTCACTTTTAAGAGCTTGGTGACCTCATGCTTTGAGGCTGGAAAAAACTTAACTTGGAAAATTAATGTTGTATGGGGAGATCAAAATCTCGAAGCAGACAGGCTAGCCATAAATGGAATTAATCGTCAAGAGGCTTATCTTAGAATTTTTTACCGTGATGACCCTAAGGGAATACAAGTGGTATTAAACAAGGGAAATGTTGTCCCTACGTTTTTCGTTGTTGTGGGGGTTTTGTTTCACTCTATAAGTTGATGTTGTTCGTTGCAAAATGGTTGTATTGACCGTGTATAGAGAATGAGCGTATGAATGGCACCGTCATGTTACACTCTTTTTCTTCCATGGCTTAGGGAAGTTTTGTAACCCCCTCGTCCTGGTCCGGACGCTTGGCCGGTCCGAGTGGGTCACACGGGGAAAACCGAAGCGAAACCCGTTAAGGTTCCCCCTCGGTTAGCAACCCTAGAAAATTTCTTTTTAAATTAATCTTGTCTAAAGGCATTATTGAATCCTATGTGAGAAAGGCAACAGCGGGAGAACATACGAGATAAAACATCCAAACAGCTCATCAACCAGACCATTTTTAATCCTTTACAGCAGGCCGTATCGGAACGCCCTTTGGGTGTTTCGAAACGCCATGACTTGGTCAACTGGCCAAAGGCAACATGTTGAGTCTGTTTCGAAATAGGGGTGACCCGTATCGAAACGAGGTCAACGGTCAACTTCTCGTGGTCAACGATACGAAGACCGTTTCGAAACGCTAAGGCCTGTTTCGATACATCAATTTATCGTCAAATTCTCAGATTTCCAGTGGAAAAATCGTATCGAAATGTTCCTTAGGCGTATCGAAACGCCTGGCCAAAAACAAAGGGGTCGTATCGGAACGGGGTCGACCGTTTCAAAACGCCCTCAGTCTGTAGATTGGTTTTAGCTGGTTTTAAGGCACAAGGATGCTCCAAAACCCCACTAAAGCCTCCCACAACACACATACAACATCACTAAGGCAGATCGAACATAACAAGCATGCTTACACACATCAAACATATCAAGACCATGCATTGAAGGAATCAACAACTTAAGAATCATACCTCCATACATAACATTAAAGATAACATGCTTCAACAAGGACATATACTTAGATATTTAAGATAAGAAAATCCAACATCCAAAAGCCAAATCAACACAACATATAAAAAGGAGTCTAGCATGCCCCTAACAACCAACATAACATACTTCAAAAGGCTCAAACAACGACACATATCCCATTGCTTTACTATTACAATCTTTCAATTTAAATATCATACTTGAGCTAACCGCAAGCAACACTTGGAGGCCTTTCCTTGCCCTTGCCACCCACAAGCTACTGATCTGCATTGTCGAACAAAAAGGAGCGTAAGCATAAAAGCTTAGTGAGGGTAAGCTCATAAAACAAACCTTCGACAATGCAGGGTCCAAGCACGAGCAAGAATTAAAATAGAATGCATGGTCTTACCTCCAGTCCTCAAGAGCCAAAATAAAAGATGATGCATGAACATATCATCAAAGTCATGCCATGCTCAACAAGTCCATAACCACAACATATAGAAACTCATATAACCAACATATGAGCAACATAATCCACAATCCGTATTGGCACCTAGCTATGACTCGAATACGCGGATAACCGTTGGAACTCACATCCAACAACACAACCATTACCTGACGGTGGGATTACACTCATCACCGTTCACGCGGAGGGGATTCCACTCATCCTCACGCCTCATTTCACGCGGAGGGGATTCCACTCATCCTCACACCCGTCGATGGGATTCCACTCATCACCGACTAATATACATAAGAAGATTTCCGGGCGAACCCGTACTCCATCTTGATGACTACCATCATCAAGACCACACGCGCATTTTGACTCACGTGTGCACACTAAACATCCTAATGATCGATCATTTGTACCCAAGCATACTAGTGCCAATACTAACACAATCCACAATATCATTCATTAACAACTTCCGTGCTTAGCACGTACTCACCATGACTTACCGTCATGCACAAACCACATTTCCATGCCTAGCATGTACTCACCATGATCCTCGGATCATACAATCACCTCATAACCTCATTTCACAAGCCAACACTACATGTATATCATCCAAACAAATTTTCACATCATATTTCACACATATGTATATCCACATTATATTTGTCATCAACATGCATATAACAATGCATTAAGCCATGCCTCAACATACATGTATATCACATTATACACAATCGTCATAACACAATTCAACATGAGGCATAACATCAATTAAAGAGTGCATCCAAGGTCTCTAACTAAAGCTTAGGATTAGGCTACCACCCTAATCCTAACTCTAGGTGGGTCTACCAAGTCCAACCTAGTCCACATGCTTGAACCAACCACTTAAAAACAAATTTGAAAACATTAACCACTCACCTCCACCTCCAAGCTCAATTACCAAGCAACCAAGGTCTTCAAGTTTCCGGATTTGTTCCCAAAGCTTCATAAACACAAAATCTCGCTTCTAAACAACCTCAACACAATCCAAACAACTTCAAATCAGCCCAAGCATCAAAGTAGCTAACCCGGAATACAATTTAAACATCAAACACAACATTTCAAGCCATGAACAACCCCCAAAATTACCAAACCCGAGCAGCCCATAAACCCTAACCAAAACTCATGATTTCAATCTTTTTAGCACATCCAAATGCTTCCAAAACAGCCCCCAACTATTACCCTAACATCAACCCTCAATTTCCAACACAAACCATACCCAAAACTCATCTAAAAACCCTCCTAAAACCCCACCAAAACCCAATTTCGGGAATCCCTTTAAAACACTCTAAAAATCACATATGTTGGACCTTATGGTTCATAAACAACATATATAACATAAATAAACCGAAAGCCTTGATAAAAACTCATAAAGTCACAACCTTTAACCAAAACTTTGAAAAACCCAATTTCTAAAACTTGAACCAAAATGAAATCTAGTTGTACTTTTAAAGAGAGGAAGATGAGAGCAAGATGAGGATGTATTTACCTTTCAAATTCGAGCCAAATAGAAGGAGAAAAGAAGGTTGGATAAAACTTGGAGAACCACTCTCCCATTGTCGTTGGTTTTGAAAAGAATTAGAAATGAGGAAGAAGATGAGCACATGCTCATCTTTTGTTTTATTTTTAATTCACCCAAAAATAATATTTACAATTATGCCATTAATGAATGGTCAAAACCCACCTCTCTTAAAGTCCATGGATTTTGGACCCAAGAGATAGGCCCAACATAGCCTTAACCATTTAGAAATCTCGAGGCCCATGAAAATATTTTATTATTTAAATTATAAGACCGAACCCGAAATAATATTAAAATATTATTTTCACCCGACCCCTAAACCCGGGTGTTACAACTCTCCCCCACTTAAGGAAATTTTGTCCCCGAAATTTATCGGACATGAAAAATACCACGAAATCTACCCTCCACACTTACCTTCTCACCACAACATACTAACCAACTCGGTAGACTTACCACGCAACAACAACTATCTAATGCTTAGATCTCAACTGGTTCTTTCAAGGCATGTCAATTTAAAACTCAACTCAATCTCTTCAACAACTTAACACGGTACAGGTCTGACTCACACTTCCGAATCACAGATACACAAGACACATCACAAACCCCTTTCTAACTCCGGTGGTAATCGCAACAAATAAACAACAAAACTAGCCCGATTCACAACTCATACAACACTGTTTGAAAACTTGACTATCTGACTTCAACAAGTAACTAAACACTATACAGACGTCTTCAAAATCTAGTTGTAATCTCGAATCTCTATTACCCACTTTCAATAAGAACCTCCCACGAAGGTAACAAACTAAAAGAAAACTGACGCTCGGTCTTGTCACACTGGCAAACTACACACTTACTCTTATGTTGAACCACATCATCCATCAACTCAATCCCGAAGTACTCATCTTCAACCCACGATATGTCTTCATACAACTTTAATGCAATACAAACGAACTGTCGTGTGCTTCGGCCAAAACAATACGTCTCGAAACACTATGTCATTCGACACAACCATCCTGTCTCTAAAATGCGAAACTCTATCATCTCTGAAACTGTATTCTGAAGGTCATTTTTTTGCTATGACTTGCACTTGAGGTGCCAAGAACCTGTCTTGCAACTGTTTCTCTTTAAGTATCTGATTGAAAGTAGGCTTAACATGAAACTCGGCCACAAAACTACTATCATTCGGTAAACTGAATTCGGCAAGTTCATCTCGCAACCCAACTATTAATCTATCAACAAGTATAACTCAGAATATCGGTTACTACGTCCACTCTCTTCGGATGATACTTAATCTTGGGATTACGGTCTTCAAACAATTCTAACAACTCATGTTGTTCAAGTTTCAACCCTTCCTAAGTCGTCTAATATTTTCAAGCTCTGATGATATGTACATACACTGTGCATTTCTTACTATACAAACTTTCTCTCTAAATCTTCGGAGAAATTTCAACTGTAATTAACTCTAAGTCTAGCGTCAGATAACTCTTCTCTCGGTCTTTCAACTATCTCGATGAATAAACCACAATCTTCTATCTTGCATAAGCACACAACCTACTCTACATGTAACGCATCACTATGGTTCACAAATTCTTTCTCTGACATTGGCTGGGTCAAGGTCGAAGTTCTCTTCAAAGTTTCTTTTCGGTTTCTCAAGTGCTCATTGTCTCGCATATAACCACACAAACTGAACATTCTTCTGTATCAATCTATCAATGGAGCAACTATCTTCAAAAGATCATTTACAAACCTCCGATAGTAACATTGCTAGACCAAGGCCAAGTCAAAAATATGTTTACCTTTCAAAAAGCTCCAACAATGAAGAAGAAAGGAGATGGAAGAGTGAGATGAAGAGAAGTTCTCTTCTTGTCGTGGAAATGGTGGAAGGGGGAGTGAAGATGATGACTAAGCTCATTTAAAATAAAAATGAGTTTATAATTTAGAAGACCACTTATTTACCATAATGCCTTTAATGAATGGCTAAAATTCTCATCTCCTAAAATTTATGGAATTGGACTTAGAAGATAGACCCAACATAGTTTTTAATTATTTTGCAAACACGAAGCCCATTAAAAATATATTATTATTTTAATTATGAAACCGAAACTCGAACCATTATTTTATTATTATTTTCTTCTGACCCCCAAACCCGGTGTTATAATAGCGGCACCAAAACGATGCCATTTTGGTCTAGCATCCAAGTCATCACGCCGTTAAGGAGTTAACGGCGCGGTGGTATAAACGAGTCGAAAAATAAGGTTTAGTGGCAAATTTGAACCAATTGAAAAGATTGGTGGTAAAAACGGGTCACCCTAATAGTTTGGTAGTACCTGACATAGTTTACCCTAATATTTTTATAAAATGAAAATAACATTATATAAGAATAAACCATAAAAAGGCATAATCGTCAAATAAGTGATCAAAATATATTTTTTTATTAGAGCTCGAGTTAAATTTTAGGCTAAATAAGTGTCCATGGTTAACTAACTGCGTTGGCGAACTCCGAAATCAGTTTCACCGTTTCTCTTCCCAAAACGAGCTCCTCGCCGCAACCGTCCTTGACCAGCTGACCGCCAATAACTGGGTTCAAATCCAACATAACCAAATTATTCACCTTCTTCCTCTCTTCCCCACGAAACAAAATCCCCTTTTGCTCTTCCACTGATAGTTATTCTAGGTTTCATCTGATAACCCTTATGTTCCTCGGCTGCTTCCTCTGCTTATTCTTTAATTATTTCTCCCCAATACTTCTTCTTCATCTTCTTCTAATAACAATGCAACTCAGTTAGCCAAACTGAGTGAGGAGCTACTTTCTGGGGAAAATACCAACAAAACTCAATCTCTCAACAGAAATAAGCAATCCCCAGTTCGAAAAACACAATTTTAAGTCTCCCCACGGTCGTTTAAACAACACCCAGAGTTCAGTTTTGCATGCAAATCATCCCACCGTTTTTGCTCCTCCCTATGTGAATCAAAATCATCCGAGTACGAAGCACCAGGCTGGAAACAAAGATAACTCTTGTGCCATGGTTGGGGATGGTTAGGGTTAATCTGATTTTACCGAGGGAAAATTTCTTGTTTGGTTGCTGGGAAAATTGATGGGGGCAATGAGGGTAAATGGGAAATTTCAATGTTTGAGATTATTTTATTAATTATATTTATTTTTAAATATAATTTCAAAATTTTAAGAAGATGACATGTGCTAGATAATAAAATTTAACAGTGAAAATTAACCGACGTAAACAATGGGCATCTAAAATAGTAACGTTGAAAATGTTATGCACTTATTTGGCTTAAAATGTAGCTCAAGCACCTATATGAAAAATATATATATATATATATATAATTTGAGTACTTATTTGACGATTAAACCTAAAAAAAAAGATCACTTTACTATTCTTTTAAGGAAAGTTTATACAAAGTTATTAAATTTAGGGTTTAGAATGTTAGAATAAGATTTAGGTTGCAATTTGCAAGGCTTATAATTTAAGATTTAGAGTTTTAAATTTAATATTTTAAATTTTAAAAAATTAATTGTGTAATATTTTTTTACACGGCTTGTATATAAAAAAATATAACCTTGTTTTTAACTAATAATGATATTTTTTAAGTGTAAAACTAAAATATTGTACATGAATCTTTACAAGAGTTTGATCCTTATGATTGCAACTTTTAAGTTTTTTATTTTATGTTTTATATTATTTAATTTTCTATTTACCCTTGTATTTTACACATTTTTGTAGTTGATACTTGTATTTTTCCCCTGGTTGATACCCAACTTTTATTTAGTAAATTAGGGATAAATATCAAATTTTTATATAAACTTTGCTTTGATATACAATTGGTACAACTTTGGTTTGGTACAATTATACACATACAACTTTAATTGTGATTTAAATATACATATGAAACCTTGATTTTAATTTAACTATATGCATTTAAAGAAATAAATTTATTTATTTTATATTAAATAAATATAATTATTTATATGATAGGGTAATTTTTTTACATTTAAAGGGGAAAAGTTTGTAGGTAGGTAGGTAGGGGTGCAAATGAACCGAGTTTGAACGAACAAGATTTGTTCGTGTTCGTTTGTTTATTTTCAAAGGTGTTTATGTTCGGTTCGTGTTTGTTTAAATTTTTAATATTCTGTTCGTGTTCGTTTATTTATTTTTGAAGGTGTTTGTATTTGTTTGTTTAGTGTTCACGAACGTGTTCGTTTAAGTGTTCACAAACGTGTTCATTTATTCGTTCACGAACATGTTCGTTTTTATGTTCAGAAATGTTAACCAAATTAACAATAAATAAAACAAAAGCAACAAAATAAAACTTACATTTCAAACATGAACTTATATAAAATCCTTAGCTACAACAAAAAGTAATATTTAGATACATCCACTAGCATTTTCATCCTATAAACGAGCCTTATACGAGCTTATAAACGAGTTTGTTCGTGAACATAAACGAACTGAATACATCTTTGTTCATGACCGTTCGTTTACTAAACGAACATAAAAATTTTGTTCATACATGTTTATTTAGCTTAATAAACGAACATTATACGAACAATTTAGAAACGTTTCGTCGAAAGCTCTGTTCATTTACACCCTTATAGGTAGGTGTGTTCATTCAGTTAATTTGACCGGTGATCGAATCTAATTAAGCAAAACTAAATTAATCAATTTATTAACCGAACTGAAATTTATTTAAAAATTATTAATCGAACCGAATAAATCTCTCCCACAACAACAACATTAAACTGCGAACCATAGCATATCACTGTATCAGCATCCCTCTTTGACCCCTGTTGGGATAAACTATGAGCTAAGCAATTCATTTCCCTATACGCGAAAGAGATGCTCCGCTGGTATTTACAGTTACAGAACATCCTATACTTCGAGACTAGCTCATCAAAAACTGCATGAATACGCGCGGTTTGAGCCGGTTTTTGAATTAATTGAACTCTACCCTAAGTTTTAGGGCTTGTGATTTTTCTTTAGTTATATTAGATTGATTTGAATACTTTTTTCATTTGAGTTAAAAATTGATTATGTCTTGAAATTTTAATAGGTGTAGGATTAAAAATTAGTAGCATCTTAAAAAAAACTATAATCGTAAATCAATTGAATATTTAATTAATGGATCGATTAACCGAAATAAATTTATTTTAATCGGTTAATTTAATTTTAACCGATAATGAACGCTGCTATTTGTAGGCACAGGATTATTATTATTTCTTGTAAGATTTCTCTTTAATTTTCGTGTATCTTATATGTATCTCCCTTTGTAATTTGTGTGATTATCGTGGCTTTTTATGGATTAAATAATTATATTTTTTTATAGTTTCTATCATATATATATTGTTATGAATATTTATCTATGTGGATGTTTATAATGATAAGAACTTTATCAAGGAGATTTGATTTACTTTATCATTAGAAATATTATCTTCATTGTATACACTTGAGTATTGAGAATAAGTATATTTTTTACAAATAAGTATATTTTTTTATGGATACATGATATATAATATGATTACTTTTTTTTATTTAACCATATTTTAAGTTTTACATGATATGCTTAAATGGCTTGGAAAGAGACGTGACGTAAAGAAATTATGAGAAATTGTTTCGGTCATTTGTTATGTCTCCATTGTCCTCGAGAGGAAAATTATTATCGGTAAACTTTATTTTGTCTCTCTTTAAATTATGATTTTAATGTGCGATAAATCATGGTGAATTTCAATTTATAAAAAGATTGTTATAAAGTCTATATTTGCTCGAAAGCAATATTTCTTCTTCGTCGAAAAACTCGACCATAGACTTTTCCCAAATTTCAAGTTACGAAAATTCGTCTTGATCCAAAAAGTTTTATGGGAGGCATTTCCTGAAGTGAATGCAAAACATGATGTTTATTCCATGCGATTATCAATGATGGGGCATTCCCTAAAGTGAATGCAAGCATGATGTTTATTCTATGCGATTATTGGAACTGTTTCATTCCCTGAAGTGAATGCAAACATGGTAAATCATTATTCAATTAGAGACATAATTTCGATATAATCCAAGTATATTGATTGAACATTCCGTTCTGCGAGGCTACTGGTCTCAAAAGAGGTTTTTAAAGGACATTGTGGACTGATTTAACAATGTCGCGTACAAGGATTAAATATTTGTTCTCTATGATAAGGATATGTTAATAAAAACATACTTCATTTTTCACGACAAATAATATTGTCCTCAGACACAATATCATGAAAAAGGTTTCAAAGGCCCACTGACTCTACTCCATTCCCTGAAGTGAATGTGAGATTATATTATAGAAAGAATAAAAGCAACAGTAGAAGTTGTGGTCATGGTCGAGGCATGGACATAGATATTATAGTCATTTTAAGAATACTTCTACCCACTAGTAGTGAGGTTATAAGGATGACAAGAGCGATAAAGATCATTCTAAGAAAGTGGAATCTTTTTTTATTGCCAATATGATGTTATAAATTATTGATCTCGTACTTATTGTACGTTGGAAAAATCAACAATGATTGAATGATAAAGGAAATAAAATAAAAGCAAATTTTGTTTGCGAAAAATGACAAAGATGATATTGGTCCAACTTATTTGGACATTGTTAGTCCAACTCATTTGGCCGTTGTTGATTTCCTTATAACCCTCGAATGGAATAAATCATCTTCTAAATATTCTCATAACTTTGAAGAGAATTAATTATCTTTTTATTTATTTTGCTTTATGTTTATTTACTTTATACATTAATTATTTACATTTTATATTTATATTCATGTTAATATTTATATTTATATATTATCAAATTTATTTATTTTGTTTTACATGATTACTTATCAAATACAATTTATGATGACGATTTATGCTTAGCATAAGTATAAGATATATTTTCCATTTAAATGCAAGGAAAAAATATGAGTACTATATCTTAAAGTACTAAAAGTATTGATGCTCCAGAAGAGCAATAAGTTCTTGAGAGAAAACACATTATGAAAAGTGCATAATTGTGAATATTGCAATAATTACCGCTAATGGTAATAATATCGTCACCACTAGAAGTGAAAAATTTAAGAGAGTAATATGAGTTCGCAAAGTATTCTTTTTGGAATTATAGATAACATATGTTATCAATTGGTATTTGAAATAAGCCAATGTGGATATAAGTTCTGGTAGTCAAAAAGTCAGTTGAAAGCTTTAGAAGAGCTATATATTGCTACCAAAAGATCATTTCTATTGAAAGTTTCGAAAGAGCTAAATATTCATATTCAAATGAACAATTTTGATGGTTGTACTAGACGTGTACGAGTGAGATTGAATCACATGTTCTAGTTTACCAAATTCAAAAATGTATGTACACACTTGTATATAGTTGGCATGATTGGTTAGACCATCCTGATCAATAATGATGCGAAAGCTATTGAGATTTATATGGCCATTTATGAAAAGAACTTGAAGTTCTTGTGGTGCTTGTTCTCAAAGAAATTGATTAAATTCCATTTACTAAAAGAACACGAAGTTCTTGTGTTGCTTGTTTTCAAAGGAAATGATTAAGATCCCACTTAGCAAAAGAACTTGAAGTTCTTGTACTAAAGTTGAAACTGCATGTCTTGCATATCTAAATGAAATATGGGCTCATTTATCCACAAATGTAGAAAGTTTTATATAATTTTAGTAGATGCATCTACATTGTTTTATCAACTTACAACCAGAAGTTTGTGAGATTGATTATAAAAGAATTCAGATTAAGTAGTTAGACTATTCGTCTTAAAAAGCTAGATGATTTATATTTTAAGCTATATCAGTAGTTACAAAGCCTGTTGATTATAAAAAATATAATTTAGCAAAATTTCAATTGGATGCCTCCTATTTAATAGTTAAACCATGAGAACAAAAGAATTATTATTTATATGGTGTTTCCATATAGCAACACTTATACGCATCAAGCCAACGAGTTATAATAAACTTCTCGTTATGATTGGTTTTTGGTCAGAAGCCATACATTTCCCATTTTATAATTTTTGAATGTGCGATATGAATTGCTCCACCATAACGCACAAAATGAGTAAATAAAAAAAGATTGAGAATATATATTGAGTACGAGTCTCATTTATGTTTAAACTCTTAAACATTTGTAAACACTAATTTTTTGAATTAATTGTTTATTTAGTTTCTTTTTATATTCTGATATAATAATAATAAAATAATAAATGATAAATAAATATTAAATAAATGTCACTAAATTAAGTGTCCATTACAAAATGATAAGCCCAACTTTGGCCCAATATTACAAAAATGAAACCCTAATTTGTGTTTTGTCCCATGCGCAGCCACCTTGTGACCGTTGGATCAAAACATGATCCAACGGTCAAGATCAAAGCTCAGGCGACCCCTCGGATCGCGCGTGAAGAACACGCGCCAACCAGTCGACTTCCACGGGCGTGTGTGGGCCACGTACGTCATCATGGCCGTCCATCTCAAAACTGAATTTGGTCGTTCATCTCCGCGGCACCAACGACCACGATGCCACCGCCCATTTCAAGTTGAGCCAAAATTTGCAGAGAATATGTCAGAGCAGTAAAATCATCATTGTAAAATTTCTAATATATATTTGTGAATATAAAGAAATGAGAGAAAGATTTTTTACTTTTCCAAACAAGTGAAATAGAGAAAGATCCAGAGGTATTTTTTACTCAGTTTCATCTTGTTCTTTTCTTTTTTATTTTATTTTGAAAGTATATATAAAAAGAAAAACATAAAGGGGTTACCTTTTTCAAACTTTCTAGTCATATCCCGATATCCGGCCGCCGGTCCTTCAACGGTCATGCATGGTGAGTGGTAAGATAGTTATCACATGGAGTCTAAGTTTCAAAATAAAAAGAAAAGGAGAGCTTTGGGGTTAGATATAAAACGGGACTCGGTTTTTAAAAAAAAATAAAAAAAAATATAAAAAGGGGATGGTTTAGGTTCGTCGGCGCCGATTAGCGGCGGCCGGCGAAGGGGTGCGGCGCCGGAAACCTTGAGAGAGCTGAGAGAGGTCTAGGGTTTTATTTGGGAAGAAGATGATAAATGAATCAGTTTTTATTTTAGGTTAGATTATATATTAACCATACCTTTTAAAAAAATGGTATAATCGCTTCGTGAGTCCTTCCGCACAGGGATAATAGCGCAAGAGACCATTCCGCATGGGAAAATTACACCTCGGGTCCCTGTTATTCGTTCCCACCTTGCAATCTGGACCATGTACTAATAATTAATTCAAATTATGACGGGTTAATTACCCCTGGACCCCTAATCAATTTGCTTATTTAATTTCTGCACCTTTCTTTCTTTTTTATTTAATTTCAGTCCTTTATCTGTTTTTATTTCTGCACTTTATTTCCATTTATTTTCATGTCTGCCCTTATATTTTATTTTCATTTTATTTCAGTTCAGTTCATGTTTTATATTTGTTGCACATGATTCTTTTAAGTTTCAATTTTGTCCTTTTGATCCCATTTTATAGCTTTTATTTCATTTAATTTCAATTTTTTTGATTCTTTGAGTTAGTATATTTGCCATGTAATTTATTTTGATTCGATTCTTTAATTTAATTTATCTTGTTATCATCGTCAATTAACATATCCTTTTTTAAACATCATTATTTGTATATATTATCATTCTAGTAAAATAAAGTTTGAAACAATCTCGAATATATCCATGTCTAATCCACCAGATTAATAATTAATGTAAATAAATGTGATAATTTTAATAATTTATAATCTAACTTTAATTTTATCCCGTAAATATATTTTTCATAATAATTCAGGGTTTGATATATTTAAAATTGACTTTTGTGTTTAATTTTTTTTGTTACCGTCAATATCCTGTTCATGCATATTTATCTGTTATATAAAATACGTAAAAATAGTGCTCATAATCCCGATATTCTATTGGGAGTGTCGTCCCAATCATTTGGGCGTCATCTTCTTTGATATCGCGGACTGGGTACGGTTTTATATCTTGTATGATCATGCATTTGGAAGTCATTAATTGAATTGGGCCGAAATTTTAAGATTTTCTAATAAATACAATACGACCCGTTAGGTACCAATTTTGGGCGGTGTGGGGGTGCTAATCCTTCCCCATCCGTAACCGACTCCCGAACCCAATTTTCTAAAAGGAATCTCTGGTTTTATTTTTGGTGTCCGGTCTACCCTCTCATTTTTTTGAACGATCGGTGGCGACTCCAATAAATTATTGAAAAAGGAAATTTTAGTATTTTAAAATATATTACTTGAGACCGATTTTATAAAATGAAGAAAATGCACACTCCCGATTTTTTTTAGCCGCAACAACATTAATTGGAGAATCATTTATGACATGATTTTTCTCAACATTAGGGGAGATAATAATCATCTGAATAAAGGAAAATGAATTATTATTATCTAGATCCCCGTATATGAACCAGAAGTTTATAAGATAATTCATGTTATTACATGTCAACTACCAGACATATTTACTGACCCAATAAGAGTAACTAAGTCTCATATACCAGCTGAAATGCTCTAAGTTTAAATTACATGTTAGAGCGAGAGGATGTAAATCATTCCTGAAACATGATGGTTGAAATGGTTCCAATGATCAAAATTCTCGTAAATGAAAAGTAATATGAAATGGTCATATATTGGAGACGAGTGCTCCTGAAGAGACCCAAGACATAACTAATAATAAAACTCTTGAAGAGTTTCAAGTACCTGAAATAAAGATTGAAATCTTGAAGAGATCTCGATGAGTTATGTCACTAGGAGAATGGAACCAGAAAATTGAAAAGTTGTCGACAACGATAATACAAACAGTTTTAAATAGAATACTTCTATAGAAGTAAAGAAAGAAAACGAGGATCTTGTATAGAAATCAATCAAGAAGTATAGATATTGAATTGGCCAATATAGAAAGACACTTTGAACTTCTAAAAGAGAAGTATTTGGACCAACAACCCAAACACCTAAATGTGTAATGCAAGTGAGACACAAATAAGTAGTCGTAAATTCTACTAGAATTATAATTTATGAAGAGTTTTAATTACTTCATGGTGGATGCAATTACTTTGGCAGTATGAAATATATTACATGCATCTAATTATTTATGGATCTCTATTTATCCTTAAAGGATTTAAAATGTTAAAAGCATTTGAAAATTTTTGAGAAAATTTATTTAGACATGTCTCATTGAATATTTTGGCGCATTTGATATAATTGCCTTAGTGAGTACTAATTGAGGAAATACTATAAGAATGATAAGATTTCCTTATGTATTTTATAAAAGAATTTAAATAAAGATTTATTATATTATTAGAAATCCTGAAGAGCTTTCAAAGTATTTGGTTATTTAAGGAAAATATTTGAGAAAAAGAATCTTGAGATGTGGTTTTGTCTCGACCTAAAGATCGAGCACTTAAATATGCGTTTTTGTCTATGAATGAACATAAGTTGAAAGAATCTTAAAGAAGATTCAATATGGATAAAGCATTTGGTTATTTAAGGAAAGGATTATAACTTATAAAAATAAGTCTAGAACGGACGATGCCACACACTACTAATACTACACATCGTTACACACTATTAATATTTTTATTGGCTTTAAAAGAATATCAAAAATTACACAGACTATGTGTACAATAAACTATATTTCAAAACAAATTTAAAATTTGAGTTGAATAACCCTTTAAACTTTTAGACTCATCCCTAACCCCTTCTACTCCTATTACTGCCACCCGAGTGTAGGGGTATAAATAAATCGAGCTTAAACGAACAAGACTCGGTTCGTATTCGTTTATTTATTTAGATGATGTTCATGTCTAGTCCATGTTTCGTTTAAAATTTTAATATTATGTCCGCGTTCGTTTATTTATTTTTGAAGGTGTTCGTGTTCATTTGTTTAGTACTCGTGAACATGTTCATTTAACGTTCATGAACATGCTCATTTATATGTTCGTGAACATGTTCGTTTAATGTTCGCGAACATTAGGCTTCACAATTTGAAGTCTAAAGTTTACCATGTGTTCAATTTAGTCACTACCTTCATTAATATTTAAAATGTAAAAAAATTAAAAGGGGAACCAAGTAAATGAGTTGCTAAATGAACCGAACACACCTATGTTCGTGTTTGTTCATTTATTAAACAAACATAAAAAATATTAGTCATACTCGTTTATTTAACTTAATAAACAAATGTTACACGAACGATTTATAATCAATTCATCAAACGCTTTATTTATTTACACTCCTAACCAAAAATCACTACCACCGTTCACCTTAACCCAACCAAATCGCGTTCGTCTTCCTATAACTATGAATGAAAGAAACCAAAAGTTGTATTGCAATCCTATAAATTCCATGGCCGTCCAATCATCTTTGGAACATGTATACAATATGTGAATGTGTTTTAATATAAAATATGATTATCCATATAATAATTCTAAGTTGCACTAATACGGATACAGGGACGGGAACGGGAAACGGCAATTTTCAAAATTACAGGGTACGGGGACGGCAAGGGTACGGCAAAAATAAAATAAAATTTAATATATATATATATATATATATAATAATTAAAATTCATAATATAATAAGGTAAAAAAAGTTAAAGAAAATAGTAATGCCAAATATCCTTAATAACATGTTATATTGTTGAATAACAAACACAATCACATCAAAGGATTTAAGAAAATCACAACAAAACAAACAAAATTCATAATCAAGTTATATTGTTCAACAATCAACAAACAAAATTCATAATCCGGTTATATTGTTCAACAACAAACAAACAATTTACATTGTTCAACAACAAACAAACAAAATGCATAGTCCGGTTACATTGTTCAACAACAAACAAAATCACATCAAAGTTTCAAAACAACATAGTCCACATAATGCAAATCCGTAAAAGAGTGCAAGAAACAAAATAACAACAATTAATCAATCATTGTTAACATCCTCCAAGATTAATTCACTCTCCAAATCCGGTTCATCGAGTGAAAGTTCTGCAAACTCCAAATAGCCCACATCTCCTAGAGAATCAAATGCATCTCCACTAACATCCCACATCTTGGTTTTCTCATCCTCATATTGACTAGAATTCCTTGATAAAAGGCGGAGGTTGTAATGGATATAAACCAAATCTTCGGCACGACTTGGATTTAACTTATTCCTTCTAAGTGAGTGGATGAAAGAATAAGTACTCCAGTTTCTTTCACAACAAGATGATGAAGTAGGTTGTCCAAGCACTTTGAAAGCCAAAGATTGGAGCAAAAGAGTTTCGGCACCAAAGTTAGCCCACCAACTCTTCGGATCCGAAGAATACCTCTTTGTAAGAGAAATCAAATCTTCAAAAGGTCCACTCTTAAGCGAGAAATTGGCATACTCATCCAAGACTTTGTCATAATCATCCTCATTTGGAAATAACCTACGGAAGCACTTCATTCTCTCTCGAGATATTTCACCATCTCTATGAGGAGCAACCCTACTAAGATCCTCGGTTAACCAACCATCACTATAAAACCTACAACATTTAAAAAATATATTTATATAAAGGAACTAAAATTTAAGAATATATAAAATTAAAAGCTAACAAGATTATATACCTTGGATTTAATGAGTGAGCTAGGCAATGGAGAGGAGTATAACTCTTTGTCCAACGAGCTATAAGAATCTCGTAAACAACATGATAAAAAGGACTAAAGTCTGAAGGGCCACGATTTTCTTTCTTGTAAATTTCAAGCTTTACCTTTTCAATCATAGAATCCCACATCTCATATACCAAATGAAGGCATGGTTTATCAGTGTCGCATACTCTAAGCATGTCATAGATAGGCGTTGTGAAATCAATGATGTAACTCACCTTATCCCACCAATCATCACTCACAAGCTTTTCCTTCACAAAGTTTGCCTTTCTCGTGTCATCCTCTTTATAAGAAGCCCATTCATCACTTATCACCATTGCTTGAAGTCCTCGTTTGATGAGCTTAAACCTTTTAAGCATCACAATGATCGAGGCAAAACGAGTATCGGCAACTGAAAGCAACTTAAGAGGACTAAATTTCTGAAAGATTACCAACCTCATGCTGTGGTTCATGATAAAATTCTTGATTTGTACAACATCTCCATGAATTTCTGTAATCCAATTGCACAAGTCATATGTTTCTTCATTTCCCTCGATGTTTTTTGACGAACAAATATTCTTCAATGCAAGATTAAGAGTATGAACAACACATGGTGTCCAATAGATGTAAGGATACATGCTCTCAATAATCTCTCATGCTCCCTTGCAATTAGCTGCATTATCAGTAATAACTTGCACCACATTTTGGTGACCTACCTCATCAATCACTTCTTTCATCAAATTAGCAATGAAGACTTTATCCTTAACTTCACCAGAACAATTTACAGCCTTGAGAAACATAGGTCCATTTTCGGAAGTAGCCATGAAGTTAATGAGAGGCTTTCTTGTTGGATCACTCCAACCATCGCACACAATAGTCACTCCTTTTTCTTGCCAAGTTGCTTTAATTGGTTGTAGAAGCTTCTCAACATTATTCTTCTCTTTGAGGAGCAATGAGGTTCGCAACTTATTGTAACCAGGGGGCACATAACCGCCTATGTCGTGAGTTGCAGCGAAAGTAAAAGCCCTTTGATAATGAGGATTCCTAACAAGATTGAAGGGCAATCCACCGGTATAAAACATTCTTGCAATTTCTTCATCTAATTGAGCCCTCACATTCATGTTGAATGATTTAGCAATAGGCGATAAGTTGGATTTTCTCTTTTTAGAAGAAGATTCAATTGCAATTCCACTTTGACATTGACTAGGCAAGGGAACTTCTCTAGATGCTCCTTGTTTCTTTCTCTTCTCCCAATCCTCTAACAATGTCAACATCTCAAGCTTTTGGTTTTTAGTCACTTTCTTGCAAATTGCAACCCCTTCTCCTGAAATTTGAAGCAAATGGGTCTTCACTCTAGTATAACTTCCGTTACGAGTTTCACCATAAATATTACATCGGTAATTCCAAGTTCCTCCAGTAGCCCCCCGTTTTTCCAATTTTGTCACGTAATTCCATAGTGGAGAAGAATTGTCATTTTGTACCGATGAAATCGATCCACCCCGCTAGCACTTCCACTTTCACTACTAGCAAAATTAGGCTCATCGCCACTTTGGGATGCCATATTTTAACTAATTCAACTGTTAACATTAAAAAAAATAACAGTTAAAAAAAGAAAATCATGATAAACAATGCCAAGATTAATACCATAAGTGCAATCGAAAAATTAGTTAAAGAAAATTAAAGGCAAACTTAACACACAACAGAGGAAAATGGTTTATTACTAATATTAACAATTACAACTTTGAACATCAATCACTAAACAAATTATATGTGGTCTTCATTTTTGGTTATCAAAAATGTATGTGAACAACAAGATAATTGGATAATTTTGTCTCTGATGATTGATGATGAACCAAGACTAGAGTATTAGATAGATCAAAGATAAGGACAATTGAGTTAAAACGTCGGTAAGAGAGGGATGGTTTGGTCGGAACCTTTCCTAATTAAAACATTAACAGTTATGGGTTGTTTTTGTCTTTTATGTTCTGCAACTCACCCTAATCAGTAATCATGGTATTTAATTAGAATCCAAGAAACAAATCCAATGCCATAATTCATTAAAGATTAGTAGAGTAGAGAGGCATCAAAATCAAATCTCTTGTTTGTAAAACTTTGACATTAATTGCCTTCCCTAAGCTTGTGAGGATGCGCATCAAAATCAAATCTCATGTCACCATTCATGAAGCAAAGACTCGACAGAGTATACTATTGGAACAAAGAAGCTTTTACTTTCAATAAATTTATACCGGTGGATCCAATAATGGGGCAGCAGCAAAAAGCCAAAAACAAATCCAATAATGGGGCAGCAGCAAAAAGCCAAAAACAGTAAAAAAAATACCTGAAGAGGCTGATCAGAACTTTGTCGCCGTACAAGGAGAATCCGGTGCCGGTCTTGTGTCCCCGACGGCCGACGTTGAGAGGTTGCTGTGAGAGTCAGTGAGTCACGATAGAAAGTTGAGACTTGAGAGCACAGAGATGCCGATGGCCGATGGGTTCTAACTCTCAAATTAAAAAATTAGGGCACTTAAAATTGGGATTTTGGGTTTTTTTTTAATTTTTTAAGTAGAAAATGACAGATACGTCCCCGAAACGTCCCCAACCCTTTTGACCATACCTGGTTGAATTTTGACCGTACCCGGCAATTTTGAGACGTCCCCGCGCCGTCCCCGTCCCGACAACGTATCAGGGACGCGAAACGGCCTCAAATAGCAGTACCAGTGCTTCATAGTAAATAAATGATGTCTCATGCAATATAAAAAGACAAATACGATCAGGTTGGGTTAGGTTAGGATGAACGACGACAGTGATTTCCGGCGGAGAGTACTGAAGCAATGGGAGAATAAGGCTTTATTTTTTATTGCGTTTGGAGGGCCAAACTAACTTTTCCACCCAAAAAATTCTAAAAACAATAAAAAACACTCAACTTTTGAGTGTCAAAATTTTAGTTTGCCCACTATTTTAGCTTCCCAAACCTTGGTTTGCCAAAAGTTAGTTTTTCTAGCTTTTGCAAAATTTTGGTTTGCCCACAACAACAAAAAAATAAAGTCTAAGAGTTTAGAGTTTGTGGATGGAAAATTTAATATTAGTATTTTAAATTAAAATAAAAAACTAGAAAACAAAAAATTAAATGGTTACTTATTCCAAATTATAAATTATAACTTTGTTTTGAAATCAACGGAGACCACTGAACACCTATTGTTCTTATGTCCTTTTGCTCAAGCGGTTTGGAGAGCGTCACGTTTCAATTATTCGCTATCGCCATTTGAATTTTCAAACTTTTCACGCTGGTGGCTCAAAATTAACGGTCTAAGGAAAACGGGTAATTTGGACGAAGGATGCACACTCATTGCCTTCCTCCTTTGGGCAATCTGAAAATCGAGAAACGCCTTTGTGTTTGATAACAAGAAGGACCTTCCTTGGGATGTTTGGCTACGAGCGGAAAGCGCTTTCCAAGAATTCTTTCGAGAAACATCACCAAGCCCGCATGTGGATTCCGCTCAACCTGAGCGAATGGAGACTTGGACACCCCCTCCCACGGGTACTATCAAGATTAACTGTGATGATGCCTTGGACTCCATCAATGGAAAGGCCTCTATGACAGCCATTACACGTGACTCCTTAGGAAAGTTTAACCATGGAGTCTCGGAACCTATGCTTGCCTCTTCTGTGGCAGCTGCTGAAGCCATGACCATTAGACAAGGCTTGTCTTTGGCATCTTGGAACGGATTCTCACACATCGTCATCGAGGCAGATTGTCAAACTGTCATTCAAAGACTCTGCGCGGGTTCCTTGTCTGATTGGACTACTTCAGCTATCGAGGAAGACATTAGATGCAAAGCTGATTCTTTTCATGCTTGCCCCTTTTCATTTGTTCATAGATCTTATAATCAGGCAACTGATTGGCTTGCTAAGTTTGGTAGGAACCTTCAGGCCATGACCTTTTGGGGACCCCTTCTCCCTCCAAATCTTCTTAGGTACCTTTGATTGATTTTCTAATATATTATCCCTTTGAACAAAAAAAAAACTTTGTTTTGAAATATGATTTTATTTGCATGTTAAGTGCTTGAGAATTTTATTTTTTAAGTAACTAGAAAAATTAATAGTTTGTAGCGGTGTTTAGGGGCGTGTGTCACCCATATTACAATCACCTAATTCATTTTTTTTATTAAGGGATAATTTTGTTTCAATCTCAAATTAGCAATATTATCTTTTCTTTTTAATTTCATCAATTTAGCTTTTATAGTATTCCAAAATCAACAATATTATCATTTTTTTTAATTTCATCAATTTAGCCATTAAACTCCTGAATTGCATCAATCTCACCTTTTGACTTTCGTTGACTAACATAATCGTTATCATCAATCGCTTTGTGCCATGTCAAACACTTTGTCATTAAATAATCAATAGCGTATGAGTTAGCATGTCCATATGTATTTTTTTTAATAAATTAATGTCTTCTAATAAGATGATGGCCTGTCAATTTGAATGACGCGACAATACAATTGATGTGGATTTTTTTAAAATGTAATCTTAAAATAATAATTAATTTTAAAACTATCAATACGTACTATCACGTCATCAAAACTAACATGTCATCATCGACATGGCAAGACAACTAGTGATTACGACTGATGTGTAAGCAAATAGCGGCCATATGCATAGAATATAACGGCTCTCTTAATCAACAACGGGGGAAGGACGAGATTGAAATAATTCGGGAGTTCAAGGGTTAAATTGATAAAATTAAAGAGGAGAGGACAATATTGTTAATTTTAAAAGATTACAAGAGTTAAATTAATGTAATTAACAAGAACGAGCAACATTGCTGATTTAAATTTATTGGACAAAATCACCCCTTAAAGGATTTTTTTTAAAAAAAAATTAAAAACGATTGTTCCCCTAATAGGCAGAATGAAAATTGGGTACCCAAAAGGAAAGTAAAAGTACCAATTAGGAGAAGGTGGTAAGTACATGGGTGAGACGAGTAATTAAGCCCTTTAAAATCAAAATACAAGTATCTTTCGCAGGAGAGGGAGATGGAGTCGGAGGGAGAAGCAGAAAAGGCGGGTTATGTTTGTATTGTATTAGTGAGAGCCATGGAAGTTTGCGGTGGAAGTTCTCCGCTTCGCGCCTTTTTCTCAAAGCCTCCCGTCCCAAGCACTAACACACAAATCGAATCAAATAAAATTTTCACTCTCATTTTTCAAATTTAATTTCGTTACAGGAAAACATCTTCTCAATTCTGCGTTTCACCAATAATGAATTTCACCAAACTCGAAGATACGCCCATGTTCAGGCAAGAGGTTCGTTTTCTTCTTCTCCTTCTTGTTTATACACATATATGGCAGTGCTGCTTTTTTCGTTTGCGTTGTGTTCTTCTTTTAATCATAGTTCAATAATGCAACTATTTGCCGCTAATTCTTTTATTTAATTTTAGAACAAAAATCAAAATTCCGTTTACATCGCTCGCGGGGGTAAATTTTTTTTTTCTGGTTATGTTATGAATTCTCTCTTTATCTATCTGAATTTGGCTGCTATTAAATCTTGGGTAAACTCTGTTGTTAGTCACCCATGTATTAACATGCTTTTGTTTTGGTCACCAAACTAATAACTTCCAATTTCATCATTGTTTTAGAGTAATAACACATTTAGTCTTTAATGTTTACATATTCTATCAATTTGGTCATAGTTCTAAACAATTCAACAAATTTAGCCATCCACGTTTACAATTTTTTCCATTTTGGTCGTGATTTTAAAAATTAAAAAATATATAATTATAAAAATTCAAAAAAATAAAATGAACATAAAAATTAAAACTTTTTAAAAATATATAAAAAAAGTAGGACAGGGTGGTTTTTGGATCAAAAGCATGCTCTGCATCAAGAAGCATTGCGTTGCCACCAAGCCTCTTCATATAATTAACATAAAAACAATGCACAGAGTAAGTATTTCACTTCATTGAACTTTTGTAGCATAATAAATCAGAAACAGGAAACTATCAACCTGCACTTGAGCAATGGCATGGGGCGGTTTCTGCCAAGTGAAAGTGTGAAACAGCAGATATTATGATGCCATTCAAAGCAGGGTTTAGTATAATGTTGAAACCAGTCAATATAAATTGTGCTTAAGACAACTATGTTGGTAACATCTCACTATTTACACTTCAAAGTGTGTCCAGATTTCGGTTAATTCATAATCTCTACTCTGCATATAGGTTTGATCTAAGATCCTGTCATTCCAAGTTACCATTTCCCTCTCTGCCATCAACAAATGGAAATCCAAAAGTCCAAACTATCAAATTCATGGAGAAAAATAATGATATGGAATGAGAAAAGCAATACCTCCACGATTCCCACCTCCTAAGGCTAAATCTAGCGTCTCTGAAATGAAATGGATTAAGTTTTAGCCATAGTAAACATAAGTTTTTGTCCCATCTTAACAAGAAAGGAACAAAATCTGAAAACCACAATGTTAATATTATAGTAAGTTTGAAAACATACACCAATGAACTATTTATGCCATTCATTGCACCCTCCAAATTCCAATGCTTTTTGCTGGAACTAAAAAGATAAAGAATTATGCATAAACATTAAGCATCCAAATAAAATAAATCTCTATCAACATATTTGACAAAATACAAAGGTCTTTGTTTTTAATTTTTTAAATTATTTTAAAGTTTGAACATATATTCTTTAATTTTTAGGTTTCTTTTGGACTTTTTTATATTTTAAGAAATTTTAGAATCATGATCAAACTGATAGAATTTGTAAATGTGAAGGGTTAAATTTGTTGATTTATTTTTCATTAGGACCAAAATGATAGAATATTTAAATTTTGAAGGCTGAATGTGTTATTATACCACTCATCATCCATTGATGACTAAAACAAACCAGAAACACTTACTAAACAGTGTAGTTTACACCATGAAACTTTTACCAGTAATTTCATCCATTCAATCCAATTTTTTTTTTAAAGCGAACTGTATTTATCTAGGATTATCAATGAATTTATTGTTATTACGGAACATTTCTTGCCGTGCTTTAAGTGGAATCTTTTGCTTCTTCTAAGCAGTGTAATTTAAGTGGCAAGCACAGTAGTACTTCATTTTTTATTATTGTTTACTAGTATTAGTAACTTTTGCATTGTGTTTAGGTTAGTTTGTGTCAGATATTGGTAGTAACTGTTGCCTTGGTTGCCTGAAACAGATACAATGCCTGGAAGAGAATGCTGAGTTGATGCGAGGAAGATGTTTAAAGTTTTATAAAGGATGTCGAAAATACACGTAGGTCTACGTTTTTTGTTACTGTTTCAACCGTTTGCACATACCCTTTCTAAAAAGGAAACACTCTTCATTTATTTGCAATCTTACATGGTCTATCCTTGAAATACCAGAGAAGGGCTTGTAGAAGGGAATGCTGGTGACATTGCTTTTGTAAACGCCCTTGAAACTTTTGGCGGGGATCAAAATGATCCTACATGTGTTGCTTTTGGAGGTACACATTCTGCCTTCCTATACCCTCTTAGATTTGTAAGGTCCGAAATGCAATAAATTGCTCAACATATGAGTGGTGTTCTTAATGATGAAATCCAGGCCCAGTCATGTCAAAGTTCACTGTTGCACTAAGAGAAATTGCCTCATACAAGGAAGTTCTTCGCTCAAAGGTAGTGGACTTTTGTGATTTTAGAGGTGCCTTGTTAAAATATCATGTATGATCTTTACATCTTCTGTAGGGTTTTGACAACTGAATATGGCGATATGACTTAATTTTGTGTATGTTTTTTTTTTCTTTCTTAAAGTGTAAAACTGTTCTTTGTTAAGATTTGTAGTTGTAGAACCAGTTTCATCTTTACCAATTTTAGTGTAAATTATGAATAATTACAAACAAAAAGGACAGTGCAGATCTTCTGCTGCAATAAGGTAGAACATTCTCTAGATATATGCCTGAGATCTTCTGCTACAATGGTGTTTTTATTTTTTAACATTAAACTTCTAAGTTGTTTCATCCTAGCAAAGTAGTTTGTGAGGTCTGGTGAAAGATTTTGAATTAATTTTCCCGTTTCTGACACTTGTATTTGACCTTTTCAGATAGAGCACATGCTAAATGATAGGTTGCTTCAGTTTGTGAATGTTGATCTGCAAGATATTAAGGTACTCTCTATCATACGATGGATGTTTAATGCAAGTTCCAGTCATCTTAATTAAGGGTGTTGTACTTTAGGGACAATAACTTGATATTTTCTTAGTTATCACTAGAAGATGATATAATTTAGATTTTCTCCATTCTTCTGGATTTATTATCCCATGATTTAATGTAACAATAGAGGGAGAGACTAGTGCTAACTTGTATTTAACAGAATGTATCTCTTTGTTGCTGTTGGAAAGGAGAAAGTCTTGGTGATGTTGAGTGGCTTCTCTCATATTTTCTGACCCACTGTTAAACCATTGTTTCAGGATGCCCGAAAACCTTTTGACAAGGCTTCACTTGCATATGATCAGGTGAATTTCAAATCTCCTTTTAACCTTCATTATGATTTCCAGTTCTACTGTAATAATGATTCCGTTAATCTATAAGCATCATGATTGCTAATTAAAATTTATTGATAAACAATTGGTATAAAAAGTTCTGAGATTTTGTTGAAAATAGAAAATACCACGTTACCAACCATCTTTTGATAGGTTATTCCACATTCTATAATTCCATTTCTAAACTTTCCCCATGTTGATTATTGATGATGCACTAAAAAACCAGAAGAGAGACAAGGGCCATGCAAACATTTGTCTTATATTTGATTCTAGCTTCTTCTACAGTGTTAAAATCTTTTCCCACAAAGTGGTATTATGTTATTATAAAGCCTCTGTTTGGTTCTTTCCTTTTCTACTTTCTAAAAAGGCGTGTTTGTATAATCAATAATTACAAATTAAAAATGAAGGTTTATAAATAAAAGATTGGATGGATGTTTTCTAAAATATAATTACATTTGATTTTGGCATACAGGCACGGGATAAGTTTATGTCTTTAAGGAAAAGCACTAGGACTGATGTAGCTGCAGCCATAGAAGAGGTATATACAATATCAACTCTTTTCTTGACCCAAAGATTTATCCTACAAGTGCAGAAACTGTTGAACATTTTGTCATGGTTAACCATTATCTTTCAAAATCTAATTTGGTAGAGAGACATTCCAGGAATTGCTTACTGCTAAAACCTCATTTGAGCTGGCCCGCTTCAATCTGGTAAGTTACTTTTTCCAGCGAAGGCATTCATTTGTTTATTTGAAGCTGTAATTGTACATGTTCTGCTACCTCCAGATTAGTGCTCTATCCAAGTTTGAAGCCAAAAAGAGGTTTGAATTTTTGGAGGCTGTTAGCGGGGTGATGGATGCTCACCTACTATTCTTCAAACAGGTTTGGAACATTTCATATGTTTCCACTTGTATCTTTTTAGTATTTTCAACTTATGGAGTCTGGATCCTTTCTTCTTTGCAGGGATATGAACTCTTACATAAGATGGAACCCTTTATTAACCAGGTTTGTCATCTTATTTCCTGAGGAGATACATCTTTTTGTCTCAAGTTTTCTGCCCCAGAAACTTATATTTCTTCTATCTTTGAACTTCCATATCTCTTAATCCGGAGAATTTCAGAAACCAGTGTATGTGGGTTACAGGTCTTAACTTACGCACAGCAGTCTAGGGAATGTTCGAACTATGAGCAGGAATCCCTCACTGAAAGGATGCAGGAACATATCAGGCAGATTGATCGAGAGGGTAAACAGTCCTTAACTGGCTATACTGGTCCTTCTGTTGCCGATGGTATGCAACCTTTCACAAGGGGATCCCAAAAAGTTATTGAGGCAGTTATGCAATCTGCTGCGAAGGGGAAGGTGATACCTCATCTAGAGATTCTTAATCATGGTTTGAATTTAAATGGTTTTGTATTCTTAGTGAGTTTATTTACATAGGTCCAAACCATACGACAAGGTTATCTTTCAAAACGTTCCTCAAACCTGAGAGGTGATTGGAAGAGAAGGTTTTTTGTTCTCGACAGTCGAGGGATGCTGTACTACTATCGTAAACCATTTGTCTGGTCTTCTGTAAGTCGCTAAACGAAGATCACTGGGCTTTAAGTTTTACTCTTTCTCATTTCTCCATAGTCCACGCTAAATGTTACTTATTCAGGCAGGTGGAAGTCAGTGTGCTGTACAAAGGAGTAGTTGTGAAAATGGTCCTGGGCTGCTGAGTCGATGGCTTTCTAACCATTACCATAGTACTGTACATGATGAAAAATCTGTTACACGTCACACAGTAAACTTGTTGACATCAACAATCAAAGTTGACGCAGATCAGTCTGATTTAATGTTCTGTTTCAGAATTATCTCACCAACCAAAATCTATACATTGCAGGTATTTGTTCAATATATCAATTTTATTTGTTACTTAGACTTCTTGGTAATGTTTTGTGGTTATAAGATTGGAAATGAGCAAACTATTGAAAGGACTAGGTTGGCAATGCAGGCAGAAAATGCACTAGACCAGAGGGATTGGATTGAAAAAATAACTGGAGTGATTACTTCATTATTGAGTTCCCAAACACCAGAAAAGGTAAGTTGATTAAAATTTGTTTGTAAAAAAATGGGGGGAAAAGCATTGAACTGTTCCTTCTTAAACACAAAATAAGTTATACGTTTGTTTAATTTTCTTGAATTGGAAAAGGAGGCATTGATCAAGTTTTCCTCACTGATTTCTTTCTCCATGAAAATGACCATACACTGTTTATGTCAGTGTCAACCTGCTTTCCCAGCGGTTAGTGGTGATAGTAACTTTACTAGTGATAGTTCACTAGTGGAGTCCCCTGATGCTTATAACACAGCAACTGGACAACCTATACCTAAGATTCCCTCCACCGGAAATCTCCTAGATATGTCTAAAACTTCGCAGCATCAAGAATATTGCGCGAAGAGTGAAAAGCCTATTGATATCTTAAGAAAAGTAGCCGGGAATGATAAATGTGCCGATTGTTGTGCACCTGAGCCAGACTGGGCATCTTTAAACCTTGGTCTGCTCATATGCATTGAATGTTCTGGAGTTCATCGCAATCTTGGCGTACATGTATCGAAGGTATGTCATATAAATGTGCCCTGGGAACCTTATGTCTATCTAATAATTGACATTGACAATTCTTTAATAGTTTCTTAAAAGAAAGCTTTTGTTTCTGTTTTACTTTTGTTTTCTTTGATTGCATGTTCATGCAGCTTTTGTATTACTCAGGTAAGATCTCTGACACTTGATGTTAAAGTGTGGGAACCGTCCGTCTTGGCTTTGTTTCAATCACTGGGAAATATCTATGTGAATTCAGTCTGGGAGGAGTTGTTGCAATCAGGACAATCAAGAACTGTCATACCTGTGGGGTAAGTAAAACTATTCGATTCCATGGGGGAGCTCTTCCTATAATGATACCTTTTTACTTGTAGTTCTTCAAAGCCTGAAGGACAAAAGCAGCTTCTCAAAATGAAACCTGATCAGGATGACCCAATTTCAGTGAAGGAGTTGTTCATTCATGCAAAGGTAGTTTCCTCTTGTTTCCTTTTTTGAAATAAGACTGCATCAATGATGTCTGCAAAGGTAGTAATCTTTTTGTTTAGGATGTAGAGTTGATGGTTTCCGATTATTTCAGTATGCAGAGAAAGCTTTTGTTTCTAAGATAACGGATAATCAGAGTCCCCTTTCGGTAGCAGAAGAGGTATGGGAAAGTGTTCGTTCTAATGACCCAAAGGCTGTATACCGCCACATTGTTTGCAATGGAGCAGATGTCAATGCTATTTATGGTCATGCAACATATTGTACAATCCTCTCCCCCTGTTCATTACTCCAGATTAATGTAATGGGAGAAACCAAAGAAACCCTTTAATTACACAGCTCTGATTGCTTTTGCAGTTGACTCTCTGGACCAGTCCTCGAGAGCCTTGAACTCTAAAAATGAAAGCAAAGATGAGATCGAAGAGGAGCATTCTGACGGTTGTTCACTGCTTCATCTTGCCTGCTTAAACACGGATATTAGCATGGTTGAGCTACTGCTTCAGTACGGCGCAAATGTAAATGCATCCGATTCAAGAGGCCGGGTGCCGCTCCATCTTTGTATCATTGGCAGGAATTTTGCAATAGCAAGGTTGCTTATTACAAGGTGATTTTTCTTGTTCTTATCTTACACACACACACAATTTTGTTCACACTGGTTATCTTCCCCAGTGCTATGAATGCAACTGACTGGTTCCGATGAAAATTGCAGGGGAGCAGACCCACATGCTGTAGACGGAGAAGGTAAAACGCCTCTTCAGCTTGCATTGGCATCAGGTGTCAATGAAAATGAGGTTTTGACACTCTTAACAGATTGATACTATAGTAGTTCAGAACCCCCAAAAGAGAACATAAGACCGCGAATCGGAAGAAATCAGCGATGACCTTTTGCCTTTCACTCTGAAAAATCAGGGCTATTCGTGTACAAGGTCAAAAGCTTGGTTTACCAAGGTGAAACTGCATCATAATGCACAGGTTTCTTCTAGTGTGTGTAGCTCCTCCCGCCATCTTAGTAGTTCCTTTGGGTGCTCTGTCATAGTAGCTATATTTATATATATATATTGTACTATGTAAATTTTACTGAGTAGCTTAAGCTAAATTGCAAGACAAAATGTGACATTAAAACACATGCTCATGCACTTTTGAGCTAGTAATAAGATGAAATGATTATTTTTTCTGAATTTGGAAAGAAAATGACCATACAAGTATCACAGGAGAAAATTCAGAAGTTGATCACTTATTTGGCTAAACTATTATAGATTGGAATTTCTGGCTTTTTGAAGAGCCAAAGGCTTGCTTGTAAATTGATAATAAAGAAGGTATGTTAAAATGTTTTCAAGCATTTAGGAAATGATCATGATTCATGATTCATGATTCATGATACAGAATGCAGGCTTTTGCTAAGGTAAGAGGCCGACTTCATCCATCCATGCCAAAAAGATTACCCAGCTCCCATCCGGCCATGCCTATCAACCATAATCTATCATGTTTCAGGTTCATCTTCACTGCCAACAAACATGAAGAACTTACCACTAGAAACATAATGCTAAAAAACAGAGAAATCAACATACAAACAGATAGATAAAACATGTTATTTCTCAGGGACCATGAATTCCAGCAAAGATAACTGCAGAAATATTAGTAATACAAACCTTTTTTATTTAAACAATGTGAGAAAACCTTGCACTGCCAACATTGCTTCTTCAAAGTTACCATCTTTATCTATGCAATTTACAGTGGTAGAATTTGGAACCCATCCAAACCGGATCGAGCTCTCCAGAAACGTTTCAGCCTTATCTGGACTTCTTTTATTGTGAAAACCACAAATGAGCTTGTGACATGTGATTGGACTGAGCTTAAGTCCTTGCTCTGCCATTTCTTCTAGTAACTATCTAGTGGAACGCCCTTTGAGGGAATTTTATCCGGTAACAGAAAATCCCGAGTTAAATTTCCCAGATTTGCAGTATCCGTCTATAATCATAGAATAACTCTTGGTATTAGATGCTAAGCCTTTCCGCGGGATTTCGTTAAAAAATTCCCAAGCTTTCTCCGTGTCACCTACCTTAGCATACCATCAATCATTGTGTTATATGCAATGCTTTTTCATAAAGATTCAGAGCTGCCTCCGAGCTTAGACATGGCAGAAATGAGAGAAAAGATGGAGTGCATCATTAATTCTACCGAGTCCATGGATGATCCGGGAGCACACCTTTTTCAGACATGCACCTATATGTCAACAGAGTTCCAGTTACATTTCCCACCTTGCAAAGCCTGTTAATCAATGCAGAATACATAGCATTATTTGGAGTTGTACCATAACTTTGCATCTCTCTCAAACTGTTGGTTTTAAAGCAAATGGAAATGAAATAATGAAGAAACAAAGAATGCTTCTAATTTATTTCTTATGGGAGCCTATTGTATTAAATGAAGAGTGCTGAATTTATACAGCAATTTGTAACATATATATAACCAAAAAAACTTAAAATTTAGAATTCTTCTTATTCCAAAATGGTAATAACATTTCAAAAGATAAAAAACAAATCTTGCATCAGCCTCATATTTTGATTGATTCTTAACATATTCCAAGTCATGATTTCCAACCATCTTCTTTAAAGAGATACAACTTTATACCTTTTCCATGAAAACTTAAACAATATTGTCGTGGGAAAACCTCAGTTGAAATAAGCTGCAACTTTCTAAGCTATGAAACTTGATTTACAATTTCAACGTCACAAACATTCTTTGCCATAGTAGCGAATTGAACAAATATATCTTAGGAAACACTAAAACTGGTAATGGTGCTTTTACATGGCCTAACTGGATTATATAGAGGTAGGAAAGCATTTACGTTTTAGATCTTTTTTGGACCGTTGGGTTGAGATATTTATTTTGATATAAATTTAAATAAAAAATAATTTTGGACTTAAACAAAATTACAAAAAATAATTCAAAGTCCAAATAACTTGAAAAATATGTTTGAAATGGTTTTAAGTATTTTTGACTTAGAACAAATGCTTTCAAAATAGCCTAAGTGTCAAAAACAGGCTATGAGTACTGGTACGGTACTCCCAGTACTGATTCTCAACAGCCCGTATCAGTACGGTCGTAAGCATACCAATACTTTGTGTTTTCCCTAATTTTTAGTAAGCCATCTTCATACCAGTACTGGCTATGCCGTAACGATATGCAAGGGCCCGTACCGATACTTAGGTATCATGTACCGATATACCCTACTTTAAATGTGAGTTACGAATCTTTCTTCTTAAGGAAGGTACCGATACGGTCTCTCGCATACCGATACCCACTACACCAGAAGTGTATTTATTGCTGGAAATTAAGTCCCCAATGACTCCAAACCAACCCCAAAGGTTAGTAACAACCACAAACTTCTTAGAGGGTTTAAAAGACATCTTCAAGCAGCCATGGAACAATAAAAACATCATTGCCAACATTCATGTATAGAGAAAATGTTTTTGTGCTTGTAAAGTCTATTTTTTATTAGAACACACTTGTGAGCTTAATTGTTATATTTGCTCAAGTGTTTAGATTTTGTTTGCTAAAAGTTGCATTTTTCTCTTTGGTAGGCAGTTGATATGTTTTCTTTTGTTCTATTTTTTATTAGAACACACTTGTGAGTGCTTAATTTGCAAACATATTTGCCTAGATATGTTTTCCTTTGTTTGCTAAAAGTTGCATTTTTCTCTTTGGTAGGCAGTTGATAACTTGCAAAAATATCTATATTTCATGCCTTTTCTACTTAAGTATTTGCTTGGTTCCAAGATCAATTCATGAGTGAGGGATGACTCCGCTTTGTGTTGCATTGCCTAGAATAAATGCTACAGCATATTTGTAGAAGGATACTCCGCTTTGTGTTGAATTGCCTGGAAATCATGCTTAAATAAATGGTAGTAACATCAAATGAGTGAATGAAAGTTTTCACGGGATGACTCTACCAACTAGCTTGGGGGTGAGAGGTATGCTCCCTGCTCACCTAGAGTGAAGGATGGTAGGTGTGATGAGCTGACACCCTTCTTAAAAAAACAGTTAAATTATGAGAGTAAATTTGTGCTTAAATAGTTACACATTATGATGTACTTGAGTTCTTTTTTAAAATTTTTCTAACTCTGTTAAGCATAAATTGTAGACAATTACGCACACACCAACAAGGGGTCTTGCCCTAAGGAACTGTTCTTAAAATCTCATTTATGTCAGAAGTATGAAAGCATATATTCTCTGAGGACTGAAATTTTGCCATAGCAACTGACTTGAATTAATTTTTTGCCACAATATTTGTTTTTTGTTTTTCTCTACTCATTGCTTGAGGGCAAGCAATAACTTAAGTTTGAGGGTGTGATAACTTGCAAAAATATCTATATTTCATGCCTTTATACTTAAGTATTTGCTTGGTTTCAAGATCATTTCATAGCATATATATGCATTTAGGACATATAGTTGCATAGGGCTTTGTTTGTTAGGTGGTTTGATTTATTTTACAAGATTTGATGCTGCTGGAAGGGTATGTTCTGGTGCGGTGATGTGCAGGTGAAACAAGAGTGAAGCTGGTAAAAGGAGGAAAATGTCACAACATTTTGGACAACATTTTTGGGTGCAGAAAAGGATAAAGCATCGAATACATTCTCTTTGACCCACATGTGCGAACCCTCTATTTGTCTTTTGTGCCACACATGAAGAGGGAATATTGCCTAGGACCCTCAAGGAATATTAGGGCACTAAAGCCTAGGAGCCCCCACTATAGGACAAGAAGCCCACATTAAAGAGAGGGGGTGAGAGAATTGAAAAGAGAGCTTTTTGGGCGAGGAAAGAAAGGAGGAGAGTCAGCCGTTTTCTTCATCTTCTTCACCTTGCTGTCCTCCATAGTTGAAGCTCCAATGGGTGATCTTGCTCGCGTTCGAGAGAAGCAGCAAGCTTAGGGCAGCTCTTGGCAGTCCAAGACGGCGTTGGGAGTTTTTCCTTTCTTTTTAGCTGTTCTGCTTTAGCATTTATTTTTGGAATGGGTTGTTTCAAACGAATGATGATGGATGTTTATTGCCCAACAATAAACTGATTTTAAGTGGCTTAGGCTTGCTTTGGATGATTTTATTTTGATTTTAATGGATGTTTAGTTATTTTCAGTTCCTTAAATGCTTTGTTCACTGTTTTATTGCCTTAGGTTTGTAAGAGCTTTCGAGAGTAGCCTTAACCTAAATGTTGGATGTGCTTAATGGTCGAGAGAGTTAGGCCTAGATCTACGTGGACAATGGGGTTGTGCTGAGAGGAAAACCCTAACTCACCTTAGAGATAAGGATGACATTTCAACGACTAAAAGGAGTAGTACTTAATCGATAAGTAGCTTGCTAGGGTCCACGCTGAGAGGTATTGCCGTAGTATTCTGGCTGTTAGGTTTCTTGCTAGAGATAGTCTAGAAGTATCGTAGTAAACTCCGTCGAGCATAGTTTGGGCTAAAAATAGTTAGACATGCACGAGTCTTAAGTAAAGGATTCCTTAGCAAGCCTAGCCAGTCATTCCATAGAGAGTTTCGCACACGTGAGAGGACGTTGAAAGTTCATTAAGTTTACTCCAGCTTTTATATACTATTTTTGCCACAACATCTTATTTACTTGTTAAAACCAACTCTTTAATCAATATTCACTCTCTGTATGGTGTGCTTAAACTTAACTTGAAACACCTCCAATCCCTGTGGAGATGATACTCACTCATCACTTTACTACTTGTTCAACGTGTATACTTATAAAGTGCTCATAAGTTCTATATTTTGTGCGTATTCCATCTCATATTATTGATGTTCCTAAGTACATTTTAGGCATAATTAGGTTCATGCATTGCATATTTATAGTATTCTTTACTTTACCATATTTATGTTGAATATTTTTAATTTGGTGAGGAAAGGTATTGTTTTAGTTTAATTTTAGTTTTAGGTACTAGAAGCTGGTAGAAAGAGAGAGGAGCTGATGTTGAGGCAACAAGCCTAGGAGCTATACTGATGCAGTTCCCGATAGAGAGAGCCGCTGCCGAGAACCTACCGTCGCCATACTTGCCGCCCAGGGCAGCAAGCCGAGGAATTAGAGAATTGGAGTGTGATCTGTAGAACAAAAAATCCTGATTCCAACGATGCCATCCACTCAATTTTTTGACGCCTGGAGCAGCGAATAGAGCCGCCGAAGGAGGAGATCAAGATGACTTGCGGTGTAAGGCAACAAGAAGGAGTCCACATTCAACGCAAAGAAGTCAGAATTAAAGGTTGTATTTAAAGCAAAAGATATTTTGAAGACTTCTACTCCAAGAAGGACTTGGCCTAGCTAATGCCTATATATACTCGACATATTTTGTAATTGTAGACATCTTAGGTTTTTCTTTGGGCATAGTCTAGGTTTTCTTGCCGCCATTATGTTCTAAATTTTCTCTTGGGTTTGGGTTATGTTGTAAACTAGTGTGAGAACGGTTGTTTAGGAATTAAGTTTGTATTTGCAATAAAACTTCAAGGTTTTCTTATTTCATGCTCTTCATAGTTTTCAATTAAGTTCGAAAGATTAGTTGTTAACTATCTATTTGTTCGGTATCGAGAGAGTCGAACTCATGAAAGGGATAAGTACGATCCTCATCCTAATCAGGTGTTGATCAATTCGGCCTAGACATAGGTGCCAGTTTAAGGCGGCTAAAAGAGGACGAACCAAGGTTGTTGTCTTTGCAAGATTCACGCCGTGACGGGTATCATCTACAGTGGGCAACAACAACATTCTGACATGGATATAAGTGAGGTCATTATCGAAGCGTTCTGCCGAGCCTTGAAGGTCTGCCGAGTTTGCCACCGAGCCATCCATCCGTTCCACTACCAAGGCAGCGAAAGCGTCGAAACAACTAATATACCATCCTCTGCCGAGGTAACAAAGTCTGGCAGCGCAAAGCAACTTAACCTATTCAATGCAGTTTCACACTACTAAGCAGCATAACCTAACCCATTCTATCACTCTGATCTCTTATATCAATTACTTGTGTTTATTTACTTTTTATAAAGTAAAATTTACTTGTGCATTTAATTTCCCTTGTGCAGGAATTGCAAATCGAATAAGCTGTCCAATCCCTGTGGGAGACGATATCTTTTATACTATAACTTGACAAGAGTGTGCACTTGCGCTTATATTTAGAGAACACCTAAACGCTCTATAAGTTTTTGGCGCCGCTGCCGGGGATTGGCAACAGTAAATTCATTTTTATTTTTCTGCACTTTTACTTTAATTGCATTTAATTTTAGTTTCTATTATTTTTATTATATAAAAAACAAATTTTACAATTTTCTTGTCTAGTGCATGAACAGAGCAAACCCATCGGGCGAAATCGTTATCTTTGACGAGATCGAACGAAGAGGAAAAAAAGTTAAGAAAGAAGCAAGAGAAGCCCTCGAGAATGCCAAAGAAAAAGGAAAGGCAGAGGCAACAATGGTTAACGGCCATGACGACAACCCTGCCAACGATGCCCGTATCGGCAGGGATGGGCAGCAAGATCCGCCGCCCAGACAACAACAACCAATTCCACCTAGTTAGCAACCCCCAATTCCGCTCAGGCAGCCACATTATGTGCACACCACCAGGGACTACTTAGAGCATGACTTCAGGGGATTTGACCCAACTGTTGCAGAGCTTGAAATCGAAGCAGATCACTTTGAACTAAAGCCCGTTATGTTCAATATGATCAAAACACTGAGGCAATTTGGAGCATGACTTCAGGGGATTTGACCCAACTGTTGCAGAGCCTGAAATCGAAGCGGATCACTTTGAACTAAAGCCCGTTATGTTCAATATGATCAAAACACTGGGGAAATTTGGAAGAACTACGCAGAAGATGCTCAACAACACTTGAGAAGATTCCTAGACATATGCAGAGCTTTCAAAATACATGGAGTCCATCAAGATGTGCTGAAGCTGAGATTATTTCCCTATTCACTGAGGGATAGGGCAAAACAATGGCTGAACAACCAATTAGCGGATCATTCAATACATGGACGGAGCAGTGCAAGGATTTCTTATATCGTTTCAGTTCTTCAAAAGTCACAGACAAGTTGAGAAATGAGATCACAACCTTCTGCTAAGGGGATGACGAACCAATGTATGAGGCTTGGGAGAGGTACCAACAGATTCTAAACAACTGCTCGCTTCATGGTCTCCCATTCTGGACGCAAGTGTCGATGTTCTACAATGGAGTAAATCAACCGACACGAATGTTGTGTTCGTG
Organism: Hibiscus tridactylites; assembly: GCA_958450335.1. Lineage (NCBI taxonomy): Eukaryota > Viridiplantae > Streptophyta > Magnoliopsida > Malvales > Malvaceae > Hibiscus > Hibiscus tridactylites. Next base: position 10,515,853 of record OY288287.1, read on the forward strand.
TAGTGACTATAAATGTTACGCAAATGGTGCAAGTATACACGTCGAACGAGTAATAAAGTGATGAGTCAGTATCGTCTCCACAGGGATTGGAGGTATTCACGGTTGTTGTAACAATAAATCTTGAAATTTTTGCAGATGACAATGCTATAGTAAAAGAGATGATGTATAATAATGCTAAAGCAAAATAGTGCAGAGAAAGATGAGATAACAATATGATAGACAAGTCCCCTTTCGTATGCGAAACTCACTAGGGAATGACTGGCTGGGAATGATGGACAACCTAACTCAAGCTTCTTAACGATACTAAGGCTTTTCAACTATCTTCTATGCTAGGCGGGATTTACTAAGAGTGCTCTTAAACTATCTCTAGCCAGGAAACTGGGAGTTAGAAATGCTACAGCCATACCTCTCGGCGTAAACTCATAACACTCCCCTACCCTTCACGTACTATCCTTTTTAGCCCTTGAAACCTATCACTTATCTCTAAGGTAGGTTAGAGTCTGCCTCTTAACAATCACTCCATTGCTTATGAGGGTTCTAGGGCTAGCTCTCTCGATTACTAACCCCAACATACACCTAAAGAACGGCCAACTCTCGAAGGCGCTTAAGGTAGGGCTTAACTCTCGAAGCATTTACAACCCTAAGCTCTTACAACTTTAAGGAAATGATAAATGCATAAGCAAAGCATAGAATCATGATAAACACTGAAAAAATCCATAGCATGCATTAAAAAGTACTCAAAATAACATCATCCATCAAACCCAAGCCACCTAAAATAGTTCGTGGCTGGGCAATATCATCTAACGTATAATTGCGATAACATCACCAAATATAAAGATATAACAAGAAATTGCTATAGCGACAGAAAGAAAGATGAACTCCTTCTCCGTCGTGTACTGCACATCTGTCTTAGGCTCACCGCCTCTCTCGAGGCCGGTGAGGCCACTCCTTGGAGCTTCAACGATGGAGGACACCAAGTTGGAGAAGATGATGGTGGAAACTTCCCTCTCCTTTTCTCTCTCTTCCGCCTCTCTGTTTGCAACACAAAAAATAACCCCACTTTGCTCCAAGCTTCTCTCTCTTTTATATAGTGGAGGCTTTTAGGGTTTGGTGCCCTAAAGATGCCTTGATATTCCCAAGGAATATCCACCGACAAGGTCCGCTACGAGGGGACACGGGAGACAGTCTGCAGGTGGGCACCGACTGCCACACATGTCAGATCGTCCTTTTCTGCATGTTCACATGTTTCTGCAGCTCACGTGTATCTCACGTGCTGGCCAATGTCCACTTCCATCATGCTATAGCAATTTTCGGTACCAGCTTCCTCTTAACTCCTTTCCTGCGCACCACAAACCCAAAACCAACCTTCCAAGCAGTACCTCTCGGTATGGACCAACAACCAACAAAGATAAATATGCACCCAGAAGAAGGAAATGCAACCTAAATGAAGTATAAATGCTATGGTATGAACTCAAGAACAGGCAAATGCTATAGCAAAAAGGTATGAAAACAAGGATATTTATGCAGTTATCACACACCCATACTTAAGCTATTGCTTGTCCTCAAGCAATGAATAGAATGGAACAAAAACGCTACTATGGCAAAGATTTAACCTAGAGGATTGCTATGGCAATATTTCAGTCCTCATAAATAACTTAGGTGAATAAATATAGTTATATATATACACAACCATACATGAGATCCTTAAGAACATTCCTTAGGACTAAGCTGTGTGCGTGGCTGCCTTCCTCCTATACTTAAGCTGGTGAGATAAATTTTCAAGGAAACTCCCTAGTTATCCTCTAACTATGTTCTCTAGTTCTTTTACAATTTTTAGACTCCCAAAGATATAAGTTTTCTGCTACGAAGGGTGTCAGCTCCTCACACCTGTCGTCCTTAACTCTAGATGAGGAGGGAGCATACCTCTCACCCCGAGCTAGTAGGCAGAGTCATGCCGTGACAACTTTCATTCACTCATATGCTATAGCAAGGCTTTATTTTATTTATTTATTTATATATATATATATATTAACACTAGCTATAGCAAAGCGGAGTTCCCTTTTACAGATATGTCGTTGCATTTATTCACTTGGTTTTTAGCACAAGGTCGTCTAGCTTTCTTTTTAAGTTCTAGAGTCTACATATCAGAGTTTACTAAGGTTCTTCCTGAAAATTTTTCTAACAAATTTACTTATAGAAAGAGAGCAACTGTGTAACCATTTTTTTGACAACTAGATCCTAAAGTCAGTTCTACAGATCTCAACTAGTTGTGTTTTTTTGTTCAGGCCTTAGCAATTTCGTCGTCAGACATCATAAATATGTTCATAGGCTGACTCTAGACTAAACAGAATGCCATAGTACAAATTTTGTTCTATTCTATAATGCATATGCTAAAGCCAAATATTAACTATGAACACTAACACCCCCAAACTTAAAAAGTATAGTGTCCGCAATGCATAAACTAATCTACACTATATGTCATGAAAAATGAAAAATTGAAAAATGTTAGTACGTCCTGGGTGCAGAGGCTAGGTGGTGCTGCTGTGTTGTCTATCGACGTCTTGGAGAAGTAATGGTGTGGGTCTGCCACATCATCCACGCTCTCGGATGAGACTGATTGAGCACTAGACGAAGGCCTGACACGTCCAGCCGTGTGCTTGATGCGAGTTTTCAGTCTAGATGCTGTAGCATCCTCTGATTGTGCTGGAGTCAACTCAGTTGCGTGTGCTGTAGCAGCTTCCTTCTGAGGGGTTTCCTCAGGGTCATTTGGTATGTGCTCTAGTTCTGGAAGTGGGTTTTCTGGTCTTGAAGGCTTAGGATTGGTTGCCTTTCGGGTGCGTTTCCTCTTCTTGGCTAGAGAGGTTGCTGGGTCGGTTTCTTCAACAGTAGGCTGGACAGATGGAGTTTCTTGCTCTGACTAGGTAGTTGGAGTACCTGATGCTTTCTTTCGCGGAGTCTTTCTCTTTGCAGCAGGTGTGGCGGAGCTGGGTTCACTAGGAGACATTGTTTGTGCTGTAGCAGTGGCAGGGGCTTGCAACAACTCCATTGAAAATACTAGAAAAGAGACATTCTAATCCGGCAGGAGTTTGCTCAAGCATGATGCTATGGCACTATCACGGTGTTGGGCATATTTGAAATACACCATCTGATGTGCCTTCATCAGGTTGACCTCCTAGATCAGTTCCTTTGTAGTTGCCACTAGTGCTGCCACTCTTGCTGCAGCAAAACTTCTAGCTCAACCCTCAATTGCGTGCTGAGGCATGTCTTCATTAAATCCCCGGAATTCCGTCATGAGTACTGGGGTCAAACCCATCTTTCCTGAAATAGATGTATCTACAAGATCATCTATGAAGACGTCTTTCTTTTTGCACAAGGCATTGATCAGATTAGGAAAAACAAGGGGACTACGGGGCCGTTTCAAACAAGAATATACCTCATCCACTATTATCTTTCATATATCAATTTGTCTACCATGTATTATGGAATGAATGAGAAAAAGTCGAGAGATATGGACGGTAGCAGTGTATAGTGTGGGCATAAGCTTATGCCTCACAAAGTGATTCCATACCTTAGCCTCTAGTTTGAGGCGTCTTCTCTCAACTGACTTGTTATTATCCATCACCGTTCCTTGAAAGCAAATGTCCTCCAGCACCTTGCGTTGCGTTTGCGCGTCCATTGTCATCACAAAAGAAGTGTGACGGTCCACAGTATGTTTCAGCCCGTAGAACTTGTTGATTGCTGAGCAGTAAATTTTATCGGCTCTCCATGTACGTGAACTGTGGATTGGGTTGGGCTTGTCAGATGAGCATAAAACTCCTTCACCAGTGATGAGCAAATTTCTTCAGGATGGGCAGCAAAGTTTTTCCATCCATGAGTGCCAATGACATCCATTATCGACTGGTCGATCTGATCTTCTTCCTCTTGAGGGTATTTGAACCATATTTCTAGAAGAACATTTCTGTCCTTGAGCTTTGCCCAACTCTCCTTGGCTGCCTCGTCAAGAAATTTGGGAATTTCCAGGACTCAACGTTGTGTGGGACGGTCAGAAGTCTCTGGGGCGTTTTGTAACGATCCATAGAGTTTTTTTGTTGAAAAGTTGGGAAGAGTGAATGTGTGTAGGAAAGAAAATGGTGAAGGTTTTCTGTGTTGGGGAAAGAATTGAAAAGGTGGGGGGGGAGTTTTTGACTTTTTGAAGAAGATGAAGAAGGTGAGGGGACGGATGATGAAGAAAATGTTGGGAGTTAAAAAAGGTGGGGGAAAAACTGATGAGTTAATGGGAGATGGGAGGTGATGGGGACGTGTGTCGGCTTTAAGGGAGAGAGAATTTTTTTTGGAGTTAATGCAATGGTAGACGGCTGAAGAGAGAATATGAGTTTATGTGGCTAGGGGTTCTCCTCATTAAATAGATGAATATTCTCTCTCATGTTTTTTGTATTTTTCTCTCTCTCTTTTAATTCAACTCCCCACTTTTTAGATAAAACCACCTTTATCTTTTTCTTTCCCCTTTTCTTTCGTCCCTCCAAAATAGGCTAAAAACAAAATCCATGTCCTTCTCCCTTTGCTACCAACCCTTCAGACGACATGCTCCTCTGCCTTTGTACCTGGCATTGTACTAGGAAAGAGAAAGCCTTTGTACGAGGGTCACATTAAAAGATATGAAAATTAAAGACAAATATAACATAAAACTAGACTAAAAACAAAAACATTATTTATGGATATGCTATAGCATAAAAGATAGAGTTTAGAGATGCAAACTTTCAAGGATTGTGAAGATCCAGGTACGACTTGTCTCTGAGGATAGGGGCTCCACTGTACACCTTCAGGCGTTGGCCATTGACCTTGAAGACTTCATCGCCGTCCAACTTCTTGATATCCACTGCGCCATGAGGGTACACCTTGTGTATTATGAATGGCCCTGACCACCTCGATTTCATCTTTCCAGGAAAACGCTTTAGCCTGGAGTTGTAGAGAAGCACTTGTTGTCCTTCTGAGAAATGTCTTGGCAAAATGTGTTTATCATGCCATTTCTTGGTTTTCTTCTTGTAAATGCGAGCATTCTCATATGCTTGGGCTCTGAATTCCTCCAGCTCGTTAAGCTCTAGCAACCTCCTTTCACCAGCAAGTTGGGCATGCATGTTGAGTTTCTTGATTTCCCAATAAGCCTTGTGCTCAAGCTCCACTGGTAAGTGGCACTCCTTGCCAAATACAAGCTTGAAAGGTGACATGCCTAAAGGCGTCTTGAAGGCTGTCCTATATGCCCACAATGCTTCATCCAACTTGGGGGACCAATCTTTTCTCTTAGGATTCACCACCTTCTCCAAGATTTGCTTGATTTTGCGGTTGGAAACTTCAGCTTGTCCGTTTGTCTGTGGATGATATGATGTAACAATCTTGTGCCTGACTCCGTAGCGATGCAATGCTTCAGCAATGAGCTTGTTGTCAAAGTGAGTTCCTTCATCACTGATGATGGCTCGGGGTGCTCCGAATCTAGTGAAGATGTTCTGGTGAAGAAACTTCATGACTGTCTTGGAGTCGTTCCTTGGGGCGGCAACAACTTCCACCCATTTTAACACGTAGTAGACTGCTAGAAAAATGTAAAGATATCCATATGATGCAGGAAACGTACCCATGAAGTCAATTCCACATACGCCAAAGATTTCAAGCTCCAGAATATTTTGCAACAACATTTCATTCCGCCTGGAGATGTTCCCCATTCTTTGGCATCTGTCACAAGTCTTGTAGAACTTGTGTGCGTCTTTAAAAAGTGTAGGCCAAAAGAAGCCTGCTTGAAGAACTTTTGTAGTAGTTCTAGCACCACCAAAGTGCCCTCCACATGGTGATGAATGACAGTGGTACAGAATGCTATGGTATTCTTCTTCTGGAACACATCTCCTTATAATCTGATCAGGACATTGCTTGAACAAGTAGGGTTCATCCCAATAGTAGAATCTTGTATCATGTCTGAATTTCTTGAGTCCCTGGCTAGATAAATCAGGAGGCAAAATACCACTAACAAGATAATTAACAATATCAACATACCACAAAATTGTTGTAGCAGCTAACAGTTTCTCATTAGGGAATTCCTCCTCAATTTCAGTTTCACTACCTTGTGTGATAGCATTTTCTAGCCTAGACAAATGGTCAGCTACCCGGTTCTCACATCCTTTCCTATCTCTAACCTCTAAGTCAAATTCCTGAAGCAAGAGTATCCACCTAATAAGTCTATGTTTAGCATCCTTTTTAGTCACTAAGTACTTAATGGTTGAGTGATCAATATGAACTATGACCTTAGTGCCTATCAAGTATGACCTAAACTTATCAAAGGCAAATACTACAACAAGAAATTCTTTTTCAGTAGTGGTGTAATTGACTTGTTCATCATTCAAAGTGCGACTAGCATAATAAATGACATGAAAGAGTATACCTCGGCGTTGTCCAAGTGTTGCACCAATGGCGTAGTCACTTGCATCACACATCAGCTCGAACGGCTCGTTCCAATCATGTGGAATAACAATTGGTGCTGAGATAAGCTTCTCCTTCAGTTCTTGGAATGCGCTATGACAATCTTTGTCAAACACAAATGGTTGATTTTGCTGTAGCAAACTGCATAGTGGCTTTGAGATCTTCGAGAAATCTTTGATGAATCTCCAATAGAAGCCAACATGCCCTAGGAAGCTCCTTACTCCCTTGACAGTAGTGGGAGGAGGCAGTTTTTCAATGACCTTGACCTTTGCTTTGTCAACTTCTATCCCTTGCTTCGAAATCTTGTGGCCTAAGACCGTTCCTTCCGTTACCATGAAATGACACTTTTCCTAATTGAGCACCAAGTCAGCTTCCTCACACCTCTTTAGAACCTTGGCGAGATTGCCCAAGCATGTGTCGAAGTTATCTCCGGAGACCGAGAAGTCATCCATGAAAATTTATAAAAAATCCTCGACCATGTCTGAAAAGATAGCCAACATACATCTTTTAAATGTTGTTGGAGCATTGCAGAGACCAAAGGGCATTCTCCGGAAAGCATAAGTTCCATAAGGGCATGTGAAAGTTGTCTTTTCTTGGTCTTTGGGTGCTATAGAAATCTGATTGTACCCAGAATACCCATCGAGGAAGCAGTAGAATGCCTTGCCCGCTAGTCGATCCAAGATCTGATCAATGAATGGGAGGGGAAAATGGCCCTTCTTGGTTGCCTTGTTGAGCTTCCTATAGTCCATGCAAATCCTCCACCCCGTGATGGTTCTAGTAGGCAATAGCTCATTCTCCTCGTTGCTTACCACGGTCACGCCTCCCTTCTTCGGTACACATTGCACCGGGCTGACCCATGAGCTATTGGATATCGGGTAGATTACTCTATCATCCAGCCACTTGATTATCTCTTTCATCACTACTTTCATCACTACTTTCTTCATAATTGGGTTTAGTCTCCTCTGGGGCTCAACTGAATTGCTGTGACAATCATCAAGCAAAATTTTGTGCATACAAATAGCAGGGCTTATACCCTTCAAATCAGCCATAGTCCACCCTATTGCTTTTTTATGATGTAACAACATATTTACTAAACTAGTTTCTTGCTTAGGTATGAGACTAGACGAAAGTATCACAGGCAAAGTTTCATTGCTCCCTAAGTAAACATATTTTAGATGTGATGGCAAAGGTTTCAGTTCTAAAGAAGGTGCATGCTCAAGGGAAGGTTTAGGAGGTATAAATTCTGAAAAAATCAAGAGGTTCAAAGTGCGTACCTGGTCTACCCTCGAGTCGACTAGACTGCTCTAGTTCCCTTGAGAGCTCTTCTTGGTTTGAATCTTCATCCTTGCAGAGTGCTTCAAACTCCTCCATTTGTATCTCATTGCTACAACAAAACTCATCAATCATATTCTGTGTTGTAGCATTTACATATTGGCATACTCCTGGGTTGTCTGCATACTCGAGGGTGTCATGTATATTGATCGTGACCGTCTGATCAGCCACTCGCATTGTGAATTCACCCTTCTCGCAATCGATCAAAGCTCGCCCGATGGCTAAAAATGGCCTACCCAAGATAATGGGTGTGTTGCTATCAACTTCATAGTCAAGGATTAAGAAGTCGACTGGAAAAATAAATCTGTCCACTTTTACCAAAACATCTTCAACTCTCCCTTCTGGATGAACATGAGAATGATCTGCTAGCTGTAGCACAACCTTGGTGGGCTATGCCTCTCGAATTCCCAGTTTCAGAAAAATCGACTTGGGCATTAAGTTAACACTTGATCCCAAATCACAAAGTGCTCTTCCAACAAACTTTTCGCCAATAGAACATGGGATAGCAAAACTACCTGAGTACTTCTTCTTAGGTGGCAGCTTGCTCCACATAGAATAACATTCTTCTACTATAGCGACAGTCTCTTGTTTCTCGACCTTCCTCTTTTTTCGTGACTATATCCTTGAGGAACTTGGCATATGTTGGCATCTTATCAATGGCCTCCAGAAATGGGACATTAATATGTAGTTTGTCCAGGGTATCCAAAAATTTCTGGAACTGAAGGTCTTCTTTCTGCTTCTAGAATCGTTGAGGAAAAGGAGAAGGGGGTCTAACTTCATCTGTCTGAACTGGTGGAGTTACATCTTTTGATGTAGCAAAAGCAGGCTCCTTCTCCAGTGTTTCTTTTGCTATGACATCCTCACCCTTCTCTTTACCTGGAGGATCTTGTAAGTTCTCTTCTTCCTGAGGCAAGTTGGGCTGAGAGTCCTCCTTCTCGTGTCCCCCAAACTTGTCTTCCTTGCTAATTTCCTTGCCACCCCTTAATGTGAGTGCGCTGCATTGTTCCTTGCTATAGTACTTAGTGGCTTCAGTGTCACTAGGCAGACTTCCTTATGGACGTGCATGCAAGGTTTGAGCTATCTGGCTAACTTGTGTTTCTAAGGCTCAGAGAGATGAACTATGGCTTTGCAATAAGACCCCTTGATTTTTGATGTTTGTTGCATTAACTTGTAGCAAAACTTTCTTAGTTCCCATGAAATCTTTTGTCATAGCCATAAATTCTTTGAATGTAGTCTCCAGCGAGCTGTTCGATGAAGACGCTGCTCCCTTGTGACCTTGCCATGGCATCATCTGGTTAGAAGATGGTGCTTCGATCAGATTTTGCTGTGGCACTGGCTGTGCAAAATTACTGTGCCCTTGATTACCCCAACTGAAATTTGGATGCTGACGCCATCATGGGTTGTAGGTATTGGAGTATGGAATGTTGTTGCGGTTATAATTCCCCACATAGTTGGCTGACTCTTGATTGTCAGGGCATTCACTTAGATGGTGATTGCCATCACATCTGAGACATGAGGTTGTGGACTTCACTTCCTTGACTTCGTTGGGACGTTGGAGGTTCTTTAGCATACTTGTGATAGCAGCTAATTGGGTGGCTACCGAGTTATCAGCTTCACTGTCTCGAGCTACTTGGGATCTCCTCCCTGTTCCAAGCCTTGTGGTCGAAAACTGGTAATCATTGTTGCCTACCCTATCAAGAATGGCAAATGCTTCCTCCGATGATTTGTCTAACAAGGTCCCATTTGCTGAAGCATCTAGCAACATCCTTGTAGGCGCATTTACCCCATTATAGAACATAACCACTTGGGTCTAGTCATGAAAACCATGATTTGTGCACTTTCTCAATAATTCCTTGAATCGATCCCAACACTCATACATGGATTCGTCATCAGCTTGACGAAAAGAAGCTATATCATTTCACAACTGAGTGTTTCTATTTGGTGGATTATACCGTAGCAGAAAACTTTTGCATAGATCTGTCCAAGTCTCCATTGATCCAGCTGGCACTCCACTTAGCCATGCTCTAGCACGATCACGTAAAGAATATGGAAACAGTTTGAGCTTTAGCACATCCTCGTGCACTCCTTGCTATCTGAATGACTCACAAACTTCCAAGAAAGCACGAATATGTTGTCTTGCATCTTCGTGAGGCATACCTCCAAACTGACCAATAGTGTTCAACATGTTGAACATAACAGGTTTAAGCTTGAACTGGCTGCCTGAATTTCTAGAGCTACTATTTCGGGATAGAGATAGTCCAAGATAGGAGCTAAATGATCCCTAATAGCTCGTGGTCGAGCTGCTGCTCCCTGGCCATTTGCCATAGCATCTCCGTTACCTTGAGGTGGTGGTATTTCTCCATCCATGTTTCTAGTCTCTTCTCGTTGAACACGTCTTCTAAGTCTCAAGAAATGCTCGATCTCAGAAATAGGTGATTGACGGGGTCCTCTAGGCCGCCTTATTATCGTACACTAGCAAGACACCTGAAAAAAAATGAAAAATATAAAATAAGTTTATACTAAAAAAGAACAAATGATAAAAACAAAAACCGTAAACAACCAATTGCCAATCCCCGACAGTAGCGCCAAAAACTTGTTGTGTTCGTGCAATGACTTTAAATGTTACGTAAATGGTGCAAGTATACACGTCGAACGAGTAATAAAGTGATGAGTGAGTATCGTCTCCACAGGAATTGGAGGTATTCACGGTTGCTGTAAGAATAAAGCTTGAACTTTTTGCAGATGGCAATGCTATAGTAAAAGAGATGGTGTATAATAATGCTGAAGCAAAACAGTGCAGAGAAAGATGAGATAACAGTATGATAGACAGGTCCCCTTTCGTATGCGAAACTCACTACAGAATGACTGGCTGGGAATGATGGACAACCTAACTCAAGCTTCTTAACGATACTAAGGCTTGTCAGCTATCTTCTATGCTAGGCGGGATTTACTAAGAATTCTCCTAAAGTATCTCTAGCCAGGAAACTGGGAGTCAGAAATACTACAGCCATACCTCTCGGCGTAAACTCATGACACTCCCCTACCCTTCACGTACTATCCTTTTTAGCCCTTGAAACCTATCACTTATCTCTAAGGTAGGTTAAAGTCTGCCTCTCAACAGTCACTCCATTGCTTATGAGGGTTCTAGGGCTAGCTCTCTCGATTACTAACCCCAACATACACCTAAAGAACAGCCAACTCTCGAAGGCGCTTAAGGTAGGGCTTAACTCTCGAAGCACTTACAACCCTAAGCTCTTACAACTTTAAGGAAATGATAAATGCATAAGCAAAGCATAGAATCATGATAAACACTGAAAAAGCCATAGAATGCATTAAAAAGTACTCAAAATAACATCATCCATCAAACTCAAGCCACCTAAAACAGTTCGTGGCTGGGAAATATCATCCAATGTATCATTGCGATAACATCACCAAATATAAAGATATAACAAGAAATTGTTATAGCGACAAAAAGAAAGATGAACTCCCTCTCCGCCATGGACTTCCCGACTGTCTTAGGCTCACCGCCTCTCTCGAGGCCGGTGAGGCCACTCCTTGGAGCTTCAACGATGGAGGACATCAAGCTAGAGATGATGAAGGTGGAAACTTCCCTCTCCTTTTCTCTATCTTCTGCCTCTCTTTTCGCAACACAGAAAATAGCCCCACTTTGCTCCAAGCTTCTCCCCCTTTATATAGTGGAGGCTTCTAGGGTTTGGTGCCCTAAAGATGCCTTGATATTCCCAAGGAATATCCACCGACAAGGTCTGCTACGAGAGGACACGAGAGACAGGCTGCAGGCGGGCACCGGCTGCTGCACATGTCAGATCGTCCTTTTATGCATGTTCACATGTTTTTGCAGCTCACGTGTATCTCACGTGCTGGCCAATGTCCACTTCCATCATGCTATAGCAATTTCCGGTACCGACTTCCTCTTTCCTTTCCTGCGCACCACAAAACCAAAACCAACCTTTCAAGCAGTACCCCTCGATATGGACCAACAACCAACAAAGATAAATATGCACCCAGAAGAAGGAAATGCAACCTAAATGTAGTATAAATGCTATGGTATGAACTCAAGACCAACAACCAGCAAAGATAAAAAGGTATGAAAACAAGGATATTTATGCAGTTATCAACGAATGATGCTCGACGCCTCAGCCAATGGGATCATCCTGGATAGACCACCTGAGGAGGCACTACAGATTCTGAACAGAATTGCTAAGAACGACTACAAGTTCCCTATAGCCCGCCGTGGCGGCATAAGGCGGCCAACTGTTGTGAATGAAGTAGAGGCCACTGAATCTGTTAATTCTTGCATGGACAAGATACCACAGCTAGTGATGAGTATGGCCAAAGGAAAGACATATGAGGCTAAGTCTGTGGAGCCTTTTTGTGATGAGTGTGGGGGCAACCACGATTCCTCTAAGTGTAGTGAATCCACCAACTTCATGGGAACCTATGAAAGTAATAGCAGGCCCAACACCAACACATACAATTATGGTTGGAAGAACCATCCGAACTTCTCCTGGAGTAATCCAAACATAGCTGCAAATCCAACTCAACAACCAGGAGGATACCAACAGAACCTGTCAAGACAGCCGCCTCAGCAGTAACATAATACGAGCAATAACTCACTCGAAACTACTTTACATACTTTTATCTCTCGAACCAGTGATTTTATTGTCCGTACTAATAAATTCATTGATAAAACTGAATCATTCATGGACAAGACGAAGATGGGGATGAACAACCTGGAGCTACGATAAAAAAACTGGAAACCCAGTTTGGGCAATTCACGGAGATCATAAGCAACAGGACAAAGATGGTATCATCCAGCAGCACCGAGGTAGCAGCCAAACCCACCTATGAACAGTGTAAAGCCATATCAATTAGAAGTGGGAAACAACTGGGCAAGCCTAAGACTAAACAGCCAAAGGAGCAACAAATAGAACAGCCTGCCGCGGCAGCATCAAAACCAGCCGCCCCAGCAGATGAGACTGACAGCAACCCTAAGGAGGATGATCCTGAGTCACCAAAAATTATATTTCCATGCAAAGAACGCATTTAGGACATTCGTCTACTACCACCTTTCCCTAAAAGACTAAAGAAACAGAAACAGGAGCACCAGTTCTGAAAATTTCTTGATATTCTAAAACATGTGCACATTAACATCCCTCTCGTGGAAGCCATCCAGAACATGCCCAATTACGCGAAATATCTGAAGAACATGGTTTCAGAGAGGAAAAGAATTGGGGAGTTTAAAACCGTAGCTATGACAGAGGAGTGCATGGCTATGCTGCACAACAAGCTACCGGCCAAAAGAACAGATCTAGGAAGCTTCGTTATTCCATGTAGAATCGACAACAATCACGCCATGAGAGCCCTGTACGATTTAGGAGCCAACATTAACCTGATGCTAAAGGCGGTCTTCGACAAGTTAGGTATTGGGCAAGCCAAACGCACCTCCACCATGCTGAAACTAGCAGACCATTCATTTGTACAACCGGAGGGCAAAGTTGAAGATATCCTGGTTCGCGTGGGCATCTTTATTTTCCCAGCAGACTTCTTCATCCTAGACTGTGAGGCTGATGAGAACGCCCCCATCATACTTGGGCAACCGTTCCTGGCGACGGGCAGAACACTAATTGATGTAGAGCATGTGAGCTGATCATGAGGGTGGACAACCAAAGCATAAAACTAAATGTTTTACATCCCTCAATAATGGAAAAAGAAGGATGCCTAGACGCTCAGGCTTCCGAAATCAGCACTAAAACAGGGAACAACAACAGCCACCCATGCAGGCAGTAGGGCAGAATGTCGGACCTCAAGGAACAAGAGGACCCCCTAAGAGGGAGAATAGCGAAAAATTACCTCAAGAAATGGTTATGTCTGGGAGATGCACCCCAATGCACTCCCAATATAACTTAGTTTACGTATTTTATTTTCTTTTATTTTTATGTTTTAGGATTAGAATTTATTTTATTTTATGTTCTTATCTTTAATTTTTAGGATTAGATTTTGATTTATTACAATTTATTTTTCAGATCTATGTATTTTTATTTCAAGTATTTCTTTATTTAGTTTATTATTTTTATTCCTAGGTTTTAGGAATAAAGGAGCCGGACCAAGAAGAAGGCCTAACAAGGAGCCCATCCACCAACCCACCAAGACAGCTGAGGGCGGCCCAGCGCAGAAACAGTGTAACGGCTAGTTGACATCTAACGGCTAGCTGCCAATGGCTACAGAAGTAACGGGCAGAAAACCCGTAACGTGCACGAAGCAATTTGCCCGTTGGGAATTTAATGCTGCCACGACATCTGTCGGCACCATCTATATAAACACACTTCTCCCATTCATTTACTTTACTTTCATATCCTTGTTAACCTATTCTTGAATCCACTGCTCTCTTTCTCATTATCTTATTTTAGTTTCAGATTACAAAAAACCCTCTCACACATGACATCAACATCACAATCCAAACCCACATTCCAACGTTTCTTCTCCAATGATGATGCAAAGAGGTACAGAACCCAGTTCGCAAAACAAGCCATATAGGAGGAACAAGGGTTCCATTATTCATAGCAGACAAGGGATCTCGGTCTTGAGCCCACCCTCTTCAAAAAGATCCACAACAAGGGCTGGGAGATATTCGTAAAACAATCGAAGGTGGCAAACATCACGCTTGTCCGGGAATTTTATGCCCACCACCCCCGCCTTGAGCTACCGTTCGTATTTTTCTGGTGAGAGCCTGTCAAGTTAAACATTGTCGTCATCTATAGCTTTTATGGATTAGAGATGGACGGACACCCTTACGAAGAATGGAGATAGTCACTAACGGCTGCCGACTATGACATAATCAAGGCCCGACTATGCAAACCCAACACGTCGTGGTTAGCAGCAAAACATGGTAGCTCCGTGCAACACCGCCGATTGCTGCTGAAGGCGATGCTATGGAACACATTCGTCAAACGGCTTCTGCTGCCCACCTCTCATAACTCCACCGTGGACCGACTGCGTCTCGCTCTCATTCACTCAATAATGATGAACATGCCGATAAATGTTGGGGAAATAATATGCAAGAAGATCCATAATTTCTTCCAAAAACCAAAGGGCCGACTTTACTTCCCATCTCTCATCACGAGCTTGTGTGCGAATTTCAACGTCCCATCAGATCCAAACGACGAGATGACATCCACCTAAGAGGGCTGGACAGAAAGGTTCGACTGTAGATGATGCAAGCACCGAAAACAGACCAGATCACACCATCGCAGCCCTCTGCCGCCCAGCCAGCTACACCGGCAGCCCCGGGCAGTACTGAAGTTGCCCCGAATCCAGACGTCATTGCTCTGCTCCACACTTTGATAGAAAGTAACAAACGGATAGAGCGGTAGCAATTGACGTTTATGAAATATGTGGGGGGGGGGTTTAAGAGGCCTTTGTGGCTTATCTTCTTCAGAAATTCCCCAATGACGGCCCCTCCCTGCCCACCTTCCCTAAAGACTTAGCCTCCGCAGCTGATCCTAGAGAGACCACACCATCAGAAGCAACTGCCCGCCACGCAGCCTTCCGCCTCCAGATGCCATCTCCGACGCACTATCCATCCTACTCTGCCATCTCCGCTTCCAACATGGTGGTAGACACTCTCGAGAGGCACTAACAACATTTCTCTCCAGCATGCACAACGAAAATAGTGGCAAACACCTCCCCGTCCAATGAGGTTGAGCAGCAAAAGGCAGCAACAGCGGCACCCATGGCAACAAATGACCCTCCGGTAGAACCAATGAAGGAGGCAACCAGGAAGAGAAAGCGGCACATAATCTCCACCGAGTTAGAAGAAGAGGAGTCAGAATCCGAGCCATAATAAAGTGAAGCTCCTCGCCCCACTCCTACGAGAGTCCAGCCGCCGCGGACAGCAAAAATATCACCCGCCAAGTCTGCCTCCAGGACACCTGCTAGCTGCCACCTTGTCATCCAATCTCCATCCTCTTCCTCTGCCGCAAAGACCCCATCTTTTTCTCAACCCTCCGCCAAATTCTAGCGTTATTTCTTTTTTTTTCTTACTTTTATTGCATATTTTTATGTTTTAATTATCTTAATTGTATTTACTTTTTTGTTTTTGTTTTTTCTATTGTATTTAGTTTTGTGCATTGAGGGCAATGCTCATCTCGAGTTAGGGGGTAGCTCTCATATTTTTGTTTAGGCATCATAGTAGCATATAGACTGCATTGCACTTGCCTAATTATTAATCAGAAAAGAAAAATTTTGTTAGAACTTGTGCCTAAGGGGGAGAAGATAGTGTAAGAGAGCCAATTTTTGAAAATTAAATTTTGAAAACATATCTTAAATTAAGGGAGGTAAGCTTTTCAAAGTTTTCAAAACTTAAAAATTTATACTTGGTTTTGTTATATCAAAAAGGGGATATTGTGAAACCTAAATTGATTTTGATATAACAAATTACTTTAGGGACTTAATTGAAAAATACAATAAATTTTTAAGTATTTCAAAGACTCACTTAATTGACAAGCATTTTGAACCAAGTACTCTTTCAAGACAAAAAAATTAAAAGGTCCAATTTTCACCAAGTCTTTTCAAGTATTTTCAAGTCAAATTTCAACAAAATGCCCAGGCGTATTGATACCCTTATAGCGTATCGATACATATTTTCGTTAATGGAATTTTAATCGACCATAGCGTACCGATACGGTTTAATCCCGTATCGATACGATATTCATCTGGGTAAGACTTTAAGCTATACCGTGTCGATACTCATAGGGGCAGTATCGATACGGTTTTTTCAAAGTAAAATATTTTAATGCTATAGCGTACCGATATGGTATGTCACCGTATCGATACGATATGTTGACCTTTTCAAATCTTTACATTTAATATTCGAACGTTGGCTTGTCAGATATTGGAATCCTAAATTTGTAAATGGTTGTTGAATCGTATCGATACACATATATAGCGTACAGATACGCTTTTTGTTAAAAAACAAATCAGGATTCTAGTGAGCAAAAACCATATCGATACGGCATTGTGTATTGATACGCCCCTTTATACCGTACTGATACGCCCTTCTCGCATATCGATACGCTCTGTTTTTTCAGTCACAACGACTCTTTCTTCTTTGAGACAGGTACTGATACGGTCACGAAGTGTATCGATACGGTGTGCAGTTGAGGAGCATTTATTGCGGGAAAATGCAACCCAATGGCTAGATTAATGACCTTAATCACTCAAACGGCTAGAATTCAATGTGAGGGTATAAAAACAAGTCTTCAAAGCTACAACAACAACTATTGAACCTTCAAGCAACATCAAAGCATTTATTCCAAACCCTTGAGCCTATTAGAGTCAAATTGTGTACCCAACTTGTAAAATTCTCAATTGTTTATTTTTCTTTCAAGTTTGGGGAGTGTTGGTTTGTAATTGGGCAATATATTAGTCTTGTGAGAGATACATTTCAAATTACCCTTTTATTCTTTGTAATTGAGAGTCTTGTAATTCAATCTTTGGGTAGAAAGATTGAATTTGTAAAGGTTGCCTTCTTAGCCTAGAAAAGGGGAAAATCAAATTAGTGAAGAGTTTGTTTAGAAGCTTGAACCACTATAAGTGCCTTTTTCTTCATTTTTAATTGTTCCTTTTGCTCCCTTCATTTTTAAAAGTGCCAATTCACCCCCCCTTTTGGTCATATCGGTTAATTCGATCCACTCAACAAATATGGAGAATGCCCTTCTTTTGGACATAAGAACCTAAAGTTTTTGTGAAATACTCACTACCATTGTATGTTTTTAGAATCTTAATAGCACTTTGGAATTGATTTACAACCATGTTATGGAAGGTTCTAAAGACAATCTCAGCTACAGATTTTTATTTTAACAAATAAGTCAAGCTTGTCCTAGACTAGTCATCAATAAAGGAAATAAACCACCGAGAGCCAGTATAATTTTTAACCTTAGAAGAGCCCCAAATGTCATTATGGATTATTGAGAAGGGTGAAGATGGTGTAAATTTTGAAGGATGATAACTTTGTCTCGTGTGTTTGGCAAGTTGAAATATATCACAAACAAAAAAACATCAGATTTTTATTCATAAACGAATGAGAAAATAACTTGGTCATATAATGAAAGTTTGGATGGCCTAACCTAAAATGCCATAAAACTATATCACATGAAAAAGTAGTAGGTAAATCTGTAGTTTGAAGGTAGCAGCTTGAATAGACTTGTTTATTAGGAGAGGAGCCAAAAAAATGTAGAGACCATTACTTAGCCTAGCACTGCAAATCACTATCCCCGAATTCTGCGCCTGAAATTCATAAACATTCAAAGAAAACCACTCCCTGCTGACAGACAGAAGATTGCAAGCAATAGTATGAACATAAAGAACATTGTTCAAAGAAATAGTAACATTAAGTTTTACTGAACCACTCCCTGCGATAACTGTCAAATAAACATTTGTTGTTCTAACTATGGATGAGGACTAAAATTTGTTGAGTTTGTGAAAGACATGAGGATTTCTCGTCATGTGGTCTAATGCACCAGAGTCTACAACCTAGGATGTAGATTTACAATTGGCAAGACAAGATATACTACCTTCATTGGCAGTAAAGGTAGTAGAGGACTCAGTAGGAGGAGTCAAACTGGTCAAGAGTTGCTTCAATTCTTCTAGTCGTTGCTTATTGAAATTGCTCGAGGAAGTGCTCGTAGGAACCACCAAATTAGCATGTATCTCCCTCTGGTTTTGAAATTTATGGGGTTTTCAGTCTGTAGATTTTCCATGCAATTTCCAACATTGATCCATTATACGTCCTGCTCTTTTGTAGTGCTCACACCAGGCTTTACCCTTTCTCCTTATATTGTTGGAATTAATGTTAGTGACTAGATCGGATTTTTCAGAGTGTACAGGTTCATCCACCATGAAGGTTCTCTGACTTTCTTCTCTTCTAATTTTAGAGAAAGCTTCCCTCACATTAGACAAAGGTTTTGTAACTAAAATCCTATTATTCGTCCCATCAAATTTCCTATTCAAACTAGATAGAAATGAGAATATTCTCTTCTGGTTAATCAGTTTTTTGTATAAGGCAATATCATCCACACACTTCCACTCATTCATTTCATACATGTCAATCTATTTCCAAAGTGTATTTAAAATACCAAAGTATTAAGTTACTATCATGGCTGCTTGTCTCAGTTCCTTGATCTAGTTTTCAAAGCCAAATAACTCTGAGGTATTGTTTGTGCTAGAGTATGTATCTTGAGCAGCACTCCAAATCTCAACAGTTACCTTGTAGAGCATGAAATTCTCACCAATCTTAGGAAGTACGGAGTTGATGAGCCAGGACATAATCATGGTGTTTTCACTGAGCCATTTGTGGTAGGATAGAACAGACTCTGTTGGAATCGTCATCGAATTTGAGAGATGGGAGCCTTTCCTTCTCCCAGTAATATATAGTTTCAGATATTGAGACCAAGACAAATAATATTTTTCATTTAACTTACGCGATGTAATAGGTGAAGGCGAGGCATTTGTGATACTAAAATCAGACATTTGAGTTCAAATTGAGAACTGGCTTTTGAAATTTTTGGTTGAACCATGATTACTAGGGTTTGGATCGAAACACCTTGTAACACCCGGGTTTAGGGGTCGGGTGAAAATAATATTTTAATATTATTTCGGGTTCGGTGTTATAATTTAAATAATAAAATATTTAAATGGGCCTCGGGATTTCAAAATGGTTAAGGCTATGTTGGGCCTATCTCTTGGGTCCAAAATCCATGGACTTTAAGAGATGTGGGTTTGGCCATTCATTAATGGCATAGTTGTAAATATTATTTTTGGGTGAATTAAAAATAAAACAAAAGATGAGCATGTGCTCATCTTCTTCCTCAGTTCCAATTTTTCAAACCAACGACAAAGGAAGAGCTTTCTCACCTAGTTACTATTCCATTCTCCTACAACCTCATCCTTAGATCTTTCTGAAAGGTAAATATAGTTTTGACTTGGCCTTGCTATCCTCTACATTTTGGTATTTTTAGATTTCACTAAAACTATGTATTTTACATTTGGGTTTTTCAAAGTTTTAGGCTAAAGGTTAAAGCTTTATGGGTTTTTACTAAAGCTTTTGATTTATTATGGTTAGATATGTTGTTTGTGAACCATAAGGTCCAACATATATTAAATTTGGGGTGTTTTATAAAGATTTTCGTATTTGGGTTTAATAGGGTTTTTGAAGGGTTTTGGAAGGGGTTTTGGGTGTGTTTTATGTTGGAAATGGAAGGCTAATGTTAGTATGTTAGTTGAGAGTTGTTTTGGAAGCATTTGAATGTGTTAAATGTGTTGAAATCACAAGTTTTGGGCTGGGTATAAGGGCTGCCCGGGTTTGGTAATTTTGGGGGTTGTCCATGGCTTGAATTGTTGTGTTTGGTGTTTGATTAGTATTCTGGGTTAGCTACTTTGATGTTTGAGTTGATTTGAAGTTTTTTTTTGCTTGTGTTGAGGTGATTAGAAGCGAGATTTTGTGTTGGTGAAGCCTCGAGAACAAATCCGGAAATTTGAAGACCTTGGTTGCTTGGTAGTGGAGCTTGGAGGTGAAGGTGAGTGGTTAAAATGTTTTAAATGGTTTTGAGCTATTGGTTCAAGCATGTGGACTATGTTGGGATTGGTAGACCCACCTAGAGTTGGGATTAGAGTGGTAGCCTAATCCCAAGCTTTGATTAGAGACTTTGGTTGTACTCTTTAATGGTTGTTTATGCCTCTTGATTTATTGTGATAGTGGTGTTATGTATATATTGTTATACATATTTGTTGAGGCAATGTTTGATGCATTGTCATATGCATGTTGATGATAGGTATGATGTGGATATACATATGTGTGAAATTTGGTGTGATAATTGTCTTGATGATATACATGTAGTGTTGACATGTGAAATGATGTTATGAGATGGTTGCATGATTCGAGGATCATGGTGAGTACGTGCTAAGCACGGAAGTTATTTTGAATTGATGTTGTGAAAGGTTGTGGATTTTGTTTAATATTGGCACTAGTATGCTTGGGTATAATGATCGATCATTAGGATTAGTGTGCACACGAGAGTCAAAGTCGCGCGTGGCCTTGGTGGCGTTGAGGCACCAAGGAGGAGTACGAGTTCACCCGGAAATCTTTATATTAGTCGGTGATGAGTGGAATCCCATCAACGGGGCGTGAGGATGAGTGGAATCCCCTCCGCGAGAACCGGTGATGAGTGTAATCCCACCGAAGGTAATGGTTATGTTGGAAATGTGTTCCAACGTGTTATCCACGTATTCGAGTCATATCTAGATGCCAATATGAGTTTATATATGTGCCATTATGATTTGAGATGTGTTGCCAATATGGATTGACATATGTGGTTGTTAATGCATTGATATATGCATTTTCGTATGTTGGACTTATGTGTTGGTGATCATGGCATAGTGCTGAATATATGTTCATGCATCATGTATATTTTGGCTCTTGAGGATTGGAGGTAAGATCATGCATTCTATTTTGATTCTTTCTCGTGCTTGGACCCTGCATTGTCGAAGGTTTGTTTTATGAGCTTACCCTCACTAAGCTTTTATGCTTACGCTCCTTTTTGTTCGACAATGCAGATCAGTAGCTTGTGGGTGGCAAAGGCAAGGAAAGGTCTCCAAGTGTTGCTTTTTGTTAGCTCAAGTATGAACTTTAAATTGTAGATTGTAATAGTCAAGCAATGGGATAGGTGTTGTTAAATTGAGCTTGGACGTATGTGATGTTGGTTTGGCTTTTAAATGTTTTGTTTGAATTGTAAACCTTGTTTATGTTGCATGTTATGAATGCATATATGTTTGTTTCTAAGGCATGAGCATTTATGTGTTAAGTATGTCTTCTTTTTTATAAATGTATGAATCCTTTCGTTGCATTATCCTTGTACATTTTGAATGCCATGTATGTTGATATCTTGGTGGTTGAAGGTTGTTTGTATGTTTGTATGTGGCTAGGGAAGTCATAAAATGCATTTAGAGTTTGAGTCTTGTTGGGTTTTGCTGAAATTGGAGACTTGCAGAGCAGGGCGTATCGGTACGCCTAAGGGCCGTATCGATACAGTCTTGCCTGCAGGACTCAGTTTTGGCTAGGCGTACCGATACACGGGGGTGTATCGATACGCTCTTTGCTCACTGGAATTCTGAGAATTTGGTGAGTGATTGGCGTATCGGTACGGTTCTATCTCGTTGACCACGACATGTTGACCGAGAAGGGCATATCGATACGCTCAAGGGTTGTATCGATACGGTCTTCCCTGGGTTGATTGTTTGGGTTGACCTAGTCACGGCGTATCGATACCCTTGATTGGTGTATCGATACGGCCTGCCCTGTAAGTGTAAAATGAACTGTTTGAGGTGTGGTTTTGGTTCGAATGTGCTTCTTTATTGATGTTTTCCGCTGACGTGATCACTTAAGAATTGAATGAGGATAAATGGATGTGTGAGATTATCCAGTTCTCTTGTTTTTATATAAAAATCTCCTATTTTTTTACCTTTAATCTCAGTCATCCATTTACGTATATATTGATTAAGATCCACTTATACTAAGATTATTACCCTATACACAAGCGGTGGAAACTTTTTGTTTCCACAAGCGTCATAATTTTAGGCTTTAGGGTTTAGAGTTTAGGGGTTTTAGTGTAGGGGTTTATAATTTAAGATTCATGGTTAGAATTTAGAGTTTAGGGTTAGAATTTAGGGTTTAAGGTTAGGATTTAGGTTTTAGGGTAATATGGTTAGGGATTTAGGTCTTAACCTATAAACTCAAAATTCTAACCCTAAACCTAAAATTCTATCAACAATCCATAAATTCAAAACTACTACACTTAAAACCCTAAACCTAACTAGAATCCCTAACTCCTAAAACTAAGGCTTGTGCATGGAATAATTACCCCTTATACTATTTAAAACTCATTTAATTTTTAATTTTTTAGATTGTTGAACGAGGGTAAACGAACAACTTGACCTATCTACTTCCCTTTCTTATTATAAAAATCTATTCATTTCCTTATATTAATCTCAATCATTCATACATCATCATCTAACATTTCAAAAAGTGTAGAACTTAAAATTTTTATATGGTGTAAGAGGATTCTACCTCTATATGAGTTCAGATTCACTTACACTATTAGGCTCAAATCGATCAACCGAATCGCCAATAGGGTGAATTGGCTCCACTACCTTAGCTATCCACACTAAGGATTTATAGTGGTCCGACTTCTCAACCAAGTCTACCTCCACTACCTTAGCTATCAACACTAAAGATTTTTCACAAATTCACTAATTTGTCTTTCCTTTTTCAAGGCTCAAGGAGATAACCTTTACACAACCTCAAATCTTATACCCCAAAACTTTGAGACACTCTCTCTCAAAGAGAATACAAATTAGAAAACAATGAAAAATCTCACAAGGCAAAGTGTTAGCACAAATTAGCTCTCACCCCAAATCCTAACACTTGAAAAAATGTGACAATTTGGCTCACTAGTATTTTCTACAAAGAATTTGACAATTTAACCACTAAAACAATTTCTCTATACAAAGAATGTTGGCATTGAGTTTCTTATTGTTCCATGACTACTTGAAACTTGCTTTTAAACCCTCTAAGGAGCTTTTGATCGTTACTAGTCGTTGGGGGCTTAATTTCAAGCAATAAATGCACTTTTGGGCATCTCGGTATAAGTACGCAGGTCTCGGTATCAGTACATGCTTTAAGAAGAAAGAGTTGTTACAAGCAATTAATGCAGGGTGTACCGATATGTGATACTCAGTATCGGTATGAGCCATTGTGTATCAGTACGAGCTTGGTCGTATCGGTACAGAGATTGGCTACTAGAAAATCTCAAAACTTGGGGAAACAAAAGGTGTATCGGTACACGGGTGATTGTACCGATACGAGCTGTTGGGTTTCGGTATGAAGAAGATCGTACCGGTACTCAAAGCCTGTTTTTGACCCTTATGCTATTTTAAAAGCATTTAATCATGTCAAAAACACTTTGAAAACCTTTCAAACATATTTTTCAAGTTAATGGATGTTTAAAATATTTTTGAAATTTTATTTAAGTCCAGAAATATTTTTCATTTAAGTTATATCAAAATCAATATCTCAACAATCTCCCCCTTTTTGTTATAACGAAACCTCTTGTAAAATTGTTTTTAAAATCCCTCTTCCTTAGAAAAATAATTTTAGAAAAAAAAATATTTTAAAAAATATTTAAGCTCCCATTTTTCTTTCTGAAATTAAATTTTTCAAGCATATCTTTCCTCCTTTTTGTTATATCAAAAATAATTCAAATAAAAATTTGATATCAATTGCTGGTACAAAATAACAATGCAGAGTAAACTAAAAAATTATCATGAAAGAATTTAGAAAGAATGCCCCCTAATCAAGCAACAAAAGAATATTAGTCAAAACATTAAGTATTGAATTTCAAATAAAAATAAATAACTTAAACATAAGAAATTCAATAAACATGTCATTTATGAAAATAAAATAGCATACATACAAGGCATGACAAAAAAAGACAAAATTGTCTCTTTTTTACTGTTCGTACCAGTACAGAGACGTCCGTATCGGTACTAGTTGAATGTCGTATCGATACGATATCGACTATACCGGTACCGTGAGCACAAATTGGTGAAAATATGCAGCAAAATCAATTCAAAAAGGCTTACAACTTAGTCTTAAGTTCATACAAATACTTTAGGAGATCCTAGAAATACATATTGAACATTTTGCCACAAATAAACAATATTTTTTTCAAAAACAATTAAAACATATAAAGCATGGTTTCACCAAGATTCAACCAAACATTACAAGTTTAAGGCCAAAAAATATAGATATGAACATAAAGGTCAAAAATATGTAACTCATGCAATTGAAACTCCCCCTAAGTATAATGTAGAACTAATGTTTTGATATAATAATTGAAAAATGTTTTGGACTGATTTAAAAAGCATTTAAAACAATTTCCAAAGTCCAAATAACTTGAAACTATGTTTAGGGACATTTTCAAAGGGTTTTACATGTTTTCAAAGGCCAAACCACACAAAACCGTCTAGGCATTTCGAAACACCTTAGGGCGTTTCGATACGGTGTATTCCAGTAGCTAAAACGTTTCGATACTGGTATCGAAACGGGCATTTCCTGGATGAGATTTTTTCCTAGCGTTTCGAAACGGGCTATGTCGTTTCGATACGCCTACGTGGCTTCGACCACAACGGCTATTTCCCAACTAACATTTAAATGCAGGGCGTTTCGATACGGGTCTAGGCATTTTGATACGTGTTTCAAAACGGACAGGGGCGTTCCGAAACGGGTGCCTTGTCATACTGCAACGGCTATTTCTACTTAAAGGGTGTTTCGAAACGGATTCGAGCGTTTCGAAACGGTGAGCTGCAGAACTGCATTTATGGTGGGAATTAAAGTCCTCAACGGCTCCAATTCAATCCCAACGGCTACAAACTCATCAAGGAGTATAAAATGGACCTCCAAGCATCAAGTAAAGGCTAATGCTCATATTGTCAATCAACAAATTATCAAGAATTGTCTTAGAACTTAAATTGTCATTTATTGTATAGACAAACACTAGTGAGCCAAAATTGTCAAATTTGCTCAAGTGTTTTAGGTTTTGGGTGAGTACTAAATTGTGCAAACAAATACCTATTAGAGGGATTCAAGTTTGCTTATTGTTTCTCTTTGTAAAAGAGGGTGTTGATCAAGGCTTTGGGTAGAAAGCTTGATCGTGTATAAGGGTTTCCTCCTAAGCCTAGAAAAGGGGACGAATCAATAGTGGATTGATTGGAAATCCTTAGTGGGGAGCTAAGGTAGTGGATGTAGACTTTGGTTAGAAGGTTGAACCACTATAAATCATTGTGTCAATTATCTTTTTAGCTTCCACAACCCGTCCACCCAAAAATCCACCTCTCCACCACTTGGTGAGCCATATCGGTTGAACGAATCGAGCTCCTCACAACTCAACAATTGGTATCAGAGCTTGGTTCAATCGAAGAGGATTAACATCCTATTGAGAAGATCCGGCAAGCTCGATCACTATTTCATCAACCGGCTCAAATGGCACAATCAATCGACAAACCGCCTTTCTTCGACGGAACCCACTATGCCCATTGGAAGACAAAGATGAAGTTCTTCATCAAATCAAGAGACTACAAGCTATGGGACATAGTTGAAGATGGTCCGTTCGTGCCTCAACGAAGCAAAGCGGAGTGGAGTACCGACGATCGCAAGAAGATGGAGCTTAATTGCAAAGCCTTGCACATCTTGTTTAGTGCTTTTGGCCCAACCATCTATGAGAAGATGTCCTCTTGTGAGAGTGCCAAGGAGGTATGGGACAAGCTTGAAGTCACATACGAGGGGACCGATGAAGTCAAGGAGACCAAGATTGGGCTCCTAACATTAGAGTATGAGAACTTCAAAAAGGATCCGGAAGAGAATATCGAGTAGATGTTTGATAGGTTCTCCACTATCACCAATGGTCTCAAAGGCTATGGAGAAACCATCCTAGAGGAAAAGCTTGTTAGAAAGCTCATCTACTCACTTCCCGAGTCTTGGGACTCAAAGAGGGCCGCCATCATCGAAGCCAAGAATTTGAAGACCTTGAAGCTTGATGAACTCATGGGGTCACTCCTTACTCATCAAATCATGAAGAAGAATAAAGAAGATGAGAAGAAGAGGGAAGAAATTAGAGCTATGGGAGAGAAGAAAATCAAAGGGCTATGCATCAATGCAAGTGTCGTGGCTCTCAAGTCCTCCACTTGCAATCATGTCTATTCAAGTGAAGAGGAGGATGAAGAAGAAAAGATAGTTCATCTCTTCAAGAAGTGTGCCCCGTTCATGAAGAAAGCTTTGAGTGAGCTTGAACGATAATCCAAGAAAAAGGAGAGGGCAAGCACTTGAAGCCATAAGAAGAAGGCACATGTGGCTACTTGGAGTGATGAGGACTTCACCGACGATGAACAAGCCAACCTTTTCTTTATGGCCATCGAAGAAGATTCAAGGGTAACTTCTAATTCATCTACTTCATGTTCTTACTCTTTTGATGAATTACAAGATTCTTATGATGATTTGGTTTTAGACTTTAAAAATCACATTTTGAAAAACAATAAAGTGATTTCAAAGTTGAAAATTCAAAATGATTTGATTTCTAAAACCAAACTTGAACTTGAAGCAAAACTCAAGGAGTTTGAACTAAAATGTTTTGATTTACAAAAATTGCTTCAAAAAGTTCAAGAAGAAAAGGATTTGATTTCCAAAGAGCTAGAAAAGAAAAACAATTTTGGAAAATCAAATTTCTATGTAAGACAATCTAGTGCCCCTAGATTTGTAAAAGGAAATGTTTTAGAAGTCTTTGGGTCCCAAAAGGACTAACCACTTCAATTAAAAAGGATGACATTGAAAAATGGATTCCTAAGGGGACTAAAATTTGTGCTACTAACGTTTATGGATCCAAAGCAATTTGGATACGAAAAATCACTTGATTGTCTTTTGCTAGGTGTGATGGAGATGGTCAACAAGTCAAACATTGAGGGGGAGCTCCATGCACACAAGGAAGAACACTTGAAGAATGAAGGCTTCACATCCTCCCTTGAGTTCAAGTGTGGTAAAATCTAGTTGTTTTTGTTTTTATTTGATTTATTTTTATGTCAACTAGATGATCATATATGTTGGACTAACATTTTGATGATGCTTTGAGTAAGGGGGAGCCATTTTAAAATCAACCTCTTATTTTTGTCAAAATTTTTACCGCTATTGTTATTTTGAACTTAATGTTTTAAATTCTTTTTGATATAACAAAAATAGGGAGAAATGGTTTGAAAAATTGAATTTTTCAAATTTTCAAATGAATAAGGGGGAGCTTTATTTGATTTATATCTTTAATTCTCTTATTCACATTTTTAAAGTTAAAGGGGGAGAATCCCAAACAATTTTTCAAGATAGTTTTATTATATCAAAAATGGGAGATTGTAGAACTAATGTTTTGATATAATAATTGAAAAATATTTTGGATTGATTTAAAAAGCATTTAAAACAATTTCAAAAGTCCAAATAACTTGAAATTATGTTTAGGGACATTTTCAAAGGGTTTTACATGTTTTCAAAGGCCAAACCACACAAAACCGTCCAGGCGTTTCGAAACACCTTAGGGCGTTTTGATACGGTGTATTCCAGTAGCTAAAACGTTTCGATACTGGTATCGAAACGGGCATTCCCTGGATGAGATTTTTGCCCAGCGTTTCGAAACGGGCTATGTCGTTTCGATACGCCTACGTGGCTTCGACCACAACGGTCATAAACCCCAACGGCTATTTCCCAACTAACATTTAAATGCAAGGCGTTTCGATACGGGTCTAGGCGTTTCGATACGTGTTTCAAAACGGCCAAGGGCGTTCCGAAACGGGTGCCTTGTCAGACTGCAACGGCTCTTTCTACTTAAAGGGTATTTTGAAACGGGTTCAAGCGTTTCGAAACGGTGAGCTGCAGAACTGCATTTATGGTGGGAATTAAATTCCTCAACGGCTCCAATTCAATCCCCACGGCTAGTAACGGCTACAAACTCATCAAGGAGTATAAAAGGGACCTCCAAGCATCAAGTAAAGGCTAATTCTCATATTGTCAATTAACAAATGATCAAGAATTGTCTTAGAGCTTAAATTGTCATTTATTGTATAGACAAACACTAGTGAGCCAAAATTGTCAAATTTGCTCAAGTGTTTTAGGTTTTGGGTGAGTGCTAAATTGTGCAAACAAATACCTATTAGAGGGATTCAAGTTTGCTTATTGTTTCTCTTCGTAAAAGAGGGTGTTGATCAAGGCTTTGGGTAGAAAGCTTGATCGTGTATAAGGGTTTCCTTCTAAGCCTAGAAAAGGGGACGAATCAATAGTGGATTGATTGGAAATCCTTAGTGTGGAGCTAAGGTAGTGGATGTAGACCTTGGTTAGAAGGTTGAACCACTATAAATCATTGTGTCAATTATCTTTTTAGCTTCCACAACCCGTCCACCCAAAAATCCACCTCTCCACCACTTGGTGAGCCATATCGGTTGAACGAATCGAGCTCCTCACAACTCAACATATAAGCAATTAGGCACAACATGGAGTTACACAAACATATTTGAATCATAAACATGATTAAATGATTTAGACATGATCTATCAATTGCATGAACCGAAATTTTACCACTTGAACCAAGGTAGGATGTTAAACCTATCCTTCTTCAAGTGCCCATCATCCATGTGTGTCAAGAGCTTCTAAATTTTGACTTTGCTCATCAATGCTCAAAATCACAAATATTTTTGTATTCAAATTGCTTTGGATCAATTGACTCATCAATGTCTTCTTTTTCTTTGAAGAAATAAATCCCTTAAGGACCCCACATATTTTTAATCATATTTCCTTTGAAAAATCTAGGGGAACTAGATTGTCTCTGATGAAAGTTTGATTTTACAAAACTTGTGTTGGAGCATTCTCCATTTTTCTTTTCAATTTTTTTGTAAATCAAAATTTTTTACTTTTTAAGATCATCGATTTCTTGTTGACGATCTTCTTCAACTTTTTGAAGCAAATTTTGTAAATCAAAATTTTTTTCTCAAACTCATTGAGTTTTGCTTCAAGTTCATCTTTGGTTTTAGAAATCAAATCGTTTTGAACTTTCAATTTTGAAACCATTTTCTTATTTTTAAAAATATAGTTTTCAAATTCTAAAACCAACTCATCACGAACATCTTGTAATTGATCAAATGTATATGAAACTGAAGTAGATGAATTAAAAGTTACCCTTAAATCTTTTTATGGCCATGAGACAATGGTTGGTTATTTCATCATCGTTGGAGTCTTTTTCATCACTCAATGTAGCAAAAAATGTCTTCTTCTTCTTATAGTTTGATCCCTTCTTCTTCATCTTTGGACAATCGTACTTGACGTGTCATAGCTTTTTACATTCGAAGCAAAATGATGGGATCTCTTCTCATCATTCTTGATTCATGTCTAGCTTCTTCTTTTTCGCACTTCATGAATCTTTTGAGTTTCTTGAAGAGCTTGGCCATCTATTCATCTTCATCTTCTTCTCCGCTTGAATTTTCTTGTTGGCCTGTGGAGGATTTAAGAGCAACATTCATCTCTTCATTGTTATCTCATTTCTTCTTTCCCTTTGACGACATCATTTCATAGGTTAGCAAAGATCCCATAAGCTCGTCAAATTTGAGCACCTTCAAGTTCTTTGCTTTAATGATTGTGGTCTTCTTGAAATCCCGTGAATTAGGAAGTGAATAAATTAACTTCCTCACAAGCTTGTTATATGGGATCATCTCTCTAAATCCTTCAAGCTCATTCATTATGGCGAAGAACCGATCGAACATAGCTTTGATGTCTTTTTTCGGGTCCATCTTGAAGTTCTCATAGTTGAGGTTGAGAATTCCAATCTCAATCTCCTTCACCTCGTTGGTTTCTTCACATGTAACTTCAAGCTTGTCTCATATTTCCTTGACATCTTCACAAGAGGAGACTTTGGAATACTCTTCCGGACCAAGAGCACATAAAAGAGCATGCAAGGCCTTGGAGTTGAGTTGTATTTATCTCATTTCTTGATCACTCCATTCATTCCTATCTTGGAGGACAAAAATGTTTCAATGATCTCCCAAAACTTTTAATCAACGGATTAAATGAAGAGCATTATCTTATTCTTCCAATAAAGAATAGTTGACACCATTAAAGTAAGAAACATTGGTGATGGATTGTGTCATAAGCTCCGATTGATGTAGAAAGGTTGAGCACTTCAAGGATCAACTTTAGGATGTTAATTTGAAGTAGAGACGAAGCTTTGATACTAATTGTTGAGCTCGAATCGATCAATCGAATCATTAAGAAGAGGTGAATTGACCTATAAGTGAATGTGGTGGAAACAATAGGAAATAAAAAAATTGCACAATGATTTATAGTTGTTCGACTTCTCAACTAAGTCAACATCTACTACCTTAACTATCCACACTAAGAATTTTTCACAAATTCACTAATTTTTTTCCTTTTACAAGGTTCAAGGAGATAACATTTACCCAAACTCAAAGTTTATATTACAAAGCTTTGAGACACACTCTCTTAAAGAGAAAACAAATTAGCAAACAATGAAGAACCTCACAAGGCAAAATGTTTGCACAAATTAGCTCTCACTCAAAATCCTAACACTTAAACAAATGTGACAATTTGGCTCACTAGTATTTTCTACAAGCAATTTGACAATTTAACCACTAATACAATTTCTCTATACAAAGAATATTGACATTGAGTTCTTTGTTGTTCCATGGTTACGTGATACTCATTATCGGTACAGAGGTTGTCTACTAGAATATCTCAAAATTTGGGGAAACAAAGGGTGTATCGGTACACAGGCGACCGTACTGGAACGTCTGTAACTGTTTTTGAAACTTGGGCTATTTTGAAAGCATTTAATCATGTTAAAAACACTTTAAAAATCTTTCAAACATATTTTTAAAATTAATGAACTTTTGAAATATTTTTATAATTTTATTTAAGTTCAAAAGTATTTTTTATTTAAGTTATATCAAAATCAATATCTCAACATACACCATGTAAAACTCATACTTTTATAGTTTTTTGAAATATTAGATGATAATAAATGGATGACTGGAATTACCCACTTCTTTTTTTTCTCCATAAAAATCTCCATTTTCCATTATTAATCTAAACTATTTATTTACCCTCATTCAACGGTTTAAAATGGTTTAAAATTTAAATGTTTTATATAACTCTATATTGGTTAGAATTCACTTACGCTACGATTTAGTTTTATATTTTTTAGACCGTTAGATAAGCGTAAATGAATATGTAAAATTATCTATTTCTCTTTTTTCCCCCATAAAAATACTCATTTCCTACTAGTAATCTCTATCATTCATTTACACTCATACACATCAAGAATGAGAGGCTTATCAAACAAGGAGAAATATAAGAGCACAAGTTTATTAAAAAGCAGAAACAACGATTTTCAAGGATTACATATTTCCGGTTCATCCAAAAGTTTTAGTCTGGCGAGTTTCCGACCTATTCAAACTAATTTAAAGCTTTCTAGGTTGCTCACTACTAAATTTGATCTAGTGGAACAGAATGCAACCCCTTGTTTTTTGAGATTCAAAGACCGTTCATGGTTAAACTTAAGATATAACCTTGCGAAGAAACCTCTATATCATGTTGTGTAAACCAGCTGAATCCAACAGTATAGCTTTGATATGCTCAGGATTGATCACCTGCCCTTCCTTGCATTGCTGAAAATTGGAAACACACACTGAAGAAAATGTCGAAACTCGAAATGAAACAGTGAATTATTGGAAGTACTAAGAAGATAACCCTCCTCTCCCTTACTTGCAGATAGAGCAGATAGCAATAAATCAAACTGCAGGTGCTTTACTCAATAAACTAAAAGGACATCATAGCTGATGCACATCAAAATCAGGTGAACTGTGTATTTCTGTGTATTTGTGTTATTTTTACATGTCATGATCATGTTCAGGTTTTCATTGTCGTCCGCGACATTGCTATCACTGTCACCAACGCTTTTAAACATCTTGTGTGAAGTTTCAAATTTAAGAAGCAAAAGAATTTTATTATGATGGATCAGAAAATGTACCTCAGCTCGAAATATATCCATGGAAAAACCATTGAAAGAGCTAATGACTGCTTGCTGGACGTCAAGTCCAAGGTTGTCCAAAGCCCTCATTATGGAGAGCAAAAGTCCTGGTCTCCGCCCGCAAAACATGTGGATGTTTACAGCTTTTCCTTCTCTCAGCCGTACTTCAACCTACACACACACACACACACACACACACAGTTCTATAATCACATCTAAATCATTTAGCATCAAAATTTGGATAAAATTTACGTGGCATATCTAATGCTGCTACATGCAACCCATTTCCATATTACTCTTCATTTTTCTTCAAGTACACATGTATAACATATATAAATATTCAAATAGATTTAAAGTAGATAGAATTGCAGAAACAATATTAAGTATGCCAGAAACAAACATTGATTTGATAATATATTATAAGTGAAAGGTGAAAGTAACTTCTCATTATACAGATATGAGCTTACTCTTGCTGTCTGCCCATTCGGACTCGGTAACAAACTGGGGCAAAGTTCATCCTTGATATGGCTAGGCAAGGTAGCTGGAGTTGGCGTCAATGGATGGAAACTGCTGGTTGTAGGTGTCAGGGACGAGCTAGGAGGGGTTGACTCCAATTCATTGTGGAGGTCATTGATCTTTTGCAGTAGTTCCTTCAAGTACTCAATAGCATCCCCGAGAATTGAAGCTCTATCCATCTGTAAGTAGAAGGATAATGTACATCATACTATCTCTAAGAAGCAAAACTGAGAAAATATGAACCTCCAAAAGCCTTCTTTTGTAAGTAAAAGTAACATGTTCTTTGTTCCAAGTTTGGTTGGATTCAAAGTTCACAACTGAAGTCTTATGTTAGCCGACTCTTCATCTTTTTTGATGTTTTTCCATGTATTTGGATGGTCTGGAAGGTCATATTACAATACACATATTCGAATATGGGTCAAACACAAGTACTTTTAACAAAAATGAAGATCTAGTGCAACATAGGATGTTGCTAGTTATGGTGCTCCAATGTAAAAGTATACAGACATGATAAGAAAAGGTTGCAACCATTGAACTTCACTTATGGATGACTTGAAAGAATTTACTGAAATGTGGTCCAAAGAACTATGGTTAAAATTTAAAAACCCCAACCAGACTCCATGTGAGAGAAATTAATGCATAACTTTCTCAGAGCATGTTGAGAACATATAAAAACAAAAGATGCCACTGACTCACATATAATACAAAAATGCCACCGAGAAAGCAAAAACAAAAGAAGAAGAAGAAGAAAAAGTAAGAATATTTGATATTTTCTGAAAATCTAAATCAACACAACAGTTCATACTTGAATTCATGAGATGAGATAAAACTTGAAACAAAATTCTTACTTTGCTAATCTTTGGAACAACAGACCGCAACATGTAAAGCCTATCATTGAGTTTCTTTCGACGGCGCCTCTCAGCCATCAAATTCTTAGCAGGAAGACCTTTCTTTTTACCCTTTTGGTCTCCTCCATTAACACTACTGTCTGCATTTATGGTATTTCCACCATTTTTAAGAATTTCCTCCACCTTGGTATTCTCAGTAAACTCATCTGAATCATAATTCAAAGCTGACCCATCAATGCTCAAATCTTCTACATCATCTCTGTTGTTGCTTTTCATCTTCTCATTCTCTTCACCCATTTCTTTATTCCCTTTATCTCCCTCGGCACCTCTCGAAACATCAATGTTTCCTCCATCCAATACCCCCAAATTCGGTCCATTATCAGCTGAATTCTTCCTCAAAGCAGCTCTTTTTTGGAACAAAGTAGGTTGTGCACCAACTGAAGGAAAACTTTCTAATGGCCTTAACAACTTAGACCTCTTTAAGAGCATGGCATTTCCAGGATTCTCTTCAAACCCTTGATACCCCGAAAACCCGGCACCGTTTTCCGGCGGCGGCTGAACCACTGGAGAACTCGATAACTGAGCCTGGGGACACAAGTTAGCAACGTCTAACTGATTACCATGGCTTAAATCAGTGAAACTACCCAAACCCCCAGTATTTCCCCTGTTCAACAAAGTATTGCCATTTGTTGCTTGGTTGTCAAGGAACCCAATTTCACTCAAATCAAAACCATGGTCTAAAGGGTTATTAGAAACAAAATTAAGGATGGGAGATAAGGATGGTTTTGGTTGCAAAAGGTACTGTACCTGAGAAGGGTCGAGATTGTTGAAAAGGGAGGAAGATGGTGAGCATGAAGATGAAGAACCCAGCGAATGGTTATGATGAGAAAGCAAAAGATTATCTTGATGATGGTCACCAAGATTTGCAGTAAACGAAAGGTCTCTAATATCTTGATGGCTTGAAATAGTGTTGTTTCCTACAAACCAGTCATCATCTAACATGGATTTGAATGCAGATAAAGAACCCATCTCATCTTTGTTCTCCATTATGACACTACTGTTGTTGTTGTTCGATCGGTTCCATGAAGCTGAGTCTTCATCTTCTTTATCTTCCATCCAAACAACACCGCCATTAACTCTTGAAAGCATGGTTGTATGGAGAGCTTATTGGTTATGGAGGAGTAAAAAAACTTGGTTTTGTTTGGAAAGTGAGAGAATCTGAAACTGAGTTTGTTTTTGTTGAGCGAGCGGTTATGGAATTAACATAGTGGAGAAAGGGGGCAGCTTTTGAGAGAGGAGTGAAGAAAACGTTGCAGAAAGGGCGAAAGCTTTTGATTGAATCAGCTTTAGCGAAAAACAATAACATATTTAATTTTCGATTTTACAGAGATTAAAAGATTGATTTTTTAACCGCTATCTAACGCATAGGCAAACATAAAAATTAGTTGGTCCAATAGAATAGGCGCTAAATACCTTTAATAAGGTAAAGAATTTAAGTCTAATGAAATAAATTAGATTATGAAGCGGTCACAACCAACATTTGCAATTCCTGGTCTTGATAAAAAAATATTATTTAATATAACATATAAATTACTAGTAATTCTTAAAGACTTATTATTTGATATACTGCGGTGGTAAAAAAATCTTCATAAGCATGTTTAAGTACACTCTAAACATTAAAAAATAATTTTATAACTTTAAAATTTAAATTTTAACTCTTAAAACTTAAATTTTAAATTTTACAATTTAAACCTTAAACTATGAACTAAACTTCTAAATCATAAATTGAATCCTCCTTGCTAATGCATGGAATATTTTTTTCATTCTTAAATAAATTAAAAATCTAGGAGAAAAATCAAATAGAAAAAGTAACGTAAATATATTAAGACCAATTATCTTTAAAAGGTAATGACAGTTTATTTTACTTTTCTAACCGAGTAAACGTTTATATTAATATTTTAATTTTTTAATGAAATTTCATGATAATATTTATTTATTTCATTTTATATTTTTAGATGAATAGACATGTATGTTACTTTTAATTATAATGATTTATTTTTAACAAAGTTAGCGTTTATTAACAGAGAAAATTGAATTGAGAGGGTGGCCGCCATAATGGGCCTCTACAACACCCAATTCGTATAACTTTTTTAATATAATATATAAATTAATAATAATTCTTAAATAGTTATTATATCATGCACGAGCGGCGGAGAAAAAACTCCACAAACATGCTAAAATTACACTCTAAACTTTAAAATTTAAGCCCGTAACTTTAAAGCATAAACTTTAACCTTTAAACCCTAAATTTTAAATCTTACCATCTAAACTTCTAAACTCTAAATTAAAAATTTATGAAAAAATCAAATAGAAAGTGTAACGTGAATATATAAAGAGCAATTATCTTTAAAAGGTGATGACAATCTATTTTACTTTTTAAGCAATTATCTTTAAAAGGTGATTTTATGATAATATTTATTTACGGGTAATTATTTCATGCACAAGCGCTTGTGAAAATTTTGTTTCCACAAGAACCTCAATTTTAGGGTTTAAGGACACTTTTTAGTGTTTAATGTTTAAGGGTTTAATTATAGGAGTTTTGAATTTATGGGGTGTCGTTAGAAATTAGGGTTTATGGTTAAAATTTAGGGTTTATAGGTTAAAACCTAAATCCCTAACCATGTTACCCTAAAACCTAAATTCTAACCATAAACCCTAAACTCTAAAACCATACACTTAAATCACTAAACCCTAAGCCCTAAATTGTGCCCATAAACCATAAAATTAAGGCACTTATAGAAAGTTTTCATTTCTACCACGAGTGCATGGGGTATTTTCTCTTTACTTATTTCATTTTATTTTTTTGGATGAATAGACATGTGTGTTATTTTTAATTCTAATAGATTTATTTTTAACAAAGTTAGTATTTTTTAATGGAGAAAATTATATCGGGAGGGTCGCCCCATAATGGGCCTCTACAATACCATATCACATAAAAATTATTTTTTAATATAATATATAAATTACTAATAATTCTTAAAGAGTTATTATTTCATGCAATAGTGGTAGAGAAAAAACTCCACAAACATACTCAATTACACTCTAAACATTAAAATTTAAGTCCATGACCTTAAAACATAAACCTTAACCCTTAAACCTTAAATTCTAAATCATGCAACCAAAACCCTAAATCTTAAATTAAACCTCTAAACCCTAAATTGAATCATCTTGCCAATGCATGAAATATTTCCTCATTATTAAATAAATTAAAAGTTTAGGAAAAAATCAAATAAATAGAGAAACTATTGCGTGTTTTGAGTGCAATGCAAATGGTGCAAGTATACACGTCACAAGTAATAAAGTGATATGATAAGTATCGAGTATCGTCTCCACATGGATTGGTTTGGGCCACTTTACTTAAGTTACTACGTTGAAAAATAAATAGATCGATAGAGATGAATAATAAGTAAAATAAAGAAAATAGAAAGGAGTGGTCGATTTAAGAGAGTAGGCCGGATTATCGTGAGTCGTGGAGTGGTAGTTGAATGGATTGTCTTGGTAATTGAGTGCAAGAACAACTCAATTGCCTTGGCAACTAGCAACAATCGGATTGCCTAGGAAACTAGTGGAGCGATTGCCTGGGCAACTGGGTGACAACCTTCAAGGTTCGGCGAAGCGTTCTTCAATGGTTTCTCCTTATCCCTAATTCGAAACAGTAGTTAATTGTACATGTATTGATATTACATTTCTGTGTGAACCAAAGGTGGACAACAACCGATCTTGCGCTTCTTTTAGCCGTTGAAATTCGCAACTTATCCCTAAGTCAAATTAGTCTTCACCATCGATTGATTGAATAAAGACCATGATCATTTATTTCTTGAATCTAACTCTCTCGATATTAGATAAATGGATGAATTCACGAGATCCTCTCCCAGTTCACTCGTGAACAAAATTAATAACCAAGAATAAACAAACCTCGAATTAAAATTGCAAACTCAAATACCTAAACAAACCCAGTCGTTCTCACAACCACAAAAACACAATAACCCAAGCCAAATAAAGTTTAGTTCATGTATGGGTTCGAAAGATATACAAAGAATAATCTCCCTAGCATGAATTTAATCGAACAAAGGGGAAAAAAAAGAAGAAGAAGAAGAATTTGATCAGCCCCTTGGTTTTCCTCTCTAAATTGAACCTCCCTTTGAAGTTGGCAGCTAGTCTTATTTATATAGGAGATGACTATGTCAAAGTCTTTCTTGATGAGGAAGTTAAGTTGGAATTAAATAGCATTAAAAAGATAAATCTCTTTTAATATATTTTATTCTTCCAAAAACTTCTCCTAAAACTCTTGTAATTTAATCTCCCTTTGACCTCTTCATGGAACTCCAACTCTTATAGGATCTGTCCTTGCTTCTCATGATTATCTTGAATTAAATGGATTCATCCTTCAAGAATTCGGCAGCTTCCTCCTTCTTTCCTCAGTTGATCGGCAACTTTCAGCTTGCCCGGGCAATTAATTCTGCACGCATAAAACAACCCAAAGCAGTATATTTTTCCACAAAAGTAACCGAAACATGAAATCAAACGCATCCATAAAGTAAACAATGCAAATGTATATGAATGACTAAAAATGCAACTAAAATGAGCTTAAGTCTAACAATAATATGAGTAAAAAGTGACATAAAATAGTACTTTTGAACACTCATCAGTAACGTAAATATATTAAGACCAATTATCTTAAAAAGGTAATAACAATTTATTTTACTTTTTTATTGAAAAAGGATATCTCCATGTGCCTCGTTAAAAAAAACCTTAAACCTAAATGAGGGAAAAGAGTACACATGTCGATATGTACAAAGCAATCAACTGAAACAAACGTGTGCTAATGCGCAACAAAGAAAAAAAATGTCATGTCTGGTGAAAGGATACAAGATTTTCCACCTCAAGAAAAGGAGTCGTGTAAAGCCATTCACCCAAAGGGAGGCGCCGAGCCAAACCCGCCAACTTGTCTGCAACCATATTTGCCTTCTAAGAGACATGGGCTATTGTGACATTCCAATTTTGAGCTAAGTAATTTTTAATACTTTGAACCAGCTCATTATCACGTAAAAACAATGAATTATTACTGAGCATCTTCACCACAATGATGTTATCTATCTCCAAGTCAATATGATGATAACCAAGATCCCATGTATAACGCAACGCCTCATGTGCCGCCCACAACTCAGCCATTAGCACCGAACAAGATCTGATGCTTTTAGAAAACCCAAAGAGCCAACTACCCATTGTACCATGGATAACACCCCCAATCGCAACCATATTATTCGTGCCTCCTACTGCCCCATCCGAGATGATTTTGATCCTCCCAAAACTTGGTTTAACCCAGCTATCACTCGTCGAAACTCGCAAACCATTGCCCTGAATCGACAAAGCACGAGCCATAGTGGTTCCAACAGCACACTCACCCCTCATGTGCATAGCAAACAACGCAACATCACTAATTCTCATTTGGTTTTTTTCAAACACGTGAGCACATCTTTCTTTCCACAATCCTCAACAGATAATTGCAAAACAACATGTTCCAGTGGGGTTGAGGCGAGATCCTTGCATAATTGTCTATAATGTTCGACGATAACCATTCATCAAAAGGTTGGTGAAGAAACGCGTGTAGATTATGAGTATGAATAAGACGAGACCATACTTGACACGCATCATGACAAGATCGAAGAACATGGCTTGTATCCTCCACATCACCACCACATATTGAGCAACGACTAAAAGCTGACATATGTCATCGACAATGTTATGCATTAGTAAGAATATGGTTGTGTGCAACTAACCAAATGAGTGTGAACTCGTTGTGGGACATTTAA
The DNA here is from genome assembly GCA_958450335.1 of Hibiscus tridactylites. Classification (NCBI taxonomy): domain Eukaryota; kingdom Viridiplantae; phylum Streptophyta; class Magnoliopsida; order Malvales; family Malvaceae; genus Hibiscus; species Hibiscus tridactylites. The sequence goes on from OY288287.1 coordinate 10,555,579, forward strand.
CTTCCAAATCGCATTCACTAGACCTCCCATCACATTTCCAAGAGCAGAATATGTGGTGGCCATTGTAAAGTTCCTAGACGCATCCCAGCGCCATCCAGGCTTATCACGGCCAAGAGCCGTATGTGGCGGATAAACAATTGCAATCTCATTAAGAATGTTAGGAGGAAGCACATTAGTGAGCTTGCCCCAGTCTCATGAACTGGATGGGTGCACCATTGCAGCCGCGAGAATCGATTGTGGTGGCACACCATCCAAGCAAAATGAGGCAAGCAGTTCATTTGTACTAAGCCAATGGTCCGACCAGAAGTCAGTACGCCACCCGTCACGGACCTGCCAACATATGTTATTACAAATCACATCCCATAGATGGCTCAAACCCTTCCAAAGTCTGGAGCAACCGGGCCAATTAATACTTCCAGAAATAACACCTTACCATTTATATTTTTGTTTAAGAACTTTCACCCATAACTTGTTCTCATCAGTGACAAGTTGAAATCCCACCTTCATGAGTAAGGCTTCATTATGTCGATCAAGTGTGTAGAGTCCTAAGCCCCCTTCAGTCATCGATGAGGTAACAACATCCTAACGGACAAGCGAAATACCCTTGGAACCACTAGACGCACCCCATATAAACCGGCGAATAATTTTCTCCATGGGATCCATGCAGTTTTCATGACATATGTGGGTATGACTTGAAGAACAGCTCTGGCGAGGGTAATTCTTCCCACTAAAGAAAGAGTGCGAGAAGCCCATCCTGGCAACCGTTGCTTAATTTTTTTCAATCAGAAAGCGATATGTCTCCTTAGTGACTCTTTTATGAAGTAACGGAACTCCCAAGTTGATGCCCAAATCATCAACCATCTCGAAAACAAAGCTGATCATAATATCCTTAATCACCTCTAATTGAGCCAATGACGCTTCAGCAAAAAGCACCAAATCATCTGCGAAGAAAAGGTAAGAGATATATGAACCATGTTTCGATAAATTGATACATTTCTAAGCACCACTTTGAACCTAGGGACTAATAGCATGAGACAAGCGCTCCATACATAAAACAAATAAATACGGTGAGAGAGGGTCACCCTAATGAATGTCGCGCGATGGAGTGAAGCTCTCTGTAAGGTCCCCATTCCAAATAATATGTGTTCTCACGGATCGGACACAATGTATAATCCATCCAACAAATTGGCTTGGTAGTCTAAGAGCATATAACGTTTCCTCAATAAAATCCCATTCGAGGTGATCATACGCATTTTCCAAATCAACCTTAATTGACATCCACTGTTTTGACCCAGCCTTATGATTCATAGAGTGCACAACCTCCTGAGCAAGGGTCACGTTATCTGTAATCTGACAGCCAGGCCCAAAACTAACTTGAGTCTGCACAATCCAATCAGATAACAAGGGTTTTAACCGATTAACTAAAATCTTAGTAACAACTTTATAAAGCATAGTGCATAAACTAATAGGTCTAAATTGACTTATCTTTTCTAGGTTGGAAATTTTAAGAATGAGCACCAAGAGAGTTCGATTAGCATCATCGGGTAAAACACTTGTGGCAAATAAGTCATGGACAAACCGATATACAGATTCCCCAACTGTAGCCCAATTTCTTTGAAAGAATATTGCCTGAAACCCATCGGCTCCAAGAGCCTTTGACGGATCCATGTTGAAAACAACTTCCCGGACCTCATCAAGGGTCACTACACGAGTCAATCACGCAACCTCTCGTGCGAAATACGTGGGAAACCATCACAAAAATCCTGCCTAGAGATACTTCGACTACTCGCGGTGAAGAGATTAGAGAAATACTCCACAACATGAGCTTTAAGAACAGATTGATCTTCACCCCACATACCATCCCCCAGCCGCAACATCCGAATATTGTTTCGACGTCGTCTCTTAAGAGTAATGGCGTGAAAAAATTAGTATTTCTGTCCCCTTGCGATATCCATTTTCTACATGATTTTTGAAACCAAGGGCTTTCTTCTTGTTTAAGAATATCATCAAGATCCTTCTTTAAAGCATTACCAAGATCAAGAAGATAGGGATTAGCAGCCCTCTCCAATGCAATCTCGACACCCTTAATACGGGCTAATAGCTGATGTTTCCTGAGGCCAATGTGCTAAAAAGTTTCTTTATTCCATCGCCAGATCTGTTGTTGAAACTCATGCAAATTATCAAAGGAAGGCTTCTCATTATCCCAATTTTCGGTAAACAATCGTTCAAAATCGGGGTGATCATTCCAAGCAGCTATGAACTGATACAGACGCGTGCCTTTTTTATCTTGACTAGTATCTGTCAAAAGGAGAATAGGTCTATGATCAGACCCTACTTGTTGGAGATGATAGATTTCTAATGCAGCAAAACATTCATACCATTTATCATTACAAAGACACTTATCAAGCCGTTGACTAAGGTCCCCCCTTTGCCAAGTGAAACGAGGTCCAGAAAATCCCATGTCAAGTAAGCCTAAATTGAAAATAAAGTCACTGAAGAAAGAGCAAATCCTTGTTCTCCTAATCGAACCTCCTTGTCTTTCTATCGACGAGAAAATGGCGTTAAAGTCGCCACCCAAAGCCCACGGTCTATTCCTTCCAGGATCAAGAGCGTGAAGTTGATCTTATAAGAGTCTCCGTCGGCTATAATCCGGACTAGCATAAGCCAAAATCAGGAAGAAAGTCTGAGACGAATTAACATCCACACAAACCCCATATAAAAAATGATTCGAAATGACCAATATATCTAATTTGATCGTATCCCGCCAAAGAACTCAGATACCTCCAGAGAGCCTAGTAGCTTCAACACGATAGGAGTGTGCATAACCAGAACGCCTAATAAAAGTATCAGCCGATGGACCAATAATTCTCGGCTCCATAATGGCAAAAATGTATGGAGATTGAATTCTAACGAGCAACTTAAAATAACGGTTAAAAGAAAGGTCCAAAGCGCCTTGCACATTCCAAAAAATAACTTTAACCATAAGGATAAATAAAATGAGGGAAGAAGAGAATGAGAACTCACTAATGATCTCCAGTCGAGGCCCCTTCAAAGATCTAGTTCTCAACCCACTTGACCGAATTACCTTGCTCACCCTTAGACGATTGGCCAGTAGTTATAGTTGATGTAGTAGACCCTTCTTTTACAAAGAGAGCATTCGACAAATTGACAGCCCACTCTTTAACTGAAATACGCTTAGTAGCATTCTCATCTAATTTCTTTGGTTTCATCCCCTTACGGACCATCCCTTTTACAACTTGCAAGCTACGATTCTGTCCCTTAGAAGTGTTATTACGTGCTAGATCATATTGATTTCTGCCATTACTATCATTTAATGGTCGTTTGTCACCTTCCTCTATCACTCGAATCGTAGTATGGTTAATCGGTTGGAGCGAGGATGGTACTAAGATAAACTTCTCCTTGGCCGCTACCCGAGGGCCAACATGCTTTTCATTTTCATAAGTTTGATTATTAATGTCAGCGGACACAATCCCTCATGTGTTAACATTAGATTCCGGTGTTGCAACAGTTCCCCCTTCCGCAGCGAATTCTCCGCTGACTCTACTCGTACTTGATGCAGGCAAAATTTCATCCAAAATTATCACATTGTTACCAGTAGGGGAAGGTACCGACAAGTCAATTTCCATAGCATTATCTTGCACAAAAATAGCATTGCCGACAGTAGCTGAATCAGGCGGGCCATTGCCGACAATAGATGTATCATGCGGGCCATTGTCGACAATAGATGTATCATGTGGAACCTCATTATCCATCGTAGCTAGAACGCCAAACCTCGATCCCCCATCGCGGTGTTGATGTTGCATATGAGAAACCGGCATCTTAGCAACATTTGGTCGTCTCTTCCTCCCCGTCACTTGCATCCAAGGGCCAAATAACTCATCATTCCCCGGCGCTTTATGATTTTACTTTTTTAAGCGAGTAGACGTTTATATTAATTTTTAGAACTTTTAATGAAATTTCATAATAATATTTATTTATTTCATTTTATTTTTTTTAGATAAATAGACATGTATGTTATTTTTTCTAATGATTTATTTTTAACAAAGTTGGTGTTTGTTAACGGAAAAAATTAGTTTGGGAGAGTCGCCCCAATAAAGAGCCTGCACAATACTCTATCATATAAAATTTATTTTTTAATATGATATATAAATTACGAGTAATTATTAAAGAGTTATCATTTCATGCACTAGCTGTGGAGAAAAAAGTCCACAAACATGCTTAATTACACTCTAAACATTAAAATTTAACTTTATAACCTTATAACATAAACCTTAACCACCAAACCCTAAATTCTAAATCTTACAACCTTAACCCTAAATCATAAACTAAACCTCTAAACTCTAAATTAGATCATCATGCTAGTGTATGAGATATTTTTCTAATTTTTTTCAGTAGAATATTTTCACATTCTTAAATAAATTAAAAATTTTGAAAAAAAAATCAAATAGAGAGAGTAACGTAAATATATTAAGATCAATTATCTTTAAAAAGGTTATTACAATTTTTTTCGTCATTTAATTGTATAATAAAAATTAATTTCTACACACCTCTGCTCTTGTAGCACGTTTTCCTCTGCTCTTGTAGCACGTTTATTCTTCTTTTCCTCTTGTCTTTTCAAGTGTTTTCTTCCTTTTACTTGCTCTCCAAATATGTCGGATGTTCAAGACAATCTTGCGCGCCTAGCTTTGGCTGATGGTGAAGACGATTGCCTCCAGTATGATCCATCTGACTCGGTTGCGGATCTGAACTTTGAACATTGCTTTGTAGGCAGATTCTTGACCACAAGTATTATTAACTTCCAATCGATGAAGGCTACTCTTGCTAATGTTTGGAAACTGATCGGTGGTATTGATGTCACGGATATTGGCGAGGGCCGTTTTCTCTTTCGGTTTTTCAACCGTATTGATGCTGATCGAGTGGATTTAGGAGGACCATGGAACTTTAATTCACATTTGTTGATTATGCACAGACTTCAACATGGCGAGTCCCCTGAATCGGTTCCTTTGTGGCATGTCTGTTTCTGGATATTAGTTCATGAAGTACCTCTTGGTTTCCTATCGGAAAAGATTGCCCGTCTACTTGGTAATTTTGTTGGAGTTTTTATGGAATATGATTCTACTGCTACTGCATTGGGTTATAAGCGGATTATGCGTATCCGGGTTAAATTAGATATTCGCCTGGCTTTGAAGAGAAGGAAGAAACTTCTACTGCCGAATGGAAACTCACATTATGTAAGGTTCGAATATGAAAAATTAACATTGTTCTGTTTTGTCTGCGGATTATTGGGCCATGGAGAGAGCTTCTGCCCCGTTCGTGTTGCTAATGAAGGCATTGAGATCCCAATAGCCTGGGATGCTTCTCTACGAGCCCCTAGACGCCGTTCGGTGCCTCCGGCAAGCCCCTGGCTCCGGGAGGAGCCATTTATTAGTGGCAATAATCTTGGCTCGATTGACTCTCAATCTTATCCCAATTTGGGATTTACACCTGATAGGATAAAGATTCGGCAGGATACTCTCAATGTTGTCTCACCTCCAGCTAATTCCCATTCCCCAATTAACGCCATTATTTCAGACTTGGGCAATCAAATGGGACCGCTTAACCAGACTCAATGCAACACGGGAATTAATATGGGCTTTGACACTCAAATGATAGCAGTTGATGAGGACAGCCCAATTGCTAATGTAGAGGGGTCTAAACGGGCCCGTACGTTGAATCTACCATCAGGATCTTCTGTTAATGCGGATTTACCCTGTGCATCTACCTATCCATCGGCCGGCCCAGTTGAGGCCCGCCGTTCGCAATGAAAATAATTAGCTGGAATGTCCGTGGATTGGGGAAACTACGGGCAATTCGCAGACTCAGTAATAAGCTGAGATCGGTCTCTCCCCAACTACTGTTTCTTATGGAAACAAAACTCTCATCTTCTAAAATGGCTCGAGTTCGTCTAAAATGTGGTTTCACTCAAGGTTTTGATGTGGGGGCGTTAGGCTCTAGAGGAGGCCTCATGTTGGCTTGGTCTTCTAATCTTTCTGTTTCTATTAGAAGCTTTTCGCAACATCATATTGATGCGGTTATTCAAGACTCTCATTCTGATTTTATTTGGCATTTCACCGGGTTTTATGGTAATCCTGTAGAGTCTTTGCGTTCGGACAGCTGGGATCTTTTACGCTCTCTGGACAATGATAGAAACTTACCCTGGTTGGTGGCAGGAGATTTTAATGAGATTATGTATGCTTCGGAGAAAAAAGGGGGTCGTGTTCGATCAGAAAGAAACATGGAGGCTTTCAGGGCTGTTCTACGGGATTGCGAATTATCTGATCTGGGATTCACAGGAAATTGGTATACTTGGGAACGTGGCCGTTTGGTTACAAACAACGTGCGCGAACGCCTTGATCGTGGGGTGGCCTCTGATTCATGGAGAGATTACTTTCCTAACTTTTCGGTAACTCATCTCACTCATTCTATATCTGATCATTGTCCCATTCTCTTTGATACTGCCAATATTCCAGCTTCAAATACATACCGAGCTTGGTTCAGATTTGATGCAAATTGGACTCTAGACCCTGATTGTGAGGAAATTATTTCTTCTTTTTGGAGCTCCACATCTGGAGATTTACCCACTAAGCTTAATCAGCTCAGCTCAATCCTTTCCAATTGGAATAAGGAGAAAAGACTTCAGAAACGACACCGTACTGCTGTCCTTAATAACAAACTCAAGCATCTTTCTGCTTTGGATGCCGATGATGAGAATCTAGCTGAGTTATTGGAAGTTAAATTGGCTATGAATTTAGAAGCTGATAAGGACAAAATTTATTGGGAGCAACGTGCCCACACAAACTGGCTAAAACATGGGGATCGAAATACTCGATTCTTTCATAATTGGGCTTCGTTTCGGAGGAAATCGAATCGAGTCACTTCTCTCCGTGATGATGATGGTAGACTGTTTACAGCAGAATCTGATATGGCTAATGTGGCAGAATCTTATTTTCGCAACCTTTTCACTACTTCAACTATAGGTAATTCGGATTTCATCTCCAACCTGGTCACTCCGATTGTTTCTGAGGATATGAATAACAAACTTCTTTTGCCATTCACTAAGGAGGAAATTTTTGGTGCTGTAAAATCCATAGCTCCTCTAAAGGCCTCTGGACAGGATGGTTTCCCCGCCCTTTTCTATCAGTCATATTGGCACATTGTGGGCAAAGAGGTGGTTGAATTTTGCCTGGGGATCCTCAATGATGGTAAGGATTTCTCCACTATTAATGGGGCTAATATTGTTCTTATTCCGAAGGTGGAAAGCCCTTCTTCCATGACTCAATTTCGCCCCATTAGATTGTGTTCGGTTCTCTACAAGATTATTGCTAAGTCAATTGTTAATAGATTATGTGTTCTCTTGGACTTGTGCATTAATCCCACTCAAGGGGCTTTCGTTCCAGGGCGCCACATATCTGACAACATTCTCATAGCGTATGAAGTGCTGCATTCCCTTAAAAATAGGAAAGCTGGTCGTAATGGGGCTTTTGCTTTAAAACTCGACATGAGCAAAGCTTACGATCGAGTTGAATGGTCATTTGTTCGCAAAATGATGTCATCTTTGGGTTTTTCTAATCAATGGCTGGATCTTATTTTCAGATGTGTCTCCTCAGTGTCTTATCGTATTGTTTTTAATGGAGTTCCGGGTGCGAGTTTTAGCCCCTCTAGAGGGTTACGTCAGGGAGACCCTCTAAGCCCTTATTTGTTCTTATTTTGTGCTGAGGGTTTATCAGCCCTTATTAATGCAGCAAAACAGAATGGGGAGATTAAGGGAGTGAAGGTTGGGCGAAGTGGAGTTACTTTGACTCACTTATTCTTTGCAGATGACTGCATTCTATTCGGGGATACTTCTTCAACTGGTATTCAAGCTCTCAAACATCTCCTGCTGAGTTATGAAAGGATTTCGGGGCAAAAAATTAATTTCGACAAATCTTTGATTTATTTTAGTTCCAATGTAAATCCTACGGACCGACAGGATATTGGTAATGAGTATGGGGTCCGAATATCAAATAATCCGGAAACTTATCTTGGGCTTCCCACAATGGTTGGAAGAAACAAACGTGGGGCTTTTGCAAGTTTACTTGATAGTACTAATCGTAAAGTGGAAGGTTGGAGTTGTCGTTTCCTTTCAATGGGGGGCAAAGAGGTTTTCCTCAAATCCGTCCTCCAAGCTATCCCAATATACGCGATGCAGTGCTTTTTGTTTCCCCTTTCCCTTTGTCGTGATTTGGAATCGATTTATTGTAGATTTTGGTGGAGGAATAACGGTTCGAAAAGAGGTATCCACTGGGCTCGCTGGGAATCGTTGTGTAGCCCGAAAGATAAGGGTGGTATGGGTTTTAGAGACCTTGCCAAATTCAACATTGCAATCTTGGCTAAGCAGGGTTGGCATCTACTTACGAATCCATCAAGTTTGCTTGCTAGAGTATTGAAAGGCAGATATTTCCCAACGGGTAACTTCTTATCAGCTAATTTGGGTTCTAACCCAAGTTATACTTGGAAGAGTATATGGTGCACTCGTGGTTTAATCGAGAAGGGCTTTGGTTGGAGAATTGGATGTGGGTCTGCTATTAACATTTGGACTGACCCTTGGATTACAGATGATGCTGATGGAAGAGTTCACAACACTCCCATCAACCCTCTGTTTAAGCGCGTTTCTGATCTTATCTGTCCAGTAACTAACAACTGGAAATTTGACGTGGTTACTAGTTTATTCAGCAACGCCCAGGCCCAAAATATTCTACAAATGAAACTGCCTATGCATAGACAAGAAGACTCCATTATTTGGCGAGCTGATAAATCAGGTACCTATTCAGTTCGAAGTGGTTATAAATTGCTATGTGTCTCTAATACTAATCCTTATGGGTTTTCAAATCATGAGCAATCAACCACGGTTTTCAGAAGTTTATGGCTTGCTAAATTACCATCTAAGGTTAAAATTTCAGTATGGAGGTTTTGCATGAATTACCTGCCCACTTATGTTAATTTACATATTCGAAAGCTCCACCCCCATCTACCTTGCCGGTTCTGCGGTTTACAGGCTGAATCTGTTTTCCACTTAGCTTCAGAATGTCCTTTTACTGCGAGGATTTTCTCGGATCTTCATATTTCCATTCCAATTATATCTGGTGAACAGAATTGGTTAGAATGGTTAGCAAATCTGTTTGAGCCATTATCTTCCCCATGCTTAATCTTTTGATTGCAGCTATTTGGGCAATTTGGACATTTCGAAATAAAAGAGTCTATGAGAATGCAACTCACTCACCTGAGGAAATCGTGCGGTTCACCAGGAGCTTTGTTGCAGAACATGAGGCCATAAATGTAAATCCCATCTTAGGCTCCCCTACGGCCGCTTCTGAGCATTGGCTGCCACCAACGGGAGATGTGGTCAAAATTAATTTTGACGCGAGTTTTGCAGTAAACTCAGGACAATCAGTGTCAGGAATTGTTATCAGGAATTCAGAAGGTTTGGTAATGGCTACGGGAACTTACCCCCATTCGCATATTGCCAACCCAGAAATAGCAGAGGTTTGTGCATGTGATCAAGCTCTCTCCTTGGCGTCTGATTTGGGCTTTCGAAAAGTCATCTTAGAAGGAGATGCTCTTTCGGTCGTCAACAAAATAACGTCTCCGGCGTCGGATAAATCGGACACTTTTGCCATTACCTCGAACATCAAAAGAAAATGGCACACATTTGAAACTTGTTCAATCCAACATGTGAATCGAAGATGTAACGAAGCCGCTCATACCTTGGCAATTTTGGGTCGAAATTTCTCGAGCCCTAGATTCTGGATTGAGGAGGCTCCGGCGCGTGTTGCGGTGATTGTGGAGAGAGACAGACTTACGGTGTTCCCCCCGGTGTAGCGGCGGTTGCAATGTCGATCTTCTTGAGTCTATTAAGCTATTCTCCATCGCTTCCCCTCATCTGCTTGTTTATTTTTACCCTGCTCTCCCCTCCGAGGGTTAGATCTCAGATGAGCTTTTGCTGGTCTTTGTTTTTGAAACCATGGGCTGTCAGTTTGGTTTCCCTTTACTTTCTTTTAATATGTCTTTATTAGCTTTTATGTAAAGCGTTGTACCCATGGGATTTCTTTTTAATAAATTACCAGCAGTTATCTTCAAAAAAAAGGTTATTACATTTTATTTTACTTTTTAAGCAAGTATACGTTTATATTAGTTTTTAATGGGGTATCATGATAATATTTATTTTATTTTTTATATGAATAGACAATGTTATTTTTAATTCTAATGATTTATTTTTAGAAAAGTCGGTGTTTATTAATTCAGTAACAATAAATTCATAAGATATTATATATATAATATTTGTATTGTATTTTTAAATAAATTGATGTTAATATTTAGGTAATACTAACCCTTAAACTCTAAATTCAAACCATAAATTCTTAACTTTAAATTTTTAAGCTTAAATCTTAAACTAAACATTTAAACCATAAATTAGATCCACATGTGAAAAATATTTTTTCCACCTCGAAAAACATCTTTCTTATTCTTAAATAAATAGAGAGAGTAACGTAAATATATTAAAACCAACTATCTTTAAAAGGTAATGACAATATATTTTTCTTTTTTAAACGAGTAGAAGTTTATATTAATTTTTTAATATTTCTAACTTGATCTTATAATAATATTTATTTATTTATTTATTTATTTATTTATTTATTAGATAAATAGACATGTGTGTTATTTTTAGTTCTAATGATTTATCTTTCAAAAAAAATAATTCTAATGATTTATTTCTAACAAAGTTAGTGTTTGTTAAATCAGTAACAATAAATTCATGAAGATATTTTTATATATAATATTTGTATTATATTTTTAACTAAATTGATGTTTATAGTTAGGTAATGCTAAGTCAAAGGGAGAAATGATACGAATTTAAAGCTAAAAACAACAAATTTAGGGTATAAAATCCTTTTATATTTTTTAAATCTAATATTTTATTTCTCATGCATTTTTTAATAACCGACGTGTTAACTTCTCAATATTGTTATGTTTTAAAATCTCGTGATTTAATTTTTACCGTGTCTTTTAAATCAATGTGTCGTGATGAAAAGGATTTTAAAGAGACTTTAACGCAATCCTTCCATCCCAAAGATAAACCTCCGCTGCGACCCAAAGAACTAACATCAATGCCATTACGATAACCAAACTTTCTTCTAACACGTTCCATATTTGACGAATGTAGCTTCGTCTCTATCAAAAAAATCAAAACTGGGGAAAATTCGCGCAGTGTAGCGCCCACTCGTCGAACGGCACGGGGTGACCCCAAACCCCGCACGTTCCAACTTATAATCTTCATTGGTTCCGGCTGGCTCGCACAGCGAAGCCTGCCGATGGTAAAGGGTTGGCACCATTTGAATCCTTAGAACTGGAAACTCCTGGCGGGTAAATGACCGTACACGGTCTCTTTGAAGTGTCACCATTCTCAACTGGGGCATCTTCCTCTTCAATCCCCATTAACTCATCAGGATTGGAATTAGCCGTGTTTTCAGAGTTGCCATAACTGGGGGAAATATTTTCCTTATCAGGAGTGCACCTATCACGGGTATGATTGCCTGTCTGGAAAAAATACCCTTTTGATCCCAACGGCTGTGGATAAAAATTAGGGTCAGATTCAGAAAACAGTCCCTTACTTTTCGCCCCATTAGGCGTGGAATCCGGAGTAAAAAATTCCTCCTCCGAACTTTCCATACGTAACCATCTACTCTGTACCGGCGCCGCCCGACGAGGCGGAGCACGTAACGAGCTGTCCCATGCCAGTGGTAAATCCCGGCCACCCTCCGTGAAACGCAAGGCACAGAAACTCTCACCATGACCCAAACGTCCGCAAAGAAAACAGAATAAAGGGAGTCTGTCATATTCAAATCGTACAAAATGATGCTTTCCCGATTGAAGGATCATCTTCTTTTTCCTTTTAAGAGGAGTTCGAACGTCAACTCTCACCCGCACTTTCATGACCCGTTTGTATCCCAAAGCAGTAGCTGCCGAATCATAATCAAGAAAAGAGCCGATGAAATCCCCTAGGACCCGAGCAACCTTGCTTGTCATGAAACCAACCGGGACATCATGAATAAAGACCCAGAAATTAACATAGAACATGGGGACAGTTAGAGGGTCGTCCTCAGCCTGCAGACGATGGAGAATCAACAAATGTGAATTAAAAGTCCAAGGCCCTCCTTTCTCTACCCTATCCACATCAACAATATGAAAAAAGCGAAACAAGAAGCGCCCCTCTCCCAGATCAGAAATTGCAATACCCCCCGGGGGACGCCATAAGTTTGCCAAAGTAGATCTCATCGCCGGAAAGCTAATAATACTTGTCGTCAGGAAGGTGCCCACGAAGCATAATCCGACAGGGTTGGGTGCAAGACTATCCGCGGGATCGATCTGGATACCCTCCTCTTCACCCGCTTCGATCGAGAGATTTGCGAGATCATGTTCAACATCCGCCATAACGGGGTAACAAAAGATGAAAGAAAAACGTGAGAAAAGCCCAGAAAAAGAAGATGAAACGTGCTACAAAGAGCAGACTGAAAACGTGCTACAAAGAGCAGACAAATATGTGACTACAGAAAAATATTTTAGGCATCTATTCTAACAAAAAATATTTTAAACATATATTTTAGTCAAAAATAAAACTTTAAATACCTATTGTAAAAAAATATATAGTTTTAACATTTATTTTGTGGTTTGGGACAGCAGCGCTAAGTTTTGGGAGAGCTAGGTTAGACCAATTAAATAAAAAATTGAACACGTTAATACATATACAATACATGTAAATAAAACAAACTAATTATCTTATAAATATCCACCAATTACATGTTCATTTTTCTAGCATAACAAAATGTACCATTTTAGTTAGTAGTAGTACAAAATCTGAGCATATTTACTTGTTTATATATTAATGTTAGATTTTGTATTAATATTATTTTTATTATGTTCATATTATAGAATTCAATTCGATCACAATTGCTTGCCAACTAAATAATGAGAACAAAACAGATATTAAAAGCCCAGGGTCGCGTGTACGACAATGCCACAACGACATATAGAAAATTCAAACTTATATTCCAAGTTCATGCACTAAAATCAACTCAACCAATCAAAACACATATGGGAAGGGCAAACTAGTCACGCTAATCCAATTATCGAAGGATAGGAAAGGTAAAGGACAGACAATGGGGAAGCCGAAAGGTACGGATGGCAACATCCGAGGCCTTTAAAAAATTTGGCATGGAAGAAGTCGATGGAATGTCGTCGCATAGGATAATCTAAGGATGAAAGGCGTTTCAATCGGTTCGGTTGCTTAAAAAATTTTGCCAATCCTAAATTATTTGGTTTTAGAGAATGAAGTCAGTTTTTATTTTTATTTTCTTAGAAAATAAAAATGATAAAAAATTGTTTGGTTGAAAAATTAAAAAATGATTTTTAAAAAATGAAAAAATAAAAATTTGAAAATATAAAAAAATGTTTTCATTAAAAATATTTCGGGAAAATAGAAAATATAAAAACAATAATATTTTAATTTTAACTCATGTTCGCATCCTTCTAATGTTATTTTTTAAAACTTTAGTTTATTTACTTATATTCTATTTATTATTATAATAATAATATTTTTAACTATATTTTATTTTAATTATTTAATAATTATTTTTTCTTTTCTATTTTAAAAAGTTAGATGCCAACACATTTTCACTATTTTTTATTTTTGAAAACAAGTTTTCATCCCTATTAACCTTTTCTAATTTTTAGAAAACTGAAAATGAAAATTATTTTCTAAAAATAAAAATAGAAAACAAAAATAAAAAATATTTTCTATAACCAAACGAACAATTAAGATCTTATTCTACGTTGTTTTTTCAATAATGTTTTTTTAACTCAATGAGTTGATCCAGTAAAAAACATAAGATGATATTTATCTTAAAAATATTTAAATTTAAGTATTTGTGTGCGAAAGATAAATACGTTGTTAAATAATTAAAAAATATAAACAAAAATTATTATGTAATCACACTAATATATTTAATTTTTTATAATATTAAAAAGTAACACAAATTAAAAATGTTTTTCAATTTAAATTGAATTTTTTAAGTTGGAATTTTAGTTTTCAACTTGTATAAAAATATATTTAACAAAATTATTTATTTATGTCGTTTATAAAATAATTTTAAAAAAAGTATATCTAAAATATTTTTTTCATTTTAAAACATTTTTTATTAATAATATCAATTATTCAAATTTTAATAAATATTTTAAAAACATTTTTTAATTATATACTTTTAAAAATAATGTTCATTTTAATAAAATAAAGGCCGAAACAGTTTAATCATACCTATACCTAATTTTGATGATTTTTTTTTTGGGGTTTTAGAACTACAGACGTAGATAATACTGTACGGGTAGAATACGCAAAAATCTGAAAATACAGAATAAATGTGGAGTAGTATATAAACCTCATCTGTGCGTGCATTCATACCTCTTCCGCCGACCTTTTCCTATAGATAGAAGGGAGAAAGAGAAGGAGAAAGAGAAAGACCCCTTTTATCACTCTTATTATTTGTTTTCTGTTTCCCATTTCTATCCTCCTCTTTTCCTTTTTGGTGAGTTCTTCATTTTTTTTTCTGGTTTTCTCTTAAGCTTTGTTTTTATGTTTTCTTTTGCCTTTTCTCTCTGTTTCTTTGTTTTCATTTTTCAAGAAAATCTGATTTAGGGTTTTGGTTTGGTTTTAATTAGCATTTCTTGATTATTATTTTTTCTTTTATGATTTCTGTAGTGATTGCTTATGAATAAGGTGAGAAAGCTATGCTAAAATAAATTAAGCCCGTTGCTTTGGTTTTATTTCACTTGTTATATTCAAAAGTAGTTCATTCTTGCTGTTAGCTTTCTATCAATTATCAATATTTATGCTGATATCTTTCTTAGCTAAGGTTATATAGTCTTAGTGTGGTTGTACCTATTTGTTTTTTTTCTTTACGAAATGCCATGAATTCATGTTTTTCTTGATGAAGTACTATAACTAAGTTAATTAAAATTAGCTATAGACAAGCGTCTGGTGGATTTTTTTCACTTTTAGTTGGCTTTGATACTATATGGCATCTTCTTTCTTGTTTGAATGATGCCAACTTATTGATCCTCTCTTTTGAGGTATTCATTTCGAGTGACTTGTTTTATTACGAAATGCAGATTGTTTACTAGTGATGGCTAAGTTTCTGGCTCAGTCACCCATTGTCCCTGCTCTAGTTACTAGTGGGAGTCATGGTCCGTCCAAAGAATCTGGAAAACTGAAGAGGTCTGTCAAAATGATGAGCAGCTTACAAGCTCCTGGATTGAGGATAAGGAGTTTCTCTGGGTTGCGGGGTTCTAATTCTTTAGATAATATGGTCAGTTTGGGCCAAGATTTCCGTTCTAAGGTTGCAATTTCAGTATCTTCTCGACGAGGAAGGGGTAGCAGATGCGTACCGAAAGCCATGTTTGAGCGCTTTACGGAGAAAGCGATTAAGGTGATTATGCTGGCACAAGAGGAAGCCAGACGGCTTGGCCATAATTTCGTTGGTACTGAGCAAATTTTATTGGGGCTTATTGGTGAAGGTACTGGCATTGCTGCAAAAGTTCTTAAATCCATGGGAATCAATCTTAAAGATGCACGTGTGGAAGTGGAGAAGATAATTGGAAGGGGCAGTGGGTTTGTCGCGGTGGAGATTCCATTTACTCCTCGTGCAAAACGCGTTCTTGAACTCTCATTGGAAGAAGCGCGTCAGCTTGGTATCTCTATCTTTTAGTTTCTTCCTTCTGATTTTATTTATTTTTCTACAGCTTTTGAACTGGGATTTAGCTTGCATGGAGAGTTACTCAACCATATTATTAGATTTTATTTGGATTTCCTTTTATGTGTTGGTTATTCATATGACAATTCGTACATTCATATGCATTGGCATTAGAATTTATTTATTTGGCCTAAGTTGATGGGAATCAGATGGCCATTCAACTTAGCCAATAGGTCTAAGAAAAACTTTACACATGATGGAACTGAAAAGAGTAGTATTGAAAGATTTTTTTTGGTGTGATGTCTTTTCCTTCATCGCTAATAACCTTGATGTTTGGGAGTATGCTCCTAGCTTGTCTCATCAAATCCATGACCGTCAGCTAGGACTTACTCCTTTATTCATTTTGTTTATAATGCTTGCTTTCCGGACTTGGAAAAATTACTTTAGCTGTCGGTTCTTATTTTATGAAAACTTCAGGCCACAATTATATTGGATCAGAGCATCTTCTTCTTGGATTGCTTCGGGAAGGTGAAGGAGTAGCTGCCCGTGTTCTTGAGAGTTTAGGTGCTGACCCAAGTAATATCCGCACGCAGGTAAGAAATGCATTTGGACTTCTTCTTGTTTCAAATTCTGGTACAATTTTTTGATGAAAAAAATTAATGGGGTCAACCATCCTTTTGATTGTCTAGGTTATTCGTATGGTTGGTGAGGGCAATGAAGTTAGTGTTGTTACTGGAGGAGCAAGTGGCAACACAAAGATGCCAACACTTGAGGAATATGGAACTAATTTGACTAAGCTAGCTGAGGAGGCAAGGAATTTGTTTTTCTGTTTTATCATCCGGGTATTTTGTTGTACTCGTTTCTAAGTAGATTCTTTTTTTCCACTTTCAGGGGAAATTAGATCCTGTTGTTGGGAGGCAGGATCAAATAGAACGTGTTGTCCAAATATTGGGTAGACGGACTAAAAACAACCCATGTCTTATTGGAGAACCTGGTGTTGGAAAAACAGCAATTGCGGAAGGTCTTGCTCAGCGTATTGCTAGTGGTGATGTTCCTGATACAATTGAGGGAAAGAAGGTGCATACTTGTATCTTTAAACATTTTATCTCAGCACAGGGATTAAAAGTATTGATAGTATTTTTTTCTTTTTATTTTGGAATCATGTGTTGGTTCTGACTTGCAAATCTGGTATTTCTTTTGCATGTTCCCATTTAGAATGTCCTCAACTTATATGTTTGTTTTGCATGAGTTCCATACTAAAATGCTGTATAATCCATGTGTAACATTCATCTGTATACTTACAGCCACTTTTTTATAATTGCTTTTTATTATTTTTTCAGTGAGAAGTGTACATTTACGTCTGTTTTCTTATTAGGTTATTACACTTGATATGGGTCTCCTTGTTGCTGGAACAAAATATCGTGGAGAATTTGAGGAAAGATTGAAGAAGCTAATGGAAGAAATCAAGCAAAGTGATGAAATAATATTGTTTATTGATGAGGTGCACACTTTAATTGGAGCAGGAGCTGCAGAAGGTGCTATTGATGCTGCCAATATCTTAAAGCCAGCTCTTGCAAGAGGTGAATTGCAGGTAAATCTTGTTCTTTGAGTGGGGATTGTACTGTGTTACTAATTTTTAGGCAGCAAACTGTGGATGAAATGGATAAGTGTTCGATTTTTCCTAGTCTTTTCTAGGTTTGGACTGTTTGGTGTTTTGTTTATCAACATACTAGCAATTCTTCTCTTTATAGTTTTACTAAATATTATAAATTGTTAGAGACTGAAGTTGATTATTATCTCTCACTTCTATCTGAACTGGGGCCTTTCTATTGCCTGCACATGTCGTTATTTTCTGTTTAGAAAAATTAAGCATATTGTTATATCTGGTATTTGTGCTACTTTTGAAACAGTATTGGGCTAAATGCAACTCTTTGTCTCTGTTATGCTAATAAAATCTGGCTATTTCTTATATATTTTATTTTGAATTCATGCAGTGTATTGGAGCTACAACACTTGATGAATATCGAAAACATATTGAGAAAGACCCTGCTTTGGAAAGAAGATTCCAGCCAGTCAAAGTTCCCGAACCATCTGTTGATGAAACTATACAGATTTTGAATGGTTTGCGAGAACGTTATGAGATTCACCACAAGCTTCGTTACACAGATGAGGCCTTAATCTCTGCTGCACAACTGTCACACCAGTACATCAGGCATGTGTTCGTTTTATTTTCGTAAAGTATATTTGTAATTTGTTAGTCACTAAATTAGAACTCTGCATTTTCCCCCTTACCTCGGTTTCTGTATATCTCAGTGACCGCTTTCTACCTGACAAAGCGATTGACTTGATTGATGAAGCCGGTTCTCGTGTTCGCCTTCGTCATGCACAGGTGTGCTTTTGTTAATATCTAGTCACAAGCGAATCTTGTTTGCCTTTCTCTCTCAAGTTGATTTGATATCATTATTATTGTTGCAGCTCCCGGAGGAAGCTAAAGAACTTGAAAAAGAGCTCAGGCAAATCACAAAGTCCAAGAATGAAGCTGTTCGCGGCCAGGACTTTGAGAAGGTACAGAAGTGTTTTGAATTTCATGGGGCCATTTTATGTTGATTTTTTAGGAGGATGGATCAAAATATATAATGGTCCTCCTTTGGTTCCTAACTTCTTTTATTTGATTATTTGATGGTCACATTTGTTTTCTTGCACTTTTATTTGATTATTTGATGGTCTCTTACATTTGTTCTCTTACACTTTTATTTGATTATTTGATGGTCTCTTACATTTGTTTTCTTACAATGCTGTTAAGTGGTCTACTGTTATTTTTCTTTTTTGGTTTTTACAACTTCTGGTTCAGCTCAATACCTACCATAATACATTATTTTAAACAGGCCGGGGAATTACGGGATCGAGAAATTGAGCTTAGGGCTCAGATTACTGCAATCCAGGAGAAAGACAAGGAGATGAATAAGGCAGAGGCAGAGGCCGGGGATGGAGGTCCAGTTGTGACTGAAGTGGACATTCAGCATATAGTCTCTTCATGGACTGGTATTCCAGTCGAGAAAGTATCAACTGATGAATCTGATCGTCTTCTTAAGATGGAAGAGACTCTTCATAAGCGAGTGATTGGTCAGGATGAAGCTGTCATTGCCATTAGCCGTGCCATTCGACGTGCCCGTGTTGGTCTCAAAAACCCCAACAGGCCAATTGCTAGCTTCATCTTTTCTGGACCAACTGGTGTAGGAAAGTCTGAACTTGCAAAGGCTCTAGCAGCTTACTATTTTGGCTCTGAAGAAGCTATGATTCGACTTGATATGAGTGAGTTCATGGAGAGGCACACAGTGTCCAAGCTCATTGGTTCACCTCCTGGGTATGTTGGTTACA
This sequence comes from Hibiscus tridactylites, assembly GCA_958450335.1. Taxonomy (NCBI): domain Eukaryota; kingdom Viridiplantae; phylum Streptophyta; class Magnoliopsida; order Malvales; family Malvaceae; genus Hibiscus; species Hibiscus tridactylites. Next base: position 10,574,796 of record OY288287.1, read on the forward strand.
CTGAGGGTGGTCAGCTAACTGAGGCTGTTAGAAGACGGCCATACACTGTTGTACTTTTCGATGAGATTGAGAAGGCCCATCCCGATGTCTTTAATATGATGCTTCAGATACTCGAGGACGGAAGGTTGACAGACAGTAAAGGAAGAACTGTGGATTTCAAGAATACTCTTCTGATAATGACATCTAACGTCGGAAGCAGTGTGATTGAGAAGGGTGGCCGACGGATAGGATTTGATCTTGATTATGATGAGAAAGACAGCAGTTACAATAGAATAAAGAGCCTGGTGACAGAAGAACTGAAACAATATTTCCGGCCTGAGTTCTTGAATAGATTGGATGATATGATTGTTTTCAGGCAGCTTACCAAGTTGGAAGTGAAGGAGATTGGTGATATAATGCTTAAGGAGGTATTTGACAGGCTTAAAGACAAAGAGATAGAGCTTCAAGTGACCGAGAGGTTTAGAGAGAGGGTCGTGGAAGAAGGATACAACCCGAGCTATGGGGCGAGGCCTTTGAGAAGAGCTATCATGAGACTTCTGGAGGACAGCATGGCCGAGAAAATGCTTGCTAGAGAAATCAAGGAGGGCGATTCAGTAATTGTGGATGTTGACTCAGATGGCAACGTTACGGTTCTCAATGGTAGCAGTGGTGCTTCGGAGTCGTTGGCTGATCCAATTCCAGTCGTTTAACCTTTTTGGATGTGTTGTTTGTACCTTTTTCATTTCCATTGAAGTGGCTAGATACAATAGAGAGTGTATTTGGGATGGTTTTGTTTGAATTTTATGGAAGCATATTCTACTGCAGCCTTGGAAATTCTTGTTTAAAGCTAAAGGTCATTCAGTTATTTACAAGATTACAGACATAGATGCAATATTGAAGCTATATATATCAGAGAGAGAGAGAGAGAGAGAGCTGGACCTGGGTGATGGCTTTCTTCAGTTATGTTGGCACTCATTAGTTTTTAAACACCAAGTAATCCCCCATTTAGTTTCGCCGCTCATCCCTGTGCTTATGGGGTGTTCATCAACTTTAGGAGTAATCAGTTCATTCTCATGGTCTTATAAGTTGTACACTGTATTTTGGATACTTTCATTTTTACCAGACGTGTTTACACGATTTTACTCATTATAACCCTTGATGATAATAATAAGATTGCGGTGGTTTGGACATAGAACTGCAGTCTGAAGAGGAGATGTTTTTTAGGTTCAATGGGTTTCCTTTTCGTCTAACCTCTGGTGGGCCTAGGGGTCGGTAGGTAATAATGGGTTGATAGAGGTAATATGATTAATTTTATCGGTAACACTAGGTCGCGTCATGAGATCTCCAGAGCCTTTAGAGTCTTGTTTTCGGAGGATATGAAGCCAACAAATAACGGCGGAGTTATAATACGGATAAGGATGTCAACGGGACGAGGAGAGTTTTTGGCTGTTCTGATTTATGAACTCTAAAATCTGACCTCGTCTCGCCCCATATTAATTTATCCATCCCGCCTCGACCTGATATATCAACTTATAAACCCGACATCGATCCGAAATTTTTAATAATTTTAATTTTCGTCGATGTTAAAGACTAGATACGACCAAGCCACCATCTCAATCATAAAATATAAATTTCAAGAGACTTTAAATCTATATAAAAAATAAAATAAAACTAATCAAATTATCCACATGAAAAAATACATATTTAAAAGAATAAACTTGAACCATTGACCTAGGGGTGCTTATCGAGTGAGTCGATCGCGAGTTGAGTACTGCTCGACTCGTGCTCGTTAAAAAATCCCATTGCTCGTTAAGCTCGCCAAAATTTTTACCTTATTTTTTTAAAATATAAGTAAAATCTAGTGATACTATTAGAGCTTAATATAAACATATAAATTCAGAAGAAGAAAAAAACGTGAGGTCTGGGAAGATAAATAAACGAACATGTCATGATCGAGTTAGAAATGAAGTTAATATTCGAGTGTGGGACTCTTTTTAGTTTCTCAACAATCTTCGATGAACAACAAAGGAGAGAATGTCTTAGGAATTTTGAGTTTATAACTTTCATTCGTATTTTTTTATATAGGCAGTGAAAACCGAATACTTCTTCTCTTTTCTACTTTTTATACATGATGTAATAATAAAAGAAAAAGAAAAGACTTTAATAAAAAAGGAAAGACTCATTATTATAATTTAATTTTTTATTAATACAAATTAACTTTTTAATTCTCGGGAATATAAAACGTTTTGAAAATTTGAAACTAAAATTTTATGAGTAAATTACCTAGCAATTCACTGAACTTTTCCAGAGTTTTCGATTAGTATTTAAATTTCTTGTAATATAATTTTTTAAGGTGACCACCAAAAAATCATAAAATTGTTTATAAAAAATAACGAGTTGCTCACGAACTTATCGAGTCGAGTTGGACCTTGCTCAACTTGACTCGCTAAGATCTCGAGTTGAGCTTGATTTCGAGTAGAGTCAACTCGAGTCGAACGTTAACTGAGTCGAGCTCGAGTTGTTTGCAAGTTGCTCAACTCAATAAGCACCCCTACATTGGAGAAATTATATTATAGGCCCGACTCGCCACGTCATCCATGGTCCCAACCAATAAAAAACATTCATTTCATTAATTTTTTCCATGTCATTATTTACCGAGTGAATCTTCACTCATTTTTATTGTAAATTAAACTAAATACACTTTTTTACCAATTGTAGATTCACTTGGTAAAAAGATGAGATGAAAAAATTTAATGAAAGAAATGTTTTTTATTGGTTGGGACCATGGGTGATGTGGCGAGCCGGACCTATATGATATAATTTCTCCCTACATTGACCGTCAGAATCTAATATTTCGTATAATTTTAGTAAATCTGGGTGGAAGAACAAGCGTCGATAGGCACGTTCAAGCAATATTTCGGGCTTATTAATCGTATATTTTTAGTAAACATTGAGTTTGGGTTCGTAGTACTGAAAATTCTCTTTCATATGGCATCAATATGGGCAACTTCCGTCCATTCTAAACCGACCTAAATTCACTTAGAAAACGGTATCCTAGTTTATTTTTTTCCAATGAATTTTCCTTTAAAATGACGTGATAGGCTTGGTTTATTAATCAAATAATAGTAATAAAAAAACAAAATTAAATATAAATTAGAAAAATATATAAAAAAATTATTAAAGAAAATTAAAATTCCGTAATTACAAAATAAAAAAAGTAATGTCTTTCATAAATATAATAAAAACATAATTAAATATAAATTTGAAAAAAGGCCATAATGATGTCTATGTCCACTCGTTCTATAGCGGGGTGCACGACGATCCTGTGGCGGGTTCCTCTGAATGTCATGTGCTCCAGGGTTGTTTTCATCATCATCATCATCGGATCTAAAAATGACCTCGAAACGCGGACTCTTGCTGGGACCGGGGCGGGTGGAGAACAAGCTGCCCGACGGCGTATGCTGGACAATGCTGTAGTCAAACTGTGATGCCAACGGTGGAACATCGATCACCGGAGAACCACTCATCGACATGGAGAGACGATAACCATCTAAGAAGCCGAATTTGGGTGGATGCCTCATATGCTGAAACATGGAAGGACCACTGAAATTCTGAAACGTTGTTCCAAAAGACGATGCCCCTGCAGTGTCAGTTTGCAGTCTCAGATCGTGCTGCCTCAACTGGCTCTAGCTGGCTCGATGTTGGGGGCGTGGGTGGTTTTGGGGAGGCGCCTCAATTTCTCGCTCGCGCTCTTCCGGAGTAAGTATATACAACTTCCCATTATGGAGGTACCACTGAAAATAATCAAAAGTGACAGACATGGCCCAATCCACAATGGGTGCGAGGATGGGCGGTCGACTGCCATATCAGTCCATCCATTGCTGGACCAAGTCAGCGTGATGATGGCCCCAATGAATTTCTGTCTTCCCCTGCCCCGTCAACCAATGTAATTCGTCCAAATTAGGTGGCAGATGCGGAACCCCTTGGATGTACCCAAATTGTTGCAGAACCCGGTCTGTAGGATGCCACTCGACAATTTCGTAGTTGATGAGTGACACTCGCAGAAACCATACGTGAGAAGACTACTGTAACCCCCTAAACCCGACCTAGAAGAAAAGACCGAATTTAGGAAGTTACAATTGAAAACTTTTCCCTTAAAAAAACTAATTTTAAAAAGATATATTTTAAATTAAAATAAAATAACGTAAATTTAATAATAAATAAAAATAAAAATATCATAATAGATATTCGAATAATTATATAAAATCTTTGAATTAAAATAACAGTAGATGAATGCTAAAAATAATCTCAAAATATGAATAGTTTAAAATTACATTCATGTCCCAAAATAATAAATAGAAATCTGATTAAACTAAAATAGTTTCGTACTGAATGATAAAATAATCAAATAAAATCTGAGATCCTCCAAGTACCACGTCGCCTAAAGCCCAAAGATATCTGTAAGACGAAACTATGGGGGAGTAAGCTAAAGAGCTTAGTGTGTCTCTAGAGTGCAAGAAAAAACCATAATTATAAAACATAATATTATTTTGAACGAAATCTTTTAAATCATAAAACAAATCACAAGCGCAGTGCAATGCAATGCACCCCAACTACATCACCGTCCGAAGAGTAAGGTTCCCCAGAACCACTCTCTACATCGTCACCAGTCCGAAGTGAAACTCAACCCGAAGGGTGGAACCACTGATCCGAAGTGGAATTCAGCCCGAAGGATGAAACCACTGAACTTCCTCCGTACAAATCCCAACCCATGCTCATACATATATGATGTTTAAAAATCAAATTCCATAAACACAGTTCCATAAATCCGATATTCAGTAAACATACTTCATAAATCATAGTCCATAAATTCATAAATCATAATTCCGAAAATCCGATGTTTCATAAATCAAATATTCCATAAATCTTAATCCAAACACATTTTCAAATCGTATGCATATGATGTCAACCATACAAACCATAATACATATAAATAATCACAAAGAGGTAAAACACAAACACATAGAAAAATAGTATATAATTTAATTATAGCACCAGAAGAAAACACACCTTAAGCATCAATAGCTCTAACATCCGAAACAGTGTCTCTCGCACTCAAATCTAATATTAGGTTTGTTGGATCGAAACATGAGTAGCACATATATAGATTGTGGCTAACAACCGAATCATGGAAGTATACAGGTGAAATAAAAGAGATCGAAAAGATACTCAATATTAGATTGGAGCAGCTGAACAATAGCATAGGAATTTTATAATTCAACAAAAGGGTTTTAATGTTTTGACGGTGACATAGAGGAAAAAAAATTGGACGCATGTTGTATGGAATTTAAATCTAAGAACCAATATATATATACACGTTTAGGTTTAGGTTTTTAATCAGAAATAGAATACATACATATATTATAATAATAAGTTTTAATAAAATAAATAAAAACAATTTAAAGGATAAAGAGGCGGGTGGAGCAGAAACCTAAAAGATTTAGAATTCAATTGAAAAAAAAATACTACATATATAACATTTAAATAATAATAATAATAAAATAATAATAATAATAATAATAATAATAATAATAATAAAATGATTCGGCTGGTAAAAATATAATTCAATTCAAATTCAATCTTCTTTTAAAATAATGGATTAATCACCTAACAAGCCCCCAAACGTTTGATAAATTTGTAAAATTATGATTAAAGACCATTTAACTCTTAAAATTCTCAATTTGGCCATAAAAATTAAAATTAGGGGTTTTGAATTAAAATTCCCAAATTCTAGGGTTTACAATTTGGGCGTAATTTTTGGGGTGTTACAACTACACAATCTCTGGCGGAGAAATCTGGCGAATCGCAAAACTAGTGTATGGAGTCAACACGAACTGAAAAAATTTATTTGAATGTTACTTATATGAAATTTGATTATCGAAATAATATGAATAACTAGAAATAAATTTTTGGATTACCATATCGTGGCGCATCTTGTCGATCACAAGCCTGTAGTCTCGCTGTTTGGTTGGCAGTCCTTGGTGTGTGAGTGCACCGCCCCACCTGTCATTAATGGAAATTAAATAAAATCGTTAAAAATTATTCAAAAAATAGATTCAATTAAATAATTTTAATAGTACCTCTGAAGAAGTGGAAATATGTAGGGGGTGGGCTGTCTAGGCTGCGGGCTTAAAAACGGCATCCGAAACCAAGCCCAAGATTGAAGGAGCAAAAGACATCCTTCGATTGCTTGTTTGTCAGGGTCGACGGTTTTGCAAAGCTCCCTGAAGAGAAAGCCCAAGACCGCTGCTCCCCAACATTTTGCTCTTGATTCCGCAAAATTAATTAGATGATACAACCACATGACATGCACTTTGTTGCGGGATTTATCAGGCATCAAAATCCCTCCAATAATGCGTAAGATGTGGGCACGAGCAGACCGATGTGAAAATATATAATAAAATTGGATCAAATGACAAAGACATTGTTGAGAAAAAGATGGCTTTTCCCGGATGAAATGGTTGTTGCTATCTGCTCCAATAACGAATCATTGGTTTAACTGAATAACTAAATAAAATAGATAGACCTTTCTCTTCGTCTCAGGTCGATGAATCTTCTCAACTAGAGGATCCCTTATATGGATAATATATGTATAACACACATTCCAGTTGACCGAGCCTAATTCTAATTATTTTATTTATAATAGTAAAAAAAGGCACGAAATATATAAAAAATATTTAAGTTGTTAAAAAAATACGAAATGTATAATAAAAAATATTTACTCGTTTTGTTTCGTCATTCGCATCGGGGGGGAGGACTAAAAACTCTTGGTCCAAAAAAGTTATGAAGGTTTTGCCACCGTCGAACGTGTTTGGCACCGCTCCCAACAGGTCACCACACAGGGTTGGCCAGTAACCCTCAGCTATACTGATAATAAGATCGATGTCCGTAGGTAACCCAAGATTGTATGCGACATCTTCTAGTGTAATTGTCGCCTCGCCGCACGGAAAGAGAAATGTGTGCGTCTCTGCCTCCATCGTTCAATTAAGGCGTTAATCAGAGGACAATTCAACTTCGTTATTCAAAGAAGTCGCATTTTACAGGACACGATATTAGACATTATTCAAAGAAGCCGCGTTTTACAGGACGCGATTTTTCCTACTAAAATTGTCGAATCTTCATAAAACATTAATAATATAAATAAAATTTACATATTATTTCTGACTCTGATAACATCACTATGATCAGAAAACATTACATAAAGCTCAAGCTCAAGGGCCCACTTAGAGTATTCATTAGGCGATCCCCTAGAGGTGTATGCATCGTTTTCTGATTCTAATCTTGCTATCGAAATCCCAATATAGAGACGAGTAAATTTCGACTTTGATTCGAAGGCCAATGTTGATAGCCCGACGGCTAGTTTACGAAATGATTTCAACCTGCTAACTACATACAGTCCACGCAACGAGTTCGGTGCATCGACGTCTGCTGTGCCAAGACATTTGCGCGTAGCTAGTTTCGGGTTCGACTTGAACCAGCCCCGAACAATGAATTTGATGCGCCATGACCTGCAACATACAATCCATACAATCAGTATACTATGGGGGGAGGCAACGCCATCATCCCACATGAGGTCCGACCATAAAGCATTCAACCCCTTCGATGATTCCTCATATGGACGATACTCACCGTATGTCCCTAGCACGGAGTACGTTCAACCATCTAAGGGGAGACATTCTTGTGTTAGTGCTCTCGAATTTGATTTTAAAATACGGTTCATGAGCGGTCTCGTGATCGACGACCAACCTGATCGCTTGAAAGGGTAACGATCAACGACGCTGAACTATATCGGTTCGAGGGGGATAATTTAGACGAATAACTGCTTAGGGAACCCAAACCCAAAGGCAACGAGCAAGGGCCTTTCTATGAAGAACTAGAAGACGTGATCATTCCAACAATTGATATGGATGCGTTGGAAGGCAATGAAGAACACCCAACAACAAGTAACATTCCAGTATCGACCACACCTATTTCTTATTACCAACAACCATCCCACTTCACGACGGTTGATATGGATGCGTTGGACGTTCCAGAATTTTCACAATACCAAACAATTTACGACAGAATCAACTGTGCTGATGGTGAACTGGCCATTGGGGTGACGTTCCTTACAAAAGAACTGGCGGTGGCCGCAATTAAGCAGTACAACATTCACCGGGCTGTTACGACGAATGTGGAGAAAACCCAAGCGAGTTTCTACAAGGCGGTGTGCACCCACAAGAATCAAGGTTGTAAGTGGAAAATTCGTGTATCTCAATTGAAGAAGGCGGGCGGCCTGTGGAGAATCACAAAACTGGAAGAGCCCCATACATGCACCGTTACTAGCCTAAGTCAGGATCACAAGAACCTGGATGTGGACGTCCTCTGCAACACCTTCATGCCACTGGTAAAAGAAAATCCCCGGGTGACGGTTCGTGTCTGTCAGGCTACAACTCAACAGGTCCACCGTTACTATCCTAAATACCATAAAGCATGGTATGAAAAGAACCGAGACGTAGAAAAACTGTTTGGCCAATGGGAGGTATCTTACAATGGGTTACGCCCGTGGCTAAACCTGATGCAGAAACACATACCCGGAACGGTTGTCAAACTTCATACGGTTCTGGCATACAAAAATGATAGTGTCGTTCGAAGTGCTTTTCAATTCCACCAGCTATTTTGGACATTCCCCCAGTGCATTAATGCATTCAAGCACTGCAAATCGATGGTTCAAATAGACAGTACATGGTTGTACGGGAAATATACACATGTCCTACTTCTGGCGGTTGCACAAGACGGTAATCGGAAAACCGTGCCTGTAGTATTCGCAATTATCGAAAAGGAGAATCTCGAGTCTTGGGTGTTCTTCCTTAAGAACCTACTGAAACATGTTCTTTCTCCTGTAATGCAGGCAAGGGACAAGGGGATATGTCTTATTTTCGATAGAGGCACAACGATCTTGTGGGCAATAGAATGTTTGGGCGATTCTTGGAAGCCTCCCTACATTTACCACCGTTACTACTTGCAACACATTGTGGCGAACTACTTGCAGCAGTTCAAGAACCATGATGAACGTGCTCTTGTGCTTCGAATGAGTACGTCTTTTAGGCCATTTTCATTTACGATATCTTTGCATGTGTTGTTCTCCCTAACTATTCAACTGTCAGTCCCTAGGAAACTCGCATTATGTACAGAAGGTAGAAGACATGTTCAAAGAACTGAGAGCCAAAAATAAAGATGGTGCGGACTACCTTGACAAAATCCTGAGGGAAAATGGCTTAGATCATATGACGAGGGTAAACGATATGGTCACATGACAACGAACTTGGTTAAGACGGTCAACTCAGCACTCAAGGGAGTGCGACATTTTCCCATCACTTCCGATGTCAAAGCGACCTACTATCGTTTGGTTACTGTTGAGTGGATTGAAAGATCGATATGAACCAAGAGGGGGGTGAATTGGAAATTTAAAGATTTTATGGTGGAAATTGCAAATTAAAAATAATGACAAGGGATTTTAGAGTGGTTCAATTTCCAAATGAACTCTACATCCACTACCTTGGCTTCACTAAGGATTTGCAACAATTCCACTAATTGCTCTTCCCCTTTTCTAGGCTAAGGAGGCAACCCTTACAATTTCGGTTGAATTTTCTACCCAAAATTCAACCCAATCCTCACAACAAGATAACAAAGAAATTTGTTGGCTAATAGAGTATCTCTCAATACAAATGGTATCCCAATTACAAGCACTCAACCCAATTGAACAAGATAAGAATGAAAATTACAATTGGGGTTTCTAGACAATATGGATTTTTGCACAATTGCTTGGATTTGATGAATAGATGTTTTCTTGATGATCAATAGTTGTTGCTGTAGCTTTTGGATGTCTCTTTTATATCTCATCATTGATTTCTAGCCGTTTGGGTCGGTGGGAACATAAATGGAGCCGTTGGAACCCTCTCCTACCACCATAAATGCACTTCTGCAGCTATGCGTATCGGTACGTGGGAATGAGTATCGATACATGTCTCAGAAAAGAAAGAGCCGTTGTGTGCAATAAATAAGGGGTATCGGTACGCGCGTAAGCGTATCGGTACGGGGTATCGAAACGGTAAAGGCCGTATCGATACCTTTTTCTCAACTTAGCTCACTGTCGATATCCGTATCGGTACGGGGGTTAGGCGTATCGATACGGGTCAACGACCTTTTAAAGTTTGGTTACCAACCAACTGACACCAACGGTCAAATAATTTAAACCGAATTATATTTAAAAATTATTAAGGCCGTATCGATACGAGGGTTTAGGGTATCGGTACGCTATTCAAACTCTTTAGAATTAATCACAGGGGCGTATCGATACGAGGGTTTGCCGTATCAATACGTGTTCCGACAGTAACCAACTTTGGCAAAAAGGTATCGATACGCTTGGGAGTGTATCGATACACCTGAACGTTTTTCAATGGTTTGGCCTTGGAACACTTAGAAAATATTTTGAGTTTGAGTTTTTCAAATCAGTTTCAAAGAGTTGGTGTTTTAAAATTATTAAGGGACTTTCAAAAACAATTTTAAGTTTTTCAAATTGATCCTTAAAGATCTAATTATATCAAAATCAAACATAGGTTTTACAGTTACCCTATTTGCAAACTTGGGAAGGCAAACAACTGAGTACATGGCAGGTGGCCACAAAGTCCACCCGAACTTTCACAAAAATTGCAAATTGAAGTGCGCCATTCAAATGAGATGACTACAACTCTCTTCTCGCGTGTTTCAGAATTTTCCAGGCCGTTGGAAGGCATACATCACAACGCGTACGCGATAGATCTTAGGCAAAGAACCTGCGACTACGGAGTATTCCAAACATTCAAATACCCGTGCGCACACGTTATTGCTGCTTGTTCAAACCAACATATTAACTACATGAGACTGCTTGATCTGGTATACTTACTCGAAATAGTATTCAAGGTTTACGAAAAAGAGTTTCCTCCGATCAGAAATGAAATTGATCCTTATGACGTTGACGTTGAACCGACCATACGCCCAGATCCAGCACTAATAAGATAAAAGGGACATCTACGATCGACATGAATTTATTGTGCTGAGGATCTGGTCGAACATAGAGAAAAAAGCCGGACAAAAGAAACATTGCAGTATATGTAAAAATCCTGGACACACAAAGAACAAGTGTCCTAATCTCTCGAGCCCTCGTATTAACTATGTAACCCGGGTTTGGGGGTTGGGTGAAAATAAAAATATTAAAATATTATTTTGGGCCTTGTATTTTCAAAACAAAACAATTAAAAACACCCATTTTATCATGAATTTTAAGTTGGGCTTGTGTAGAATTAAACCCAATGGCCATAGATTTTACACTATTGTAATAATCCATGTTTATTAAGGGTAAAATGGTCTTTGGCTTTTAAATTAAAACAAAACAATTAAAAACACCCATTTTATCATCTTCTTCCCCCTCCTTCAAAATTTCCACGAAAACTTCTCTTCTCCATGGGAGTTCACTATTCCATCACCATTCTCTCTCATCTTTGAAGGTTTTTGAAAGGTAAACATATTTTTGACTTGTCCTCACCTTCCTCTTCATGCCTATACCTTTAGTTTTCATTAAAACCCATTGTTTTGAGTTTTGAGTTTTTCAAGTTCAAAGTTAAAAATCCGAACTTTAATGTCCATTGTTAAAGCTTTTGATTCCTTATCATTATTTATGTTATTAGCAACCCAAAAGGTCCAACATACTTAATTTTTACAAGGTTTTATAATGATTTTTGATATGGGTTTGTTGGGGTTTTAGAAGGGTTTAAAGGTGAGTTTTGGGGCTGTTTTGTGTGGGATTATGAGGGTTGATGGTTGTATGATGGTTAGGGGTTGTTTTGGGAAGCTTTAGGTGTGTTAAAAGTGTTGGAAACATTGGTTCTTTGCTGAGTTTGTGGGCTGCTCGAAAATGAGAGTTTTGTGGGTGTTTTTTGCTTGATTTGATGCTTAATTGGTGTTATGAGTTACAACAGTGGTTTGTGGTTGTTTTGGTGATTAATAGAGTGTGTTTGATTGTTTAGAGACAATGAATTGTGTTGATGAAGCCTCACATTCGAATCCGGATAGGTTGGTGGATTGATCGGCTAGAGTTTGTTGAACTTGGAGTAGTCGGTGAGTGGTTCTACGTTTTTAAATTGGTTTTCAAACGTTGGTTCAAGCATGTAGACCTAGGTTGGGCTTGGTAGACCCGCCTAGAGTTGGGATTAGATTGGTAGTCTAATCCCAAACTTTAGTTAGAGACCTTTGGTTGAAATTTGAATGTTGTGTTTATGCCTCGTATGTTCTTTGTGATTAATGTTGATATGCACATTGTGGCTATGTGTGATAATGAGGCATGATGTTTTGTTTATTCATTGTGATATGCATGTAGTTGATGTAATATGAGTACATGATTGTGAATGATGGTGGCTACGTGCTAGGCACGGGAATTGGTAAGAAGTTTGTGTTATGAAAGATTGTGAAATGAGTTAGTATTGGCACTAGTATGCTTGGGGTACAATGATCGATCATTAGGATGTTAGTGTGCACACGAGAGTCGAAATGCGCGCGTGGTCTTGGTGATGGTAGTCATCAAGATGGAGTACGGGTACGCCCGAAAATCTTCTTTTTTATGTTAGTCGGTGATGAGTGGAATCCCATGGACGGGGCGTGAGGATGAGTGGAATCCCCTCCGCGTGAAACGGTGATGAGTGTAATCCCACCGTAAGGTAATGGTTGAGTTGTTAGATGTGAGTTCCAACGGTTGTTATCCGCGTATTCGAATCAAACGTAGGTGCCAATATGTTTGATATATGTGTTCCATATGGTTATGTTTATGGACTTGTTGAGCATGGCATGATATCGATATTATGTTCATACATCATATATATTTGACTCTTGTGGATTTGAAGGTAAGAAAACATGCATTCTTCCTTGGTTGTGTTGCTCGTGCTTGGACCCTACATTGTCGAGGTTTGTTTTATGAGCTTACCCTCACTAAGCTTTATGCTTACTCTCTCTTTTGTTCGACAATGCAGATTCGTAGTTCGTGGGTTGCTTGTGCAAGGAGAGGGCCTCCAAGTGTGCTACTTGTGCTTTTGCTATCCTCAAATATGAATTTTTAAGTTATGGATGTAAAAGATGAGCAACGGAATTTATGTTGTTGTTATGTGTTAGGAGCTTGTGTAGACTCCTTGATATGTTGATGTTTTGGTATAGCTTGTCGATGCCTTATTTTGGATTGTAAACCATGCTTATGATGCATGTCATGAATGGTTATGTGTTTTGTTTATATGGCATGAAACCTTAAAATGCAATGTATGTCTCTTTTATGGTAAATGCTTGATCCCTTATGAATGTATGCCCATATCTTGCATGTTATGTGTTTTGAGCGTGTTTGTAATAGGGCGTATGCCTCTAGAGTTTATGTGTGCATGTTGTGTTTGTTTCTGGAAGTCGTTGTGGGCGTTTGGGATCGTTTAGAGATGATTAAAGCTGGTTTTGGAAACTCACAGATTGCAGGCATTTCAGAACGGGTAAGGTTGTTTCAGAACGAGTATAGCTCTAAGAACACCCGTATCGGAACGCGTTCTAGTATGGTTTGGCTACTGTGAACCCTTGTTCCGATACGAGGTTCGAAACGTTTTGGCTACTATGATTGCCTGTTCCGGAACGTGTTTCGGAACGTCTAGGCGAAATGGACCTCTATTCAGAAACGGGGTGGATGTGTTTCGGTACGGATGATTGGCTTTTTAAACTGAGCCCGTGTTTCGAAACGGGCTAGCCTGTTTCGAAACATAGGCCTGAAAATTGGGCTTTTGACATCTCTAAAGGTTCTCAAGTGTTGGGCTTAGGCCCTGTTTGAGGTTAGGCTTCTTGAGAGTCTTGTTTTCCGATGCCGCTTCACACATAAGTTTAATTAAATCCATCTAGACAAGATAAATAAATGAAAGAGTTTTCTCGAGTTGTTAACTGAAGTAGAGCCTTAACGGGTTTCGCCTCGGTTATCCCCGTGTAGCCCGCTCAAACCGGTTAGTCGCCCGGACCGGGACGAGGGGGTTACACTTGTTGGTATCAGAGCCTAAGGTTTCTGAGACCTTGGGCATGTAAGTGAGGTAAGTTAAATTCTTGTATTGCAATTGCACGGTGTTTGTTTGCCATGTAAGTATGTTTGCTTGCTTATCAAGAATGCTTGATGTTTGCTAAATTGATCATATGTGTGTGTTGTTTGAAGCATGTTGAGTAGAGTCCAATTGCTTCTATTACATCGGAAAAAAGGATTTTTAAGTGAGGGAAACATACTTGAGCCACTTGGACCCTTGCCCTTGCTAACCCTATCTTGTATGTTGTTGTTGTTGCAATTGTTATCTGTGAGCGGTTATGTCGAGGCCTAGAGGTAGACCCAGGTTGGTTCACCAGGAACCCCATGTTGCGACTCCTGTTAATGAGCCGGTGGTTGGAGTAGAGGCTAATGTGGAAGAGCCTGCTGTTGGAGTCGGAGCTCCTCCACCACCACCACCTCCTCAGCCTGATGAGAGAGGCGAGGCTAGATATGAGGGAGCGGGACCTCAGGTTGGCCAGGGTGGCCAAGGTCCTACAGGAATAGATATGGCTCCGCTAGTTCAAGCTATAGCGGGAGCGTTTTAGGCTGCTGTTGCCGGAGCTCAGGCTGTAGCTCAGCCGAGAGGAGATGATGCTAGTTTACCTTTAGAGAGGCTTTGTAGCCTAGGAGCATATGAGTTCAGGGGATCTACGCCTGAGAGGTTAGAGTTGTGGCTGGAGAAGACAGTCTGTATTCTAGCTCAGATGGGATGTGTTGGAGCTCGTAAGTTGGGCTGTGTAGTTTCGTTGCTTCAGGGTGATGCCTACACCTGGTGGATCATCATTACTACCGGCGTGCCTGAGGCCGAGATCAATTGGAATTTTTTTGAGACTGCTTTCAAAAAGAGGTATTTGGGCCCGAGGTATCTGGATGAGAAGAAGCGGGAGTTCATGGCTCTTGTTCAGAGAGACACCTCAGTGACAGATTATGAGATCCGCTTTGTCCGACTGAGTCAGTATGCTCCGGAGTTGGTTCCTATTGAGAGTGACCGTTGTGATCGGTTCAGGTATGGACTTCATGAGGAAGTCAAGAGGTACACCTTGGCTTCAGATTATTCTGATTTTGATGTCTTGGTCGCTAGGGCCAAAGACATCGAGCATAGCTTGGGGCTGACCAAGCGTTCGGGAGGATCCAGTTCAGGGAAGAGGGACAACAACTTTGATCGTGGTGATGCCAAGAGGCATCGGGGCAATGGACATCAGTTTGACCATAGGCGTGGCGGTGACCACCATGGTAGAGGCCATCAGGGCCAGAGAGCTGGAAGGCGTTTGCCCGAGTGTGCCCGATGTGGGAGACATCATTCAGGAGAGTGTTGGGGAAACTATCATGCTTGCTGGAACTGTGGATCGAGAGACCACTTCAGGAGAGAGTGTCTACATCAGGCGGCACAGGCACCGAATCTGGCACAGGCTTCTGCGAGAGCGATCGACTATCAGAGAGGCCGTGGGCGCGGTCGTGGTTACTTTCAGCCGAGGGCTAATGTACCTAGGATAGAGGCACCGAGTAATCTTGCTCATGGAGTGGGAGTTCAGCCAGAGGCCGGTGGACCAGCTAGAGTCTACGCATAGAGAGAGGCAGGGAATGACACAGATGTGATAGCAGGTAATTTTGAGTTACAATCCATGTCTTTGATTTCCTTAGTTGATTCGGGTTCCACGCATTCTTACATTTTGAGTGAGCATGCAAAGAAGTTAGACATACCTATTGAGATTTTAGACGTAGGGATGCATGTAACTAGTTCCTTTGGTGAGACAGTTGTAGTTAGACGGATGTATAGGAGGTGTCCGCTGAAGATTCAGAGTTATGTGTTTCCTGTTGATATGACGAAGCTTCCGTTCTAAGATTTTGATATTATTTTGGGTATGGATTGGTTGGTTGAGCACAGAGCTAGTGTAGGTTTTGAGAGAAAGAGAATTTCGTTGAAGCTTTCTGATGACTATGAGGTAGTAGTAGTAGGCGAGAACGTTAAGTTCTTGTCGAACGTTGTGTCGGCTTTAGAGGCTCAGAGGTTGATGGACTCCGGTTGTGGGGCTTATTTAGAGTTTGTGATTGAGACTGTTTCAGGGTCTACTCCAGTTTCTATTGCTCCGTACCGTATGACTCCGAAAGAGTTGAGAGAATTGAAAAGTCAGCTTCAGAAGTTGTTAGACCGAGGTTTTATTAGGCCTAGTAGTTGAACCAGTTGACAGTAAAGAACAAGTATCCGTTGCCTCGTATAGATGACTTGTTTGATTAGTTGAGGGGTGCCTCAGTGTTTTCGAATATAGATTTGAGATCAGGGTACTATCAGTTGAAGGTAAATGTGTGTGATGTTCCTCGGTCTAGATATGGTCACTATGAGTTCCTTGTGATGTCGTTTGGGCTCACGAATGCACCAGCAGCTTTCATGGACATGATGAACAGATTTTTCCGAGACTATCTAGACTGATTTGTAGTTGTTTTCATAGACGGCATCCTTGTGTACTTGAGATCAGAAGAAGAGCACGATTAGCACTTGAGACTTGTTTTGCAAAGATTGATGAGTAATCAATTGTATGCTAAACTGAGTAAATGTGAGTTCTGGATTAGAGAGGTTGTGTTTCTTGGCCACGTTGTGTCAGCTGAAGGTATCCGTGTTGATCCGACGAAGATGAAAGCTATTGTTGAGTGGAAACAACCTAAGTCAGTGACTGAGATTAAGAGTTTCCTAGGATTAGCTGGTTACTATAGGAGGTTCGTTGATGGGTTCTCTAGAGTAGCTGCTCCGCTGACTAAATTGTTGCAAAAAGAAGTGAAGTTTGAGTGGTCAGATGCGAGACAGAAGGCATTTGAGAGATTAAAAGAAGCTTTGACGATTACTCTAGTGTTAGTACAACCAGTTTCAGGGAAAGAGTTCGTGATCTATAGCGATGCTTCCTACGTAGGTTTAGGTTGTGTTCTGATGCAAGACAGGAGAGTTGTTACTTATGCTTCAAGACAACTGAAGGTGCACGAGAATAACTACCCAACGCACGACATTGAGTTAGCAGCAGTTGTGTTTGCATTGAAGATTTGACGTCACTACTTGTATGATGAGAAGTGCACGGTTTACACTGATCATAAAAGCTTGAAGTATTTGATGACTCAGATAGAGTTGAACTTGAGACAGAGAAGATGGCTTGAACTGTTGAAGGACTATGATTTGACTATTGAGTACCATCCGGGTAAGGCAAATGTAGTGGCCAATGCGTTGAGCAGAAAAGTTGCAGTTGAGTTGCGAGCTATGTTTGCTACACTGAGTGTATCAGGGGATGGTGGTTTGATTACAGAGTTGCAAGTGAAACCTTCGTTGATTCAGATGATCAGATAGAAACAGTTGCAAGATGTATCTTTAATTTCTCATGTTCAGGACATTGCAGAAGGTAGACCGACATAGTACAGTTTTAGTGGTGAGAATGTGTTGTGTTTCAGAGACAGAGTGGTAGTACCTGAAGATGTTGAGTTGAGACGTATGATTCTGAGCGAAGCACATTCGAGTCCTTTTTCTATGCATTCGGGAAGTACTAAGATGTAGCGAGATATAAAGAGTGATTATTTCTAGGTTGGTTTGAAGAAGGATGTAGCCGAGTATGTGAGCCGTTGCATGGTTTGTCAGAGAGTAAAGGCAGAACATCAGGTTCCTTCAGGTTTGTTACAGCCTTTGAAGATTCCGGAATGGAAATGAGAGAGAATCACTATGGAATTTGTGTCAGGGTTGCCGTTGTCTCCTTCGAAAAAGAATTATGTTTGGGTGATAGTTGATAGATTGACTAAGTGTGCTCATTTCTTAGCAGTTAACACCACAGATTCTCTAGATAAATTGGCAGATTTGTACATCCGTGAGATTGTGAGACTTCATGGAGTTCCGAAGTCTATTGTATCAGACAGAGATCCGAGATTCACAGCGAGGTTCTGGGGTTGTTTGCATAGTGCCCTAGGTAGTTGTTTGCATTTCAGTACTTCTTATCATCTGCAGTCTGATGGTCAGTCAGAGCGAGTGATACATGTATTAGAGGATATGCTCCGTTGTTGTGTGATTGACTTCCAGGGTTCTTGGGAGAAACATTTACCCTTAGTTGAGTTTGCTTACAACAACAGTTACCAGGCTAGTATACATATGACTCCTTATGAGGCGTTGTATGGTAGGCGATGTAGGACTTCGATCTGTTGGGCCGAAACAGGTCAGAAATTGTTACCTATGCCAGATTTGCTTAAGGGGACTACTGAGAAGGTGAAGTTAATTTGTGATTGTTTGAAAGCAGCTTCCGATCGTCAGAAATCTTACGCAGATTTGAAGAGAAAAGAGATTGAGTTTTCAGTTGGTGAGAAAGTGTTTTTGAAAGTATCTCCGTGGATGAAGGTAATGCGATTTGGCCGGAAAGGCAAGTTGACCCCCAAGGTTTATCGGTCCGTATGAGATAGTTGAGCGGATTGGGCTAGTAGCTTACCGTTTGAGATTGCCTTCAGAGTTAGAGAAGATCCATGATATTTTCCATGTGTCGATGCTTAAGAGATATAGATCAGATCCGTCTCATGTTATGCCCGCTGAGGAAATAGAGCTGAATCTGGATTTGTCGTACAATGAAGAACCAGTTGAGATACTTGCTTCTGATAGCAAGGTGTTGCGTGGCAAGACCATAGAGTTGGTCAAGGTGTTGTGGAGACATAGAGGTGTGGAAGAGGCCACGTGGGAGAGGAAAGCTGATATGCTTGAGCAGTTTCTGTACCTGTTTCCGCCAAGTAATTTCGGGGACGAAATTCCTTAAGTAGGGGAGAGTTGTAACACCCGGGTTTGGGGGTCGGGTGAAAATAAAAATATTAAAATATTATTTTGGGCCTCGTATTTTCAAAACAAATAAATTTTAAGTTGGGCTTGTGTAGAATTAAACCCAATGGCCATGGATTTTACACTATTGTAATAATCCATGTTCATTAAGGGTAAAATAGTCTTTGTCTTTTAAATTAAAACAAAACAATTAAAAACACCCATTTTATCATCTTCTTTCCCCTCCTTCAAAATTTCCACGACAACTTCTCTTCTCCATGGGAGTTCACTATTCCATCACCATTCTCTCTCATCTTTGAAGGTTTTTGAAAGGTAAACATGTTTTTGACTTGTCCTCACCTTCCTCTTCATGTCTATACCTTTAGTTTTCATTAAAACCCATTGTTTTGAGTTTTGAGTTTTTCAAGTTCAAAGTTAAAAATTCGAACTTTAATGCCCATTGTTAAAGCTTTTGATTCTTTATCATTATTTATGTTATTAGCAACCCAAAAGGGCCAACATACTTAATTTTTACAAGGTTTTATAATGATTTTCGGATATGGGTTTGTTGGGGGTTTTAGAAGGGTTTAAAGGTGAGTTTTGGGGCTATTTTGTGTGGGATTATGAGGGCTGATGGTTGTATGATGGTTAGGGGTTGTTTTGGGAAGCTTTAGGTGTGTTAAAAGTGTTGGAAACATTGGTTCTTTGCTGAGTTTGTGGGCTGCTCGAAAATGAGAGTTTTGTGGGTGTTCTTGGCTTGATTTGATGCTTAATTGGTGTTATGAGTTACAACAATGGTTTGTGGTTGTTTTGGTGATTAATAGAGTGTGTTTGATTGTTTAGAGACAAGGAATTGTGTTGGTGAAGCCTCGCATTCGAATCCGGATAGGTTGGTGGATTGATCGGCTAGAGTTTGTTGAACTTGGAGTAGTCGGTAAGTGGTTCTACGTTTTTAAATTGGTTGTCAAACATTGGTTCAAGCATGTAGACCTAGGTCGGGCTTGGTAGACCCGCCTAGAGTTGGGATTAGATTGTTAGTCTAATCCCAAGCTTTAGTTAGAGACCTTTGGTTGAACTTTGAATGTTGTGTTTATGCCTCGTATGTTCTTTGTGATTAATGTTGATATGCACATTGTGGCTATGTGTGATAATGAGGCATGATGTTTTGTTTATGCATTGTGATATGCATGTAGTTCATGTAATGTGAGTACATGATTGTGAATGATGGTGGCTACGTGCTAGGCACGGGAATTGGTAAGAAGGTTGTGTTATGAAATATTGTGAAATGAGTTAGTATTGGCACTAGTATGCTTGGGTACAAATGATCGATCATTACGATGTTAGTGTGCACACGAGAGTCGAAATGCGCGCGTGGTCATGGTGATGGTAGTCATCAAGATGGAGTACGGGTACGCCCGAAAATCTTCTTTTTTATATTAGTCGGTGATGAGTGGAATCCCATGGACGGGGCGTGAGGATGAGTGGAATCCCCTCCGCGAGAAACGGTGATTAGTGTAATCCCACCATAAGGTAATGGTTGAGTTGTTGGATGTGAGTTCCAACGGTTGTTATCCGCGTATTCGAGTTATAGCTAGGTGCCAATATGTTTGATATATGTGTTCCATATGGTTATGTTTATGGACTTGTTGAGCATGCCATGATATTGATATTATGTTCATACATCATATATATTTGACTCTTTTGGCTTCGAAGGTAAGAAAACATGCATTCTTCCTTGGTTGTGTTGCTCGTGTTTGGACCCTGCATTGTCGAGGTTTGTTTTATGAACTTACCCTCACTAAGCTTTATGCTTACGCTCTCTTTTGTTCGACAATGCAGATCCGTAGTTCGTGGGTTGCTTGTGCTAGGAGAGGGCCTCCAAGTGTGCTAGTTGTGCTTTTGCTATCCTCAAGTGTGAATTTTTAAGTTATGGATGTAATAGATGAGCAATGGGATTTATGTTGTTGTTATGTGTTAGGAGCTTGTGTAGACTCCTTGATATGTTGATGTTTTTGTATGGCTTGTCGATGCCTTATTTTGGATTGTAAACCATGCTTATGATGCATGTCATGAATGCTTATGTGTTTTGTTTCTAAGGCATGAAACCTTAAAATGCAATGCATGTCTCTTTTATGGTAAATGCTTGATCCCTTGTGAATGTATGCCCTTATCTTGCATGTTATGTGTTTTGAGCGTGTTTGTAATAGGGCGTATGCCTCTAGAGTTTATGTGTGCATGTTGTGTTTGCTTCTTGAAGTCGCTGGGGGCGTTTGGGATCGTTTAGAGATGATTAAAGCTGGTTTTGGAAACTCACAGACTGCAGGCGTTTGGGAACGAGTAAGGCTATTTCGAAACGGGTGTGGCTCCAGGGACACCCGTATCGGAACGCGTTCCGGTACGATTTGGCTACTATGAACCTCTGTTCCGATACGAGGTTCGAAACATTTTGGCTACTGTGATTGCCTGTTCCAGAACGTGTTTCGGAACGTCTAGGCGAAATGGACCTCTATTCCAAACCGAGGTGGATGCGTTTCGGTACGGATGGTTGGCTTTTTAAACTGAGCCCATCTTTTGAAAACCTTTTGAAACGGGCTAGCCCGTTTCGTAACACAGGCCTGAAAAATGGGCTTTTGACATCTCTAAAGGTTCTCAAGTGTTGGGCTTAGGCCCTGTTTGAGGTTAGGCTTCTTGAGAGTCTTGTTTTCCACTGCCGCTTCACACATAGGTTTAATTAAATCCATCTAGACAAGATAAATAATTGAAAGAGTTTTCTCGGGTTGTTAACCGAAGCGGAGCCTTAACGGGTTTCGCCTCGGTTATCCCCGTGTAGCCCGCTCGGACTGGTCAGTCGCCCGAACCGGGACGAGGGGGGTTACAAACTAAGTCTTATTTGTTTTAAAAATTCTCTTTTCCGGCTTGTCGTTCTTGCAGAAACCACGCTTTGGAACCATTTTCAAGGCAAATTTTATACCCTTCTCCATTTGTCCTGCGTGCCAATATCAGTCTGAAATAGAAGACAAATTCCACTACAACGCCTGCAAGGTCAAAAATTGTGATAATTTTCTGATTAAAAACCCTGCAAATTTGGCAGAAAGAGCCTATGAGGCCATCTTATACTTTCATTCATTCACAAAACAAGCTACGATACCGTTTTCGACACGAAATTTAGTCGGTTTAGAACGGACCGAACTGGGCCATATTGGTGTGAAATGAAAAACACGTTCCTGTACTACGAACTCAAACTAAATGTTTACAAAAAATATACGATTAATAAGCCTGAAATAATGCTCGAACATGCATATCGAAGCTTGGTCTGGCAGCCCGAGTTGCAAAGAACTCGCTTTCTGCAGAAAGCGAGTTCCCCGCGATAAATTCAGCCACCTCTTCAAATTCTCGGATAACTCGCGTTTCGCAAAACGTGAGTTTCCGTAAAGTTCGTTATTCTGAAAAGTGTTGCCACGTATGTGGAACTCGCTCTCTGCGTAGCGCAAGGTCGTGTCTCGCGATCCCCGAAACGTGAGTTCTTCATACGTGGCAGATTTAGGGGTAATTTTTCTAAATAATAGTATGTGGGGGCCATTTTTCTAGATATTTATTTAAAATAGGTTTTTAGTGTAATATAGCCCAATTGTATTTACAGAGTGGTTTCACTGAAACGAATGTCATGACTAGTTTTGTATAGTTGCAAATTTGTGCGTGTGTCGATCTGTTGTTGGTTTGAGGATTGAAGCTGAAGTCAAAAGGTCATTTCTTTTAGCATTAAAAAAAGGGGACTAGGACAACCTTTAATTTTATTTTCTTTGCTTTGCTAAGCCACAGTGGCGAATCTAGAAAAATATAATTGAAAAAACCAACAGAAATACAAATAGAAATTTATCTAACACAACTCATATATATTGTTTCGAAATTTTAAATTTTGATTCTCCAAAGAATTGAAAAATATTATTATTTATATTTATATTTAAATAAAATTAAAGTATTTTCTTAAAATTTTATTTTTTACCTATAACTTAATTAATTTGTAAAAAATATAGGTCATAAAAATGCAAATGTAAAATTACTTTTTTTAATATTAACTTCTCTCACAAGTTTCAACAAAAACAACTGAGAAATATATTACATTTTTATCTTCTTTTAAGCTGTCTTTTTTCTGATGACATTGAAGATGAGTTATAGACTTTTACTAAAAAATATTTTTTTATTTTGATGTTTGCATTTTATGATCATTATATAATAAAGTGAAACCCCAACTATGGTTTGGAAATTTAATTTTTTAAAAAGTATTTAATTATTTGTAGAAATAAAAATGTTTAAATTATGTTTTGTTAAAAATAATTATATACTATTTATAAAATGTAATGAAATTATAAAATATATATATTTTTACCTTTAATTTCACTTGGATTTTATTTTTTTACCTAATTCAAGGCTTAAAACTAAATCAGACTTTTATATTGGGCCTTTTTTTACTTACCCATAACTCTCTATACAAATAAAAGATATTTTGAGTATGGATTAAGCTATGGCTTAAATAGGCCTAGGCCCAGATATTTTTTTAGTTAATTGTATACCGAAATAACCGTGAGATCAGTCTTGTATTTTAAACATTTAAAAGAGGAAGAGGAAGAGGAAGAGAAAGATAATTCTACGAAAGAGAAACAAGATAAAAAAAATACTCAATATTTTGATAAAAAAAGAGTACTTAATCTACTTATATGTTTGTTTTGTTTACAAGATGTGTATATATTATTAACAAAAGAAAATTAAAAAATATAAATAAATATTGCCTTATTATCACCTTAAGGCAATTAAAAAACATATTATATGTTTAATCGAATACTATCATAATGATGATGTAGGCAACTGTTTTTTGATGATTTCTATGTGGTGAAATGAACGATGCTTGATATGTGGATTAAAAGGATATAAGTCTTAGCAAGATTTATCTAAGATAGTTAAAATTATAACATATGTAACACCCTCGACCTGGATATCACAATCGCGCCTCAAGCCTAACCTAAAAACCATAAAATTCTCAAACTGGGTTTAGCCCAAATAAAATGATTTCTAAAAACAGTTAAAACAATTGAAAATATAGATAAATATTTAAAACGATACAAAGGAGCTCCAATTTAGATTTAAAACATTTGAACATTCGATAAGGCTAATACAATTCAAAATAATAAGAGTTACAAACTCCACCACGTAAGGTTCTATGAATACATAACCCACTAAATACAAGTACCGTACTCTAAAACCCTCCACATGCCAGAATCACGTACTGATAGCACTCCCCGAACCCACGATCCGACGATCAACCTAGGCACAAAAACAACGATTACGAGCGCTGAGCTTACAAAGCTCAGTGGTACACATCTACTTTACTATACTTCATGCTAATCATAAACATATGTATACAAGCTAGTACGTGCAATAAGGATAGATAAATATACACGTAGCGCTACCACTAGTCGCCCAAACACGTGCTCTCAACATAGAAATCATCATACATGGCTCACAAGGCCCAAACATACTCGGGATCTCACAAGATCATCAGAGCTAAAACATATAAAGCCATAACCACAAACCTAGAGTGAGACATGGTGCCACACAGCTTCGAGAATGTACACTCTGTATGAGGCCCGGTTCCACAAAACTTCAGGAGCGTACACTCTTTGGGTGAGACCCAGTGCCACACAGCTTCGGGAACATACACCTCTGCTCAGAATATCTCGTCGAGCATCTTCGAATAAGACCTGGTGCCACACAACTTCAAGAATGTACATTCGGCATCTCTAACCATGGTGTTGAACACTTTCTCAACTCTCACTGGATATCCGGATCCCATCAAAAAAGAAGACTCAACCAATCAAATGCCTACTCTACATACAAGCAACGTGATCCCAAGGATCCCCCATTGTTGCTAATCATCATCACATCATTTATTTTACATTACCAAGTTGTTAATTCATTATGGAGAAGTATATGATTAATCTCATTTATTGTCTTCACTAATCCGCGTTATCTCATTTATCGTGGCATAATTCCATTATTAATATACACACCAATTTTTATCCTTAAATTACATATATTGATCATTTAGTGTATCGGGTACCGGTACTCGAACTTGAGCATCGGTACTCACACGTGTACCGATACAAAAATTACTTACTGGAAATTTTAGATTTCCACAAGTACTGATACGACCAAAGCTCGTATCGATATCCTATTCACAGGTTCGCACCATATCCTCGAATTACGATACTTACTATACTTTAATCGATCCCTAAACCTTATAAAAGACATTATGTTTTATTTGTTAGTGCATTTAATCATTTAATATCAATTCCCGACTTTATGATAATTTATTTGAATATTACCAATCTATTCAAACAAGCATACAAGCCATCAGAATTATTTCAATTAGTCAAACAATCATCAAATACTTATACGAGCATCTCACACAACCTACAAGGTCTCTAAAGCCTCTACGAGTCACATCATATTCACGACATCATCATGCATTTCATAATTAATATATCTCATAAAATCAGTCTCTACTCATGCTTATTTATCGTCTACCTATTTTGCAAACACAAACACACAAGGCAACCACATTTATAATGCTCATGAAGTAATAGGAGTTCAAGGTTTACTAACCTTAATCTGATATTGCTAAAATCCTCATATGAGCTTTCTAAATATTTCACTTGATCCGATATCCGATCTCGAATAATCCTCATATAAAAAAGAATATGGAAATACATTAATTTCATGCATCCCCTATTCTATTCATAAGATCAAACGCTTAAAAATAGCTTACCAGATTCGAATTTGACGAAACGGATTGTACCAACGGTCTCAGAACATTGAGAAACCCTGGGTCGGGGTCCCCCGAAAAATGTCAACAGCTCGGCGGCTTGGTCAATGGCTCGGCGGCTCGATCAACGACTTGGCGGCTCGATCAACGGCTTGACGTCTCGGCCAATGACTTGGTAGCTCGGTCAACGACTTGGCGGCTCGGTCAACGACTTGGTGGCTCGATTGCGTCTCGGCTTGGGTTGGCTTAACAGGCAGGCCCAACAGCTCGAGCCCAACAGCACGGCTTGAGCCGGTATAGCTGCCCACGTAGTTAGATGTCGCCCACGTGCAAGGGCGACGCGTGGTGGCACGTGCGGCAACTTCCGGTGGCCGGACCACGACGGCGAATGCCCAGATCGACTCTCTTGATGCCGGTGAGCACGATGGTGGCTTCCATTCTTTGTTTTGAGCCCTCTAAACCCCTCAACTCAACAACCCAAAACTTCTCTTCTCTCACCCCCTCCGATGGCAGCTCTAGTGCTGATGACGCTGGTATCGACGAACTCGTCTCAACGAGATGAACACAATGGCAGTAGAGGTGTCGACAACGGATGGTTGGATCTCCGTAGATCGGAGATTGAATCTCCCCCTTTAACTTTTATATCCCCTTTCTCTTCTCTTTCTCTCACTCCTACTTTTCACCTTTTTTCCTTTTTTCTCTCTCCTCATCCTATCTTCATTCCCTTTTTCCACCAACCACACATATTTAAAATTCAAACGTTCTCTTCCAAATTTAATAGGCCCACCTACAAGCCCTTAATTTACTCTTCCAATATAAAGGCTCAATCCCGGGCTCGAGACCCGATTCACTAACCCAAACATCGAGTCATTACAACATATGAATGACATATCATAAAATCTTTACTTCGGTGTATAGTGTCATTTCGGTATATAGTCTCATTTCTGTGTATCGTGTTATTCTGCTTCGATGCATAATGAGCGTTAAGTCATTTTATTGACTCGTTTATTCTAACTAATATAATTATAGTTTACTATGGGCTAAACAATAATCCTGAAATGTTAAATGTTAAATCTTTAGGAATCACGAAGGCCGGGTCCCAAAGATTACACCATTGCTGCCAAATAGACTAAGAGACATAACAATGGCAAATAGGTGAGAAACCGACTCAAGTTCTTTTGAACACAAAAGACAAGATAAAGGTTGTTTATTTAATCCACCGCGTTTGGATAATTTAACCTTGGTAGGAATTATGGCATGAGCAACTCTCCACATAAAAGACTCCACCTTGGGAGGGGCAAGGTTAGCCCAAACACTCTTCCATACTTCATCTTTGCATAAATTGCTAGGAACACAAGACTCGTACAACGACTTAGAATTATAGACTTTAAAGGGAGAAGCAACCTACCGAATACTATCAGAGTGTAAATGGCCGGGAGATATGCCACTAATCATGGAAACAAAAGAATTCCAAATTTCCACTTCCCAATCGAAAAGATTTCTCTGAAGATGTATATCCCAACACCACATGTCATCGACAAAGGAGCCAAACTCAGAATAGTGCCATATTAACTAGAGGCAAGAGTGAGGATCCTAGGAAAGGCGACTTTCAAAGCTAATGGACTATCCCATGAGTATGACGAAAAATTGATTTGCTTACCATCCCCAATGATAAATCTTATATTATGTAAAAATAAAATTATTAGGGGCAGCGAGAGACGAGAAGATATTCCCTCAAATCTATGATTTGTTATACAAATTCAAGTTCACTGGAAATATCGAAGATGAATTAGGCTCATATTTGGCTGCAACAACCTTACGCCATAAACTGTTCGGTTCATACCCAAATCTCCAAAGTCATTTATTGAGCAACACTCGATTCTTGGTTTTTAACTCAACTAGCCCCAAACCTCCGCATGGTTTCGGTAAACAAATAATCTCCCAACTAACCCAATGAATGGCCATTCGATCGCATGACCCCTCATAGAAAATTAGCAATCTAACTCGAAAGAAGAGAATTGATGGAGCTCGACATCGAAAAAAATAGAAATGAAGTATATTGGCAAGTTTGATAAAACTGATTTGACTAAAGTAAGACGGCCTCCAAAGGAAAGCAACTTGACTTTTCGATCTTGAAAACTTCTTTCTAAATTTCTCCACAATAGGAGACCACAGTTGCGCAGAATTTCTTGGACCCAAAGGAAGGCCAAGATACGTGCTCACGTGACAATGAAATAGAGAAGCCCAATAATTAACCTTAAAGTCTTCGACATTGATTCCGACGAGCTTAGATTTACTCGAATTAAGTTTTAAACATGAGGCAATTTCAAATCCTTTTAAGATATAGATAACATTTTTAATTTGACCTTCACACGCTTCACAGAAAAATTAAATCGTCGGCAAATTGTTGGTGAGAGATTTCAATTGGGTTATTACCGATCTTTAACCATATATTTGATTATGATCAAAGGTAAAACGAACGTATAAAACTTTTTAATAGGGTAGTTAAAAATTTTAAAGGTAACATGATTTATTAAATTGAGATTTTTAATTTAAAAAAAAATGATTGTTGTATTCTATCACATTTTATTTTTGAATAAAAAATAACCTAACGTGAGATACTTTTCAATCTACTATTAATCCGAAATCAATCTTTTACTTTTTCACCTACAAAAGGTTAATGTTACTAATTTTAAGATTCATATTTTAATAACTACAAGCTTATGGTGAGCCAGTCCAGTAATTTTACTTTACACCCTCGTGTATGGAAGATTTATTGAAATACACCTAACTTTTTTTTCCAAGTATGGCACAAACCATTTTATTTGTGTTTAAAGAAACCACATATAAAACTGAAAGATGTGTTGATGAATGAAGACAAAATCCTTAATATGTCTTATCATGGAATAGTATCCATTTTGTTTGTGTATTGCTTTGCATCTGAGATGGTTGCAGTGATACCTTCTCTTCCATTTGATGCTCTAAATTACCATAAAGTCATTAAAGTTACAATGTTTTGTTTGTTTCCTGGGAAAATTTTCCAGAACCATATATTAAGTATTTTTCTGCAGCAATTAACAATATATATGTGTGTGCTTATCAAATCATGTTGCTATACCTAGTCAGACGTACCTCCCATTTCATTAAAGGAACCTTGTTGTTTGTACTTCTAATTTAAATAGTCTTATAAGGTAGTATTTACTCATTCATATTTTTAACCTTCTGACAAAGCATACACACTTTACTCATAAAACGATTGAACTCGAGTCTGTTAAGATGAATATTATCTGTTTTTTTACTGGGACCATTTGTTAGAGTTATTTTTTTCCTAAAAAAAACCCAATATATTTATGTACTTGAAGTGATGAATCAATTAAACTAAATCTACATGTAGGGTTATTTTTAGGTACATTTTATACAGAGGTATGTTGGCATTGGCTTATTCATTGATTTTATTCATAAAATGCTTGCCCAATCCTGATTTGCAAAACTTTTGTTCAAGACTAGATATCGTGTAAACATATGAATTTCATGAGTCCACGAATAAAGATCTTGGACAGGACAAGAGCAGCGTTAGTCGTGCCCCATTCGTCATTCACAAATCTCAGTAGATATTGTGTTGCGGAGCCTGATCAATGTTTGCTTTGACATTATATACAGGAACGTAAGCATGATTTTATGTCAGTAATGTAAATAGTTAAAAAATTATATTAAAAATTTAAGAGGTGTAAAATTATAAAATTTTAAAAGATATAAACTTAAATTATTAATAAAAAATATATAAATTAATAAGAGTTTAAAATTTTTAGGAGTGCGATTGTATTTAGATCACCTCTTGGTCCATCTTATATTGTAAACTTGGATTGATTTCCCCCACCACATGAATTAAACAAGGGGGAAGAAAACGTGATCCAACTCCATTAATTGCTCCCATCAACGACAAAGACTAGTTTCGATTATTTAATTGCTATACAATTGCGTAGGTCGGCAATGGGAAAGCTTTTAAACTACCTGATTGACCGAGTTATTAATAATGGGTCCATCAAGTTGTTTCAACGTCGAGTAAGGTGTATGCATGCAAAGAGCTATAATGCTTAGTCTAATTAGTTTATCCGAAAGCTGATTTTGAGGTTGAGTTTGCAATTTCATCATACTGCGGGACTGGGCAGATTTTTCTTTGCATATATACAGTAGAATCCGTAGCCTTTTTGTGGATACATATTTCAGACACGACCCCTACCATCTTTACCATGCTCCCTAGAATGCGACTTTTGTTTTGTTTTTAAGCACTATTTGGCTGAATATGTTTTAAAATTACTATTCGGATACAAATAATATAAGAATCAACTATTATAGAGTACAATTAAATTAATAACCGGAATATTTTCTTTGATACATAAGATGTGTAAACTTTTTTTACACAGCAATTCATATTTAAGCTATAAAATCTAAAACATAAATCTCTAACCTAACACCCTAAAAACTAAACCTTACATATTACCCCATAAATTCTAATTCTAACCATAAACCTTAAATTCTACAACATATACATAAATCCCTAAACCCTAAAATTAAAAGGCTTGTGTATCAAAATATTTTTTGTTTTCGGTACATTACCAAATTTACACAAAGCTGGAAGCTGCAAAACCCTGAAATTGAAATGATTTATTACCAAATTTGCTGGAGAAGTGAAATTCGAAACACGATCGGAGACTGCATAGTGTACAACTGATTTTTCAAACACAATGTTTGTATCGCAATATTACACCTCTAATCACAAGTAGATGAAATAAATATACATATCACACGTGAAGCAAAATATAGAAGACAACGTGGTGCGTGATAGATTTGAAAAGGACGATGCAACTTGCACCTAAATGTACCTTTTTTCATGTTTTATTTATGTCCAAGCACTGATTCTATTATCTATAGGCAGGCGTGTTAATTAAACAGTGAGCATTGGCTCATGGCTTACAATGTTGTGGGAAACAAGGAAGAAGGGGTGTTTATTTCAGGCCAACAAGATGCATTGAATTTGATACATAAAATATTAATTTTGTCAGCATTGTTAATTGAGGTGATGGGTCGACTGCACTGCTACTCGGCTTTTGTACTGAAATGATAGGTCCCAAGTTTGGCTCAGAAACATTTAACAACTTCTCTTTCTTGTGTAGTTTTCATTACCAAATCTGAAAACTTACCTGCACGCCATTGCCACTCATATATAACAGCTGTAGCAGAAACTTGGATTAAGTCAAGTCAAGCATCCTGCTAATTTTTTAATGAAATATAACCACATGTGTCATGATATGAAGTCAAGGGTGTTATTTTCGTAAACGAGTTTAGGATTTGAATTTGGTTTATCAATCACTTGTTGGTAAATTATTTATTTACTTTAATGACATGTATTTTAAAATTATTATTGATTCTATTTTAGCTTTTAATGTAAGTTTAGAAATTGGACCGGACAAAACGAAACAAAAATTAATTTGGACTGGAATTTTATATCAATCGGTATAGAGCCGTATTGATAGAAACAAACTATAAAAACTCAAACTTGGACTGAAATGAAGCTTTATTTGATATCTACTAATAGCTGAAACGGAACATACCAGTCAATCCAATATCATCGATCACGATTCATGTTGTCCCCTCCGTCTAATTCAGACGAGATTCACCTGATAAGAGTCCCAATTGATAAGATGTCTCTATACCATGTTCGTCAAGCCATGTGTGTTATATCCGCGAGATATATCGAAGATGAACGATAATGACAAAATAAAGAAGATGATGATCTCAAACAAAACAAGAGAAAAAAAAATAACAAGATTTACGTAAAAAAAAATTAAAATGAAAAAAAATCATGGACATAGGATGAAAAATTTCACTATGACAAAAAAAATATTACAAGTAGTTTCGATAAAATTAGGAGGACTAGTCTCATTATTACCCCTTAAACAAATGAAGATTTTTATTAAAAAATAAACGTCACGTGTCAATTTAAAACTGGTCGAAGATATCCGCGTCAGATTCCGTCAAGAAATGAGAAAACCCGTTAACACCGAAATACTTTATGTATGAAACTGAAAAAAATAATCTATAACATCGATGAATTTGGTGTGGTTCATGTATCAAACATGCAATTAACTCACAATTCAAACACGAGATTATATATTTTTTTTAACAAATCTTAAATCTAATCCTACTTAGAGAGGAAGGGAATGAAGGACTCTAGAAAAAGAAAAGGGAGTGCTCCTCGTAGGTCTAGAACCCATAACTTAAGAGAATACGAAGAAACAAAGATAAACAACTTGGCCAACTAGCCAAATGTGCTTGCTCAATATTATAATTCGTAATTTACCGTAATCGATTATAATAATATTTGTTACCTCTACTTTAACGAAAAACCAAGCTATACACTTATTATTATTGGTGGGAGAAAACTTGCAAACGCATTCGATAACAATTTAAATACATGCAATAAACATGGGCTCTAGGTTTTGTTACAAACTACTACTTTACGATCTATCACATTTATCTCCTCCGTTTGTCTTTCCTCTTCCCGGCGTTCATTTGTTTCATTTAGATAGTCACATTTCAATATCTTTTATTTGTTTAAAAGTTATATATGATATTTTAGGTATTATCATGACAACTATTAAAAAAAAACATATTATTATGATGTCTACAATTTTTAGAACAAGTGGTTAAAGATTTCAGTTGACATTCTTTTCTCTTCTTTTGGTTGTGAGTTTGAAATTTAATAAGAGCAAAATTTTCTCTCCTACATTAAGAGGGGCAAAAATCTATCTAGTCTTTAAATCTATAAATTTGAATTGTCAAAAATTTTACTTATTCGTATTTAAACTAAAAATGACCTAAATTATTATTATACCGAAAAAATTGAGAAGAATAATAGCCCTTCTCAACTCATATATTCCTCCGTCCCTACAAATATTGTTGTGTGATTTACAAATAGCCTATCAAGACAGATTGCAAGTAATTGTAATATAAACTCTAGCAACCTATTATTCAAAAATACTACAATATTCCTTTTTATCTTGAACGTTTTATTAATTAGGTAAACTGTAGTAAAATTTTGACTTAAAGAGTATTATAAGTCCTTAAACTTAAAAATACAATTTAACTCTTAATTTTTTTCACCTAATTAAACCATTATACTCCAAAATCAATTCCTTTAATTAATGTTACCTGTTAAATGTAACAGTTTTTTGGATCAATTAGGGCAACATGTCGTGTTACAACATTGTCACTTTACATTTCTATTTTTTTTAATTTTATTTTAAAAATTCTTTAAACATTTTAAAAATGAATGATCAAAATTGGTCAAAGAGCTTAACTGATTAAATTATAAAAATAGATTTCTAACAAATCTGTAAATGTTACATGACATAATAGTAGTGTGTTACGTGACAATAATATTTCAAGAAAAAAATGTAAAAAATTAATGGTAAAAATCAGTCAAAAGACTTAATTAGGTGAAAAATTGTTAAGGAATTTATTAATTTTTTTCTTCAAAAAGTTAAAAGGCTTCAAACAACCTGAAGCCTAAAATTTTAATATTATGAATATGAAATGGAGATGAAATTGCAATAGCTCAAAATACAAAATCTCATGGAAAATACACGATATATAGTATAGTTTTATTAACGGAAACGTGGTCCGAAGACGAATTCAATTATGTATGGAGACACTGCATGCTGATTCAATTATGTGTTTTAAAATTGATAAAAAAGAAATATGTGTTTTAAACAAGAGTAAATATAGTTTTTGGTAGTTTTTTTTTTATTCGATAGTTTTTGGTAGTTAAGTTTGATATATATATATATATATATATTTTGTAATTATGTACTTAATTTCTTTGTTCAAATATTCCAAGCTCAGAATCAAACCTTCCATCAGAAGACCCCGTTGCTCAGGAAAAGAATCATGAGTATGGGGCGTTTCAAAAAGGGATTGTGGGTGAGCGCTTTACGGAACACATCCAAAAGAGAAGCATCCATCTTGAGCAAGGGATCGAACTTTCTGCTAATGAAGAACCTGGGAAATCCATCCACAACACCATCACACTTCACAAATGGAGCAGATTTTGCACTCATCCTGGTAGCTACAGAGCTACCTTTGTAAGATAATTTTACGCAAATATGTATGAGCCTACTTGAAATCTTGTTTTTGTGTGGGAACATTCTATTCCTTGGAGTGTTGCATCTATTAGCAACTTATACAATACTGTTGTGAGTATGGATTAACACGCACTGTTTGTGGTTGAAATTACTGACGAGAAATTATATCTTTTAGTTGAAGATTTATGCGTAGAAGGTGCATTATGGTCGGGGACCAATGTTGGAAACTTAACCGTGCTAAGGAAGTTTCTGAATTTACCTGCTAAGATTTGGTTTCAGATCATCAACTCCAGGTTGTTTCCCTTCACCCATAGCACGACAGTCTCACTTAATAGAATGTGTCTGATACATTATATCATTAAGGGGAGAAAATTGATGTGGGGGCAATCATACATAAAGAGATTAAGGGTTTTGCTGAAAAGAATGTCAGGATATTGGCTTTCTCCTCTCTAATCATGCAACTCTGTGACTTGAAAGGGGTAAAACCCTAGAAAAATAAAGAGAGGACCACCAATAAGGAACCTATTAACAAAGTTCCCATATAAAGGATGGTTCACACTTCTGAATTTCCTACACCAAGATTGGGTACTACAATGAGGGAGGACAAGGGTAAGGCAAAAGTAG
The DNA here is from genome assembly GCA_958450335.1 of Hibiscus tridactylites. NCBI lineage: Eukaryota > Viridiplantae > Streptophyta > Magnoliopsida > Malvales > Malvaceae > Hibiscus > Hibiscus tridactylites. Next base: position 10,609,289 of record OY288287.1, read on the forward strand.
ACGCTACACCAGAAAATATCCCGACGAGTGACAAAATCTGGCAAAAAGTTTTGAAAATAGAACACAAACTCGATACATTGATGAGTAAATTGGGAGTTGTTGCAGCCACAGTGCAGACAATGGATCTGGCACAGAACCTATTCTATGTCTATGTGAAGACATGGCATAAGTCTGTACTTGATACCATGATCCGACTCATTCCAGTTAATATGCAAAAATTTCCTCTCCTCCCTCTCATCTTCCGTAGTTATGATTTCTCATTTGATGCTACCACAAAACATGTACCAGCCAAATCAGTGAATTCCCCTAAAAATGTAAGCAAAGTTAGTGACCCACCACGAGAGGAGGCATCGAGTAAGATCATCAGGTAATGTTTGTTTGATTTGAACATCCCTAGGTGTAACCTCCTTAGCCCGGCCTAGACGGTTGACCCGAACTACGAAGATTACACGGGGAAAACCAAAGTCAACCTGAAAGTCAACCTTGATTAACGACCCTTTTTTCCTTTTGAGTCTTATCTAGATGCACTTTAACCTTAAGCGTACTCTTGAGAAACACATACTTGAAAAGCACAACGATCGAATTACAATAAGGGACTCAATTGCACAAAAGACAAATGTTAGGGACCAAATTGTAAATTCTGGAAAGATGGAGGACTTAACTGATTTTAAGATTACCAATACTTAATTAGTCATATTACATGCTTCTCTGTCAAATCTCACCTTAAACGGACATCTCAAACTCAAGCAATTGCAAATACAATTTTCAGGACTAAAACGTAAAGCTTGCAAACCTTAAAACCATTTAAATCAGTGCCCAACGGTCATCTGTTTCGAAATGGGGTTGACCGTTCCGAAACTCGGGTTCGTTCCGAGACCTGTATCGGAACAGGGCCTTATAGTGGCCAAATCGTTTCGGAATGACCTCTATCCGTTTCGATACTCGAAGGTCATTACAGGCCCCCGTTTCGAAACGCTAGTGACCGTTCCGATACGGATTGCCCAGAAGTTGCATAATTTGCTGGTTTTACATACATTAAACCACTCAAACACATCTTAATGACTTCCTAATCATGCCAACAAGTCATCATTCATATAAGGTACATGTTTGCAACATCAAAACACATTCATGGCATCAATCAAGGAAATCCACAAGTCTATAGGCATGCATCATAATATCCAAAGCCAAACAACCATCAAAGCACCAAAACAAACATCAAAATGCCATTTACAAATCCAAATCATTTAAGGCATCATGCCACAACTAGGGAGTCCAAAACATCTCCCAAATCACATCCTAGGTTCCCACTGCCAAATATCAAAAACTAATAGTTTTGTGAAAACATCACTATACATGAGCTTAGCTTTCCCTTGGATTCTTAGCCTCCTTGTTGCCCTCAAACACCGCAATTATCTGCATTATTGGTTCAAGAGAAAGAGCGTAAGCACAATTGCTTAGTGAGGCATGCTCTAAAGAAACAACACAATTGTAAAACCTATGTTTGATTTTGATATAATTAAATCCTTAAGGATTATTTTGTAAAACTTAAAATTAGTTTTTAAGTCCCTTAATAAGTTTTTAAAACACCAACACTTTGAAACTGATTTATAAAACTCAAACTCAAAATATTCTCTAAGTGTTCCAAGGCAAAACCATTCAAAAACGTCCAGGAGTATCGATACAGCACCCAGCGTATCGATACCATTTTACCAAACTTGGTTACTGTCGGAACCTGTATCGATACCCCAAACCCTCGTATCGATACAGCCCTGTGTTAAAATTCAAAGAGTTTGAATACGGTACCGATACGGCTAACCCTCGTATCGATACGGGCTTTGTAATTTTTTAATATAAGTCGGTTTAAAAAATATGACCGTTGGTGTCAGTTAGTTGGTAACCAAACTTTAAAAGTTCGTTGACCCGTATCGATACGCCAAACCCTCGTACCGATACGGTTGTGGACAGTGAGTTCAGTTCAGAAAATAGTATCGATACGGACCTTGCCGTTTCGATACCACGTACCGATACGCTTACGAGTGTATCGATACCCCTGTATTAAATGCACACAACGGCTCTTTCTTTTCTAAGACAGGTACCGATACTCCTTCCCGCGTACCGATACTGGTAGCTACAGAAGTGCATTTATGGTGGTAAGAGAGGGTTCCAACGGCTCTAATTAAGTCCCCAACCACCCAAACGGCTAGAAATCAATGAAGAGGTATAAAAGACACATCAAAAAGCTACAGCAACAACTATTGATCTTCAAGCAAACACTTATTCATCAAATCCAAGCAATTGTGCTAAATTTCATATTTGTCTAGAAATCCCAATTTGTGTTCTTCATTCATACTTTGTAAAATTGGGTTGAGTGCTTGTATTGGGGCTATCATTTGTATTGAGAGATACCTTATTAGCCTTCAATTTTTCTTGTTCACTTGTGTGAGGATTGGGTTGATTTTTGGATAGAAAAATCAACCGAAATTGTAAAGGGTTGCCTCCTTGTCCTAGAAAAGGGGAAGAACGATTTAGTGGAATTGTTGCAAATCCTTAGTGAGGCTAAGGTAGTGGATGTAGAGTTTATTTGGAACTTGAACCACTCTAAATCTCTTGTCCATCAATTTTTAATTTGCCAATTTCCACCACAAACCCTTAAATTTCCAATTCACCCCCCCTCTTGGTAAATATCGATCTTTCGATCCACTCAACAACAATAATGCATTTTATAAAACGCTTTTCACAAAGCTTTCATCACATAATCATCATTGTTCATGCAACCTTGCATACATATCAAACATCTCATGCTTCAATAAAATCAACATGTCATATTGGCTTCCAAGTGATAATCCATAACCATTTACAACATAAAACACAATCGGATACGCGGATTACAAGCGTTGTCCCATACGCTTCATACACACTACCGAACACACAAGGTGGAGTTTACCGGTACAATCACAACCCCTCAACACCCGTGATGGAGTTTAACGGTACAATCACAACCCCTCAACATCACTCATCGGTAGTTGTATAACGTCACTAACGAGAACACGGGACACTCAACACAAGATCCACACATGGACTTTAAACCACCATTGTGATCTTAACCATCTCGTTAGTGTACTTGGATGGAGTTTATGGTACAATTACAACCCCTCAACATCCAAGGCGACTCTATTCACGGTGCACCCAATCCTATAGCCGGCTAACTATATCCGATTCAAGTACTTTAAAACCAACACATCACTTGCCAATATACATCATTTATCCTCAATAATTCACTGTTTTAAAGCATTTAATCAAAGCCATTTAACAACATGCATCACTATGCATCAAATCCACATTTACAACATATCAAACCAAGGATCTCTTACCTTGAGCATCCTTCAACATATGGATTTCAAAACCAGCATTAACCATGCTAAAACATGCTTTCAAAACAGAATTTAAACATGCAATTTAAATACAATGCATCCAACCACCTCATGGTTCATCCAAGAGAGAGAGTTTTCCCGAAACTTACTCTTGATCTTAGTTAAGTTGCTTAGACTTAAACTAAGCTCCCAAAACCTTCAAACATTCGTTACAAAGCTGGAAATCCAACTTCACTCACCAATTTCGTTTTGCAAACTTGCCGAAACGCCGATCAAGCCTCTGGATCAACACCACAAGTTTTCGAAGATGTCTCCCCTGTTTTAAACACATCAAAGCAGAGGATTAGTGCATCATCATGCATTAAAATCTTCAGCTATCACACCTAAACTCGCTGCTCTAACCAATTCTAACATTTCGGCTACCAAACACAACCGAAATCACCTACAAACTCTTCCACAATATAACCCAGCCAAGATCCATCACTTCTAACCATTTCTAAACATCAATTAACATCCAAAATGAACCTAAACTCGTCCTTATACTTCCAGATATAACAGAACACCAAGATCACCCAAAAAACCACCATTTTCATAAGCAAAAACTTAGGAAATTCAACCTATTCGGGATTGCATTGTTCAAACCTCAATTACATATCATTAAGCATCCAAAATACATTTAAAAACCATCTCAAAACAGAGCCCCAAACAATCACCACGAATTTCTTCAAGATTTCTTCCAAATCTTGAGTTTTAAGCCAAAATCAAGTTCATAATATTAAATCCATTTATAAAACTTAAATTAAGGATTGATAACTTGGGAATTTCAGTAAAGAACTGAGTATTTAGAGGCGAAGAACAACCTTACCTCTAAATGTAGATTTCTCCTTGTTTAGAGCCAAATTTCTTGAAAATCAATATGCAAATCAAGAGGATTTGATGTAGAAAGGATTAGAAATTAATTGTTGATTGAAATCTCATCAATTGCTTTGAAAATCAATGAAAAAGAGGCTGGAGAAAAGTGTTTGGATGATGGAATTTTGAGAGAAAATGAGATGAGAAAGTTTTAAGAAAAGTTAGTTATGAAAATCTAAAATATGGTTTTCCCCTTTTCATTTAATTAATTAAACATTAATTAAATCATTAAAATCTAAGAAAAATCTGGAGAAATCCTTCTTGGGTAAATTAGCCCCTTAAAGATTCAAAGTTTCAATCCTTACAAAACAGTCACCACTGAACTTTTCAAAAACCGCATTTTAGTCACTATTTCAAAATGTTGCATTTCCAAACCTTATTTTGTAAAATTGATCTCACCACTCTCTTATATATATTAAAAGAGGATTTTTAGATATTTTTCCATAGTTTTATAGCATCCCGAACTAGGCTTTCCCTAAAACCTCCTTTTATATTCGAACCGAAAATCAGACCGGCCCGATTCAGACCCTAAACTTCTAAGCCCAAAATTGGGGTGTTACAACTCCCCCCTTAAGAAATTTCGTCCTCGAAATTTACCTGAAGGAAAGAGATACGGAAACTGCTTCTTCATGTCATCTTTTCTTTCCCAAGTGGCTTCCTCAACACCACGATGCTTCCACAACACCTTTACCAAATCAATGGTTTTGTCTCGAAGAACTTTTCTGCCTGAATCCAGAATTCCCACCGGCTCCTCATCATAGGTCAAGTCTGGATTCAACTCCACTTCCTCCACAGGCATAACATGCGAAGGATCCGATCTATACCTCCGAAGCATAGAGACATGAAACACATCATGAATCTTTTCTAACTCTTGCGGCAATCTCAGCTTGTACGCAACAGGACCCACACGTTCAATCACCTCGTATGGTCCAATTTACCTAGGGCTCAACTTACCCTTTCGACCAAACCTCATCACCTTTTTCCAAGGCGAAACCTTCAAAAACACACGGTCACCTACCGCATACTCAATCTCCTTACGCTTCAAACCGCGTAAGACTTCTGTCGATCAAAAGCTGCCTTCAATCGCTCACAAATGAGCTTCACCTTCTCGGTGGTTCCTTTCAACAAAGTTGGCATTGAAACTAACTTCTGACTTGTTTCAGCCCAACAAAGAGGAGTTCTGCATTTCCTCCCGTACAAGGCTTCATAAGGTGCCATTTGAATACTTGCCTGGTAGCTATTGTTTTAAGCAAACTCCACCAAAGGCAAATGCTTCTCCCAAGAGCCTTGAAACTCAATCACACAGCATCTCAACATATCTTCCAGCACTTGGATAACACGCTCAGACTGTCCATCCGACTGGGGATGATAAGAAGTACTGAAATTCAGCCGTGTACCCAAAGCTTGTTGCAAACACTCCTAGAAACGCGATGTAAACCTCGGATCTCTATCCGACACGATCGACTTTGGCACACCATGCAGCCGCACAATCTCAGCAATGTACAGCTCTGCAAGCTTATCCAATGTGTACGTAGTATGCACAGGTAAGAAATGCGCACATTTCGTGAGGCGATCCACAATCACCCACACCGAATTCTTCTTCGATAGCGACAAAGGCAAACCAGACACAAAGTCCATGGTAATCCTTTCCCACTTCCACTTAGGAATCCTCAACGGTTGCAACAACCCAGAAGGAAATTGATGCTCAGCCTTAACTCGCTGACAAACCATGCACTTACTCACATACTCAGCAACATCTTACTTTAAACCCGCCCAATAGTACTCATCCTTAAGATCACGATACATCTTTGTACTACCAGGGTGCATAGCAAAAGGACTACTATGAGCTTCAGTCAGAATAGCACGCCTCAACTCAACATCATTGGGCACTACTATCCGACTCCCAAAACATAGAACTCCATCATCATTGAAACAGAAATCCGATGGTCTATCCTCAGCAATATCCTGAACATATGGCACCAAAGAATCATCCAACAGCTGCTTATCCTTAATCAACTGAACCAAGGATGGTTTCACTTGCAATTCAGCCAAGAGACCTCCATCTTGCGAAATGCTCAAACTGGCAAACATGGCTCTCAACTCCACTGCCACTTTCCTACTCAAGGCATCTGCTACAACATTAGCTTTTCCCGGGTGGTACTCGATCATCAGATCGTAATCTTTAAGAAACTCCACCCAACGTCGCTGCCTAAGATTCAACTCTTTCCGAGACATCAGATACTTCAAACTTTTGAGATCCGTGTACACAGTACACTTCTCACCATACATGTAATGTCTCCAAATTTTCAAAGCAAAAATCACCGCAGCTAACTCAATATCATACGTAGGATAATTGCGCTCATGCACCTTCAACTGGCGCGATGCATAAGCCACCACCTTACCCTCTTGCATCAACACACACCCCAAACCAACATAGGATGCATCACTGTACACCACAAACTCTTTCCCTGATTCAGGTTTAACCAAGATAAGAGCTTGCGTCAAGGCTTCCTTAAGCTTCTCAAAAGCTTGCTGTCGCGCCTCTGTCCACTCATACTTGACATCCTTCTGCAACAACTTCGTCAAAGGTGTAGCAATTTTTTAAAATCCATCCACGAACCTCCGGTAGTATCCCGCCAAACCAAGGAAACTACGAACTTCATGAACGGACTTAGGAGGCTTCCAATTCATCACTGCCTCAATCTTCTGAGGATCAACACGAATCCCCTCAGCAGAAACCACATGACCAAGGAAAACAACTTCCCTAAGCCAGAATTCACACTTGCTCAGCTTAGGATAAAGCTGATTCTCCAACAAAGCCTGCAACACAATCCTCAAATGCCAATCATGCTCCTCCTCGGTACGAGAGTACACAAGGATATCATCAATGAACACCACAACAAACTTATCCAAGTATTCATGGAACACTCTATTCATCATGTCCATAAAAGCTGCAGGAGCATTCGTCAAACCAAACGGCATCACATGGAACTCATAATGCCCATACCTCGTTCTGAAGGCTGTCTTTGGCACATCCACATCCTTCACCTTGAGCTGGTAATACCCTGACCTTAAGTCAATCTTAGAGAACACTACCGCTCCCCGAAATTGATCAAAAAGATCATCAATCCTCGGTAAAGGATATCGATTCTTAATAGTCAACTTGTTCAGCTGACGATAATCGATGCACATTCTCATAGTGCCATCCTTTTTCTTCACAAACAAGACCGGTGCACCCCAAGGTGACACACTCGGCCGAATGAAACCACGATCAAGCAACTCCTGAAGTTGCGTTTTAAGCTCCTTCAACTCCTTCGGTGTCATTCGATAAGGAGTAATGGACACTGGAGTTGTGTTTTCATACAACTCAATTCCAAACTCCACTTCTCGATTAGGAGGCAAACCAGGTAACTCCTCCGAAAACACACCAGGAAACTCTCGCACAGTCTTGATATCTTAGACTCGCAACTCCTTAGAGCTAGGATTCATTACAAAGGCCAGATAAGCTTCACACCCTTGTCTCAGCATCCGAATCGCTTCCAATGTAGACACCACATTGGCAAGAAACTTCACATTCTCACCAACCACCACTACCTCATAATCATCCGCAAGCTTCAACGAAACTCGCTTGTTCTGAAAATCCACCACAACTCGATGTTTAACAAGCCAATCCATACCAAGGATTACATCAAAACCATAAAATGGCAATTCCATGAGATCAACATGAAAAACGTGATTTTGCACAACCAAGGGACATCTTCTATACAACTTCCGTGTCACAACGGTCTCACCAAAGGAACTAGTTACACGCATACCAACATCCAAAGACTCAACACGCAAACCAAGCAATTGAGCATGTTCACGCAATATGTATGAGTGTGTAGATCCAGAATCAATCAAGGAAAGTAATGACAAGGATTGCAAAGTAAAGGTACATGCAATCACATACGTGTCATTTCTCCCCTCTCGCTGAGCATACACTCGAGCCTGGCCACCACCCTTAGGTTGGACAGCCACCACATGAGCCACATTCCTCCCACCGTCATCTCTGCGCTGGAAGTTACCACGGCCGCGCCAACGACCTCTCTATGGTGCAACAACCCCAGGAGCACGTCCCTGACCACCACCAGCCAACAAAGGACACTCCCTCCTCATGTGGTTTGCCGAACCACAATTCCAGCACGAATTACCGGTCACTTCCACAGGAGCATGCACCTCCTTCTCCGCTCGAGGACAATCATGTCTCAAATGGCCACGCGATCCACACGCCCAGCACGTGTTCTGATCAGCTCTCGCCATGTCTCCCTAAACAGGCGCACCATGCCCTCCATTACCACGCCTAGCAGAAGACTGATACCTCTTATCACGTCCTCTCTTGTTCCGTCCACCACCGGAACTATACTCAGCAGCTCTTTTGCCCAAGCTAGAACCAACACCTCTAGAAGACAAACCCAGATTCTGCTCAATGTCCTTTGCTCTGCTCACCAGCACATCAAAATCTATATACTCAGAGGCAAGCATAAAGGTCTTCACATCTGACATCAAACCATACCGGAAACGCTCAAACCTCTCCCACTCATCAGGGATATGCTCAGGTGCGTACTGGCTAAGGCGGACAAACTGGATCTCATACTCAGCCACCGACATACTTCCTTGCACAAGAGACATGAATTCTCTTTTCTTCTCATCCATGTATTGCACACCTATATACTTTCGCTTGAACGCATTCAGATAGAACGTCCAAGTCACATCAACTTCCTCCATCCCGGTGACAGTGGTCGTCCACCAAGTATACGCATTATCGTGCAACAGCGATACCACACATCCTAACTTCTGCACATCATTGCAGTTCATGTGTCCCAATATTCTCTTGGTGCTTTCCAACCAAGATTCAAAACCCTCAGGAGATAAACCTCTGAACTCAGTCCCTCCCAGATTGCGAAGACGTTCCAGAGGTAATCTCACACCAGCATCTCCCTGATGCACAGCTCTGTGAGCTCCAGGTACTGCTGCCTAAAAGGCTCCAGCAATAGCCTGTATCAAAACTGTCATGTTAGGAGCAGCTTGCCCCTGCACACCATCACGTCCAGCGACCCCAGCACCAGCACCAACACCAGCATTTTCACCTCCAGCACCACCACCGCCGGGTGGTCCACCACCAGAAGGAGGAGGTATATCCACAACATTATCAGCATTGTCCTCATTCTCATTCTGAGCCATAGCTCGCGTGTTAATTCTCGTCTCTCTACGAGGTCCCATTCACTAAAACAATGCACTGACACAATGCAATAAGCATAATTAGGCTCAACAAGGTAAGTAATCCAAGTACTCAAGCTCATTTTCCAAAAAAAAAACAATTTCTTTCATTAGTTTTGATATGGCAATGGGTTCCTCTAACATGCTTCAACACAGCATAACTTCACAATTGCAACATACTTACAATTCACACATCAAACTTTCATTTAAAAGGCATATCATGCAATCACACATACTTCACCCACATAACAATTCCCATTTACACAAGAACTTAGCTCTAATACCACCAAATGTAACCCCTTTAGCCCGGCCTAGACGGTTGACCCGAACTACGAAGATTACACGGGGAAAACCAAAGTCAACCTGAAAGTCAACCTTGATTAACGACCCTTTTTTTCCTTTTTAGTCTTATCTAGATGTACTTTAACCTTAAGCGTACTCTTGAGAAACACATACTTGAAAAGCACAGCGATCGAATTACAATAAGGGACTCAACTTCACAAAAGACAAATGTTAGGTAACAAATTGTAAATTCTGGAAAGATGGAGGACTTAACTGATTTTAGGGTTACCAATACTTAATTAGTCATATTACATGCTTCTCTGTCAAATCTCACCTTAAACGGACATCTCAAACTCAAGCAATTGCAAATACAATTTTCAGAACTAAAACGTAAAGCTTGCAAACCTTGAAACCATTCAAATCAATGCCCAACAGTCATTTGTTTCGAAACGGGGTTGACCGTTCCGAAACTCGGGTTCGTTTTGAGACCTGTATCAGAATAGGGCCTTATAGTGGCCAAATCGTTTCAGAACGGCCTCTATCCGTTTCGATACTCGAAGGCCATTACAGGCCCCCGTTTCGAAACGCTAGTGCCCGTTCCAATACGGATTGCCCAGAAGTTGCATAATTTGCTGGTTTTACATACATTAAACCACTCAAACACATCCTAAAAACTTCCTAATCATGCCAACAAGTCATCATACATATAAGGTACATGTTTGCAACATCAAAACACATTCATGACATCAATCAAAGAAATCCACAAGTCTATAGGCATGCATCATAATATCCAAAGCCAAACAACCATCCAAGCACCAAAACAAGCATCAAAATGGCCATTTACAAATCCAAATCATTTAAGGCATCATGCCACAACTAGGGAGTCCAAAACATCTCCCAAATCACATCCTAGGTTCCCATTGCCAAATATCAAAAACTAAGAGTTTTGTGAAAACATCACCATACATGAGCTTAGCTTTCCCTTGGATTCTTAGCCTCATTGTTGCCCTCAAACACCTCAATTATCTGCATTATTGGTTCAAGAGAAAGAGCGTAAGCACAATTGCTTAGTGAGGCATGCTCTAAAGAAACAACACAATAATGAATTTTATAAAACACTTTTCACAAAGCTTTCCATCACATAATCATCATTGTTCATGCAACCTTGCATACATATCAAGCATCTCATTCTTCAATAAAATCAACATGTCATATTGGCTTCCAAGTGATAATCCATAACCATTTACAACATAAAACACAATCGGATACGCGGATTACAAGCGTTGTCCCATACACTTCATACACACTACCAAACATAGAAGGTGGAGTTTACCGGTACAATCACAACCCCTCAACACCTGTGATGGAGTTTAACGGTACAATCACAACCCCTCAACATCACTCATCGGTTGTTGTATAACATCACTAACGAGAACACGGGACACTCAACACAAGATCCACACATGGACTTTTAACCACCATTGTGATCTTAACCATCTCGTTAGTGTACTTGGATGGAGTTTACATTACAATTACAACCCCTCAACATCCAAGGCGACTCTATTCACGGTGCACCCAATCCTATAGCCGGCTAACTATATCTGATTTAAGTACTTTAAAACCAATACATCACTTGCCAATATACATCATTTATCCTCAATAATTCACTGTTTTAAAGCATTTAATCAAAGCCATTTAACAACATGCATCACTATGCATCAAATCCAAATTTACAACATATCAAACCAAGGATCTCTTACCTTGAGCATCCTTCAACATATGGCTTTCAAAACCAGCATTAACCATGCTAAAACATGCTTTCAAAACAGAATTTAAACATGCAATTTAAATACAATGCATCCAACCACCTCATGGTTTATCCAAGAGAGAGTTTTCCCGAAACTTACTCTTGAGCTTAGTTAAGTTGCTTAGACTTAAACTAAGCTCCCAAAACCTTCAAACATTTGTTACAAAGCTGGAAATCCAACTTCACTCACCAATTCCGTTTCGCAAGCTTGCCGAAACGCCGATCAAGCCTCTGGATCAACACCACAAGTATCCGAAGACGTCTCCCCTGTTTTAAACACATCAAAGCAGAGGATTAATGCATCATCATGCATTAAAATCTTCAGCTATCACACCTAAACTCGCTGCTCTAACCAATTCTAACATTTCGGCTACCAAACACAACTGAAATCACCTCCAAACTCTTCCACAACATAACCCAGCCAAGATTCATCACTTCTAACCATTTCTAAACATCAATTAACATCCAAAATGAACCTAAACTCTTCCTTATACCTCCAGCTATAACAGAACACCAAGATCACCCCAAAAACCACCATTTTCATAAGCAAAAACTTAGGAAATTCAACCTATTCGGGATTCCATTGTTCAAACCTCAATTACACATCATTAAGCATCCAAAATACATTTAAAAACCATCTCAAAATAGAGCTCAAACAATCACCACGAATTTCTTCAAGGTTTCTTCCAAATCTTGAGTTTTAAGCCAAAATCAAGTTCATAAAATTAAATCCATTTATAAAACTTAAATTAAGGATTGATAACTTGGGAATTTCAGTAAAGAACTGAGTATTTAGAGGAGAAGAACAACCTTACCTCTAAATGTAGATTTCTCCTTGTTTAGAGCCAAATTCCTTGAAAATCAATAAGCAAATCAAGAGGATTTGATGTAGAAAGGATTAGGAATTAATTGTTGATTGAAATCTCATCAATTGCTTTGAAAATCAATGAAAAAAGATGCTGGAGAAAACTTTTTGGATGAGGGAATTTTGAGAGAAAATGAGATGAGAAAGTTTTAAGAAAAGTTAGTTATGAAAATCTAAAATATGGTTTTCCCTTTTCATTTAATTAATTAAACCATTAAAATCTAAGAAAAATCTGGAGAAATCCTTCTTGGGTAAATTAGTTCCTTAAAGATTCAAAGTTTCAATCCTTACAAAACAGTCACCACTGAACTTTTCAAAAATTGCATTTTAGTCACTATTTCAAAATGTTGCATTTCCAAACCTTATTTTGTAAAATTGATTTCACCACTCTTATATATATATATATATATTAAAAGATGATTTTTAGATATTTTTCCATATTTTTATAGCATCCCGAACTAGGCTTTCCCTAAAACCTCCTTTTATATTCGAACCGAAAATCAGACCGGCCCGGTTCAGACCTTAAACTTCTAAGCCCAAAATTAGGGTGTTACACTAGGGATGTTGATGCCATACCCACTACTATTGAGGAAGATGAATCCCTTGTTGAGGGCGTTGATGAAGATGATATTTATATTGCTAAGAAGTCTGCCACAGAGAAAGCTTTTGTTGAGATGAAATCGGTTGCATCCAAGAGTGTGGATGCAATCCTAGAAGGACCTAAATTTAAGCTAGTTGCAGCAAGATCGACGAAAGTTGCGCCTATAATGGATTAATAAGAGGAAAACCTTCTTGAAATTGTTTTATAAAAGGCACCACCACAGTTCATTCTATCTGAAGATGCAATTGATAATGTTTAAGAGGAAGAGAAGCTAGAGAAGGAAGATGAAGCTGAATATGATGCTGAAAAGACCCCTTTTCCTAAGAAAGAAAACAAAATAAAGCGCTCCAAGTTCGAGAAGAAGAAGAAAATGGAAGAGAAGATGAGCAAAAATAAAAAGAGACGTTCAACTATCTCCTCCCATGAGCCTAAGAATTGAGTTAGTTTGTTTTTTAGTTTTTGTAGGCATGCATTCCATATAGTGTAATTTCATTTTTTATTGTTGTATTGTCACGACATTTGCATTGTTGTTGTAAAAGTATGTAGTTGTAATACTACTGCATTCATCATTGTACATTATGTTATTGCATTTTCTCATTACATTCTGTCATTGCAATCTATCATTCCATTATGTTTTCTTTTGCATTAGGGATAAAGCAACCTTTAAGTTTCGGGGTATACGCCTAGGATTTGAAATGCACCCCTATTTCAAAATTTTCAAAAAAAAATTCTAAGCAAATGCAAGGTTCCCATTGTTTGAAAAAATATTTTTCTTTCATTCGATGTGTAAATCTTTAATTATTCTAATCATTGATAAGTTTGTTGGATATACATGATGGATAATTGGATTTCTTAACTCTGCATTGATATATATGTTGGTTTGATTAGAGAATATCTTGCATCATTCCTTTGATTGTTGATGACTTTCTCCTATATATATATATATATTAAGTATAAATAAAAGGCATTACAATGTGAGTACATGAAAATAAATAAAGTAGCTTTAAGGGGGAACACTCCTCTGCATGCATTAGAAAAATGAATATGGCCAAATGATGTCGATGCATGAGTGTGTGTCGTTACAATGAAATACTTCTTGGGGGTTCGTTGCACAACATCTTACTTCTTGTGGTCTGGGGGTGCATTCATTGCTCGATGTCCCTCACTACATAAAAAGAGAAAAAGAAGAAATATATATATATATATATATGATATTTATATTTTATTATGTGTGGTGCTAAATAAATGTTGATAGAAGGAATGAATCTGAAATGTTAGGGATGATGTTAGGTATTCTTGAATTGCTTGATTTTCTATTGATATGGAGTTGGTAATGCAATTCTCTTTCTTGTCAATGCATATGATTTATTGATTGATTGGAATGATTCAAGTATCTAGAATGCTTATGCTTTGTTGTTGGACCTTGTTGCTTTAATATTTACTTGAGGACAAGTACAAACTCAAGTTTAAGGGTGTGATAGCTCTTTAAAGAGCGTGTATTTTCCCTTGATTTATAGGTCTAATTGTCCTCACATTGGTGTTCATTGCATCCATTTTGCATTTTTCATGTCTATTTTTACATTTTTCTAACTTTGTTTTAGTGGCTTGTGTTTTGTATATTTCTGTCTATTCTTGCCTTGTTGTCATTGCATTACTAATGTCCATGTAAAGGAAGTTTTCATCACTGCAACCAGTTTGACATTGCATCTGCCAGCTGTCTAGTCTGCTTAAGGATAAGGATGACTCTGTCAGCTGTCCAGTTTGTTACAAATTATGTATGGCTCTAGGCATGCATTAACCTACAGGACATGTGCCCTTCATTGGGTGGCCCATAAAAGGACTAATTTGGAGGAGAGAAAGAGAGAGATGTTTTTCCTATTTTTTTCATATCATCTTCAACCTCCAAGCTCTCTATCTTCTTTCATGGCGGCTTAAGCTTATTTTTGGAGATCCAATGTGAGGTGAGGCAGATTTATCCGAGGAAAAGAAGAATCAAGTGCTGAATCAAGGAAATACATTGTTATATTCTTAAGCTCTTCTTTATTTTGATGTTTGTGTGGATTTGTTTTGTATTTTTTGCTCAACTTGACGATGGTTTAATTTTCTGGAGCTTTATGAACTTGTTGAAATTATTTCTTTAGTTTAATATATATTTGTGTTAACTTTTTCTTAAGGTTTAATTGTTGGATCTGATTTACGATTTGCATGAGAGTGTTAAACTAGCCACTAACATCGATGAATGTAGTGACATGTCAGATTAACGAGTTTTGCAACGAACGTTGATCCACTTGTTCGAAAGGCTATAGTCTTGACTTACGACAAAAGTTGAAGCCAATTCACATCCCTGATTCAATTGTTGAAGGTTAAATGGAAGTTAATACTCAAGTTGACCACCTCATCGCTGATTGAACCATCATTTTCCTTTGAAGTGTACTTGATCTTTCCGTCGAGCTGAACCAATGAGATACAAACTTTATTCTCATATTTCTCTATCTTTTATTACACTTTGTTATTGCTACCACAATTAATCATTTATTCAACTTTTTATCCTTTTATTGCAACAACCAATACATCCACAATTACCACACTTACAGTATTGTATTGTAGTTACATAAGTATAAGCTTAATACACCACCCTCGTGCGATCGATATTCAAACAGGATTTCCCTATTTCTATTCTTGGATCGACAGTGTAGCTTGCACTAGTAGTGTGACGTTTTCGCATCGATCATTGCTCTTGATGTCTTTATATAGAGGTGGCTCTCTTAGAGGTTTAACAAATCCTAAACTGCAAGTAATTTTTTATGGTGATCTTACTTTTCTACGTCATTAATTGCTCAATAAAAGAATATCGTGTCACATGTTTTTAATAATGTGCCATGTGATCCAATAAAGAGGATCTTTGCTTTCCACATCATTAATGGCTTAATAAAGGATATGGGACCACACATTAAATTACGTTAAAGGATCCATGATTTGTCTCTAGTGTCACAATGAATGCTATAGCAACTGGTCCATCATGAGAGAATGTTGTTTCAATGTTCCAGCACTCCACTTCTTTGTTACTTCATGCGCAAGCAACACTAAAAACCACTACCTTTTCCATTAATAGCATCAATATAGATAAACATTAAGGCCAAACATCATAATTCCAAAACTATATGCAAACTACTCCTAAATGCAACAATATGCTTCTGAACACATGCAATATGCTAAGTAAAAGGGTCTAAAATATAGGTTCTTTATGCACTCAACAAATACCCCAAAACTTGAACTATTGCTTGTTCTCAAGCAATGCAAACTAACCTAAACTAAAGAACACAAACAATCATTTCCAAGGTTCTACTAGGCTATGGTTTCAAAAGTTTCAAAACATGCTGCAACATCAATTTAATCCTCAGAAAATTAAAGATATGCAAGATAAAAGAACTTACAAATTTGCTCATAGGATCAATTCTATTGTACATGCATGGTGTGTTGTATCGCATGCAATCATCAATTAACGGCGTTAGAAAAATGTAATGATTTCTCTCTATTATTGCCTTAGCATTTTCTTTTTCTTTTAAGCATAATATTGTACTCCTTTCATTCTTTTTAAGTTCATTAAATGGTATCATTGGGGCTTCAACTTATTACAACTACTCTTCAGACCTGAAGATGAACTGGAGCAAACAGCCCATCCCCGAGCCCTACGAGCATAGCCATCCTTTGAAGACTTTCATTCACTCTTATTCCACTACTAGCGTTTCTACCAAGGAAAGTTAAATGTAGCAAACACAACTCACCTAGTGTACTAAGCTAGCAAGATGCATAGAAGAGTGTCCCTCAACAGTTTTTTATGGCATCAAGATTAACAATTAATTTGATCTTTATTCTTTCTTAATTTTTTAGGGAGTTTACTTAAGCCTTTAATTGCTACATTGAGCATTCAGTTCATTAACATCAAACTATGCTTCAACATTAGAGAGTCGACCTAGAATTTCCCTAAGGCTTCTTAAGTTTTTAGAAAGCATTCAATGTGTAAGATAAAAGCTACAACAGCTTCAATCCTAAGTTCAAATTACGAAAGCTCTTAACACTTTGCAAAAGCATTTAAGCACGGTTCTTTATAGGAATATCGTGATCAACACAGCAACAATTTCAAAACTAATTGAACCATAGCAAAGGGAAATGTAAAACCAGACTAGGTTATTTATAATCCTAATTTTTTAAAAAAAAAATTTACCCAAATTTAACGAAATATATACATGAGATAGTACTCCCCCAAACTTGAGAAGAGCATTGTCCCCAATACAAAAAGAAAAAAAAAACATCAAATAAACATGCAATACGAAAAACTAAAAGAGAAATTCAAAAACTTAAAAAATGTTACCTAGGGAATTATTGGGATGGTGGAGAAGGTTCAGTTCGTCGCACCTGGCTATTAGTTCTCATTCTAGTACGGGGCGCGGATGGTGCAAACTCTTCAACAGTCTATGGTGCAATAGCTGCTGGGGCATCCGTTTGAACAAGAGCAAAAATGGAGGATGAAGATTATGGCATAAAAAATTTGGGAAGTAGCTCGACACGGAATAAGGAGATAAAGAATCAAGTTTGGCGTAAAAAAGTTCTCTCTTTAACTTTTAGGTTTTTTTTGCATGAGATGAAGATGCAAATATGAAGAAGATGGAACAATATGGTTTTATGTGAAGGGTGTAAAGGTGAAAAGGTGTGAGATTTTGGAAGGAAATTAATTAATGAGGGGTTTGTGGAGAAATCAGAAAGTGGGGAAAGGAAATCCTAAAATGTAAGAGAGAGATTGTATGGTTTTAATGATGAAGGAAGAGGAAAAAATATTTTTCATTAAGTGCAACATATTCTCTTCTTTTTTTATCTTTTAGCCGCTAAAATACCCTAAAATATATAAGAACCAATACTGCAAAAATTAACTTTTCTCTATATCCCAACAAAATTCAATTCTCTTTCCTACTTAATGGCTGCAAAACAAAATAAAAACAAAGGAATTAATATAATAATTAACTCAATGCTGAAGCATCTAATACGAAACGAAATAACGAAATAAAGTGTTGAAGCATCTAAAACAAATAAAAATAATGCAAAAAAATGAATGAGGGGGTGAAACAGTTTAAGCATCTGGATGTAATAGGATGATGTTCGTTTCCGATACTTCTTATAGTCGATCATCACCCTCCATCGAGTGATAATTCTTCCCAAAAGAAATTAAGCCAAAGTGCTTGAAAATACTCCCCTTGTGAAACCTTGGTGCATATATCTTTATTTCTTGTTCCTTTTTAGTCCATTCATACCCTTCACCTTGCCATTGTTCTCGAAGGCATCAATTCCTTGATGTAAAGATTATACCAACACCCAACCATTTGATTACTTCATTCTCATCGACTTCTTCCATCGTTGGGTGTAGCGTTCGTTGCCGCGGCAATTGCTGTTCTAGCCAATTGCTATGACATTCTTATGTTAGGATCCTGTGTAAGTAAAGTGAAGGACTAATTCTTTCGAAGTTTTCAAATATCCAACCACCACTTTCTTTAAGCTTTTCGAACATCTCCATCTGTAGAGATTTTGGTGCAACACCAAGATCGGGGGAAATCACCATGGATAAAGTGTCATCTCCCAATTGAGCATACCCTAGCTTTGATGGTGTCAAATATTGCATGTGGTCTTGACTTTGTGGATAAGAGCAGTCTACATATTGTTGCTTTAGCATCAATGTTGTTGTAACGGTCTAGGAATCAGACTCCTCAGACGTTGTTGTAGCATTTCTCTTTTCAGCCTCATCAATTGTTGTTACATCATTGCTCTATTTAGGATCCTCAAGCTTTTTTGTAGCAACTTATTGTCCAGCTCATCCATTGCTGGGCATTCTTTCTCATGCTCTCGACTCAGAGGTTCTAGTTGTTCCCTACACATTGGGGGATCTCTTCGTATTGCCCCTTGTCCTTTTGACTTGGTATTTCAGTATCCCCTTGAGTTGATTGTTGCAACATGCTATTCAAGACAATCAAAATATCTTCTATGTGATTTTCAATATTTCTTAGTGTTTCAACAGAACTTTGAAGCTTAGAATCCATCCAAGCTTGCATAGCCTCTATAGAATTTAATTGTGTCTGATAGTCACTGCTTTGCTGCAGCAATTGATTGAACTCTAATGGCGCAGCATGGTTATAAGGTGGATATAAATTGTCGCATCCTTGATCATTTCATGAGAAGCTTAGTTGCTGATGAGGACTATATTGCCAAGATATGTGTGCTGCAACAACAAAGCTATTATCGTCATAAAAATTTCAACTCTTTGATCATACCACGAAATTTTTTTCTTCTAGCTACACCATTGATTGTAGGCTTCGAAATGGTCTCTAACACTCATTTTATGATCCTTCTTGTAGCATTAGGGTTGTATGGGCAATTTTCTCACAAATGTTGTTCCCCACAATAATCACAAGAACTTGCCACGTCATGAACTCTTTGGGTTGCTCCCAGAATTTGCATTGATGTGATCATGTTGCTCAATGTTGCAAGTTGTGTTGAGAGACATGGAAAAGCATCATATCCATAAAAAATTGTTCATTCTTCTCTCTCGAAAATGCTATAGTGGTTGGGTATAGGTCGTCAATGGTGGGTTTAAGATACTCTCGAATAGATCGACCTTTACTTCTTTTCATGTTGATGTTCCTTCCCTTGTAACACACCTAAAAAATAAAATGGAAAAAACAAAAAAATAAAAGTTAGAATTAAACTAAAAAAATTAGCGCAATTACTAAAATATTATCAATCGCCAATCCTTGACAACGACGCCAAAAACTTGATGCGTAAAATACAATATGTGCAATTAGAGCAAGTATACTCGTCGCACAAGTAATAAAGTGATAAGTATCGAGTGTCGAACCCACATGGATTGGAGTGATAAACTCAAAGCAATCAAACTTAAGAGTTAGTGAAATAATGATAAGATGATATGGTGATAAAACTATAAACTAAATGTGATAACAAGTAAAGATGAAGCAATTATCAAAGGACAAACATATGCTGTAGCAAAGATTCTAATGATTATGGATGTTGGGTTTATTGTCTAAGAACTATTCTAATTACCATTCTAATGCTATACAGTTGGCAATACATGTCTATGTAAACCAATTATCCTTATCTATTCAACAAGGTTTTCTAATAAACTCATAGACTCTTTTGATACCTAGAAATTAACAACAAGAAACAATGGTAATACATGTCTGCATGAACCCTATCAACTTATTGTTTATTCAAGTTCCCCTTATTATTCGTTGAAATCTTAAACTTATGTCTAAGTTGGATTAGGACCAAGTTAACAACTTAGCCCCACTACTCACGTTTTTATAACCTAACTCTCTCGATATTAAGCCATAAAAATCAATAGTTAAAAGGTATCTCTCGATAGCTCTTACAATGACTACGCATGAAGTGCGATGAACATAATAGATAAATAAAAAAAGGCTATAACATTGAACAAGTAATTAAAACATAGTATCTTAAAACAATAAACACAAACAAAGTATTTAACTCATGTTTGAGCAAATATTATCCATAATAATAAAAAGGGTAAACTACACCACATACCACTCAACTATGGCCGGTGACTCGAAAATGCCACCGAACTTTAAAAAAGTTCAACCTTAACCAATAAACCAACTTGAAATTATGTAATGTTTTACCAAAAATATTATATATCTCAAACTACATGAGATTTTCAAATTGTTTTATGAAATAAATAACACTATAAATAATATTAATATATAAATAATACACAATATTATATATATATATATATATATATATCAATATATATAAATAAAAGTGTATTGTTTTTTAATATAATATTTATAGTATTAATATATAAATTCAAAAAAATCATAAAAATAATATATTTATATTATAAGTAATAAAAAGTCTGAACCCGAAAACTTAAACCTTAAACTATAAAGTCCAAACCTCAAACCATAAACCTTATGGTTTGAGATTTAAGGTTTATGGTTTTTTCTATATTATTTATAATATAAATGTATTATTTTAATAGATATATTATTTTAATGAATGTTTTTAAAAAATAATATATTTATATTACAAATAATATGTAAAAAACCATAAAATAATATATTTTTATTGATATATATAATATAGTTAATATTACTTATATACTAATACCATTTATAGTATTCTTTTTTCATAAAATAATTTAGTTGAATCAAATGGATTAGTTTATATAATTTAAATAAAAATATATTATTTAAAAAACCCAAAATATTCTTAACATTAATATATAAAAAACACTTAAACCCTAAATCCTAAACTCTAAGATTTAGGGTTTAAATTTGAGGGTTGGGGGTTAAAATTTTAGGGTTCTGGGTTCTTTTTATATACTATTAATAATATATTTATATTATTTTTACGAATATTTTTAGGGTTTTTTAAAAATAATATATTTATATGATTCCTAATATATAAAAATATAAAAAATATATTTTATAGTTTTATATATTAATATCATTTGTAGTATTATTTATTCCATAAAATAATTTGAACTAATCTCAAGTAGTTTGACATATATAATATTTGTGGTAAAATATTTTATAATTTCAAGTTGTTTTAGTGGTTGAGATTTATTTATTTTTATTTGAAGGTCTTGGGTTCAAACCCCTTCAAGCATATGGTTTTAATATTTTTCTTCCAGCAAAATGACGTCGTTTTAGGCTAAATTAGGGTTCAAAACAGCCGCACCAAAACGACGTCGTTTTGACGTAACGAAGGTGTTAAGAGTTAACGGGGGAGTGGTATTTTCGAGTCACAAACTTAAGTTCAGTGTTAGTTTTTAACTTTTTTAAAGTTCATTAGTATTTTTTAGTCAACGGCCATAGTTGAGTGGTATGTGGTGTAGTTTACCCTAATAAAAAATATAAGTCATGACAATCAAATAATGCAACAAAGAAAAGAATCAAAGTGTCCTAAGGATCCCCCTTTGTGCCTGCGAATTTGTACTACAATGTTATAAACTCCTTATGTCTTTCTTGATAGCTTTCGTCGCATGAAGACTCCTCTAGATCTTCAACGATGGTGGTTCTCCGTCGTGGAAGACAAATGGATTCTTCCTCGAATAATGCTTCTTTTTTGCGTGTTTTTGCATTTAGTGCAGATTCCCCTTTAATTGTTGCCCTTAATGTCTTTATATAGAGGTATCTCTCTTAGGTTTTAAAAACCCTAAAGTTCAAATAATCTTTTAAAGAGGATCTTACTTTTCTGCGTCATTAATTTCTCAATAAAAGAATATTTTGTCACATGCTTTTAATAAAGTGTCATATGATCCAGCAAATAGGATCTTTGCTTTCCACATCATTAATGACTCAATAAAAGAGAAGAGACCACGCATTAAATTACATTAAAGGATTCAAGATTTGTCTCCAGCGTCACAACGGATGTTGTAGCATTTAGTCCATCATGAGAGAATGTTGCTCCAATGTTCCAGTGCTCCACTATTCTGTTACTTCCTGCGCAAGCAACACTAAAAATCACTACCTTTCCTATTAATAGCATCAATATAGATAAACATTAAGCTCAAACATTATATCTCCATAATTATATGCAAACCACTCCTAAATGCAACAATATGATATCGCTTCACGACAGTTAAAGTGAGGACATGGACGATCAGAGCTTCATCGGCGTCGCCTGTGGTGGTCGAGAGTCGACTCTTAACGGTCGGCGAATAGGCCAAAATTTGGGCAGAGTTTGGTGAAAAGGATTGAATGGTGGAGTTGGCGGCGTAGTTAGGTCGTGTTCTTCAAGAACATGATGAACACCAAGCAAAAAGCTTGGTTTTTATCGAAAGGGGTTGGTTTTCTTGAAAATTTGTGTTAGTGAGCATAGAATTTGGGGAGAGAGAGGAAAATTGAGAAAATGAGGAAGAAAAGGTTGCCGGTTATCCAAGGTAGGCCTTTTATAGGTAGATAAAAACGACATTATTTTAGTGCCGGGTCATTTTTGACTCGCGTGTTTTTGAGCAGGTCGAGTCTTAGACCCACGCCCTTCTTTCCGGATCCTTATGGGTCTAGCCCCTAATTTGTAATATTTTCAATTTCTTCCTTTCTTCAATAAAAATTATATTGTAGTTTTGAATTCCTTTCAATTTAGTCCTTTACAGCTTTTAATAATTTAATTTAATTGCTTTAATTTGTATTTGAATGATGCATGTTTTAACTAATGCATGTAGTATTAATTGTTCGATAATTAAATCACCTAGTTTAATTTAATTAATACATATGACCTTAGTCTTTTAGGTTCTTTATTAAACTTCAATAATTTGAATTAAGTATATCATTATAGAAAATTAATGGACATGGAGTGGGAAATTTTGGAGTTCAAATTTGAATGGTGTCCCAATGTAATAGGGTGTTGTTCAAGATGAGCTTTTAAGTAGAATATTCAATATTCATTAAAACCCTAGAAATTGATAAATAATTTAGATTAATTAATTAGAGCCTTAATTAGGACTAGTATTTTAAATAATTAGAGAAATTAAATCAATTGGGAATATTATCCATAATTTTGGAGTTTAAATATGAATGGTGCTCAAGTAATTGGATGTTGTCTCATGTAAACTTTGAAATTAAATAATATTCATGGACTAAAATATACATGAATCTAATTAGAGCCCCTTTGGGGTTAGTACTTAAAATGAACTAGACCAAAATTAATCATGCATAAAAAACTTTTTATATGTGAATATATTTTTAGAATATAAATAGAGGTGCCCTGAGCGTATAGGGGTATTTCTAATTTATATTCGAATCAAAAATATATTTTCTTATAAAAGGAATATTTTCATTCGGAACATAAACCTAATTAATAATTAATTATTAAATTAAATTTGATTTGTTATTCTAAAACGCCACATAAAATTAAGGGTATTGATATCGGGCGTTTGTGGGTGCTAATCCTTCCCCACACGTAACCGACTCCCGAACCCCATTTTTAAAAGAAAAAATCTTTGATTGTTTTTATGGTGTCTTGTCTACCAAAGTGACCGATGGCGACTCCAAATCTTTTATAAAAGGAACGGATTTAAAGAAAACCCTTAATTTTCAAAATTAATAGTTCAAGCTATTTTGTCGGTAAAAAATGGTTTCGGAAAAAGTTACATTTTGCCCCAACTAAACTTTTGCACATTCGAAACCTTTTTGGGACCCATAAAAGTGGGGGCCCTAAGCAGATGCATAGGGCGCTCTTGCTATGAGTCGGAGCTGCCTAAATACATAAAGAAAAATTACACTATTATCTTAGGTCAGATTTAATATTTTTACCTTAAAAAATACACCTTACCTTTAATTTTTTAAATCTTAATCATAAACCTTAATTCAAGAAATTATTTTATAGACTCGGCTCACCATGTCATTCATGGTCTCCATCCACTAAAAATCAGCCAACTAATTATTTTTTTCATGTTACCAATCCATTCATAATCAACTTCTATGTAATCGCTCATTTCATATTTACATGACATAAAAAAAAGTGAAGATTCATCTTTAGAAAAAATGACATGAATAAAAAAAAATTAGTTAACTGATTTTTAGTGGACGAAACCATAAATGACGTAATAAGCTAAGATCATATAATAATTTTTTTTAACCTTAAACATTAAATCTAATATTTTAATGTAGAAACCAAAAATAAAAGAACATTGGTAGTGAAATAAGATATCTGATGGAGAGAGAGGAAATATGAGACGAGTCAGGGTTTTGGTATTGCATGGGAATGATGAAGGAGACTTATCAGGGTTTTGGTATTGCATGGGAATGATGAAGGAGACTTACCCACTCTTTTACTCACCCAATCCCATCCCTCTCTCCTCACTATTTACTCTGACGTCTATATAAATCCCAGCAGTGGCAGCTTTGTTTGTGACACATAAATCATAATACACCCTCTTTTCTAACATCATCACCCTTTTCCCAGCCCATCACAGACATGGCTTCCTTTTCCTACCATTCCCTGCTTCTGTCTCCCATCAACAACTACGACGCCACTGAGGCGGAACATGTTACTCAGAATGTGAAAAGGAAGACAACCTTGGATTCTGCTCAATCTATGGTAATACAAAACTGTTCCTGTTACAAACCAGATTTTCAGTTCAATTAATCCGGAATTTTGCATCAGGAGCAAGAAACAGGGAAGAAAAGGAAGCAGAAGAAGTGCAATGATTCCATGGAAAATGAAAAGAAAGAGAAAGAGGCTCCAACGGAATACATTCATGTAAGAGCCCGAAGGGGTCAAGCAACTGACAGCCACAGTCTAGCAGAAAGGGTACTATACCTCTCTTTCTCTCTCTTTTTTTATTACTCCTATTCATTTTCTTCTGCTTGAATGGATTCAGGCAAGAAGGGAGAAAATCAGCGAGAGGATGAAGATATTGCAAAGTCTTGTTCCAGGCTGCGACAAGGTGGGAGTTTCCCTTCTTCACTTTGTCTGTGACTGTTTTCTTCTTCTTCTTAGTTTTTCATGGGGTTTATGTCCGAAAACAGGTGAGTGGAAAGGCCCTTATGTTGGATGAAATCATCAATTATGTGCAGTCCCTACAAAATCAAGTTGAGGTACATAATTTTGAATTCGAATTCCTATGTTTAATCCATCCCTCTAATTTGTTTTGTTTTCTGTTTTGAAGTTCCTGTCAATGAAGCTTGCTTCTGTTAATCCAATGTTTTATGACTTTGGAGTGGATCTGGATGCTTTAATGGTGAAACCAGAGGTAAGAGGAGAAAGCAAACATTTATATAAGAGTATGTGACAAAAGCTGAACAAAATCTTTGTATCTGACATAATTATTCTAGGGTTTGATGAACAGCGTTGCATCACCACCACTGCAACAGTGCAACCCCACCTTTGCTCCACCTCTTCTGGATGCTTCAGCTGCAGTTTTTCTTCAGCCCTCTCAGGTTATTACCAAAACACAAAAACATAAATCAAAATTGTTTTCCAACCATTTAACAACGTCTCTTTTCTTTCTTTCAGGATAATGCTGGTTTATTGTGGGATTCGGGTTGCTTCCATTGATATTAATGCAGGAAGCCGTCCTACAAAACATTTGGTATTAAGCCCCTAATGTCCTGCAATAAAATACTAGTTTTCTGAATGCAGACTCGATTAAACTTGGAAGTAATTAATGTTTATGAACAAGAAATGTAGTGATTAATGTTTTCAAGTATGAAATCAGGAGCAGAGCATCTGAAGATACGAATAAAAGGGGGCAAAGCAAAGCAACATGAACGGAGGAAGGACGGTTATAACCGACATAAACAAGAACAGATCTTTTTGTGGATCCTTTGTGTTACTGTTTATTTTGACTCCCCCACCTCTAATGTCTCCCATGCAGAATTCCCCTACGCTACTGCCTCTAATGTCTTGTACCTGTTTATTGAAAGTATGAATCCACATAATTATGTATCGAAATAAAATGGATTAAGTTTCAATTTCGACATACATATATACATCCGGTCACAAAGTCATGTTTTCAGTTGGAAGAGCTTTTGCTCCCACGAATATTTTCTTCTTTCTTTAAACAATAATTATTACTTTTGTTGTTGTTGCCCTTTCGGTTGTCCATAGCTTTGTCCCAATTAATTCGGACCGACTCGCGTCGCATATCTAAAGTTGATGGGTGAATCTTTAAACGAAATTTTTTTGCATGCACAAAACCTGATTGAACGATGTCAAAATATTTACTATTTAGACTAACCTTATTAATAAAAAATTATAAATTTAATTATACTTTTAAATATTTATATTTTATTTCCAAATTTATAATTCTGACCCAGTCACTCCATATTATATCGTTTAAGGAATAAATCCGACAGTAAATAATGTAGGGTAAAGCTAGGTAAGTTATGCTGCCGCTATTGATGTGACCAATTCCGCAATTGTTTCACTTACATTCAAGGTGGAATCTTTTCTTTTTTCTTTTTTTTTGCATTTAGGGGGGGCGTCTAGTCAGGAAGAAATTATTAGATAAATTCAGTTAATTATGTCATTTATGATTCATTCAATAATATTTAGTCAGTTTAGTATAATTTTGAGTAATTATTCACTATTTAGTTATATATAGAAAAAAAATAAAAATTTACTTTAAAAAAAGGCATAAAGTCAAAACTAGCCCATAACGTTTGACTCTTTGGTCATTTAGCCCATATTCTTTTTTTTTTGGTGCAAACATACTCCCAACATTTTATTTTCGTTCAAAATTCACCCTCGTTGGATGGAAACCGTCAGTCAACTAACGATCAACACCCATCGATGGGGTGACATGCTACGTAGCGAGAAATGCTGAGTGGCAATGCTGACGTGGCATTACAATTTTTTTAAAAATAATTTTTTATATTAAATTTTAAACAATCAAATGATAACAAATAGCATCATCTGATTGTTTTAAAACAAATGATTAAAAATTACAACATGAGAATAGTGGAATATGAACCTAGGTCTAGTGGATGAAAGACTTAATGCCTAACCACCAAACTAACCTTCCAATTATGATAGAGTACATCAAGTATATTATATAAGTCTATCAAAATAGCAGATCTTTTTCTTCATGAATCAACTTCACGGTCAATTTTCAGTCTCAGTGAAATCAAACGCATCGTTTTCACTAATCCTTTTCTCGTCCCAAGTTATATTAAAAATGGTCAAATATCCTTCAGCTGAGGCCGAATTGTTTACATCCTATTCACCAAATTTTAGTAATGGCTGCGAAAACATGATCATATTATTCATCTAACCAAATCCAGAAAAAAGATATTTTTTATAAACAATGATAACATTTTTAGATTTCACTTGTTTTTCCGAAAAAACAACAACAAAACCCATAAAAGAAGGAGTGAAAGAAGAACTTACAAAAGACATGATAGAAGAAGAGATGGGGATAAAATGAAAGAGAGAATTCTTTGGGATTAATTGATTTGGTGATATGAAGATGGGAAAATTTAAAGATTAGTGAATTTTATATCAGGGGTTTTGAGATTTTTAAATTGATTAAGGGGAAATTATGATGAGCCTTCCAATATTTTATATGTCCATTTTCTACATGCCGAACAAAGTTAACAGAGAATTGTCAAGCACGGTCTCCAAATTTCTTTGGGGAGCGGTAGACAAGGCAGCAATCTGATGGGTGAGCTGGGAAACTCTCTGTACGCAAACAAATCGTGGAGGCCTGGGTTTAATTGATTTTAAGAAAAAAAACCAAGCCTTGCTTATGAAATGGATTTGGAGATACGGTTCAGAACAAGATAATCTGTGGAGAAAAGTTATATCTGCAAGATACGAGAATTCAGATTCGGTGTTCTTCCCGACAAACTTAAAGCCGGGTAGGAAATCAGCGATTTGGAAAAACATCACATCGGCATATCCGGAATGTATTCAGAGGTTAAGGAATCAGATGCGCATTTCGGTGGGAGATGGGAAACTAACTAGCTTCTGGAATGATGTGTGGATTGGGGATAGACCCCTTAAATTATGTTTCCCTAGAATGTATGCACTTTCAATGAACAAAGAAGGGAAAATTTTCGAGTTCGGTGAGTTCATAGGAAACGTTTGGTCGTGGAATATTAAGCTAAGAAGACCTACTTTCAACTGGGAGGTGGAGGAGTGGGAGTCTTTATTTGAGTGTATCAGGGGCTTCAAACCAAATATGTATATCCCTGATAGCGTAAGATGGACAGCAGGTTCCAATGGCCAGTACACAACCAAGGCTTGGCTCAACTTCAATAATAAACTGGAGGGAGCGGGGGGAAAAATCTGGGAACAGGTTTGGAAAAGCAAAGCACCCCCAAAGGTAAAGTTTTTTGTTTGGAGGGCGCTGAAGGGCAGATTACCGACGGTGGATGAGCTTCAAAAGAGAAGGTGTGCAAGTCAAGCCTCATCGACTTGTGTAATGTGTGGAGTCGAGAGCGAAACAGTCGATCATGTGTTGAACCAATGCGGGAAGGCATGGCGAGTATGGCAGCTATGGCTTGGTCAGTGGAGGATATGTCTAGTTCAACCTAGAACTGTCCGGGAAACTTTCGAAGCATGGGCGGGATTAATGCCGAGAGGTTTCCAAGTCGAGGTGTGGAGCCTTAGTTTCTTTAGCCTTTCGTGGAGCATATGGCTTGCCCGAAACGAAGCCATTTTTAGCAATAAGATGGCAATAGCTTATGGAATTTTCCAGATGGGAATCCTAAGGCTAGGGTGGTGGTGCAAAGCTCTTTGGCCGGAAGAGATAGGAGATCTAAACAGCTTATTGAACTGCCCAAGCAGGTTTAATCGGATTGCCGTACATCATCATAAGGACAAAAGCAGCAGATGGAACCCCCCATGTCCAGGCGAACTCAAATTTAATACCGATGGGGCAGTAAGAGGAAGTTTCGGCAAAGGAGGGATCGGTGGAGTGTTGAGGAATCAAAAGGGGGAGGTTTTGATCAGCTTCTCAAAAATGATTGGCGAAACAGATGCAACTTCGGCTGAGGTGAGAGCAGTTACAGAGGCCATCAGATTGTTCAAAGAGTCAAGATGAAGGAACTCTTGCAAATTGTGTATCGAGACGGATTGCCAATTGGTGGCGAAATGGATGGTAAACCCTGTTTTCTGCCCACCACCATTTAATACGATGATTGCAGCGGCCTTACGGATGGGGCAGGGTATCGAATGGAACATCCAGTTTGCCCCCAGAGATGCAAACACTTTTGCGGATTTCCTAGCAAAGAAAGGAATAGACAGAAGGGATGATGCAATATGGCGATTGTGTGAGGGTAATTCTAATTGAATGGGATGTGAAGGCAGCTGCAGCAAGGGATGGTGGTTTTGCGGTGGTCTAATAGCTGAGTGAAGGGCTACTAGCTTTTCGAAGCTAGAATTCATGCGGGCAAATGGGTTCATTATCTCTTCGTGTATCAAGCATGTATTAACCAAGTTTCATAGCACTCTTTTTCCTCCAATTAGGGGTAGGGAGGTTTTTTAATGAGGCTTGAAACCTTGGTTCATCAAAATAAGTTAATAAAACCCCATTTTCAAAAAAAAAGATTAAGGGGAAATTAAAATTAGGATTTTGATCCATTAAAAAAATTGAAATTTTGATTGATAATGAATTTTTCTTGGACTTTTCGTTAAGAAATTGATCTTGAAGTTGATTCATGGAGAAGAAGAAGATCGATTATTTGGATGAGATTATATAATATATTTGATGAATTTTATCTCAATTTGAAGGTTGGTCTGGTGAGTAGGTGTTAAGCTTTTCATCCACTAGACTTGGGTTCAAATCCCATTATTCTTATGTTATAATTTTAATTATTTACTTTAAAACCAAAAATTATTTTTGAAAAAAAATGTGATGCTACGTCATCATTTCTTGCCATGTGGCATGCCACATCATCGATGGGTGTTGACCGTTAGTTGACTAATAATTTTCATCTAATTAGGGTGAATTTTGAACGAAAATAAAACGTTAGGAGTGTGTAATTTGCACTAAAAAATAATATGGGCTAAAGTGACCAAAAGGTCAAACGTTGGGGGCTAATTTTAACTTTAAGCCTACAAAAATAACATGAAAAAATGTTATTAGATGGCTCCATGGATGACGTGATAGTCAAACTCATCTAATAATTTTTCTTTGTGAGGATTGTTAATGAGTCAATATAATTTTCATCTTTGGCTACGTACATATTTTAATATTTAAATTTAATTACAAATTTTTATTTGATATTTATTTTTATTAAATATTTGAATTTAAATTCTGTTGTACAAATTATCTTAGGGGTGCAACTTCGGTAAATTTTTTTTCTTCAAAAAATTAAGTCATGAACTGATACATGAACTTAATTTCTTGGTACAAATTATCACACCTTAATTATAATAGAATTTTTAAAATTAGATTGTGAAATAAATAGTTATCTAAAAAAATGTGAAATAAATATCACCGGTTTAAACACAATATACTAAATATATGTATTTTATATATGTATATGTTTGATGTCTACACGTAAAAAGAATTAGATACAATACACACATTTTTTGTACACAATTCGAAAGATTTTTTTATACATGTACATAAATCATAAAATCTAATTTTAGTGAATGATGGGAATAAAGAATATCATTGGGGAATTGAGATGGTCACACGAATTTTTCTTTTTCAAAGGATGAGGAAACAATGAATATTAAGAAGTAAATAAAGGTAGACAGTCAAACAATAATGGTCATGGAATTAGAAAAAAAGGGTGATCATGATTTAATATTGTTATATACCCCATTAAACAAGCATTTCTCTTATTTTTTCCTTCAAAAAATAAGATATTACAATTAAAAACTTGATTTTCTTTCTAAAAATGGGTTCAATAAAAAGCCTTTAATGCAATGGTTCTTACAAATATATATATATATATATACATATATTTATTAAATAGTATGTCTTAAATATACTCTAAAAGGTAGTATACATGAAATCTATCGATCAACTTGGTGAGAATTGGGTGGTAAGTATCCGAAAATATTGTGGGGATCTGAACCGACAAGGATGGAGAATAATTAAAATCTTTACCTACAGGGACGGGGAAGTTTTATCACCGAAGCTCAATAGGGATGAAGACAAGAATTTCTATATCCAAACTGTGGGGATAACCGAACTGTAATTGTATAAATAACTGTGGAGATCCCCGAAACTTTATAAGATTTTTAAAAAATATATACTTATTTATCTATATACCCCTAATATATATCTTAATAAAAAAACCTAACTATATTATTTTCACTTCAACTTTCTCTCAACATTTTCTATTTTAATTTTTACATATAAGCTAAAACTCTCATCTAAATCTTCACCAACACAACACCCTTTCAATCTTCATCATCTCGCAACTGCTTCCGATCGAAGTATCCAAACTTTATATTTTGAACAGAATTGACCATTTATTTTGTTTAATTTTGGGGATGAGGATTCTCCAAAAACCACGGGGATCCGCACAGGGAGGGTATGAGGATGAGAAAATCCTCGAAGCATTTAATGGGGATTCTTCAAAATCGTAATTGCAAATGTTGGGGACGGAGTGTGGAATGCAAAATCTTAACTGCAAGTTTTAGGGTTTAGGGACTCTATTTAGGGTTTGTGAGTTTAGAATTTAGTGATCGTAAATAGAATTTAGGGTTTATGGTTATAATTTAGGGTTTCTAGGTTAAAACCTAGATCCTCAACATATTACCATAAAACATAAACCCTAACCAATAAACCCTAAATCCAAACCCTAACATCTAAATTTTAACCATTACCCATAAATTCTAAACCCTACACCCTAAACTAAGTCCTTAGACTCTAAAACTAAGGCATTTGTGAAAATTTTGTATTGGATATAAATCCATAAAAATATATAAAAAAACTATTTCAAAAAGTGTGTGTATATATATGTATATATATATATATATAAACATTTTCCCTTGTTAATTTGTTGGTAAACCAACTATATATTCAATTAATTATAATGGTTTTGTTTGAACATCGTACTATTAATTTTGTCAAAAAAAATTCTAAATTAAGTCTTTAAACCCTAAAACTAAGACATTTGTGAAAACTTTGTAGTGGATATAAATCCATAAAAATATATATAAAAAAACTATTTCAAAAAGTATATATATATATATATATATATATATATATATATATATATATGGGTTAGGATCAAGTTACACTGTGTAAAACTCTTTAAGTTTTACACCTTTTTTGGATCGTTGGATGACTGAAACGGATGGATGAGATTAACAGTAAATTATGTGAAGATTATCACTTGGGAATTAAAAACACGGAGTTAATCTCAACCATTCATTTCTCTCATCCAACGATCCAAAAAAGGTGTAAAACTTAAAGAGTTTTACACAGTGTAACTTGATCCTAACCCTATATATATATATATATATATATATATATATATATATATATATAAACATTTCCCCCTGTTGATTTGTTGGTAAACCAACTATATATCCACTTAATTATAATGGTTTTGTTTGAACATCGTATTATTAATTTTGTCAAAAAGATCACTTAATTATTTAAATAGTCTATTGACCGTTAAAAGTTAACGGAGATGTTGACGTGATAATTAGGTTAATATGTATGATTACACATTAAGTCATCATTACTTACACATTCAATCAACTTGATCCTCAATTTAGATAAATCAACAACTTTAACCCTCTAAATTTAAAATGTATATATATTATGAATTGCATTGTGTCACGGGGTCAGAGTCTTGGCGCAGGGACATAGCCCCCGTGCGGCAACCCATGGCTCTCACCAGCCTGGGGCTCAGCCTTTTCCACTCGATGCTTACTGGTTTCACCCTCCCATGGGCTCATCAGGGAAGTGGGGACAGCTCCTGACCAGTGTGGTGCCTAACCAGCACGCCCGTCCCCAGGACTGAACGGCTATACGACACGTACTACACTCTTAATGCTATCCCGCATCCCAACTTAAGCACGACCAGCAAGCATCTCGTCACGGTCTTGCCTATCACGCAAACGGACCGTGATAATCTCCCCCACTCAATTCATGCACGCCCTCGTGCATGGGGAGAAAACTCGTTCCCTCTTCTATGAGGAACTAGCCCAGATCTAGTGGGCAATTCTCTGCCTGCTCGCCCTCATCACCGAGGTTCTGCGAGTGCTTGGCGAACTTTCGCTGCGGCTTCCTGCATACCCGACCTCGTCTCAATCTCTTTATAGAGGCCCCACTCGCGAACACCACTTCACTCGGGTGCGAGACACATGCTCGTCCACTTGACTCGCTATGCGCAGCACATGGAGCGCTTGGTAAGCTCACAGCTAGCACACAGTCCTGCGCTGATACCATCTGTCACGGGGTCAGAGTCTTGGCGCAGGGACATGGCCCCAGTGCGGCAACCCAGGGCTCTTTTCAGCCTGAGGCTCAGCCTTTTCCACTCGATGCTTACTGGTTTCGCCCTCCCATTGGCTCATCAGGGAAGCGGGGACAGCTCCCGACCAGCGTGGTGCCTAACCAGCACGCCCGTCCCCAGGACTGAACGGCTGTACGACACGTACTTCACCCTTAATGTTATCCCGCATCCCGACTTAAGCACGACCAGCAAGCATCTCGTCACGGTCTTGCCTATCACGCAAACGGACCATGACAATTGCATACTATATATATTAGTTAATTAACTAACTTTTTTACTATATTAAATAAAAGGAAAACTAGCGGTTAAATTAGGGGAATGGTAAAAAAGTTTTTTTTATTTATTTAAAAAATAGTTCATGGGAGAAAATATTTAGAGAATTAGTTGTTTTCTACAACGGCAAGGGGAGTCATCACCAGTTGTGGACGACATCCATGAGTGGGGTGGGAGTCGCTGGCAGCTTCCGATTGCATTTGAGTGTAAAATTTTAAAGTTATTAAACTATAATTAAAGCTCAAAACTTTGAAATGTCATAATTTTTTGCTTGAGCGTCTAATTGAGATATATTTTTTTGAATTCACAAAACATTTTTAGATCTACACCCTGGTAAGGTGACATAATCATTTTGTTACTGTCTTCATCCAAAAAAAACTTTGTTTTGGCCTTCGTTTTTATTTCTCCAATTTTTATCAAAATTTTTAAATCTTTGACTTCGATCTTTTATAATCTGACGTGCTTCAAAGTTTGATTTTTCTATACAAAATTATAACATTATTCATAAGGATTTGATACGTGTACTTTCACTACTTATAATTATTGTACTTAGGACCAAAATGAAAAATTTCAATCACAAGCAAATATTGTAAACAAAAATAGAGAAATACATATTATAAATTTGGACGTATTTTTAATGATCGATTATAATTTTTTTTTCAATTTTATATTGATTGTTATTGGGCTTATAGTTATAGGTATGATACCTACACATGATTATGTAATTGACAACATTTCGGCCCTGTTTGGCAATTAGCAGATAGCTGATAGCGGATTACATTAACTGATAGTTGATAGCTGATTGCATTAGCTGATTTGACTAGCGGATTGTATTAGCTGATTGTATAAAAGTGTTTGGTAAAATTAACTGATAGCTGATAGCTGTTTGATTATTTAAACAAGCAAAATGACATATAAGGACATGATTATATTCAATACTTGTTTTAATAATTTATCAGTTGTGAATATTTTGTATCGAATAAATATTAATTAGATTTGTAAAAATTATTTTTAATATAAATTATCTAAACATATTTGAAAGATTTATATATTAATTTATTATTTATATAATTATTAAAAAAATTATATGCACACATAAATATGTGATAATAAAAAATAGAATTAACTTACAAATGTCACCATATAAATTAGTAGTAACAACAAATAAGTCCAATATTTAATATGTTATTATTTATATTAAAAAATGTTATTATTTAATTTAGGTTATTTGGAGATTTTTGGTAATTGTGAAGGGTAAAAGAGTCATTACAACTCTAATATCAAACCTCTAATCTCAAAAAGCTCATATCAGAAGCTTTTTCACCCCAATCCGCTCTTTCAATCCGTTATTTACCAAACATCAATATTAACGGATTTGACTAGTCAAACCTCTAATTATACCTTAAACCTCTAATTTTTGCCCAAACATCTGTTTACCAAACAAGCCTTCCTTTTACCGTCTACACATTTTTTTTTAAATCGCTTACACAATTTCTATTGTAGACAATATCATTCACATGGAGGACTTAATTAGTTAGTAGCTATTACCATGAAAGTTCCATTATTATTAGGGTAATCTTCATCGGTGGTCCCTTTTGTTTAGGGTGTGTTCTATTTTGGTCACTAAAATTTAAAAAAGATTATTTTGGTCACTTATGTTTAGAATCGTTTCTATTTTAGTCCCTTGGCCGTTAGTCTCCGTTACTTAAAAAAATTAGTTTCTAATTTAACCCCCAAATTTTTAAAATTTTATTTTTCACCATCTTCCCCAAAAATTATAAAACTAAAACCCCAGAAATTTAATTAAAAAATATATTAGTAATTTCTAGGCTTAATACAACCTTTTCCTCTAAACTATACACGATTTCCCAACTTGCCCCCTAAACTTTATTTTGCCCACTTTTTTCCCTTAAACAATTCACCGATACCCATTTTGCCATATTCCGTTACCTTTTTTCGTTAAAAAAAATTTCGGCCAATAATATCCTGCCACGTCATCAACGGGTTGACTAAGTCAATCTGGCTGGTTTTATTTAAAGGGTAAATGACATGTCAAGTCTGTCAGGTTTGTTTTTTTTTTGTTCAATTTAGTCACTGAAAAGTCTATTTTTACCTTAAATTGACCCATATTTGTTTCTAATTTTTATAATTTAGTCCATTATTTGTTATTATTAATAATATTATTTTATTAAAATGTTAATATTTAATAAAAATAAATAAAAACAAATATTTTAATACTAAATTAGTAATTTTTTAGATTCGAATTCCAATTAAATTCTAATTATTAATTCTAATTTCACTATATTTGAATTATAGTTTTTGAGTAAAATTCAAATTATATTCAAATCATGTTCATATTATATTTGAATCATATTCAAATTATATTTGAATCATCTTCTAATTATATTCGAATTATTAATTCGAATTTTGCTATATTCGAAATATATTTTTTGAGCAAAATTCAAATTATATTAGAATTATATTTGAACCATGTCTATATTATATTCGAATCATATTAAATTTATTTTCGAAATATAATTTGAATATGATTCGAATATAATATGAACATGATTCGAATATAATTCTAATATAATTACAAGTTTTATAATTTTTGGAGAAGATGGTGAAAAATATAATTTTAAAAATTTGGGGTTAAATTAAAAACTAACTTTTTTAAGTAACGGAGACTAACGGCCAAGGGACCAAAATAGAAACGATTCTAAACATAAGTGACCAGAATAATCTTTTTTGAAATTTGGTGACCAAAATAGAACACACCCTAAACAAAAGGGACCACCGGTGAAGATTACCCTTATTATTATTATTGTTATTGTTATTGTTATTGTTAACACTTTGCATTTTAGCCCTCTATTTTTAGTTTTTTTCTTCTTCTTCATTTTAGTACTTAAATGCCATTAAAAAAACATCTTGTTCCACCTAATTAGATGAAACACACCGTTTAAATAAAAGGGATAAACAAGTGTTGATGTAAGTATTTATATAAATTATCATTTAAATCCATCTAATTTTATTTTTTACATTCTAGTCACAAATGCAAAAAAAAGACCCAAAGTCACCGGAAGTTGTCTACGAATCCCACCCACCTATTTATTTCGTTCAAAGCTGATGGCGATTCCCCTGGCCGCAATAGAAATAAAAAAATTCCCTAAATAATTTCTCACATGGAGTATTTTTCAAATAAAAAACTCGGCGCGAGAAAGGAACAATCTTTGGTCTCTTTCAATGCTTTGGCTGGGTGTTTTAATCCAAACACGATTCGGGTGGTGAGGAACATCAAAGGCAAGCCGATTCGCATCTTAATCGATGGGGGTAGCACACATAATTTTGTGCAGTCCCGAGTTGCCAAATTTCTTGACATGCCGGTCACAGCCGCGCCTAATTTTCGTGTCATGGTGGGGAATGGTGATAAACTTCCAAATGAAGGGTGTGTCCGTAACCTTCATCTCCACGTACAAGGCACCAATGTGTGCACTAATTTTTATGTTTTACCATTTGAAGGCACAAAGATGGTGTTGGGTGTTGCTTGGATGGCCACTCTCGGGCCGATCACAATGGACTTTTCGACACTACAATTTCAGTTTCGCATTGGGGATCACGTGCATTGTTGACAGGGTGAACGTTTTTCTAGTCCTCAACCGGTGCAGCTTCAGTCACTCCGATGTGTTTCCACAACACATGCCGCGGCTTACTACTATTATTTCCGACTACAATATGATTCTAAGGATACTACAGATGATATGCCTTCAGATATGACTAACTTGTTGTTGGAGTTTGCGTTTGTTTTTGAAGAACCACATGACCTGCCACCTATTTGACTGAATGATCATGCTATTCACTTGGAACCGTTAGCTAATCCAGTGAATGTTCACCCTTACCGTTATCCGTACTTCCAAAAGACTGGAGTTGAGAGGCAGGTGTAAATCATGCTCGATAATCACTTGATCTGAAGGAGTACTAATCCTTTTTCTTCTCCGGTATTACTTGTTAAGAAAAGGATGGGACACAACCTTTTTGTGTGGATTATAGAGCTTTGAATGCTGTCACTGTGAAAGATAAATTACCAATTCCCACAATTGATGAATTGT
Source organism: Hibiscus tridactylites (assembly GCA_958450335.1). NCBI lineage: Eukaryota > Viridiplantae > Streptophyta > Magnoliopsida > Malvales > Malvaceae > Hibiscus > Hibiscus tridactylites. The sequence continues at coordinate 10,647,722 of OY288287.1, forward strand.
TCGATGAATTGGGTTCTTCTCGTTTTTTCTCTAAGCTTGACCTTTTGGTTGGGTATCATCAGATTCGTGTCAAGGAATCAGATGTCCATAAAACCGTATTTCGCACCCACGAAGGTCATTACGAGTTCCTTGTCATGCCCTTCGGCTTGACAAATGCGCCAACAACTTTTCAAGCTACTATGCATGAGATGTTTAGGCCCTATCTGCGTAGATTTGTGCTCATTTTTATCGATGATATTCTGATTTATAGTGCTTCTTGGTCGGATCATTTACATCATGTTCTATTAGTTTTGCAATGTTTATAGGACCATGGCTTTGTGGCCAAGCGAAGAAAGTGCACCTTTGGCCGCACCTCTATTGACTATTTGGGACATCTGGTTTCAGGTGACGAGCTTCAAGTCAATCATGGTAAAGTGGTAGCCATTCGTTCGTGGCCTACTCCAACAACCGCGAATGATGTTCGCAGTTTTTTTGGGTATGGCAAGCTATTACTGCAAATTTATTAAAGGTTTTGCTTCGATTGCTTATCTGATTTTGGATTTGTTGCACAAAGGTGTGCCATTCCTATGGTGGACTGCCGAGGCTCAAGCGACAATGGACCATTTAAAATCTTGTTTATGCACTGCTTCTGTGCTTGGCCTACCAAACTTTGAGTTGCCCTTTCAGGTTGAAACCGACGCGTCTGGTACAGGGGTCGGAGCTGTTTTGTCTCAAGATGGTCGACCGTTGGTGTTGTTTAGCCAGAAATTATGTCCGCGCATGCAACATGCTTCTACCTATAGTAGGGAAATGTTTTCTATTGCCCAGGCCGTAGTGAAATGGCGTCAATACCTTGTGGGTCGCCGATTCATTATTTTTACCGACCAACATTCCTTGCGTGAGCTGAATCAACAAACCATCCAGACCCCTGAGCAACAACGCTGGTTGTCCAAGCTTGTTGGGTACGATTTCGACATTCAATATCCCCCCTGGGCAAATTGAATAATGTAGCAGATGCTTTTTTCCAGGGAACCAGAGGCTATGCTGTTGTCTTTCTCTCGACCTCTGTTGGGTATTCTTAACGCTATTCGAGCAGCAACAACTACTGATCCCGCGCTTCAGCACATTCTTACCACCATGACTTTGGGTGGCAATAAGTTTCCTGGTTATGAAGAACATGAGGGTTTACTATTGCTGTGTGGGCGTGTTGTGATTCCTAAGGAGACGATGTTGCGGACTTTGTTATTGCAATAGTTTCATTGTTCGATTTTGGGAGGACATGTTGGCATTAATCGAACCTTTCACCGTTTGGCTGCGAACCTTTATTGGGATGATATGCGTAAGGATGTTCGTGTCTTTGTGACCGAATGTCAGGTTTGCCAGCGTATGAAGAGCACGGGTTTGGCTCATGTCGGTTTATTACAACCGTTGCCAATTCCAACACGGGTTTTCGAGGATATTTCGATGGATTTCATTGTTGGTTTGCCAACATCCGATGGCAAGAAAGTTATTTTTGTGGTGGTTGATCGCTTTACTAAGTATGGACATTTCTTTGCCCTCCCCCGTCACTTTGACAGCGTTTTGGTTGCTCAAGTTTTGCTCCAAAGGGTCATTAAGCTGCATGGTATTCCTCGAACCATTGTTAGCGACCGCGATCGTATTTTTGTGAGCGATATGTGGACTGAATTGGCTAAGTTACAAGGTACTGAGCTGTGTTTCTCTTCACCTATCATCCTCAATCCGATAGGCAAACCAAGGCTTTGAATCGTTTCCTTGAGATGTATTTACGTTGTATCGTTGCTAATGATCCCCGTAAATGGTGTAAATATTTTCCTTGGGCGAAGTATTGGTATAACACGGCCTATCAATCTTCTGCTAGAATGACTCATTTTCGGGCTCTGTATGGTCGCGAACCTCCTACGATTCTCTCCTATTTTGAAGGTTGTTCGCGGCATGATCAGTTGGCTTAAGAGTTATTAGACCGTGATGTTGTTCTTAAGGAATTGAAACGCAACTTAGAGGCTGCACAGAACCGTATGAAGCTTCAAGCAGACAAGCATCATCGGGAATTGACTTTGGATGAATGGAGTTGGGTCTTTGTACGTCTTCAGCCATATCGACAATTGTCTCTTCGGTTACAACGACAACACAAACTCAACCCTCGTTATTTTGACCCTTATCGCATTATGAAACGGATTGGTCAAGTCGCTTACAAGCTTGAATTACCTGACTCTACTCGCATTCATCCTGTTTTCCACATTTCACAACTCAAGTCGTGCAAGGGTGTGCCATTACAGCATATTACGCCATTGCCGTTACTCGGCGAGGATGTGGGTCCGCTGGTTTCTGCTCCAAACCTTGAGGACAAGGTACATTCTTCAGGAGAGGGTGATGTTACGGATTTACAAGAGACTGCAACAACCAAGAATGATCAAACGACCACCCAGACTGTCGAGGGATTGCGCAGAAGCTGCTGAGAGATGAGGACACCTGGGAGGCTAACCGATGTTGTCGTTTCTTAGTTTGAGAAGTTATAAATAAGTTGTTTTTGTAATGAGTGTGGCATAAAAAACCTCTGGAGTTTTTATCCCAAACTTCTATCTAAAATTTCTTCCTTCTATTCTATCTTTTACTTTTCCCTTCATCGTTCCTATTTGAATATCACCAACCCTGAAAGAATATTTTTTTCCCTAATTTAACCTAAAAGGGCACCATATTCAATTTGGGTCAAAACCTAATATTTTTTCCTTTTCTTCTCAACCACCATCCTCCAAGTTTCTACTGTCGACAGCCTCATCCTTGCACACATCTCTTGTTGCGCATCTGCTTGACTTTGCAAAGGATTTAGAATCATTTCTGGACTGAATTTGTCTGCAGCCACTGAATGAAGTGAGGAATGAAGCAATGAAATGTGTAGAAAGAAAGGGCATAGAGCTTCTTTGGAAACTAGTTCAAGTAATGCCACATGATTTAAGTTTCGTATTTGCTTTTACACCATTGAAGATTATATTTCTTACAATTTATACTTACATCATCGAAGATCCATGAACTTGGGACTGATTGGGTCTATTTATTTGATTACTAATATATTAAAACAATGAAAATTGCACATGTAATCTAGTATATGTAAAAAAGGAAAAAGGGGGTTGGAGGTGAATAATTGGGTTTCCACACAAATTTGGATTATGGGGTTGGCCAATGTTTATTGGTTCATTCAATTGAAAACTAACACAATATGGTTTTGAGATAAGATTGAGTTTTCTTATACAATTGTTGGTTTGTGATTTAGAGCTTTGGACCTTTACTCATTCCTTTTCAAGAAAGCATCGAGGGAAATGAGTGTCAAGGGATGATTTGATCCCAAATATACAGTGTTGACGAGGGGTGATGATATATTTATGAATTAAATTGATATAAGTTTTAAATTCAAAGGGTTAAATTTGTTAATTTATTTAGATTTAAGACCAAATTGATTGAATGTGAAAGTAATGAGGATCAATTATGTACACACAATTTTATTTAACTGTCATATCAATATTTCAGTTAACTTTTAACGATTAATAGTTTGATTGATACTATTTAAATAGTATGTGACCCGATTAACAAAATAAATAGTTTGGCGGTCAAAATAGAACCAACCCTATAGTTAAGTGACTATAGAGGTAGTTTATCCTTATTTTTTAACCTAATGCAAAAAGACAAAGATATAAAGTCAAAAAACCCATTAACATTTGACTGAATAATCATTTTGTCCCCTATTTTTTTGAACTAATTTAACCCTCAACGTTTCATTTAGATCAAAATGACCCATCTGTGGATGAAAATTGTTAGTTAACTAACGGTAATTGGCTTGAAATGATGTGACAAACCTACATGACAGTGTCATATAGACAAAGGTGTTGACTTGAAAGAATATCACATTAGTCAAAAAAAATTATTTTATAAAATTATATAAAATTATTTTATCTACTGACGTGTCATTCATCCAAGTCATTTTAAGTTGTTTATCGTTAGTTGACTAACAATTTTCATCCGCAAAGGGGTCATTTTGACCCAAAATAAAACTTTAGGGGTTAAATTGATTTGAAAAAGAATATGAGTCAAAATGACTATTTAGTCAAACGTTATGGGCATTTTTTTGGCATTATACCAAAAAGACAATGTGGTTTAAGTGGGGTAATTTACTTTGTGAGTCCTTAAACTTAATATCAACTTTCATATAAGTAAAAAAACTTTTTATTCAATTAAATTAAATTATTAATTTAATATCAACTTTCATATTTGTTACAAAATTTTTAATTGATCAAATCACAACTTTGAACATATGTTATTAATAAATGGTGGAAGGACCTTTTTTGGCCCCTCAACATTACTAGTTTAGTTTCCTTTTTGGCTCTTAAGCTTTTATTATTTTTTCTTTCTAAATTGATCCAAATGTGACACATTATCAAAAAAATGAAAAAGTTTAAAATTTTTTGTCAGTACTAAAATACTGATGTAAACCATTTTACAATTTTTATTTTTGAAATTTTTTATGATCTAATAGGGACAGAAAAATACCTGCCAACAACATTTGAATAAGGACAAAATATTGTATGTCATCTTAATAGATAATTTGATAAAATTAAAAATAAAACTCCAGTGTCAAAATATTGTAATAAAAGTATAAGGACTAAAATGAATAAAATGGTAAAGTTGAGGGGTAAAAAGATTATTCCGGCATAACAAACTAGGTCATTTAAATCGAATCCCTTAAATAATTCTGACATAAAAATCAATTTAACATCACCAAACAGTATTTTTAGTACCTTTTCATATTGGCCTTTTAAGATTCATTTTACAAAGCAAAACAATACTGTCAATATAAAATTTCACATACACATATAATAAACTTTTTGCAATTATGTTGATGAGATCAAAACTTAAGTTATGTATTTAGAATTAAAAAGATACAAAAGATTTAATTTATTAATAATAAAATTTATTGATTTAATTTAATGTAATAAAATTAAAGATATTTGACGTAAATGGAAGTTGTGCTAAATTCAACCAGAGGCGGAATGTAAGCATGACATGTGGAGGCCACCATTCTTCCTAGATTTTGAAAAATTGTTAAAAGTCTCTTGAAGTTTTAATTATTTTTTATTTGATCTCTTTAAAATTTTTAAAAATTAATATTAAGTTTTAAATTTTCAAACAATTTTAATTAAACCCCTCTCATATTTTTTATGGTTCTTATTAAATCTCTCAAAAGTATTAAAATTTTTAGTTATACCCTCAAATTTTTTTAAAACTTAAGTTTAAGCCTCTAATTTGTTTAAAAGTTTAAGTTGACCCCCTAACTTTTACTCCAAGTTTCGCCACTGAATTAAATGATTAATGATTGCAAATTACAGGTTTAAATGTTAGAACGTTACTCGCATGCCCCTAACTCTTACTCCAAGTCCCGCCACTAAATTTAATAATTCACGATTACAAATTACCTGTTTAAATGATTTAACGTTACTCATAATTTCTCCATCTTCTGCCTTTATTCCTCTAATCACACACCTGTAACACCCATGAATTATGGTTATTTAAAAGTATTCAAAAGAAAAAAAAAAGAAAAAAAGGGAAATAATAATGAGATAAAATAAAAATGAGTGTTGCGTGTAAAAGTGTCTATCGCAATGTAGTGCAAGTGTACACGACGCAAGTAGTAAAGTGATACGGAAGTATCGGATCGTCTCCACATGGACTGGGCTAATAGCTTCACCTTGGATTACTGCACGAAGGTAAAAAGAATAGTTTAATATGTTGTCACGAAAATAATAAAGAGTACTGGAAAATAAGATTAAAAGAATCAAGATAGAGAGAATGGGCTGGTATTGAATTGCTCAGTAGTGCAGGTGTTGCAAAGTCTAGGAATATATGCTCTGTCGTCGTCCCTGTCGCGGCAGCACCCGTCGCGGCAACGGTCTGTTGTTAGTCGCGGCAGCGATCACACAACTATGTACTTCAAGCTTGGCAAGAATCCCTGCTGTGCCTTGGCCTATCCCTAGGTCCAAGTCTGTCGATGAACACGTCTTTGATAATACCTCCCGGCGTGAATCGAAGGATGAACACCGATGTTGATGAATTCTTCTTTAGCCACTTAACCTCGTCCTATCCCTAGGTCCGAGATAGTTCAACTATAAACTAGAGAACTCGCACTTATTCCTTTCGTATACTTAACTCTCCCGATATTAAGTAAATAGATAATCTCACAATGCTCTCCCGATACTCTTACAAGATGTTAATAACCCGAATAAGAGAATTTGAAGTTTATTTTATTGAACAGAAAATTCCTAAAACAAAAGCAATCATTGCAACTACTTTACAAATCAACCGGTGGCCCTAGGGGGAATTTAAAACATGTTGAGAAGGGGAAAACGGCTAGGGCTTTGGGAAGAAGGCTAGAGATAGGTGATGTCCCCTCCTAGGTCGAATTCCATGCCTTTATATAGGCTTTGGGTTCAAGTTTTCTAATATGGAAAGAATACAAGTTTAAATTAAAGTACAACTCTATTAAAGACTAAATCTTCAGAGAATATATCTTTAATTCGTCCTTCCTTCTTGCTTGGAGTTTCTTCCTTGAACTTTGGGCTTGGCCTTCATTCTGATCTAGGACTTGGAAAAATATAAGGGTATTCCACGACAAACGGGCTTAATTTTCTCTTTCTGTCGAGGCCCACTTTGCTTCTTCTCCTCAAAACTGCTGTCGTCCTTGGCTGCCACGGCGGCGACCATGGCAGCATTGTCCTCCTCGACTGCTCATCTAGTTCCAGCTTTTCTGCATCACTGCCCAGCGCCTGCTTCTCCATCTGCTACAACAGCAACCTGCAAAAGCAACCAATTTCAGTAGAAACTGTGCCATTTAATATATTTGTGATGTATAACTGAAAACTAACCTAAATGCAATGAATTATGCTTGAATGCAGCAGAAATATGGGTTAAATAGGGGGTAAATAATAGAACTTTTACACACTCAACACACCCCCAAACTCAAGTTTTTGCTTGCCCTCAAGTAATTCAGACCTAATTTTTTTTTGTTTTGGCTTAAAACAGTGAACTTTCCCTTACCTTCCATTCATTCTCTATTGACAGCAGCACCTTGTCGGATAATTTAGGATTCGTCCGGAATCTTGCTATAGTCCTCGTGCAGTGTGTGCATACTTGTGAACAATTATATGCCAAGACTCCCTTAGTTTTACTAGAATATTTCAGCCTCTAACTTCCTAGAGCCGGTTTCGACTCGATTTAATTTTTTTTAAATGCACTTCTTATGCTCCTTTAATTTTTTTTGGTTTAGACTCGATTTTTTTAAGCTTAAGTTTAACTAGAGCCGGTTTCGGGCACCTCTAGCTAACTTCCTAGAGCCGGTTTCGGGCACCTCTAGGTGTATTGAGTCTATTTTGCTAAACTTCTTTTCCTAGAGCCAGTGTTAGGCACCTCTAGGGGATATTCAAGTGTTAAGCTTCCTATTCTAGTTAACTAGTAGAGTTGTAGGCAGTATAACAGTCACAAATAGTGGTGAAGTTTCAGAACTATAGAAAGGCTCTAAACTGCTCCTAAAACTATCCTAGAGGCACTGCCACGACAAAGCTGTCACGACAGGTAAATTCAGTTCAAAGACTTAAGCCAAACTTTTCATCATATTTTTTTATAGCGAAAATAAACTAAGTAAAAGACACAATTTTTAAACTAAATAAGACTCCATTAATGGAGGGATGCCACCCCAAACTCAAGGGTTGCATTACCCTCAATGCAAATGAAAATTAAAAGAAAAGAAAAGTACATCACAAAATATATAAAAGCAGACAGCAAAATAAGGTAAGAAACTCAAATTTTATGCGTTGTCGTCGCTGTTGCTGCTAAGGTGGATCTGTCTGCGGGCAGGGGCCTTCTTAACTGGCTGGCGAATGGGGGAGGCGGATGTGTTCTTCATTTTGGCCTCTCTTGGAGGTTGAATTCGGGTATGGGAGATGTGAGTGGGTTTCTCCACTACCTGTACCTCCGAGCTACTGCTGCTGCTGTCACTACTGCTGCCGCTGATACTACCGCTATCCTTCTTGTTCTTATCTGCCATTGTCTTTTGCCGCTTTACCGGTGTGAATTCTTTGGACAAATTCCTCCTAACAGAGGGTTCATCGTCAGATTCCTCCCAAATTGAGGAAGAGGAGAAACCGGCTATGAATGCATCGAGTGCTTCCGAGGGCATTCTCCTCTTGGTTCCACGGGCAGAGGTATCAGCTGTGCGGTTGCTGCCTGCAGCTGTCGTGGCAGGAGTTGGTGTGGACACTGCAGAAGGTGTCTTGGGTGTGGCAGCAGGTGTAGGGGTATGGGCAGGGGTGGTGGCAGCAAAATATTAGGATGGAAAGGTAGGAAATACAGCATAAGGGAAATTAAGAGAAATTTGAATGAATTGTACCGTAGCTGTAGTGAAATCCCTGATAAAGCTCATGAGGCCGAGCTGTCGTTCCTCCATCTTTTGTATGGCAGCAAGGATCTGGGAGGAGGTGTCGGCCGGAGGTGTTGCTGCTGTACGCTGCCTGGGTTCTGTGGCAGCAGGTTCAGCGTCTATCGGTTCTGTCGTCTCTGCTGCCGTAGCAGTGGGGTCGAAAGATGACAGCGGGGTGGCAGCAGTAAGTTCCATCAAGCTGAGTATATTTTTCTCAGTCCAACCCTTATCTTGGACTCGTAGATCAGTGGCAGCTTCTGGTACATGATGGCCGCGACAGAGGGCTATGATGAGATAGGGAAGGTAAAGTGGTCCTGTCGGCTGGTGTGCGCACTCCAAAATACTCTCCTGGATGTAGCTGCCCACATTAATAGGTCTCTCATGTAGAATAGAATGAATGAGAGCTAACCTGGGTTGGTCGACGGTTGTATTGTGCGAGGATGGCATGATTCACTTTTTAATGAAAGCGTTCCACAGTTTAGCTTCTAGGATGAGTTGCGTTCTCTTCACCGTCCTCAGATTCTTAGGATTAGTGTTCCACTGAGTACCTTCATCCGTGAGCTCTGCCATGACAGCATCGTAGGCAGCAGGGTCTAAGCTGTCCAGAAATTGCTGGTGACCATCCTCGTTGCTGCCCACATAAAATCCGTATAGAGTGTTGATATATTCTAGCTCAAATGGCACCTCTATCCCTCTAATGGTGACTGTTGTCGCGTTTCTGCTGCTGATGGCAGCATAGAAATCTCTGACCAGAGACACATTCATCTCCTCTGGTTGTTCTGCGAACATCTGCCACTGTAGGGCCTTGATTTTCCTAGCGATGAATGGATGCATTCCCAAATTCCCTTCCTTGGAAGTGTAGATAAAACCCTTCTCTTCCCACATGTCACGTATCTGGAAGGATCGTGGGGTTGATGCTGTCGGGGTAGAGCCTGAAGCAGCACTTCTGCGGGTGTTTCTAGAAGACATGGTTGCAAGGATTGTAAGAAGAAAAATGAAAGCAAGTAAAAATTTCTAGAGGATGCAAGTAAGAAGAGTAGAAGTGAGTGAAAAATGAATAGTAAAACGGGGTTTATAAAGAGAAGAGTTTGCTGCCCGATGGAGCTGTAACGGTAGTCGCGAATAACGGGGCCAACTGTTACGCGGTTTCTAACGCGCCTGTCACGCATTTCCGTGTCTACTGCGCGTCTGTTATGCGTTTGCGTGTCTGTCGCGACAGCGTGTCGACAGGCTGTATTTTCCGCGTCTGTCGCGGCAGCTGTAACGACAGGTTCCAAAGTTGGGCTTTTTGGGCTGATGGAAGGATGGTGGGCTGACTTCACTTCTTCTTTTCTTCTTGTCTCCTTTATTTCCTAAAAATAATAAAAATAAAAACGTTATAAAATAAATCTAATTTCCTAATATATAAATAATAAATAATAAAAATAATTAAAAATAAAATTTAGGTTAAATTAGGGATGCCAGATGGGGCATCTCCTAAGGTAACCACTTCCTGCATTCTTGGGGCTTCAGTCCCCTGATAATGCTTTAATCGCTGTCCATTGACTTTGAATGGGTGCCCGTCTTTTAAAGATCTGATCGTGATGACACCATGGGGAAAAACCTGAACCACTTGGAATGGGCCAGACCATCTAGATTTCAGCTTCCCTGTGAAGAGTTTCAACCTAGAGTTAAATAACAACACAAGCTGCCCTGGGCAGAACTGTCGTGGCAACAACTTCTTGTCATGCCACTTCTTGGTTTTGTCCTTGTAGATTCTTGCGTTATCACAGGCCATTGTTCGAATTTCTTCAATTTCGTTCAAATCAAGTAGCCTTTTCCGCCCTGCTTTTTCCAAGTCCATATTAACTGCCTTGATTGCCCAGTATGCTCTGTGCTCTATCTCGACAGGTAAATGGCATGTTTTCCCGTAAATCAGCCGATAAGGAGACATTCCCAATGGAGTTTTGAACGCTGTCCTGTAGGCCCATAATGCATCATTGAGGTGTAGAGACCAGTCTTTCCGAGTTGGCTTAACCAGCTTTTCAAAAATGTTCTTGACCTCTCTGTTGGATATTTCAGCCTGTCCATTGGTCTGAGGGTGATATGCTGTTGCAATCCGATGTTTGACACCATACTTTTTCAAGGCAACAGCTATAACCCTGTTGTCAAAATGCCTCCCTTCATCACTGATGACCGCCTTAGGGATGCTGAATCTAGAAAAAACGTTTTTATGTAAAAATCTTTGAACCGTCTTGGCATCATTCTTCTGAGTGGCGATTGCTTCAACCCACTTGGACACATTATCTACTGTCAGGAGGATATATAAGTTCCCACATGAAGATGGGAATGGTCCCATATAATCTATCCCCCAAACGTCGAAGATCTCGACTTCAAGAATATTTTGCAGCGGCATCTCGTGTCTTCTTGAGATGTTTCCCTTCGTTAACACTTGTCACGGCTCTTGTAGAAGATTTGAGCATCTTTATACAGTGACGACCAATAGAATCCTGTCTGCAAAACCTTGGCAGCAGTTTTGTTGCCTCCCAAGTGTCCTCCATACTGTGAATCATGATAGTGATAAAGTATATCTTCCTGTTCATCTTGTGGTACGCATCTCCTTATAACCTGATCTGCACAAATTTTGAAAAGAAGAGGTTCGTCCCAATAATAATGCTTAACATCATTTTGGAACCTCTTCCTAGCTTGATAATTAGGGTCAGGAGGAGTTATTCCGCTAACTAAATAATTAACGAAATCAGCATACTAGGGGAGTTCAGAAGACTTACCTGCCGCCATGGCTATCGTAGCAGTTATTGTGGCAGCAAACAGCTGCTCATCAGGGAAGGTCTCCAATATGTTTGTCTCATCTGCCGGTAGACTATTTCCCTTCTCCAACCTTGACAAGTGATCTGCCACTTGATTCTATGTCCCCTTTTTGTCCTTGATTTCAAGGTCGAATTCTTGCAGTAGCAGAATCCAACGTATTAGTCGAGGCTTTGCATCCTTTTTCATGAACAGATACTTCAATGCAGAGTGGTCTGTGTGGACTATGACCTTCGTTCCAAGTATATAAGAACGACACTTGTCAATGGAGAATACCACAACTAATAGTTCCTTTTCTGTGGTGGTGTAGTTCACTTGGGCGTCGTTCAGTGTTTTGATGGCATAGTATATAACATGAAAAAGTTTGTCTTTCCTCTACCCAAGTGCTGCCCCGACAGCATAGTCACTAGCATCACACATAATCTCAAACGGTAGTGTCCAATCTGGTGGCTGTACTATTAGGGCTGTTACCAGCTTTTCTTTCAGAACCTTGAATGCCTCAGTACATTCAGCGTTGAAGTCGAAGGGGCGGTTCTGCTCCAGAAGATGGCATAGGGGCTTGGTGATCTTCGAAAAGTTCGCAATGAACCTCCGATAAAAACCAGAATGTCCTAAGAAACTTCTGATTCCCTTGACTGTGGTGGGTGGCAACAGCTTTTCGATCACCTCTATTTTCGCTCTGTCGACTTCTATGCCACGACAGCTAATTTTATGGCCAAGGACTATCCCTTCATCCACCATAAAGTGACACTTTTCCCAGTTCAATACCAAGTTTGCTTTTTCACATCTCTCGAGCACCTTCTGTAGGTTGCCTAGGCAGCTTTCAAAGTTGTCTCCAAAGACTGAAAAGTCATCCATGAATATTTCTAGGAAATCCTCCACCATATCGGAGAATATTGCCATCATGCACCTTTGGAAGGTGGCTGGTGCATTACAAAGTCCGAATGGCATTCTCCGAAAAGCGTAAGTTTCGTACGCGCATGCGAACGTCGTCTTTTCTTGATCTTCCGGTGCGATGGCTATTTGATTGTAACCTGAGTAACCATCAAGAAAACAATAGTAAGGTTTACCAGCTAATCTATCAACCATTTGATCAATAAAGGGTAAAGGAAAGTGGTCCTTCCGGGTAGCTTTGTTAAGCTTCCGGTAGTCCATACAAACCCTCCAACCGGTCACAGTCCTGGTTGGTATTAGCTCGTTGTCTTCATTGGTTACCACAGTCATTCCTCCTTTCTTGGGAATGCACTGCACCGGGCTCACCCATTTGCTATCCGAGATGGCGTAGATTATTCCAGCATCTAGCCATTTGATTATCTCTTTACGCACCACTTCTTGCATAGCATGGTTCAGACGTCTTTGTGCATCAATAGTCGGCTTATGATCATCCTCTAGAAGAATTTTATGCATACATAATGCCGGACTAATTCCTTGGATATCAGTTATCGTCCATCCAATAGCCTTTTTGTGCTGCTGCAGCATCCCTATTAACTGCTGTTCTTATTCCTGCATCAACTTGGAAGAGATGATTACGGGCAACATATCATTTAAACCAAGGAAAACATATTTTAGCTGTCCTGGCAGGGGCTTAAGATCTATAACAGGGGGCCTAACAGTTGATGGCTTTTGAATTACATGGTTATCCGAGGTATAGTTTAAAGGCTCGAACAACTTACCTGGAAGATTGCCTATCCAATTTACCTCCTCTGGATCTTCAGTATCAGATGTATCAGATTCTGAGGAGTTGCTGTCGTCGGTGCTGTCATGACAGTCTTCTAAGTGGCTGCCGAGGTAATGACCAATTTTGATGTCGTGGCAGCCCGACCTGATGCATGGTTGGTCAAGGGTAACTTCAGTGATAGCCTTGCATTCTTCTTCTGCATCAGCATGCTTCATTGCTTGGAGAACATTCAACTTGATTTCTTGATCGTTTACTCTCATGGTGAGTTCTCCTTTTTCCACATCAACCAGTGATCTTCCTGTGGCTAAGAAGGGTCGCCCCAGGATGATTGGTGCGTTTTCATCTACTTCACAATCTAAGACAAGAAAGTGAGCAAGAAAATTAAACTTATCCACCCTTACCAGAATATCTTCAATTTTTCCTTCTGGATGAACGTAAGAGCGGTCTGCCAGCTGCAGAATTACTGTCGTGGGCCGAGCTTTTCCAATACCTAATTTCTGAAAAAAACATATTTGGGCATTAAATTTATACTAGCACCAAGATCACAAAGTGCCTTACCCACAAATTTGTCTCCGATTACGCATGGGACGATGAAGCTCCCAAGATCCTTCTTCTTTTGGGGTGGATGCTTGTGCAGAATACTCATGCATCCTTCTGTCATCTTAACTGTTTCAAATTCCCCAAGTTTGGATTTCTTCGACATGGCATCCTTGAGAAATTTGACATAACCGGGCATCTCCCTAACGGTATCTAACAGCGGAATGTTGATATGAACCTGCTTAAAAATATCATAAATCTTTTTAAACTGTGATTCTTGTTTCAATTTCTGTAACCGTTGAGGGAAAGAAGGTGGGGGACGATAATCAGCAATACGTCCTTCCCACTGCATACGGATCTGAGGAGGTTTAGGTTCATCATCTTTCTCCTCTGTCCCTTCTGCTGTCGTGATAGGCTCATCGACAGCAGGTTGTCTGTTACCTGTCGGGGCAGCTTCCTCGACAGTTGAATTCAAGGCTGGTTTCTTAACTGGTTCAGTTTCCATCTCAGGCCCTGGTAGTTTCTTCCCACTCCTAGTAGTGATGGCCTTGCATTGCTCATGTGTGGGATGTCTAGCGTTTTCAGTATCTCTAGGAAATCCTCCATTTTGCCTTGGTTTAATATGCTGGGAAACCTGACCCATCTGTGTCTCCAATGATTTTAGAGTAGCTTCATGATTGGTCATCCGCATCTCTGTTTTGTCCATGAATGTCTCCGTCTTCTTGACAAAGTGGTTCAAGTTTTCTATGTAGGTTCCTGTTTGAGACATAAACGTAGCCAGAGTTTGTTCCAATATACTATTTGTGGCAGCTGGTGGCTGTTGCTGCTGCTGCGGTTGCTGCCGAGTCAACAATCTAGGTCCTCCTTAGATCTGATTATTCTGTGCTTGAGGATTCAGAGCATTATTAGGATTGCTCCAAGAGAACTTGAGATCCTTTCTCCAATTGGGATTGTAGTTGTTGGAGTATAATTCTGCTTATTGTAGTTTCCAACATACATCCCTTCTTCTAATTGTATTGGACATTCCTCTGAACTGTGATTTCCTTCACATGTTTCGCATACCTCTTCAGCAGAGTATACAGGCTGTTAATCTTCTTTCAAGAGCTTTTTCATTGCCTTAGTGAGATATGCCACCTGTGTTTTCAATGAGCTGTCGGCCTCATAATCCTTTACAACTAGGACCCGTTTACCCCCTCTTCTTGTTGTCGGAAACTGCTCCTCATTCTTCGCCAGATTTTTCAATAATGCCATTGCCTCATCTGGGTCTTTGTCTAGCAGTAATCCGTTTGCTGCTGAATCAATTCTAATACGAGTTTGTAAATTGACAGCATTATAAAATTTTGTTACCTGGTTCCAAACGGGGAATCCATGCATCGGGCAGTTCCTTAGAAGAGTGGTAAATCTGTCCCAGGCTTCGTGTATTGGCTCGTCATCTTCCTGTTGAAAAGTAGCAATTTCGTTACGTAATCACTCAGATAAGTGTGAAGGGTTGAAACGAGACAAAAATTCACGAGTTAAATTTGTCTAAGTTCGAATTGAAACCGACGTAAGTTTATTCGACCAAGTCTTTGCCCCGTCCCTCAATGAATGAGGAAATAACCGAAGCCTCAGTATCTCTGGATTAACTCCTGGTAGTCTAAACGAACCACTGATTTCCTGGAACGTTTTCAGATGCTCCCTAGCATCCTTTGTAGCAGCACCACTAAATTGGCCATCGTTGTTGATCATGCTGAACATAACAGGTTTCACCTCAAAGTTGTCAACATCTACATCTGGCAGGGTGGTTTCTAGTTCTACATGATCATTGAGCATGTAGTCTCGACATGACCGGCGTGCGGCAGCGACATGAGGGTCGACAGGTGGATCGATCCCTCCATCTCCAACATGATTGTTATTATCCTGGAGATTCCCTTGGTTGTCCCTTCTTTCTTCACGTCTTTCGTTCACCATTGCTTCGAGTTGTTCCTCCAGATATTCGTTCCTTTCAACGAGGTAACAAACTCTTTTCTTGAGATTGAACGTTCATTCGGGTTCAGGATCTAACTGGTACTCAGGTTCCTTCCCCAATTGAGACCTGCGCATACGCAAAAAAAATACCTTGTGAAAAATATAGGTTGAACAATCCAAGTAAAACAGAAAAATAAAACGAATGCAGTAAAAGGTAGGGTAAAGTTATGTTGCCAGTCCCCGGCAACGGCGCCAAAAACTTGTTGCGTGTAAAAGTGTCTATCGTAATTTAGTGCAAGTGTACACGACGTAAGTAGTAAAGTGATACGGAAGTATGGATATCGTCTCCACAGGGACTGGGCTAATAGCTTCACCTTGGATTACTGCGCGAAGGTAAAAAGAATAGTTTAATATGTTGTCACGAAAATAATAAAGAGTATTGGAAAATAAGATTAAAAGAATCAAGATAGAGAGAATGGGCTGGTATTGAATTGCTCAGTAGTGCAGGTGTTGCAAAGTCTAGGAATATCTGCTCTGTCGTCGTCCCTGTCGCGGCAGCACCCGTCGCGGCAGCGGTCTGTTGTTAGTCGCGGCAGCGATCACACAACTATGTACTTCAAGCTTGGCAAGAATCCCTGCTGTGCCTTGGCCTATCCCTAGGTCCAAGTCTGGCGATGAACACGTCTTTGATAATACCTCCCGGCGTGAATCGAAGGATGAAAACCGATGTTGATGAATTCTTCTCTAGCCACTTAACCTCGTCCTATCCTAGGTCTGAGATAGTTCAACTATAAACTAGAGAACTCGCACTTATTCCTTTCGTATACTTAACTCTCCCGATATTAAGTAAATAGATAATCTCACAATGATCTCCCGATACTCTTGCAAGATGTTAATAACCAGAATAAGAGAACTTGAAGTTTATTTTATTGAACAGAAAATCCTAAAACAAAAGCAATCCTTGCAACTACTTTACAAATCAACCCGTGGCCCTAGAGGGAATTTAGAACATGTTGAGAAGGGGAAAACGGCTAGGGTTTTGGGAAGAAGGCTAGAGATAGGTGATGTCCCCTCCTAGGTCAAATTCCATGCCTTTATATAGGCCTTGGGTTCAAGTTTTCCAATATGGCAAGAATACAAGTTTAAATTAAAGTACAACTCTATTAAAGACTAAATCTTCAGAGAATATATCTTTAATTCGTCCTTCCTTCTTGCTTGGAGTTTCTTCCTTGAACTTTGGGCTTGGCCTTCATTCTGATCTAGGATTTGGAAAAATATGAGGGTATTCCACGACAGATGGGCTTAATTTTCTCCTTCTGTCGAGACCCACTTTGCTTCTTCTCCTCAAAACTGCTGTCGTCCTTGGCTGCCACGGCGACGACCATGGCAGCATCGTCCTCCTCGACTGCTCATCCAGTTCCAGCTTTTCTGCATCACTGCCCAGCGCCCGCTTCTCCATCTGCTACAGCAGCAACCTACAAAAGCAACCAATTTCAGTAGAAATTGTGCCATTTAATATATTTGTGATGTATAACTGAAATCTAACCTAAATGCAATGAATTATGCTTGAATGCAGTAGAAATATGGGTTAAATAGGGGGTAAATAATAGAACTTTTACACACTCAACAATGAGCAAATAAATAAATAAATAAATGAAATTGGTGTTATTTAAGTTTCAACCCATAACTTATGGGTTGGTGTGCAAGAACCTTAACCATTTGAGCTAAGCCATTTTTTACAATTTTAGTTTCAATCAGTTTTATTTGATTTATATTTCTCGGGTTCGACCAAAATTAAACATTCGAACCAACCACAACCATAATTATTGCACACTTGCATCTGAAGAGACAAAATTTTGAAACTTCTCCAAACCTTTTCACCTTCCCCCAAAATCGTTTGGCCGCGCGATCTGCCTCCACTGCCGTGCCGTGGTGCTCATCGCCGGTGCCGAGGCGTTCCCCGTCGAGCCCTGACCAAAACCCCTATCTCCACATGCCGTCTGCCTTCTCCGATCGTCATGAATCACCATTCGAAACTTCATCGGAAACTTTAGAGTTCCAGCTCCGATTCCGGTAGTTCCTCACGTCCGTTCGTCGCACCGACCTCACCACTATGCTCAATGCGTCACGATGAGCAAAACCCTAGCTGTTTCTCATCATTCGGTCGCCGTTTAAGCCTTCGATGGAGCAGCTTTGCCTTTTGACCGTTATCTGTAACCCCCTTAACCCGGCCTAGACGGTTGACCCGAATTAAGAAAGTCACACGGGGAAAACCAAAGTCAACCCGAAAGTCAACCTTGATTAACGACCCTTTTTTTTTAACTTGTCTAAATGCTCATTAACCCTAGTTATGATCATACAAACAACATACTCAAAGATCATAAACATCAAAGATCAAACAGGGACCCAATTGAACAAATTACAACTTTAGGGACCAATTTGTAAATTCTGTAAATTATGAGGTCTTAACCCAAATTAAATATACCATCTTGAAATTAATCAGGTTTCATGCTTCACTGTCAAATTTCAGCTCAAACGGACATCCCAAGCTCATACAATTGCACAAACAAGATATAGGACCAAAATGCAAACGTTCCAAAACATTTAACTGCCAATGTCAGCCCCCAACGGTCACGTGTTCCGAAACAGGGAGCACCTGTTTCGAAACGCGGGGCCGTTCCGCAACGCGTACCGAAACGGGGACTGGCATATGGCTTCCTGTTTTGAAACGGTGTCTTCCCGTTTCGGACGCCTGGGTTGATTCAAGGCACCCGTTCCGAAACGGTAACCACTGTTCCGAAACAGCCTGCACAGAATGTAGCAAAATGCATGCTTAAACACACAATTGATCAACCATACATGCTCCAAATGCTACCAAACTTTACCAGCAACTCATACAATATACATGAGACATATTTGCATCAACCAATCAACAATATATCATCATATATGAAAAGCCCCAATTCTAATGGCATGCTTCCTACACAAGCAAACCATTCAAGCATAAAATCTCCAATTCAAGCATATATTGACCAATTACAAAAACCAGCATTTCCAACAACATTAAGCGTACTTAGGGAGTTCAAAACATTTCCCAAAACATTCACAAAGGTCCCCCATTGCCAAATGCCAAAAGCTAAAGGAGTACAAGAAAACCTTTCCATACTTGAGCTTAATTCCCACTTGATTGCTTGCCTTCCTTGCTGCCCTTAAGCACCTTAATGTTCTGCATTATTGGTTTAAGAAAACGAAAGAGAGCGTAAGCAAAAGCTTAGTGAGGAACGCTCATTAAAACCATCCAATAATGCATTTATAAAACACTTTATAAATCATACTTCAAATCATCATATACTCATGCTCAAAGCAATTTAACAAGCATTACATGCTTCCATATCATTACATGTCATATTGGCCTCAAGTGATAAGTTCCATCTTTTTAAAACAAGGTCAACATAAGACTCACACATGGACTTTTAAACACCATTGTGATCTTATAATTCACAAGAACCACACAAGGACTTTTAACCACCTTTGTGTTCTCCCCAAGGACTTTTAAACACCTTGGCCCCAAGGACTTCTAAACACCTTGGCCCATGGACTTTTAAACACCATGGCAAGGACCACACAAGGACTTTTAACCACCTTTGTGTCCTTAACAAGAACCATCCAAGGACTTTTAACCACCTTGATGTTCTTAAGTAACAAGGCTCACTCAAGGACTTTTAACCACCTTAGTGACCTTAACAAGAATCATCATGGACTTTTAACCACCATGAAGTTCTTAGAATCCACAAGGCTCACTCAAGGACTTTTAACCACCTTAGTGACCTTAACCTTTTCAAAACATCACTTGCCAATATACATCATTTTCATCATATAATTCACTGTTTAAAAGCATTAAACCAAGCCATATTCATCATGCATTTTAAAGCATCAAACCACATTTAATCAATGTTCAAAAACATGGAACTCTTACCTTGAGCTTCCTTCAACATATGGCTTACAAAAACAGCAATTACCATGCTAAATCATGCTTTCAAAACAGAATTTAAAACATGCAATAAACCACATTGCATCACAACCAAACCATGGCCACCACTAGAGAGTTTTTCCGAAAACTTACACTTGAGCTTAGCAAAGTTGTTTAGACTTAAACTAAGCTCCCAAGACATTGGTTTCAAAGCCGAAAACCCAATTTCACTCACCGATTCCACTTCGCCTCTTGCCGAAGCACAAATCAAGCTTCCAGATCACCACCACTTGGATCCAAAGATGACTCCCTTGTTTTAAACACATCAAAGCAGAGGATTAATGCATCATCATGCATTAATAGCTTCAATGAAAGCACCTAAACTCGCTGCTCTCATCCACACTCCATTTTCGGCCACCAAACACAACCGAAAATGCATCCAAACAACTCCTCAACAAAGCCCAGCCATAAACCATCAAAACTAAACATCCTTTAACATCATTTAACATCTAAAAAGAACCTATTAACATCCTTATACCTCCAGCAACATCAGATCCACAAGATCACACCAAAAACAACCTAGAATCACAAGCTAAACTTAGGAAATTCAACCTATCCGGGATTGCATTAATCAAAACTCAATTCCTTATCAAATTAACATTCATTTATCATCAAAAACACACCTAAAATCACCGCTTTAACAGATCAAACAAAAATTCATCAAAAATCACCAAATCTTGCATTTTAAGCCAAGATCCATTTCACAAGTTTAAAAGCCATTTATAAAACATCAATTAAGGATTGAGAACTTAGGAATTTCAGTAAAGAACTGAGAGTTTAGAGGAGAAGGACGTTCTTACCTCCAAACTTGAGTTTCTCCTCTTTTAGAACCAAAAACCTTGATGAATCAACTAGCAAATGGTGAGGTTTTGTTGATGTGATGATTAGGAATCAAAAGAGAATTGAAAAGGAAGATTTAAGTGACAAAATCAGAAAGAAATCTCTGGAGAGAAAGTGTTTGGGTTGAGAGAAAATGAGAGAAAAGAAAATAGAAGATTTGAGAGAAAAGTTAGTTAGAATTAGGAAAATATCTTCCCTCCACTTTCTTTAGTTTAAAAATCAGAAATAATTCCTTTAATATCTTAGAAAAATCTGGAGAAACTCCCTTTGGGTAAATAGCTCCTTAAAGATTCAAAGTTTCAATCCTTTCTAAAACAGTCACGCAACTTTCAAAAATTACATTTTGGTCACTAGCCAAAATGTCACCCTTCCAAACCTCATTTTGTAAAATTGATTTCACAGTTCACTTATATATATTAAAAGATGAGTTTAGAACATTTTTCCATATTTTTAATACAACCCGAACTAGGCTTTCCTAATTTCACCTTTTTAGATTCGAACAGCACTTTGACCAAACCGGTCAACACCCAAACTTCTAAGCCCAAAACCGGGGCGTTACAACTCTCCCCCCCTTAAGAAATTTCGTCCTCGAAATTTACCTGAAGGAAAGAGATAAGGAAACTGCTTCAGCATGTCTTCCTTCCGCTCCCACGTGGCTTCCTCAACACCGCGATGCTTCCACAGCACCTTTACCAACTCGATGGTCTTGCCACGAAGAACCTTGCTATCCGAATCCAGAACCTTCACCGGTTCCTCATCATAGGTCAAATCCGGATTCAATTCCACTTCCTCCACAGGCATCACATGCGAATGATCAGTTCTATACTTCCGGAGCATAGAAACATGAAACACATCATGAATCTTCTCCAACTCTTGAGGTAACCTCAACCGATACGCAACAGGACCCACACGCTCAACCACCTTATATGGTCCAATGTACCTAGGGCTCAACTTACCCTTCCGGCCAAACCTCATCACCTTCTTCCAAGGCGAAACCTTCAAGAACACACGGTCACCCACCGCATACTCAATCTCCTTACGCTTCAAATCCGCGTAAGACTTCTGCCGATCAGAAGCTGCCTTCAACCGCTCACAAATGAGCTTCACCTTCTCGGTGGTCCCTTTCAACAAAGCCGGCATCGAAACCAACTTTTGACCCGTTTCAGCCCAACAAAGAGGAGTCCTACACTTCCTCCCGTACAAAACCTCATAAGGTGCCATTTGAATACTTGCCTGATAGCTGTTGTTATAAGCAAACTCTACCAAAGGCAAATGCTTCTCCCAAGAACCCTGAAACTCAATCACGCAGCACCTCAACATATCCTCCAAAATCTGAATAACACGCTCAGACTGACCATCCGACTGAGGATGATAAGATGTACTGAAATTCAACCTTGTACCCAAAGCTTGATGTAAACACTGCCAGAAACGCGATGTGAACCTCGGATCCCTATCCGACACAATCGACTTAGGCACACCATGCAGCCGCACAATCTCAGCAATGTACAGCTCCGCAAGCTTATCCAAAGAAAACGTAGTGTGCACAGGCAAGAAATGCGCACACTTCGTCAAGCGATCCACAATCACCCACACAGAATTCTTCTTCGATGGTGACAAAGGTAAACCAGATACAAAATCCATGGTAACCCTTTCCCACTTCCACTCAGGGATTCTCAACGGTTGCAACAACCCTGAAGGAACCTGATGCTCAGCCTTAACCCGCTGACACACCAAACACTTGCTCACAAACTCCGCAACATCCTTTTTCAAACCCACCCAATAGTACTCATCACGAAGATCACGATACATCTTAGTACTACCAGGGTGCATAGCAAAAGGACTACTATGACCTTCAGTCAGAATAGCACGCCTCAACTCAACATCATTGGGCACTACTATTCGACTCCCAAAACAAAACACACCATCATCATTAAAACAGAAATCCGAAGGTCTACCCTACGCGATATCCTAAACATGAGACACCAAGGAATCATCCAGCAACTGCTTTTCCTTGATCAACTGAACCATAGATGGTTTCACTTGCAACTCAGCCACAAGACCACCGTCTCGCGAAATACTCAAGCTGGCAAACATAGCCCTTAGCTCAACAGCTACCTTCCTACTCAAGGCATCCGCAACAACATTGGCCTTTCCAGGATGGTACTCAATCGTCAGATCATAATCCTTGAGCAACTCCAACCAACGCCGCTGCCTAAGATTCAACTCCTTTTGAGACATCAGATACCTCAAACTCTAGTGATCCGTGTACACAGTACACTTCTCACCATACAGATAATGTCTCCAGATCTTCAGAGCAAAAACCACTGCAGCCAACTCAATATCATGCGTAGGATAATTGCGCTCATGCACTTTCAACTGCCGCGATGCATAAGCTACCACCTTACACTCTTGCATCAGCACACATCCCAAACCAACATAGGACGCATCACTGTAGACCACAAACTCTTTCCCTGATTCAGGCTGAACCAAAATAGGAGCTTGCGTCAAAGCCGCTTTAAGCTTCTCAAAAGCCTGCTGTCTCACTTCCGTCCACTCATACTTAACATCCTTTTGCAACAACTTTGTCAAAGGTGCAGCAATCTTAGAAAAACCATCCACAAACCTCCGATAGTATCCCGCCAAACCAAGGAAACTACGGACCTCATGAATAGACTTAGGAACCTTCCAGTTCATCACCGCCTCAATCTTCTAAGGATCAACACGAATCCCCTCAGCAGAAACTACATGCCCAAGAAACACCACCTCCTTAAGCCAGAACTCACACTTGCTCAACTTAGCATAAAGCTGATTCTCCAACAAAGCTTGCAAAACAATCCTCAAATGCTCTTCATGCTCTTCCTCAGTACGCGAGTACACGAGGATATCATCAATGAACACCACAACAAACTTGTCCAGGTATTCATGAAACACACGATTCATCATGTCCATGAAAGCAGCAGGAGCATTTGTCAAACCAAACGGCATCACAAGGAACTCATAATGCCCATACCTTGTCCTGAAAGCTGTCTTAGGCACATCG
Source organism: Hibiscus tridactylites (assembly GCA_958450335.1). NCBI lineage: Eukaryota > Viridiplantae > Streptophyta > Magnoliopsida > Malvales > Malvaceae > Hibiscus > Hibiscus tridactylites. The sequence continues at coordinate 10,671,057 of OY288287.1, forward strand.
ACATCCTTCACCTTCAACTGATAATACCCTGACCTCAAGTCAATCTTAGAGAACACAACAGCTCCCCGAAATTGATCAAAGAGATCATCAATTCTCGACAAAGGATACCGATTCTTGACAGTCAACTTGTTCAGCTGACGATAATCAATGCACATTCTCATAGTGCCATCCTTCTTCTTCACAAACAAGACCGGTGCTCCCCAAGGTGACACACTTGGCCGAATGAAACCACGATCAAGCAGCTCTTGCAACTGCGTCTTCAGCTCCTTCAGCTCCTTAGGTGCCATTCTATAAGGGGTAATGGACACAGGAGTTGTATTCTCATACAGCTCAATTCCAAACTCCACCTCGCGATTAGGAGGTAAACCAGGCAACTCCTCAGGAAACACACCAGGAAACTCCTTCACAACTCTGATATCTTGCACACGCAACTCCTTAGAGCTAGGATTCATCACAAAAGCTAGATAAGCTTCACAACCTTGCCTCAGCATCCTGCTTGCCTCCAAGGTAGACACCACATTGGCAAGAAACTTCACATTCTCACCAACCACAACAACATCATAATCATCCGTAAGCTTCAGCGAAACTCGCTTATTTTCACAATCCAAAACAGCACGATGCTCAGCAAGCCAATCCATACCAAGGATCACATCAAAACCATAGAAAGGCAACTCCATAAGGTCAACATGAAAAACATGTTCTTGAACAACCAAAGGACACCTTCTATACAACTTTCGAGTCACAACAATCTCACCAAAAGAACTAGTGACACGAACACCAACATCCAAAGACTCAACAGGCAAACCAAGCAATTCAGCATGCTCACGCAAAATATATGAATGCGTAGATCCAGAATCTATCAAGGAAAGTAATGACAAGGATTGCAAAGTAAAGGTACCTACAATCACATCCGCGTCATTCCTCCCCTCACGCTGAGCATACACCCTAGCTTGACCTCCACCTTCAGGCTGAATAGCCACAACATGGGCTACTCCTCGACCACCTTCCTCTCTCCGTTGGAAATTACCACGGCCGCACCCACGACCTCTCTGCGGTGCAGCAACAACAGGAGCACGCACTTGGCCACCAGCCAACATAGGACACTCTCGCCTCAAATGATCCGCAGATCCACAATTCCAGCATCCATTACCAGCTGCCGCAACAGGAGCTTGCACCTCCCTCACAGCACGAGGACAATCACGCTTCATGTGACCACGTGAACCATAAATCCAACAAGCACTCGGATCAGCTCTAGCATTGCCTCCTCGAGCAGGTACACCACCACCTCTCTTAGCTGAGGACTGATACTTCTGATCACGTCCCCTCTTGTTCCGTCCACCACCGGAACTATACTCAGCTGATCGCTTTCCAGCACTTGCTCCAGCACCTCTAGCAGATAAACCCAAGTTCATCTCGATATCCTTGGCTCGGCCCACCAGCACATCAAAATCATCATACTCAGTGGCCAGCACATACATCTTCACATCCGTCACTAAACCATAACGGAATCTTTCGCACCTCGCCCGCTCATCAGGTACCAGCTCCGGTGCATATTGACTGAGTCTAATAAACTGCACCTCATACTCAGCCACAGTCATGCTCCCCTGGGTAAGAGACATGAACTCACGCTTCTTTTCATCCAGGTACCTCACACCAAGATACCTCCTCTTGAACACATTCTGAAAGAATGTCCAAGTTATGTCAGCTTCAGCCATCCCAGCTATAGTGGTCGTCCACCACGTATAAGCATCATCCTGTAGCAAGGATACAACACAACCCAGCTTTTGCACATCAGTGCAACTCATCTGACCCAAAATCCTCTTGGTACTCTCCATCCAGGATTCAGAACCTTCAGCAGACATACCCCTGAACTCAGTCCCACCTAGACTGCGTAAGCGCTCCAAGGGTAGTCTAACACCAGCATCTCCCTGATGCCCAGCTCCTTGAGCTCCAGCTACTACTGCTCGAAAAGCACCAGCAATAGCTTGCACCAACATCGTCATGTCAGGCATAGCTTGCCCCTGACCAACCTCAGGTCTAGCAGCTCCAGCACCAGCTGCAGCTTCAGCTCTTTCACCCTCATCACCACCACCACCAGGTGGAGGAGGAGGTAACACTGCACTACCCGCATTTTCCTCATTCTCATTCTCATTCGGAGCCGTAGCTCGCACATTACTTCTAAACTCTCTACGTGGTGCCATACTCTAACCATGCAATCACAATGCAAATAAACAAAGTCAGAACAAGCAAGGTAAGCAATCCAAGTACTCAAGCTCAATTTCACTTAAAAACAACATCATTACTTAGCTTTGATTTGGCAATGGGTACCCACAACATGCTTCACCACAGCATACAACTCAATTGCATCAAAATCACAAGCCACCTAACATGCATTCAATCAATCAAGCATACATAGCATACATACTTCAATCATGCACACATTCATTCCCAATTACTCGAGAACTCAGTTCTGATACCACCAAATGTAACCCCCTTAACCCAGCCTAGACGGTTGACCCGAATTAAGAAAGTCACACGGGGAAAACCAAAGTCAACCCGAAAGTCAACCTTGATTAACGACCCTTTTTTTTTAACTTGTCTAAATGCTCATTAACCCTAGTTATGATCATACAAACAACATACTCAAAGATCATAAACATCAAAGATCAAACAGGGACCCAATTGAACAAATTACAACTTTAGGGACCAATTTGTAAATTCTATAATTATGAGGTCTTAACCCAAATTAAAGATACCATCTTGAATTAATCAGGTTTCATGCTTCACTGTCAAATTTCAGCTCAAACGGACATCCCAAGCTCATACAATTGCACAAACAAGATATAGGACCAAAATGCAAACGTTCCAAAACATTTAACTGCCAATGTCAGCCCCCAACGGTCACGTGTTCCGAAACAGGGAGCACCTTTTTCGAAACGCGGGGCCGTTCCGCAACGCGTACCGAAACGGGGACTGGCATAGGGCTTCCTGTTTCGAAACAGTGTCTTCCCGTTTCGGACGCCTGGGTTGATTCAAGGCACCCGTTCCGAAACGGTAACCACTGTTCCGAAACAGCCTGCACAGAATGCAGCAAAATGCATGCTTAAACACACAATTGATCAACCATACATGCTCCAAATGCTACCAAACTTTACCAGCAACTCATACAATATACATGAGACATATTTGCATCAACCAATCAACAATATATCATCATATATGAAAAGCCCCAATTCTAATGGCATGCTTCCTACACAAGCAAACCATTCAAGCATAAAATCTCCAATTCAAGCATATATTGACCAATTACAAAAACCAGCATTTCCAACAACATTAAGTGTACTTAGGGAGTTCAAAACATCTCCCAAAACATTCACAAAGGTCCCCCATTGCCAAATGCCAAAAGCTAAAGGAGTACAAGAAAACCTTTCCATACTTGAGCTTAATTCCCACTTGATTGCTTGCCTTCCTTGCTGCCCTTAAGCACCTTAATGTTCTGCATTATTGGTTTAAGAAAACGAAAGAGAGCGTAAGAAAAATCTTAGTGAGGAACGCTCATTAAAACCATCCAATAATGCATTTATAAAACACTTTATAAATCATACTTCAAATCATCATATACTCATGCTCAAAGCAATTTAACAAGCATTACATGCTTCCATATCATTACATGTCATATTGGCCTCAAGTGATAAGTTCCATGTTTTTAAAACAAGGTCAACATAAGACTCACACATGGACTTTTAAACACCATTGTGATCTTATAATTCACAAGAACCACACAAGGACTTTTAACCACCTTTGTGTTCTCCCCAAGGACTTTTAAACACCTTGGCCCATGGACTTTTAAACACCATGGCAAGGACCACACAAGGACTTTTAACCACCTTTGTGTCCTTAACAAGAACCATCCAAGGACTTTTAACCACCTTGATGTTCTTAAGTAACAAGGCTCACTCAAGGACTTTTAACCACCTTAGTGACCTTAACAAGAATCATCATGGACTTTTAACCACCATGAAGTTCTTAGAATCCACAAGGCTCACTCAAGGACTTTTAACCACCTTAGTGACCTTAACCTTTTCAAAACATCACTTGCCAATATACATCATTTTCATCATATAATCCACTGTTTAAAAGCATTAAACCAAGCCATATTCATCATGCATTTTAAAGCATCAAACCACATTTAATCAATGTTCAAAAACAAGGAACTCTTACCTTGAGCTTCCTTCAACATATGGCTTACAAAAACAGCAATTACCATGCTAAATCATGCTTTCAAAACAGAATTTAAAACATGCAATAAACCACATTGCATCACAACCAAACCATGGCCACCACTAGAGAGTTTTTCCGAAAACTTACACTTGAGCTTAGCAAAGTTGTTTAGACTTAAACTAAGCTCCCAAGACATTGGTTTCAAAGCCGAAAACCCAATTTCACTCACCGATTCCACTTCGCCTCTTGCCGAAGCACAAATCAAGCTTCCGGATCACCACCACTTGGATCCAAAGATGACTCCCCTGTTTTAAACACATCAAAGCAGAGGATTAATGCATCATCATGTATTAATAGCTTCAATGAAAGCACCTAAACTCGCTGCTCTCATCCACACTCCATTTTCGGCCACCAAACACAACCGAAAATGCATCCAAACAACTCCTCAACAAAGCCCAGCCATAAACCATCAAAACTAAACATCCTTTAACATCATTTAACATCTAAAAAGAACCTATTAACATCCTTATACCTCCAGCAACATCAGATCCACAAGATAACACCAAAAACAACCTAGAATCACAAGCTAAACTTAGGAAATTCAACCTATCCGGGATTGCATTAATCAAAACTCAATTCCTTATCAAATTAACATTCATTTATCATCAAAAAACACACCTCAAATCACCGCTTTAACAGATCAAACGAAAATTCATCAAAAATCACCAAATCTTGCATTTTAAGCCAAAATCCATTTCACAAGTTTAAAAGCCATTTATAAAACATCAATTAAGGATTGAGAACTTAGGAATTTCAGTAACGAACTGAGAGTTTAGAGGAGAAGGATGTTCTTACCTCCAAACTTGAGTTTCTCCTCTTTTAGAACCAAAAACCTTGATGAATCAACTAGCAAATGGTGAGGTTTTGTTGATGTGATGATTAGGAATCGAAAGAGAATTGAAAAGGAAGATTTAAGTGACAAAATTAGAAAGAAATCTCTGGAGAGAAAGTGTTTGGGTTGAGAGAAAATGAGAGAAAAGAAAATAGAAGATTTGAGAGAAAAGTTAGTTAGAATTAGGAAAATATCTTCCCTCCACTTTCTTTAGTTTAAAAATCAGAAATAATTCCTTTAATATCTTAGAAAAATCTGGAGAAACTCCCTTTGGGTAAATAGCTCCTTAAAGATTCAAAGTTTCAATCCTTTCTAAAACAGTCACGCAACTTTCAAAAATTACATTTTGGTCACTAGCCAAAATGTCACCCTTCCAAACCTCATTTTGTAAAATTGATTTCACAGTTCACTTATATATATTAAAAGATGATTTTAGAACATTTTTCCATATTCTTAATGCAACCCGAACTAGGCTTTCCTAATTTCACCTTTTTAGATTCGAACAGCACTTGACAAAACCGGTCAACACCCAAACTTCTAAGCCCAAAACCGGGGCGTTACATTATCACACGTTTCAAAATCGACGTAATTAGAGTCGCCGGCGAAGAATCGGGTATACCTCCGGCGAGCTTGAATTTTTGGGTATTCTCAGTTTCTTGAATAAGAGATGTTGAGGGATGTCAATTCGGGATTTGAGTGCAATTGAATGGCGTATCATGAATCGACTGATGTAGCTCGGAGTTAAGGTAATACACTACTACCTCTTGTATACGTTATGGAACATGTTAGTATCCTATAATTGACTGCATGATCATGTTAAGTATATGATAAATTCTGTTAAAGTCACGTTGGTTTCAGAAAGAATAGTACTTAGGTAAGACTGGATTACTCGATTGGAAAGATATAAGACTTGTAAGAACTTCTAATATCTAATAAAATTAATAGGACTGCTATACTCTAAATCTGATTGTCTGTTAATGATCTAACTTTCGAAATGCTTTGTTACGAAATTGTGGAAACGCCCTTGAGGCGCTAGAAGGACAAAAATACCCCTGACAACAAATTAATCTAGGAATCTACACCAAATCTGGTAAAGTAGCTTATTCATCTGAAAACATCGATTTGGTGAAAACATGTGGATCAAAGCTTAAATCTTCGAATTGTAGAGTACTTGGATTGCATTGAACCCTGAATAGTCTCTGTAATTAACTCACAAAAAATATATATGTATATTCTTATATCTGAACTAATCAAAGTGGCATAAAATATCGGACTGACCGGTTTGACCAAAGAGGTTTGAAAACATCGAAAAGGCTGAATTGATCGGACTAAACGTAATGACTAGAAGTCCAAAATATCCTCGGGTACTAACTGTCAACTATATGAAATGATGGATATACCATCAAGATCTGAAATGAATGAATAGTCAGAAGAACCGAAAGGCTCAAAATAATTGAAACATATTCAGACATCGAGGTGACTGAAAATACCTCTAGGACATGGAATGAGAATTATCAATAAAGCCAAGCAAAGGCAATAGCCTGAAAGTGGTAATACACGACCCTTGTTGGTTGGTTGTTTCGGGAACTATTATGATGTTTGAAGAATACCATATAAAGGCATGTTCAAGTTATTTGGAGAAAGCACCTATGTCAATGGTAAGAGCAACCTGTTTTTTGTGTGTATTCGATGCTATGGATCGAGTTCAGATGCATTATACATGTCCGATTACTTAGGAAATACTTTTTAAATACCTGTTTGATTTCTCGTTGTATGTTCAGTTAGCTTGGTGAAGACGAGCTTTTGTTATACCATGTAGTCAGTTCTGAGAACTAAGAACTTGTGGTGTACTGATCCGGTTAAATAATAAACCTTGTGCCACGGTTTGCGATTAGTTCAAAGGGACTCAAAAACATGATATCTGACTAGAACTTCTAAACTCTGTACACCACTACCCTTACCCGATAGTCTAATTACCAAATTACCCATGAATGTTGAAATGACCAAAATGCCCTCGTAGGCTTAAATGATTGGATCACTCTCGATACTTCTGAAATCTCAATGATCTCGATGTGTCAACTTCCGAATGTTAGTTTGAACTGTTAGTACCGAGCTCCCCCGCCTAGGGACCTCGTTCTGAAATAAGTCCTAAATCGTCAAACGTTCAATGCTCCCTTTCTAATAATTATCGAGTGTCTCTGACAAATATATTGAACCATAAAGTGTGTACCCTATGTCCGTGAATACACTCTGCTTTAAACTAAGATTATCTACTCTAAATTAAAAGTATGACTCTGTTACTTGTAATGAAAGCTCAACTCTTGGCTTTTGTCTTCAGATACAAATATATATCTGATATCCGTTTTTTAATACAAAAATAAATCTGATATATGTCTTCTGATATAAAAATATATCTAATATCTATTTTCTGATGTTACCGTCTTTTGAATATAAACTAAATTTCATCTGGGGTATATTATCTAAGATATAAATAAAGATCTGTAGGCTCAGCACTGGTAAGCCTTTCTGGACCTAAGCTCTTACGCCTGACGAGCCTAGGGTAAGTCTTTCTGGACCTAAGGCATTCCTTTAGGTAAGCTCATACGCCTGACGGGCCTAAGATATGTCTTTCTGGACCTAAGGCATTCCCTTAGGTAGGCTCTTACGCCTCAGACCTAGGATAAGACCTTCTATATGCAGTTCACAGAGAATTGCAATTTGAAGTTCGGTTAGAGGGTAGTTAAGTAAATTAATAAAACTTTCTGACCTCTTCTAAAACATACCCTACTAAATTAATGTATCAATGTTGAACTCTTAGTAAATTTACAATTCACGTTTAATTGACCACTATGAACTCCTTGATTCAACTTCTGAAATCTGAATCTCTTTTGAATCTCTGGCTTTAGACTCACCTCTTAAGGTTCGAGTGATCAAATAAAGAACAACTCTGTGACCTCTTAATAATGTTTCACTGAATTATCGAATCATAATTTGAGCTCACCGTTGCCCAATTCTTCATGACAATGTTAAGTTTCCATATACCTACTTGTACCTTTAGCATCTCCTGGTAGTTTGTATTACTGAGCTTTTCGAAGCTCATGTTGTTTTTACCATCACAAGTTAAAAGATCTACCATGTTGCAGCTATCAACGTCGGTATGTGAGTTTCTTCGACTTTGCTTGCGGAGTACTGCACCTGTGTAATTAGGGGGCATGTATGTCACATGTTGTTTTATATTCGAGCATGAAACTTGTATTAACAACTTTTATCACAATTTTGTTTCATTGTCTGAATGTTTTCTGAAATTGTATTTTAATTCAAAACTTGATTTACGATTTCAAATGGTTTAGCAATTTTTTTATTTTAAATTTTAACGTGGGTCGTTCCGGTGACCCTAAAGTGACTTCTTAGGATCCGTATTAATGCATAAGCGAGTCTAGGGGGTTCATTTAGTGGTATCGAAGCTTAGAGTTGCGTCATTCTAGGTAGATCAACCGATCGTCTATCATAGGTTGTCTGGTTTGGGCATGCCCCTAGATCATAATCTTACTCCTCCGAGCCAAAACTCCGATATCAAGTCCTGTCTCTCAAATAATTGAATCTGAGTATCTTGTCTACTGTAGCTTGATCTGAACTGGCAAAGAATGTCTGTAATGTTCTTCTGTGTTTTGGATTAAGTTGATGGAGGTGAATCTGGATAAAGAACCTGATATGGTTCATGCATTTGAAATTGAAGATATTATTTATTCTGTGAAATGAATGTTTGAACACTTGAGGTAACCGATATAAGATTCACATGTAAGTCCATTCGGTGATAATGATTATGTTAAAAATATCTTGATGGGAAATTGATAAAAGTAGTAGGAATTTAAAAGAAAAGTGTTTGTGAATGTGTCGAAAGTTTATATTCTGTGGTGACCTTGCAATACACGAGGGAAACAATTGCCTAAATATTATACTGAAGGTAAGTGATGTCCATTCAAGACCTTGGTTATGTTCGGTTGATACAAAGAAAGACATTTCTTTGAAATTTGAGGCATGGTAGATCATTATGTATCATTTCTGACTGAAATTTGATGTTTACATCTTGATTCTGGAAGGCCTTATGGGAAACCTTGGGTACTCGTTTGAACTATCGTTATAGTTCTTCATCCAAAATTTGATGGTGAACCTGGAAAAGTAAGCTAGATTCTGGAAGATATACCTTTGGGTTGCATGGTTGTCTCCTATTGTCGCTGGGGAGATTTCCTTATCCTCGACTAAGTCCGCTTATAATAACAGCTATGAGACAAATGTTTGTATGGCTCCGTATGAGGTTCTATATGGATTCATATACCGCATTCCGATAAGTTGGTCTGAGCTGTATGATGAGATGGTTTCAGGCCCGAGTCGGTTGGTGATCGAGAACGCTACTAGATTGATTTGTGACCGTTTGAGAGTCTCGAGAAACAAGCACGCTCTGATGGATAAGTTTCGGTGCAGAAATGGATGGAAGAGCAATTCATGCTTTTCTCCGACTCTGGTAAATTTCGAGGACGAAATTTCTTTTAAGAGGGGGAGAGTTGTAAGTTGTAACACCCATGAATTATGGTTATTTAAAAGTATGCAAAAAAAGAAAAAAAAGGAAAGAATAATGAGATAAAATGAAATGAGCAAAAAATTGAATTGGTGTCATTGGGGTTTAAACCCGTGACCTATGGGTTGGTGTGCAAGAGCTTTAACCATTTGAGCTAAGCCATTTTTGGTTTTAATTTCAATCAGTTTTATTTGAATTATGTTTCTTGGGTTCGACCAAAATTAAACATTCGAACCAACCTCAACCACAATTATTGCACACTTGCATCTAAAGAGACAAAATCTTGAAAATTCTCCAAAACTTTTCACCTTCCCCCAAAATCATCCGGCCACCCGATCTGCCTCCACCGTCGCTCCGTGGTGCTCACCGTCGGTGCTGAGGCGTTCCCCGTCGAGCCCCGACAAAAACCCCCATCTCCACCTGCCGTCTGCCTTCTCCAATCGTCATGAATCACCATTTGAAGCTTCGTCGAAAACTTTAGGCTTCCAGCTTCGATTTCGGCCGTTCCTCGCGTCCGTTCGTCGCACCGACCTCACCACCGTGCTCAACGTGTCACGACTAGCAAAACCCTAGCCGTTGCTCATCATTCGGTTGCCGTTTAAGCCTTCAACAGAACGATGTTGCCTTTCGACCGTTATCACATGTTTTAGAATCAACATAATTGGAGTCATCAGCGAAGAATCTGGTGTACCACCGGCGAGCTTGAATTTTTGGGTATTCTTGGTTTCTTGAATACGAGATGTTGAGGGACATCGAATTCGAGATTTGAGTGCAATCGAATGGGGTATCATGAATCGACTGATGTACCTCGGAGTTAAGGTAATACACTACTACCTCTTGTATGCATTATGGAACATGTTAGTATCCGATAATTGACTGCATGATCATGTTAAGTATATGATAAATTCTGTTAAAGTCATATTGATTTCAGAAAGGATAGTACTTAGTAAGAGTGGATTACTTGGTTGGGAAGATATGAGACTTGTAAGAACTTCTGATATCGAAGAAAATTAATATGACTGCTATACTCTAAATTTGATTGTCTGTTAATGATCCAACTTCTGAAATGCTTCGTTACAAAATTATGAAAACGCCCTTGAGGCGCTAGAAGGAAAAAAATACCACTGACAACAAATTAATCTGGGAATCTACACCAAATCTGGTAAAGTAACTTATTCATATGAAAACCTCGATTTGCTAAAAAGTTGTGGATCAAAGCTTAAATCTTCGAATTGTAGAGTACTTGGATTGCATTGAACCCCGAATAATATCTGTAATTAACTCACAAAAAATATATGTATATTTGTATATCTGAACTAATCAAAATTGCATAAAATATCAGACTGATCGACTTGACCAAAGAGGTTTGAAAACATCAAAAAGGCTGAATTGATCGGACTCAACGTAATGACTAGAAGACCAAAATATCCTTGGGTGCTAACTTTCAACTATCTGAAATGATGGATATATGATCGAGATCTGAAATGAATGAATAGTCGGAAGAACCGAAAGGCTCATAATAATTGAAACATATTCGGACATCGAGGTGACTGAAAATACCTCTAGGACTTGGAATGAGAATTATCAATAAAGCCAAGCAAAGGCAATAGTCCTAAAAGTGGTAATACACGACCCTTGTTGGTTGGTCGTTTCAGGAACTATTTTGATGTTGGAAGAATACCATATAAAGGCGAGTTCAAGTTATTTGGAGAAAGCACCTAGGTCAATGGTAAGAGCAACCTGTTTTTCGTGTGTATTTGATACTATGGATCGAGTTCAGACGCATTACACATGTCCAATTACTTGGGAAATACTTTTTGAATACATGTTCGATTTCTCGTTGTATGCTCAATTTGCTTAGCTAAGACGAGCTTTTGTTATACCATGTAGTTAGTTCTGAGATGTGAGTACTTGCGGTGCATTGATCCGATTAAATAATAAATCTTGTACGATAGTTTGCGATTAGTTCAAAGTGACTCAGAAACCTGATATCTAACTAGAACTTCTGAACTCCGTACATCACTACTCTTACCCGATAGTCTAATTACCAAATTACTCCTGAAGGTTGAAAAGACCAAAATGCTCTTGTAGGCTTAAATGATTGGATCACTCTCGATACATCTAAAATCTTAATGATCTCGATGTGTCAACTTCCGAATGTTGGTTTGAACTGTTAGTACCGAGCTCCCTCGCCTAGGGACCTCGTTCTGAAATCAGTCCTAAATCGCCAAACGTTCTATTCTCCCTTTCTAATATTTATCGGGTGTCTCTGAGAAATATATTGAACCATAAATTGTGTACACTATGTCCATGAATACACTCTACTTTAAACTAATATTATTTGCTCTGAATTAAAAGTATGACTCTGTTACCCGTAATGAAAGCTCAACTCTTGGATTTTGTCTTCTGATACTGAAATATATCTAATATCCGTCTTTTAATACAAAAATAAATCTAATATATGTCTTATGATATAAAAATATATCTAATATCTGTTCTATGATATTACTATCTTTTGAATATAAACTAAATTTCATATGGGGGTATATTCTCTGGATATAAATGAAGATCTGTAGGCTCAGCGCTGGTAAGCCTTTATGGACCTAAGCTCCTGCGCTTGACGGGCCTAGGGTAAGTCTTTATGGACCTAAGGCATTCTGTTAGGTAAGCTCCTACGCTTGACGGGCCTTGGGTAAGTCTTTCTGGTCTTAAGGCATTTCCTTAGGTAGGCTCCTACGCCTCAGGCCTAGGGTAAGACCTTATGTATGCAGTTCATGGGGAATTGCATTTTGGAGTTCAGTTAGAGGGTAGTTAAGTAAATTAATAAAACTTTCTGACCTCTTCTAAAACATACCCTACTAAGTTAATGTATCAATGTTGAACTCTCAGTAAACTTACAATTCGCGTTTAATGGACCACTATGAACTCCTTGATTCAACGTCTGAAATCTGAATCTCTTTTGAATCGCTGGCTTTAGACTCAACTCTTAAGGTTTAGGTGATAAAATAAAGAACAACTCTGTGACCACCTAATAATGCTTCACTGAATTATTGAATCATAATTTGAGCTTACCATTGCCCAATTATACATGACAATGTTAAGTTGCCATATACCTACTTGTACCTTTAGCATCTCCTAGTAGTTTGTATTACTGAGCTTTTCGAAGCTCGCATTGTTTTTACCATCACATGTTAAAAGACATACCATGTTGCAGCTATCAACTTCGGTATGGGAGTTTCTTTGGCTTTGCTTGCAGAGTACGACACCTGTGTAATTAGAGGGCATGTATGTCACGTGTTGTTTTATATTGGAGTATGAAACTTGTATTAACAACTTTTATCACAATTTTGTTTCATTTTCTGAATGTTTTCTAAAATTGTATTTTAATTCAAAACTTGATTTACGATTTCAAATGGTTTAGCAATTTGTTTATTTGAAATTTTAACGTGGGTCGTTCCGGTGACCCTAATGTGAGTTCCTAGGATCCGTATTAATGCATAGGCGGGTCAAGGGGTTACATTTACCTCTTTAATCTTTCATTGAATTAAAAGAAAGTACAATTAACTGGAACAAAGCATATAAGTGAGAATACATATCTATCATTGAATATATATATATATATATATATATATATGAACCCTCATACATCTAACAGTTAAAAATGATACAATTTGATGGTTAGGGTTAGTGCCTAGGTTGAGGCTATCCATCTAAAGAAATTCTATCCATATCAAGCAAGGTTGCAATCATGTTGCAAAGAATACATTCCATGAATAATTTGGTCGATGAACCTCTTCCAAGGTGATAGGCACAAGAGCTTGGCCAAAATCTCATGGGCAGCAAGGATGCTAATTTAGGCCCCATGGTCTTGAGCAACACATGGTGTTAGTTTTGGCCACATAGTGTCCGCTATTCTCAGCCATGGATTGGTCGTTTGTGACATAATCAATTAAGATGAAACTTTAAGGAATCCAAATAGTAATAAAATGGGAGTCACGTTTCGATTGTTAACTAATCAATTTAAAATTTAAAAATTAGGGGTTAAGCTTGTTGGACTCTTTCGCCATCTTCCGAAAGGTATAATCACAAGAACACGTGTTAAAAAGTGACAAAAACCTATTAAGCATAAAAGTGAGAAAAGAATAATGTGTTAGGAGCATTGAGCTCCCACCCTTACTTTATCATTATTATTATTATTATCATAGGGAGAATTAAAAACCCCTATAAAAAAACTATGAAAGAAGAAAGAAACTAGTGCATGGTGTAACACCCATGAAATATGGTTATATAAAAGTATGAAAAATAAAAGAAGAAGAAGATTATTTGGTATTGGAGGAATCAAACCCATGACCTCTTGGTTGTGAGTTTGGTAACCCAACCAAACGAGCTAAGCAACTCTTGGTATCTAAACCACCAAAAATCCCTTTTAAGTTATGCTGGGTTTGTTTAACTCGAATAAAATAATAACCAGTCTCTTCATTTACCCAGTTGGACCATCTGTTTCGAATCGAGAATGAGAGATCAGGTGAGCCACAAGTCTCCTCCTAGCCACCTGCGCTCGATCAGCCCCACCGCCGGCCGGTGGCGTGCACTGCCACTATCGTCGTACTCGTCGTCGCACTACGAACTCGATCCCGTGAGCCACTCGTAGTGTCTCATCCCCGTTCGCCGTGAAAAAGCCCTGGAAGGTTCGGCTAGAAACCCAAGCGTCACCCTCTATTTCTTCTGATCTCGGCCACCGTGCTGCCATGGCTCATGCTGCCAGCATCTTCGTGACCGACGGCACACCGTGACTCCAGCCTTAGCCGCCACACACAACGTAACGCTGCCGTTTGCCATGTTGACCCGGCTGAAGATTTAACAAAAACCATTTTGCTTGACGTCTCTGTTACTCTCGTTCACTGAACTCGTTCGCCGCCTGTTTGTGGGACGGCCACCGGATTCGGGTTCCCTACAACGCAATGAGCAAAACCTAGTCAACCGACTGTTAGTCTGACATCGACCTGAGCCTTGACAGAGCTACGCAATTTTCCGGCCAAATCTGAAATTTACGTCTTTTTCGGAAAGATTGTGGCTCGTAATGTGATATTCTAGGTTTGGTTTACTTCCTGTGTGATCGACTCTTGTATTCTGGCAGAAACGGTGCATTTTGGGCCTCCGACGACTACTCTGGCGACCGTCCAACAACCAAAATTTTTTGGTGAGTGAACCGGCCCAACTTAAACCGGTTCAACCTAAACCACCTCGACTTGAACCTGAGTTTGACCCGCACCCGAACCCGACCCGAGAATGTGTCCACTCGTCGAGTCAACTCAGTTTACTCTAACATTAGCGTTGACTTTGACCATTGACCAAAAAGTCAACTTTTCTAAAAACTCCCGTTTTATGTTTTTTCTCGTCCTCCTAAGTCCGATTTTGATGCCCGTTTCGCAAAATTATGACCTGAAAGTCGCCGATTTTGACCTTGAACCTGAGGTTGTATATGTATTTATTTCTTTAAGAGTAATATGAATAAGGATTGAAATGGGATATTGTGTAATTCTCGATATACACGATCCCTTGAGTACGAGATGTTGAAGGACATCAAATTTGGGTTCGAGGGTGTTCGAATGTCGTTAATGGCTCGACCAATATAGCAAGGATTCAAGGTAATACATTACTACCTCATGTATCCTTTATGAACATGTTGGTATTCGTTAATGCATACATAAATATGATGAGGAGTACTGTTAATTCTGCTCAAGTCACACCAGATATGAAAATGAGTATGATAATATAGATAAGATTGAAATGCTAGAATGAGAATGTTAATAAATCAGAAGGATCTGGAGTTTAATAAGTAATTAATAAGGCAGTTAATCTCCAATGATTAAACGTCAAAATTATTTGGATATGAAATTACAAAAATACCCTTTAGATATAAGAATGACTAAATACCCCTGAAATTGGAAGGGATTAAGAAATCTACACTAGATATGGTAAAACAACCTAATTCATATGAAAACCTCGAACTACTTGGAAAGTTATGGTAACAAGATATACACCTTCGAGATTGTAAAGTGTTGGGTCTCTTTGAATTTAGAATGAATCTCTAAAGATAGATTTACGAAAAACTATCAGTACGTCTAAATTAATCAAGTGGCTCAAAATATGATATTGATTGAAATATCAAAAAGGATTGGAAATACTGTTATGGCTAAATTAATCGGAATAATTGTATTGACCAAAAGACTGATGTATCCTTAGGCACCGAAATGTCTAAGTTAACTGGAATGATGTATAAACGACCTTGAATAGAATAAGTAAATTGCCTATGATAAAATTCTGGAAATGCCAATAAAATTGAAAATGACTAAAATGCCCCTAAGGGTTATGAAGCATGACTCATATACGTCAATCACTCCTGATATTAATATAAGGTTGGAAGTTTTTCCGCATAGAATATGAGTTTGACTACTATGTGGTAAGTCTTGTAGTGAAATCAGAAGGCAACCGTTCAAATATACGATACAATCAGTATTTGGAAATGACACCCGTGAAGTGCATACATTAGAAGGTTTGGTTAGTACTGCAAGGTTGGGATATGTTAGTTCAAATAGATTTAGAGGATCGATAAACCGTTGAAAATCCTAAATATTGTAAATCATTATTTTATCATTTGGAATAAATTACAAAATTGCCTATAACAGTCAAATGACTAAAATACCCTCATTGGCTAAAACGATCGGAGCATTCCTGAATGTATCTGATAACTTGATAGTTCTTGATATAGAAATTCTTAAATGCTTGGTTGGGAAACCTGATGAGAAAATGGAACTCCTGAGTTCTGCAAATCACTATTTATACATTGTTGGTATAAATTACCAAAATGCCCATGAATGTTAAAATGACCATAATACCTTTGTAGGTTTAAACAACTAAATCGTTCATGATATATCTGAGTTCCAAAGATCCTGATGTATCAACTCCTAAAATGTCTGCTTTGAGCCGAAAGTAAGAATCCTATTTAATAGCGACCTCATTTCAGAAATCCGTTCAAATTGTTAAAAGTTCAAGGTGTCTCCTTCAGTAAATATCACGTATCTTTGAGAAATGAACCGTTCCACCTAGTGTGTTCCATGTGTGCTACATGACTATTTTTGCATACTGATTTACATGTTTTATAATACCGACCATGTGCACATGTTTGACATGCTTAATTTCACACGAACATTACATTTTTATAAATTATGCATGACCGTACTATATTTCTAATATATGCCCTTGTACTTGATGTGTCAAACTTGCTATATGGATGAAGTTATTGATGGCTCAGCCCTGATCCAGTTGGTAAGCCCGCCCGTTTTCGGTTCCTATGTTTTAGCTAGGTCCGCTCATTTTGGTTCCCATGTTTTCACTAGGTTCGCCCGTATTCAATTCTTATGCTTCGGCTAGGGTCGCCCGTATTCTAAGGTGTTCCCTTAGGATGGTACCCACGCCTAATGGGCTCGGGTTAATGCCTGTACATGATACCACACTGGGGAAACTATATACTGGAGTATGGTTGGAGTGTAAATAAAGAATTCAAATGAACTTTACTGCTACTTGAAGCAAATGTATTTGAAATAAAAAGGTTTACTACATTGTTACATTTCATGCATTAACGTTGTACTGTTGGAACACACTAGACACTAAACTCATTGATTCCACCTCCATATGTTACCAACCTATATAATTCATGTCTAATTCTTGATGTTTGAATAAAGAACAAATATCGTTATTCTCGAGTATAATGCTACCTTGAAATAGTAGAACAGAAATGGAGACTGTTACTACATGGAACATCATGAAAATGTATGCCTGCCATATATCTTCATGAGCTTATAGAATCTTTTGGTAGTTCTGTATTACTGAGCTTTTCCAAGCTCACGTTGTTTTTTCATCGTAGGTTAAAAGAATATATCTTGGGATAATGACTGACATCAGTGTTCAGAGTTCTCTCGGCGTCGCTTTTAGAGTACGATATTGTATAGTTAGTGGGCATGTATGTCATGTATTGTTTCATAATAGTGTCTATAAAACACTTCCTGACATTTTTTATATATGTTTAAATGATTTCCAAAAAGGGGTATTTTAAAACAGAAGTTGATTTTACAATTTAAAAGTATTTAAAAATGATTTTTATGTGGATTTTTTATGGTGGGTCACTCTTGTGACCTTAATGTAACTTCCTAGGATCTGTTGTAACGCATAGGCGGATCTAAGGGGTTACATTTAGTGGTATCAGAGCTTAGAGTTGCATCATTCTAGGTAGATCGGCCGATCGTCTGTCATAGGGTGTCTGGAATGTGCATGCCCCTAAATCATAACCGTACTTCTCAGTGCCGAGACTCTGATGTCGAATCCTTTCCTGCAATAAGTTATCTAACCATTTTGTCCATAATAGCTCAATCTTTGCTGGTAAGGAATGTCTGTAACATTCGGCTGTGAGTTGGATTAACTTAATTGATGTGAATCTGGATAGAGAACCAGAGATAGTTCATGCATGTGAAATTGAAGATTTATTTTCGATTGAAAATAAATGTTTGATATGTAAGGTAACCGATATAATATTTCATGTAAGGTTAGTCGGTGATAACGATTATGTTTGAGAATATCTTGATGGAAATTTGATAAAAGTGTTATGAATTTAAAAGATAGGTGTTTGTGAATGTGGCAAAAGTGTAAAGTTCTTTGGTGACTCTATAATACACGAAGGAAGCAATTATCTAAAAAATTTCGTTGAAGGTAAGTGACACCCGTATAAAACCTTAATTATGTTTGATTGCCAAGGAGAAAGCTATTTCTGCAAAAATGTGGCATGGTGTATCGTTATGTATTATCCCTGACTGAAATTTGATATTACATCATGAAATATGGTTATATAAAAGTATGAAAAATAAAAGAAGAAGAAGTGATTTAGGTATTGGGGGATTTGAACCCATGACCTCTTTATTGTGAGTTTAGTAACCCAACAAATTGAGCTAAGCAGCTCTTGGTATCTAAACCACCAAAATCCCTTTTAAGTTATGTTGGGTTTGTTTAACTCAAATAAAATAATATCCAGTCTCTTTATTTACCCAGTTGGACCATCTGTTTTGAATTGAGAATGAGAGATCAGGAGAGCCGCAAGTCTCCTCCTAGCCACCTGCGCTCAACCAGCCCCACCACCGGCCAGTGGCATGCACCGCTACCATCACCATACTCGTCGTCACACTACGAACTCGATATCGTGAGCCACTCACAGAGTCTCATCCCCGTTCGCCATGAAAAAGCCTTGGAAGGTTCAGCGAGAAACCCATGCATCGCCATCTGTTTATTCTGATCTTGGCCACTGTGCCGCCATGGTTCTCACCACCAACGTCGTTGTGACCGACACCAACCATGGCTGCCACTCGCAGCGTAACACTGTCATTTTCCGTGTGGACCCGGTTGAAGGTTCGTCGGAAACCCTTGTGCTCAGCGTCTCTATTTCTCACGTTCACCGGCCTCTTTTGACGTCTGCTCACGAGACGTCTGCCGGATCCGGGTTCCCCACTTCACGACGAGCAAAACCCAGTCAATCGATCGTTAGTCTGGCGTTGACCGGAGCCTCGACGGAGCTACGTGATTTTTCAGCCAATTCTGAAATTTGGGGCTTTTGTAACACCCCAATTTTGGGCTTAGAAGTTTAGGGTCTGAACCGGACTGGTCTGATTTTCGGTTCGAATATAAAAGGAGGTTTTAAGGAAAGTCTAGTTCGGGATGCTTTAAAAATATGGAAAAATATCTAAAAATCCTCTTTTAATATATATAAGAGAATGGTTAAATCAATTTTACAAAATAAGGTTTGGAAACACAACATTTTGAAATAGTGACTAAAATTCGATTTTTGAAAAGTTCAATGGTGACTGTTTTGTAAGGATTGAAACTTTGAATCTTTAAGGTGCTAATTTACCCAAGAATGATTTCTCCAGATTTTTCTTAGGTTTAAATGATTTAATTAATGTTTAATTAATTAAATGAAAAAGAGAAATCCAATTTTTAGATTTTCATAACTAACTTTTCTTAAAACTTTCTCATCTCATTTTCTCTCAAAATTCCCTCATCCAAACACTTTTCTCCATCATATTTTCCATTTATTTTCAAAGCAATTGATGAGGTTTCAATCAACAATTAATTCCCAATCCATTCTACATCAAATCCTATTGATTTGCTTATTGAATTTTCAAGAAAATTGGCTCTAATCAAGGAGAAATCTACATTTAGAGGTAAGGTTGTTCTTCTCCTCTAAATACTCAGTTCTTTACTGAAATTCCAAAGTTATCAATCCTTAATTTAAGTTTTATAAATGGTTTTAATGATATGAACTTGATTTTGGCTTAAAACACAAGATTTGGAAGAAATCTTGAAGAAATTCGTGGTGATTGTTTGGGCTCTGTTTTGAGATGATTATTAAATATATTTTGGATGTTTAATGATGTGTAAATGAGGTTTGATCAATGCAATCCCGAATAGGTTGAATTTCCTAAGTTTTTGCTTATGAAAATGGTGGTTTTTGGGGTGATCTTGGTGTTCTGTTATAGCTGGAGGTATAAGGACGAATTTAGGTTCATTTTGGATGTTAATTGATATTTAGAAATGGTTAGAAGTGATGGATCTTGGCTGGGTTATGTTTTGAAGGTGTTTGGAGTTGATTTCGGTTGTGTTTGGTAGCCGAAATGTTAGAATTGGTTAGAGCAGCGAGTTTAGGTGTGATGGCTGAAGATTTTAATGCATGATGATGCATTAATCCTCTGCTTTGATGTGTTTAAAACAGGGGAGACATCTTCGGATACTTGTGGTGTTGATACGGAAGCTTGATCGGCGTTTCGACAAGGTTGCGAAACGGAATTGGTGAGTGAAGTTGGATTTCCAGCTTTGTAACGAAAGTTTGAAGGTTTTGGGAGCTTAGTTTAAGTCTAAGCAACTTAACTAAGCTCAAGAGTAAGTTTTCAGGAAAACTCTCTTGTATGAGCCATGGAGTGGTTCGATGCATTTGTTGATAAATTGCATGTTTAAATTCTGTTTTGAAAGCATATTTTGGCATGGTTAATGCTGGTTTTGAAAGCCATATGTTGAAGGATGCTCAAGGTAAGAGATCCTTGTTTTTGAGATGTTGTATATGTGGATTTGATGCATAGTGATGCATGTAGATGAATGGCTTTGATTTAATGCTTTAAAACAGTGAATTGTTGTTGATAAATGATGTATATTGGCAAGTGATGTGATGGTTTTAAAGTACTTGAATTGGATATAGTTAGCCGGCTATAGGATTGGGTGCACCGTGAATAAAGTCTCCTTGGATGTTGAGGGGTTGTAATTGTACCGTAAACTCCATCCAAGTACACTAACGAGAAAGGTAAGATCACAATGGTGGTTAAAAGTCCATGTGTGGATCTTGTGTTGTGTGTCCCATGTTCTCGTTCGTGATGTTATACAACTACCGATGAGTGATGTTGAGGGGTTGTGATTGTATCGTTAAACTCCATCACGGGTGTTGAGGGGTTGTGATTGTACCGGTAAACTCCACCTTGTGTGTTCGGTAGTATGTATGATGCGTATGAGACAACGCTTGTAATCCGCGTATCCGATTGTGTTTTATGTTGTAAATGGTTATGGATTATCACTTGAAAGCCAATATGACATGTTGATTTTGTTGAAGCATGAGATGCTTGATATGTATGCAAGGTTGCATGAGTAATGATGATTATGTGATGGAAAGCTTTGTGAAAAGTGTTATATAAAATGCATTATTGTGTTGTTTCTTTAGAGCATGCCTCACTAAGCAATTGTGCTTACGCTCTCTCTCTTGAACCAACAATGCAGATAATTGAAGCATTCGAGGGCAACAAGGAGGAGGAGAATCCAAGGGAAAGCTAAGCTCATGTATGGTGATGTTTTCACAACACTATTAGCTTTTGATATTTGGCAATGGGAACCTAGGTTGTGTTTTGGGAGATGTTTTGGACTCCCTAATTGTGGCATGATGCCTTTGTTGATTTGGATTTGTAAATGGCCATTTTGATGCTTGTTTTGGTGTATTGTTGGTTGAATGCTTTTGGATACTAGGATGCATGCCTATAGACTTGTGGATTTCCTTGATTGATGCCATGAATGTGTTTTGATGTTGCAAATACGTACCTTATATGCATGATGACTTGTTGGCACGATTAGGAAGTCATTAGGATGTGTTTAAGTTGTTAAATGCATGTTAAACCAGCAATTTCTGTAGTTTCTGGGCAACCCATATCGATACACTCACATGCATTTCAAAACGGGGGCCTGTAATGGCCTTGGTGTTTCGAAACGGCTGGTGACCGTATCGAAACAGTTTGGCCATTAGAAGGACCTGTTTCGATACAGGTCTCGAAACAAACCCGAGTTTCGGAACGGTCAACTTTGTTTCGAAACAGGTGACCGTTGGGCACTGATTTGAATGGTTCTGAGGTTTGTAAGCTTTACGTTTTAGTTCTGAAAATTGTATTTGCAATTGCTTGAGTTCGAGAAGTCCGTTTAAAGTGAAATTTGACAGGGAAGCATGTAATATGACTAATTAAGTATTGGTAACCTTAAAATCATTTAAGTTCTCCATCTTTCTAGAATTTACATTTTGGTCCCTAATTGCTGTGATTTGTGCAATTGAGTCCCTTATCATAATTTGATCGTTGTGTTTTTCACGTATGTGTTTCTCAAGAGTACGCTTAGGGTTAATGTGCATCTAGACAAGATTAAAAAGAAAAAAAGGGTCGTTAATCAAGATTGACTTTCGGGTTGACTTTGGTTTTCCCCGTGTAATCTTCGTAGTTCGGGTCAACCGTCTAGGCCGGGCTAAGGGGGTTACATTTGGTGGTATCAAAGCTGAGTTCTCGTGTAAATGGGAATGATTTTGTGGGTGAAGTATGTGTGATTGCATGATGTGCCTTTTAAATGAAAGTGTGATGTATGAATTGTAAAGTATGTTGCAATTGTGATGTTATGCCATGTTGAAGCATGTTAAGGAACCCATTGCCATATCAAAGCTAATGAAAGGAATGGTTTTTGAAAGATGAGCTTGAGTGCTTGGATTACTTACCTTGTTGAGCCTAACTATGTTTATTGCGTTTGTGTTAGTGCATTGTTTTTCTAGTAAATGGGGCCTCGTAGAGAGATGAGGATGAATGCGAGAGCTATGGCTCAGAATGAGAACGAGTAAAACGTTGAGAACGTTGTGGATATACCTCCTCCTACTGGTGGTAGACCACCCAGCGGTGGTGGTGCTGGAGGTGAGAATGCTGGTGCTGGGGTCGCTGGACCTGAAGCTGTGTAGGGGCAAGCTGCTCCTGACATGACTGTATTGATACAGGCTATTGCTGGAGCCTTTCAGGCGGCAGTAGCAGGAGCTCACGGAGCTGTGCATCAGGGTGATGCTAACGTGAGATTACCTTTGGAACGTCTTCGCAGTCTGGGAGGGACTGAGTTCAGTGGTTTATCTGCTGAGGGTTCCGAATCTTGGTTGGAAAGTACCAAGAGGATATTGGGACAAATGAACTGCAATGATGTGCAGAAGTTGGGTTGTGTAGTATCACTGTTACATGATGATGCGTATACTTGGTGGACGACCACTGTCTCCGGGATGGAGGAAGTTGATGTGACTTGGACGTTCTTTCTGAATGCGTTCAAGCGGAAGTATCTAGGTGTGCGATACCTGGATGAAAAGAAAAGAGATTTCATGTCTCTTGTGCAAGGAAGCATGACGGTGGCTGAGTATGAGATCCAGTTTGTCCGTCTTAGTCAGTACGCACCTGAGCTTATCCCTGATGAGCGGGAGTGGTGTGAGCGTTTCCGATATGGTTTGGTGACGGACGTGAAGACCTTTATGCTTGGAGCTGAGTACACGGATTTTGATGTGCTGGTGAGTAGGGCAAAGGATATTGAGCAGAACCTGGCTATGTCCTTCAGAGGTGTTAGTTCTGGCTCGGGCAAAAGAGCTGCTGAGTATAGTTCCAGTGGTGGACGGAACAAGAGAGGACGCGATAAGAGGTATCAGTCTTCTGCTAGGCGTGGTAATGGAGGGCATGGTGCGCCTGTTTAGGGAGACAAGATGAGAGCTGATCAGAACACGTGTTGGGCGTGTGGATTGCGTGGCCATTTGAGGTGTGATTGTCCTCGAGCAGCGAGGGAGGTTTAGGCTCCTGTAGTAGTGACTGGTAATTCGTGCTGGAATTGTGGTTCGGCAGACCACATGAGGAGGGAGTTTCCTTTGTTGGCCGGTGGTGGTCAGGGATGTGCTCCTGGAGTTGTTGCACCACAGAGAGGTCGTGGGCGCGGCCGTGGTAACTTCTAGCGCAGAGATGATGGTGGGAGGAATGTGGCATATGTGGTGGCTGTCCAACCTGATGGTGGTGGCCAGGCTCGAGTGTATGCACAGCGAGAGGGGAGAAATGACACGGATGTGATCGCAGGTACCTTTACTTTGCAATCCTTGTCATTACTTTCCTTGATTGATTCTGGATCTACACACTCATACATATTGCGTGAACATGCTCAATTGCTTGGTTACCTGTTTAGTCTTTGGATGTTGGTATGCCTGTAACTAGTTCCTTTGGTGAGACCGTTGTGACACGGAAGTTGTATAGAAGATGTCCTTTGGTAGTGCAAAACCATGTTTTTCTTGTTGATCTCATGGAATTGCCATTCTATGGTTTTGATGTAAACCTTGGTATGGATTGGCTTGTTGAGCATCGAGCTGTGGTGGATTTTGAGAACAAGCGAGTTTCGTTAAAGCTTGCGGATGATTATGAGGTAGTGGTGGTTGGTGAGAATGTGAAGTTTCTTGCCAATGTGGTGTCTACATTGGAAGCAAGCCGAATGATGAGGCAAGGTTGTTAGGCCTACCTAGCCTTTGTCATGAATCCAAGCTCTAAGGAGTTGCGAGTTCAAGATATCAGGACTGTGCGAGAGTTTCCTGGTGTGTTTCCGGATGAGTTACCTGGTTTGCCTCCTAATCGAGAGGTGGAGTTTGGAATTGAGCTGTATGAAAACACAACTCCAGTGTCCATTACTCCTTATCGAATGGCATCTAAGGAGTTGTAGGAGCTGAAGACGCAACTTCAAGAGTTGCTTGATCGTGGTTTCATTCGGCCGAGTGTGTCACCTTGGGGTGCACCGATGTTGTTTGCAAAGAAAAAGGATGGCACTATGAGAATGTGCATCGATTATCGTCAGCTGAACAAGTTGACTATCAAAAATCGGTATCCATTGCCGAGGATTGATGATCTTTTTGATCAATTTCGGGGAGCGGCTGTGTTCTCTAATATTGACTTAAGGTCAGGATATTACCAGTTGAAGGTGAAGGATGTGGATGTGCCAAAAACAGCCTTCAGAACGAGGTATTGGCATTATGAGTTCCTTGTGATGTCGTTTGGTTTGACGAATGCTCCTGCAGCTTTTATGGACATGATGAATATAGTGTTCCACGAGTATTTGGACAAGTTTGTTGTGGTGTTCATTGATGATATCCTTGTGTACTTTCGTACTGAGGAGGAGCACGAGGGGCATTTGAGGATTGTGTTGCAAGCTTTGTTGGAGAATCAGCTTTATGCTAAGCTAAGCAAGTGTGAATTCTGGCTCAGGGAAGTTGTTTTTCTTTGACATGTGGTTTATGCTGAGGGGATTCATGTTGATCCTCAGAAGATTGAGGCAGTGATGAATTGGAAGCCTCCTAAGTCTGTTTATGAAGTCCGTAGTTTCCTTGGTTTGGCGGGATACTACCGGAGGTTCGTGGATGGATTTTCAAAAATTGCTGCACCTTTGACGAAGTTATTGCAGGAGGATGTCAAGTATGGGTTGACAGAAGTGAGACAGCAGGCTTTTGAGAAGCTTAAGGCAGCTTTGACGCAAGCTCCTATATTTGTTCAACCTGAATTAGGGAAGGAGTTTGTAGTGTACAGTGACACATCCTATGTTGATTTGGGGTGTGTGTTGATGCAAGAGGGTAAGGTGGTGGCTTATGCATCGCGCCAGTTGAAGGTGCATGAGCGCAATTATCCTACGCATGACATTGAGTTAGTTGCGGTGGTCTTTGCTTTGAAAATTTGGAGACATTACCTGTATGGTGAGAAGTGTACTGTGTACACGGATCACAAGAGTTTGAAGTATCTGATGTCTCAGAAAGAGTTGGATCTTGGGCAACGACGTTGGGTGGAGTTGCTTAAAGATTACGATCTGACGATCGAGTACCATCCGGGTAAAGCTAATGTTGTAGCGGATGCCTTGAGTAGGAAGGTGGCAGTGGAGTTGAGGGCTATGTTTGCCAGTTTGAGTATTTCGTGAGATGGGGGTCTTGTGGCTGAGTTGCAAGTAAAACCATCTTTAGTTCAGTTGATTAAGGATAAACAGCTGTTGGATGATACCTTGGTGCCACATGTTCAGGATATTGCTGAGGATAGACCATCAGATTTCTGTTTTAATGATGATGGAGTTCTATGTTTTGGGAGTTGGATAGTAGTGCCCAATGATGCTGAGTTGAGGCGTGCTATTCTGACTGAAGCTCATAGTAGTCCTTTTGCTATGCACCCTGGTAGTACGAAGATGTATCGTGATCTTAAGGAAGAGTACTATTGGGTGGGGTTAAAGAAAGATGTTGCTGAGTATGTGAGTAAGTGCATGGTTTGTCAGCGAGTTAAGGCTGAGCATCAGTTTCCTTCTGGGTTGTTGCAACCATTGAGGATTCCTGAGTGGAAGTGGGAAAGGATTACCATGGACTTTGTGTCTGGTTTGCCTTTGTCGCCATCGAAGAAGAATTCGGTGTGGGTGATTGTGGATCGCCTTACGAAGTGTGCTCATTTCTTACATGTGCATACTACGTACACTTTGGACAAGCTTGCAGAGTTGTACATTGCTGAGATTGTGCGGCTGCATGGTGTGCCAAAGTCTATTGTTTCGGATAGAGATCCGAGATTTACATCACGTTTCTGGGAATGTTTGCATCAAGCTTTGGGTACACGGCTGAATTTCAGTACTTCTTATCATCCACAGTCGGATGGACAGTCTGAGCGTGTTATCCAGGTGCTGAAAGACATGTTGCGGTGTTGTGTGATTGAGTTTCAAGGCTCTTGGGAGAAGCATTTGCCTCTGGTGGAATTTTCTTATAACAATAGCTACCAGGAAAGTATTCAAATGGCACCTTATGAAGCTTTGTATGGGAGGAAGTGCAGAACTCCTCTTTGTTGGGCTGAAACAGGTCAGAAGTTGGTTTCAATGCCAGCTTTGTTGAAAGGAACCACCGAGAAGGTGAAGCTCATATGTGAGTGATTGAAGGCAGCTTCTGATCGATAGAAGTCTTACGCGGATTTGAAGCGTAATGAGATTGAGTTTGCGGTAGGTGACCGTGTGTTTTTGAAGGTTTCGCCTTGGAAGATGGTGATGAGGTTTGGTCGAAAGGGTAAGTTGTGCCCTAGGTACATTGGACCATACGAGGTGATTGAACGTGTAGGTCCTGTTGCGTATAAGCTGAGGTTGCTGCAAGAGTTAGAAAAGATTCATGATGTGTTTCATGTCTCTATACTTCGGAGGTATAGATCGGATCCTTCACATGTTATGCCTGTGGAGGAAGTGGAGTTGAATCCAGACTTGACCTATGATGAGGAGCCGGTTGAAAATATGGATTCGGACAGTAAAGTTCTTTGAGGCAAGATCATTGAGTTGGTAAAGGTGTTGTGGAGGCATCGTGGTGTTGAAGAAGCCACGTGGGAAAGAAAGGATGACATGAAGAAGCAGTTTTCGTACCTCTTTCCTCGAGGTAAATTTCGGGGACGAAATTTCTTAAGGGGGGAGAGTTGTAACACCCCAATTTTGGGCTTAGAAGTTTAGGGTCTGAACCGGACCGGTCTGATTTTCGGTTCGAATATAAAAGGAGGTTTTAGGGAAAGCCTAGTTCGGGATGCTTTAAAAATATGGAAAAATATCTAAAAATCCTCTTTTAATATATATAAGAGAATGGTGAAATCAATTTTACAAAATAAGGTTTGGAACCACAACATTTTGAAATAGTGACTAAAATGCGATTTTTGAAAAGTTCAGTGGTGACTGTTTTGTAAGGATTGAAACTTTGAATCTTTAAGGAGCTAATTTACCCAAGAATGATTTCTCCTGATTTTTCTTAGGTTTAAATAATTTAATTAATGTTTAATTAATTAAATGAAAAAGAGAAAACCAATTTTTAGATTTTCATAACCAACTTTTCTTAAAACTTTCTCATCTCTTTTTCTCTCAAAATTCCCTCATCCAAACACTTTTCTCCAGCATCTTTTCCATTGATTTTCAAAGAAATTGATGAGGTTTCAATCAACAATTAATTCCTAATCCATTCTACATCAAATCTTCTTGATTTGCTTATTGAATTTTCAAGAAAATTGGCTCTAATCAAGGAGAAATCTACATTTAGAGGTAATGTTGTTCTTCTACTCTAAATACTCAGTTCTTTACTAAAATTCCAAAGTTATCAATCCTTAATTTAAGTTTTATAAATGGTTTTAATGATATGAACTTGATTTTGGCTTAAAACTCAAGATTTGGAAGAAATCATGAAGAAATTCGTGGTGATTGTTTGGGCTCTGTTTTGAGATGATTATTAAATGTATTTTGGATGTTTAATGATGTGTAAATGAGGTTTGATCAATGCAATCCCGTATAGGTTGAATTTCCTAAGTTTTTTCTTATGAAAATGGTGGTTTTGGGGTGATCTTGGTGTTCTGTTATAGCTGTAGGTATAAGGACGGGTTTAGGTTCATTTTGGATGTTAATTGATATTTAGAAATGGTTAGAAGTGATGGATCTTGGATGGGTTATGTTTTGAAGGTGTTTGGAGTTGATTTCGGTTGTGTTTGGTAGCTAAAATGTTAGAATTGGTTAGAGCAGCGAGTTTAGGTGTGATGGCTGAAGATTTTAATGCATGATAATGCATTAATCCTCTGCTTTGACGTGTTTAAAACAGGGGAGACATCTTCGGATACTTGTGGTGTTGATCCGGAGGCTTGATCGGTGTTTCGGCAAGGTTGCGAAACGGAATTGGTAAGTGAAGTTGGATTTCCAGCTTTGTAACGAATGTTTGAAGGTTTTGGGAGCTTAGTTTAAGTCTAAGCAACTTAACTAAGCTCAAGAGTAAGTTTTCGGGAAAACTCTCTTGTATGAGCCATGGAGTGGTTCGATGCATTTGTTGATAAATTGCATGTTTAAATTCTGTTTTGAAAGCATATTTTGGCATGGTTAATACTGGTTTTGAAAGCCATATGTTGAAGGATGCTCAAGGTAAGAGATCCTTGTTTTTGAGATGTTGTATATGTGGATTTGATGCACAGTGATGCATGTAGATGAATGGCTTTGATTTAATGCTTTAAAACAGTGAATTGTTGTTGATAAATGATGTATATTGGCAAGTGATGTGATGGTTTTAAAGTACATGAATCATATATAGTTAGCCGGCTATAGGATTGGGTGCACCGTGAATAAAGTTGCCTTGGATGTTGAGGGGTTGTAATTGTACCGTAAACTCCATCCAAGTACACTAACGAGAAAGGTAAGATCACAATGGTGGTTAAAAGTCCATGTGTGGATCTTGTGTTGTGTGTCTCGTGTTCTCGTTAGTGATGTTATACAACTACCGATGAGTGATGTTGAGGGGTTGTGATTGTACCGTTAAACTCCATCACGGGTGTTGAGGGATTGTGATTGTACCGGTAAACTCCACCTTGTGTGTTCGGTAGTGTGTATGAAGCGTATGGGACAACACTTGTAATCCGTGTATCCGATTGTGTTTTATGTTGTAAATGGTTATGGATTATCACTTGAAAGCCAATATGACATGTTGATTTTGTTGAAGCATGAGATGCTTGATATGTATGCAAGGTTGCATGAGTAATGATGATTATGTTATGGAAAGCTTTGTGAAAAGTGTTTTATAAAATGCATTATTGTGTTGTTTCTTTAGAGCATGCCTCACTAAGCAATTGTGCTTATGCTCTCTCTCTTGAACCAACAATGCAGATAATTGAAGCATTTGAGGGCAACAAGGAGGATAAGAATCTAAGGGAAAGCTAAGTTCATGTATGGTGATGTTTTCACAACACTATTAGCTTTTGATATTTGGCAATGGGAACCTAGGTTGCGTTTTGGGAGATGTTTTGGACTCCCTAATTGTGGCATGATGCCTTTGTTGATTTGGATTTGTAAATGGCCATTTTGATGCTTGTTTTGGTGTATTGTTGGTTGAATGCTTTTGGATACTAGGATGCATGCCTATAGACTTGTGGATTTCCTTGATTGATGCCATGAATGTGTTTTGATGTTGCAAATACGTACCTTATTTGAAACGGGGGTCTGTAATGACCTTGGTGTTTCGAAACGGCTGGTGACCGTATCGAAACGGTTTGGCCACTGGAAGGCCCTGTTTTGATACAGGTCTCGAAACGAACCCGAGTTTCGAAACAGTCAACCCCATTTCGAAATAGGTGACCGTTGGGCACTGATTTGAATGGTTCTGAGGTTTGTAGGCTTTACGTTTTAGTCCTGAAAATTGTATTTGCAATTGCTTGAGTTCGAGATGTTTTCTTAAGATGAAATTTGACAGGGAAGCATGTAATATGACTAATTAAGTATTGGTAACCTTAAAATCAGTTAAGTCCTCCATCTTTCTAGAATTTACATTTTGGTCCCTAAGTGCTGTGATTTGTGCAATTGAGTCCCTTATCATAATTTGATCACTGTGTTTTTCACGTATGTGTTTCCTAAGAGTACGCTTAGGGTTAATGTGCATCTAGACCAGATTAAAAAGAAAAAAGGGTCGTTAATCAAGGTTGACTTTCGGGTTGACTTTGGTTTTCCCCGTGTAATCTCCGTAGTTCGGGTCAACCGTCTAGGCCGAGCTGAGGGGGTTACATCTTTCCCGGTAAGATTGTGGCTCGTAATGTGATATTCTGGGTCGTTGCTTCTTTGTGTGATTGGGTCTTGTTTTCTAGTAGAAACGATGCATTTCGGGCCTCTGACGATTACTCTGGTGACCGTCCGACAACTAGAATTTTTAGGTTAGTGAACCGGTCCAACTCAAACCGGTTCAACATGAACCACCCCGACCCGAACCCGATTCTGACCAGCACCCAAACTTGACTCGAGACTGTGTCAACTCGTCGAGTCAACTTAGTTGACCCTTTGTTGATTGCTGACGTCAGTGTTGGTTTTGACCGTTGACCAAAAAGTCAATTGTTCCGAAAACTCCCGTTTTATGTTTTTTTCGACGTTCTGAGTTCGATTTTGATGCGCGTTTCACGAAATTATTACCCGAAAGTCTCCGATTTGGACCTTGAACCCGAGCTTGTATATGTATTTATTTATTTAAGAGTACTATGAATAAGGACTGAAATGGTATATTGTGTAATTCAAGGTATACACGATCCCTTGAGTACAAGATGTTGAAGGACATCGAATTCGGGTTTGACGGTGTTCAAATGTCGTTCATGGATCGACCGATATAGCAAGGATTCAAGATAATTCATTACTCCCTCTTGTATGCTTTATGGACATGTTGGTATTCATTAATGCATACATAAATATGATGAGGAGTAACGTTAATTCTGCTCAAGTTAAACCGAATATAAAAATGAGTATGATAATCTAGATAAGATTGAAATGCTCGAATGAGAAGTTTAATAAATTAGAAGGATCCAGAGTTCAATAAGTAATTAATAAGGCAGTTAATCTCCGATCCCGATTAATAGAGTCAAATGATTAAACGTAAAAAATATTTAGATATGAAATTACAAAAATACCCTTGAGATATAAGAATGACTAAATACCCCTAGAATTGGAAGGGATCTAGAAATCTATACTAGATATGGTAAAACAACCTAATTCATCTGAAAACCTCGAACTACTTGGAAAGTTATGGTAACAAGATTTAAACTATCGAGATTGTAAAGTGCTCGGTCTCTTTGAATTTGGAATGAATCTCTGAAGATAGATTTACGAAAAACTATTTGTGCGTCTGAATTAATCAAGTGGCTCAAAATACAGAATTGATTGAAATAACCAAAAGGATTGGAAATACTGTTATGGCTAAATTAATCGAAACAATTGTATTGATCAAAAGACTGGAGTATCCTCATGCACCAAAATGTCCAAGTTAACTGGAATGATGGATTAGCCACCTTGACTAGAATAAGTAAATTGCCTATGATAAAATTCTGGAAATGCCAATAAAGTTGAAAATGGCTGAAATGCCCCTAAGGGTTATGAAGCATGACTCATGTACGTCAATCACTCCTGCTATTAATATAAGGTTGGAAGATTTTCCGCACAGAATATAAGTTCGACTAATCCGTGGCAAGTCTTGTAGTGAAATATAAAGGCAACCATTTAGATATATGATACAATTAATATTTGGAAATGATACCCGTGAAGTGCATACATCAGAAGGTTTGGTTAGTACTGCAAGGTTGGGATATGTTAGTTAGAATGGATTTGGAGGCTCGATAAACCGTTGAAAATCCTAAATAGTGTAAATCATTATTTTATCATTTGGGCTAAATTATAAAATTGCCCATGATAGTCAAATGACTAAAATGCCCTTGTTGGCTAAAATGATCGGAACAGGTGAATCATCAATTGCCGACCAAAAACTATACTTACAATCACCTTAAGCAACGATCACATTTGTTGTACATCAACATTGGTGTGGTAAGCGTGAATCAAACATCTTTGGGACTAGTAGACTCGATCAAAATGTTTACCCTTCAACCCTGTCGCAACCTTTTTTCGGGCTCAACGTTTTTAAAATAAAACAACAGAGTCATCACTAATTTTTTTACAAGGTGTGATTGGATCACCTAAAAACAAGTTATTTTAATAAAAATATTTTATTTTATTAAAACAATAACTTTGGTCTGCGAAAAAAAATCGGTTTGAGAGTTGGTTACGCGTGGGGAAGGGTTAGCACCCCACAACGCCCAAAAATTGGTACCTAGCCGATTACAAAACGTTTTAATATCAGAATTTACAAGTTCGTATACAATAACTTATTCTCCATTTATGAATATAATTCTATTTTAACGGCCCCACCTTCCGGAGAGTAAACTCTAATCATCGCCAATATTTTTGGCGCTAACCCGTTACCTCATTTTTGGTAGGACACTACATTAATTATATTCCACTTTTTAAGCAAATAATCAAAGAGGTAATTATTGTGTTGAGGCTTTTATTATTCTAAGCAAAGAGGTAGCGCCTATTATGTTGTTAAAGTTTAAGCTGATTGAGCCTTGGAAATCTGACGATAACAAAATAAGTAAATTACTTATTTCTGTTGATAATATTATCAACATATTAGGTAGCGCCTATTATGTTATTAAAGTTTAGCTGATGGGGTCTTGGAAATCCGACGATAACAAAATAGGTAAATTACTTATTCTGTTGATAAGAGTATCAACATATTAGGTAGCGCCTATTATGTTATTAAAGTATAGATACTTTCGAAAGTATCTATACTTTTTTAAAAGTTTAAGCTGATTGGCATAGCATACTGGGAAAGTGGCTCGAAAGTATCTATATATTTTTAAAGTATCGATACTTTTTTAAAAAGCAATGTAACCGGTTGCAATGTGGCTCGAAAGTATATATACTTTTATGCAACCGGTTACAATGCTTTTTAAAAAAGTATAGATACTTTCGAGCCACATTCCCAGTATGTTATGTCAATCAACTTAAACTTTTAAAAAAGTATATATACTTTCGAAAGTATCTCTACTTTAATAACATAATAGGGGCTACCTAATATGTTGATACTTTTATCAACAAAATAAGTAATTTACCTATTTTGTTATCGTCGAATTTCCAAGGCCCCATCAGCTAAACTTTAATAACATAATATGCGCTACCTAATATGTTGATACTCTTATCAACAAAATAAGTAATTTACCTATTTTGTTATCGTCAGATTTCCAAGGCCCCATCAGCTTAAACTTTAATAACATAATAGGCGCTACCTAATATGTTGATAATATTATTAACAAAATAAGTAATTTACCTATTTTCTTATCGTCAAATTTCAAGGCCCCATCAGCTTAAACTTTAATAACATAATAAGCGCTACCTAATATGTTGATACTCTTATCAACAAAATGAGTAATTTACCTATTTTGTTATGTTTGTATCGGTACCAACCGATAACCAAAGTTTGCTGGTTACCAATTTTTTTAAATATTTCTTCATGTTTTCTACCTACTACATTATATTATATCAACATATTCGGTCGCACTTTACCGACTTTGTTATTTATCTTAATAATATTTTCGGCCACGCCATTTCTTAGCCGTATATTAGTCTGCCTTTTCTTAGAATTTCCCAAACTTTATTTTTAATGACCAATGATTATTTCCTATGTCTATTATCATGTTTTCCATTTTAGGGTTCATTTTTAGGGTTATCTTAAGGAGTAGACTCCAATGTGCCGGTGTTGGACATAGGCGGAGATCGGTGGCGCATATAGTTGTGACGAGTGCAGTTTGTTGTGCCTGGCCGGAATCTGCTCCAGTTTGCTTTTTAAAATTCGAAGTTTGCATCTCCGGACTATTTTTTGAATTCACAGTTTGTCCCTATCGTTTTTCCTTGTAATAGCATTATTCCTGCCTCTATTGCATTTATTGTCACTCTTTTGTTTCCTGTTTCAATGTTCGATTTCACGGCTGTATGCATGCGCAGACACGGCTGCGCCGGTACTGGAGATGGGTGGCGCGTGTTGTTGAGGCCCGTGCAGTTTTGTGTGCATGGCCGAATATTGCTCAAAATATTTTTTCAAATTCGAAGTTTGCTTTTATCTTGGACTCTACCTTTCTTACCCGATTTTGTTTTTTAAACAATCTTTATTCGTTTATTTAAACTAGTGTTATCTCTTCTTTATTTATCCTTCTCCTTTTCTCACTTATTGCCCCTCGACCCGGTCTGGACCGAACGGGTCATACGGAAAATATTGAAGTACAGCGGGAAGTTTACTCCAATAAATAACCCTAATTTTTTTATCTTATCTAGATGCTCATTAGGATCCTAAATGTTTAACAACGCAGCGGAACACTTGCAACTCGATCAGACATCGAAATAAGACTCAATAGCATTCAATTACAATTTTAGGGACCATTTTGTAAATTATACAAATTACATAGACTCTTGCCATTTTTAAATTACCAACCTTTAAATAATCGTGTTACAGGCTCCCCAGTCAAAACTCAGCTCAAAATAATCATTCATGCTCAATTAATTGCATCCACAACATTTTGTGGCTAAAACGTAAAGAAACAGAACTTTAGAACATTCCATCAACTAACTTAACTATCAGCTGTTTCGGTACAAGTTAACCTTGTATCGTAACTGGTGTACCAAAACAAGTCCCATTGGCTCGGAACACGGGCCTGTATCGAAACACCTTAGAGATGTTTCAGAACTGTGGTTTCCAGTAGCAAATCGTACCGGAACAGACCATCCCTGTTCCGAAACCCCTAGGCCATTTCAGGCTCACTGTTTCGGTATAAGCACGAGTGTACCGAAACACATGGGCCTGTAATGACACTTTTTGATGGTTTTTCACATTTAAGTCCATACTAAACCTACCAAACATGCTTCCAACATATTTAAACATTAATCCCCACGCATTCATAGCATATTCTACATCATAGCATGGCTAATTGCATCAAAGGTAAACTATAGGCATGCAACCTAGCAAACAAGCCAAGCAAAATACCAAAATTCATATCAAGGCTTAAACCAATAACCAAAGGCCATTTACAAGTCTAAAACAAAATTAAACACATGTTCTAATAGGGAGTTTACACAAATCTCCCAAAACACAATGGTTCCCCCATTGCCCTTATTACTTTAATCTAAACCGAAACATACATTCTAAAGTGAAGTCTCTTAGAATTCCCTTGCCTTTCGCTGCCTCCGAACCTCAATTATCTGCATTGATGGACAAATGAGAGCGTAAACACACAAAGCTTAGTAAGGAGGCTCAAAAACAAAACTCCATCAATGCATGAAAACCATTTTCATGTCCACATTCAAAAATCATTTCAATTTACTAAACATTGTTTGAAAAACCATCATGTCCTTTTTTAAAACAATGCATTTTCCTCAATCAAAACAACATGTTAAACATCATCATCATGCATTATGAACTCAACAGCAAATCCATTGCTAACATTTAATTTAAGCCTTCCCATGCATAGTTACCATATGCAAAGCTTAAAGAGTAAAACATGCATTTACATATTATCCATCATTAACCATTTCATATTACATCATCAATTATATTGGCTCACAAGTGATCATCAACATGTTCATTTCTCAAAACCACATCGGATACACGGATTTCCAAGTGTTGTCCCAACACTTCATACATTCTCATCAGCATCTCAAGGTTCACACACGGGAGCTACCCTCCACCGTTGTGACACCCATAGTGGAGTATTCGATGCCTTACAACCCCTCAACGCCACTCATCGATAGATGTATAACCCCACTAAGGAGAGACGAGACACAATTAATTTCCTCAATCGTTAGGGTACTTGGATGGAGTATTTAGTACATCGTATAAACCCCTCAACATCCAAGGCGACTTGTTTATAGTGCACTCAATCCTATAACCAGCTAACTATATCTAATTTCATTTATAAACCAATTCCTCAACATCACTTGCAAATATAATTCATATTTAGCATAAACCTCACCGTTTTCAAGCATTTCCAATAAACCACATTTCCAAGCATCAAACCATGCTTCATAAGACAAGTATAAGCATATACTTACAAAGATCACTTATCATGTGCATCCTTCATCAACATAACAATAAAAACAGCAATTCGCTTACTTTAAAGCATGCTTTAAACAATAAGTAACATGCATTAAAATCAAGTGCATCAACAAACTCATAATAGCACAATCCGAGGGAGAAAATCCTTTTACTTACTTCCAAACTTAGTAAAGCGTTTCAAGCTTACACTAAGTTCCCAAAACCACCTTTTAAGTGTTTCAAAGCTAGAAAATGCATTCTCACTCACCGACTCGCGAAACTAAGATTCCCCGGTGCGAAACTAAGCGTCTGAAGCCCCCAGAACTTCACTGAATGCTTCTGATGTGTTCTCCCATGTTTGTACCACACAAGAACATAGGATTAATGCATCATAATGCATTAAAATCACCAGCAACTTAAACAATCTCGCTGCTCTGCCCAAAAACACCAAACGCCCATCCGAAATCACCTTCGATTGCCCTCTAAACTCAGCCCAACCATAACCTAACACTTCCATCTCATTTTAATCACCAATCAAAATCCAAAATCAATCTAATTACATCCTTATACCTCCAGCAACTCAGATTTCACACAAACACCTTAAAACCCCAAAATCTAACAATTTAACAATTAGAGATCCATCCAATTTCGGAATAATCATTACAAAACTTTTATTCTCACGTCAATTAACATCCAAATCAAGTTTAAAATCATTATCAAATCAATTAAAATAGTTCTCAAACTAATTACATAGAAATTCACCAAGAAAAGCTAGATTAATCAATTTTCCATTAATCAAAACAGGAAAATTAATGAACATGTTTAGGAAGCCAAAGACTTGGGAATTTCATTAAATAACCTTGATTAGAGGAGTTGAACGAAATCTTACCTCTAACCTTGCCTTTTCCCCTCAATTGACAAGATTTTGATGAAATCTTCAAGATAGCTTAAGGAAAAATTAAAAGGAAACTCAAAGAAATCATTGGCTAGCCAAAAAGATTTGAGAAAATGGAATCCTCTAAAATTTTAGAGAAAAAGAAGAGTGTTTGGCTGATTAGTAAATGAGAAAGAGTTAGTTACGTAAAATCTCTTTTGGTTATTAAAATCTCCTTTTTATTTTAAAATCCCTTTTAAAATCCTTTTTAATAAAACAACTAAAATGGTCAATTTGAGGGAAGAGGTTCACAAAATAGATATAAGCTCCCTAAAGATTCTAAGTCTTGGCCTCTTTTTAATTTAATCCTTAAAAACTAATTTTGCACTTTTTACAAATAGTCACAAAACCGAAATCTTAACTTTCCAAAATTTATTTTCCGAAATTGACTTCACTTCCCCTCAATATATATTTAAATAGGATTTAGAAATTTTTCGCATAATTTTATCACATCTCGAACCAAGTTTTCCCTGAACCAAATCTGAATTGACCT
The DNA here is from genome assembly GCA_958450335.1 of Hibiscus tridactylites. Lineage (NCBI taxonomy): Eukaryota > Viridiplantae > Streptophyta > Magnoliopsida > Malvales > Malvaceae > Hibiscus > Hibiscus tridactylites. The sequence continues at coordinate 10,709,015 of OY288287.1, forward strand.
AGATCTCTAATCTAGATTCATCGGACTCTAAACCGCCTTTAAAACCTCTAGACCCAAAACCGGAGCATTACAACTCTCTCCCACTTAGGAAATTTCATCCTTGAATTTTTACCTGAAGGAAAAAGGTGCGGAAACTGTTTTAACATGTCCGCCTTGCCTTCCCACGTGGCCTCCTTAACTCCTCGATGTCGCCACAACACCTTCACAAATTCAATCGTCTTACCACGAAGAACTTTGCTACTAAAATCAAAAATCCCAACTGGTTCCTCATCATAAGAAAAATCTGGATTCAAATCAATCTCCTCAACATGCATAACATGAGACGGATTCGATATATACCTTCGCAACATCGAAACTTGAAACGCGTCATGAATTTTCTCCAACTCGGGAGGCAACCTCAACCGATATGCAATAGGACCAACACGCTCCACAACCTCATAAGGTTCAATAAACCTTGGACTAAGCTTACCCTTACGTCCAAACCTCATCACCTTCTTCCAAGGCGATACTTTCAAGAACACGCGATCTCCAACCGCAAACTCAATCTCCTTACGCTTTAAATCTGTGTAAGACTTTTGAAGATCTGGTGCTGCCTTCAACCAATCACAAATAAGCTTTACCTTCTCAATCGTTCCTTTAAGCAAATATGGCAAGGAAACCAACTTTTTCCCCGCCTCCGCCCAACAAAGAGGTGTTCTACACTTCCTTCCATACAAGGCCTCATATGGAACCATTTGTATACTTGCCTGAAAGCTATTATTATAAGCAAACTCTACCAAAGGCAACTATTTCTCCCAAGAACCTTGGAAACCTATAACACAACGCCTTAACATATCTTCTAGCACTTGGATAACTTGCTTAGACTGTCCATCCGTCTAAGGATGATACGAGGTACTGAAATTAAAACACTTTCCTAACGTTTGTTGTAAACACTCCCAAAACCTCGATGTAAACCTCGGATCTCTATCTGACACTATAGATTTAGGTACACCATTTAAACGCATTATCTCAGCAAGGTAAAACTCTGTCAGCTTATCCAATGTATACGTAGTATGCATAGCCAAGAAATGCGCACACTTCGTAAGGTAATCTACAATTACTCAAGTAGAATTCTTCTTTGTCGGGGTCAAAGGCAACCCGAACACAAACTCCACTATAATCATTTCCCATTTCCATTCCAGTATTCTCAAAGGTTGCAACAGCCCGGAAGGAAATTGATGCTTAGCTTTCACATGCTGACAAGCCATACACTTGCTCACAAATTCAGCAACATCCTTCTTTAACCCAACCCAATAGTATTCATCTTTCAATCCACGATACATTTTAGTACTACCAGGGTGCATAGCAAAAGGACTGTTATGTACCTAAGTCAAAATAGTGCGCCTCAACTCAACATCCTTCGGTACAACTATTCAACTTTTAAAGCACAAAACACCATCATCATTGAAACAAAAATCCGTTGCATTTCCATCTGCTATGTTCTGAACATGAGGCACTAAAGAATCATCAACCAACTACTTCTCCTTAATCAACTGAATCAAGGAAGGTTTCACTTGAAACTTAGCTATCAACCCACCATCACGCGATATACTCAACTGAGCAAACATCGCCCTCAACTCTACAGCAACCTTCCTACTCAAGGCATCGACCACAACATTGGCCTTTCCAGGATGATACTCTATTGTTAAATCGTAATCTTTGAACAACTCCAACCATCTTTATTGCCTAAGATTCAACTCTTTTTGAGACATTAGATATTTCAAACTCTTATGATCCGTATAAACCACACACTTCTCACCATAAAGGTAATGCCTTAATATCTTTAAAGCAAACACAACTACAACAAGTTCTAGGTCATGAGTAGGATAGTTGTGCTCATGCACCTTCAATTGCCTAGATGAATACGACACAACCTTCCCACCTTGCACCAACACACATCCCAAGCCAACATATGACGCATCACTATAAACTACAAACTCCTTACCCGATTCAGGTTGAATCAAGACAGGGGCTTGTGTCAAAGCTTTCTTCAACCTCTTGAAAGCTTGTTGTCTAACATTCGTCCACTCAAAGCGAACATTCTTTTGCAACAACTTGGTTAACGGAGCAGCAATCTTAGAGAAACCATCTACAAACCTTCGATAGTATACTGCCAAACCAAGGAAACTACAAACTTTCGTCACTGATTTAGGCGTCTTCCAATTCATCACCACCTCAATCTAAGAGAATTTCACATTCTCACCTACGTTACCACTTCGTAATCATCAGCAAATTTCAAGGCAACTCACTTAGCATCAAAATTGATCACAGCTCTATACTCGGTCAACCAATCTATCCCAAGGATTACATCAAAACCATAAAAAGGCAACTCCATTAAATCAATTGCAAACACATGGCCTTGAACGGATAAAGGACATCGTATATACAACTTCCTCGTAACCACAGTTTCACCAAAGGAACTAGTTACTTATATTCTCCCATCTAACACCTTTGAGACAATTGTTCAAGCCACAACTCCCAAAACATTAGCAACAACATGCGCATAAAGCTATACCCCACCGATTAAACGTGGACAATTTCGCCTCACGTGGTCACACGATCCAAATACCTAATAGGTACCACATGCTTCTCAAGCCTTGACACACTTACCCTATAATTCTAGTCCAACATTACCACAACCTCGTCTTAACTCAGGCAACACCTTTTAGCATGACTATTCTTACACTAACTACCGTTAAAACCAGAGTCTGTAACTGTCTTTCCAGAGCTAGAACCTCTCACACGAGTCAATAAACCCAGGTTATGCTCAGTGCACCTTTCCCGTGTAACCAACACGTCAATAACGGTGTAGCAAAAAATGACATATATAGCCTAACATCATGACCGACTGATAACAAAAACAATCACATCAATGTCTCACATCCAATTCTTGTAACCCCCTTAGCTCGCCCTATACGTTTGACCCGAACTACGAAGATTACACGGGAAAACCAAAGTCAACCCGAAAGTCAACCTTGATTAACGACCTTTTTTCTTGTTTTTCTTTTCTAAATTTACATTAAGCCTATGTGATTACTCAAGAATCATAGGAGAGAAGGACATAGCGATCATAAAACATTTAGGGACTCAATTGCATGATTTACACATTTTAGGGATCAAAATGTAATTTTCAGAAGATATAAGGACTTGGCTGAATTTAAGATTACCAATATGTAATTAATCATATTTCATGCCTCTCTGCCAAAACTCAACGAAAAAAGACATTCCAAGATCAAGAAATTGCATCCACAACATTCAGGACTAAAACGTAAAACATGGAAACTTAAAACAATTCAAAATCATCATCCAACGGTCATCCGTTTCAGAACACCAAACCTTCGTACCGAAATGCCCGTATCGAAACGGTGTTGACCATTTCAGTACTCGGGTATGTTCCGAGACCGGTATCAAAACAGGCCTCTCTAGTGGCCAAACTATTTCGAAACACCTTCAGCTGTTCCGAAACGCTATGGCCATTACAAGCTCCGTTTCGAAACAGTTAAGGGTGTTTCGATACACCCTGCACTGTGACAGCAGAAAATACTGGTTTTTCATGCTTTCTCATACTCGAATCAACCCCGAGACATGCCACAAAATGCATACATCAAGGATACATATCAACAATCGTCATATCGAAGCTATAACCTAAACATAGTAACAAATACTTAGGCAAAGGCACTAGAGGCATGCTTCCTAGTTTGCCAAAACCATAACAAGTCAAAACTCCAAATAAACCAAAATCAAAACTTCAAAGGCCATTTACAACTCAAGTATAGGCAAACCAACATGCTCAAAGTAAAGAAACATTCTCAAACATTCCAAAGTATTAATCCTTCCCATTGCCGCTTATTACACTGAAGATGAATCATATACATCTCTTTAGCAAAGTTATGGATTCCTCTTGCTTTTGGGCTGCCTCCAAAGGTTCAATTCTCTGAATTGATGAAACAAAGGAGCGTAAGCAATAAGCTTAGTGAGGATCGCTAGACAACAATCATCAATGCATAACTCATGATTTGCAAAAGCAACACTTTACAACACATGCCCTTTATAAAACAAGTCTTCTCAAAACTTCAATGCACTTTTGAAACTTCATGCACATATGCATCAATTTACAACAGCAAATAAACCTTTTCTCATGCTTTAACAAGCATCACATGCATTCTTGCATCATACACATAATTCTCATGCACCCTTGCATCATTTACAAGCATCTCATGCTTCACTTAGTTCATTTACATTATATTGGCTTTCAAGTGATAGTCCACAAATCATTTCAACACAAGACACAATCGGATACGCGGATTACAAGCGTTGTCCCTCACGCTTCATACAAACTACCAGACTACACAAGGTGGATACATATGGCACAATCACAACCCCTCAACACCCGTGATAGAGACTAATGGCACAATCACAACCCCTCAACATCACTCGTTGGTAGTTGTATAATTCCACTAACGAGAGTATGGGACACATACACAAGACTCACACACAGGACTAACCATTCACCGTTGTGATCTTAACCTCAATCGTTAGGGTACTTGGATGGAGATTACGACACAATCACAACCCCTCAACATCCAAGGCGACTTTATTCACGGTGCACCTAATCCTATAATCGGCTAACTATATCCAATTAAAGCAACCAAAAACTATTTTCATCACTTGCCAATATAATCATTTAACCACATTAATCCACTGTTTTTCAAGCATAACCACAATGTCATTTCCACAAGCACACATGCTTAGCATCATTTTCATATGAAAGCCAAGGATCACTTACCTAGTGCATCCTTAACATAATGACATTAAAATCCAGCATTAAACCATGCTTAAACATGCTTAAAAACAGTAAACAAATCCACTCTTACATCAAATGCATTTTCATCCAACTTAACACATTTCCAAGAGAGGTGTAACACCCCAATTTTGGGCTTGGAAGTTTAGGGTCTGAACCGGATCGGTCTGATTTTCGGTTCGAATTTAAAAGGTGGTTTTAGGGAAAGCCTAGTTCGGGATGTTTTAGAAATATGGAAAGATATCTAAAAATCCTCTTTTAATATATATAAGAGAGTGGTGAAATCAATTTTACAAAATAAGGTTTGGAAGTGCGCCATTTTGAAATAGTGACTAAAATGTGATTTTTGAAAAGTTCAGTGGTGACTGTTTTGTAAGGATTGAAACTTTGAATCTTTAAGGAGCTAATTTACCCAAGAAAGGATTTCTCCAGATTTTTCTTAGATTTTAATGATTTAATTAATGTTTAATTAATTTAATGAAAAGGAGAAAAACCAATTTTTAGATTTCATAACTAACTTTTGTTAAAACTTTCTCATCTCATTTTCTCTCAAAATTCCTTCAGCCAAACACATTTCTACAACAACATTTCTTTTGATTTTCACACCAATTGATGAGGTTTCAATCATCAATTGATTCCTAATCCTTCTTACATCAAATTCTATTGTTTTGCTTATTGGATTTTCAAGAAAATTGGCTCTAATCATGGATAAATCTACATTTAGAGGTAAGGATGTTCTTCTCCTCTAAATACTCAATTATTTACTGAAATTTCAAAGTTCTCAATCCTTAAATTAAGTTTTATAAAAGGTTTTAGAGTTGTGATCTTGATTTTGGCTTAAACTCAAGATTTGGAAGAAGTCTTGAAGAAATTCGCGTAGATTGTTTGGGCTCTGTTTTGAGATGTATTTTAAATGTATTTTGGATGTTTAATGATGTGTAATTGAGGTTTGATCAATGCAATCCCGAATAGGTTGAATTTCCTAAGTTTTTGCTTATGAAAATGGTGATTTTTGGGGTGATCTTGGTGTTCTGTTATAGCTGGAGGTATAAGGACGAGTTTAGGTTCTTTTTGGATGTTAATTGATGTTTATGGATGTTTAGAAGTGATGGATCTTGGCTGGGTTATGTTTTGGAGGTGTTTGGAGGTGATTTCGGTTGTGTTTGGTAGCTGAAATGTTAGTTTTGGTGAGAGCAACGAGTTTAGGTGTAATGGATGAAGATTTTAATGCATGATGATGCATTAATCCTCTGTTTTGATGTATTTAAAACAGGGGAGACATCTTCGGATTCTTGTGGTGTTGATCTGGAGGCTTGATCGGCGTTTCGGCAAGCTTGCGAAGCGGAATTGGTGAGTGAAGTTGGGATTTCCAGCTTTGTAATGAATGTTTGAAGATTTGGGAGCTTAGTTTAAGTCTAAACAACTTAACTAAGCTCAAGAGTAAGTTTTCGGGAAAACTATCTCTCTTGGATGAACCATGAGATGGTTGGATGCATTGTATTTAATTTGCATGTTTAAATTCTGTTTTAAAAGTATGTTTTAGCATGATTGATGCTGGTTTTGAAAGCCATGTGTTGAAGGATGCTCAAGGTAAGAGATCCTTGGTTTGTTATTAGTAAATGTGATTTTGATGCATAGTGATGCATGATGGTTTAATGGCTTTGATTAATGCTTTAAAACAGTGGATTAATGATGATAAATGATGTATATTGGCAAGTGATGTGTTGGTTTTAAAGTACTTGAATCAGATATAGTTAGCCGGCTATAGGATTGGGTGCACCGTGAATAAAGTCGCCTTGGATGTTGAGGGGTTGTAATTGTACCGTAAACTCCATCCAAGTACACTAGCGAGATGTTTAAGATCACAATGGTGGTTAAAAGTCCATGTGTGGATCTTGTGTTGAGTGTCTCGTGTTCTCGTTAGTGATGTTATACAACTACCGATGAGTGATGTTGAGGGGTTGTGTTTGTACTGTTAAACTCCATCACGGGTGTTGAGGGGTTGTGATTGTACCGGTAAACTCCACCTTGTGTGTTCGGTAGTGTGTATGAAGCGTATGGGACAACGCTTGTAATCCGCGTATCCGATTGTGTTTTATGTTGTAAATGATTGTGGATTATCACTTGAAAGCCAATATGACATGATGATGTTAATGAAGCATGATATGCTTGATGTGTATGCATTGTTGCATGAGAAATGATGTTTATGTGTTAAAAGGCTTTGTGAAAAGTGTTTTATAAAATGCATTATTGTGTTGTTTCTTTAGAGCATGCCTCACTAAGCATTTGTGCTTACTCTCTCTCTCTCTCTTGAACCAATAATGCAGATAATTGAGGTGTTTGAGGGCAGCAAGGAGGCTAAGAATCCAAGGGAAATCTAAGCTCATGTATGGTGACTTTTTCACAACATTATTAGTTTTTGATATTTGGCAATGGGAACCTAGGATGTGTTTTTGGGAGATGTTTTGGACTCCCTAGTTGTGGCATGATGCCTTAAATGATTTGGATTTGTAAATGGCCATTTTGATGCATGTTTTGATGCTTTGACGGTTGTTTGGATTTGGATATTAGGATGCATGCCTATAGACCCGTGGATTTCCTTGATTGTTGCCATGAATGTGTTTCGGTGTTGCAAACATGTACCTTAATTGCATGATGACATGTTGGCATGATTAGGAAGTCATTAGGGTGTGTTTGAGTGGTTTAAAGTAAGTAAAACCAGCAAATTATGCAATTTCTGGGCAATCCGTATCGAAACGGATAGGGTCGTTCCGAAATGTTTTGGCCACTGCCATGCCCTGTTTCGATACAGGTCTCGAAACGAACCCGCATTTCGGAACGGTCAACCCCGTTCCGAAACAGATGACCGTTGGGCACTGATTTGAATGGTTTTAAGGTTTGCAAGCTTTACGTTTTAGTCTTGAAAATTGTATTTGCAATTGCTTGAGTTCGAGATGTCCGTTTAATGTGAAATTTTACAGGGAAGCATGTAATATAACTAATTAAGTTTTGGTGACCTTAAAATTAGTTAAGTTCACCATCTTTCCAGAATTTACAATTTGGTCCCTAACTTTTGTATGTTGTGCAATTGAGTCCCTTATTGCTTTTCGATCGCTGTGTTTTTTCAAGTATGAATTTCTCAAGGGTACGCTTAAGGTTAATGTGCATCTAGATAAGGCTAAAAAGAAAAAAAGGGTCGTTAATCAAGGTTGACTTTGGTTTACCCCGTGTAATCTTCGTAATTCGGGTCAACCGTGTAGGTCGGGCTAAGGGGGTTACATTTGGTGGTATCAGAGCTGAGTTCTCGTGTAATTGGGAATGGTTATGTGGGTGATGTATGTGTGATTGCATGATATGCCTTTTAAATGAAAGTTTGATGTGTGAATTGTAAGTATGTTGCAATTGTGATGTTATGATGTGTTGAAGCATGTTAGAGGAACCCATTGTCATATCAAAACTAATGAAAGGAATTGTTTTATTTGGAAATGAGCTTGAGTACTTGGATCTCTTACCTTGCTGAGCCTGATTATGTTTATTGTATTGTGTCATTGCATTGTTTTAGTGAATGGGACCTCGTAGAGAGACGATAATTAATACGCGAGCTATGGCTCAGAACGAGAATGAGGACAATGCTGATAATGTTGTGGATATACCTCCTCCTCCTGGTGGTGGACCGCCCGGTGGTGGTGGTGCGGGAGGTGATGGAGCTGGTGTTGGTGCTGGTGCTGGGGTCGCTGGACCTGAAGCTGGGCAGGGGTATGCTGCTCCTGACATGACAGTTTTGATTCAGGCTACTGTTGGAGCCTTTTAGGCAGCAGTAGCTGGAGCTCATGGAGCTGGGCATCAGGGTGATGCTAATGCGAGATTACCTTTGGAACGTCTACGCAGTCTGGGAGGGACTGAGTTCAGAGGTTTGTCTGCTGAGGGTTCCGAATCTTGGTTGGAAAGTACCAAGAGGATATTGGGACAAATGATGTGCAAAAGTTAGGTTGTGTGGTATCGTTGTTACATGATGATGCGTATACCTGGTGGACGACCACTGTCTTCGGAATGGAGGAAGCTGATGTGACTTGGACGTTCTTTCTGAACGCGTTCAAGCGGAAGTATCTAGGTGTGCGATACCTGGATGAAAAGAAAAGAGAATTTATGTCTCTTACACAAGGAAGCATGACGGTGGCTGAGTACGAGATCCAGTTTGTTCACCTTAGCCAGTACGCACCTGAGCTTATCCCTGATGAGCGGGAGAGGTGTGAACGTTTCTGATATGGTTTGGTGATGGACGTAAAGACCTATATGCTTGCAGCTGAGTACACGGATTTTGATATGCTGGTTAGTAGGGTGAATGACATTGAGCAGAACCTGGGTTTGTCTTCCAGGAGTGCTGGTTCAGGCTCGGGCAAAAGAGCTACTGAGTATAGTTCCGGTGGTGGGCGGAACAAGAGAGGACGCGATAAGAGGTATCAGTCTTCTGCTAGGCGTGGTAATGGAGGGCATGGTGCGCCTGTTCAGGGAGGCAGGGCGAGAGCTGATTAGAACACGTGTTGGGCGTGTGGATCGTGTTGCCATTTGAGGCGTGATTGTCCTCGAGCAGCGGGGGAGGTTCAGGCTCCTGTTGCAGTGACCAATAATTCGTGCTGGAATTGTGGTTCGGCAGACCACATGAGGAGGGAGTGTCTTTTGTTGGCCGGTGGTGGTCAGGGACGTGCTCCTGGAGTTGTTGCACCACAGAGAGGTCGTGGGCGCGGCCATGGTAACTTCCAGCTCAGAGATGATGGTGGGAGGAATGTGGCACATGGTGGCTGTCCAACCTGAGGGTGGTGGCCAGGCTCGAGTGTATGCTCAGCGAGAGGGGAGAAATGACACGGATGTGATCATAAGTACCTTTACTTTGCAATCCTTGTCATTACTTTCCTTGATTGATTTTGGATCTACACACTCATACATATTGCGTGAACATGCTCAATTGCTTGGTTTGCCTGTTGAGTCTTTGGATGTTGGTATGCGTGTAACTAGTTCCTTTGGTGATACCGTTGTGACACGGAAGTTGTATAGAAGATGTCTTTTGGTTGTGCAAAATCATGTTTTTCATGTTGATCTCATGGAATTGCCATTCTATGGTTTCAATGTAATCCTTGGTATGGATTGGCTTGTTGAACATCGAGCTGTGGTGGATTTTGAGAACAAGCGAGTTTCGTTGAAGCTTGCGGATGATTATGAGGTAGTGGTGGTTGGTGAGAATGTGAAGTTTCTTGCCAATATGGTGTCTACATTGGAAGCGAGTCGGATGCTGAGGCAAGGTTGTGAAGCCTACCTAGCTTTTGTCATGAATCCTAGCTCTAAGGAGTTGCGAGTTCAAGATATCAGGACTGTGCGAGAGTTTCCTGGTGTGTTTCCTAAGGAGTTACCTGGGTTGCCTCCTAATCGAGAGGTGGAGTTTGGAATTGAGCTGTATGGAAACACAACTCCAGTGTCCATTACTCCTTATCGAATGGCACCTAAGGAGTTGAAGGAGCTGAAGACGCAACTTCATGAGTTGCTTGATCTCGGTTTCATTCGGCCGAGTGTGTCACCTTGGGGTGCGCCGGTCTTGTTTGTGAAGAAAAAGGATGGCACTATGAGAATGTGCATCGATTACTGTCAGCTGAACAAGTTGACTATCAAGAATCGGTATCCTTTACCGAGGATTGATGATCTTTTTGATCAATTTCGGGGAGCGGTTGTGTTCTCTAAGATTGACTTAAGGTCAGGGTATTACGAGTTGAAGGTGAAGGATGTGGATGTGCCAAAGACGGCCTTCAAAACGAGGTATGGGCATTATGAGTTCCTTGTGATGCCGTTTGGTTTGACGAATGCTCCCGCAGCTTTTATGGACATGATGAATAGAGTGTTCCATGAATATTTGGACAAGTTTGTTGTGGTGTTCATTGATGATATCCTGGTGTACTCTCGTACTGAGAAGGAGCATGAGGGGCATTTGAGGATTGTGTTGCAGGCTTTGTTGGAGAATCATCTTTATGCTAAGCTAAGCAAGTGTATATTCTGGCTTAGAGAAGTTGTGTTCCTTGGTCATGTGGTTTCTGCTGAAGGGATTCGTGTTGATCCTCAGAAGATTGAGGCAGTGATGAATTGGAAGCCTCCTAAGTCTGTTCATGAAGTCCGTAGTTTCCTTGGTTTGGCGGGATACTATCGAAAGTTCGTGGATGGATTTTCAAAGATTGCTGCACCTTTGACGAAGTTGTTGCAGAAGGATGTCAAGTATGAGTGGACAGAAGCGAGACAGCAGGCTTTTGAGAAGCTGAAGGCAGCTTTGACGCAAGCTCCTATCTTGGTTCAGCCTGAATCGGGGAAAGAGTTTGTGGTGTACAGTGATGCATCCTACGTTGGTTTGGGGTGTGTGTTGATGCAAGAGGGTAAGGTGGTGGCTTATGCATCGCGCCAGTTGAAGGTGCATGAGCGCAATTATCCTACGCATGACATTGAGTTGGATGCGGTGGTTTTTGCTTTGAAAATTTGGAGACATTACATGTACGGTGAGAAGTGTACAGTGTACACGGATCACAAAAGTTTGAAGTATCTGATGTCTCAGAAAGAGTTGAATCTTAGGCAACGACGTTAGGTGGAGTTGCTTAAAGATTATGATCTGACGATCGAGTATCATCCGGGTAAAGCTAATGTTGTAGCGGATGCCTTGAGTAGGAAGGTGACAGTGGAGTTTAGGGCTATGTTTGCCAGTTTGAGTATTTCGCGAGATGGAGGTCTTGTGGCTGAATTGCAAGTGAAACCATCCTTGGTTCAGTTGATAAAGGATAAGCAGTTGTTGGATGATTCTTTGGTGCCACATGTTCAGGATATTGCTGAGGATAGGCCATCGGATTTCTGTTTTAATGATGATGGAGTTCTATGTTTTGGGAGTCAGATAGTAGTGCCCAATGATGTTGAGTTAAGGCGTGCTATTCTGACTGAAGCTCATAGTAGTCCTTTTGCTATGCACCCTGGTAGTACAAAGATGTATCGTGGTCTTAAGGATGAGTACTACTGGGTGGGTTTGAAGAAAGATGTTGCTGAGTATGTGAGTAAGTGCATGGTATGTCAGCGAGTTAAGGCTGAGCATCAGTTTCCTTCTGGGTTGTTGCAACCGTTGAGGATTCCTGAGTGGAAGTGGGAAAGGATTACCATGGACTTTGTGTCTGGTTTGCCTTTGTCGCCATCGAAGAAGAATTCGGTGTGGGTGATTGTGGATCGCCTTACGAAGTGTGCTCATTTCTTGCATGTGCATACTATGTACACTTTGGACAAGCTTGCAGAGTTGTACATTGCTGAGATTGTGCGGCTGCATGGTGTGCCAAAGTCTATAGTATCGGATAGAGATCCGAGGTTTACATCGCGTTTTTGGGAATTTTTGCATCAAGCTTTGAGTACACGGCTGAATTTCAGTACTTCTTATCATCCACAGTCGGATGGACAGTCTGAGCGTGTTATTCAAGTGCTGGAAGATATGTTGAGGTGTTGTGTGATTGAGTTTCAAGGCTCTTGGGAGAAGCATTTGCCTTTGGTGGAGTTTGCTTATAACAATAGCTACCAGGCAAGTATTCAAATGGCACCTTATGAAGCCTTGTACGGGAGGAAATGCAGAACTCCTCTTTGTTGGGCTGAAACAGGTCAGAAGTTGGTTTCAATGCAAGCTTTGTTGAAAGGAACCACCGAGAAGGTGAAGCTCATTTGTGAGCGATTGAAGGCAGCTTCTGATCGACAGAAGTCTTACGCGGATTTGAAGCGTAAGGAGATTGAGTATGCAGTGGGTGACCCTGTGTTTTTGAAAGTTTCGCCTTGGAAAAAGGTGATGAGGTTTGGCTGAAATGGTAAGTTGAGCCCTATGTACATTGGACCATACGAGGTGATTAAACATGTGGGTCCTGTTGCGTACAAGCTGAGATTGCCGCAAGAGTTGGAAAAGATTCATGATGTGTTTCATGTCTCTATGCTTCGGAGGTATAGATCGGATCCTTCGCATGTTATGCCTGTGGAGGAAGTGGAGTTGAATCCAGACTTGACCTATGATGAGGAGCCGGTGGAAATTCTGGATTCAGACAGTAAAGTTCTTCGAGGTAAAACCATTGAGTTGGTAAAGGTGTTGTGGAAGCATCGTGGTGTTGAAGAAGCCACGTGGGAACGAAAGGATGACATGAAGAAGCAGTTTCCGTATCTCTTTCCTCCAGGTAAATTTTGAAGACGAAATTTCTTAAGGGGGGAGAGTTGTAACACCCCAATTTTGGGCTTGGAAGTTTAGGGTCTGAACCGGACCGGTCTGATTTTCGGTTCGAATTTAAAAGGTGGTTTTAGGGAAAGCCTAGTTCGGGATGTTTTAGAAATATGGAAAATATCTAAAAATCCTCTTTTAATATATATAAGAGAGTGGTGAAATCAATTTTACAAAATAAGGTTTGGAAGTGCGACATTTTGAAATAGTGACTAAAATGCGATTTTTGAAATGTTCAGTGGTGACTGTTTTGTGAGGATTGAAACTTTGAATCTTTAAGGAGCTAATTTACCCAAGAAAGGATTTCTCCAGATTTTTCTTAGATTTTAATGATTTAATTAATGTTTAATTAATTTAATGAAAAGGAGAAAAACCAATTTTTAGATTTCATAACTAACTTTTGTTAAAACTTTCTCATCTCATTTTCTGTCAAAATTCCTTCAGCCAAACACATTTCTACAGCAACATTTCTTTTGATTTTCACACCAAATGATGAGGTTTCAATCATCAATTGATTCCTAATCCTTCCTACATCAAATTCTATTGTTTTGCTTATTGGATTTTCAAGAAAATTGGCTCTAATCAAGGAGAAATCTACATTTAGAGGTAAGGATGTTCTTCTCCTCTAAATACTCAGTTCTTTACTGAAATTCCCAAGTTCTAAATCCTTAAATTAAGTTTTATAAAAGCTTTTAATGTTGTGATCTTGATTTTGGCTTAAAACTCAAGATTTGGAAGAAGTCTTGAAGAAATTCGCGTAGATTGTTTGGGCTCTGTTTTGAGATGGATTTTAAATGTATTTTGGATGTTTAATGATGTGTAATTGAGGTTTGATCAATGCAATCCCGAATAGGTTGAATTTCCGAAGTTTTTGCTTATGAAAATGGTGGTTTTTAGGGTGATCTTGGTGTTCTGTTATAGCTGGAGGTATAAGGACGAGTTTAAGTTCTTTTTGGATGTTAATTGATGTTTAGGGATGGTTAGAAGTGATGGATCTTGGCTGGGTTATGTTTTGGAGGTGTTTGGAGGTGATTTCGGTTGTGTTTGGTAGCCGAAATGTTAGTTTTGGTGAGAGCAGCGAGTTTAGGTGTAATGGTTGAAGATTTTAATGCATGATGATGCATTAATCCTCTGTTTTGATGTATTTAAAACAGGGGAGACATCTTCGGATTCTTGTGGTGTTGATCCGGAGGCTTGATCGGCTTTTCGGCAAGCTTGCAAAGCGGAATTGGTGAGTGAAGTTGGGATTTCCAGCTTTGTAATGAATGTTTGAAGGTTTGGGAGCTTAGTTTAAGTCTAAACAACTTAACTAAGCTCAAGAGTAAGTTTTCGGGAAAACTCTCTCTCTCTTGGATGAACCATGAGATGGTTGGATGCATTGTATTTAATTTGCATGTTTAAATTCTGTTTTGAAAACATGGTTTAGCATGATTGATGTTGGTTTTGAAAGCCATGTGTTGAAGGATGCTCAAGGTAAGAGATCCTTGGTTTGTTATTAGTAAATGTGATTTTGATGCATAGTGATGCATGATGGTTTAATGGCTTTGATTAATGCTTTAAAACAGTGTATTGGCAAGTGATGTGTTGGTTTTAAAGTACTTGAATCGGATATAGTTAGCCGGCTATAGGATTGGGTGCACCGTGAATAAAGTCGCCTTGGATGTTGAGGGGTTGTAATTGTACCGTAAACTCCATCCAAGTACACTAGCGAGATGTTTAAGATCACAATGGTGGTTAAAAGTCCATGTGTGGATCTTGTGTTGAGTGTCTGGTGTTCTCGTTAGTGATGTTATACAACCACCGATGAGTGATGTTGAGGGGTTGTGTTTGTACCGTTAAACTCCATCACGGGTGTTGAGGGGTTGTGATTGTACCGGTAAACTCCACCTTGTGTGTTCGGTAGTGTGTATGAAGCGTATGGGACAACGCTTGTAATCCGCGTATCCGATTGTTTTTTATGTTGTAAATGATTGTGGATTATCACTTGAAAGCCAATATGACATGATGATGTTAATGAAGCATGAGATGCTTGATGTGTATGCGTTGTTGCATGAGAAATGATGTTTATGTGTTAAAAGGCTTTGTGAAAAGTGTTTTATAAAAATGCATTATTGTGTTGTTTCTTTAGAGCATGCCTCACTAAGCATTTGTGCTTACTCTCTCTCTCTCTCTTGAACCAATAATGCAGATAATTGAGGTGTTTGAGGGCAGCAAGGAGGCTAAGAATCCAAGGGAAATCTAAGCTCATGTATGGTGACTTTTTCACAACATTATTAGTTTTTGATATTTGGCAATGGGAACCTAGGATGTGTTTTTGGGAGATGTTTTGGACTCCCTAGTTGTGGCATGATGCCTTAAATGATTTGGATTTGTAAATGGCCGTTTTGATGCTTTGACGGTTGTTTGGCTTTGGATATTAGGATGCATGCCTATAGACTCGTGGATTTGCTTGATTGTTGCCATGAATGTGTTTCGGTGTTGCAAACATGTACCTTAATTGCATGATGACATGTTGGCATGATTAGGAAGTCATTATGGTGTGTTTGAGTGGTTTAAAGTAAGTAAAACCAGCAAATTATGCAATTTCTTGGCAATCCGTATCGGAACGGGCACTAGTGTTTCGAAACGGGGGCCTGTAATGGCCTTCGTGTATCGAAACGGATAGGGTCGTTCCGAAACGTTTTGGCCACTGCTAGGCCCTGTTCCGATACAGGTCTCGAAACGAACCTGCGTTTCGGAACGGTCAACCCCGTTCCGAAACAGATGATCGTTTGGCACTGATTTGAATGGTTTTAAGGTTTGCAAGCTTTACGTTTTAGTCCTGAAAATTGTATTTGCAATTGCTTGAGTTCGAGTTGTCCGTTTAAAGTGAAATTTGACAGGGAAGCATGTAATATGACTAATTAAGTTTTGGTAACCTTAAAATCAGTTAAGTCCACCATCTTTCCAGAATTTACAATTTGGTCCCTAACTTTTGTATGTTGTGTAATTGAGTCCCTTATTGCTTTTCGATCGCTGTGCTTTTTCAAGTATGAATTTCTCAAGGGTACGCTTAAGGTTAATGTGCATCTAGATAAGACTAAAAAGAAAAAAAGGGTCGTTAATCAAGGTTGACTTTCGGGTGGACTTTGGTTTTCCCCGTGTAATCTTCGTAGTTCGGGTCAACTGTCTAGGCCGGGCTAAGGGGGTTACAAGAGAGATTACTGAAACACTTACACTTGAGCTTAGTTAAGTGTATCAAGCTTACACTAAGCTCCCAAGAGCACGCTCAAAGCGTTACAAAATAGGAAATTGCATTTCCACTCACTGATACGCAAAGCCTTGTACGCCGACACGGAAATTACACCTCCGGAGCTTCCAAAATCACCTCGTTAGCCTCTAGATCAAGATCCCTTGTTTTCACATCAACAAAGCAGAGATCTAAATGCATTAAAATGCATTCTAACACCAGTAACAATCCATAGACTCGTTGCCCACTCAAACTACACCAAAATACCCTTCCAACACAATCGAAAACTCAATCGATTGCCTCCTAAACCAAGCCCAGCCATCATGCAACACTTCCAAAGCATTATCAACATCAAAACACATCTATTAAACATCCTAACTCATCCTTATACCTCCAGCAATCACAATTCCACCATAACACCCCAAAATCACACTTAAAACTACCAAGAAACTCAAGGATCTCAAGGATTACGGTATCTATGTTAATAACACATCATCTTAACATATAAAACAACTTAAAAAACAATTAGAATCAACACCAAACAGTGCCCAACTCATCAAGTCCGAAAATTAAGAGTTCATCCACTTTTTCATAAGATTTTGATCTCAAATCAAAACTATGTTGAAAACTCAATCAAAAATAGTTATTAGAAGCCAAATATCTTGGGAATTTCAATAAAGAACTTAGATTAGAGGTTGAGAATGGGATTTACCTCCAATCCTTGCTTCCTTCAATAGATGACAAGTTTTCCTTGCAAAATTCTTGAGGAATTAAAGAAGATCTCATGAAAAAGATTTAGGAAATGTTGAAAGGATTTTTAGAAGAAAGAATTCTGGAAAAGATGAGAGAAAATGATGTTTGGCTAAAATGAGAGGGAATTGGTAGTTACGTAAAATGAAAATCCACTAACTACCAATTAATTAATATCATATTTTAATTAAACATTTAATTAAAATCCATTTAAATCACATGTCATGTTGAAGAAAGGTCAAATTGACTTAAAGCCCCCTAAAGATTCTAAGATTTTGGCTTCCACCTTAAAAAACACATTTTCCTAGTTTTAAAACTTTACAATTTGGTCACTACTCAAAATGTCCATTTTCCAAAACCCTTTTTGTAAAATTGATTTGAGCAACCTCTTGATTATATTTTTAGAGGATTTTAGCAATTTTTATCACAATTTTATCCTATCCCGATCCTTGATTCCTTAAAATCACCTTACGCGATTCGAACCGTTCTCGACCGGTCCGATCCGATGTCTAAAACATCTAGGCCCAAAACCAGGGCATTACAATTCCAGTCTAGGAGCATACCCGCTCAACTAAACAGTCTGTGCATTAAACTCGGCTACAAACTTACGATTTTGAACCCAAGCCATGAACTCACATTTCTTGTCACCCAAGTATCTAACTCGTAGATACTTGTCCTTAAGAATAGTTCAAAAAAACTCCCAAGTCACAACATCGGGTTCCACACCAACAACCATAGTTGTCCACTAACTGTATACCTCTCCTTACAACTGAGATACAACTCATCTTCCATCTATGGGCATCATTCCACCCCATTTGTTCTATAATCATGTTATGACAGGCCATCCACTCCATGGATACCTCAAGTGACAATCCTCGAGCTCAACTTCTTCCAAATTACGTAAGCTCTCTAACAGCAGCTCACAATCGTCCAACAGCTAGTGCAACCTCATGCACTCCATCATTAACATCTTCTCAAGCTCCTGACATCGCCCATTGTTTCAGGCGCTATGTCATCCAACATTGGCCCAACCGACACAGGTTGTACTTACATTTGGGCGTCAAATCTCTAAGAGACATTACATACTCCTATACTCCTTGCCCAACAAAAACAAAAATCATACTAGATTGCTACTCTCTTCTCGGTTTATTGTGCTATTATAATTAAGGCGTGATAATAAAGTAACAAAACAAAACATTCAAGCCAGCCTCGAGTAAGGATCCAAGACTTCCAATTCAATTTAAAGCACTTTAACTATAGTAATAAGGCAAAGGGTATCTCGATTTCGCCCAAACATAGCATAAGGTATACAACGTACATATCACAAACATCGTGCATCGTAAACAATCAAATTCAGCCCACAACATCATCATGTATATAACAACTTACACATACATCACAATCATCATGCATAGCATCAATATCATTCGATCATCATCAACATGATTATAACAATCACCATGCAAGGCAAACATCAGCATACACTTAAAATTTTGCCACATTGACTTACCATCATCCCATTATTTCTAAACTTGGCTTTAATACCACCAAATGTAACCCCCTCGACCCGGTCTGGACGATAGAGCGAACCGAAAGGGTCACACGAGGAATATTGAAGTAAACCAGGAAGTTTACTCCAATAAACAACCCTAAGTTTTTTTATCTTATCTAGATGCTTATTAGGATCCTAAATGTTTAACAACACAACAGAACACTTGCAACTCGATCAAACATCAAATTAGGACTCAATTGCATTCGATTACAATTTTAGGGACTGTTTTGTAAATTATACAAATTACAGGGACTCTTGCCATTTTTAAATTATCAACCTTTAAATAATCGTATTACATGCTTCCCAGTCAAAACTGAGCTCAAAATAATCATTCATGCTCATTTAATTGCATCCACAACATTCAATGGATAAAACGTAAATAAACATAACTTCATAACATTTCGTCAACTAACTTAATTGTCAGTCATTTTGGTACAAGTTAACCTTGTATCGAAACCGGTGTATCAAAACAAGTCCCATTGGCCCGAAACACGGGCATGTATCGAAACACCTTAGATGTGTTTCAGAACTGTGGTTTCCAGTAGCAAATCGTACCGGAACAGACCATCCCTATTTCGAAACACATAGGCCATTTCAAGCTCATTGTTTCGGTACAGCCACGAGTGTACCGAAACACCTGGGCTTGTAATGACACTTTTTGCTGGGTTTTTAACATTTAAGTCCATACTAAACCAACCCAACATGCTTCCAACATATTTAAACATCAATCCCCACACATTCATGGCATATTCAACATCATAGCATGGTAATTGCATCAAAGGTAAACTATAGGCATGCAACCTAACAAACAAGCCAATCAAGATACCAAAATGCATATCAAGGCTTAAACCAATAACCAAAGACCATTTACAAGTCTAAAACGACATTAAACAGATGTTCAAATTTGGAGTTTACATAAATCTCCCAAAACACAACGGATCCCCCATTGCCCTTATTGCTTTAGTCTAAACTGAAACATACATTCTAAAGCGAAGTCTCTTAGAATTCTCGTACCTTCTGCTACCTCCGAACCTCAATTATCCGCATTGATGGACAAATGAGAGTGTAAGCACACAAAGCTTAGTAAGGAGACTCAAAAACAAAACACCATCAATGCATGAAAACTATTTTTCATGTCCACATTGAAAACTCATTTCAATTTACTAAACATTCTTTGAAAAACCATCATGCCCATTTTCATGCCCATTGGAAGCAGGCTATGTGTTGCCAACTTAGACCCATGATTATGTCCTATTTGTCTCCAAGCTCTAAAAACCATCCTACACGCTCTACGAGACTATCCGACAGCAGTCGAGACGCTCCGCCTTGCCGATATGTGGACTTCCATCATTGGTAGCGGTATCTCTTCCACCATTTCTTGGCTTAGTGATGTTGCATCCTAGCTCTCCATTGAATCATTTGCTTGTTTTCTCACTGTGCTTTAGAAACTTTAGAACTGGCGAAATGGTTGGGGTTCTTGAGGAGCGATTGTAGCCCCATTGTCTTACGGTTATAAACTTCCTAGATTTTGATCCGGAACTACATCGCAGCTATGGCTACGCACTCCCTTGCCTCTTAGGGTGCATCCATGGCACTAGACGATCCTCACTAGCAAGCTCCCACGAATTTTTACATCAAAATCAACATAGACGGTGTATTCAACCCTACCTATGGTACTGCTACCATTGGTGTTATTGCTCGTGATGACCATGGTATGGTTTTGGGTGGCCTTGCTCAACACACCGTTAGGTTCACTAAATCAGCCCTGGCCGAGGCCCATGCTGTCACTGCAGACCTACAGTTTGTGCATGACAAGGCTTGGACTCGTGTTATTATTGAGACCGACTCAGTTGTGATCGTCAACAAGTTGAATCAGCCACATGGTGATTTATCGATTCTTAGCCCTCACTTGAAGCGGGCTCGGCACTTGCTCCATGCACACAATGATTTTTATCACCTATGTACCACGATTCGCTAATATTGTAGCCCATTTGTTGGCAACTTGGGCCCTTCGATATGTTTCCTCAGTTTTCTTTAACTTGTTCTGTCCCGAGCATATTTCCTTCTTTGTACGTGATGATATTTCATCCCTTCTTATTTAATGAATATCAGGTACGCTTTACCCCTTAGGTGGTCAATACCAAGCCTCAGTTTGGTTTTGGCTTTAGAGGGGTTTTTAACGAGACCCACCTTTTCTTTCAAAAAAAGTTTTGGGTGAGAGCTTAAATTTGCAAACACATTTGCCTTGTTAGGTTTTTCATTGTTTGCTAAATTTGTATTCTCTAAGTGAGAGTGCCTTAAAGCTTTGGGGGATAAGCTTTGAGGGTTTGTAAAGGTTATCTCCTTGAGCTTGCAAAAAGGAAAGACAAATTTAGTGGATTTGTGAAAAATCCTTAGTGGGGAAGCTAAGGTAGTGGAGGAAGACTTGGTTGATAAGTGGAACCACTATAAATTATTGTGCAAGTTTCTAATTTCTCATTGCTTCCATCAAAAAATATAATGTTAGTGACTATTTTAACAAAAAAAAATTCAATAACCAAAATAAAAAAACTTTAAAAGTTCGGTGACCATTATTGTAGTTTACTCTAAGGGTGCATTTGGTTCACGGAATGTAAGATTACCTTTGGAATTAGGATTCCTGGATTGTAACATTACCAGAGATATTATTGGGAATGTTAGATTAGTTTGTTTGGTTTATTTGGTAGGAATGATATTATTTGATTGAAGAAATATAAGATTATTTGGAATTAAATTTCACTATATTATCATTGTGATATATTTTCTTTTTAACAAGTTAAACTTTCAATATTAATTTAAAAATATTTGCTTGAAGGTTCATACAATTATACTTAACATATTACTAATATAATTAGTATAAACAACATGAAATATATATATTTTTATTAATGTTAAAATTCTTATAATAAATTCAAATAAATAAATATTTAATGGGTAACAATATTTAAATATTAAACTAATATACAATAATTATTAAATAAATATACTCTTTAAATATTAAAGTACGATTGAAATAATAAAGTGAACAATAAATTTGCATAAAGTCAATAAAAATGATAAATAGGAGATGTTGATCGTATTATAAAACACTAAGTTACAAGAATTTCTACGGAAATAGAACATAAAATCAATAAACTCAAAGTTTCTCCTTGTAAAATGCTATGAGTCTATTTTATTTTCTTACCAAAATTTTATAGAAAATTTAAACAGTATTTAGACATTTTATCAAAAATTTTCATAGCCATGATTTTTTATTTAAATATTAAAATACTTTTTTAAATATGTGTAAAACCATTTAAATACAAAATTAATATAAAATAAAATTATTTAATAACTTTTGTGCCATTTAAATATGCTACAAAAGATCTAAATTAAGAAAACTCATTATTTCAAGGATAATTTTGTATAAAGTGATAAAATTTAACAAATACCTAAAGAAAGGGCGAGAATCACATTCCCGAAATATTGACAAAAAGACGCTATTGTTAGTAATAATTTTTTCGTAGTTGGTGAGAATAAGTGCAAACTAAATATGAAAATAACATTCCAAAAAAAATTACCCCAGTTAATAAACGCCCCCTAATAATAATTGTCAACTAACTAACGTATTATATTTTTTGGAACATAGTAACGTATTATATAATTCATAATAATTAAAAAACTTTAATAAAATTTATTATTTAAATAAGAGAAAAAATGCCTTTTTTTCAAACTTACAAAAGAGCTTTTTTTTGCTGAATGCAATAATTATAATTAATAAACTATGTCAGACAATTTATAAAATATGTATGCACATAATTTATTACCTTTGGTTGAGCTGGTTTAGGTGATGATTTTCTATAATAATTTAAGTATATATCGTTTTTATTATAAATTTTATAACAAATTACGTACAACGTGTAATAAATTAAGTACATACTTAATTTATCATACCTTTTTGTAACAAATTAAGTTTTCGTGTAATAAACTATGTACATACATAATTTGTTACATTTCTTGGTTTTTGTGATCTCATCTAACAAATTATGTATATATCGTTTTAATTATATTTTCTGTAATCAATTATGCACAAACCTCACAATAAATTAAGTACAACCTTATAACCTGAAAAAACATTCAACCTTAAATTAACCTCAAATTGGAAGTTTCGCCCTAAAATTTCCGGGAAAAAAAAAACCTTTCCTCGTTCTTTCATTTCTTGTGAGTTTATTTTGACTTTGAAACGCGTGACGTCAACCCTTTTACTATCCGTGGCAATTTCGTAGTTATTGTGAAAGTAAGGGCCCTATAATAAATAAATAAATAAATTATCATTTTAGTAAACTAAATTAAAATCAAAACTCATTTCACACTCTCCTCATTATCTCTGCTTCTTAAGCCAAAGCTAAATAAACTTACCTCACCTTTGCCTTCTTCACTCAGTCAGTTTCTCTTCTCTCTAAAACTGGGCCTCAAAGTTCAGACTGGAATCGCCATTATTTTTTCTCACTCCTCGAAACGGTGACGTTTAACCGTGTTGGGGGGCGGGGGTCATTTGTTTAGCTAAAAAGCCGCGGGTGGGTTTCCGTTAATCGGATTACATTTTCCCCCATGCATTTGTTTTGAGTGAATGGGTTGTGTTATCGGAAAGCAATCACAATCCTCGTCGCTGGATCACCGGCGTCGGAGAAACAGTGAAGCACCGCCGCATCATTCACGTACTCGTCGTCGACGGAGCTCCGACCAGTCATCATTGGTTGTGTCAGTCAACGATGCCGTTGACGGGGTCGTGACGGTCAAAGAGCAGAGGGGACATAGCCAATGGCAGCCAAAAGCTAGATATACCGGTGATTTCTCGCTTACCGTTCCGACGCCGGAGAGACGTCGGATGACACCGGACTTGAACCAGAAAGGGTGGCCTTCGTGGTTGATGGCCGTTGCTGGTGAAGCCATTCGTGATTGGACCCCGAGACATGCCAACACCTTCCAGAAGCTGGACAAGGTATCATCAACTTAATCAAAAAGCTTTAATTTTTTATGATTATTTTCATTTTAATAATTGTGGGGTTTTGTGTTTTTTGGGTTTAAAGATTGGGCAAGGGACTTACAGCAATGTGTACAAAGCCAGGGATCTACTAACAGGGAAAATAGTGGCATTAAAGAAGGTTAGGTTTGACAATTTGGAGCCAGAAAGTGTAAAGTTTATGGCCAGAGAGATACTTGTTTTAAGAAAGCTTGATCATCCCAATGTGATCAAGCTTGAAGGCTTAGTTACTTCAAGAATGTCTTCTAGTCTTTACTTGGTTTTTGAATACATGGAACATGATCTTGCTGGCCTAGCTGCCTGCCAAGGAATCAAGTTCACTGAGCCTCAGGTAACAAAGTTTTCTTCAATTTGATTCACAGTTTTTTTACTGCTATTTTTGTTTTTTGGGTGTGTTCTTTCTTTTTCAATTTGCGGTTTTGGTTCATTCCTCTTCTTGGTTCGTTTTTTATGTTTTGGGCATTTGATGTTACTCCTATGTATTTCTTCAACTACTTGGGTCCCATACCTAGTGAATTTTTAATCCAAAATTTAGTCTTTTGAGCTTTTTTTTATATCTTTGTTTTGTACTATTTTTGAGTGTGCAAATTCCTGGAAATTTCGTTCTTCATATCAGTTTCTGGTGTTGAAGTTCCAACTTCTGTCATATCTTTATTGGGACAGTTTCTAGATGGAATGAACTATAAATGACAAGAAAAGAAAATAGGCAACTTTTAAGATGCCTTAAGAAAAGTCAAACCTCAGCTCATTATTTATTTATTTTTATAAAACTGTTGATGAACAGTATAGGTCCTTATCTATCTTCTGGTTGACTCCCGGAAACAGAAAAATGTGGTAAAGAGGTAAAGTTGTAAACAGATGATTCTACCAGTTTGCTTATATCATCCTCCATTGACAGCAAAGATGAAATGATAATTTTTTTATCATTTGTTATATAGATGAATATCTAGTTTTTTCTGATGATCAGGGTAGTGATCAAATCATGCAAGGCTATAATTGTGTCTGATGTTCCTTCCTGGTGATGTGCCACCTTTTTGAAGCCAAATTCCTTGGAAATAAATATTTCTATTTAGAGAAATTTAGAAGCATATAAGCTTGTAGTGATCGGTAGTGTAGAAAAGTCCGGAGAAATTGGTTTATAATTATGTGATGTATATGAAGGTATTCTAGGAGTGATTAGAAATAGTTGGGCCTTGAAATGATCATCTCAAATTGAAAGCTTAACTTCAAGATAGGATCGAGCTTAGTTAGCATCTCGCAGATGGAAGATAGGAATTCTTAAGTTATATGTGAGGCAAGTTATGGCTTGTGGCATGATGCATTGTAATTGTTGGTATTTCTTGAAGAGGTTTTCATGCTGAAGATGTGAAATTTAGATCCGTTTGTTTGAATGTATCTTACCTCTGGCAGGTCAAATGCTATATGAAGCAGTTACTTTCGGGGCTAGAGCATTGCCACAAACAAGGTGTTTTGCATCGAGATATCAAGGGTTCTAATCTTCTTATCGACAATGAAGGCATTTTAAAAATTGCAGATTTTGGACTGGCTACCTCTTATGACCCTGGGCAGAGGCCCCTGACTAGTCGAGTAGTCACTCTCTGGTACCGTCCACCCGAGCTACTTCTTGGGGCAACTTCTTACGGAGTTGGGGTTGACCTGTGGAGTGCTGGCTGCATTCTAGCAGAGCTACTTTCAGGGAAGCCTATAATGCCAGGGAGGACAGAGGTATGAATCTGACTTCTCCAATATTTTGTCTTGTTGTTTGTTGCTTACTGTATTTGTTGGCGGAACAGATGAATACATTCCGTGGTTATGATGTCTAAAAAATCTAACTATCGGGTTTTTTTTTCTTAACTAGTGTTGCTTCTCGTTGGTTTAGTTATGTAGTGTAATATTTCCCATCTGTCCATAGGAAGTTTTCTTTCCTTTTATTGGGTTAACATCGTATTTTATAGGTGGAACAACTGCACAAGATATTCAAGTTATGCGGATCCCCTTCTGCGGAATATTGGAAGAAATCCAAATTGCCAAATGCAACACTCTTTAAGCCACAACACCCGTACAAACGCTGTCTAGCAGAAGTATTCAAGGATGTTCCCTCTTCTTTATCTTTAATTGAAACTCTTCTTTCAATAGACCCCGAAGAGAGGTGTACCGCCACTGCAGCTCTTAATAGCGAAGTGAGTTGTATGCATCTCTGTAGCAGATCAATATTCTGCTTTGGTACCTGTAATCTTTATTTATGATATTTGAAGATACCCTTTTTCAGATTTAATTTGCTAGATAACCCGAGTAAGAATATGTTGTGCATCCCGGGGCCTTGCATGATCATATATCCACTGTGGAATACTTGATATTTCTGCTCTCACCATTGGTTTTGCAGCATTTATCTCTAAACTAGTTTGTGACATATTTGGTTTCTGGGTTTGCAGTTCTTTACGACTGAACCCTACGCTTGTGAGCCATCAAGTTTACCAAAATATCCTCCCAGTAAAGAAATTGATGCAAAATTGAGAGACGAAGAAGCAAGAAGGTTGGATGGCTTTATTCACCTTTCTTTTTCTTTGCCCAATTTTGCTTCATGAGATACCTGATATACAATTGCCGTGTACAGACACAGAAGTCTAGCTGGAAAAGTCAATGCAGTTGATGGTACCAGGAGAATTAAAGTTCGTGAACGTCCAGCTCGGGCAGTTCCAGCACCAGAAGCAAATGCAGAGATTCAAGCGAACTTAGATGTAAGTGCGAGCAAGGCTTTGCCTTTTATCAAATCGCTTACTGATGCTTTTTACTGTTTTCTTTTTATTTCACTTTAAAATTTTGTTGGATCATTTAAGAAAAACTCTAAATCCAACTTGAAATAACCACTGTCTACTGGCAATTGTCCGTTTCTTGCCATATAAATTAGTTCAGTTATGAATATTAGCGGTATATTAGTTCTTATGTGCCAAACTTAGATGTATGTATCATGTAAATGTGCAACTTTCCAAGTCTTAGTTGCTTATAACTCATCAGTTAAAGCCTAAAGGCTCTGGTATGCTATGTTGCTGCTCTTTGGTTCTTGCTGTACTCATGTATGATGCATATGAACCCCCAAATAGATGAGAAACTTTAAATAAATTGAACTTATTCGAGTAACATAATTGATATAGAAAGGTCGAGTTTTGAACTATCCTTCTCTAGTATTATGTCTGATTGCGTC
Organism: Hibiscus tridactylites; assembly: GCA_958450335.1. NCBI lineage: Eukaryota > Viridiplantae > Streptophyta > Magnoliopsida > Malvales > Malvaceae > Hibiscus > Hibiscus tridactylites. The sequence continues at coordinate 10,735,886 of OY288287.1, forward strand.
GCATGTTTCTTTATTTCTGATGGTTTCATATAAGAGCTTATATCACTTGGAATTTGATGCAAAAAGTTGTGTTTGATTGCTGGTTTCCAGAAATGGAGAGTGATGACACAAACAAATGCTAAGAGCAAGAGTGAGAAATTCCCACCTCCTCATCAAGATGGAGGTGTTGGACATCCAATTGACACCTCAAACAAAGGGCCTGTATCTTTTGGTACAAGCGGCACTTCTTTCAGCTCATCATTTTTCAACACCAAATCATCCGGACCTGCCGGCGGTCCTTCAAGACGGAAGAAAATGAATAGAGACTCCCACAGTGGTCTGTCCCAAAAGTTGGTCCGTGGTTTCAAACCATCCTCGATTGGATATGCTATTTAAAGGTAAATCCGAGGTTCTTGGGAGCCAGAATTAGGGAGGCATTCATTCCCTTCCTGAGATTTAAAATGCTTTTTCCTCAAATTTTGGCCCACTTGATCCTATAAATCTGTCAATGCAATACCACTTTTTGTTTTTCAAATGACATCGCTGCTTAACTTTTTAACTAGTTTATGTACTTAATACATGAAAATCCAACCCCCTCGATGCATACAAAGTATCCATTGACAATGAGGAATGTGTAGTTTAAACTTCAATTTAGATAACTGTAGATTGATACTGGGGTTTAAAACTTGACAGATTCTTAATAATTTCAACTATAAGTCTGTGCTCATCTAATGATTTAAAATTATTGTAAATTTTTATAGTTTTTATGTTCTGTAAGTAGATGATAGAAAGATAAGATCCAATTAGATGATGTAAAACTTTTTAGTTTATATTGATTTGTGACAATTGATGAGTGTAGATTAAAAGTAAAAAACGAGATGACATTTAAGAGGAAGAAAAGAGATGTAAACAATATCCATTGACAAAGTGTTACACTTTTAGATTTGGATGAGTAAGAATTAATGACTGAGGGTAGAAAATAAAAATTATATATTGAAAAAAGAAGTAGATAATCTTTGACTAATGTCGACAATTAATTCACTCATATGTAGAAAAGTTTTACGATTTTAAACTATTGGATGGATCTAAATTTATGGTTTGCATTATCCACTTATCGTTTTCTTTTTCTTTATAAAATCTTTTTATTTTTAATTTTTAATTTCAACTAACAATTTACACTTATCTAATAGTTCAAAATCAGTGTAAAATAAGTTTTACATTATATAACTAAATCTTATCTATATCAGACACAATATATATATGGTTCAGATCTACTTACATTATGTAAAATCCGTAAAGTTTTACATTATTTTGTGATCATTGTATAAATGTAAATTAATGATTGAGGTTAAATCATTGTCTCTTTTTTCCCTTAAAATTTTTCTTGTTTTCAGCTTTTAATTTCAACCATTAATTTACACTCATCATATGATCCTAAATTAGTGTAAAACTCTCTCTCACACATACATATATAGGGTTAAGATCCAGTTACATTATGTAAAACGCACAAAATTTTACACTAATTTAAGACCTTTAGATGAGTGCAAATTATTGGTTGAGATCATTCCTCTTTTCCTTTATAATCTCCATATTTTCTACTTTTAATCTCAATCATTATTTTACATTAATCCAAAATTAAAATATTTTACATAGTGTAAGAATATTATATCTCATATATTATAGTATAGTATAGAGTATGATTGAGTTTATGGGATAAACATGCTAACTTGGGTTTAGTTCTTCTAATATTTTATTATGTATTTTGACAATAATATTTATCAATGTCGGCTTATAATAGGAGCACTTTGAGCGTCTGCTGAGGGCCTCGCTATTATAGGTCTATGTGCAAAGGTTACTAAAGAAAAGGATGATGCGAGATGTCACCTTCATAATCTAAAGCTAGAGGCCATAATGATGCTAACATAAATTATATGTAAGAGATAAGGGTAAAAATAAAATCTTTGAATTTTATTTTGCCCTTTATACGATTTAGAATCGTAAATGCCCTACATAGGATCCTAAAAGTGAACTCGCCGCATTACTATGGCGAGTTTCAAAAAAAAATCTTTTTTTATTTAAACTTGGCGTACCGCAGTGGCAAGTTCAATTTTTTTCTTTAATCATGTTTAAATCGTAATCAGGTGATTAATGGAGGACTAAACCGAACTCGTCGTATGGTGATGGGTGTTGAATTCGTCAAAAATAAATACCTACTTGATCTTTGGATTTGTAATAGCGGCAAGTAAGGTCGATTCCACATAGAACAGTGAAAAATTAAATTCACAAGCGAATGCAATCAAAGTAAAAAAAAAATAGGGTTTTGGATTTAAGAGAGCAATTGAAGTAATAAAGAATTCAATATAAATTAGAACTCTAGTTAAGGTGAAACTTAGAATATTAAATCAAGAATTTAGATCATCGACTCACAAAAGATAAATCAGCATCAATCTCAAATAGCTTGGTTTTAGATTAGATGAATACCACCAAATAGCTCAATCTCTTCTTAAGTTAGATAATCAATTAAATACCATTAAAAAATTAACTCTTATTATCAAGATTAAATTCCTAAATATCACTAAAGAATCATAATCTATCAAATAACATTAATGATCTTAAGAGACCCAAAACACATATTTTTCTAAGCATTAACTCGTTAACTTATTAAAACATGAATTCATATCTTTAGAAATCTAACCCGAATTTCCTTTCCACTTGTATCCAAATACCATGGAATTGGTTGTAGCATATATTTAACCCAACATACACATAAAGATTAAGCACAAAATATATGAAAATACTTGAATAAATATGAAGATAAATTGAGAACAAAAAAACTAACTAAAAGCTAGAAATAATATCCTTGTAACCACACTTGACTAGGAAAAAAAGGGAGTTTAGCCACTCATGGTGGTTGGCGGCAACACAAGAAGATAGATAGGGTTTCGGCTCACTTGAGATTATTTCCTTTCACCCATTGATCTCTATTTATAGGGGAAAATAAGGGGAAGACTTTACATTAAATTCAACAACCCTAATCTACTCTAATTATAGTAAAAGTAGAAGTTCACTTGTAGTAGGATTGCTTGTCCTCCAAGTCAAAGAGTCTGTCTTACGCCATGGTCATGCCTTATTTCGTGGGTGCTACTGATTTTGCGCGAACGATTTTTCAAAAATGCCAAAAAGGTGCTAAAGCTCTTCTTTTACGTATAAAACATCGTTAAGGCCCAAAAACACATGCAAAATCAAATAGGAACCGAATTAAGGGCTTTAAGATAGATTAATATGCTAAAACATAGAATTTAATATATGAAAAACATGAAATTAATGACTTATCATATGGGTATGGTAAGTTTCGCATGGCCTAACGTTCGTCCAACGGCCTTTTCAAACGCCATGACTAGAGCTACAAATTGGAAACTCATCGTAGAGCCCTGGCGAGTTTCCTTTTTGACTCGTTGGCCAACGATCAATTTTTTCAAGTTAGATATTTAAGTTTTGTAGTATAAATAGGAATTTTGGTGTAGGGTGTTGAGCACCTAAATATGCTTCAACCTATTTAGTTCGAGCAAAGCAAGTGATATTGTTGCTAAGTTTTGTGCATTTCGTAAAGCCCTAGAATCAAGAATGAAAAAAAATTCCAGAAGATTCAAGGTAAACGATCTTTTGATTTTTTATTGTGGTTTTTCGAAGTTTATTTGATAAAATTATTTGTTATTATTGTGTTGTTACGGTTTAACGCTTTTTTTTCAGAGAATTATTAAAACAAAAATGGCGTTGTTAAGACGAGAAGAGCATCACATCATGAACAACATGACTTCTTGGTAATAATTGATTAATTATTTTTTTAATTTTAATTTGTAGTTTGTAAAAGGTATGTTAGTAATTTAATTTAATATTGTGTTTGTAGAGGAAGGAGAACAAATTTCGGCCCCGAATTCTATAGAACGAGCCGCCATTTGAAGAGCAAAAATCCTCAAAGAATTTGAAGAGTTGTATGAGAAATCAAGAGGATTTGATGGTTTTTTAGATTAGAAATTAGAGTTTTGAGAGAAAAAGTGGTTGAGTTTAATTTGAAGTCAAAACCCCATTTAAAGACTCATTAATGATCTGCATCCACGCGTACTGATATGCCACTTGGCATATTAGAACATGGTGTATCGGTACGCTTTAAGAAGTATCGAAACACGAGCTCGTACCGATACAAGTTTGTCTGTACCGAAACATGTTCTTGACCCCATATCGAAACGCGGTTAACCATTTCGATACCCCTGTGCCAAAAGATACAATCTGGGCAAACATCAAAAGCCCGTATCGAAACACTCTTACATGTTTTGATACACATGTGCCAAAAATGCATTTTGGGCAACAAGGAGCTCAAAGATTCGATTCCAATCAAAATGCATGTGAAATATGTATGAACAACATGAATGATCTAAAATAGATACATACTCCTCGTAGCAACAAGCATAGATGCTTAAAGGAGCAAATTCACAAGAGCATGGCAATCAAACAAATTCAAGCAATTTTTTTACTAAAACTAGGCTCTAAAAGTTCAAGATAGGCTAGTTACACCTAACTCTCTCCTAAGAGTCCAAAAACGCTTTTTTTCTAATGGTTTTATAAAAATATCCGTTAATTGGTTCAATGTGTCTACATACTCTAGAACAACATCATTTTTCAACACATGATCTCTAATGAAATGATGTCTTATTTCTATGTGTTTTGTTCTAGAATGTTGGATGGGATTCTTAGTGAGACAAATAGCACTAGTATTGTCACACTTAAGGGGTATGGTACCTACACCAACTCTATAGTCTAGAAGTTGTTGCTTCATCCAAAGGACTTGAGCACAACAACTTCTGGTCAATATGTACTCCGCTTCGGTGGTAGATAAGGCTACACTATTTTATTTCTTAGAGAACCAAGATATGAGCATACTACCTAGGAATTAACAAGTTTCGAATGTACTTTTTCTATCTATCTTACATCCCTCATGATCCGCATCTGAGAAAAAATGCAAATTAAAGTAAGAATCTCTAGGATACCAACGTCCTAATCAAGGTGTGTCTCTAAGGTATCTAAAGATTCCCTTAACGTCTATAAGGTGTGATTCTCTAGGACTAGCTTGGAACCTAGCACACACGCAAACACTAAACATGATGTCGAGTCTACTTGCGGTAAGGTAAAGCAAAGAGCCAACCATAGAAAGATAAAGCTTTAAATCAACACACTTACCTCCTTCATCTTTGTCAAGCTTTATAGAATAACTCATTGGAGTGGCTTGAGGCTTCACATTCTCCAAGCCACACTTTTTTAGCATGTTCTTGATGTATTTCGCTTGATTAATGAAGGTGCAATCCTTCCTTTGTTTGATTTGGAGTCCCAAGAAGAATGAGAGCTCCCCCATCAAGCTCATCTCAAACTCACCTTCCATTAACTTAGCAAACTTTTGGCAAAACAATTCATTAGTAGAACCAAAAATAATATCATCAACATATATTTGAACTACTGACATGTCTTTGTCATTTCTTTTAATAAAAAGTGTAGTATCCACCTTCTCTTTTTCAAAACCTTTTTCAATCAAAAAGTTTGAAAGCCTTTCATACCAAGCTCTTGGAGCTTGTTTTAAACTATATAAAGCTTTAGCGAGCTTAAAAACATGATTTGGGAATTTTGGATCTTCAAAACCAGGTGGTTGTTCTACATACACTTCTTCATTAATAAAACCATTTAGAAAAGAACTTTTGACATCTATTTGAAAAAGCTTGAATTCATGATAACATGCAAATGCAAGAAGCATCCTAATAGCTTCCATTCTAGCTACGGGCGCATAGGTTTCATCAAAAACAATTCTCTCTTCTTAAGTGTAGCCTTGAGCAACAAGTCTAGCCTTGTTTCTCACTATGTTACCACTCTCATCTAGTTTGTTCTAAAAACTCATTTAGTTCCTATAGTATATTTATTACTAGGCCTTTCAGCTAATGTCCAAACTTGAGTCCTCTCAAATTGATTCAATTCTTCTTGCATGACCACTATCCAATAATCATCATTTAATGCTTCTTTGATATTTTTAGGCTCTATGCATGAAATGAATGCAACATTACTAGCTAATCTAAGAGATGATCTAGTGGTTACCCCTTTGAATGGATCACCCAAAATCTCACCACCTTTGACATGGTTGTTCTCCCTTGGGTAGCTCACTTTCTTTTCCTCAAGAGTCGTGTCCTTCAAGGCTTCTAGAGGTGGATCTTGTGCTTCTTCAACTTTTCTTTGAACCCCATCCACCTTTGATGATTGTCCATCATCATTGGCTTCAATGATTCCTACATCATTATCATCACAAGAATCCTTCCTCGGAAGGAGGTTATCATCGAAAACCACATGAATAGACTCTTCAACAACTAAAGTTCTTTTGTTAAATACACGATATGCTTTAGAGTTTAAAGAGTATCCTATAAAAATAGCTCCATTACTTTTAGCATCAAATTTGCATAAATTTTCTTTTCCATTATTTAAAACAAAACACTTGCATCCAAAAGGATGAAAATAGCTAATGTTAGGCTTTTTAGATTTTAAAATCTCATAAGGTGTTTTCTTTAAAACTTGCCTAATCATTACTCGATATATAATGTAACAAGCGGTATTTATGGCTTCTACCAAAAAATACTTAGGTAAATTATTTTCACAAAGCATGGTTCTAGCCATTTCTTCTAAAGTTCAGTTTTTCCTCTCAACTACCCTATTTTGTTGAGGAGTGCGGGTGCAGATTATGGCGTATACCAATAGTGTTACAAAAATCCTCAAATCCTAAATTTTGAAATTCGGTTCCATAGTCACTCCTAATATGAGAAATTTGTTGACCAAGATCAATTTGAGAAATTTTTGAAAATGTGATGAACTTTTCTAAAGCCTCACCCTTGGTACTTAAGAATAGAACCCAAGTATATCTAGAGAAATTATCTACTAACACAATAGCATATGATTTTCCACCCAAGCTCATAGTCCTAATTGGGCTAAAAAGATCCATATGGATCAATTGTAAAACTCTACTAGTTGAAACATCATTAATGGACTTAAAAGAAACTCTTTTATGTTTACCCTTAGCACAAGCATCACAAATTTTATCTAGAGAGAAGTTTAACTAAGGTAAACCTCTTATTAGATTTTGGGAAACTAATTTTTCTAAAACACTCATGCTAGCATGTCTTAGATTCATATGCCATAATCATGAATCATGTTCATCCTTAGCTACAAAGCATGCATTAGAAATGTGAATGTCATCTACATGCACCATATAGATATTACCTATGTGATGACCTATGTGCATTATTTTGTTAGTTTCAATGTTCACGATTTTACAACCATTTATATCAAAATAAACATTAAATTCTTTATCACATAATTGACTAATGCTCAACAAGTTATGTTTTAGACTATTGACATATAAAACATTATCAATGAGTATGGAAGAATGATTACCAATTGAGCCAATTCCTTCAATGTGGCCCTTGAAGTTGTCACCAAATGTTACTACTCCACCACTTTTTGGCTTTAGTTCCATAAATCTACTTTTGTCACCGGTCATGTGTCTTGAGCATCCACTATCAATGTACCATGTGTTTTGACTTGAAGCTTTGGCCTTGTAGCAATGCTCCTCCTACAAACAAAGATTGAGTCTTGATTTTTGGTACCCAAATCATTTTGGATCCATGGACATTAGCTCCCAAAATCTTGGTTCCCTTGGGAATCCATGAAGCAATAACATGTAAATCATTAGAAGCAATTAGGTTCTTAGGAACCCAAACACTCATAATTCTCTTACCTCTAGAGGGCCTTTGGAAGCCTCTTTGTTTGTGGTCAAAAAAGTTTATTTTTACTTAGTTGGGTTTTGAAGATTCACCTTTTTAAAAACTTGAGTTCCCAACTTTTTTCAAAGAAGCTTTGAGATCATTCACCTTCTTATGGTGATGATCATTAAGCTCGGAAAGAAGGTTGTTTAAACCAATGTTTTCTTTTTCAAAATATGTTAAATTGTCTTTTAAAGCATAAACCTTCTTTTCAAGTTCTGAATTGGTTTTGGATAAGGAATCATTTTGGCTTTTTAAATCGGAAACAATTTTCTTGTTTTTCAAAATTGATTCCTTGTATTTCCCAACCAAATCATCATACATCTCTTGCAACTCACACAAGTTTCTGGAAGCTCGTCAAAAGTATAATAAAAAAATGATGAGTTAGAAGTTACCTTAGGATCTTCCTCAAAATTCATAAGGCAAAGGTTGACAACTTTTTGCTCCTCTTCATCGGATGATGTTTCCTCATCACTCCAAGTAGCAACATTGGCCTTGAGCTTCTTCTTCTTCCTGAAGCTCTTCTTTTTGAGTTGGGGGCATTCGGTTCTAATATGCCCCATCTTCTTGCACTCATAGCATATGAGTTGATCTTTCTCCTCTTCCTTGTTCTTGAAGTCTCCTTTTCTAAAGAACTTTCTTCCTCGGTTGGACTTCATGAACCGAGTGAATCTTTTGGCTAGCATAGCCATCTCTTCAAGCTCCTCCCCACATGAATCGCTCTCTTCTTGTGAAGCTTTGAGAGCAATTTCGATTTTCTTCTTCTCCATCTTTTTCTCTTCTCTTCTCTTCTTTTTTCTTCTCTTCATTGCTTCAGGGTCTCATGAGTAAAGAGAAAACCCATGAGTGCATCGAGCTTTAATGTCTTCAAATTTTTTGCCTCGATTATGGTGGTTCTCTTCCCATCTCAGAACTTCAGAAGAGAGTAGAGTAGTTTTCGGACAAGCTTGTCTTCGAGGATGAATTATCTGAAACCTTTGAGACCATTGACGATGAGCAAGAAGCGATCAAACATCTTCGTGACACTCTCGTCGGGCTCCATTTTGAAATTCTCGTAACTCAAGTTGAGGAGTCCAATCTTGATCTCCTTAACATCGTTGGTGCCCTCGTAAGTGGTCTCGAGTGTGTCCTACACCTCTTTTGCACTTGTACAAGAGGACATCTTCGAATACATGCCCGGTCCGAGTGCACAAAAGATCATGTGCAAGGCTTTGTCATTAACTTGTAGCTTCCTTCTTTCTTCGTCTGTTATTTCTTATTTGGCCTTGGGAACTTGTCTATCACCTTCTTGCTTCATTGGAATGGATGGCCCATCTTCGATTACATCTCAAAGGAGGTAATCGTTGGATTTGATGAATAGCCTCATATGGTTCTTCTAATATGGGTAGTTGTTCTCATTAAAGAAGGGAGGTTTGGTGGTGGATTGACTCTCATACAAGTTGGTGGAAGTAGACGCCATTGCTTTGTTGTCGATTGATTGGATTGATTCAAGGATCGTCTCTTGTAGATGTTAATCTCTCAAAGAGTTAGGCTTTGATACCAATTGTTGTCTGGATCAATTGATGAACAAATGGCCAAGAGGGGGTGAATTGGCTTTTAAAAGTTTGAGGGAGGAAATTAGTAAATGAAAAATTAAGGCACGAGAGATTTATAGTGGTTCAAGATTAGAACAAGCTCTACATCCACTACCTTAGCTCTTACTAAGGATTTTGAAACAACTTCACTAGAAATTCTTCCTCTTTTCTCGGATTAGAAGGAAACCTTACAAAACAATTAAGATTTCTACCCAAAGCTTAATCAAATATCACTCTTAACAAGAGAAGTTGTTGGCAAATGAAAATAAACCTCACAAAGGTAAAATGTTTTCCCCAATTACAAGTACACTCTTCTCAATCTTGAAATAAAGAATTACAAATGAATTGCACAAGATAGTACAAGAGTTTGACTCTATTTGACTCAAGTTGGATTGGATTTTTGCTTGAATGTACTTGACTTGTTCAATAGTTGTTGTTGTAGCTTTAATGGCTTGCTTTTATACCTCTTCATTGAATTCTAACCGTTTAGGTGGTTGGCATCATTAATAGATCTGTTGGGCTCTCTTTTTCTCACCATAAATGCACTTTTGCAACCTACCATATCGGTACGCGGGGTACTTGTATCGATACATGTCTCAAAATAGAAAGAGTCGTTGCAGAGTAATAAAGGGTTGTATCGATACGCGTGAAGGCGTATCGAAACACTATAAGGGTCGTATCGAAATGGTCAAGGGTCGTATCGATACGATTTTGCTCAATTGGGACACTGCCAATATCCGTATCGAAACACCCAAGAGGCGTATCGGTACGGGTCAACGACTTTTTAAAATTGTTGATTCCTTATAACTGACAAGCAACAATTATAAAATTAAATGTTCGATTTGAAAAATCTTATCCCCCGTATCGATACGGTTAAGGTCGTATCAAAACACTTATGAAAAAATCTTAAGCCCGAATAAAGGTCGTCTCGAAAAGGAAGGAACCGTATCAGAACGCCTGTATCGAAACGCATGTTTCTGTATCGAAACAGAAACTTCCAGTGGCTAAATAAGTTCAAGCTGTATCGAAACACCATAGGGTGTATCGGTATGCCTGGGCAATTTTGTTAAGTTTGGCTTTGAAACACTTAGAAAATTTTATGGGGTTTAAGTTTTGACTTTAAAACAATTTGAGATTAAAAATATACTTGTCAATTGTGAGACTTTTGAGTACTTAAAACTTTATTTACTTTGTAATTTAGTCCTTAAAACAATTTGTTATATCAAAATCAAATATAGGTTTTACACATCCACATCCATCGAAGCCTTGAGGGCTTGTCCGAGCCTTTGGTGAGCAGGAGTATTCACAAAGCTGGTTTAAGGCTTACTTAAGTGCGTGAATCGTCCAAATAGCGTCAAAGACGTCTAAGGCCGCACGTTACCGACGGTGTAAAACTCTAGGGACGTGAAATATTCCTATTAAATTGTATTTTATTGCAATAATCATATTACAATCCTAAGTACGGTAAAATGTTCTCAAAATTGGCCTTCCGTAGTTGTATGATTTATTATTGTCAAATACAATAGAATAAAACTTAGAAAAAGATAAAAAGTTTTTTTTAAATGGAGTCAAGTTAAAGTTATTTTCAAATGTTCATACACCATTCAACTAAATGAGCATAACACGTCTAATCTTTACCGCATAAATCAAAACACTACACTTACTAATAAAAATTTAATCGAGTTGTGCCTCCCAAACTCAAAATACATTCTAAGGTTTCCGAAACACTCTTCATATTGATAACAATGAAGTTTAACATATGTAAACATAATTTTATCAACAGAGCAATGCTAATAAAACTAAAGTTTTGAAGAAAAAAAACGTTTCAATATGGTAAAGAACAATCAATGAAGATAGCACCAAGGCACAAAGTGACTTCTTATGCATTGGTTATAAATTAAAAATAGTAATTTAAATATGAAGAAAAAAAACAATAAAATAAAAAAATGAAAAATACCGATTCACATTTGTAGAAATTTGTTGTCAAATACTCTAAACAAATGTTATCTCGTCACTAAATCTAACTCAATCTACAAATTTTGTTCAATAAATTATAAGTAAAAAAGAAAGGAAAATTCTACAATGTGCGACGAACACCGACGAACACCACTAATGATGAACACCGATGAACACCATTAAATTAATTAATAAAGATTTAAAATTTTAAGGACCCATAATACAATTAAGAACTATTTTTAAAAATTCAATTAAATTATTTTATATATATATTAAAATTTTATTTTTTAATAAGGGTAAACTATATATTTAGTACCTCACCTATTTTCGCATTTCTATTGAACTCTTATTATTTAAATATTATTTTAATTTGACTTCATTCTTTATAAAAAAAATAATTTAACCCTTAACCATCAACATAAAACCCTAAACTATTAAACTTTAAACTCTTAAACTATTTAATGATTGTTTCGCATAAAAGAAATAAAAAGGAAAATAAAGTCACGAAGAAGGAACACGACAGCCAACCACCATTCTTAATCGATTCACGATTATTATTTTATATATTTTCACTTTTTATTCCATTATTATTTTACTCAATCATCAATCAAATCATTATTTTCCTTCAAAAATTTAATTAAACTCACCGGAAAATCGCAAGCTTTCTATCACCGGAGCACATTTCATCTCCTTCTCTCTCCTCAAACAAACTTTTACTTCAATCAAATTCAATTGAACAAGAATTTACTTTGAAAAAGAAAAGAAAACCCCCTTTTTTTAGCTTTGAAAATTGTGAGATTTTAGGATTTTAGAATAAAAGCAGAATGGGCTGTGCTGGATCGACGCCGGTGAATAAAAAATAATATTTTTTAAAAGAATTCAACAATTCATTGAATTGAATTGAATCGATGAAGGTGAAATTATTTTTAATGGTATATGGTTTAGGGTATATGTTTAAGAGTTTAAAGGTTTAAGAGTTTAAGGTTTAATATATAAAATAAAATTATTTGTAATGGTATATGGTTTAGGGTGTAGGTTTAAAAGTTTAAGGGTTTAAAGTTTAATAGTTTAGGGTTTTAGGTTGATGGTTGAGGGTTAAATTATTTTTTATAAAGAATAGGGTCAAATTAAAATAATATTTAAATAATAAGAGTTCAATAGAAATACAAAAATAGGTGAGGTACTAAATATATAGTTTACCCTTATTAAAATATAAAATTTTAATATATATAAAAAATAATTTAATTGAATTTTTAAAAATAATTCTTAATTGTGTTATGGGTCCTTAAAATTTTAAATCTTTATTAATTAATTTAATATTGTTCATCGGTGTTCATCATTAGTGGTGTTCATCGGTGTTCGTTGCACGTGGTAGACTCATCCAAAAAGAAATATATATATATATATATATATATATATATTATTCAATTGCATCTTTTCGGTAAAGATTTTCAAAAGGAAAACTTACCTTTTTTTCTTAAAGGATCCTGCAATTCAAGTTTACAAAATCTTGAAAATATCTGATTGCACCGTTTCTTTTTAAGGTAAAAGATTGGTTCTTTGATCGATATTTTTTTTTCTAAAGAGATAATCTAAAAAATCACGATTGGGAATAAAAATAAACTATAATATTTTAATTTTGACGGCTGCACGTGAGAAAATCAAAGAATATGACATGAAATATCTAATCCTAACGAATAAATGACATGTAAAAAAAGCTGATGTGGATTTATTTATTTGGTAAGGGACTATGAATGATATGGTGAGCCGGGTTTATATAATAATTTCTCTAAATTCGACCTTGCTTGGAAGTTACATTGAATTGGGTGAGTATGATTGGATTGACCATGAATAACATGATGAACCGGGTCCATCTAATATTGCATAGATATATTATAATCATCATTATTCAACGCATTAACTGATTAATCTGAATCGAATATTGCATAAGTATATTATGAGAACGACTCTTTCAACCCAAAACTCCTTACTTCACTTTAAACCACATATTGAGTCGAAACCGAAATATATCAAGAGTAGTTAAAATATCTAGTTTTAAAATTATTAGAGATCTAATAAGTATTCAGAAAGAAAAAAACACTCCCGTGTTACAAAAATTATAATATAAATACAACACAAATATATAAACAAGCCAAAATTTATATAACACGAAAATAAGATAGAGATGGGAAAAAAGGGGGGAAACCCGGTGAAGCGCTTCTTTACACTTTTTATATGAAGGAAACAGCGACATGAAAGAAAGTAAGAGATTGTAAATATAGTGGACTTACCAAATGGCAAATGCCATGAACTAATACGGCTAAACAAACCAAATGGCACACTCTCATTTAGGATGCTGAAAATCAACAACCCAAAAGCATCCGTCTCTCCAATCAAACACCTAATTTAAAGCCACTTCTTCCCCTCTTTTTCGTTTTCATCATCTTTTAGAACCACAAATAAACCCATACTACTTTTCTCGTGTATAATTTACAGTTCATAGTTTTGTTTCCGACTGTTGGTTCCAGTTCATAGGTTCAACACTGCTCTTGATGTTCATCCTCTTCGATTCTCCAGTTCTGGATAAAGGAAGAATCTCGGGTGATATTTCCCATCTTTCACTATTTCTTCCCCAACTAGACCGCCTAGGATGATGCATGACACCACGCCCCTCCATGTTTTCCGGGGGAAGGATCCTACTTAAATCAGGAGAGGCATCAGACAATAGGCCGTCTTTGTAGAAACTGTTACCGCTGCGTTGTTCTTCATAGTCACTAATCTCTCCTAAAGCCTCGTCCCAAACCGGCTTCCTCCCCATTTCTATGTCACCAATGGCTTTCCCTTTGTTTGGACTGATAAAACCTCCATTCACCGTTCTAGGTAAAATCGCTGGTTCCTTTGGAATCTTTGCCCGAAAACTTGTCTTGGATGGAGGAATACTGGTGCAGAAGATCTCCATGAAGTTCTGAATGATGCCTTTGTTGTATGGATTCTCGCGACGATCATATCGGTATCGAAAGTTTTCATATGTAGACTGCCAAAAGAACAATGATTCAAGCATAAACTCATCACTACATATCTCGTGAGGAACTAGTCCAGTCATTTACTGGAAAAAATATTAAAAGGTACTCCATTTGATATTTCTGAGGTACAATGACCCGGAAAAGAGAAGATTACCTGGTTTGTACTGATTAAATACAAATGGAATACGGTTAATCCACCAACAAACCAGGCTGAAATGAAGGTGTAGATTAGTAACACAATGGATGCAGGAGTTTTAGTCATTGCATTCCATATTGTTGTTTCCTCATCGTCCATGATTCTCGTGATATACACCCAGCAAAGTCCGTGCACGTACAAGCAAATAAGCGTCGTTAAGAAGACAAACATGAAGAAGAACCTGTAATTCCGCTGCAATAAACCAAGAAGAAAAGGAATTCAGAAACATCATCATTAATGCATACATTAAACTATTCCCAAGTTGCAAAGAATCTAAATATGCCGGGAAAGGTATATCCAATGACCGTAAAGGAAGGGAAATAACATATATAAAAAGACATATAGAAACAGTCAAGAAAAGACCCGTGTAAAACAATTTGTATTACCACTCCGATACACTGACCAACCCAAGGGCAGTGGTGATCGAATCTATCAACACAATTATTGCATATCGAGCAGTGAGAACATCGGGGAGGTCTATACAGCATACAAGTATCACAGTACTTGATCTTCACGGTTATACCATTCACAACCACATCCTTTGTACGTGGTAAACGTAATGGTGGAGTTACGCTAGGCCGGATTTCAGTAATTCTTTCATAACCTTCAGGCTCGGGTGGATGGGAGTTTCGAGGAATTATACCAGGATCCCTTCCTGAGGTTAGTAGAAGAAGCATTATATCCTGGAGACATTAAAAAATGCATCAATAACTCATCACATTTACAGTGATCATAAAATTCTTTGGTGCTTCCGAATGTCACGGAAAAAGTTCAACGATAACAGTATGAATACTCAATAAACTTCTAATTTATATAATTTTCTACCTATTAACATATGAAACAGATAAATAGAACCGGGACATCAAAACTAGAGGTAAACACTGAAATCAACATCAAATAGCAAGTCCAAATGATTCACTTTATTCAAAAGTAAACCAACAATGACTTTTAATCATTTTTAAAGATAGCACAATGTAATTATATCTTGATGTTACCATAAGTAGAGTTAGATACGAAACCTTAGTGACAAAAGACATGACAGAGTAACATAGGGCTAAACTTACACATAAAGTGAGAGCTACAGCGATAGCCATTATTGATATTCCGATGTGATGAGGGAACTCATCCATCAACTTTCTAGCGACAAACACACAGAAGACAGCAACAGGAGCAGCAATTAAGATAATGGTGAAGAAAAGGGATCGAACATCAGGTCCAAATATAAGCCTTCCTCCGAAAACAAATATCTGCAGACCAAATATAAACCATAGTTAAAACAGATGCATTAACATGTCAATTTTCCCACAATTATTTTCACTAATTTACACTTCAAATGATCTTCTCTGTGCTAAAAGTTGGGCTACACTGCAAAATCTCAACTAATTCTCAAAATTCCGGAGTTGCATATGATAATGTAAGGCTTAATCAATTTCACAACAAACTAAAGCAAATCATCTATTCAGAAATGTTAACCAATCTGCTGATCTCACAATATTACTGAATCATCATAATTAAAACAGAAAAAAATGAAAAACCAAAGCAACCCAATTAGCCAAAACATGTCCAGAATTATATAAACAACATTAAACAAAGAGAAGAAAAAAAAAAGGAGCTTTGCCATCATAAAACAACAAAAGCCCATGAAAAAACACTTCAGACACCATCAAATGAACCCTAAATTTCGGATCTAAGATCAACAAACCAATAAAAAAAGAAGCTTTTTTTCTTTCGTGCTTACATTGCTGCCCTTCCAAGCTTTATAAGTTCTGATGAGACCATCACCGGCATGGTTGGCTTCATCAGCCAAATCTGGCGTGGGACGCTGTACACTATTCATCTTCCAAAATAATCAATCTTTTGTTTTTCCTCTCACAATTCAAAACAGAGATTTGAAGAAGAATAAAAGTAGTGGAGAAAAAAAGCATCTTTTTGGCAAAAACAGCAAAGAAATCACAAAAAGGCGGCTCTTTTTTATTTGGGTCGTCACTTTTTCAATTTAATATTATTTTATGGTATAATGGCACCTTTAGCCTCTTATATTTTCTCAAATCTTTTAATATGATATTTATATTTTTAAAATATTTAGGGTGCTCTCTATGTTTTATTTTCGTCTCTCAATCCAGTATTTGGGTAATGCTTGAGAGACTTTGAAACAATTTTTTCTTTTTTCTTTTTATGGCAAAGAAATGAAAGCAAGACGTAAAAATGTTTATCAATGTAATTACACAATAATATATTATCTATTTTTTTATATTGTTCAAATTATGGGGGTTTTTTTAATATTGTTCGAATTATTTTTAACGAAATCCATTGACTTTCAATCGATTTTTTAAGTTCTAGTATTATTCTATTGTTGATTGTTTGAAAATCCATTTCCGAAACCCTATTGACAAAAAAAAATCACTTTTAAAAACTTCATTTTAAAATCGGTCTCTAGTTTTATTGTTTTTGCTTTTAGACGAATAAAAACTTCAAACTTGAGAAGGGAGAGTGTTGTAGAGAGGTTTATTAGGTGTTGGAAGTGGGAAGAGAGGTGGCTCCTGAACTGCTGCCGCAAGGGAAAGTGAGAGACGGTGGTCGAGCGATCTGAAAACAAAAAATGTTTATGATAACCAGTGTCAGATTCAACTGGTCAAGGAGAGTAAGTGTCCACTCTAAAAACTTGAATTTTTTTTATTAGTTGAGTGTATTCACCTTGAGAACATACGAAAAATTTTGTGATGTTAACATATGTGTTTACCCTAAAAATATTCTGGATATAGGTAACTTGTAAAGGCAAAAGCGATTTCATTGCTAACGTTGACATGAAAATTGAACAAAAAGAAAAATATGAGATTAAGTGACGGAAGTAAAATTTAAAAGACTTTGTTTAACAATTAGTGGATCATCGATAGTAAATTATTCAGTTGATAGTTGATAATCAATTGCATTAGTTGATTTGACTACCATATTGCATTAGTTTATTGTATAAAAGTATTTGGTAAAATTAATTAATAGCGGATAGTTGTTTTATTATTTAAACAAATAAAATGACATATAAAAATATGCTTATATTCAATACTTGTTTGAATAGTTTATTAGTTATCGATATTTTGTATATATTATAAAAAGTAATTTTTTAATATAACATTACTAAACATATTAGAAGGATCTATATATTTATTTTTTATTTATATTATATCTTTTAAATACAAACTGATTAATTATTAAATTTAAATTTTTTTTGAAGCGTATTAATTGATTTAATATATTTGAAGGAAAACGAATTATTTAAATTATATATGAGAATATGTAATTGTTACTTATTTGGATATCTTTTATAATTGTTGAGGATAAAAGAATTTTTACAATATTTATGTTGAATCCTATAAATTCAAAAGCTCTGTTAGTCGTAGCAGCTTTTTCAATTTAAGAAGTTTCACTTCAAACTGTTGTTATATTGATCTGTGTACTAAATATCTAAATTAGTAAATTTACTTATTAAACCTTTAAAAGTGATTCAAATCTATAGATTTGAGTCAAAACATTGTTTATTAAACTGGCCAAAACTTATTAATGGAGTTTTAGTTTTTTTTTCGTTGAAGAAAACAAAAAGAAGAAATTGTTCTCATGACCTTGACTTGTTTCATGCATAAGTGTCATGTGGCGTGTAAGGAATGGTCCTCGTATTTTCAACAGATCAGACATTAATGTCGTTAAACCCATATGTTAAGAGACGGAAATAAAATAAAGGGAAAACTACACCAGTGACCACCAAAGATATTGGGAATACCTATTTAAACCACCGAACTAAAAAAACGTCAATCACACCACCGAACTTATTAAATCAACCTATTTTGACCACCGCCGTTAAAAACCTAACGGTGGAGTGACGGAACTGCCACGTGGCAGTTGATGGGTATATTTAAAAATTACACATTTGGTCCCTGTTATTTACACATTCTTTCAATTTAGTCCTAATTTTTAATTAATAAAATAATAAATTATTTAATTAAGTTGTGACACGTGTCAAGACCTTATTGGAAGATTTTGATTATTTATATTTAATTTTATTAATTTGTTTTCCCCCTCCAATCAGGTGGTGACACGTGTCACCAAACACGTGTCACCACCAATTTAGAGGAGAAAAACAAATTTTCACTCACATGCATGTTGGAGGACTCGAACCTAGGTCTCCCAAGTGTAAATGCAGCAGCTTTGCCACTGCACCAAGCACTTCTTTATGCTATAATTCTCCACATATAATATATATATCTCTTATTAGTTTCTACATTTATAAGCCAAAAGCTCAAAACCTAAACACTAATTTCACATATATAAATCATAAACCCTAAATATTTCAAGTTAAACCTCAAACCCTAAAATTTTAAATTAATTCCACACTAAATATCCTAAACCCTAAACCCCAAACCCTAAAAATTTCAAATTAATTCCACGCTAAATATTTCAAATTAAGCCTTAAACCCTAAACCCTAAATATTTCAAATTAAACCCCAAACCCTAACCTTAAACCCTAAATTTCAAATTAATTACACGATAAATATTTAGGGTTTAATTTGAAATATTTAGCGTGAAATTAATTTGAAATATTTAGGGTTTAGGGTTTAAATTAAAATAGTTAGCGTGTAATTAATTTGAAATTTTTAGAGTTTAAGGTTAAGGGTTTGGGGTTTAATTTGAAATATTTAGCGTAAAAATAATTTGAAACATTTAGGGTTTAGGGTTTAAGGCTTAATTTGAAATATTTAGCGTGAAATTAATTTGAAAATTTTAGGGTTTAGGGTTTAGGGTATTTAGCATGGAATTAATTTAAAAATTTTATGGTTTGAGGTTTAATTTGAAATATTTATGGTTAGAGTTTAGGGTTTAGGATTTATATATGTGAAATTAGTGTTTAGGGTTTGAGCTTTTGGCTTATAAATGTAGAAACTAATAAGAGATATATATTATATGTGGAGAATTATAACACAAAGATGTGCTTGGTGCAGTAGTAAAGCTGCTGCATTTACACCTGGGAGACCCAGGTTCGAGTCCCCTAGCACGCATGTGAGTGAAATATTGTTTTTCTCCTCTAAATTGTGTCACCACCTGATTGGAGGGCTCCTCTAAATTGGTGGTGACACGTGTCACCACCTGATTGGAGGGGGAAAACAAATTAATAAAATTAAATATACATAATTAAAATCCTCCAATAAGGTCTTGACACGTGTCACCACTTAATTAAATAATTTATTATTTTATTAATTGAAAATTAGGACTAAATTGAAAGAATGTGTAAATAACATGGACCAAATGTGTAATTTTTAAATATACCCATCAACTGCCACGTGGCAGTTCCGTCACTCCACCGTTAGGTTTTTAACGGCGGTGGTCAAAATAGGTTGATTTAATAAGTTCGGTGGTGTGATTGACGTTTTTTTTTTACTTCGGCGGTTCAAATAGGTATCCCCAATATCTTCGGTGGTCACTGGTGTAGTTTTCCCTAAAATAAAAGAGTACTACATTGGATGTTTTAAAATATAAATACCACATTGAAAGATTTGGAAAAGAGTAAGGGGTAAAGATGCTATTATCTCTTATATTATTGATATATAAAGGCAACAGTTTGCATTGACTTTTTAATACTCGTTTCCTCACAAAGTTGAAGCCAATGAATGAAGCTCCGCCGAGTCCACTGACGAGCTGCCACTAAACATGCGTAAATTCATTTGTTTTCACACAACGTCAGTCATATTTTCACATTTGTTTAATTGATTATACGATATAGACTCACGTCAGTAAAAAATAATAATATTTTTATTTATTAAATCAATACCATTTAATTGATAAGTGAATAATTTATACAAATGGTAAATGAAAGGATTCAAGCCCATGAGGAGAGCCCAACGCCTAATCATTAAGCTAAAGAAAAAAATATATTATATTGATGACAAAATGTATATTTAGATTAAATTGTAGTTAAAGTTAATTGCATGTAATAACATGGATTTATGAGTCAACATTCATGCGTTGACCCAAGCTATGGTTGGACATTTGCATGTTGAGTGTTTTGGGTGGTAAGCTTGCTCATGGTGATTGGGTCAGGTAATGAAATTGACGGACATCGAAAATTAATTCAAGATGGTAAATACTGAGCGGTCAATTAGAGCGAAAAAAAACCTAATCTTAGGGTTTCGATTTCTTCTCCCTCGATTCTAGTGTTAGTGGTTGTCGTGTAACGCTCCTCACCCGGTTTAATTGTAAATCGACTAAGAAATGTTACCAAGACAATAAAAACGTGCACCAATTAGAATTTTCTTAACTCACCCCTAATATGTGAGTTAATCTTCTAATCAATTCAAGCAATCAACATGATTCATAACATTAAGTTTTAACACATGATCACTAGACATTTATGGTTACTACTTAAACAACCTAAGGTTCATGCTTATCAAACAAGGAAATATAAATATCTTCAAAACACTCAAATATATCATTCGAACCACATGAACATAACAAGATTAACCATAACATCTAACTTGATTTATGCTAAGGTTCATTATACGTTACCAGATATTCATGATAACATTAGAACATACTCAAGGTGAATTCATTTCGATTAGTTGCTTCCTGTTCAAGAAATCATGCGAGCATTTGATTAATATATATATATATATATATATAGCAAGATCACATTATTGTTATTTTATTAGACCTAGTCTCCTAGGATGTTTCATTTAGGACATGTAGCATTTCAAGCTAATCTAGGTGAGTATATCATACACTAGGTCATTCGAATAGGGAGTCTAAGGGCTAAACACATGATGGTTCATTTTCAAGTATGATTGACTAGGACTAGCTCAAACATACCAATGAAGAACAAAAACACAATACAAGATAGGCAAGCTTATCAATTCGAAGAACATCAAACAACAAGACTCTATCAAATCTTGCTAGCAACATTCGAATATATTATCTTTAAGAAGCAAGAAATCAAAACATATACATGGCCATGCTACTCGAATCTATAATTCATTTGGATCAACTTAGACAATAATAACAAGATCAAGTCATACATGAATTCAATCAATCAATGCTACTGATCAAAACATTCCAAGACATTCTCATTTGACATAGCATAACCATAACCAAGCCATAACAAGTGTACAATTATCATTCTTCTCGTACTAGCAATAAAATAATGATTCAATTTACTTAACTTACTTTCAAGTAATCTAGATATCATTTCCATACTTCATTTGTCAATCATGATCAAGATTTATAACATATACTAGACTAATTAAACATCAAGTATCAAGCTTCATAAACATGTCTTCACAAACCAAAAGTATCAAGCCAAAATTATACAAGCCTTTCATGAAACAAAATGCATGACAAGCAAGACCATATAAAAGTCTAAGTGCCACAAACTAGGAGTTTACAAAAGATAGTATGAACCATACTTTGAGCTTGTGTTTGCCTTTCCTTGCTTCAACTCTAGGGTAAGCTTTTCAATCAACTTAACTTGTAAATTGGGAAGAATGAAAACAAGAGTGGTAAGTACAAATATGTACTTAGTGAGGTAACATCTAATCTATCAAGTTATCAAGTTTTAGGGGATTTTATTTCAAGTATAATTTAACTAGGCTTTTATCAAGTTAGGTCGTGTCTTGGCTTAGTTTGTCAAGAACTATTCGAATATTTATAAGCACATTATGGTCAAGAGATTTATTTCAAGGATTTAGATCACACAAGTCAAGCAAGCATCACATATACAAATACTAGGCAAACCAAGCAAGGTGATCACACATTTCCATTCGGACAAGGGGTCCATTACATTACAACTTATATTTCAAGAAACAAACAAGTTTAAGTGGACATGTTCATCCTTTTATACATGTAATTCCATTATTTTGCAAGCTTAATAAAAAGGTTCAAGATTACACATTCTATATTCATGTTTAGTTTATCTTATTCAAGCTTAGTAACAAAGTTCAAGAGTAAGGTTATGTTATTTATTTTTTAAGAATGTATCATTTAAGGCTCGAGTTTAAAAGTAAGGTTTTGAATAATCAAGTAAGTGCATTACATGTTCAAGTTTGCATATCATAGCCAAGATAGCAAGTAAAGTCAAGCATTCAAATTCAAACAAGTATTTGAAATATACAAGCTAGATTGGGGGTTCATTTTAAGGTTTTACATTTCTCATCTCAATCATGTACACAAGTAACTTATAAACCAAGTATCAAGCTATTCAGGTAGACATGTTTACATGTTATACACGTATTCAAGAATCAAACAATTATAGTATACCCAACCATCATGTTATGCATGAAATTTCAAGTGGGCAAGGTCTTTATACTACGCAAGTAATTCAAGTATCAAACAACTTAAGTAGGTTTCAATTCAAGTTTCAAATAAAACATGATCAATAAGTTCATTTCAAGAATTTACATGGCGCATATCAAACAAGTAATCACATGTACAAGATCAAGGCAAAACAAGTAATTCAATCATTCTTTACAATCATTAGGTGTCATGTACACCTTGTAGCTTATTGATCAAGTAACAAGATTTCATGTAGGCAAGTTTTTCAAGTTAAACATGTGATTCGAATAGCAACCTTTTAAGAAGGCAAGAACATCATGTTAAACATGTGATTTCAAGTAACAAGCAATATTATTATCATGAATCAAGAATTCATATCATTATCAAGCATATCTTATATTGTTACAAGCTTATTTATCAAGATTTTACCTTGGTGTTTAGTTGACAAGGTAATCGAATCACCACCAAACTGTCGCCACAAGATGGTACTTATCGTACCGGTCAATCCCTCCTATTGTCACCAAGTAACCACAACACACATCCCTCCTACTGTCCCCAAATAAGGGCCTTGGCCCTGGACCGTAGTCCACCTAAAACACAATGAGCTCTAGACTCTAAGGTATGCCTTTCTATCTATGACCGACTAACAACCAAGGGCTTATTTGATTTCATAACATTAAGTCAAGTTATCTTTTATTCATTCAAGAAAAGGTTGGTTTCAAGGATTCAAGTTCAAGTCAAGATAATCAAGATCATGTCAAGTATAGCAAGATCAAGTATGCCCTTAGGCAATGGAGCCTTAGCTCATCAAGTTCAAGAATTCACAAGCTTATTCATGTTAACATTAATCAAGTGCTATCATGTAGCATTTAGCAAGACTTATTTCAAGTTTACATATATCATTTGAATCATTTCATGGCATGTAAGCAAGGACAATTGACCTTCAAGATAATAAAGCCCAAGTATGTACAATCTCAAGTCAAGTTTCAAGCAAGAACATCTCAAAGATATTCAATCTATTCGGATAAGTCATTGTAAACAAGCATGATTTCAATTAGCAACCAAGGTAACAAGTTTCTAGTATGTTCATATACATATCAAGTTTCATGTAAAGACAATCCAAGTAACACATGCTCAAATCATGTTTCACTAACCACGTGCTATCTTTAGCATTAAGCAAGAATCAACTCAAGTATATACAAGTTCAAATCATATTTTCCAGCAAGGACACTTCAAGGACAAGAAACCATTCGAGTTTACCACATTACTCAAGCAAACAATCAATGTCATTCAAGATAGTAAAGTTCAAGCTTCTCATGTTCATATCAAGTTGCAAGTCAAGATATTTCAAGTATACACTTATATTATTCATTTTCAAGCTTACCAATTAAGCCATTCTTCCCTTTATTAAACATATCAAACATATTAAAACTCATATAATATATTAGGTATTATAAACATTAGGCATGATTCAAGAAATTTTGGTTAGGATCTAACTCCTAACCCTAACATTAAAGCTACACTCACTAGTTCTCCAAGCTAAGCTTATTTGTCTTGAATCTAAACTCCTTTGTTTTTTCCACAAGCTTGGCCACTCCTTTCTTCCTCTACATGATTTACTTCTCATTTTAACAATTCATACAAGTAATTTCATCTCAAACAATGTACATTGAGCATAACAATTATTCATCTCAAGCAGTCCAATTATGTTCACCCACAATCACTTAACATTGAAACGATATACATACACTTCATATAAGAGACAAGCAACATCTTAAAGTACACACATTAGTGCACAATACTTCTATTGTTTACAATTTAATTTTGCAAGACAGGGCAGTAACCAAACTGTTTACAAAATAGTTTACCAAAACTGCCAAGACACTAAACTGTTGTTGCCATGCAGCATGCACGTCACTCACTTAAATGCTTATATCTTTTAATTCGTACTTCAGAATTTAGAACCGTTTACACCGTTAGAAATCTAACTTAATTATCTTTCTAACCATATAAGCCATGCAATTTAACTTTTTGTCAATTCATACAGTTTTAAACTTAAAGACATGTTATTTGCATTTCTGGATAGTTTGCACCGTCCATGCATTTTCATTTCCAGATTCCACTATACATTTCAGAATTCAAATTTGTTTGTTCCTAATGAAAATGGGCATATTAAAGTTCATTCCATATAAATGTCAGCTTTAAATTCGATTCCTATAATTTATAGCAATTTTTCAAAGTTACTGCCCAGAACAAAGCTTTCTGGGCAGATTTCACTATGTTAAGTTTACTAGTTCATGTATCTACATGCATAATTCAATCCATTTCATTCTAGTACTTTAAATCCTTAATTTTCCTATGTCCCAATGTTCTAATATATTGATTTTTAGTCCCTGGTACATTCATTTCAGTCCATTAACTATCAAATATTCTAATTTCAGTCCCTATTGGTCATGCATGTTAACAAGTTCATTAAAATAGTCTATTACTCTTTAATATAGCAATTCAATCTAGTAAGCTTTCAATTTATCTTCTCCTCTATTTTTAGTCCAATTTCCAGCCTTTAATTCTGTCCAAACCAATCCTAAATTTACTACTTTATTCAAAACAATCCCAATTATCCAATTAAACTATCTAGGTGACTAGTTTCATTACTAGTTAAATCTTGACTGTGTAAACTTGATATTCACTCGACCAACATCTCTATTTAGTAGGTAATCAAATTTTCCAGCAAGCCCTATAATTAATTTAGTTTTCATTTCGTAGTAAATTCGAATTGTACTACCATTTACTCTAAGCATCAATCGGATGTTCAAAATAGAATGTCTAATACAATTTTGAATCCTTTAATCATTATCAAGGTTTGATTACATGCAAAATTCATGTCAACTCATCCAAATTAAATTCTATTTCAAGGAAGATAGCTAGAATGCTTAGCTTTCCTTCGAGAAGGCATCGATGGTGAGTCCTCCTGAGTTGAACTCGATTCGTTTAAAGCCTATAATGGGTGAGAATCGAGGGCCTTGCTACCCTTAGTAAGGGACATCAAGGACAGCTCGGGTACCCTTTTAGAACCGAACCAAGTTTGAGAATCTAGAGCCTACCCCTAATAGAGCCATGCAGAAAGACTAGGGTGTTGAGTCGCAGGAATAATCTGCGGAGACATGTCCTGAAATGTTGGAATGCCGACCCAGAATTATCGTGCATTTAATTCGTTTTTTATTTGCTTTTTTTCTTGCTTTATTAATCTATGTTCCTTATCTTGTTTGTTTTGCATGTGCATCATTTCATATTTAGAAGGGATTAATTCTAGAAAATTGTTCAATTTTGAATGGAAAGCTATTAAAAAGGAGAAAAACCAAGCACATGACAATGTTGGCAACTGAAGCTGCAACTCTTCGTCAGTATATCAAGCCCATTGGAGAAGTTGAACCAAGATTCATGTGGCTAGTTGAAGAAATCAAGGAGTTAGGTCTTCAAGCAGAAAAATATTTATAATAAAAAAAGATAAAGAAAAGAATGTAATAAAAGCTTTTGTATTAATTAAAGAGTTTCCTTTCATGAGCAATTTTTCAATGGAATTAATGGCCCTTCGACTACATTCATGCATTTGCACTGTTTTGTTTGCTTTGTTGTTTGTTTTTGTGAATTCATTCATATATACATTCATTCATGTCATAAACTAACTTAATATAAAAATGAAATAATATCCAAAATTGCTAAGACAACTCATAAATACGGTACACGAGCCCAAACACGAGCCATGAACTCTGAGGAAAGGTTGAGAACTTTGGAGGCGAACCAAAAGAACATTCAAGATAAGTTAGAGAAAATGGAGATAGACCTGAAACAACAAGTTGAGGCAGTTCATCAAAAGACAATCAGTTCAATAGTTGCTATGTTAGGGTTCAAGGATCCATATGCGGTTGAAGAAGGAGGAAACACTATTTCCATTCCACGATTCCCAGGAATGACTTTCAGGAAGGAGACTATTGCTAAAGCCAAAACACCCATCCATGTTGTTGAATCCTTCGCTCATGTTTCAAATGGGGAAGCTAATAATTACGAGCTGTAACCCCCTCGTCCCGGTCTGGTCGGATGACCGATCCGAGTGGGCCACACGGGGAAAATCGAAGCGAAACCCGTTAAGGCTTCCCCTCGGTTAACGACCCATAAAATTTCCTTTTTATTTTATCTTGTCTATAGGCATAATTAAAACCTATTTGAAGCACGGCAGCGGAAAATACAAACAATGTAACATACTCCGACCAACCAAAACATTAAACAGCTCATTTTAGTCCTTTACAGCAGGCCATTTCAGAACGCCCTTAGGGTGTTCCGAAATGCCTTGACTTAGTCAACAGGCCAGGGTCAACCATAGGGTGACCGTTTCGAAACAGGGGTGACCTGTATCGAAACGACCTTGACGGTCAATTTCTCGTAGTCAACGAGATTTGACCGTTTCGAAACATCAAAGGCCCGTTTCGGAACGCCTTTATCTCGTCAATTTCTCAAAATTCCAGTAGCAAAAATGTTCCGAAACGACCCCCATCCGTTTCGAAACAGCAGACCATTTGCAAAGGAACCGTATCGGAACAGGGTGACCCGTTCCGAAACGCCCCCTGTCTGCAGACTCGTTTTGGCTGTTTTAAGGCATAAGGGTGCCCCAAAACACCACCAAAACACCCTACAACATCACAACAATTAAACTTAAGGCAACCCAACTATATTAGCATGCTTCAACAAGATTAAGATAAGTCTAACACTAAGGCAAGACCTTACAAGACATGCATTCATTCAACATCATTCAAACATAAAGACAACATATAAGGCACATGGCTAACATTCAAAATGAGCAATTTAGGCATGAGTTACAATTCAACATGGCAACATAAACCATACAAAAGCAAGGTATCAAGGAGTCTAAACAAGCTCCTAAACAACCAACAACTATCCAACAAAACAACACATGTCCCATTGCTCAAACTATTACAAGTTCAACTTTAAAACTCATACTTGAAGTACTCAAGGCTAACAACCACACTTGGAGGCCCTCCACTTGCTCGAGCAACCCGCGAACTAAGGATCTGCAATGTTGAACAAAGAGAGCGTAAGCAATGATGCTTAGTGAGGGTAAGCTCTAAAAACAAACCTCAACATTGCAGGGTCCGAGCACGATCTAGCCAAGGTAAAACACGAATATACCAAGTATCCACAAAGCCACAAGGTAAAGATGCATGAGCAAATAGACAATATAAATGCCATGATCATAAGCTCAATTCCACAATACATGTATTCACATTCAAGTGGGAACCAACTTTGGGGCATACTGACTCAAGCGAACAAAGAGGATCTCATAATCAGTCACAGAAGCATCTCCCTGAGTGAGAGCCATGAACTCTCGCTTCTTCTCATCGAGGTACCTCGGTCCCAAGTACCTCTTCCTGAAAGCAGACTCAAAGAATTCCCAATCAATCTCTGTCTCTAGAACCCCGGTAGTAATGGTGACCCACCAGGTGTAGGCATCACCCTGAAGCAGCGAGATCACACAACCCAACCTACGTGCGCCCGCACAACCCATCTGAGCCAAGATACGAACTGTCTTCTCCAACCATAACTCCGATCTCTCCGGAGTAGATCCCCTAAACTCCTCGACCCCCAAGCTACGGAGCCTCTCCAAAGGTAGACTGGCATCGTCACACCTAGGCTGAGCTGCAGCCTGAGCTCCCGCAACTGCGGCCTGGAATGCTCCCGCTATTGCTTGCACAAGCGGAGTCATGTCAATTCCAGCTGGACCTTGGCCACCTTGAGGTCCATCTCCTTCGGTTCCTTCCTCCGCACCAACTGCCGGCTCAACAGGAGCTGCAACCCGTGGTTCCTGACAAACCACTCTCGGTCTACCTCTCGGTCTAGACATCGCTCTCACAGATATCAACTACAACCACAACAACAAAACATAAAAGCTGGGTTAGCAAGGCAAGGCTTCCAAGTGTTCAAGTACGTTCCCTCACTTAAAAATCATTTTTCCAATGTAATAGTAGCAATGAGACTCTCACACACACATACTTTCGAATAGACAGTAAATCATACTTGTCAAACAAGCAACCATCCTTTCAAGGCAAGCAAACATCGTGCACTTCAATTTAAAACTTAAACTTACCTCACTTACCTGCCCAAGGTCTCGGTAACCTTAGGCTCTGATACCAACAAGTGTAACCCCCTCATCCCGGTCTGGTCGGATGACCGATCCGAGTGGGCCACACGGGGAAAACCGAAGCGAAACCTATTAAGGCTTCCCCTCGGTTAACGACCCAGAAAATTTCCTTTTTATTTTATCTTGTCTATAGGCATAATTAAAACCTATGTGAAGCACGGTAGCGGAAAATAAAAACAATGTAACATACTCCGACCAACCAAAACATTAAACAGCTCATTTTAGTCCTTTACAGCAGGCTGTTTCGGAACGCCCTTAGGGTGTTCCGAAACGCCTTGACTTAGTCAACAGGCCAGGGTCAACCATAGGGTGACCGTTTCGAAACAGGTGTGACCCGTATCGAAACGACCTTGATGGTCAATTTCTCGTGGTCAACGAGATTTGACCGTTTTGAAACATCAAAGGCCCGTTTCGAAACGCCTTTATCTCGTCAATTTCTCAAAATTCCAGTAGCAAAAATGTTCCGAAACGACCCCCATCCGTTTCGAAATGGCAGGCCATTTGCAAAGGAACCGTATCGGAATAGGGTGACCCGTTCCGAAACGCCCCCTGTCTGCAGACTCGTTTTGGCTTTTTTAAGGCATAAGGGTGCCCCAAAACACCACCAAAACACCCTACAACATCACAACAATTAAACTTAAGGCAACACAACTATATTAGCATGCTTCAACAAGATTAAGACAAGTCTAACACTAAGGCAAGACCTCACAAGACATGCATTCATTCAATATCATTCAAACATAAAGACAACATCTAAGGCACATAGCTAACATTCAAAATGAGCAATTTAGGCATGAGTTACAATTCAACATGGCAACATAAACCATACAAAAGCACGGTATCAAGGAGTCTAAACAAGCTCCTAAACAACCAACAACTATCCAACAAAACAACACATGTCCCATTGCTCAAACTATTACAAGTTCAACTTTAAAACTCATACTTAAAGTACTCAAGGCAAACAACCACACTTGGAGGCCCTCCACTTGCTCGAGCAACCCGCGAACTAAGGATCTGCAATGTTTAACAAAGAGAGCGTAAGCAATGATGCTTAGTGAGGGTAAGCTCTAAAAACAAACCTCAACATTGCAGGGTCCGAGCACGATCTAGCCAAGGTAAAACACGAATATACCAAGGATCCACAAAGCCACAAGGTAAAGATGCATGAGCAAATAGACAATATAAATGCCATGATCATAAGCTCAATTCCACAATACATGTATTCACATTCAAGTATCCCATTAAAGATCATAGACCTCAACACATTGATATACTTATCAAACAACATTGGCACCTAGCTATGACCCGAATACGCAGATAGACATGTTGGAACTCACATTCAACAACCACATTACCTCACGGTGGGATTTCACTCATCACCGGTCTCGCGGAGGGGATTCCACTCATCCTCACGCCCCGTCGATGGGATTCCACTCATCACCGACTATATTTAAATACAATTTCCGGGCGAACCCGTACTCCTCCTTGGTGACTCAACGCCACCAAGGCCACACGCGACTTTAGACTCATGTGTACACACTAACATCCTAATGATCGATCATTTGTATTCGAGTATACTAGTGCCAACATTAACTCATTTCACATTACTCATTTCAATCAATTCCGTGCTTAGCACGTACTCACCAACAACCATCATCATGCATGTCTCAAGCATCACAAGTCATATCTCATCCCACATGTATAATACAATATACATAACCATTCATATCACATTTCATACGAGACGTACACAACCACATAAATGAGTTCATCTAAAGGCTCTAGATCAAGCTTAGGATTAGGCTACCACCCTAATCCTAACTCTAGGTGGGTCTACCAAGCCCAACCTAGTCCATATACTCGAACCAACTATTTTAAAACCATTTAAAACAATTAACCACTCACCTAAGCTTCCAAGCTCAAAGACCAAGCAAGCAACCGTCTTCAAATCCCCGGATTTACTTCTGATGCTTCACCGATGCCCAAACTTGATTCTAATCAATCTCAAACACAAACAAAACATTCGCAATCAATAACTCATCATCGGAACTAACCCGGATTAACATTAACAAGCATCCAACACTCCAAATCAACCCCAAAATAGAATTTCCGAGCAGCCCCTAACACCCACTGAAATCTCCCATTTCAAGCATCCAAACAACCATCAAACACACCCAAAGTGACCCTCATATATCATACTAACACCAGCCCTCAAAAACCAACATTAAACCACCCCAAAAACCACTTTAAAACCCTCCAAAACCCCCTTGAAACCCAATTCCGAAAATCATTATAAAATCTTATAAAAATTAGATATATTGGACCTTTTGAACAACAAATGACTCATCTATCATTACCAAATCAAAAGCTCAACTTAAAGTTAACAAAGTTAACATTTTTAATTTCAAACTCTAAAACTTCATAATACAAAAACAAGAGTTTTAATGAAAACTATGGGTATGAGCATGTAGAGGGAAGTGAGGACAAGCTAGAAACATGTTTACCTCTCAAAAATCACCAAGGATGTGAGTGTATGGTGATGAAATAGTGAACCCCAAGGAGAGAAGAAGGAAACGTTGGGTTTTGAAAGAGGGAGGGGAAGAAGATGAGAAGGGTGGGTGTTTTATTTGACATGTGTTTTATTTTAAAGCTCAAAAGACTTGTTTACCCTTAATGAAATGGGACATTTACAAGGAAGGTAAATCCATGGCTAAATGGAGTTTAGTTTTAAAACATGGTCAACCCAATTTAATTAATTTGAACACAAAAACCCTTAATATTATTTAAATTATAAACCGAGCCCAAAATAATATTAAAATATTATTTTCACCTAACCCCTAAATCCGGGTGTTACACGAGCTGCCTGACCTCGACAAAATTGTTGATAAGGTTCGAATCGAGAAGAAGTGGGAGGATAAGTATGAGAAGTTAGAAGGAATGATCAAATCCTTCCAAGATGGAACTGCTCATGGTGGAATGGATGCCAAGGATCTGAGCTTGGTAACTGATTTAATTGAGCCACCAAAATTCAAGATTTCAGACTTTGAGAAATATAATGGGACCACATGCCCATCAGAACATCTTACTATGTATTGTAGAAAGATGTCAATGTACCTCGACAATGAGAAGATGCCCATTCACTGCTTTCAAGACAACTTAGTAGGTTCCGTTGCACGTTGGTATTCGTAGTTAAGTCGAGTGAACATCAAATCATGGAAGGATCTGTCCAGAGCTTTCAGTGAGCAATACAAGCATATTTCAGACATGGTTCAAACTCGTTTAGTCTTACAAGGGATGGAACAAAAGCATCACGAGAGCTTCCGACAATATGCGCATAGGTGGAGGGATGTAGCGGCACAAGTGCAGCCACCGTTGCTAGAAAATGAAATCAC
Source organism: Hibiscus tridactylites (assembly GCA_958450335.1). Lineage (NCBI taxonomy): Eukaryota > Viridiplantae > Streptophyta > Magnoliopsida > Malvales > Malvaceae > Hibiscus > Hibiscus tridactylites. Next base: position 10,768,374 of record OY288287.1, read on the forward strand.
CCTGATGTTTGTGGAAACTCTAAAGGGTCATTTTTACGATCGTATGCTAAATCATGCTACGAAGAACTTCGCGGACATGCTAATGAATGTCGAACTAATCCTAGTAGCCATGAGGATCAGAAAGTTGGACAGTGGGGAAACAAAGAAGACAAATAAGTAGAGAGATAACAATGAAGTCAATGCTACGAATGTCTACAACCCCAGTTATTCAACAGGTGTGGTGTTCAACAAGCCCAACATTGTCAGAAAACCCAACACCTCAGCTCCAACGGTTGCAAACGCCCAAAAGGAGAGCGAAGATATCAAGGAAACTCGAGACCCTACTTTCCTCTTATCCCAATAACCTATGCAGAGTTGTATGCCGAGTTGGTCAAATCACAAATGATGTTGCCAAGACATATCCCTCCGTTCTCACCTCCTTATCCACCATGGTACGATGAGAAGGCCCAATGTGAATATCATGCAGGAGTGAGGGGGCATACCATTGAGAACTGCACCACATTCAAAAGGGTGGTGGATGATTTAAGAAAATCAGGCATGTTGTCATTCAAAACTTCTGAGGAAAAAAGAAATCATTTGCCAAACCACCAGTAGACAGAGGTGAGTGTTGTGCTCAAGGAAGAGAGGAGAGTGATCAAGGAGTATGTTGAAGAAATTAAAGCGCCCATATTTGGGTATGAGCTCGATTAGTAGCGGCGGGGATATTAAAGGAAGTGAACCCGAAGATGAAGGTCGTTGAAAAACCATACAACGAGTACCATAAAGCTAAAGGACATGAAATCCAGAGTTGCTTAGAGTTTCAACGAATGGTTCAAGCCAAGATGGATTTCACGGAGCTCATGTTCTTCGAGAAAGAGGATGTTGAGCATGAATTGATTGTATGTGAGACGGAGGAAATGTCCTTTGGGAAGCAAGGAGAAAAAAGTTAAAGAAGGAAGACAAGGAAAGCCATATACTGTGGTGATCCCAGTGAAGACGGACCGATTCGGTTTGGGCTTTAGGCTCGATAAATGGCAAAATAAATCTGAGACTAAGAAGCAACTAGAAAGCATGAAGATGAAGCAGAGAGAAGAAGAAGTTGAGGGGGAGCCAATGACATACCCACCATTAAGTGACACTTTCAGGGCTGGAGGGCTCCTAGACCTAATGCCCACTTTGACAAGGAGAAGAAAGGAAAAAAGGAATTGTGTGAGGTTTTTGAGAATTTGAGCATTAACGCCATCATAGACGAGGAGGGAGGAGAAAACAAATTTCTGTCCAAGATTTTCCCCTGCGCTGAACTGAAGAACTGGACCGTTGAAGTAGTCCCTGAAATTTTTAAGATTGTCTTATAGTAATTCTCAAAACCAACTCTTTTACCTTTAGGTCCTGGGTAATTAGATATCTTATGTAAAAAGGGTCTATGTCAAAACCATTATTCTGATTTCAATAAAAGATACATATTTTCCCAGTAATATCATGTGGCAAACTTTCTTTCGTATCACAAAACCAAAAAACCAAAAAGATCATAAAAACCCAAAAGCAAAAAAAGCCTTTAAAAACATAACAAATCATATCATTCATTCATTCTTTCTTTCTTGGTATATATTTTTGTCTATTTTTATTTGTAGGTTTTTAGATATTAATGGTCTAAATGACTCCGAATCAGATTCCGAAGTCAATTTTGAGTTACCACTATGGTTAGAGGAAGTTGAGAGTATCAATGATGAAGAAGAGTATGACTTGTCTAATGATCTACTTAGAATGGTAGAAGGAGAAGAAAAGCAAATTCTGCCCCACAAAGAAGAGTTAGAGGTTTTGAATCTTGGAACCGAAAAAGAGAGGCATGAAGTGAAGATTGGTACCACTATCTCAGTTAAGACACGACAACGTTTGGTTGAGCTTCTACAAGAATACAAAGACATCTTTGCCTAGTCATATCAGGATATGCATGGTCTCGATACAGATATTTCCATGCATAGGCTTCCTATAAGAGAAGGATGGGAGCCAGTAAAGCAAAAGCTCAGAAGAATGAAAGTTGATACACATTTGAAAATCAGAGACGAGGTTAAGAAGTAGTACAATGCAGGATTCCTCGAGGTAGATAAATATCCAAAATGGGTGGAAAACATTGTCCCGGTGCCTAAGAAAGATGGAAAAGTAAGAATGTGTGTCGACTACAGGGATCTTAATAAAGCAAGCCCCAAGGACAATTTTCCGCTTTCACCTATTGACACCTTGGTAAACAATATAGTCGCCCATTCTCTTTTCTCGTTCATGGATGGATTTTCTGGGTACAATCAAATTAAGATGAGCCCAGAAAACATGGAAAAGACTACTTTTGTAACTCTTTGGGGAACCTTCTACTATAAAGTAATGGCTTTTGGATTGAAAAACGCCGAGGCAACTTTTCAGAGAGCTATGGTCACTCTTTTCCATGACATAATGCACAAGGAAATTGAAGTTTATGTGGATGATATGATCGCCAAGTCCAGAACTGAAGAAGAGCATCTAGCAAACCTAAGTAAGCTTTTTCAAAGATTGAGAAAATTTCAGTTAAAGCTTAATCAAGCCAAGTGCACATTTGGGGTTACTTCTGGGAAGTTGTTAGGCTTTGTAGTAAGTATAAGAGGAATTGAAATTGGTCCAGACAAGATAAAGGTCATACAGGAGCTTCCACCACCCCAAACACAAAAGCAAGTTCGGGGATCCTTGGGAAGGTTGAATTACATAGCCCGTTTCATCTCCCAATTAACGAATAAATGTGATCCAATATTTAAGTTGATTTAAAAGAACAACCCGAGGATATGGAATGAAGAATGCCAAGCAGATTTAGAAAAGATCTAGGAGCAGTTAACTAATCCTCCAGTGTTAATGCCACCCATTTTTAGGGAAACTATTAATACTCTATCTAACGGTGTTTGAAAATTCAATGGGTTGCGTACTAGGGCAGCATGATGAAACTGGAAGGAAGGAAAGAGTGATATATTATGTAATCAAGAAGTTTACTGACTGTGAAGCAAGATATACTCCGATTGAAAAGGTATGTTGTGCTTTGGTATGGGCCAATAAAAGGCTTAGACAGTATATGTTGTATCATACCACATGGTTGATCTCATGGTTAGATCCGTTAAAGTTTATAATGGAAGCTTCAGCCCTATTAGGAAGAATAGTACGATGGCAGATGTTGCTCTCAGAATACGACATTCAATATATGAATCAGAAAGCAGTAAAAGGAATCGCCATAGCATATTTTCTTGCAAGTCGTGCACAAGATGATTATGAGGCATTAGATTTTAGTTTCCTCGATGAGAGTTTGATGTGTATTACAGAAGATGAAGATTCACCAACATAATTGTAACCCCCTTAGCCCGGCCTAGACGGTTGACCCGAACTACGAAGATTACACGGGGAAAACCAAAGTCAACCCGAAAGTCAACCTTGATTAACGACATTTTTTTTCTTTTTAAACTTGTCTAGATGCACATTAATCCTAGGCATACTCTTGAGATAAGCATACTCAAAAATCACAGCAATCGGAAAACAATAAGGGACTCAATTGTACAACATACGAATTTAGGGACCAAAATGTAAAATCTAAAAATTAAGAGGACTTTACAAATTTTTAAGATACCATTATGAAATTAGTTAGGTTATAAGCTTCTCTGTCAAATTTCACCTTAAACGGACATCTCAAACTCAAGCAATTGCACATACAAAAATCAGGACTAAAACGTAAAGCTTGCAAACCTCAAAACCACTCAAATCAGTGTCCAACGGTCAAGCGTTTCGAAACGGAAATAGACCGTTCAAAAACGGGGCTTGGCAGTAGCCAAAGTGTTTCGAAACACCTCTACCCGTTTCGAAACACCCAGGCCAAATCATGCACCTGTTTCGAAACACCCAGGCCAAATCATGCACCTGTTTCGAAATAAACAAGGGTGTTTTGAAACACCCTGCCCAGAAACAGCAGAAAAGCCTATTTTTACACATCCAAACTCCATCAAACATACTCCAAATCAATCCTCAACATATCAACAACAGGACAAGCATCATAAATACCAAATTGCATTAAAATCTAGATGCAAAGGAAACCTTAGGTGCACCAACTCCTTCAACACATCCAACACTTGATCATGCCTTTAAAACAAGAAGCATAGTATAACAACTTAAGAATAAGAAGATTCAAATGTTGCAAAGCGATAACAATAAGATTCAAACCACCAACCAAATACGGTCAACATACTCAATCTCATTACACATCAATATAAAAGACTTTTCCCCCATTGCCTTTATTATCTATAGCTATTAACCGAGACATACTTCTCAAGTGGAGCTCTCCTTGAATCCCTTGCTTCTCGCTGCCCCAACTTCAATTATCTGCATTGATAGACACAAAGGAGCGTAAGCACATAATGCTTAGTGAGGGATGCTCAAAACCAAAACACCATCAATGCAGCAAATCATAAAACCTTCTTCAAAAGTATATACAAATCAATAAACCAAAGCATTGTTTGAAAACCCCATTTTAAAGCAACATGCTTCAAACCATGCATTACTCAATATGAAAACCAACCTTTAGCTTAGAAAAGCTAAACAACTCACCTCAAACACATTCTTGCAAACTATCATTTAAACCCTTTTCATGCATGAACATCACATGCAAAGTTAAACACAAATTCCTTGGAAAGCACTTCCAATTCACAACATACTTTCCTCATTCTTGATGAACATCTCAAAACAAGAAACCCTTTGAAAACCATTAGCTCCTTCTAACTATCTCACGCATTAAACCAATGCAACACATGAACCACAAAAACAACACTTGCATTACATGCCTTCTAAAACAAGCCCTCACAAGACTTCAATGCATTTATGAGATTCTATGCACATATACACCATTCACATTAGCAAAATATACTAGTGCTCAAGCTTAACAAGCATCGCATGCATTCTTGCATCATTTGCATAATTCCCTTGCACCTTGCATCATTTCCAAGCAACTTTTGCTTCAATACATTCAAACACATTATATTGGCATTCAAGCGACAATTCACAAACCATCATAACACAAGACACAATCGGATACGCGGATTACAAGCGTTGTCCCACACGCTTCATACACACTACCGAACAACACAAGGTGGAGTTTACCGGTACAATCTCAACCCCTCAACACCCGTGATGGAGTTTAACGGTACAATCACAACCCCTCAACATCACTCATCGGAAGTTGTATAACTCACTAGCGAGAGCCGGGACACACCACAAGGCACACACATGGGAGCTACCTCAACCATTGTAATCATCTTAACCAAGCTCACACACAGGAGCAGCCCTCCACCGTTGTGATGCTTATCAAGGTCCACCCACGAGAGTCATCCTCCATCGCGGTGACACTTAACAAAGTCCACCCACGAGAGCCATCCTCCATCGTGGTGACGCTTAACAAGCCCACCCACGAGAGCCATCCTCCATCGTGGTGACGCTTAACAAGCCCACCCACGAGAGCCATCCTCCATCGCGGTGACACTAATTTCCTCGATCGCTAGGGTACTTGGATGGAGTCTACGGTACAATCACAACCCCTCAACATCCAAGGCGACTAAATTCACGGTGCACCCAATCCTATAGCCGGCTAACTATATCCGATTAAAGTAACCAACAACCACTTACATCACTTGCCAATATAACCATTTTACCACATTAATCCATGGTTTTTACAAGCATAACCAAAATGCCAAATCCACAAGCATCACATGCTTTAATCATATGCACCCAACACATGCAAGTCAAGGATTACTTACCTTATGCATCTTTAACATAATGACATTAATAACCAACATTAAACCATGTCCAAACATGCTTAAAACAGTAAATTAAACACAATCACCCCAAGTGTATTTAAAAACCAAAGCATAGCCCAAACCAAGAGAGAGATTCCATTTACTTACTCTTGAGCTTAGCTAAGTTGTTTAGACTTAAACTAAGCTCCCAAAGCCTCATCCAAAATGTTTCAAAGCTGGAAAACTCTTTACCACTCACCGATACACAAACTATGCTAGCCGACAAGCCTTCCAAGCATCTGAAACCTCCAACGCCACCTCTATTGCCTCCGGATCATTCTCCCATGTTTTAAACACATAACAACAGAGGATTAATGCATCATTATGCATTAAAATCACCAGCAACACACCTAAACTCGCTGCTCTACACAAATCCAACATTTCGGCTACCAAACACAACCGAAATCACCTCCAAACTCTTCCAAAACTTAACCCAGCCAAGATCCATCACTTCTAACCATTTTTAAACATCAATAAACATCCAAAATGAACCCAAACTCGTCCTTATACCTCCAACATTAATAAAACACCAAAATCACCCCAAAAATCACCATTTTCACAAGTAAAAACTTAGGAAAATCAACCTATTCGGGATTGCATTGATTAAACCTCCATTTCACATCTTTTAAACATCCAAAATACATCAAAAAGACATCTCAAAACAGAGCCCAATCATCTATTACGAATTTCTTCAAAATTAAATCTAAATCTTGCATTTTAAGCCAAAATCAAGATCACAACATTAAAACCTTTAATAAAACTCAATTTAAGGATTGAGAACTTGGGAATTTCAGTAAAAAACTGAGTATTTAGAGGAGAAGGACGTTCATACCTCTAAATGTGGATTTCTCCTTGTTTAGAGCCAAAATCCTTGAAAATTCATTAAGCAAATGGTGAGGATTTGATGTAGAAATGATTAGGAATCATTTGGGGATTGAAAACTCTTCTTTAGGTGTGAAAATCAAAAGGAAAGTTGTTGTGGAAATGTGTTTGGCTGAGAGAATTTTGAGAGAAAATAAAATGGGAAAATTTTGGTAAAAGTTAGTTATGAAACTAAAATATCACTTTTCCCTCTTTTCTTTTTTATTAATTAAACACTAAATGAGTCTTAAAAATTAAGAAAAATCTGGAGAAATCATCCCCTGGGTAAATTAGCTCCTTAAAGATTTAAAGTTTCAATCCTTTTAAAATAGTCACGAACTTTTCAAAAATTACATTTTAGTCACTAACTTGAAATGTCATATTTCCAAACCTCATTTTGTAAAATTGATTTCACCACTCTCTTATATATAATAAAAGATGATTTTTAGATATTTTCCATATTTTTAATGCATCCCGAACTAGGCTTTCCCTAAAACCACCTTTTATATTCGAACCGAAAATCTGACCGATCCGGCTCAAACCCAAAACTTCTAAGCCCAAAATTGGGGTGTTACAACTCTCCCCCTCTTAGGAAATTCCATCCCCGAAATTTTAGCCGGTGAAAAGAGCACAACCAAACTTCTCAAAGCAACCCACAAGGCAACACAGGAGACTTAACCACCACTGAACACTCTCCACACAAAACTCTACAAAACCAGCTCCTCCACAAATCAACTTACACTAACCAAACCCAACACCACCACATACTGTTCACAAATTCCAGAACACTCAGATGTTAACCACAGCTTAGCCTTTCACACTTCCGAACTGCGCATAGCCCCAACAACAACCTGAAGAACCTCCAAACTTTTACAGCATACTCTGCCTTAACTCATAACTCCCAAAACTCGCACACACGGTGACACCAACCCATCCAGTTCAGCCACCATGTGACCCACAACCGTCACTGCTTCTAAAACCCCTTGCAAAACCGCTCAACCTCTTCCAAAGATTACCACATCAAGCAAAATTTTAATCAACAACTGCTTACTCAAATTTCTCAACGTATTGATGAAATTCCTTCACATCCTCCACTATCATTACCGTAACGACTCACCAAAACTACTCACCCAACATTCGAAATCCACACCGCAAAACTCCAACCTTAACTCTGTCAACTGTCTACGTACCCATAGCTGACTTTAGAAAGGATTTACTTATACATGATAAACAGACCACTTCTCACTAGAACCCGTCCAACCAACAATGGCCCTTGAACTTACATTGTCTTTTCACTTCAAGCTTTGACTACAACACTAGCCTTACCAGGACACCGCCCATTCTATACATACATTTTAAGATTACGAAACTTCTACTCTCCCCAAGACAAACCTTTTCTACAACCCTCAACACAATCTCTTCTCAACTCCTCAAAGGTTGCTACGAGCCATCACCTACATAAACACCCTCCTATTACCACATCAATGCCAAGTCACCTCAGCACTCAGAAGACACATCCACTAACCTACTACATCACTTAACACAGAGAACCACCACATCTATCAGCTATTCAAAACCACCTGACCGGTTCTTACTCCAACCGGAAATCTCCTCACCACCATATCGCTAAAATATTTAAGCACCAAAACACTTCCCTCCTGTTAATTATACAAGATCGCAGCCACTATTACTGACAACTCACCTACTGCCCTACATTACTTCTAACATTATGCTAGCACCGCAACAACTCTTAAAACCCACCATCCAACCTAATCCTACCACAACACTAACGGACCCGATTAACTATTAGCAAGTGTGAACGTTCGTATGCATGGTCACCATTATGCCCTATCAATGCCTGTGTACATGTATGCAAAACCTCTAATGTCATGTCACATGTATGCATGTACCAACACACACATATATATATATATATAATATAGTATATAACAATGGTTTTAATTGTGCATGTATGTCGGTTCACACCCACCAATAACATCCTCAGAATCTGCCTAAAAACAACCTCGTACCTCACTTTTAACTTGTCCAACTCTACCATTCTAACAACCCATTAACCACAAAATACCCACTAATGCCCTCTTTACACTAAAGTTGTTTTCAAAACAACACCAACTACTACCCCAAACTTGCTAGCTATAAGACCATACCCACTACGCAAGGGAAAACCAAACCGAAACCAAACTAAGATAACTAGGGCAAAGGTTACTTAACAAGGTTACCTATAAACATCTCACTGCCTCGGGACTTCAATAGACAAACATTCTTCTTCGCAGAACCATCATTCTCTAGCCGCACCACCGCAGCATCAGCCAACACCTTAAGGTCATCACCATCCCCCTGCGGTAAAGAACCCTAACTACCCCGAGCCAACTTCAAACAATTTCGTCTCATATGTCCAACAGACCCACAATTCCAACAAGATTCATTCCCCAAGATCCTCACACCTTTCTGCCCTTTCTGCCACCTTCGAACTTTGTCTCGGCCGCACCCACAACCCTTCTGAGACCCTTTTGCTACTACTAAAGCTGATCTCACCACTTGAGGACAATTCTGCTTCACATGCTCCTTAGAACCATAGTTCCAACAAACTCCCGCGCCCCAACAACCTCCAACATGACACCTTCCACAGCGGCCACACATCGACAACCGAGCTACCCCTCATTGATCATGTAGCACTTGCCCCACACCTGCACTACCATCCAGGCTTCGATTCAAGCAAAACCTTCTATCACGTAACCTCTTACGCTGACCGCTCCCGAAATCAGTACCCACAAATCTCTTGTTAAAACTTTTCTCACCTTCATAATCTGAAGCCACACCCCCACGTTGCTTAACCCTTGGGAATTTATTTCCAAGGTACCTTTCATAAAAGGATGACACAAAGAAGTCACAATCTATATCGTGGATATGCGTTGCCACCGCCACAGACGTCCACCAGGCACATGCGTCCTCCAACATCAATGAGACCACACTTCCCAGCTTACAAGCGTGGTCACACCCTTCCTGATCCAAAATCAGAATTACACTGGCTAACCAAGCCTCGAACGCCTCAGGTGTCGAACCACGATACTCCACAGCTCCCAAATCATATAAACGTTGTTTTGACAAACTCGCGTGTCCTTCAATCGGCACGTCTTCAGGCCTCACTTTCACCATGGCCTGAGATGTTCCCGACACCCCTTGAACTATAGGTGATGAACTCTTCATCTCAGAACCAACTTCCTCCTCCTGTCTTACTACCTCAACTCCAGACACTGTAGGCTGAAACGAAACACCTCCACCAAAAGGTGAATTCCAAGGCTTAACAACCTGCTCTAAAGCAGCAACCATCTCACCCAACTGCCATTCTCTCATCGATTCCATCGCGCTAACAACAACAAGAAATCATAACAAAACAAACAAAACCATCAGGCCAACTTCAAGCAAGGATTCAAGACTCCAACTCCAACATAACACAATAGCTATAATAATAAGGCAATGGGTATCCCGAATTCTCCCCTTTTACATGACATAACAATCAATAAAAACATGGATATCACAACATCGAGCATATCAATCAACATACTTCGATCATGCTCTCATCAAACAACATTCACCCACAACAGCATAACATCAACATATCATACCCATCACCCGCAACAGCATAACATCAACATATCATACCCATAACATCGAGCATATCAATCAAAAATTACATTTTAGTCACTAACTTGAAATGTCATATTTCCAAACCTCATTTTGTAAAATTGATTTCACCACTCTCTTATATATAATAAAAGATGATTTTTAGATATTTTCCATATTTTTAATGCATCCCGAACTAGGCTTTCCCTAAAACCACCTTTTATATTCGAACCGAAAATCTGACCGGTCCGGTTCAAACCCAAAACTTCTAACCCCAAAATTGGGGTGTTACAAGAATCTTGGGTCGTGCATTTTGATGGTGCTGTGAATGCTCTAGAATGAGGTATTTGAGCAGTTTTGGCTTCACCGGAGGGAGATTGTAACCCCCTCGTTCCGGCCTAGCCAAAAGACCGGGCCGAACGGGTTACACGGGGAAAACCGAAGCAAAACCCGCTAAGGCCTCACTTCGATTAGCAACCCTATTTTTATTATTATTATCTTGTCTACATGCTTTGTTTAATCATACGCGAGTTAGGCAAACAGCGAAAAAGCAACCATGAAATCGACCCAAGCAAACCAACACTTAAAGGCACAAATTATTAGCCATTTAACTCAGGCCGTATCGATACGGCAAGGACCGTATCGATACACCTTCAACGGTCAACCCACCCCAGAGTCAACCTTGGGGACCCGTTTCGATACCCTCCAAAGCAGGTATCGATACGCTCCCAACGGTCAAATTCCAAAGTCAACATCAGTTGATTGTATCGATACGCCTAAGTATGTACCGATACCCTCAATTTCTCGTCAAAATCTCAGATTTCCAGTAGCAAAATGGTATCGGTACGCCTCCCCGAGTATCGATACGCTTGGCCTAAAACATGAAGGTCGTATCGATACGGATCCAACCGTATCGATACCTCTGACTCGACCAAATGGAATTTTGTTGGTTTAGGCACAAAGGCAGCTCCAAAACACTAACTTAGGACCTCTAGGCATGTATACATACATTTCAAGTACAAAGGTACCTAATCACAACACTTGACATACATTCAAGCAACAAATAGATCCCAAGCCTAAGTCTTACATGATCGCCTGGATTCAAAACATTCAACATACCAAACACAAAGCATTTCATACATGACCACATTAAACCTCGACATAACATAACTTCAACCTTTAAAACATGCTCAAAACATAGACAAACCATAGTAAGGGAGTTTGAACACCAACTCCATAACAAGCCTAATATTCCCATTGTCTAAGCATTATTACAAAGCATAAACCATACTTGAACTACCCGAGAACTCCGAGAAACTCCTTCCTTGCCCACTTGCCTCCCAAGCCACTAATGATCTGCATTGTTGAAAAACAAGAGAGCGTAAGCGTAAAGCTTAGTGAGCGAAGCTCTAAAACACAACAACAATGCAATTTTAAAACGTGAACAGTAGATTTATAACAAAACCATTTAAGAAGCACAAAGAGAAACACAATCATCACAAAACATGGTTTGCACATGCATAACCAAGACACGGTGGGACTACACATCACCGTTCGACTAGTAGTTTTCCGATGAGACCACACATCACCGTACTCTTCTACTAGTCATTACCGGTGGGACCACACATCACCGTAGTAATGACACCCATCACGTGAGGTTCGACACCAACAACGACTACACAACAACATCAAACGAGAGTGAAGACAATCTACAATTCACACAATATCACAACAATTATTCGTACACCAACACTTGGCAATCAAGGTAAAATTAGTAAAATTACACTTGGGTTTAGGTGAGTCCTCAAGGCTCCACCTAAATCCCCAAGAACCCATTTTGTAGTCATTTAAGACTCTAAAACATTTCCACTCACAAATGAAACCCAAATAGGAGCCGAAACACCGATCTCAAGCCTCCAAAATTCCTGGAATCGAGCATGAAGCTTCTCCAACGATTTCCCTTGATTCTAATCAATCAAAAACAACAATTTACTCAACAATTCAGCCACAAAACCACTGTCGCAAACAAAACACAATCTCAAGACCTCTTTTACTAGATTTCCAAACCATGAACTATCCAAACTTCTTCATTTTCGTACTCCCACACAACCCAACAGAAAACTAACAATTTCAACACTCAAATCATCGTTAAACACTTTCAAAACAACCCTCAAGCAACAATATAACATCAGCCCCACTCTCCAACACCAACTACCTCAAAAACCCATATTTTCACCCTCTTTAAAACACCCACAAAACCCATTTCGGGATTCTTGATAAAACCCCACTATTTTCATATATAATACACATTAGGGAAAGACTAAAACATAAACAAACTTTACAAATCAAGAGCTAAACCAAAAACCCTTAAAGTTTCTTCCTTTTTCCCTAAAGTTTGAAAACTTTAAAATCTTCAAAGGTGATGTTTATGAAAACTAAAACTATAGAAACGTTAGGGACAATGAGAAGAAGTCAAAAATATAATTAGCTTGTTGAAAGAAAAAACAAAAATGTCAGAGGCGCACACAAGATAATGTCTTTAAGACTATTTCGCAATAGTGTGTACCCTCCAGGATTCAACGAACCCTTATGTAGTGCAGGAAACAGAAAGAACAAAGATAAATGATACTCATCTAGGAGAGAATAAAAAAGTTGAGAAAGTTACTTTGAATATGATGATTTTGAAAGCAAGTAAGCATGGTATTTATAGTACCATGTATCCCTAAAAGGGTATTCAAAATAGTAAGTAATCAAGGGCAAATCTATCATTAAGTAAAATGAATGGTTAAAATTAAATATTCTTTCAAATTTAAAATGAATGGTTGAAATTAAAGATTCTCTATTTTAAAACGAATGTTTAAAAATCACTTAAAAACTAAAATAAAATAAAATAAAATAATAAAAAAATAGATTGGACCAAAGGCAAGTGTTATTCAAAAGAAATGTGGGATTCTTTAAAATATACTAAGTAACCTTATTTTTTACAATATATATATATATATAAGTTTAATGATTACGGGTTGTAACAGGTTTGTCGATTGTATGATGAAGGAAGTGAATTGGTCAAAATTAACTATTTAATCTAACTTGTGAACCCGATAAATGATTTTTTCACTACACAAACTATCTTATCAATGATTAGAGGTAACGCGGAATAACTTAACTTTCAACTAAAATCATAAAATAGTAATTTTTTGTCAAAGGAGATAAGAGTACATGTAACTTAGATTATTTTGGTGTGTTGATAATTATCATACAATTAAATTACCCTAGTGAAAATAATGTAATTTTGTTTAAGGGTTATTGATGAATGTGTATCGTAGATCGGAGTTTAAGAAAGATAAGTTTGAATTTTATATGGTTAATGTGACATGTAAGTTGAGAACCAAAGAGTCATATGTTTTAGATTCTCAAAATGAACAAATTTATTGTATTAAAGATATGAAAGATTTGAATTGACAAGTCACATTGAACAAAATCGCGTGATTTGTACGATTTACCTTGTGAAGATGTTAGAGAGGAACCATGCTAAGAAAATGAAAAATTAAGTTTCAAATTTCATGAATTTAATGTGGGTAACGATGATGATGACGTGGTGTCATTAGATATACCTCAATTATATAGTACACTTATTGAAGGAAGACATGTTAATCTTCATGTTCATAGGTGTTGAGGATGAAGGAGATGAATCTAATAATGATGAGCTTATTTCTATTAATGTTGATGATGGTAAATTTTTTTTTTGATTAATGATGATGGTAAGTTAGATTCAATTAGTAATGTTGAAGCAAATAATGACTATGATTGAAAGTTTATTTCTAAGTTTTAGTTTTAGTTTTTTAGTTTTATATTTTTTGACAATATTTTTGTTTATTAAATAAATTTGTAATTTGAAGTATTTTATTTAAATATTTTTTATTATAATACATTTAATTTTCTTACATAAGTGTTTAAAAACAATTATTAATATTTTTGTAAGTTTGAAGTAATTTTATTAATTATTAATAAAATTTTGTAAAAAAGTTTATATTGTAATATTTTTTAATTGGGTTTTGTTATACACACTCCTTAGGGTTGTGTATAAGAACTACTAGATTCCTATCATTAATGGTTATTTTACTTTTCAATGAAATCTATTAAAATGTAATTAATTACATTCCTAAAAATTTAAATATCATTAATTTATGGTGTTTAGTAGAATTTAACCCTAAAACTTGACCCTTACCTAACCTTACACCCTAAACCCTAAATCTTAATCATAAACCTTAACCATTACCCTAAAGCCTAAACCTTAACCTTAAACCCTAAACTATAAACCCTAAACTTTAACCCTAAAGCATAAACACTAAACCATGAAACAATAAAAATACAACAACACTAAAAACCCTAAACCCTAAAATTATAAATAATAAACCCTAAACACCTAAACCATTTTACATTATTATTAATTACATTAAACACCTTGAATCAATAATGTTTAATATTTTAAGGGATGTGTATAGCAAAACTCTTTTTAATTTATACAAATTTTTATTGCAATATATGGTAATTTATTAAATTCTCAATAAATATTATTAAGAGTGGTTACTTGATAGTTTTACTTAAGAAAATTTGAAACTATCAAAATTATATCATTATAAAAATTAAATTACAATTATGGTTTATAATAATGACGACTTGATACGTTGCTAATACTACATCATTTCCCAGAAAAAAAAGAATTTTGCACTAATATTAAAAATATAATACTACATCATTTTTAACGTTGGATAAATAAAATATGAAAAAATAAATATAATATTAGTGATGATTTTACATAATATAATAGTTTGGTGACTAAATAAAAAAAACGAAAATAGTTTATTGACCAATGGTAATATTTACCCTAAAAATAAAAGAGTCGGTGTGCATTTATGGCCAGCGCACTTGTTTAAGCTAGGAGAGTACAATCCCTATTAAGTTGTGGGCCAAAATTGATGGAAATCATTGTCAGAACACATCTCCCCCCCCTAAATTGGGCCAATGGAATCCAATTCTCTTTATAAATATGAAGAAGAAAAAACACACAAGTATATATTTGAGTTAGATGTTATGAGTCGAATCTTATCCGAAATCGATTAATAAAATTTAACTTTACCTTCCAAAGTTTTTTTCCCAATTAGTGACCCGATATTCTGAAGTAGTAGTAGTAGAAATGTCTATCAATTCAAAACATTCAAAAATACTATATTCAAATTCATTTTGTATGAATTTAAGTCTATTTTAATTGAAGTTTAGTCTGATCCAAATAATTTTATTGATTTGATAAGAATAACTCTATCCTTTGACAGATAAAGAGATATACTTTATTTGGATCTCCAGCAACTAAATTTTGTAAGATAAATTACCAAAAACTAATTGGTTTAATGGGGTGAAACACTAAAGTTTTGCTTGGTATGAATAACTAAAACGAGGAATGATGAAAAAATTGTTAATCAAATGGTAAAAATTCATACCACTTTTTTACTTTGAATATTAACCATTTGGTTAACAAATTTTCCATCATTCATACCAAGCAAAGCTTAAATTCCTCAAGCAAGGTCAGAGGTTCACATCCTGACGTTGTAAACAAAATAAATTGGGTTGAGAGGATCACACTTATAATAAATTTTTACAGTACTCAATTTAGATTCATTAACCAATGAGTTGGTTACTAATGAGTATAAAAAAAATTGTATGACATAACTATGCTTAAATTTAGATTCAGTATTTTAGATAGTTTGGTATTTCACATATGAGCCATAAGATAATGGATCAAAACTTCCAAAATACATAAAAGCTCAATTCAAATGAAGGCTAAGGGATTCTGTTGTGGGAAATAAATCATTGTGCAAAGAAAGAATACAAGAAGATATGCATAAGAAAAAAAGTAAAAGCTCTTCTTTCTCAAGACCTCCGCTCACAGATTGCTGGGTCTCAGGGCCGGGTCAGTGAGGTGATTTGATTTCCTTGAGTAGGGGTTGGTTTCCGATACTCTTTACCTTTGCTGGTGGCATCTAGTGTTTTCTTTCTTTCTTTTTTCTTTTCTCCCCCCACGGCAAGTGTCCTTCCTTTGTTCTCACGTGTCCAGTCCGGTTCTAGTCTTTTCTCTCCCCTTTTTTTTGTCCAAGTTTTTCTACATTTCTACGTTTCTTGCCATGCAAAAGACTGCGGCTTTAAGTGTGGGTTTCGTTAACAGTGATTATCCCAACAACCCTGTTGACCCTAGCTTTTTGAGTCAAGAGTTCATTGATGAACTTGAATTAAATGAAGATGGGGAAGTCAATCTGACTCTGAAAAATCAGGCTCTTGTTGGGAAATTACTCTCGCCAGCTACCATGAAACCCTTAGCCTTAACGGCTATTATCCGTAAAGCTTGGAAGAGTAATGGGGTTGAATGTCATGACTTAAGGAGGAATTTTTTTCTCTTTATCTTCCCATCCATAGAGGAGAGGCTGCGGATTTTTGGAGGAAAACCCTGGGCCATTCAAGACTCCTTGCTGATTTTGAAGGATTGGAAACCGAAGAGAGCTCTCGAGGAGATCGATTTCTCCCTCGAGGAGTTCTGGGTTCAAGTGCACAACTTGCCCATAGGTTTGATCACACCAAAGAATGTGCAGAGGATCGGGAAGCTATTTCCGATTTACTATGGATCTACCTTGGATGACGGTAGCATTGAACACAGGTTCGGGACGGTCAGCGTTAGGGTTGCAGTGAGGGTTGAAGATCCCTTAAAATCGGGGTTCATTTTAAATCGTAAGAAGGACCAACCTCTGGAGGTTGCGTTTAAATACGAAGGCTTGCCGAAATTCTGTTTTCGGTGTGGAAGGCTGGGGCATGTCGAGAGGGAATGTAGGCATGATATGGCCATGTTCAAGCTAGTCGGGAGGTTCGGGCCTTGGCTTCAAGCTTCGTACAGTGGAAAAACTCAGAAATATGGAGCAAGCAACGACACCGAAAACGCCGTGGGTGCAAGTCCGGTAAACGACAAACATCGGTTTTTGGTGGGAGAAACCTCAAACCATGCACGCACAAAAGACAAAGTTTTGCTGTTTCCTACACCTAGGAAATCCTTAGTAAAATCCGAAATGTCAGACCCATCATTGCTGCTGTCTGCAAATCCCAGGCCTACAAGGCAATTTGTCAACGTTAGCTTTCCCGGTTTGGAAACTAAACAACATGGACCCTCTCTCTCGATTGGGGCAGCTAACACGGAAGGGGATAATTTTAAAAATAATCCTCTAGGATCGAGCCCAATCTCGTAGATTTCTACTGTACCCGAGCAAGGCCTGCTGAATCTGCTTGAGAAGACAGATCACCCCAGTGATGGGGCCTCTCAAACGATGGTGGGTTCTGGTAATGGGCCAGGAAATTTGACAGCTTCACCTATAGACTCTCATGGTCTCTGGGGTTGCTTCCTTGCCGAAGGGCTAAACAAAATGGATGTTTCCTGCAATAAAAAAACGGAAACGTGACAGTGATGAGGGGGGAATACATCAGTAAAATCCACCGTCGAGAATTATGGAATGAAGTCTCTAAGGCCATCGTGCAAGTAGCCCCTGGAAACTGGTGCATTGCGGAGAGAGGTATAGCTGGTAATGAGGAGGTGCTTAAAGCTGCACTATTTCCGAATTCTATTTTCAACAACTCTACCATAATACAAAATATCGACCGTAGGAAGAAAGGTAGGACTTTTGGCACCAAGAGATTGACTTTAATCAGGAAAGCGGCTAGGCGTAAATACTCAATGAAGTGTTCTAGACTAATGGTTGATGAAGTCGGGCTATTAGAACTCGGTGAAGATCCCTACGGCAAGAAGATTACGAAGATGCCTTCCATGTGCATGAATGAGGATTATATCTTAAACGAGGAGATCATTATTAGCGACGGGGAAGAACCGGGTACTATGACCAGTGGAACCAACGATGGGCAATTTGAATCGGATAACTTCGCTGCGGGTTATCCGATTACTCCATGAGTCGTTATGGTGATGGCACCTTCATCAGGGAGGCATGCAGGTGCCAAGTTTCTCGTAGGCCTCCGGTAGTTAGGTATGATTATGTTGGTTTTACTTTGTCGGAGCTTATGTTTTTTAGGTTTGCTTCTGCTTTTCATTGGCTGTTAAGCCTCGGAGTGTTCTCTGCAAACCGAGAGCAGTTGGAGTCTCCTTTTTCCGATCGATGTTTGGTGGTTTTTCACGATGCCGATTGCCTTGATAAGGACCGTCGCCGACGCAACGGAAGCCTGCCTCTGGATAGAGCTCTCAGGCGAAGACATGGTGTTTCGAAACTATTTTACGTTGAGGAAAAGCTTTTTGTCTCCAACTTAAGTGTGGTCGGTTGCCTGAAGTTTACCGGGTTTACCATCTTCTGTTCAATGGTTCTGGTTGTATTTTCCCTTTCAAGGGCTTGTCTTATTGCGCTTTATGTTTGGTCTTATGTTTGTTATGTCCTGAGGCTTCTTAGTGTTGGATATGTCTGGTGTTTGGTAGGGATGGTTCCCCGTCATGTTTGGTCCTGGTTAGGGGGCCTCCCCATGGTCGAGTCTCGTGTCTGTTATTTCCCTTTCTAGTAGTAATGAAAGTCATATTTGAACAAAAATAAAATGAAGGCTAAGGCTGTCCATATAAATGGGCTTTAAATGTTGGGGCTACGCCTATCATCATACTCTATAGTTGGGAAAAAGTAGAGCAAGATATGATTGTATTCATATACGACAAAATTAAAAAACGTTAAAGCTCCTTTTTACAGTTAATATAGTTAATGAACCATTACTTGAATATCGTGGGGTTGATTTCAACTAACCCTATTGAACTACATAATCCATTGTATATGTCATTTGTAGGTTAAATAATATATTTCTAGTAGATTTAAGGGTTTTTCGTTTGATTAGGCTTCCAATTTTGAAATGACATTTGTAGTTTATATATAGAATCCATAAGAGTTAAGTTACTTGTTTGATTCATAAAAGTTGAGCTCTCGACAAAAGGTATTATTCGTATTTGTCTAGCCTAAATTATTATTTAAATAATTAAATTTAGTATATATTAATATGAAAATATTTTTTTTAAAATTATAGTAAACGATGATTAAGGAAAATATAAAAAACTCGAACCGGACTCAACTTAAATATTATATAATTTTTGTACATATAAGAAAAAAGAAAAAGAAATTTAAACCCAAAGTGTTTTAAAAAGTATATATCTATACTATTATAAGTTTTAAACTAAGTTGACGTTACCAATTAATCGATGTTAATTTAATTAGAAAATTATTATTGAATTAATTTTTTAAATATTTTTTAATTTAAAATATTTTCTTTTACGTGCGATTTGATTGTGACAAAATCTAACTTCAAAATGTTTAAACAAAAAAATTACAAGGCAGATTGTAGTACGCGTAAGCCCATTTTAAAAAAAAAAAACATTTGAAAAATAATAATCCATTAATAAATGGAAATGTTATCAACTCAATTTTTTAGCCACTATATATTATGCACTTGTTGCTTTCTCTATGCTTTATATTATTGGATATCTAATGCCGCATTTATAGGCGGTAAACGAACCGAATAAACACGAACTATCTTTGTTTAATTTTAATCGAACAAATGAACGAACATAAACAACTAAACGAACATAATTTTTTGTTCGTGTTCATTTGTTAAAGAATGTAGCGTGTTTGTGTTCGTTCATGTTCGTTTCTTAAATGATAAACGAACACAATCGAACGAACATAAAATGACATATGTGAATAAATGTAAACGAACATAAATGAACGAACATATGTAAATATTTTTTAATTATACTACTTTTTTATGAAAAATAATAAATATAAATGAACATATGTGAATAAATTTAAACGAACAGATTACCGAACATTCACGAACGTAAGTGAACAAATAATCTTTTGTTCGTGTTCGTTCATTTAATTAAACAAACGGAAAATCTTGTTCATGTTCATTCGTTTAATAAATAAACGAACTTCCCATTGAACTGTTCATAAAAACTTTCTATAGCATTTTATATACATATAAATATATATTTGGTGGCTAATGGGCTTTCAAGTTTTAAAAAATCGAACCTTATATTAATATAGAGTGGAAACAAATCCTTATCCTACGTTGGCCTATCCAATTCATTGGACCAAATGCATCATGCTTAATTAAATATTGTCTCTCTCCCCCCCCCCCCCCCCCCCCCCCCCCCCCTTGTCATATTCACGTTGTAAAGATTTTAAGTTTTACACGTTTTTTGAATCATTGGATGGAAATGAGATTAACTCCTTATTTTTTTTCAAGTGATAATTTTTATATATTCTACTGCTAATCTCAACCATCTGTTTCACATATCCAACGATACAAAAAACGTGTAAAACGTAAAAAAATTTACATTATGTAACTGGATCATATATATATATATATTCGCATGGTAAATGTTAGATTTCGAACTCATACAAGATGTGACAATATAAACATTTATGATCATTTGATCAATTAGTGAATCCCAGCTACAAGAATACACTATTATTTCACGATTTCTCAATTCTCACCACCAAAATAACCATGGGTAGTTATAATCACAAAGTATCATTATGTTAGAAAAAATAGTTTAGATTGAACAGTTATATTTAAAAAAAGTTTCATGAAAAATGTGAATTTAAGAATTGAATGTGCGTCGAGAGAGTTTTATATTGATTGACAACGTCTTTTATATATAAATATTAATTGATTAACAATGTTGTTATTATAGTCTCTGAAAAATTATAGATTGTAGTACGCTTAAGAATAATTTTCTTCAACTTAAAAATTAAAAGTTATGGGATAAATGTTGATAATCGATTGGTTAGAACAATTCACATGCTCTCTTTCTCTTTTCTTTAGGTCCCAGGTTCAAGGCCCAACAGAAACATTCCTTTCCCTAAAGTATCTCTCCCTCTAAGTAGAAGTAAAAGTAGTATTTATCAATATATATATTTTAAAATTTATATTTTATACCTTAAAAAAATTTGATGCGCTTATTATAACTTCTTGAGAGTTACCGGTTAACCCACCCTCAATAGGGAAGAAACTATGGGGTGGGTTCAAATTTAAATAAAAAAAATAAGTTTTGTCTCTTACGTTTATCTTTAATTTTTTTTTATCTATCAATTTAAATTAAAAAAACTTAAATCTTAATTCATTTTTTATTTAAATTAGTTCAAAAATAGGTGGCGTAATATTTGTGTTTAAACAAGTGGAAAACCATTGGAAATTGGATCAAAAATCTAAAATCCATCTTCACCAACCTGAGGCAACCCCAATCGTGAACCATGGCATTTGAAATCCGAAATTGTGAAACTCAACTACAATTTCATTTGTTATTGATTGTTGTTATTGTTCCTTTTCTAATATTACAACAATTAGACTTGGGTGAGCAAAAAACTCAACATAAAAAAACTCAAATGGTCTTGATTCGGAAATTTTTTAAATAAAGTTTGATTTATAAAATAGAAATTTGAATAACTCGAAATCTTTATTAATTAGTCGAAATCTTGTTATAAAACTCGAAATCGTATTTCTATCGGTTTGTATAATAAATCCCTAGACATGATAATATCATTTGTATGATTTTTTGTGCTAATAAAATTATACTATTCTAATAAAAAAAACTGAAAATGCCTAGTGAAAACACTATAACAAGATATATTATACCAACTGATAAAAATAGTTGTTAGATTTAAATGAAAAATATTCAAGGATTTAATTAATTTTTTTCAAAAGTTTAAGAGATTATGATATTTTTAAGGCTTAAGTGGAAAATAAGTGCCCAAACTATACAAATTTTTTTTCAAATGGGTGCCTAAAGTATTTTTCGGGTCAAACAAGTACCTAACGTTTTCAATGTTACTCAAATAGGTGTTCTTTGTCAATGCCCGTTAATTTTCACTGTTAAGTGACATGTGTCAGCTTCTTAAAATTCTGAAATTATATTTAAAAATAAATAATTAATAAAACAAAATATTTTCTTTATTTCACAAATAGCCAAAATATTTGAAATCCCTAACACCCAAAACTCAAATCTCGATTTGACCTGATTTTACCGCCGATTGCCACACTGCCGCCCACCACATCCGTCATCTGACCATCACGACCATTTATCCCACCACCTAGTCGTCAGTAACCGGCCGAGGACTTGCGAAACATCAAAATCGTCGAATTGCTCATTCGAATAATTCGCGACGAACGACGAAATAACAGATGATGAACGATGTGTCGGTCGTTCAGCGAGGGGAGGGCACTTCAGTCCGTCACTGAAAATGTGACCAACGTTGGTGGTAATGGCTAGATTTGGGGGTTTAGGGATTTGTGGACTATTTAGGATTATTTGAAAATTTTAGAATATTTTAAAAATTCTGGTTTATTTTTTAAAAAATAATGTTTAATACTGTCATGTGTCATGTTTTTATTGAGTAACGAGATTTTTTAACGGACAATCACAACGGCACCTATTTAAGTAATGTTGAAAACGTTAGGCACATGTTTGGTCTGAAAAATAATTTAGACACC
This sequence comes from Hibiscus tridactylites, assembly GCA_958450335.1. NCBI lineage: Eukaryota > Viridiplantae > Streptophyta > Magnoliopsida > Malvales > Malvaceae > Hibiscus > Hibiscus tridactylites. The sequence continues at coordinate 10,791,266 of OY288287.1, forward strand.
TATTTAGAAAAAAGAATATAGTTTGAACACTTATTTTGTTGTAACTAGAAGTAGTTCATCTGTTATAGAGGCTGTTAGATATTGTTAGATGGTTAGTTTGATTTCTAGCTGATTATTTACTTGTATATAAACCCCATGTAAATCATTTTATTCATATGAGAAATTATTTCCTCAAAACCTATTTCATAACATGGTATCAGAGGCCACACATTGAGTTTTCTTGGGCCGTTTCTCTTGGGCCATTCTTTTTCATTTCTTCATTCTCTGGTTTTTGGGTTATTCCTTTTGTTTTCCTTCGTTTTCGATTCCTCTATCTCTTCGGGTTTTCCCTTTCGATTCTAGGGTTTTTTATTTCCGATTGATATTATGGCGGCTGACATTGATTTCACTCACCCTCTATATCTTCACCCTTCTGATACCTATGGTGTTCTTTTGGTGTCTCACCAACTCGTCGACATTGACAATTATTGCGTGTGAAGCCGTTCAATACGTATCGCTTTGCTCGCCAAGAATAAACTTGGGTTTATTGACGACGATTGTAAGAAGGAGAGCTATGAGGGCGATTTGCAGTCTGAATGGGAGATATGCAATGCAATCGTCTTGTCGTGGATTCTCAACTTCGTTAGCAAGGAGCTATCGGCCGACATCGTCTTTGCTTCCAACGCTGTCCTCGTCTAGAAAGATCTCAAGGAACGGTTTGATAAAGTGGATGGGTCTATGGTTTATTTTCTTCACCGAGAGATCACTACTCTTCTTCAAGGTGAGATGTCCATTTCTTCCTATTTTACCCGTTTGGAACTTCTTTAGAATGAGTACCAGACTCTTGTTCCTTTTTTTGTTTACGAGTGTGAGACCTGTCAGGATAACCTCAAGCTTCTGGTTCAGCAGAGGTTATTTCAGTTCCTCATGGGTCTTAATGAGTCTTACTCTACAATCCGTAGCCAAATTTTACTTATGCAACCACTACCTTCCGTCAACCAAGCATACTCTATGTTGGTCCAAGAAGAGTCTCAGCGATCTCAGTTGTCTGTGGTGGCACTGTTCTCTGAAGCTGCTACCATGTTTTCTACTACTGGGACTGGTTCGCGTCGTCGTTTCAACGGTTTGTGTGACTACTGTAAGATCAAGGGGCACAAGAAAGAGAAGTGCTACCGGCTCATTGGCTACCCAGCAGATTTCAAATTCACTCGCAAAAAGAATCCACTTACGGCTTCCTCTAATTCCTCTGTTGCAGCTAACATCACTTTGGGTACTCTTGATGCGGGTTCTGATTCCTCAGGTGCATCTACTGTTGCTGCTCCGGTGTTCACCCTAGCTCAGTACACTCAACTTCTTAGTCTCTTGAATTAGACTCCCTCGGCTGAGTCTTCTGCGAATGTGGCAGGTATATCCCACTGCATCTATGTCTTTGTGGATTCTCCTAGTTGGATTCTGGATACAGGGGCCACGGATCACATGATATCTAATTTCTGGGGCTTACACTCTTCTATTTCTTGTGCTAATGGTTCACGTTCTGTTCATCTCCCTAATGGTAATGTCGTTTTTGTTGAATCTGTTGGTACCTATCACTTTGACTCTGCTCACTCTGTTAATAGTGTTCTTTATATTCCTAGTTTCCAGCATAATCTCTTGTCTGTCTCCAAGTTAACTCGAGATTTCAATTGTTATGTCACCTTTTTTCCTAACTTCTGTGTCTTACAGGCTCTCTCTAATGGCAAGATGATGGGGATTGGTAAAGAATCTCGAGGCTTATATGTGTTTGATTCTTCAAGCCTTACTTCTAGTTTGCATGTTAATGTTTCGAATTCACATTCTTGTTCTGTTTCTTTTACTGAATGTATGTCTTCTGTGAGTTCTAATAATACAAGTCTTTGGCATGCTCGTTTAGGGCATGTGGCTTCTTCTAAATTGCATCATGTTCCATTTCTCAACTTTTTGTCTTTTGATGATAAGATAATACATGCTTGTCCTGTGTGTCCTTTAGCTAGGCAGACCCGTCTACCTTTTCCTCATAGTGTTACTAGATCTTCCAACCCATTCTCTCTTTTGCACATTGATCTTTGGGGTCCTTATAGAGTTTCTACACATAGTGGGCATAGGTTCTTCTTAACAATCGTGGATGATTACTCTAAGATGACATGGATATATTTGTTGAAGCATAAACCTAAAGTAGTTCTTTATCTCAGACAATTTTTTACTTTGCTTCAAACTCAATTCTCTGCTACTATTAAAACCATTCGCGGTGATAATGGTTCTGAGTTTTTTAACTCAAAATATTTTTCATTTTTTAATAGCTTGGGCATTGTTCATCAGAGCTCATGCGTCTATACGCCTCAACAAAATAGGGTTGCTGAGCATAAGCACATGCATCTTCTTCAGGTTGCTCGTGCCCTCAAATTCCAATCTAAAGTTCCAATTAAATTCTGAGGGGAATGTATCAAAACTGCCTGCTATCTCATCAATCGTTTACCTTCTTCCATCCTTCAAAATAAACGTCCTTTTGAGGTTCTTTATCAAAAGCCACCTAACCTTTCTCATCTCCGAGTTTTGGGTGTCTTGGTTATGCTACACAACCTAATTACAAAGACAAATTCTCACCCAAAGCTATTCCATCTGTTTTCATGGGTTATTCACCTACTCATAAGGGATACCTTATGTTTAACCTTGCCACCAAATCTTTATTTGTTAACCGAGATGTATATTTTTATGAATCCATTTTCCTTGTCAGTTTTCTAATTCCACCAATTCCCTATTTTTTCCTTCTAATATTTAGATTTCTGACCTTGATTTCTTATCTTTTACTCCACTACCCATTTTCCTTTCCACAACTTTTCCTGCCACTGATTTCCCTTATGTGCCTAATGCTTCTACTGCACCTAATACCTCTACTTCACCTAATACTTCCATTGCACCTAATACATCCACTGCATCTAATACTATTTCTTCTACTTTTGATACTGCTCATTCTTCTGATGATCTTCCTAATTCTGCTCCCTCTCTCACTTCTGCTACATATTCTCCTTCTCCTAATTCTACTTTTGTTTTACCTCCTACTTCAACAATTATGCCCAGTTGTCCTTTAGTTCCTTCCCGTCGTTCTTCTAGGAACTCTAAGCCACCTTCTTGGTTGAATGATTTTGTTTCTTCTTCCTCTGCTTCATCATCATTGTATTCTATTTCTAATCACATCTCTTACTCTCATTTACCTGCTCATACCCAACTTTTTCTGACTGCCACTTCTTCTTTGGTTGAACCCACATCCTATTCTAAAGCTGTCCAAAATCATGTCTGGATCACAGCCATGAAAGAGGAGATTCAAGCCCTAAAATCGAATAACACCTAGTCAGTGGTTTCCATGCCTCCAAGAAAGACTCTCATTGGCTGTAAATGAATCTACAAGATCAAATACAAGGTATCTGGGGAAGTGGAGCGTTATAAGGCTCGCCTTGTTGCCAAGGGTTATAGTTAGAAAGAGGGTATTGATTACACTGATACCTTTTCCCCTGTTGCAAAATTGGTGACTATTCGAGCTGTTTTGGCTTTGGCATCCATCTTTCAGTGGCCGTTTTTCCAAATGGATGTTTATAATGCCTTTCTTCTAGGTGACTTATTTAAGGAAATTTACATTGAGTTGCCAGCTGGTTTTTTGCAGTCAGGGGGAGAATTCTGTTTGCAGACTGCAAAAATCACTTTATGGATTGAAACAAGCCTCAAGGCAATGGAACTTGAAGCTGACTCAGGCATTGCTTGCTTCTGGTTTCCAACAAAGTAAACATGATTATTCCATGTTCACCAAAATGAATGATAATAAGGTGGTATTGTTACTGATATATGTTGATGATCTCATCTTAACTGGTAATGATGAGTTGATGATTGAGGAATTGAAAGGGATCCTAAATCAGAATTTTAAGATGAAGGATTTAAGTTTTTTGAAATATTTCCTTAGCTTTGAAATTCTCAGATCTCAAGATGAGATTTTGCTGAATCAATGTAAATATGCCTTGGAGTTAATCGAAGACAGTGGGCTAGGAGGAGCCAAACCTGCCACAACTCCTTTGCAACAAAACAAAATGCTTACATCATTTGAATATGATCAAGGTATAAAGCAACAAGAAGAAGGTGATGCTTTGATGTAAAATAAATCTGCTTATCAAAGACTAATTAGAAGGTTGCTATATCTGACACATTCGAGACTAGATATAACATATGCAGTTCATTGCTTGAGTCAGTTCATGCAACATCCCAAGGAGTCACATTGGCCATCTGCTTTAAGAGTTGTCAGATATATCAAGAATAATCCAGGTCATGGTATCTTGTTGAGTTCATTAAGTGCTTGTAAGTTGATATCATTCTATTATTTGGATTGGGCATCATGCTCAATGTCACGGAAGTCTGTTACGGGTTTTTGTATCAAGTTGGGAGATTCTCTAATTTCTTGAAAAGCAAAGAAGCACACAGTTGCTAGATCCTTTGCAGAAGTAGAATACATGAGTATGACAGCAACTACTTCAAAAATTGTTTGGTTAAGTGGTTTACCGGAAGAACTGGGAGCAAATTTAACTAAACCCTCCAAGATAATCTGTGACAGTAAGGTAGCACTACAAATTGCAGCAAACCTTGTATTTCATGAACGTACCAAGTATATTGAGATAGATTACCACTTTGTTCGAGAGAAGATTCAAGAAGGGTTGATACAAACTGAGTATGTTACTTCAAAAGAACAACTAGCAGACATAATGACAAAGGCTCTGGGAATTCAACAACATGAATATCTTGTATTCAAGTTAAGAGTTACAGATGTCTTTCAAACTCCAACTTAAGGGGGTGTTGTAACTAGAAGTAGTTGATCTGTTATAGAGGCTGTTAGACATTGTTAGATGGTTAGTTAGATTTCTCTAGATGATTATTTACTTGTATATAAACCTCATGTAAATCATTCTATTCATATGAGAAATTATTTCCTCAAAACCTATTTCATAACATATTTGCCAGTTAAGCCTATTTTTAAGCTATTTTTAATCATATTTTGAGTCTTATAATATAATTATATTTTTAATTTTTTATGTCATGATTTTTTATTATAAAATGTAATTACACCTTCTGTGTTTATGCCTGAAGAGGTGATTTTTGACATTCGTAAGACGCATTGCGCGATGCTTTTTATGCCTTTAGGTTTCGAACAACAACTGAATGGTTGGAGTTGGACGATGTGATAGCAAGAGATGAAGGAAAGAAAGACGATGTCAGCGGCTATAAAATTAACATTTTGGGTAAAAATCGAAGGGCAAGGAATTTGTTGATGAGTGCATATTAATTACAGTGTAAAATCTCTTCGAAATGATGTCTATCAGGAATTTGTTACTTGGGTGTCACGTGTAACTTGTACTAGGGCAAGGAATTTGGCAATTGAGTTGATTGAAGGGAATTTTAAAGGGCAGTATGGTAGGATTTATGAATACTTACTTGAGTTAAGGACTACAAACCCTGGAACTACTACAATTTGCCACCTAGATAGTAGGTTATTCCAAAGGATGTATGTGTGTTTGAAAGCTTCAAAAAATGGTTTCGGGGCAGGATGTAGGAAGATTATATGTGTAGATGGGTGCTACTTAAAAGGTTATTTTCAGGGGTACTTGTTGGCTGCAGTAACCATAGATGCAAATGACCAGATTTACCCTTTAGCATATGCAGCAGTTGAGAGTGAAAATTATTCTTCTTGGGCTTGGTGTTTGGACATACTGAAAACTGACTTGGACATTAATGACTCCTGCAATGTCTGTTTTATGAATGATAAACAGAAGGTACACAACCCTAAACTGACTTTGACTTTTAACTTACAATAACCTTAGGGAGTTACTTACTTACTCTAACCTGACTTGCTTGGACATTAGGGACTTGTGGATGCTGTGGATAACATTTTCCCTAATGCAAATGTAAGAAACTGTGTGCGTCATATATATAACAATTTCAAAGAGCTTCACAAAGGGAAAGCTCTTAAAGATGCTGTTTGGAAGGCTGCTCGAGCAACTTACAACCGAGAGTTTGAAGATGCAATGGAGCATTTGAAGTCACTTTCTGCCCCTGCTCATGCTTGGATGCAGAAGTTGAATCCTGCACAATGGTCCAGGTAACATTTTGATACCAGGACCAAGTGTGATATGCTCCTCAATAATTTGTGTGAATCTTTCAACAAAGTAAACTTTTTTTATTAATTTCAATAAGGGTTTACTTTATTTATTAATTTCCTAATATCATCTTGTAATTTGCCTTATGTAGGCAATTTTGGAGGCTCGAGATAAGCCAATCTTGACAATGATGGAGGTCATTAGAACCAAAATCATGAAAACAATTGCTAGCAAAAGGGAGGAGGCAGAAAAGTGGCCAGGGCCACTGTGTTCAAAAATTCAGAAAAAAATTGGACATCATTATCCAACAAGCACACAGGTTTCATTTATTACCTTCATACTTACTTTTGTGTTCACTGTTTAATTCAACTGATTTAGTGCAACTGTTTAGAGTACTGTTTAATGTAAATGTGTGCTGCAACTGTTTTTATGAGAAAGTCATGTATATACTTAGTCACTTTCGATTTCGATGTGTAAAGATTTAGTCCTCTATGTTTTCGATGTGTAAAGATTTAGTCATCTAAGTTTTCGATGTGTAAAGATTTGGTCATTATTTGATATTTCATTTAGGGTTGAATGTAACTGTTTAAAATAACTGTTGAATGTAACTATTTTTTTTGGACTTGGTCACTGTTTAATGTAACTGTTTTATGAAAATGATTATGTAAATGTTTTATGAAATTGAGTATGGAACTGTTTTCTGAAATTGAGTATGTAATTGTTTAGGTGTTGGGCCATACGTGCTGGTGGACAAAAATATCAAGTGCATGCTGGTCTTGGGCACCAACATGCTGTGGATCTTCTGCAGCATACATGTTCCTGTAGGAAGTGGGACCTCACTGGCATCCCTTGTATCCATGCTGTGTCAGCCATTCAAGAAACCAATGGATGCATTGAAAGCTATGTAAATGAGTGCTACATGAAAAGCACACAACTTGCCATTTACTCCTACATGGTGTCACCTGTGAAAGGTTATTTCTTCCACTAGCTCATTCATTTCTTTTCTTATTTCAATTCTGATTTGTTTACTTTCTTTATGCAGGTCCTGAACAGTGGGCTCCGGTACCTGACATGGAACCAATATTGCCACCAACAATAAGGAGGCCACCAGGAAGGCCAAGTAAAAAAAGGAAAAAGGAAGCTGATGAAGTTACCAATCCGAAACTGAGCAAGAAGGGTCAAAAAGGCAACTGTACCAAGTGTGGTAAGACTGGTCACAATAGGAAGACATGTAGAGGTGAGGTTGGTGCAAACCAGCCTATACGAAGACCCAATCCATCCAACCAGCAACAACCTGGAAGTCAACCCTCATCATCCCACCACCAACCGTCCAGAAGACATCCACAACCATCACACAACAATCAACAACCTCGAAGACCGAAATTACCCACAAGAAGACTTTTGGCTCCACCAACAACTGTTAGATGGATGCCTAATTTGCCTTCAAGTCAGCAATCAACAGTTTCCAACCCTCCAACTCAAGAATCACAAGCTACACCTATGGAATGAAGCTGCAAAACTGAATATCACTCCTTTTGTGAATGACCTCTTTTGTGAATGATCTCTTTTGTGAATGACCTTATTCATTTTGTGATGTCCATATCATAGGCTTTTCTTTTGTAGCTGAATTGTTAGGAAGGCTTTCTTTTTGTAAAGTCTAGGAAAAACTACTTACTTCCTGATTGGTTCATATAGGTCATTCTTTTTGAAGCTGATTTTATATGTTTATCAGCTTACAAACATGTAATGTTTACTCATTGTCTCTTTAGTAATGGAAAACAAGGCATTGCCTTCTTATTTACCTTACATGTTTACTGTGGTTTTTTTCAATATCAATTAAATTGAACAAAACAATAATGTAATGATAAATGCTTCATTTTCATTAAAGAACCATAAATAAGAAGACAACATAACCAACCTCCATCAACACTAACAACACTTCACCATTACATAACTTCAACAACCATTAAATAACATCAACAACCATTCATTAAATAATATCAACAACCATTTTGTTCTCCATTACAGTTCTCCAAAAGCATACATCCATTTCACAAACAAATTCACAAAACCACCATCCAAGCATTACATTACCCCAATCAAAGATGGCATGACCCCATCCAAGATTTACTTCATAAACCATACAATCATAAAACACAGCATCAGTGCACAACACCACCATAGCCGTTCATGGAACCTCCCCCTCTCCATTTTGTTCACTTTCTTTAATAGCCCACAAATTATCATTTTTGCACGAGGGTTGACAGGGGCATCGTACCAAAGAAAAAACCCACAGCTCCTCCCACTGCCATAATTTTTACACCCAAAAAATCTCCTACCTTGGTTATCTTCCGTCCAAGCTGTGACGAGATTAGTCGGTATTCCACAACGACAATTAGGTACTTGACATTCCACTTCCTTCTTCTTCTTCTTCTTCTTCTTCTTCTTCTTCTTCTTCTTCTTCTTCTTCTTCTTCTTCTAATAATTTTACAGAGAATGTTTAGGGTTATACAAATTGGGGATTTTATAATGTTAGGGGAAGGTTCCACGTAATAATCCACGTGGAAAAACACGTGTATATTGAATTAAATTAACTAAGCCACATCAGCAATCCGTTAGGTCTCTAACGGAGTCTAACGGCGGAGTGACTAACTATTTACACATCGAAAACGTGAAGGACTACTAATATGCACTTTTCAAAAGTGGTGACTAACTATGTACACTCGTTAAACATAAGGGACCTGCACAGTAGTTTACCCTATTTTTTACACGTCATTTACACACTCAAATTTATAATTTCCAAATCATCTTCTCTAATTTCTCCAATTAACGTAGGGTTTAGGGTTTAGGGTTAGGGTTTAGAGTTTATGGTTTATGGTTTAATGTTTAGTGTTAGGGTTAGGGTTTAGGGTTTAAGGTTTAGGGTTTGTGTTTAGGGTTAGGGTTTATGGTTAATGTTTAGGGTTTAGAGTTTAGGGTTATGGTTAGGGTTTATGGTTTAGTGTTTATGGTTTAGAGTCTAGGGTTTAGGGTTTAGAGTTTAGGGTTAGGGTTAGGGTTAGGGTTTAGGGTTAGTGGAGGAAGCTATCGTTCTTGAAGAAAAAAAGGAAATAGTAAACCCTAATTTATTTTTAATTTGATACGACACCATGATTTGGAAAATATAATCCTAGTGTACAAATGATATGGAAAAAATAATGACGTGGAATTTTTTTTATTACTAGGGACCATGGATGACGTGGTGGGAATGATCTATATAATAATTTCTCCTATTTAGGCCTTTCATCAATCATGAATCGGAAGATATAACATGTTTAATCACATTCAAATCTTGGTTTCCATGTATGTTACAATAACAATATGTAAATCAAATTAAGGGTTAATTTTACATGGTGAAAAGTGCTTTTAAGTAGTATTTTGGAATTGTTTAGTTTAAGATTTGAGTGTTTAAAATTGGTGTCAAAAAAATACTTTTAAGTGATTTAATGACTTTTTAAGTATTTTTTTGAAATTATAAAAGAATTGATATAAATGAGAATAGATGAGTTTTGTTTAAAACTACTTTTAAAAAAATAAATTTAACCATTTGAAAAGTTATTTTTGACCAAATTTGAACCTATACTCTTAGACCATTGTAGAATAACTATTTGAACTTAAATAACTGTAGAATACCTAATTAGCTTCAATTCATATTTTTAAAAATAATTTTTTTTCTACAATTTAGTTTCTCAACTTTTTGTGATTTCTTAATATCTTCAATTTATCATTCATTTTAAGTCCATTTTGATTAAATTTAAATCACATGTTCCAATACTACTATATAATATCTATGTAAGATCAATTCATATTTGTAACAAAAATTATTATTTTTTCAATTTAATCTGTTAACTTTACATTTTATTCAATTTGGCCCTTCAAGTGTAATTTTTGGTAAATTCTTTCCTCTCATCAATTCATTGACTCCTTTATCTCATCAATATTTTGTCCTAAAAAAACACTCCTTCAAAAATAATATTATAAATATATTTTTATAATTTTAAATAATATTTGGTATATTATATAACATTACAAATCTTATTTTAACATGTGGAAAAGAATATGAAGAAATATGTATGTATATTTTATATGATTAGAGAAAATCGTTTAAATTAGAATCAATTCGTACTATAACATTATAAATAATTACAATTAAATTTGTAAAGAAATTCGACGACACGGATAGAAAAAATTTCAAATAAAATTTGAATCATAAAACATAACTCGTAAACTCGACCAACTCAAAAAAATTTACCCGACTCGGCTCGATCATTCCCTAATCGATTGGGCATAAATTAAAATCAAATCCGAAAGTTAGCTACACCTAATTGAGGGATCCTTGAATTGCATTCTCACTGCCACTACGGATTCTTGATTCTTTTTTTTAGCGCAATGAATATTCAAAATAACATAAATAAATAATTCAGTTCCATTACTTTATTGAATCTTTTCCTCCTTTCTTTTTATAAAGTGCTGTAACGTATGGGTGATGTTTTGGATAATGTCCAGTGTTTACCAGCAAATTCTCATACAAAACCAAAAGCATAAAGGAAATATTTTATGTACATACTCCACTTACACGTGACCATACCTAAATTCCATAAATGTGTACACTATACATTTAAAAGATACCGAAATAGAACACGTGACCATACCCAGTGGTAGAGGATGATGTATTTCATTCAGGTGACCTGAGTTCGAGCACTATGTGTGTACAGTGTGTGTGCGTTATTAAAGGGTTAAGAAAATTGAACAGATACTACCTTATAATCACACCAACATATTAAAAAACGAAAATAAAATTTGTATAGTGATTTTAGTGAGAAATGAAGCGTCATTATTTCTAGAAGATTTGGATCCGAATAGTTTATTTATACAGTGTGAGTGTATATTTTTAAAGGTTTAAAGGTAAAGAATAGACATTACTCTATAATCGTATCAGAATATTAAAAAAAATATTTGAAAATATCATAAATTATTTTTTTTTGAATAAATAAATTATTATTTTTAGATACACATGCATTCACATTGGACAATGCTTGTTTTTATAATGTATTACAATAGTTATACCATAAAAGTAATTAAAGAATTTATAATTTACAATGACAGTTATTTATTAATATAAATGAAATTAAATTACGATTATAACTTTATAAATATAATTTTTTATGTTTTTTTATTTCATATTGTAGTTTAACCGTACTTTAAGAATTGAGATAGTGTCATTAAATTAAGTAACATTATATTGAAATAGACGCTTCAACAATATACATTAAGAAAAAGAAAATAAATATTTTATGTAAACAATTCAATTTGTGGAAAATTATATTATCAAATGATTACAAGTGATGCGGTAAAAGAGCTATGCATAAAAAAAAGGAAAATACTTTGATGCACAAGCTGTGTAAACTTTAGTTTACACAAGCCCTTTAATTTTAGGGTTTAGGGTTTAGGGTTTTAGGTTAGGGTTTAGGGGTTTAGTATGTAGGGTATATAATTTAAGGTTTATGGTTAGAATTTAGAGTTTAGGGTTTAGGATTTAGGGCTTAGGTTTTAGGTTGCTAGGGTTTGTGATTTAGATTTTAAATTTTATAAAAGGAATGTGTAAAAAAAATTTACACAGCTTGTGCATCAAAATAAAACCCTAAAAAAAATTGGTCATGCATTTTAATAATTCAAAAAACAGAAATTTCTGCCGTGAGATACCCTTAAGGTGCGATTAAAATGAGGCTATTCTACATAAATTTTTATTTAATTGGTAAAAGTTATGTAACTACACAAATTCTTACAATCTACACAAATTCTTACCATTTGGCTAAGAACTATACAAATTCTTACCTAAGATAAAATTTACACAAATTCTTACTCAGTTGATAAAAATTTATATAGTTATAAATTATGGGTTTTATTTTGATGCACAAGCTGTGTAAATTTTTTTTACACAATCCTTTTATAAAATTTAAAATCTAAATCACAAACCCTAGCAATCTAAAACCTAAACCCTAAGCCCTAAAACCTAAACTCTAAATTCTAACCATAAACCTTAAATTATATACCTTACATACTAAACCCCTAAACCCTAACCTAAAATCCTAAACCCTAAACCCTAAAATTAAAGGGCTTGTGTAAACTAAAGTTTACACAAGCTTGTGCATCAAAGTATTTTCCATAAATTATTACCCAGTTAATAAAAATTTCAGTTCTACCTAAATTATTATTTAGTTAATAAAAATTTGTGTAGAGGTGGTATTTTAGCCGCACCTTAGCATATCCCTTTAAAATACATATGGGGTGGGTGAGGTGGTTTGACTTGATTTGTGTATTTTGGTAACCGAGCTGGGTCCTGAAAAAAAGAAAAGATGGTGAGTTTCAGGTGGACATGAGTCATGAGCCAACTCTGGTTTGGGGTTTTGGGGTTGGGTTGGATGTGCGATTACAGGTCAGGATTTCAAATTTTGTATATCCCTTGTGGAGCGCTGTATAAGTTGGGTTAGATTCTCATCAATTTATGTATGGGATTGGGATTTGGGATAGCCATTGATGAGAAACTCTAGGAGTTTCAGTTCCACATGAGAAAGCAGCGACCCAATGTCAGCTAACTAGGGTCTAGGAGTCGTGCCAAAAAGCAATTTTACGCCCATTACCAAACTCCACCTTATGTTGCCACAAACATCATTCCAAACTCCAACAAACTTGACCCATAGTGCGTTCGGATTTGCAATTAATTCATGAGAAATGCATCGTCCTCTACATCTAGTTTTCGAAATTCACAATGATGCATATACGTCCTCCCATTCAACAAGGTGAACACCTTTTCCTTCTGAGCTTATACCCCAAATAAAGCGTCAAGTCAAACCCTCCAATTCCATACAAACCTTTTTAAGGAAGGACCCTCGTTTGCATGGTGTATAGAGGAATGGCCGCCAGGACTGATTTTCCCAAAGTAATACACCCTACTAAAGAGAGTGATTTCGCAGCCCATCCATTGAGTTTATTCCGGACCATCTGAACTAGATATTTATACGAAGTTGTGGTCACCTTTCTATGTAATAACGACACTCCAAGGTACTTGCCAAGATCATCCACTTCCGTAAATCCAAACTCAGAACTAATAAGTTCACGAACATCTTGTAGAACATTCTTAGAGTAAAACATGGTTGTCTTTTCAACACTAACCTTATGTCCAGAAGAAAAGCAAAACCGATCAAGAACATCGCGAATAATCTCTATTTGATCTATGGACACTTCCACAAAAATGAGCATATCGTCTGCAAAAAAAAAACAAATGAGATATCCCTGGCGCACGCTTTGCCGTCAGAAACGGCTTCGATCTTCTATGGGAGATTTCCCTGTAACAACATGTTTGAAAGCACGATACGGGGTATCCCCGCGTTTTGTGAAAATTGAATTTCTTTTAAAATTCGTATTTTTGAGATAATGAAGACTTGGAGTTGCCACCAATCATTTTAAAAGAAGAGTAGACCGGACACCGGAAAATAAAATCAGAGATTTAAATAGGTTCAAGAATCGATTATGTGCGAGGAAGGGAATCGATTAAATGTTGAATGATAAATAAAGCAATAAATTAAAATAACACATAGATAACACATATGTAGCAAACAAAGGCATAAATATATCAAACGAGACCTAAAAGGGTTACCGCTAAACGAACTGAGTTCCGACATGACACTAAAAGGTGAGCTCTACGGTTCACTATATGCGGTTTGGATCTAAAGTAATGGGTACCCGAACTGTTGCTAGGACATCGATTCGGGATGATTCGAGTCCTTATACCATACGAGGGTGTGGGCCCCACGAAATATAAGGGTTAAATCCTGGAAGTGGATCACAATCCCATACGGAGGTGAACACCCCACGAAAGAAGTGACCACTCCCACTTAACGATGCTAAAACTAATGTATGATGACAATTTATATCAAGCACCGTGCAAGATAAAGCGGTAAACAAACAAGGTTAATGACACTCCAAGGTACTTGCCCAGATCATCCACTTCCATAAATCCAAACTCAGAACTAATGAGTTCACGAACATCTTGTGGAACATTCTGAGAGTAAAACATGGTTGTCTTTTCAATACTAACCTTATGTCTAGAAGAAAAGCAAAACCGATCAAGAACATCGCGAATAATCTTTATTTGATCTATGGACGCTTCCGCAAAAATGAGCATATCGTCTGCAAAAAAAAAAAAACAAATGAGATATCCCTGGCGCACGCTTTGCCGTCAACGACTTCCATCTTCCATGGGGGATTTCTCCTTGTATAGTTTGAGCGAGTCTTTCCATGCAAAGAACGAATAAGTACAGTGATAGCATATCACCCCGACGGATGCCTCTAGAAGGTGTGAAAGCCTCCGTAGGTGAGCATTCCGAAAAATTTGGGTCGAGATGGTGGACACACAATGCATAATAAGGAGACACAAACGATCAGAGATTCCAATCTCCATCAAAGTATCATCTATGAAATCCCACTCTAAATGGTCATATGTTTTTTTCAAATCCATTTTAATCGCCATCCATCCATTTTTCCATGCCTTACGACGCATATAATGAATAACATCTTGTGCAATAATGATGTTATCTGCAATTGTTCTACCTGGAATGAAACTCGTCTGATTCTTCGAGACCCAGGTAGGTAGGAAGGGTTTAGCTGATTAACTATAATTTTTGAAATGGCCATATAGATCACTTTGCACAGATTGATTGGTCTAAATTGTGACAATTTCTTAGGTAAAGCAACCTTAGGAATCAAAACAAGCAGTGTGCGTTTAATCTCACTCGGGATGCGACCCTCCTCAAACACTTGTTTAATGAAATCGCTCATCTCCTTACCTATAATATTCCAATTCGTCTGGAAAAAAAAGTAGTCAGACCCTCAACACCCGACACCTTTGAGGGACCCATCTCAAAAAATGTTGTCCGAATTTCTTCATTAGTAATCGGGACATTCAAGAGGTTTAATTATGATCTAGGGACTTGCGAGAAACACCCCTTCAGTCCATAGTCATAACCATGTGCTCCAGAGCTAGTAAAAAGTTTCCGATAAAACTTTCAAGCCGTCTTCTGCAATTGCACAGTATCACTACACCATACATCATCATGTAGCTTTAGAGACGAGATAGCATTCACCTTCCTTTGCGCCATGGTTTAAGCATGAAAGAATTTAGTATTTCGATCCCCATCACATATACATTTAACACAAGCCTTTTAACAGCACATACTCTCATCCTGTTATAGGACTAAATCAAACTCGCGCCGCAATTTCTTTCCCAATTCCACTAAAGAGTTCGAATGTACAACTAGTAAGGCTCTAACAATTCGATGTAGTCTTGCCAATAATTATTTCTTACGACGACCGATACGCCCGAAATTCTCAGAATTCCATGTCACTACCTCATGTATAAAGTGATTAACATTGTCAAGGAGGCACCCATCCTGATCTCAAACAGACTCCAAGAAATCTGAGAAGTTTGCATGGTCCTGCCATGATTCAAGGAAGTGAAACGACCTTACAATTGGACCATCACACATATCATCCAAACTCAACAGTAATGGTCTATGATCCGACCCTGTTCGGAAAACAAGAAAGCCAAGCATCATTACCCAAACAAAGATCAAGCTGTTGATGAAGATTACCTCTGTTCCACGAGAAAAGAGGGCCATAAAACCCCAAATCATTCAGATCAATCCATAAAATAAAATCAGCAAAAGGTCGATTCCCTCTAACATGCTGATCTGAACCTCTTTGACTTTCATCTGCAAATAAGATGACATTAAAACCACCTCTTAACACGCATGTAATCGCTTTCCCAGGCTCTAATACTTCCAACTGATTCCAAAAATGCTTACGATTTGCACTATAAAGGCCCGTATAGACAGCTGTAAAGTGAGTTCATGACGCCGCACCACACAAGCGAACACGACCATTCAAAAATTGATTGGAGACATGAAGAATTTCTATATTAATGTCATTTTTCCAAATTAACAAGATTGTTCTGCCAAACCCATGCGATTCAATTCGAAAAGAGTGTAAGAAGCTGAACTTTGCAATTAGAGCCTTAACAAAATCACGAAGATGTCTTCGAAAAGTCGGGCTAGTTGCACCCTGACAATTTCAAAATATAAAACGCATCTTCATAAAATAGAATAAATGGACAATAACTTATTGGTCTCGACCCACAGTTTTCCCCTGCGGGAGAGTGTCAACCATCGCATATGTTACATTATCCAACATAGTGTTGTCACTTTGTCGAACTGCACCATTGGATGAATGCGGATCACCTGTATCTAATACACCAAGATGCCTATTTTCTCTGCGTCGAACTAAGTCAAGGACCAAAGGAAACTAATTTTGCACCCATTTAGTTACCATCGGACGTGCAGGGGCTTTGATTTCAACGTTCTTCTTCACCTTAAGATCCCGTCAGTTATTTTCTCTGCGTCGAACTAAGTCATGGACCGAAAGAAACTAATTTTGCACCCATTTAGTTACCATCGGACGTGCAGGCGCTTTGATTTCAACGTTCTTCTTCACCTTAAGATCTCGTCAGTTATTTTCTCTAAGTCGAACTAAGTCATGAACCGAATGAGACTAATTTTGCACCCATTTAGTTACCATCGGACATGCAGGGGCTTTGATTTCAACGTTCTTCTTCACCTTAATATCCCGTCAGTTATTTTCTCTACGTCGAACTAAGTCATGGACCGAAGGAAACTAATTTTGCAACCATTTAGTTACCATCGGACGTGCAGAGGCTTTGATTTCAAAGTTCTTATTCACCTTAAGATCCCGTCAGTTATTTTCTCTGTGTCGAACTAAGTCATGGATCGAAGGAAACTAATTTTGCACCCATTTAGTTACCATCAGACGTGCAGGGGCTTTGATTTCAACGTTCTTCTTCACCTTAAGATCCCGTCAGTTATTTTCTCTGTGTCGAACTAAGTCATAGACCGAAGAAAACTAATTTTGCACCCATTTAGTTACCATCGGACGTGTAGGGGCTTTGATTTCAACGTTCTTCTTCACCTTAAGATCCCGTCAATTATTTTCTCTGCGTCGAACTAAGTCAAGGACCAAAGGAAACTAATTTTGTACCCATTTAGTTACCATCGGACGCGCAGGGGCTTTGATTTCAACGTTCTTCTTCACCTTAAGATCCCGTAAGTTATTTTCTCTGCGTCGAACTAAGTCATGGACCGAAGGAAACTAATTTTGCACCCATTTAGTTACCATCGAACGTGCAGAGGCTTTGATTTCAACGTTCTTCTTCACCTTAAGATCTCGTCACTTATTTTCCCCGCGTTGAACTAAGTCATGGAGTGAAGGAAACTAATTTTGCACCCATTTAGTTACCATCGGATGTGCAGGGGCTTTGATTTCAACGTTCTTCTTCACCTTAAGATATCGTTAGTTTTTTTCTCTGCGTCGAACTAAGTCATGGATCGAAGGAAACTAATTTTGCACACATTTAGTTTCCATCGAACGTGTAGGGGCTTTGATTTCAACGTTCTTCTTCACCTTAAGATCCTTTCAGTTATTTTCTCTACGTCGAACTAAGTCATAGACCGAAGGAAACTAATTTTTCACCCATTTAGTTACCATCGGACGTGCAGGGGTTTTGATTTCAACGTTCTTCTTCACCTTAAGATCTCGTCAGTTATTTTCTCTGCGTCGAACTAAGTCATGGACCGAAGGAAACTAATTTTGCACCCATTTAGTTACCATCAGACGTGTAAAGGCTTTTATTTCAACGTTCTTCTTCACCTTAAGATCCCGTCAGTTATTTTCTCTACGTCGAACTAAGTCATGGACTGAAGGAAACTAATTTTGCACCCATTTAGTTACCATCGGACGTGTAGTGGCTTTGATTTCAACGTTCTTCTTCACCTTAAGATCTCGTCAGTTATTTTCTCTGCGTCGAACTAAGTCATGGACCGAAGGAAACTAATTTTGCACCCAATTAGTTACTATCGGACGTGCAGAGGCTTTGATTTCAACGTTCTTCTTCACCTTAAGATCCCGTCAGTTATTTTCTCTGCGTCAAACTAAGTCATGGAATGAAGGAAACTAATTTTGCACCCATTTAGTTACCATCGGACGTGCAAGGGCTTTGATTTCAACGTTCTTCTTCACCTTAAGATCATGTCAGTAATTTTCTTTGCGTCGAACTAAGTCATGGACCGAAGGAAACTAATTCTGCATCCATTTAGTTACCATCGGACGTGCAAGGGCTTTGATTTTAATGTTTTTCTTCACCTTAAGATCCCGTCAGTTATTTTCTCTGTGTCGAACTAAGTCATAGACCGAAGGAAGCTAATTTTGCACCCATTTAGTTACCATCGGACGTGTAGGGGCTTTGATTTCAACGTTCGTCTTCACCTTAAGATCTTGTCAGTTATTTTCTCTGCGTTAAACTAAGTCATGGATCGAAGGAAACTAATTTTGCACCCATTTAGTTACCATCAGACGTGTAGGGGCTTTGATTTCAACGTTCTTCTTCACCTTAAGATCCCGTCAGTTATTTTCTCTGCGTCGAACTAAGTCATGGACCGAAGGAAACTAATTTTGCACCCATTTAGTTACCATCGGACATGCATGGGCTTTGATTTCAACGTTCTTCTTCACCTTAAGATCCCGTCAGTTATTTTCTTTAGCCACCTTATTTAGTTTACTTTTTGCCACGAAAGTAGCAGCACCATCCCCAGCTTCTATAAGTTGATCATTTTCCACTATTAGAACCGTAACATGTTATCCGAAAACGAACTTGCGTTATGTTCAACTACACGAGCACATGCTCATGTAATCATTGGAACAATTCTTGCACCTTCAATGATCTAAGGATCTGATCTAGTTTTTTTATCCAGATTAGAAACCTTATATGCCTTGTTTTTATTGACTACCCGTGGAATCCCCACATGCTTGTTAATCGGTTCCCTTCTTTCAGTAATAACAATTTTTCCTTCTTGGTTATTGTCTTCAACATCTATGGTATTATTAGCTAAAACATCCTCAATTACTTCTGGCTCATAGAACCATACGTAATACCCATGTCTCGCTTTCCAATTTTATCCACATTGTTCGATCTTCGAAGACGATTTTCAACAACCATCCATTGTCAAAAATACTGTCCTTAGAGGCATTATGCGATCTTGGCATCAATTGATCCATGTTCACATCCCCAGTCACTTGATCATCTTTAGGTTTGGCTTGTATTGATTCCCAGTTTTCTTTTGAATGGCCATAAACACCACATCCGAAGCAAATCTGTTGTAAACCTTCACACTCTAGATGTTGTACAAACCCATCAATCCCACGCGAAACGACCCCTCTCCCCAGCTTGAGTATTATAATCAACCTTCACCACCTGACCAATAATTGTGGCAATTAAGCGAAATAATGCTTTTGTATAGTATCTATAAGGAAATCCTGGAAGCTAGACCCAAACAAATACATGAGACGGATGCTTTTCCAAAGTTGAGAATGATCATACTTCTATTGATTTGACCATGTACTCTATCAGAGAACGCAATCTTCATAAACGCATCAGAGCGATATATTCGATAATCTTCTTCTATTACCCGCACCATATCCTCCTCAAATCCATAATTTGAATCTTCCCCACTCTTTCCATGCGAGCCCATAGTAACCATGTTTGCATACGAAACTTTTCATGTAGCTAGGGTTTATATTATCACCGTTTATCGACGATACCTTTTGATTATCCCCAATGATTTCAACCTCCATATCCACTACTGTCTCATGTTCCATATTAGCGCTCACAATCTCTGCATTCTTGACTTTCTTCAGAGTCGATTGATCCCCTAACGGAACCGGAGAACCAGACCTTTCAAGTGATTGTGGCATAGACCGATGAGGACAATCCTTTGTCGGTCGTCCACTCGGGTTGGCATACGGCATCAATTCATGGATAAAATTCGTCTACCCTTTTCGGTGCCCCTACATATGCCCCAACACTAAAAAACACTACAAAATTAAAATCTAAGCCCTAACCCTAAATTCTAAATCCTAAACCCTACACCCTATACCCTAAAAAATACATCCTACCCTAAATTCCTTAAACCCTAACCACAACCCCTAACCTAAAATCCTGAACCCTAAACTCTAAAGTTAATTTTGAGCGTGAGGGCATATGTAGGGGCACCGAAAAGAGTTAGAGGATTTCCATCCTCAATTCATGGCCGCCGCCTGGTTTGACATGATTCTTTTCGCTAGGGTTTTCAATTAGTCCCTAATTTTTAATAAAAGCTTTTTTAATAGTAATAAAACCTATTTTTAATAGAAAATTGATATAACTAAATTGCCAACAATAGTTAAATTGACTGTTATTTAAAAAAAAAATAGATAATTTGACTCCTCACAATGTTTTGCGGATACCATCCCGATATAAAAACCAAACTTTTTAATAACAGCAAAAATATGAGAAGGAAATTAACATAAATGAAGTTAAAATGCATGGAGCTAGACATCGACAATGAGGTTGTGGTGAACCGGCATTATTATTATTTAAAGTTGATGATTGTATTTGTATGGTTTGAACGTGGAACATCTCTTCTAAATCTATTTCGTGGTTTAGATCATCTCTGTTAATTGACATTTTAGGAAAAATGAGACCAAATCGAATGGCTCAAAGATATTCCAACAATTCGGGACCTGAACATCGAAAGTGCAGTCTTGAAATAGATGCAATTATTGATTTCCATCTTGTAATAACAATGGCAATGCTTTCTCAGAATTAATTGCAACTTTTCATGCATGTGCTAAAATGTATTTACATTTCACTTGTATATAATATAGTTTTGTTTGTTTGTTATTAAACTATCCCAACAATACCAACAATTAATTGGTCTAGTGAGATGAGGTGTTGAGTCTTTTAAGGAAGGTTAGTAATTCGAATCTTGACAATATGAATAGAGAAAATTGGGTTCAGAAGGTCGTCCCTATAATAGATCTCTACAAAACTCAATATGAATTAGTTCGAAAACCAGTGGTTAGACAAAAAAAAAACTATCCAAACAATGATTCCATGTGATTGTTGATAAATATAGGGTAATCAATTAAGCAAATCCAACTTAGGTTGCCCGGGATCTATGAATTATGTGGGGCCTATGAGCTAGTTTTTGCAAAAGTGGAGTCTATCTTCGTAAGTGTCAACAAAATTTGTCCACTATTTGTTCTGTCTGGCAAGAAAATATATTAAATAATATTTTTACAAAATAAAATTTGTTGTATTCAATCTTATTATTCAAATGGGGAAATATTCCATTAGTCACTATATTATTGGGTGTATTTTATCTTAGTCAATAAACTAAAAATTTTATACATTTTGCTCTTAACGTTGTAGTTTAGTTGCAATTTAGTCATTGTCGATATAGGAGTTATGTCTATTTTTTATTTGGTATAATCACACATTTAGTTTTCAAAACATACAAATTCTATCAAATTATCATAATTCTAAATAACTCAACAAAGTTATCCCTCAAATTTATAAGTTCCATCACTATTGTCATCCACATGTATAAGTTTAACCCTCCACGTCTAATTATACCAATTAAAATTGAGACGCCAACTCCTTTGCTATCGGTTTAACAAGACAATGACATAAATATGCATAATGAGAGAACAATCAACATAATTATAACATCATAGACAATGAAGCAGTATTACAAAAAAAAAATTAATTAATTTTTTTTGTTGCAAATCGAAGGTTCTTACCGTGACTCCTAAAACCTTCGAAAATGTGGCACAATGAAGTATGAGTTGTAAACCTTAAAAGCCACTTGTTGGAAGACACCTCATAAAGAGACAGTGGTGGGGCCCAGCTGAATGTTGTGTATGTACCAGGAATGGTACCCTCAAGTAGGGCTGAGGTGGAAATTAGGGGCGTGCTTGCATTCCACACCAACCACCCTTTTCCGGAATAATAAATTAGGCCTTTAGCTAAAATCAGGGCTCAGGGTAAGGTAGGGTAGCTTCAGGGGATGATTTATGTCCAAATATGCTATTTTGCTTACTTGTAAAATATTACAAACTTCACTACCCTTGTTTTTCCTTTCTAAATAATTTCTCATATTTTTTTTCTTATTTGCAACTTGACCACCTCTCTTTATTTCTAAAGTAACAGTCCAACATGTCATATCAAGTTGAATTGGTTTGAATTTATAGAAAATTATGGTATGAGCCTGACTCACCACATCATTTATAGTCTCAAATTTCTCCATCTTATTTATAAAGCCTTATTTAGGAATTAGGTGGATATTCCGAGTCGTACAAGCCTAGTTGCAACGATGTTGAGATTTAAAATTAAATTGATAAGATATTGCATGAAAAAGAAACCAAATAAATAATGCATACTTTTCATCAGCCTTCCCTTTTCCATCACTATAAATACAGCCCCCGAGAATACTTTCACCACTTGACAAATCAAACAAAACTTTCTTTCTGGGAGAGAAGAAGAAAACAAATATGGCTGTTCATCTGGCTTGGGCTTTCGTTTTTGGCGTTCTCGGTATGCTTAGCAGTTAGCAGTAGATATACTGTAATGAGGGTTTCAGCCTTGAGCTTCAAATAATATCTAATATTTCATGCATTTTTTTTTTCTGTTTAGGAAACGTTGTCTCATTTCTGGTTTCCCTTGCTCCCCTGTAAGTCACAGTTATGATGATGAGGTGTTGATTTGTGTTGTATAAATTTGTGTTATATATATATGAAAGGTGATATGTGTATGTGTGGTGTGCAGGCCGACATTTTACCTAATATACAAGAAGAAAACATCGGAAGGGTTCCAATCAATCCCTTACGTGATTTCGCTCTTCAGTGCGATGCTTTGGATTTACTATGCACTCCTTAAGAAGGATGCCATGCTCCTCATCACCATCAACACTTTCTGTGTTTTCATTCAGACTTTTTACATTGTTGCTTACTTTTACTACGCTCCAAACAAGGAGAAGGTAATCTTTTATTTACAGAATACAGATGCAGTAATTATCTCTTCTTCTTTTTTTTATCATGTTTTCCACTCACAATTCACAAATGAGTGATTTTCAGGTGGAGGTAGTGAAACTTATCCTCCTATTCAATGTTTTCGGGTTCGGAGCAATATTCTTCTCAACTTTCTTCCTACCAAACCCTTTGACCCGTCTTCAAATTCTCGGATACATTTGCATGGCATTCTCTTTGTGTGTGTTCGTTGCACCTCTTGGCATTTTGGTAAAACCCCAGATTTAATTTAATTGCTTCCTTTTTTCCTTCAAAAATCAAAACTAACTCAATATGCGTTTATGCAGAGAAAAGTGATCAAAACCAAGAGTGTGGAGTATATGCCATTTACTTTATCAGTTTTCCTCACCTTAGGAGCCGTCATGTGGTTCTTCTATGGGCTTTTGCTCAAGGATATGAACATTGCTGTAAGCTTTTAATCTTATCATTTCTGCAAAATCTTTTGAATTCCTTCATTGTTTGACATTCAATCTTAACAGGTTCCGAATGTGCTTGGGTTTTTCTTTGGAATTCTTCAAATGATACTTTACGCAATTTACAAGAACCACCCCAAGAAAATGGTGGAAGATCCGAAGCTTCAACTATCCGCTCACCACATGGTCGTCAAACTCGGATCCACGGACCACGACGACAACAACGGCGGAGTTCAAAATATAAAGATCAACACCATAGATGCTTCAAACAAAGTTTGACAGTGGAATGTTACGAGCAAGCCCATATTTTTGCATGGGAAATTCTGGGTTAAAAGCCATGCAAAAATAACTGAAAATTTCCCCAGACTTGTCTTAGTTAAAATTAAATTAATATGTTTTAAATGGTTTAGTCTACGTTCTCCGTCAATCAACGGTTTGTACTAATCTTTTATTCCAAAATCATTTGTAATTCTGTAATTTGTGTTGATCATGTTTTATCATTAATGAAATGTTTATAACTTGAGAATTATCACCTTCTGTTCTCTTTTATTTTATGTCAATAAGATTCGGGTACTTTGATAAAGTTTATGTAACTAAAGTGCTTATAATAATAATAATAATAATAATAATAATAATAATAATAATAATAATAGGAAATTGGTCTTACTTTAAACCTTTTGGCCATTGCTACCCTTTAAGTACACATGATATATATCGTAAAATATGATTTAAGTTTTTGTACTGTTCGTACATTTGGAATTTAGTCATCCCTGTTTTATTTTCAGAAATTTAGTCATATTCTTTTAGGATATAAAAATTAAACTCAAACGCTTAGCATCGTTAAAATTCCTGTTAAATTCAGGTGTACTACAACATTTTCTAGATGTATGAATGCCAATTTTGTATTATTTTTTTCCTTTCAAAATGTCATATAAACAATTTTAACAAAACAAATTCAGTAATATTAACAATTGAACATGAAACTAAATTCTTAGAAATTAAAGTAGAATGATTAAATTTCAAATTTACGAATAGTATAAGGGTTTGGAGCATATTTTAACCAATTAAAATACTATAAATATTTAGAAATTTTAAAATTATATTAAATATAAGTCCATTATACGTAATAAAAAAATAATATAAATTTATTATATTTTTTCAATTCTAAATACGGTAAACCAGTGCATCAGGCGAGAAAATTAGTTAAGAGATTACTCCCTCCATTTTAAGTTATGACCATCAAGTTTTAATTTCTTTTAACTTTGACTTCTAATATTTAAAATATTTTAATTAATACAATTTATAAAATATATAGTTTTGAAATTATTACAGTAAAGCTTTTTAGAGTATATACTTAATTTTGTTCACCAACAAAAATTATATACATTCAAATGATTGAAAGTGTCGGAACTTAATTTGGGGTTGAGTATTGAATTTTTATTTATATAGAGAATTAAATTAGAATTCTTTTTTTTACAATACTTAGACTATCTCCCATAAACCGGAGATATCATGTTAAAACATATTTAAATACACAACTTTTTAGAAATGTTGATTAAATTAAAATTCAGTTGACAAATTTTCTATTTTTTTAATAAAATGAATTAATTGACCAAGAAAAAGTGAATTAAAGTCACTTAATTTTTATTAGTAAGGGCGTGTTTGAAATTATTTGAGGTTATTAACCCCACAAATGCAACTAATGGACCATTACATATCACTTTTCAAACATTTTTTTAAAATTTTATTAATGGATCAGTGCTTAATAAATATATTTTAAAGATATTGATTTAGTCTTGGTTGACATTAGGTCCCTAAATCGGTCACATTCATATATCAAAAGATATTATGCGTTTAAGCACGTTAAGACTTACATACTCATGTATGTTACAATAGTAATGACACTAAATGAGCTAAGGCAACACATAGTAACTCTTAAAAAACGGCAACTAACAAGTTGGGTTTAAATCTAGCCGGTAAATGGAACAAGTTTAATTAAGAAGAATCATCTTTATAATGACTCTATGTAGTACTCAAATCAGAAGTAATCAATCAATAAATTAAATAATAAAAAATACAACCCCTTCCCATAATTTCAAACTACAACCTCTTTTATGTAAAAATAAAGAAGGTGGCTTTATCCCATATCTTAACTTGAAGAAAGTAACAATATGTTGGGGTCACCTAATCATGAATGCCAAAATAGAGCAATGCATTCAAAATGAATCATAAAAAAGTCTCAAGTTCTAAATAGAACCCTTGCAACATAAAATTCAATAGATCCTACATATTTTGATTTGATTTTTGATCAAGAAAATGAAAATATGTGCCAAAACCTTGGTGTCACCGGTGGTATTAGATTTGCTAATAAAAAGTAGGATAAGTCAAGAACATGAATAAAAAGTTGCATGACGTTTTCTCATTGTGGGCCAATCCATTGTTGATAGCCCCATCATTTTTATTTCCCACTTTTAGTATTGGCTCTTCCCTATTGTGAATGAATTATAAACTACTTTTCTTAATTTTATCATTAATCATACAAAATCATGGAGAGGCCAGATTCAAACATAATCTAACAAATGAAAATAATATCAATTAACTAACCCTTTAACGTGTGGAAGAGAAAAGTGATCAATTCATAAGAGATATAGAATTAAAGTTACAATATAATGTTACCCACAGGGACTGGTCTAAGTAACAAACAACTTAAGTAGATCACGAGTTCGAGACTTTGTGTATGCAGAAAATTCCTCATGGGAGACTTACTCACCAAATCTAGGTGTACAATGCGGGTCAATCCAAATTAGTCAGGATAAAACTCTGGAAAACTTGAAGGGCAACAAAAAAAATTTACATTCTAATTTATTAGACGTGATTTTTTAAGAGTGATTTAAATCAAGTGGATTATCGATAACATTAATTTGAGGGCAAATTTTGTTAGGCGGATTCGACCCACTAACCGTATTTTGCCAAAGTGAAGTTAGTACCTTGTGAAGATTCGTTGAGGAACTTCTTACCATTGTAAAGAAGTACCTGAGAAACCAAACCTTGAGTGTGTTGGTAAGACGAAACAAGGACTGCTTCCAAAATCAAAATAGTGGACAATCTCGGATTCTGTCATCTTTAGTGTCCAATGACTCGAAAGTAGGGAATCAAGTCAGTCTAGTTGGCCCACCATGTAGGCATGGGTGTAAAAGCAAAGGTTTTGGGGCAGAGGGAACTCTGGTATTTACAAAACGCATCACTTATTATACAGTTAGAGGTGACCCAACCAAATCTTTTAATCATTTTCGGTGTCTCTATTTATGTTCTCATATTAAAAATTAAGTTTAGGGTTTAAAGTTTATTGTTAGCATTTAAGAAATTTAGGATGGAGTTTATTTTTTAGGATATAGGGTGTAGGGTGTAGATTTAAAATTTAGGGTTAGAGCTTAAAATTTAATTTTTGAGTGTTGGAGCATAGAAATGGGCACTAAAAAAGAACAGAGAATTTTTATCCGACCCAACCAGGGATGGACGAGCGGTCCTCTCTCTAGAAATTTGAAATTCGTATAAGATTTATAAAATATATTTTATATTAAAAATCTATTTTTGCCCCATAAAATTTTATAAGTTCGCCCCCTAACATAAAATTATGCGCTCGTTCATAGTTATAACTAATCTTTTCCTAAACCATAAGCAAAAATAAGAATAACATAAGTGGCCAAGGAAATCTCGGTTCACTTCGGTAATTATAAACTTTTGTTTGCATCTAATTGAATAATGCAAAGAAATGGGTCTTATTGTTTCCACAGTTTTGGCAGTTTGCTTTTTTTTAGGTCCCCAAGCTTGAAGCCAAGGTTTAATGGTGTCCCTACACACCTTAAATCTGATCGGAGGTGGGGGTCTGCACTTAACTTTAATCTCATGTAATGCTTGTAAATTACTTAAGGATTATTAAATAATGATTTTAATTCATTCATAATTATACATATTTATAAGTAAAAGTTATCCCCAAACAAGGAGGATGCAAGATTTTCAGTTTAGAGATGCTGGTTATGAGAAAACTAACTATGCAATGTTTTTAATTGATATTTTAGGGTTAATTTTGGTAAATAAATCCTGTGAGTTTTAGTAGTGAGATCCATTGATCCAAAAAAAGGCTAGAGGCATGTAAGCCATGTTAGGGGTGAATATTCGATCAAGTTAAGTTGAGTAAAAAAATTAAATTAGTCGAGTTGATATATCTTATTTTATAACTTAAATTTTATTTATTTTTTCGAATCGAGTCGAATTTAACCCACCTTAATCCACGTGCCAAACTATTCAAAAACCAAATCCTCTTACATTGTCCAACCCTCACCATCCTCTCTAATTTTCTCTTCCTCTTATTCATTATCAGGATTTAATTTTCTTCATTTTCCTTTCGTTTTTAATGAAAACGAAACAAAACAAAACAAAATACTGAGTTGCCTATAATTGCATTTTGGAAGCATTAGGTTGGATTAGAATTTAATCGCCCATTTAGTTTTGAATTTTTTATGTAATTAAATATTGAATTTAAATTATAATTATAATTGTATTTATATTTTGTTTAAAATTAAATATTGGATATAATTAAGTAGTTGGATATATACTTTAAAGAAATAAAAATAAAATAAAAGCGTTAGAAATATTTTTTTCAAGTAATAAGTATGTCTTTATCCGGGATGGAAATCCTCTGCCTATTTTCGGTGTCCCTACTTATGTTTTCACGTTTAAAATTAGATTTAGGGTTTAGGATTAGGGTTTAGAGAATTTAGGGTAGAGTGTATTTTTAGGGTGTAAGATTTAGAATTTAGAATTTAGAGTTAAGGTTTGAAATTTAATTTTGTAGTGTTTTTTAGTGTTGGGGCATAAATAAAAGCACTGAAAAAGATAAAGAATTCTTATCCCTTTATCTAATGGCGAAGCTTGATGAAAGAGAATTTTTTTTTAAATAATGGTTTGTCAGTTTTGTTTGTTATGATAATTTATTGTTGTAAAATTTAGGAGAAGAATAAATAAAAATATTGACTTAAAAGAGGAGAAATTTTATTAAAGTTCGGCTTGTCACGTTATTCAGGGTCTTAACTAATAAAATTTATTTATTTTATTAAATTTTTCATGTTATATTTTACTAAGTGAATATTCACTTTGCAAAATTATTTTTTAATTTAATTTACAGTAAATATGATTGAAGATTCACTTGGTAAAAATATGACATGGAAAAAAGTAATGAAATGAATGATTTTTATTGGTTGAGACTATAGATGACGTGGTAAATCGGGCTTATGATATAATTTCTCCTTAAAGAGTATTTTTGTCCTTAAGTTTGTACCAAATAATCAATTTAGTCCATCCACAAAAAATGTACCCAATTTGATCTTTGCACTCACGAATTACATCAATTTAGCCATTTAACTAACGTTGATCGTTAAAGTGCTGACGTGGTCGTTAACAGTGTTGACGTGACAACACATATGTGAATGATGAGGTAGTAGAGAGGTAATATTTGATTTTTTAGAGAGTTCGAAGATAAAATTAATTTTTATATAATATTAAATAGATTAATATATTAAAATAAAAATACTATTAACTTTTTTAAAAAATAAGTGAAATTAAAAATTTTTAAAAATGTAAAAATATGAGGCTCCTGAGCCATGTTGGAGGAAGCAAGAACAATTTGAGACTTTTCAGGCGTAGAGATGGGCACGGGTCGGGTCGGGCCGGGTTTTTGGCCCACCCGAACCCGACCCGAAAATATTAATCCTAAACTCGAACCCGACCCGACTCGACCATTTTTTTTTAAAAAATCCGACCCGACCCGACCCGAAAATAAATACCTTAAACTCGACTCCGACCCGACCCGACCCGATCTATGTAAAAAAATCAATTTTAGGGACTAAATTGTAAAAAAATAATTTTAAGAGACTTAATTGTAAAAAATAATAAATTTAAGGACTAAATTGCAAATAAAAAAATCAATTTTAAGGACCTAATTATAAAAAAAAAATATAAAAAAGGGTATTATTGCAAATATCCCTAAAAAATTAGGGGAAAATTACAATATTAGTCCCGGGTCGGGTCGGGTAGGATTTTTTCACCCTAAAACCCGAACCCGACCCGACCCGACCTCACCCTACACAAAAACCCGACCCGACCCGACCCGAACCCGATTTTTTCATAAAAATACCCGACCCGATCGGGCCGGGTCGGGTCGGAACCCGTCGGGTTCGGGTTCCGTGCCCATCCCTATTCAGGCGTGTTTCTGGAGATAGTAACTAGGTTATTTCTGTACAGAGAATTAGAGTTCGGGAATGAGGTGTTGTTGAATACGGCCCTTGTGTCTGATTTTGTATATTGACTGAATTAGGGAAACTCAAGACGTAGATGCAAGAATTACTTGGTCATGACTTTATATGCCCTACTATGTCGTTTTTGAGAACACTTGTTTTGTTTGAGAAAAAATGAGGTTATGCAATAACTATCGACAGCTCAACGTCTTGATTGCAAAGAACAAGTATCTACTTATGAGAATGTATAATTTGTTTAATCAATTGAGAAATGTCTATGTATTTTCGAGATGGATTTGAGATTGAGATGCTACTAATTTACTGATGTTCTTAGGACAGCTTTCAAGACAAGGTATTATCATTACGTGTTCTTAGTTGACAGACACACCAACTGTAATTATAGATTTGATGAATCGAATCTTGGATTCTTATGTGAATTAGTTCATGGTAGTCATTTTAGATGCTATCTTTATGTATTCTAAGTTTGAAGACGTACACAATCGTCGTCTCCGTATAGTCCTTCAGACGCTTTAAAATTGAAGTTTTATATCAAGTTTAACAAGCGTCAATCTAGTTGTCTAAGATTGTCTTCTTGAGCCGTATCGTAATAGTGGATGGTATACGAGTTGATCTGTAAAAGATTCAAGTCGTGTTGAAATCAAAAACACCTAAGAATGTTTTAGAGGTTTACAACTTTTTTGGTCTTGCATGTTATTAGTGATTTGTTGTTAAAATGGACAGATCAATTAAGGGGTGGGGACTGGGGAGGGCAATTGCCGCCCTACCCTCGAAAAAATTTAATTTTTCACTTTTGTCTTCTTACTTAAATTATTTTAAAAATTGATTTATTTTTAAATTTGTCTCCAACTTTTAAATATATATGTTTTTCTCCTTAACCTCAAATCTTGGTTCCGTCTTTAGTTGTTAAATGATTCTTTATCATTTCTGCACCTTTGACTAAGTTGCTTAGGAAAGGAGTTATGCTAGAATGGCCTTATTTCGACTACACTACTTTATTTGTGGAAATATTTTAGTTGTTATTACTAATAATAATTGTTTGGATGGTGTAGATTCTTCATAAGAACTTAAAGTTGGGTGTATTAGGTATTTCTGTGCTTTGAATACACATAATTTTCTTTATAATGAATGAGGTTGTAAATTAAAAAAGTAAAAAAAAAAATTGTTTAGTGTTGGAGGGATAAGATTAGGGGACTAATAGTTGTGAATATTGCATGGAAGTGGGGGCTTTTGTTTTGTTCTTTAAATGATCTTTTCCCCCTTTATCCCTCAAATAATTGAGATTGGGATGCAAATATTACTTCCTTTTTCTTTATACAAGATAAGATTCATGGGCTACTACTTCAACTCATTCACATCACATTCAATTTTGGTGATAAGGATGATACTTCCGTACATGATTTACAAAAAAGTTGCAAGTTGCAAGACACAGGTAACATGAAATTTCAATAAATATTATGACACTCAAGTTCGATTTAATCAAGGCCAAATAACAAATATTAGTTTATATCGTTAGAGTAAGTGAAATACGTCATGAAAAAGCTCTTTTGGTTTTATATTTATATTTCTTTAGAGTAAGGTTACATAAGCAAAAGCTGGTCATTTTCCAGTAGAATTATAGGTGAAGTCCTGAAATAAATAATGCAACAAAGTTCAATTTTTTTTCTTCCTTTATATCTGAATCTCGTTGATCTATGGCCTATGGCTCCCACATGACATCACTTAAGCTAATGACTTTCTATCCAATCATTATAAAGTGCATAAATTTAAAACTACATGCTCAACACTTTTGTCCCCATCTAAAGCTTTCAATTTTGCATCACAACTAGTAATAAGATAAGTATCACCTATAATCCAATATTAACATATTTAAAAACATTATATTGCTCCCTTCCTTCAAAAAACAAAACATTATATTGGTCTGGTTCGAATTTTGATGTCACACCCATAATAAACCCTTACAATCCCCAACAGCAATTACTCAATGAAACTAATTTTTGTGTTATACCATTAAAACATAATACTTCTCCATGTCCATGCCAAAAATAATAATAAAACTCTTACGTTTCTCCAAACAAGTATTAGATTCGGATATCCGTACCCATAACCATATCATGTTTGAACATCCGTACCCATAACCATATCATGTTTGAACATACATCGAACACGAATATTTTTATCAAGAATCTTATAAACATATGTGAGAAGAGAAGATAATAATGTAAAGCAACCTTCAACTCGTCATGTAATTTCATGAATTACATTTTAAACATTTAATGATAACAATTAGAAACTAAACAAGTGATTTGAAACTACTGTATCAAATGAACCATTGAATTCATTGTACATTTTCAATTACTACAACAAAATTTCATCACTGTTTCCATGGCTGCGACACTCAAGGGGATGAATTCTTTAATTTTTCAGAAAAAGTATAAGAATGATTGGTATGGCAGAAAACATTTTCTCGAGAAAACAATATAAAAAGAAATGAAATTAGCTTAGCGATGCCCACTTGCCCACTCAGGATATGGGCATTCATAAACCCATTCTGGGCCACTGTACCGTACACAGTGTAGCCATAATCCTTCCTCATCCCCATCATACCTGCCATAAAGACAATAATGATCAGTGCAGCTATGAGATTCTCTACTTAAAATACTTTTATCACCCAGACTCTTGATTTTATCTTAATGTATCCCTATCTGACATTTATTTCGACACATTTAGACACCATCCTACGAATACATCAGTATGCTCGTCTCAGGCATATATCTGTACCAAACGTCCTGTCTCTTGTATCTAAATGTGCTTGGTAAAAAAACACATTCTAATTTCCAATCCCGCCGACTTTTATTAACAATGATTCACATTTAAACAAGAATGATAGTTTTGGCAAACCACCTTGAGATTTAGGTGGAACCGAAGTTGACATGTCAAGTCATTTACTAACCTCCTCTACTGAAACAAAGTACCTTCTACATTACAATGTGTAACAGCAAGAAGCAGCCTAATAAAAAAATATTTGAATGAAAGAAAGCACATTCACCAACTTAATCCACCAGCTTACTTTTCTCCTACATTAATACCTACCTAGAAGATATAAAACCTATAGATAATGGACTACAAAATGCGTTGAGGTCCTGAGGATATGATTTCCCATCTTTCTCTATTTCTAGAGTTCTCGGTTTTTTCTTCTTCTGTTTGTAACTAGCTGGAAAAATATTGTATGATAACGGATGCAGAAATTAGTACTATATCTTATTTCTAAATAGATGCAATTAGTAAGGAGACCCTTGCATGCAAAATCTTCATGGGATAGGAAAAAGCGGTCAGAAGACATCAAAGCAAAACAAATTAAAGCAAATACAGTTTCAAATATGATTATTAAATCAATTTGAATAAAATAAAACATTATTGACTAGTGAATTTAATAGTTATTGCTGTTTAAAGTACGAATCTCAGCTCACAACAAACACTATGGGAAAAGCTAGCATTAAGAACGACCACCGCTTATTTGCAGTTTGTCTGGCTTTCTACCTTATTAATTAAACCTCAAATATAAAAGGTAAAGAATTTTTTAAGGTTTATGCTCGTTCTAAGACCAACTTTATATAATTTTAATGAATAACAAATGGAGCGGAGTTAATCACTCATATAACACCTGATAATAGTAAACTGTTTGAAATGGCTGAAGATTCTTTTCTTTTTTTGTTAAAACGTTAATTTTCTATATTCGGAAATATTATCGACAACATAATTTACCATTATCAAATATCAAGTAATTTTCAGAATGAATAATTGTCAATGTTGAATTTTTCCAAACATGGTAATTATATCTGGCCAATAATAATCAAAATGAATGAGAGACACTCGGTACTCTAAAGAACCAAATTTTTAACACGGTTACAAGCCATGCAGCAGATTCTTTGTAAGACATCACATCATTTTCTGTATTTACATTTTGTACTTCACATGATGACTAGCACAATTTATTTAATGGAGTCCTTAGTACTATGATGTTGTCATGGCATGACCAAGTATCAAGAAGTTAAATGCAAAAAAAAATTGTAAGCAATTTTCCAAAATAACTATGGGAAAACTGAAATATAAGATACAACTAAAAAACTAAGGCATTATTGAGAAGCATTGATGTTAGAACTGAATGATTATATTGAACATATGTGATCACAAGTGTCTTACCCGTTAGGAGCTAAACTAGGACAGTGTGTACACATGGGATCGATGCTGAAATCTTCACTACAGTACTTGTATTCTTCATTATGATTCTCACAACTGGTTTCAGGAGAGCTGCCAGAAAGAGTGGCAGCTCTATCAGCAGTTGTTCCTAAAGTAGAGCGATCAACAACATTGTCTGAAAGGTAAAGCATGTCATTGGCTATTGGATGGCCTGTAAACTGCAAATGCACACGAATCTACAAATGGAATTAGTCAGAAAAATGTGCAGTTATTGGAAATGACAAATGCAAAACTATTTATAAAAAGATGGATGCAGGAATCTAGTAATGTAACTAACAAACCTTAATAATAAGATATGTGTATTACTTAACCAGAGGAGGACATAAATCAAAAATAAGTTCATTATAGAAGTGAAAAATTCAAGCAATTTTCTAAATTGACAAAGACATGAAAGTAAGAGCCCTCCCAAGACATGCAGTTGTAGAAAACAGTTTAAATTTTAAAAGCCAATTGAGAATGCCAAAGTGTTAAAATAGAAATAACTACATATAACATAATTTTAAAAGTGACCCAGTGTGGAGAAGTTACTTATTATTTTCCGTGTGTGATCTTACTTGATGAGTTCGGCCAGTAATTGGTTCACACAAGACAATGCTATGTGTCCCATCAGTGCTAATCCTAGTAAACTTTGTACAAGCAGCCTTTCCCTTCAAGGTAGTATCACCATTAGAAATGCCAACCTGAATAAAATAGATCTATGATTTAGTACAACCACGAACCACTCTCTTCTAATTGGATAAATCTCTCATCAGATCATAAACTAATGGATAAGAAACATCCTCAGAAACCTCGTGAAACTTTCAACCTTAGAGAAGGAGAAGTCTCTACATAATTAGCAGTTCAAAGATTTATGGATCACCCACAGCTTTATTGAGTCGTTCAAAGAAAACGACTAGTAGTAGCAAAGCCTCGAGTTTTAATTCGATTAACAATAATGAGAAATACCACTGTGATGAAATCAAACAGAATGTTAAAAAAATAAATTAATGGCACTACTAGTGTGCCATTTAAAGAAAATCACTAAAAATGATAGTATTTAGTTTTGAACATGTATTAAGCACCAAAAATTTTGAATACTCTGGGCCATGAATATGTCTAACATACAAATCATCACTAAAGAAAGAAAGTAGTGGGGTGCAATGTATAAGCTTGCAGTAAATATACATGTGAACATTCATAACAAAACTGGTCTTATTTTCCTTTGTATCTTTCTTACACAAGGTTTACATCAACTAGAATCAGAGAAGCGTAAAACACAATTATAATACCATCAGCACATGTAGAAGAAACACACTTACCTCTGCAGTGCTCCTTCCCTCTCTAGCATTGTAATCTACATTGGCATCAACAACTTGCTGAAAAAGAAAATCTTCACAGAAGTCAAATGGGAAAATTCTGTGCATCATGAGAGGACTGCGCAGAAGTATTTAACTAATGATATTAATTCGTTGTCATACCAGATCCCACTAAAACATCAATAACTAATAGAACAACGAATATTTTGTCTTCAACTAAATGTTATTTTTCACTTTTCAGATTACTAGCACCCTACAAGGCTGAAAAATGTAAAGTTAATTGTTGAAAGATTCGCATGAAAAGTTTCTGAATATGGTTACCTTAAGATAGCAAGCAAGCACATCTTTACTTAAAGAAAAAAGAAAAAGAAAACGTGTTTTCCTTTTATTTTATTTTTAATTTTTTTTAGGGGGGATAGAAGAAGATTGGGAATATTATATTGTAGAAAGTGCAAAGACAAGTTGTGCTTCTTTTTCCTTTGAACAAGTATCTATGCACTTACTAAAATTTGAACAAGCAGAACGATTCAAATTTGGACAAAAATTACACGAATGTATACCTCACCCTCTGGAAACACTCCGGCAACCTTTGCAACATACTGTTTCTGCAGCAGTCCAGCTTCGATCTGCAATCATAACATTCAGATTAAAATGAAATGTCTTATTATGTAAAAAGTCTCAAATTTCCAGATCAAGCATATTGATAAAGCAATGAATTTTTTATCTTTGATGACTAGTGTCCTAGATATCATTCTACCAAATCATGCAATATTGCACAACATGTAGCCATGTTGCTAAAACAATTTTAGATAAGCATATCAAATGGAAAAGGATGTAATTGACAGTTGTTTGTGATTCCAGAGTATCAATACAGTAGTAACAAGTTTTAAGCAAAAAATAAAACAGCAAAAAGTCGGCCTACACACAAATAAATAAATACATATAAACGCAGAAGACTTGCATGTTGTCTAAAAATGTCAGCTTTAGCTGGATTTTTGGCCATGATAAGCAGTCCTGATACCAGACGATCTAGTCTATGAATGGCTGGGATGATAATGTCAAGGAAAAGGTAGAAAACTCCGCTATCAAAACTTTGCCAAAAAGAAAAACTGCAAACAGGATTAATTTGCACATACAAAATATAAAAGTAGCCATAATGTACAATGAAATATTTGCACCACATAGAGTTGGATTTGGATACGATACAAAGGAGCCAACCCATACTCTGCTTGGAGAATACCCAGAACTGTGTTTTTACGATATTGACCACATGGATGCACCTACAAAAAGTTACGAAATTAATTTAAAATTGAAGAAGGTACAGAGTCACTGATATCATATGATAAGAAGGAAAAAAAGTTCCTTCTCTCCTCATCCAATCAATAACCACACTATAGACGCCCCAGCAATCATACGGACTAATAAAGTTGAAAGAGGTACACTTCACAAAAGACTTACAGGAACAGATGCAGGTTTGCAAACTGTCAGTACATCAGGTTCATTTTGAAGAATATCCACATCCCAAGCCATCACCGGCGGTTCATGCCTACATCCTTTGCAGAATCAATTACAAGTTTCACAACTTCAAAATGAAATAATGCAGCACCAAAAAAGAAAAAAAAAACTTAATTTAAAGAGATCATACAAAAACTAAAGAGAAGTCAAAAGAAACTAGAAAACATTATAACTTTATAAGATTTCCCAATAATGTATCTATGAGCAAAACACAACTCTTCCTTGCAATATTATTCACCCTCACCACCCCACCTCCCCACCCAAAAAAAAAGGAAAAAATGTTTTAACATTCAATGAAATTCAATAAGATCAGGCATTGAATGTGATATGTGATGAACCTGTGTAAGAAGTGGCTAATCTTCTGGCATCGTTTCACTATGTAAGAAACAGGTACATTCTCTCCATCTACTTGTATCCGTCCACATTTGACAGCACTCTCCTGCAATAATTATTCCAAAATAACAGAGAAGGTAAACATGTAAACATATGCAAATTATAGGTAAAGGAAGCAATTGTAAGAAAATCCAATAAAGGTCTTTGCTAGAAACTTGCAACACATATCAATTAATTAATACAAACTAAGCGAATGTAAGAAAATGAAATAGATTTGGCATTTCCCTTCCATCCCAATAAATCCTTTCGAATATGAAAAGAGAACATTCATGTAACTTAAAAGGAAAGAGTGATGAATTACATAGTAATCTCTAGATCGGCCTCTGAACTCTTGAGCAAACAAATCCACAATTGTTTTACCCTCCCATCGCTTATTAACCTGAACAAAATCAACAATCAATGGGGTGTTCTTTTATTAGAAAAGCAAAATTAGGGTTTAGAAGAGTTGCTACCACCTAAAATCAGAGGGAAAAACAGATAGAGCGAATAGAGAAACTAACATGAGAGACGAACTCAAAGTGGTAAGGTCGTACATGGCGCTTCCCTGTCAAAATCCCGCCAAAAACTTGAGCTCCTAATTTTTTGGTTAATCTAATGAAAAATAACTGATTATTTTAGTAAGAAAATTAATTTACCGTTGTGAAAAATATAATCTTGTTTCTGAGCGGGATGAGCAGGAGTTTGCCAAACAATTTCCATTTTCCTTTTGTTTTTCTCGTCCTTTCCTTCTCCTACGGTTTCGTCTCTGGTTCTTTTCATTTTTTTCTCTTTTTATTTTTTGAAATTATCTACGCTCAAGAAGTAGACAAAACTAGGGTAACTCGATTTTGAAAACGACGACGTACTAAAATAATAAAGGCAACTATTTTTCCTACCGCTTTCACAATGAAAACTGTAATCGAAACAGAAATAATAGATTAACGAGTCTGAAATCAGTCCAAAATTCTCTCAAAAATCCCATACAAACATACAAAAATCAAATCTAAATGGAAACCGTTTATGCTTATACAATCAACCTACCTATCATATTTGCTTGTGTAACAGATATAAGCACAAAATAGAAAAATAGAGGAAAGAAATAGATTAAAGCAAGAAGTTAGAAGAAATTGAAGAAGAGTGTTAGGAGAAATTATATTATAAGTCTCGCTCATCACGTCATCCATAGTCTCAACCAATAAAAAATATTTATTTCATTAAATTTTTCCTATCATCTTTTTCTCAAGTGAATCTACAATTGGTAAAAAATATTTTTTAATTTAATTTACAGTAAATCTGAGTGAAGATTCACTCGGTAAAAAAATGACATAAAAAATTTAATGAAATTGATGCTTTTTATTAGTTGGGACCATGAATGACGTGGCGAGCCAAGCCTACGATATAATTTCTTGAGTTTTAGAGAAGAAACGGCCGAGAGAAAACCAACAATTAAATTTCATTCATTTCTCTGTTCTGTAAGCCCTACAAGGTTCAGATTTTAACCCCTAAAGTAAAACGACATAGTGTAAACTATTACTAAAAACGCCAGCGTTTTATTTAATGACAAATAGCCAGTAACAATACTCCCTTCCTCTAAAAGATCCTTGTCCTCAAGGATTAGAAAAGACTCCCTTTTGCCTTCGAACTTGATCTGTCGATCACATTATTGTCCATAGCTTCCCTGCAATCCACAAATTCCTCGAAATCCTCAATCGTTGTTTGATCATCCATTAATATCCGATAGAGTTGGGAACAAGTGCAACGATGATCGGGAGAATCTTGGTCGAACAACAAAAACATAACCCTTTTTTTTACTTCGGTCTTCAATTTCAGCTTGGGATGGTGAGCTATCAAAACCCTTAGACTTCTGGTGGTTTACCAACTTTGAGGGAGAACCTTGTCGACGAGAACTAGCCACAATACTAATTGTCTTGGGACTAAAATTACCATTCATCGAAACTCGAGCAGCTTGACTACAACTCAAATTAGGATCCGATGAATTGGATTCGAGATCAAGATGTAGCACTGCAATAATGGAATTGTCTGGGGAACCATATAATACTGTCTTTAAATGTCGAGCCTTATGAAATGCATCCAACAAATTATGGGGTTTAAACAACTTCACATGTTGGCTAATGTCCCATTTCAGCTTACTAACAAAGATACTCAATGAACAATCTTCCGACAGTTGAAGTTGGTTCAAAATAGAAATGAAGTCTCCGTAGT
This sequence comes from Hibiscus tridactylites, assembly GCA_958450335.1. Classification (NCBI taxonomy): domain Eukaryota; kingdom Viridiplantae; phylum Streptophyta; class Magnoliopsida; order Malvales; family Malvaceae; genus Hibiscus; species Hibiscus tridactylites. The sequence goes on from OY288287.1 coordinate 10,830,850, forward strand.
ATCGTTCCAATGTTCCTTCTTAACTTAAGGTTACTAATTCGGCCATCGGATCCTCAAAGCCCTCTGGTTGCATCAATCTTAAGTGTTAATCCCAATGTAAACGATCAATTCCCCCACATTCCTAATTAGTAATTGATGTCATTGTAGTGTTTTACCATCCAAATGCAACATAACCAAATGTATCTTTGAAATTTCCATAACTAATTCAGCTTCAAAATATTGCTCGATTTTATACCACCAGTCACGAAAAGTAATCCATCAAAATTAGGACATTTCAATTTATAAGCCTGATTTCTCCATGTATTCGGAACTATTCTAGCATCTATTTTATTTGTAGAAATATAGATTCTGATATAATAAATTGAAAAAAGTTTTGGACTAAATTGAAAAGAATTTAAAATATGCTTGAAGTCAAAACAACTTGAAAATAAGCTTGAGGATGTTTAAAAAGGTTTTGAAGTGTTTTTAAAACGTTTTTAAGTAGCCAAACCTGTGATTTTAATGCACCCATTTCGATACAGGCATATCTGTATCGATACGTTTTGAAACTGCCAAAATGTGTTTCGATACAAGTCTTAATCGTTTCGAAACATGCCTTTATGTTTCGATACGCCTACGTGGTAGACATCCCAGCGGTCAAAACCCCCAACGGCTATTTCCCAACGGTCTTTTGAATTGTAGGCGTTTCGATACAAAACCAAGTGTTTCGATACAGCCTATGGTGTTTCAAAACGGGATGATGAATCAAACTCCAAAGGCTAGTTCTAAAGAAGGGTGTTTCGATACAACTACCCGTGTATCGAAACGGACATCACCATAACTGCATTTATAGTGGGAAATAAAGTCTTCAACGGCTCCAATTCAATCCCAACGGCTACAAACTCAATTGGGAGTATAAAAGGGACCTTCAAGCATCAAGGAAAGACTAATGCTTCAATTGTCAACAACTATATGAGAAATTTGTCTTAGGGTTTTAATTGTTCATTCTTTGTATAGACAACACTTGTGAGCCAAAATTGTCAAATTTGCTCAAGTGTTTAGATTTAGGTGAGTGCTAAAGCGTGCAAACATCAACCTCGTAAGAGGGAGTTTAGTTTGCTTTTATTCATCTCTTGTAAAGAGGGTTTGATCAAGCTTTGGGCTAGAAAGCTTTGATCATTGTAAGGGTTTCCTCTTAAACCTAGAAAAGGGGACGAATCAATTAGTGAATTGATTGGGAAATCATTAGTGGGAGCTAAGGTAGTGGATGTAGGTGCTTGTTTCGAAGGTCGAACCACTATAAATCATTGTGTTTATTGTCTAATTTTTGCTTCCCACAAAATCACCCAAAATCCAACTTCTCCACCACTTGACTAGCTAAATTGGTTGAAGGAAATCGAGCCTATCACTATTCAAATTATTCAGTGTTCCATCCCTAAACGCATTCATATTCACAACATTTGTTTGATTCAGATTATTCACTACTCCATTTCGAAACACATTCATATTCGCAACATAATTCGTGCTATAATTATAGAAAGTAGTCGATTCTTTAAAAATACCTTGAACCGAGTTTGTTGAATTGGTTCGAACTGGGTGATCAAAACGGCATTGAATCGGTTATGGGTAGTTCTTTGAACCGAACTGACTTTGGAGCAAAATGTCTGACCCAACATGTGGTCGTTGACCTAAAATACTTTTGGTCGAATCATTCAAGATGGACCCACAACCAGCAACAAAATCCACTGTTTGACCTGTCAGTTGTAACGGGGCCTTGCCCCGAGCTGGGTCACGAGAAATCAATTATAATCCCATTGTGTGGTACACATCTTGGAGGTTCAATCCTGATGAAGGGAGTGGCTTAATTCCTCTAGCAACAGAGGCGGTTGCCATTGATGACAGAAAAGATGGTGGCTCATGAAGCTTAGGAAACATGTCGACAGTAACTATTGGATGCTTGAACAAAGAAGAAGCTAGTGGTTCCGTTGATACTACGGGTCTTTCTAGTAGAACCCTATTTTCTCCAAAGAATTTCTGAAGAGTAGATTGCAACCTTTCTTCCATGGCAAAAATTTTTGTCTCCAAACGAGCATCCAAATCAGAACTCAATTTTTCAAAATGACCTTCAATGGTGGATTCTAGGGATTGAATTCTAACGTCCAAAGCTTGAACATCCCCGTGAAGACTGGCAAAATCCAGCGCCGTTTTGCTATGCATTTTAGCGTCGTCACCCAAGTCAGTTTTACCCATAACCGAAAATGAAGAAGAAACCAATTGAGAGTGAGAAAGGTGAGAAAGCCAGGTAAAGAATGACTTTGATGCCTTTGTAACATGTATAAACACAAAACAGAAGAAATAGAGGAAAGAAACATATTAAAGCAAAAAGTTAGAAGAAATTGAAGGAAAGTTTTAGAGAAGAAACGACAGCGAGGAAAACCAACAATTAAATTCCATTCATTTCTCTGTTCTGTAAACCCTACAAGGTTGGAATTTTAACCCCCAAAGTAAAACGACACAATGTAAACTATTACTAAAAATGCCACCATTTTATTTAATAACAAATGGCCAGTAACAACTTGAAAGAGATTCGAAATCATGCAAAAAATATGTATCGTCTGTCCTTTCAGCCTTTTCAAAATATGAACACTTTTAACTTTTTACAAACGAAACCCAACATCAGATCATATTAATAAAAATATCAGGAAAACAACAAAATTTTCCCATCTTCTGATCTGAAACCAATCAAAATCACAACAACCAATACCTTAGAACTTTTTTTCACTTCACGGTATTCTTCAACCCATATCAAACCCTGAAGAATTTTTTTTAGTATTTATAGAGCAAGCCATCAATGAAGAAATGAAAGTTATCATTGGGTTAATAAGATTGAGGGTATAAATAGAAATTTCCTTTCAACCGTGATTTCAAGAAGGCTTAGGTTCCATTAAGGATTGATTTTAGAACAAAATTTTAGAGAGAAAACGACGTAAACGGTGGTTTAGGAAGAAGATGAAATTTTCAGCGTTTTTAAAAGTTAGGTTTGTGAGACAAATCATGTGCAAAAGTTAGTTGAAAACGTGATTTTTGACCGTTTGGCGCAACTTTTCTGGTGGTACTCTAAAAGCTCCTTCCAACCTTGTTCCTAAACATGCCCTTAGTGTTGCATTGCGGTTGGTAGGGGTGAGCGTTCGATCGAGTCGAGTCAAAAAATTTTGAGTTATTCAAGTTGACGCGTCATATTTTACAACTCAAACTTAATTTGAAATTTTTTTGATTCGAGTCAAGTTAATAAAATTCGAGTCGAGTTTTCGAGTTCTTATACAAATTTTATTGTAATTATTTATCACGTTATAGTACGGTTTGATTCCAATTTAAACGACTTTCTCTAACATACAGTAAAACCTCTATAAATTAATACCCTTGGGAACATGAAATTTTATTAATTTAGAGAGATATTAATATATCGATAAATTAATAATTTATTAATTAAAAGAAAATTTCTCAATTCAACAAATATAACTTTGATAAAAATATTGCGGCTAATATTGTTGAAAGTTTTACTAATGATGAAGTTGAAGATGATTCAACACCACTTGAACTAGTCACGCGAAAGGAAGCATTGAATGCAGCAACAACTCTTCACTACTTTTTATTGTAGTTGGAGACCTCAACGTCGAAACTTGTGGGTGCAATTAGAAAAGTTAGAGATGAAATTGAATTAGATTTGAATTTTAAAAAGAAACTGATTACAATAGATTCATATTTTAGCAAGTTACCAAAGTAGTAATTGTAATATTTATGAATTATTAATTTATAGTTTTGATTGGACCTTTATATTTATAAAGGGGATCTCTAAAAAATATTATATTATTATCTTATCGAACTTGATGATTTTTTACATTGTCCCAAGTCGGGACCGAAGAAATTTATTATTTAATAGAGTTTATTAATTTAAAGAGTATTAATTTATAGAGGTTTTACTGTATAAGATATGCACATATATTTCTTCATATTATTTTTCATAGGGATAATGACACATTTGTCCTTTGCACTTTTAAAATTTTGTCAATTTGAGGTCTGTACTTTAAAAACGTTCAATCAGCCCCTTGTACTTTCCTTCTGTAATACAAAGTACCCCGCCCCTAATGTCGTTATGTGCTGACGTGGCCGCACATATATTTCCTTATTTTTTCTTTATTTCAAATTATAGGATGAAGGGAACCACCGCAAATTTACTATTTATTTTTTTAGTTTTTTAAAATAAAGAAAAATTACTTTATTGGTTAATTACTTCTCTCTTCAAACATGCAACCTTAATGGATATTTAAAATATGACAATGAGTAAGTGAAGAAAAAAGAATTGTTTTTCTTTGTTTTGAAAGTCACCCATTCTCCCTTTTGTTTTTTCTTCAATCTAAAATTTCTAGTCTATTCGTATTATTGTTCAAATTTGGTGTATTCAAGTTTGGTTTGTTCTTCAATCTGACGATCCGCGACTGAGCAAATACTTCTAAAGAATTGTTACGTTAAGTTTTATTCAATTGTTTTATTTTATTTTTATTTGGTTTTAATTTATTCACCATTTGTAATTTTGTTGAACCATGAACCTTTGGTTTCATCAAAGACAATGTACTAGTGATGTGGCAAACGTTGTTTTATTGATGGGAAGTTAACTTGATTTTGTTTTTTTCTTTCATTTTTACATGTTATCTTTTTCGTGCTAGTGGTGATAAAGGAGACATACAGATTTGAAAATACCCCCAATTGTTTGTTATAATTTCTTTGGTATGAGTTGTTTATCTCTAATTATTTATTAACTTAGTAGTATGATAAAGATTCTTTGCTATGAATTGTTTGTTTGTTGTACACTTGTTTGACAAAATATGACATACATTTTTATAAAAAAATTAGATGTTCAAGCTTTGTTTATTTACAATTATGTCCTTGTTTTATTCAGTTGAATCCAGTTGGGAATGACCTTCACATAACTTCCTTTGCGTATGCATGTAAGGGGTACTATTGTTAAAAATCCCACTATAGATTATGTGGGTGGTACTGTAATAAATTGGGGAATTGACCTTAATGTAGTGTCACATGGTAGTTTGTGTAATCTAGTTAAAGAAGCGGGATTTAGTGGTGTTAAAGCTCTGTATTATTTAACACCAGGTGCTACTTTAGATGATGGTTTAATGTTGCGCTGGGATAAAAAATCCTTTAATGGCCTAATTGGGTTTTGGTTAGTTGAAGGGGAGATTTATATATATATATATGTAGAACATGATGTCCCTGATATTAGTGAGCCCCCATTGTCACTGTCAACACCTTTAGAACCTATTGAAGGATATAATGTGTAATGTTGTTCAGAAAGGAAAGAGTTGATGCATACATAAATGATATTTACAAGAGGAATATGTACGAGAAGTGTTACAGTTTTGTTATACCTCATCTTGCTAGGGTAAAAAATTTGGCTTGCTACTAACATGGGTGATATTGAGCCTCCACTGCCAAGGAGGATGCCAGAAAGGCTAAAAAAGAATAGAGTTCGGGAGGATGGTGAATGTAGTGGAACAAATTTATCCAAAAGAAGGAGAAAAATGAGATGCCAATTGTGTTTCAAGTTGGGGCACAATTCAAGAACATGTCCAACTAAAAAATAAAATAGTGTAAGTTGAACTACCTGCTATTTTTCTTTATTTCTCTCTTTTTTTAATCTAACTGTATCATGTTTGTTTGTTTCATCAGAGAAATGTAGGGAACGGTAGTAATTCAATACCCCAAGCACCTGTTCATTCTGAAATTGAGGTAAAATTGTTAAATTTATAGTTTAATTACAATTTTAATGAGTTTTAGAACATACAATTCTAAATGTTTGCAACCTTAAATAATGTTCAGGATAATGTGTTTGATGTTCCACTCACTTGCTCCTCAAACTTTCAAGGTGGTCCTTCAAGCAGAACCAATGCACCAACACTTATTGTTCCACCACCAACACATGTTATTCCAAACATGTTGTTCCACCACCAACACCTTCTATTCCAACACATGATGTTCCACCACCAACACCTGCTGTTCCAACACCTCCTGTTCGAACCCAACAAATTCAGCCATAAAAAAGGGGAAAAATGTCTTGGGTCAATTCACTGCACCAAGAAGTAAAAGAAGAAAAATTATGAAAGACATTGGTGTATATGTCAATGTGAATACTAGTTTTAAAATATTAAATGTAAGTGCAAATAGATTTTTACTTATTTATTAAACTCTAAATTTCATCTAAATATTAACTTTTCCTTTACATTGTAGCCTGGATTGAAGAGTCAGAAGATTTTGTCTTATCCAAAAACAAGGAGTCAGAATGCACCAAGTTGTCATCAAAAAATAATTGCCCCAATGACAACAAAACAATAACAGGAGAACTAGAAAATCAAGGACCAAGCAAAAAGACAAGAGCAACAAGCAAACAAGCAAACATTATCCCATCATCACCTCTTTACTGTGATGTAAGTTATAGATTCATGTTCATTTGTCCAGTTCATCTAACTGAAAGAAATTAAGTCCATTCTTGATGAATTTAATTGCTTGCAGGAATTAAGGTCATACTTAATGAATTTAAGAATGAAAAGCTCTGCATATATTGTCGATGACGTCCTCAACACACAAGAGAGCAACACTGGTGCCAAGAAGCAAAAGAAAGGGAAACAACCTATGACCAACCCTAAAAAAAAAGATAGACTTGCCACATTGAGAGATCAACTTATTTTTTTGTGAACTTATGCTACTGCTGCTTTGTGTTTTCTTATCTGACATTGATTTTTTTTTTGTTTGAAAATTTGAATATTTTGTGAACTTCAATCTCTAGGGTAATAGAGTACTTATTTTGAAGTAATGTTAAACTTTTGATAATGGAATACTTCCATCTTTTGTGAACTTCAATTTTTTGTAAGCTTATGGTAATGGAATATTTTTATCTTTTGTAAACTTTAATATTCTGTAAACTTAGGGGCGTTTAGTTCACGGAACTACATCTAACTAACTATGATAACTTACACCAGTGTAAGTTCTACTGAACTATAGCTAACTATGATTAACTTACACCAGTGTAAGTTCTACTGAACCATAGCTAATTACTATGACTAACTTACACCGGTATAAATTCTACTGAACTACAACTAACTAACTATATCTAACTTACACCGGTGTAAGTTATACTGAACTTTAGCAATCAATAACATATGTATACTATTTTGTAAATATTCAGCGGGAAAATACAATACTTATGACAATGAAATACTTATGGTTGAACTTCAATCTTTTTTTTCTCTCATTCACGGTGTTAAACAAGAAAAATATAGTACTTATTGTTGAACATCAAGCTTATGGCAATAGAATACATTAAAAATTATAGTACACGAAAGTTAAACAAGAAAAATATATTAGAAACCACATTCATTGTTCAAACTAATTACAATTTGCAATACACAAGACAAATTCACTTTCACCGTAAGCCATAAACTATTACAACAAGCAATACAATAAAAATCGAACCTAAACCATATTGGTATAATGTGACTATCCATCTCTTTTGGTTCAAAATTTTATTGTACAATTTTTTTGAGCTTTCAATTTGTTAACCTCTTCAATAGGTTGTTTATCGCTTCAACACTTCCATTTTCTTTCAACTATGTGATTTTAGTCCTTAATTCTCTCATCTCAGCTACTAAATTTTGGTTATCCCTCATTAGTTCTTCAAAGTCATTTTCAGACTGAATTTTAAAACATTCAGATGGTTCAAGACATTCGAAAAAAGAACATTTTTTCCTGCAAAACACATTACCATAATTTATAACCCATTAAACATCTCTCTAAAATTATTCTGCAAAAAAACTATTATCCTAAAGAATTGAGCCTTTCACCTCTTCAAATTTTCCGCACCCATAAAAAAATCGTCCGAAATTTTTCTCCGTTTTTGAAACACAAATAGGAGCTTTAACGCCGCATAAGCATTCTATTTCTTTCGACTTCAATTTCGAGTTTGAATGGGAGCTTGAAAAACTTGATTTCATGCTCGGGTTTCATACCCATAAATTTTTTTTATCCATTTTCAAGCTTTTTTTTCAAAAACATATGAGAAATTTGAAGATAGAATTTTTTGGGACAATGGTGGTGCAGAGTAAGAGTAAAAATGAAGGAGATGACTTCATCGGGGCCTATTTGTTTTTTTTTTCTTTATTTTAAGAGTAAACTACATGAAATGCCACTAAACTTTAACATTTATATAAAACATACCATTGATCTATAAAAAGATACTATTGTACCACTAAACATTATTTTTTGCTATTATTATACCACTAAAATTTGTTTCTTGTTCAATCAAAGCACTCGTCCATTAAACTATAACGGACCGTTAAATCTAAAACGACGTCGTTTTGGTATAGTTGCTTTGATGCCTAAGATAGGCCAAAACAACGTCGTTTTGTTAGTAAAAAAAATTAAGAAAACACTACATTTGAGAATATTGAACCAAAGACCTTTGAGATGAAAGATTTACACTAAACCACCAAACTAACTTAAAGACTTAATATAATTCTAACAGAAATAGTATATAAATAATATTGCAGTTGAACTTAATTTCATTTATCTCATGATATAATTTTATAAATATATTAACTTTATAAATAAATATTATTTATAATTTATATTATAAAACTAATTTATAATATATTTAATTAAACCTTAAACCCAAACCTTAAACCATATATGTAACTAAACCCCAAAACCCTAAACTATATATGTAACTAAGCGCCAAAACCCAAAACCCTAAACTATATGTGTAACTAAACCCTATACATATAACTAAATCATAAATCATAAACCCTAAAACTAAAATATCATTTATAATTTATATTACAAATCCTAATATATATTATAAATAATATTTTGATTTTTAAGGTTTTGAGTTTGAGATTTGTGATTTAATGATATATATTTAGAGTTTGAGGTTTAGGATTTCATATTTAATTATATATATAGGGTTTAGGGTTTGTAGTTTAGTTAGTTACATGTATGGTTTAGGGTTTAGTTGTATATATTATAAACAATATTTTAGTTTTGTAATATAAATTATAAATAGTATTTATTTATAAAATTAATATATTTATAAAACTATATTATAAATGAAACTAAGTTCAACTGCAGTATTATTTATATACTGTTTTTGTTAAGATTATATCAAGTCTTTAAGTTGGCTTGGTAGTTTGGTGTAAAACTTTTATCTTAGAGGTTATTGGTTTAATCCTCCTCAAATGCAGCATTTTCTTAATTTTTTACTAGCAAAACGACTTCGTTTTGGTCTATCTTAGGCATCAAAGCAAATATACCAAAACGACGTCGTTTTAGATTTAACGGTCTGTTACAGTTTAACGGTCGAATGCTTGGATTGAACAAAAAACAATGTTCAGTGGTACAATAGTATCATTTTATAGTTCAGTGGTATGTTCGATACAAATGTTAAAGTTTAGTGGCATTTCGAGTAGTTTACTCTTATTTTAAAAACCTAAAAATATAAATGGTAAATTTACAGCGGCACCCTTCATCTTGTAATTTCCCCTTTTTTGATGTCCGAGAAGTCACGTGTCGCAGTGTAACGCGGCCACGTCTCATGCCATGTCAGCACATAAAGACGTTATGGGCGGGGGTATTTTGTATGACAGAAGAAAAGTACAGGGGGTTGATTGAACATTTTCAAAGTATAGACCCTACATTGTCAATTTTTTGAAAGTATAGGGGGCAAATGTGCCATTATGCCCTTTTCATATGTATAAATAAGATTGTAATGTTATTTGATAAAAAAATATCATCTAAACTTCTAAAATATATTTAAAATGTTATTTTTAGATGAGGAGCTTTTAGGGATAAAATATTGATGAGAGTATAAATGAGTCAATAATTTGATGAGAAGAAAAACTTTACCAAAAATTTCAGTTGAATAATCAAATTGAATAAAATATAAAATTAAAGGATTAAATTGCAAAAAGTATATTTTGTTAAAAATGAATTGAAGTTACATACATATTATATATTGTTACTGAATCACGTGGTTTAATTTTGGACGAAAATGGACTTAAAACGAACGATGAATTGAAGAAATGAAAAATCATTAAAAGTTGAGGGGTTAATTGAAAAAAATAGGAAATTTATTTTAAAAATATGAATTGAAGCACTTAGGTATTATAAAGTGGTTTAGGAGCATGTGGTTCAAATTTGGTCAAAAATGAACTTAAAACGAACGAGGGATTGAAGAAATGAGGAAATCATACAAAGTTGAGGGGCTAAATTACAAAATGATAAAATTTATTTTCACAAATATGAATTGAAGCTAAAAAGGTATTCTAAATTGGTTTACGAATATGTGGTTCAAATTTGGTCAAAAATGAACTTAAAATGAAAGAGAAATTGAAGAAAAATAAAATTAGAGACTAAATTGCAAAACTGCAAAATTCAGTTTTTTGATTTTTTGAGTTGGGAAAATTTTAACTCGACTCGAACTTAAAATTCTTTTGAGTTACTTGACTTGACTCTAATAACTCGAATAACTAAAAATTAAAAAAAAATATTTTTTTTCGAATCGAGTCTTGATCACCCCTAACTATTGGGGTTAAGAGTATTTGGAAGATGGCCAGATTAGGTATGTTTTCTTATGTTGTTTAAAAATATCTTAGGGTCAAAAGTATCTCCCTCCAAAATTGATGCATAATATTTAAGGTGTGTTTGGTTCTAAAAAATATAGGATGTTTCATTTTTATTTTCTCAAAAAATGGAAAATGTTAGACAAAAATATGTTTGATTGTAAAATTAAAAAATAATTTATAGAAAAAAAATGAGTGAAATTGTGAAAACTAATTTGATTTGGAATTTTGTAGAAAAGTGAAAAGAATGAAAACAAGTGTTTTGTTTTTGGTAAATAAAGCGATGAAGTTATAAGCACCTCATAGCCTAATGAACAGAACCGTCAAGTAAAAATGATAAAATCTTCACTCCAAACAAGCTTAGTCATTGTATCCGCTATTTAATTACCTTCCCGAAGAACATGAACAATCCTAACCTCCCATATTTAATTACCTTCCCGAAGAACATGAACAATCCTAACCTCCCACGAGCGCTTCATCAAATAACACAATATGAGGACACCATACAAATTACAATTACCAAAGTAACCGAACCAAGATTAGTCTTTGAACCCCGATGGACCAAGCACATAGCTACCCCGAGTCTAAAATCCAACACATTCTTAGTTGATACCTGTAATGCAAACTTCATCATTATCATTGATGAGCATGCTGCTTAAATTATGATGAACAAGGCCATGTTTCTATTCCGCCTGCCATTTTCATGCATGCCATGAAAGCTTATAGCTTTTATTAGGGAAGTTTAGGGGATAGATAATCGAGCCAAGCGACTCAAAATTCGAGTCTTCAAACCTAACTTGAGCTCTGATTAGGTTTAATTAAGTTGCATGAATTCCATTTCAAATTCGACCTTTAATGCTGGAGTCTGATTTTAAATTGAGATGAGTTAACATGTTGCAGGCAATAGAAATGACAGCTGAGGTTGTAAACAAGCTTCAAAAGCCTAAAAATTGACTCATACATTACCAAGATATAAATGGTTTGTAAGTAAAAATACAGATTCTGAGAAACAGGAGACTTACTACAGATCTTTATCCAAGAAACAAACAACAAAATAACCTTAATTCGATAGCAAAGAAGCTCATTCATGCAACAGGAAAGGAAGACCAAAAGGGCAGAACAAAGAATTTCAAGACTGTCAAAAAGTTACTGCTATACCTACCTTAAATCTTGCTAATAACTTTCTCAGCCGCTGAAATTGTCTTTTGGATGTCTTTGAGAGAATGTGCCAACTATGTAAATCCAGCATCAAACTGCGAAGATGAAATTAGAAACTGCAATGGATGCCTTAAATCTCGCTTAGAACTTTCTCGGCAGCTGCAATCGTCTTCCGAATGTCTTCGGGGGAATGTGCCAAGCTTGTAAACCCGGCTTCAAACTGTGAAGGTGCAAAGTAAACTCCTTCTTGAAGCATACCTTGGTAAAATCTGGCAAATTTTGCTCCATCACTCTTCTTTGCATCATCAAAGTTGTGAACGGGCCCTTCTGTGAAGAAAAACCCAAACATCCCTCTAATATAATCTCCACAAATAGCATGTCCTGTCTTCTTTCCGGCATTTAGAATGCCTTGAACAAGATCTCCGGTGATCCTATCTAGGTATTCGTATGTTCCTGGCGCTTTCAACCGCTTAAGGGTCTGTATGCCAGCTGTCATTGCCAATGGATTCCCACTCAAGGTCCCAGCCTGGTACATTGGCCCTGCAGGTGCCACCATCTCCATAATCTCCCTCTTTCCTCCATATGCACCAACTGGCAGGCCACCACCAATTATCTTCCCTAAGGTTGTTAAATCCGGCGTTATGCCAAAATACTCCTGTGCCCCACCATAAGACAAGCGAAATCCAGTCATCACTTCATCAAAGATGAGGAGAGCACCGTTTTCCTTGGTTAGGTGACGTATGGCTTCAAGGAAGTCTGCTGTAGGGATAATAAAGCCAGAGTTGCCAACAACAGGTTCAAGAATAAGCGCTGCAATTTCACCTTTGTTACTGTTAAAGAGACTTTCAACAGCTGATATATCATTGTAAGGGGCAGTTAGAGTTCCGGAAGTGGTTGCTTTTGGAACACCGGGAGAGTCAGGCAGCCCTAAGGTAACAACTCCACTACCTGCCTTGACAAGAAATGGATCAGCATGGCCATGGTAACAACCTTCAAATTTGATTATCTTTTCTCGGCCAGTAAAGGCACGGGCAAGGCGGAGCACACCCATACACGCTTCTGTACCAGAGTTTACAAATCGAACCATTTCAATGCTAGGAACAGCTGAGATTACCATCTCTGCCAAGACATTCTCAAGAAGACAAGGAGCGCCAAAGCTGGTCCCTTTCTTCATTGTCTCAGCCAGGGCTGCAAGCACCTGCAGATATATGCAAATCCTTGTACAATTATTAGTCCATTAGAAGCAATATAACTGTTTCAAAAAAAAAGAAAGAAATTAGAAGCAATATTTAGCAATTGTAAACTCTCTTCTCTTCATTCTTGATCTATTAATTCTTAGTTGAGATGATGCAAAAATGCATCTATGTTATGCCAACTTTTCATTTTTCTTAAAATACCCTTGTTCGGTGCATATTTGGACACGAGTATGAGGATATGACCCTCTGAATATACAGAGAAACTTGAAACTACAAATACCCATGTCTGACACTCACACCAAGTCTAAGTAAGATTGCATATCCCATATACAAAATGAGGTTCAAAATCACAAAAAGCATATAAGGGTATCAACTATCGAAAACATTGCCAGGCAACATTAGCAATAAGAAATTCATAAACACTTACATTTGTCATTCAAATTATAAACAATAATGAAAACGAAATAACCATGTAAGAAACTAAAACACTAAAAATGCAAACAGAATATGAATACATTACAAGGAAGATTTAGAGTAAAGGAAGAAAATATCTAACCTCATCATCTGCATGACCAATTATAGCTGGTCCCCAGGAGCCAACATAGTCAATGTACTCATTACCATCTATGTCCCACATGTGAGAACCCTTAACAGAATCCATGAAAATAGGTTTTCCACCAACAGATTTAAAGGCACGAACAGGAGAATTTACACCTCCAGGCATCAAATTCTAGCACAAAAAGTTCTTGAAGGAGTCAGAGTTCAAGGACAAATAACTGATTCAAAATAAGATATGATAGAAGAAGAGAATTAGAGAAAACCTATGTTATCTTTACTCGACAATGAGTGTCGGGTAGAGGTGTGTATCCCATATGGATATGCTCAAATTTTCAAACTTTTTTTATGTACTTGGAGAATCATATCTCAACATATATGTATGGGTATAATATAGGAGAAAACACAGCGATAGAACACTACAAACTAACCTCTAAGTTCAGATCCGAAAGGTATATGTTGAAATTAATATCAATGATACAGTTCACAAAACAATTGCAAATTAGATATACAAAATTAAGACAGTTAACATTAACACAAAAAAGGCTAACATCATGAAGCTCCAGCATTCAGTAATTTGTAAACCTATTATATAATTTTTCCAGACACAATTTCAAACTTCTCTTTCCATTTGCCACATACATTTTTACTCTGTTTTCATAGTTCCATTGCATCGATAAGCAATGAGTAACCACTTATTCAATGTATCCAGACATATTATGATGAAGCCAAGGTTACTTTTTCTATTCATTCCATCCTTTCCACACAAAACCCAAATCCAATAACCAATCAAATTAATGGAATTTGAACAAAATCCAAATACTCAGCTTTAACTTGGCAAGATTCAAACAATCAGGAAAAGAGTTGAGAATCACCATGGCAGCATTGAAAGCTTCTTGAGATTTTCGAAGGGTATAACTCGTCTGCTTGTGATCAGCAGAAAGGGTCATTCGAACACGGAAACAAGAGGATCGGGAAGGAGGAAGCTCGGAACAACAAGTTTGGCAACCAAATCCAACTCCACCGACTCCGTTGATTAAAGCCGCCATCTCTGCTATCTCACTGCCTCCGTCTCTCCCAGTTGATCTTTATTTCTTCGTGATCTCCCTTACCGGTATCAAGAAGATGATGAGAAAATGGTAAAAAATTAAAGAAAGCGGTAAATCCCGGTAGCCACCACCAAACTTTCTGAGTTCTGGGTTTATATGTGGCTGCGAGTCAAAACAGCTGGTAGGTCAATAGTCAATTATTCAATTTGTTTGATCAAAAGTTTCCATTTTATGCAATTGGTCAAATCAGTATATAAAGATACGAACTTGGCCCCCCCCAAATTCTTGAGCAGGCAGGAGTCGGAGTTCTTGTTTCTAACTTGGGTATCAGTTCATCTTTTGTATATTAATTTAATAGTTCGATACGGATAAATTGAATACGAGTTATGTCATATTAATTTAATAGTTCTATACGGATCAAGTCCGGTCCGGATCGACTTAGATTCGGTCATTATCAGGTTGATTTTAAATTAGATTGAGTTTGGGTTCGGGTCGAGTTAATTTCAGGTCGGTAAGTTTCAGTTCAGACTAAAACGGTTTGGGTCCGAATCAGTTAATTAACGGGTTAATTCAGGTTCGGATAGACTTCAAATCGAGTCACGTCGTTGACATATAAAATTCAGGTCAAGTAATATCAGTTTCGGTTGAAGTTCAAGTCGGGTCTTACCGTATACAAATAGACTTCGATATGGTAATTGTGGGTAAATTTCTGATGAAAATAATTTCTTAGGGTTAATATGAACCAAAATATCCCTTAGGATGCCGAAATATCCCTCTCTCTCTCTCTCTCTCTCT
Organism: Hibiscus tridactylites; assembly: GCA_958450335.1. NCBI lineage: Eukaryota > Viridiplantae > Streptophyta > Magnoliopsida > Malvales > Malvaceae > Hibiscus > Hibiscus tridactylites. The sequence continues at coordinate 10,846,264 of OY288287.1, forward strand.
CTCTCTCCCTCTCTCCCTCCCTCTCTCTCTCCCTCTCTCTCTCTCTCTCTCTCTCCCTCCCTCCCTCCCCCCCCCCTCTCTCTCTCTCTCTCTCTCTCTCTATATATATATATATATATATATATATATATATATATAATTGTGACTAAATTGAATTAAACTAAAATTTGAAACATCTTAACTCTCTCTCTCTCTCTATATATATATATAAAATTGTGACTAAGTTGAATTAAACTAAAATTTGAAAGTGAATGTTAGGACTAAAATGAAAACCTTTAAACGAGTGAGGACCTAAAAGGTAATTAATCACTAAGAAAAGAATTTAGGCGGTCAAATGGGCAATTATTTATTGGATCAAATTTAAAAATTATTCCGTTTGAATTTTGGGGGAAAGAACTCGCTTGTTCTTTTAGGTTAGGAGAAATTTATTTTCTAGTCATTATAACTTTAGATGTTTTTCATTTAAGTCCCAAATTTTTACTTTTAGCTTTTAATTTAATTCAGTTGAGTCCCAATTTAGGTTATAATTGAAATTTGAGCTTTAGTTTTAGAATTCTTATAGAGACTTAAGACTTATGATTTATTTTGTTTAGAATAAATTACAAAATTTGTAGGGTTTGGACTAAAATACAAAAAATAGAAATAAATATAGTTCAATTTTGGATAAAAGTATAATTTATGGACTAAAATGAACAAAAACAACACAATGTTTACTTTTTTAGACTAAATTATAAAAATTAGAATTAAATATGGGTCAATTTCAATTAAAAGTACATTTTAGGGACTTATGAACAAAAATATCATCATATTAAAATTATTGGACTAAATTACACAATTCAAAAATAAATAAAGATCAATTTCAGTTTATGAAACACCCCAATTTCGGGGCTAGATGTTTGCGGATGTGTATTTTGATATTCGATGAGCTAGTTGATATTTTAGGGTTCGACCAGGGAAAACCCTCTCTGGGTATTCCTAAAAAGTTGAGAATAATTTCTAAAATTACTATTTATTATGTACAAGAGTTTTGTGAAAATAATTTTGGAAAGTCAATTCTAGAAGGTAGAGATTTCGGTCTAGTGACCAAATCGCAAGTTTTCAAAAGTTGGTGGTCATTTTATAAACCATCCAAAAGTATGGTTCTAGTTTTTAATTAAACCCAAACCTATTTTAATAGGGATTTAAAATAAAAAGAAAGGCTTTTGAATCAGCCCCACTTTCATTTTCACGTTGGTTTCCTAAAGCCAAGCCACTATTGTAGCTCTTATCAATCCAAGGGATTACCCATCAAAGTTTTGAAGGTAAGACTTGATTTCACCTTTCCTTTCTTTAATTAAACTTCATTTTTTTAGTCTTCTATCAAAATCAAATGGTTTACCTCTTTTATTTTAAAAGTTCAAGGTTTGAAATAAAATAGTTTTTGGAAGATTTTCGTTCAATTGGCTTAGGCTAAGTTTTAGAATGTTTTTAAATGGTGTTTTGATATTTAAATGATGCTCAAATGAAGGTAGGATCATAAGGAAACTGAAACTTGAAGTTTGAGTGGAGTTTGGTATAAAAAATCTTGAGGTTAAGCTTGATTTCGGGTTTTTTAATGGCAGCAGTGAATTTAGTATGTTTAAGTTGTTGATTTTGATGTTAATAGTTGAGTTTTTGATGGTTGAATTGATGCGTAATGGCTGAGTTTGTTTTGGACGTTTTGGAAGTAATTTTGATGATTTTCGGTATTGGATTGTTGGGTATTTGAGAGTATTCGTTGGATTTCAGTGTTGCTGCAAGTTTAGAAGCTTATTTGGTATTAATACTCTGTTTTAACTTGTTTAGAAACAAGGGATCCTAGTTTGGGAGCAAATCCGGGTGACCGTTAGCTAATTGTGAGTTTCGTCTTTTTGGAACGAGTTTATCGGTGAGTGGGAATGTTTTAAAGCGTTTGGAAATGTTCAAAGATGATTTTGGGAATTTAGATTGGGCTTGATAAGCCAATCTAAACTCAAGAGTAAGTGGTTTTACACTTCTCCATATTTTTTATATTGTGTGATGTGTTATAAAATTTTGGTAAGACTTGTGATTGAATCGCCTATTGTTTTTCTTACTTTTATTGCCTATGATATGTTGTGAGCATGCTTATGTTGTTGTTGTAAGATTGTAAGATATATGTGTTGGTAAAGGCATGCTTGGTATGGAAATGTTGGTAAGAGTGAGATGTGGTAAGATGGGCTTGATAGCCATGTAAGTTTGGTAAGTTTGACCATTGTTAGAATATTGACACAAGTTAGAATCTTTATCGGATATAGTTGATCGATCAACTAGGATTAATGTGCACATGTAAGACTTGTAAGGCAAAATTTGCATGCATGTAAGACAAATTCGTACATGTAAGAAAATTCGGTCGTGTCAGACAAATTCGTACTTGTAAGATTAGCTTGGAAGCGGTGTTTGAGTTTACTCTCATCGACGTCCTGTAAGACTTGTAAGATTGTAAGAAATCCGTATATCCGGATATTGTTGTTAATTATGCCAATATGCTACTCTTCCCTTTTGTAAGACTTTGTTATATTATGGTAAGATGGAGCAAGGTTTGGTAAGGCCTTGTAAGAGTAAGTTGTGCTTTTGTAAGAATGGTTGAATGGTAAGATGATCTTGTTGGTTAGTACGTTGTTGTAAGATGTTGTATGCACATTTTGGTTTGGTAAAGGTTTTGGTTTTCTAAACTCTAAATGGTTTTAAAACTGCATTGTTGTTGTTTGATTTTGAGTTCCGCTCACTAAGCTTAAATGCTTACGCTCTCTTTTCTAACAATACAGATCGTTAGAGTTCCGGGCAACAAGCAAGCAAGGGGGAGCGAGGCCAATTTCAACTTTGGCTCAAGTACGATTTTAAGTTTGTAATAATACTACTAGCAATGGGGATGCTATGTTTTATGTTTGGAGACTTGATGTTTTGTGGATGTATGGTTTGAGACAAATTTTCTATGATCCTATGAAGTTGTGTGATGTGTAGTTTTGTTGTTTTAATGTTTATTTTGTAGTTTGACCTCTTAAGCAAATGTGGATCATTGTTGTTTCGTTCTTGTTTAATCTTAATGTTGAAATGATCTTGTTCGATGTTGTAATGTTCTTTCGCCTTGGAAATGCACGTCTTGTTGATCCTTTGTTGTTGGTATGTGGTTGGAATGGTTTCGGTGAGCTTCTGAAATGCCTAAGACCATTTTTGAACCAAGCTGTGCACAGGGGTTCCGAAACGGGCTCGACCGTATCGAAACAGGCATGAATTTTTCCTAGCCGTTTCGAAATGCCCCCTTAGTGTTTCGGAATGACTTGCCTCTGGAAAATCTGGTTTTGAAACCCTATTTCGAAACGGGCAGTAGTGTTCCGAAACGTCTGACAGTTAATCTAGTTAAAGGCATCTCATGAGTTCTCTTTTCTTGCATTATGGTCCATGGTTGATGTTTTATCAAATGTATGAGTTTGGATGATCGTTGCATGCTGCATTTTGGCATATATGTATGAAAACTGACTAATTTCAAGATGGTAACCTTAATTTCATATTAGGTCCCTATCTTATGTTAGAATTGCAAATTGGTCCTTGTATGCTTGTTTGCCAGTTCGAGGTTTGTTTCTTCGTGCTTTTATTCGCTGCGAGTGTTCCTCACCTAAGTTTTTATAAGTGCGTCTAGGAAAGATAATTTAAAAAGCTTGTTTCTCTTTTAGGGTTGCTAATCGAAGAGAAATCTTCGCGTCTTTCTTCAGTTAGTCCCGTGTGACCACCTTAGGTCGGTCTAGTGGCTAGGCCGGTATGAGGGGATTACAATTTAAATACTGAATTATAGGAAATTAATTGAACACTAAACTCCTAAACCCTAAATTTCATCCCTAAGCCTTAAACTAATCACATAAACCTATAGGTTATAACCCCTAAAAAGTATAATCACGTAACACGTATGAGACGTATTCATGTTACACATATCAATATAGACTATAGACCATAGAGGCATATACTATAGACTATAGTAATACATTAATAATAATATCTCGCATATGATATATTATATATAGATTATAGACTATACTATATAACACTTGAAATAATATTATATACTAAGCTAAACCCTAAACCTTAAACCATACAAATTAATCTCATAAACCAATAACCATAAACCCTAAACCATTAATACTAAACACTAAATCCTAAACCAAAAACCAGAAACATAAGCCATGGAAATTAATCTCATAAACCAATACTTCTAAACTACACCATAAACCCTAAACCATTAACACTAAGGCCTAAACCCTAAGCCATAAACTAAAATTAGGGACTAATTTCACAATATCACCATAAAATATAGCCTAAAATAAAAATTAGGGACTAATTTGACAATTTGAAAGTGGAGAAATTTGAGAGTCAAGTGACTAATTTCACAATTTTACCATAAAATATAGCATAAAACCCAAATTAGGGACTAATTTGACAATTTGAAAGTGGAGAAATTTGAGAGTCTAATGACAAATTTCATAATTTTACCATAGAAATAAATAGGAGTTAGTTTCGGCGAAAAATTAATTCTTAGGAACTAAAATGAACAAAAATATCATCTTATTGAAATTATTAGACTAAATTAAAAATAGAAATAAATAGGGGTCAATTTCGGCTAAAATTAAAATTTTAAGGACTAAATATCACCCTGGGGATGAGATTGCTATATCCGACGTCCAAATCGTGAGATACTTGTGACTAAATTGAATTAAACTAAAACTTAAAAATGAATATTAAAACTAAAATGTAAATTTAAAACGCAGCATGGCCTAAAGGGTAATTAATCCCTAACCTAAAATTTAGACAACTTGATTCCCTCCAAAACTTCGTCCTTCCCCCATTTTTACCAAATTTCTCTTTCCATGTTTTTAATTAGAATGAAACGGTGGGACTTGGGAAGGAAAGAAAACCCGTGTGGTTTTTTAGGTTAGGGGGAATTATTTTTTTAGCCCTTCTGACTTTAAATGTTTTTCATTTAAGTCTCAAGTTTTCACTTTTAAGTTTTAGTTTAATTCAATTGAGTACCAATTTAGATTAATTTAATTGAAATTCTACATTTAGTTTTAGAATTCTTTTAATTATGTGCATGATTTATGCTTCTAGGTTTTAATTTAGCTCAATTAGATCCTAAGTTTAAGAAGTTAATTCAATTCAGACATTATTATTATTATTATTATTATTATTATTATTATTAATTTTGATTTAATATAATTATACACATTTTTTATTCGGATGTAAACATGTAATTATACACATGAAAGTTGAAAATTTAATTTAGTTCAATTGTACATATGAAGCTTTGATTTAAATATTTAATCAAATTCAAATGCATAAATTAGCAAGTTGAATCGAAATTAATCTCGTAAATCAATAACATTAAACTAAATCATAAGTCATTAATACTAAACCCAAAACCATAAACCTTAAGGAATCAAAATTAATCTCATAAACCAATAATTATAAGCTAAACCATAAACTATTGATACTAAACCATAAATTATTGATACTAAACCCTAAACCTTAAGGAATCCAAATTAATCACATAAACCAATAACCTTAAACTAAACACTAAACTAAATCATAAATCTTAAAAAATCATAATTAATCTTATAAATCAATAAACTATTAATATTAAACCATAAACCTTAAAGAATCATGTTGACATCATTTAGATATTTAATAAAATTTTTAAATATTTTTATATATTATAATTTATAAATATAAAAGTAAACATATTAATTTAATGATCATAGTTAATCATGTACATTAAATTCTAAAGATGTATTTTGTCACACTATAATATAATAAATTCATAATCTCACAAATTCATCAATTGTAACTTATTAGTTATTACAAGTTAGATAAATACTAAGTCAAGTAAATATCAGATCGGTTCAATAACAAGTCAAATCATTTATGGTCTCCTTTAAAAAAAAATCATTTATGGTTTGAGTCAATTACAAATCATGTTGATAACAAGTCAGGTAATATCAGTTATTTACGAAGTTAAACTCAGGTTCCGATTCATATCAAATCGGATGCAGGTCGGGTTAAGTTATCACATTATCAGGTTGAATACGAGTTCAGGTTGTTCTCAGGTCAGGTGCAGGTGGGGTTCAGATCCAAAAGTTCCAGGTCTAGCTCGGGTTCAAGTCAACACCAGTTCCGACTCGAATCGATTTCGAATTACCACCACCTCGGGTCACAAGCAATTCCGACTCAAGTTGGTTTCAGTCAGTTTTGCAGGTCAGGCCAGCCTTTTACATCCCTACTGACAGCAAGTTTCACATTAAAATACAAGAAATCATCTTGCACCTAAAATTTATTTTAGTTTAGTTACAAGTGACTATTTGAATTTTGTTACCGGTGGCAAAGGCATTGGGACTAAAAATGCTATGTCCCAAATTTGAAAAATTAATACTTAGATTCTTAAAATTTTTAAAAATTTAATTTAGTCCCTCAAAATATTAAAATTTTGAATATTTTTAACTAAATCTCCTCCCATAATTTTTAAAAGTTCTCATTAAGCCTTTCAAAATTATTAAAAAAATTAGTCATACCTCACATTTTTTCCCATAATTTTTAAAAGTTCTCATCAAGCCTTTCAAAATTATTAAAAAATTAGTCATACCTCACATTTTTTTATAAAAAAATGCAAAACAAACCCTTCAAAAATTTTGAAGGTTTTATTTTAAACCTTTAAATTTTTTGAAAAACTTAAGTCCACCTCTAAACTTTTTCACCAAATTCTAATATTGACTACAACGTTAGCAACTTAACATATTATTGGTCAATGACGAAAATTATGGATCAATGAGCATAAGATAAAACCATTTAATCTAAAAGCTCGATTGTGTGAAAAACTTAAAAAAAATATATATTTTTAAAATGTTTAGAATACTTTTTTGAAGTGCAGTGAAAGGAGAATCAAAAGAGTGATATATCTTCACCATAATGCATGAAAAATCTTATGACGAAAGAAAGATCTAGAAATCCAGGAAACAATAGAAGAATGAAAAAATTAACAATGGTTACGACACGACTCATATGTAAAACTTATTTAGCAAATAAGGGGCTACAGTCGAAAGAAAAATCAGTAAAGAACTAGTGTAATTTACCACTTGTAACAACAGAAAATTAGTAGCATATAATGAAGGTAGGCTAAAAGTAAGAGTAAATTTGACTTTTTCTTTCTAATTGAGATTATTCATTGCAAAAGCTAAAAAAACTCACATTTTGGGTTTAACTTGAAATTCTAGTTTCAGAAGTGATTTTGTTTTATTTTTATCGGTATTTTTGTTACCGAGTTCTACCCAAAAAATCAATTCAGTCTCTCGCCAAAAAACGCATCCAATTGGATCTTCTAGTTCGCGAATTAAATCAAATTGACCCTTTAATCGATATTGACCGTTACAGTGCTGACATGACGCTTAACAGTGCTGACGTAGCGGTCCACGGTGATGATGTGTCAATACACGTGGGATGATGACGTGGCGGGGAGGTTGAATTGATATTTTAACTGAATTCGAGAGATTAATTGATCTTTTTTTCGAGTTCAAGGGCATAATTGATTTTAACTAAAAGTTCGATAACTTATTTAATATTTGGATAATCTACATCGGAGTTCCCCTTTGTTTGAGGAGTATTCTATTTTGGACACTCGATTTGAAAATTGATTAAAATGACCATTTATGTTTTTTATCGTTATTATTTTGGTCACCCGACCGTTAACCTCTGTTAATAAAATATGTTTGATGTGATCCTAATCATCCATCTACTTTTGCTCAAAGTGCTTTCATCTTTGTTCCTAATGGAGATGAAATTAGAGAGAGCTATTTCTTTCCTTACCTTAGTTTACTTCGTTCACACATTAACTTTTTTTCTAAGTATGCACACACTTGTTAGCATATGTTATCATGTCATTTATAACATCTATATTCATGATATGATTGCATTTTGCATCTTAGTTTATTATAGTATCTTTTCATTCATTATATATTATGAATTGTATATCATACGATAAGATGTTCATGCATTATATATATAACCTATAGTTCACATCTTTATCTTAAGCATAGATTAAGTTTAAAGCAAGATTAGTTTGCATATTTTATCATAGGTATACATTTTTATATACATGCTGCTGCATTTTCATCCTAGGATAGGTGTGCATCATATGCATGATATAACATATGTTTTAGTTATATTATAAAGTTCTAATATATATCTATGTTTGAATTTTGGAGGGAACAAACGACTAAGGACCAAACGGCTATGGAACCAAGAGGTATATCTTTTCACTTCAAACGGCTAAGAGAGTTCAAACGAGTGTTGAGGAAGAAAACGTGAAAGAGACAACTATAATATGCAAGAAAGTTATTCTATTAAAGGATGATTAGCACAAAGCATAGATGCCTATATTTATAGGTGTATCTACAGGTTTGCAATTAAGCATGCCAAATTTATTGAGAATATCCTTGGCATATTTTCTTTGTGAGATAAAAATTCCATTTTCAGCTTGATGAACTCCAAGACCAAATAAATAATGTAATAAACTCATATCCGACATCTCAAATTCATTCATCATTTGAAATTTAAACTCATCAATAAGAAGGTTAGAAGAACTAGTATAAATGATATCATCCACATAAAGACAAACAATGATGAAATCATTTTTTACTTTTCTTTTTCACATACAAGGTGGGCTCATTCTCACTTCTCATGTACCCTTTCTTCTGAAAATACCCATTAATCTTGTCGTACCATGCTCGAGGGGCCTGCTTCAACCCGTACAATCCCTTTTTCAACTTGTACACTTTTGTTTCATTGCCCTTCTCTATGAAACCTATGGTTGTGTTACATAAACCTCCTCTTGTAGATCTCCATTGAGGAATGCTGATTTTACATCAAAATGATAAACATGTCATTGCAGTTGTGCAGCCAATGCTAGAACAAGCCTCACTATTTTGAACCGAGCTACCATAGAGAAGGTTTCTTTGAAATCAACACCATATTGTTGTGCATAACCTTTCTCCACAAGACGAGCATTGCGCTTTTGGAAGCTTCCATCTGCACCAATTTTTTTCTTGGACACCCACTTTTAACCAATTGCATTTTTGCCTTTCGGCAAGTCGACCATCTCCCAAGTTCCATTCAGTAGATAGACTGATGTTGCCACAACTTCTGCCCAAAACCGATTTGAGAGTCTCCTTGTTTGTAACATGCTTCTCTCCATCTCCACAACAATTCGGTTCTTCTGTTCAGCGACCCATTCTACTCTGGGGTGAAAGGAATTGTTAACTCCCTACGGAAGCCATCGTCTTCACAAAATCCTCCTCTTCTTTGATCGTTGTTTTTTGACAAAAAAAACACCCCTAGCCATAACCACGACCACCACAAAATCCTCCTCTTCTTCGATCATTGTTTTTTGAACGGTCATTGAAAAATAAAATAAATTTTTAAGTATTTCAAAGACTCACTTAATTGACAAGCATTTTGAACCAAGTACTCTTTCAAGACAAAACAAATTAAAAGGTTCAATTTTCACTAAGTCTTTTCAAGCCAAATTTCAACAAAACACCCAAGCGTATCGATACCCTTATAGCGTATCAATACGGATTTTTATTATTGGAATTTTAATCGACCATAGCGTACCGATACGATTTAGTCCCGTATCGATACGATATTCATCTAGGTAAGACTTTAAGCTATAGAGTATCGATACTCATCGGGACAATATCGATACGGTTTTTCAAAGTAAAATATTTTAATGTTATAGCGTATCGATGCGGTATGTCTCCGTATCGATACGATATGCTGACCTTTGTAAATCTTTACATTTAATATTCGAACATTGGCTTGTCAGTTATTGGAATCCCAAATTTTTAAATGGTTGTTGAACCGTATCGATACGTATAGATAGTGTACTGGTACGCTTTTTGTCAAAAACCAAATCAGGATTCCAATGAGCAAAAACCGTATCGATACGGTATTGCGTATCGATACGCCCATTTATACCGTACCGCTACACCCTTCCCGCGTATCGATATGCTCTGTTTTTCAGTCACAACGGCTCTTTCTTCTTTGAGACAAGTACTAATACGGTCACGAAGTGTACTGATACGGTGTGCAGTTGAGGAGCATTTATTGCGGGAAAATGCAACCCAACGACTAAATTAATGACCTCAACCACCCAAATGGCTAGAATTCAATACAAAGGTATGAAAACAAGTCTCCAAAGCTACAACAACAACAACTATTGAACCTTCAAGCAACATAAAGCATTTATTCCAAACTTTTGAGCCTATTAGAGTCAAATTGTGTACCCAACTTCTAAAATTCTCAATTGTTTATTTTCCTTTCAAGTTTGGGGAGTGTTGGTTTGTAATTGGTCAATATATTAGTCTTGTGTGAGATACATTTCAAATTGCCTCTTATTCTTTGTAATTGGGAGTCTTGTAGTTCAATCTTTGGGTAAAAAGATTGAATTTGTAAAGGTTGTCTCCTTAGCCTAGAAAAGGGGAAGAACAAATTAGTGAAGAGTTTGTTAAAAATCCTTAGTGAGAGCTAAGGTAGTGGATGTAGAGCTTGTTTAGAATCTTGAACCACTATAAGTGCCTTGTTCTTCATTTTTAATTGTTTCTTTTGCTCCTTTCATTTTTAAAAGTGTCAATTCACCCCCTCTTAGCCATATCGGTTAATTCGATCTACTCAACAAACCTCTTGTCCAAACCATAACCCAATCCTCTTTGTCACCACCTGCATAGTTGAAATCATTGTTCAAACCCAACCTTGTCCCTAATTGTTTCCCCTCGAAATAATAGTAATCACCACTCAACCATAAAGCTTCATGACCATCAACTACTTAAATCAAACCACCCTTGCCCCTCTCGACACAAACCTCAACACAACATACTTTGAAACAAACTTCATCGGATGGTTAACGACGATAAATTGAGCGATTTGGGTATGTATTTTTATTTGGGATATTAGAGTTTTTAAGGGGTTTTTAAGGAATCAAAACAATGAATAAGAAGTGGATAAAGAAAGCTTTCGTTCGTTGGTCTTGGTTTGTCAGAAAAGGATGAGTGACGTCTTAGGGTTGTTCAAAGCCATCGGCAAGCCTTATAGTGACATCGGTAAAATAGACGATGACAACGACAACAAGTGTACAATTTAGGTTAGAGGAGATGAAGAGTTTTTTTAGGTTTTTGTTTGAAAATGGTGGAAAATAAACTTTCAAAAGTTTAGTGGTCAAAATCAAAATTAATATGTTTTTATTAATGAAGGTTAACGATCGGGTGACCAAAATAGTAACGATCGAAAACATAAGTGACCATTTTAATCTTTTTTCAAATTGAGTGACCAAAATAGAACACGCGTTAAACAAAAGGGACCTCCGGTGCAGAATACCCTTAATATTTAAGTTAAGGGTTAACTATTGAGATGGTCACTTATGTTTCCCCCAGTACAGAGTCAGTCACCGATTTTGAAAAACGACCAGTAAGGTCACTTACGTTTTCGATCTGTAAACTTTTGGTCACTGCGACGTTTGTTGTCGTTAAACTTAAACATGAGGCTGATTTGGCACAATAAAAAATGATAAATTACCTAGATAGTCCCTAAACTATTACTTTACTTTTATTTTGACCACCGAAATAAAAACAATTTGTATAATTTCACATTTAATCATTCATATTTATAAAATTTTTATTTTTTTCCCTCTACCATCTTCCATATTCTTCTCCATTGGTGGGTTTTGAACCCCTACTAAAACATCCAGTTATTTTCTCATTTACAGCCTACATAGTCTGCCTGGACTATCTTTCTTTCATACTTTTGTTTCCCCTTTGTTGCTATGAGCCTTGATAATGTAGATTGTAAAGCAAAGAGTGGCAGAAACTTAGATCAACAAGTTTAGATTGAAACCGGTTTTAGCTCAGAATCTTTGTTGAAGGCTTTTGGAAAGGAATTTCTTTGTTGAAGTTACTTCAATACAAATCATTTGTTTGATAATAAAAAATACAAATCATTTGTGAAAAGTAGCAGAAGGAAACTGGAGTCTGAGAAATTTATTTGTATATTTTTTTTCTTTTTCGGAGTTGCATGTAGAAGTAAATTTTAGTTTCAGTGAAAATTAAAATCTTGATCGTTTTTAACCCTACACTTTTTTCTGATTTTCTTTTCTCTGTCACAGGCATTCCCTCCAAGAAACTGAAACTATGTCTATTGTACATGCAAACATTGTGAGATGGTTGTGAATACACATCAAAGGGGCAAAGTTGATGATACAGATCCTACATTTCTAACATGCCAGTTATGTGAAGAAAAATGTATGCCTTTGTTAAGTTCTAAGCTGTTGTGTTTATATGTTGATTGTTGATTCTTCTTGGCCTTTATTTTTAATTTTGGTGTCATTGTTATTGTTCTTGCTTATATGCCATTCATTTCTGAAGTATTTTTTTAGTAGATCACGAGGTATGTATTCAGCCAATAGAAAAATGTATGCCATTCATTTCCGAAACCATTCATTGCTGTTATATGCCATAAATTCAAGTAGTGCATTTTTTTGTGGGAAGAGATGCAAAGAGGTATTATTTTAATTTTCAATTGATATAATTGTGGCGTGAGGAATTTGTTGTGGTTTGCTAGATTTGTAAATATAGTTTTAATTGCTATTTTATATTGTCAGTTAAGCTATGCCTGCTGGTATTAAATGATTATGGTCTGATTCTCGCTTTGTGAAATTTAAAGAGAATTGTCTCTATTTCTTAACCATGAGTCTAACTCTTTATCTACTAGATATGTTTCAGTTATTGAATTCAGACACTAAATCAATCCCATCTTGTGCATTATGTTTAGCAAGAATAGGAAGGAAACCCTTTACTGTTGTGTGCACACATGTTATGGCTCTGACTTAAAATGTGTAGAATTCATTAATACTTGACCCTTTTTTCAAAAGAAGAAAGGGTGGGGGGTATTTTTCATGTTTCGAAGTTGATCTTTATGTTTTTTAGTTGTTTGAGAGTGTAGAACTAGTGTTTTGATATAATAATTGAAAAATGTTTTGGACTAATTTGAAAAGAATTTAAAACTTGGTTTTATGTCCAAACAACTTGAATTTATGTTTGAGGGATCTTAAAAGGTTTTTGGCAATGTTTTTATTGGTTTTAAATAGCCAAACTTAAGTTTTCAAGCTACTCGTATCGATACGGTCCAACCCGTATCGATACCTTTTTGCCCAATTTGGTAACTGCTAAAACCCGTATCGAAACAGGCTTGGTCGTTTCGATACGGATCGGGATCGTTTCGATACGCCTGGTAAGCGTACCGATCCCCTTTCCAACAACCCCAACGGCTATTTCCCAACGGTCATTTAAAAGTGAAACCGTACCGATACGCCCTCAAGCGTATCGATACGCCTAGGCTGGCAAGAGCCCAACGACTAGTTTCTGATGAAGGTCGTACCGATACGGGTCCAAGCGTATCGATACGGAAGGCTGTAGAACATCATTAATGAAGGGAAATAAAGTCCTCAACGGCTGCAATTCATCCTCAACGTCTAGTAATGGTATAAACTCATCAAGGAGTATAAAAGGGACCTCCAAGCATCACGTAAAGGCCAATGCTCATATTGTCAAACATCAAATGATCAAAAATTGTCTTAGAGCTTAAATTGCCATTTATTTGTATAGACAAACACTAGTGAGCCAAAATTGTCAAATTTGCTCAAGTGTTTTAGGTTTTGAGTGAGTGCTAAATTGTGCAAACAAATACCTATTAGAGGGATTTAAGTTTGCTTATTGTTTCTCTTTGTAAGAGAGGGTTTCAATCAAGGCTTTGGGTAGAAAGCTTGATTGTGTATAAGGGTTACCTCCTAAGCCTAGAAAAGGGGACGAATCAATAGTGGATTGATTGGAAATCCTTAGTGGGGAGCTAAGGCGGTGGATGTAGACATTGGTTAGAAGATTGAACCACTATAAATCATTGTGTCTGTTATCTTTTTAGCTTCCACAACCCTTCCACCCAAAAATCCACCTCTCCACCACTTGGTGAGCCTTATTGGTTGAACGAATCAAGCCCCACACAACTCAACAGAGAGACTTCAGAAGCTAATTGGGGTTAAACATAAACTTCCAGAAGGTTTCTCATGGACCCTTATTCAGCGCTTTGATATCAGTTCAGATATTTGTCTCAATGAAGCATATTAGAAGGTTGAATCAAATTCAAAGCTAGTTGTCGCATTATCTCTGATGGATGAGTGTTTTTTTGCCTCTTGTTGACCACAGAAGTGGGATCAATCTGATTCATTTTTAAAATCCACCTATAGACAAGAATATGGAAGATGGTAGAGGAGAAAAAATAAAAAAAAATGTAAATACGAAGGATTAAATGTGAAATTATACAAATTGTTTTTATTTCGGTGGTCAAAATAAAAGTGAAGTAATAGTTTATGAACTATTTAGATAATTTATTATTTTTTATTGTGCCAGATCAACTTTCCGTTTAAGTTTAACGACAACAAACGTCGTAGTGACAAAAATTTACAGATCGAAAACGTAAGTGACCTTACTGGTCGTTTTTCAAAATCGGTGGCTAACTCTGTACTGAGGGAAAACATAAGTGACTATCCTAGTAGTTAACCTTTAAGTTAAATAATAATTTTGGAAATTATTAAAATTTTAAAAATAATAAAATTGGATAAATAATTTTTTAAATTTTAAATTAATTTAATAGATTTGTTTAGTTTTTGAAAAAACAATTTGATTTTCGAGTTCAAATTTTACAAATGTAATATATGAAAAATCAATTAATAAATTGGTGCAAATATTCTTTCAGTCTCTGATAATTTTAAATATAAGCAAAGTGAAAACTCTCTCCAAAATAAAAATAAATCTTCAACTTTTTATAAAAATCCATAAACTTAATAATAAATAAATAAAATATTAAAAATAATTATAAAAAATAAAAATTAATATAAAAATTAAAATGTATAAGAAATTATAAAATGATAAAATTTAAATATAAAAAACAAAAAATATTTATAAAGTATTAAAAAATTGAACATTTTCTTCGAAAAAGCCTTCCACTTCGTTAGTCTGAGTATTATCATTCGTTAAACACATTTTCAGTGGAATCAACATTGTATTAGAGTAACAATAAAACTCAAATTTAATTTGTTTTTCTACATCAAATTGATGTTAATTAATATTTAATGTAGAATGTCAGAGAATTTTAGTTTTATTACTACTATAATACAATGATTATTCCATTGAAAATATGTTCAATGAATATTAGTACGCTTAGCATAACCAAAAACTGTTGAAAACTTTTTCGATGATTTATAAATATTTATAAATTTTAATTTTTTTTATATTTATAACTTTTGATTTTTTTAATTACATAGAGATGTATTACATTCCCATACCGAGATTCGAACCCATATAAGATGAGGATATTTTTAATTTTATGTTATTTACTTATTTTTTAATTTATTATATTGTTTTTATTTTTTAATATTTAAATATTATTTAAATAGTTTTTTTTACTTTTTATCTTAAAGATTAAGTTATGGAACTTTTAATTGAAATTATTTATGCCACTGAACTCGGCAAAAAATCAAGTATGCCCCCAAATTCAGTTAAAATAAACAATTCTGCTCCTCTATTACGTCATTATCCCATGTGTACTGCCACATCATCATTGTTGATTGCCACATCAGCATCGTGGACCGCCAAGGCATCACCATTAGCTGCGACGTCAGCATTGTAATTGTCAATGTCGGTCAAAGGGTCAATTTGATGCAATTTGCGAACTGAAAATTTAATTGGGTGCGTTTTTCAGCGAGGTGCTAAATTAACTTGTTTGGTCGAACTCGAATGCAAAAATATTCCATTAACATTTTTTTCTTCGTTTAGGATTGATTTTGCGTTTGAAACTAGCTTTTCAGCCAAAAACACGTTCAAACCTCATTGTTGAACAGACCTTAGTAAAAGTGCAGCACATGGCATAAAAGCACCAGATAAAAATTACATGTCCTTTGTTTTGAAGTTTTTTTTATGTCCCAACGCTAATTTTTTTTCAGTGTCCTTTTTTGTCCAACCCTAATAACGACATGGAATTGGAAGGAAAAAAAAAACAAGTGAAGTTACAATGTAATAGGAACTTTACTTAGTTCCAGGGAACACCTCCTACAAGCATCCAATCACCATAAGTAGGAACATAGTCAGATCCTCTTTTTGAGTATTCAGCTGTTGGAATATTGCAGTTCAGAATCAGATTAGAAACATGGGGGTTAATTTGATTTGTTTTTCCAAGGGAAAACAAAGAGTTGCTTACCAATGGTGAGCTTGAACATTATTTCATCCCTCTTCACCTTGCAAAACAGATCTGACTTAACTTCAATGTTATCCTCTAGAATTTACAGTGGAATTGGATGCCACAACAGCTCGTAAAAATTTAACATACCTTAAAGGTACACAATTTCATAACTTCTGAATTCTAATTCATAGGAAACTTATCTTATATGAGTACTACTTTCGAAACTACCATAATAGTGTCGGATGACTTCTTCTTAACTTTCTTTTCTCTTTTTACGCCGGCACTAATCTTATACTGATTGTTGACGTCTAGTATAGGAATGTGTTGAATCTCCAATGGCCTCTTGAGGCTTTCTTATTCCAACAACGAACGTGACTGAAACAAACCATACAATGATACAAACACAGACCGGTTGACCGAGTTCTAACACAAAGGAACTTTGCATAAAACATTACTTAAACCTTCATCAGATGTTCAAAGGTATTCATAGCTGAAACCGGCAATCCCAACATTAAAGGAATGATCTTCTTGTCTTTATGATGAGGAAGGAAAAGAAGAAGAGGTTTCTCGGGCAAAGCAGCCGTCCCTGATGAAATGGGTTCTCCCCAACCAAAGTCTATGGTGTAAAAAGATAGCCTAGACCAAGTTGTAATAAGAACAGTTCCATTCAAAGATGGCTTAGCTCTTGTCACTTCAAAATAATCAATGGCTGATCTCATGTAACTGTCTGTCGCCAACTTAACCGCCTCTTGGATCAATCCGACAGCAAACGACAATGGTTTATTAACCAACTCACCAGCCGTCGATATCGAATATGTTAAAACAATCCCATTGCCAGCAAACCCTTGAGGTAACTGAGGGATGACTCTTTGCCTTCCATCAACAGCAAAGAGGATCTTAGTTTGTTGTTCAGGAACCAAGTTTAATGCTTTACACCGAGCTCTCCAGACAAACCCTGCTGGTGCAGCATTTGGATAAAGCTCCATCTTCAATGGCTTGTTCCTTAAGCTGTCTGAGTTTAATGGAATCAAACAGGAAGGATTTATGGACCAATTCTTCCTCTTCATAGAGTTTGTTTGTGTTTGATATATCTTGGATTTCGTCAAACTCGTTGTGTTGGAACTTTATCGATGGTGGGTTCCGAGGTTTCAGCATGCTTTTGTCTAAAACTGGAGGGGTCTTTAGTGGCAACCCTCTGCTGGCTTCACCCCATCCGTTGACAAATTCCATAGCAGCGATCCCATATAGCATACAGTGGTTCATGCTCATCCCAATACAGAATCCTCCACACTTGAATTTAGTCACCTGGAAATCAAGATTCCCTCCTCTTACTTTTCTTCAAGACAAATACCAGATAAACAACAAACAGAGGAGTGAAGCAATCTCCAAACCTGAATCACCAAAAGAGGTATTTGAAGCAAGTTTTGAGCATCTTCGTTCCCTTTAGATTCCGACTTAAAGAAGTAAATGGTTCGCATTACCACTGCAATGTTTTGGTCAAGGTTCGAAAGGTAATAAAGACCCTTCTCCGTCTCTTCCGCCGGAAGAACCCGAGTTGGTTCTCCTTGGTTTACTGTAAATCCAGTGGTGCCATTGCTAAAATCCGCCATTCGAACATCCTCGTAAACCAAACCTAAATCACAACTAGAAACAAAGAGCTGATGTTCTCAAGTGATGCATGAATCGAATACATGACAGATATCATATAATTGCTATTCATTCTATAGATTTAGAATGGGATTACAGAAGAACACACCTGAGAACAAAGAAGCAGCAATGAAACTTGTTTCTTCTGCATGTTCTTTTGCTTTGGACAAGAAGTTATATAGCAAAAGAATGTTGACAAAGTGTTACAACATGATAGGGGCTGGGGATAGTGTGAGAGTGAAGAAGACTCCCTTCAATGAAAGAAACTCCTAGAAAAGAAAGAAAAGTACTTGTAACCCCATTTTAAGACATGGGTATTTTTCACAGATTGAAGTAAGGCCGTTTGAGTTGAGTTAGGCTACTTGTCCATACACCAAAACATTACCAGAGAAAACCTGGCCTGGGGTTGGTTGGTTGGTCGGTCGGTTTAGTTGGCTTTCATGAATAATGAGTAGGTTACTTTTCATCAAATTTTATCATACAAATTAAACTTCTGAGAGCGACTTTTACTACAAATTAAGAGAGAACGTGTTATAATCATGGCAATCAGTACAAATAGACCCCCTCCCTTTGCCAAAATCTCCTAAAATCATCAATAATGTATGTTTTCTTGAGGGAGTTAAGATTCCTTTTTTTTTTTTTTAATTATTGTGGGTCAAAATCTGAAATATTAACACATTCAAAATAGTAATCACAAACTAACATCAAATAAATTTTAATAATTAATGTGTACATTTTTTCACAATTATTCATTATGCTTTTTAATGTGCTTAACAACTGCAAATAAATATAAGCCCTAAATATATAAAGTTAACATACAACCAATATATTTTTTTTTTAAAAATTCCACTTAGGAAGCTTTTGCTGCTATGAAAATGCAATACATCAAGCACATGATGAACAGAAATCACATTAATAATACTAATTTCTAAACGAAAAAAGTTAAAATTCTATTTAATATTCAAGAATTTCAAGATTATAAATACAATCAATCATAATTTTTCAAGTATTTGTATCAACAATCCTAAAAATTATTACTCAATCAAGATGTTAAGAATCCATGCAAAATCGATATCTAAAATCATTCAATAAAAAATTAATATTTGCATGAAAATATCTTAATAAATCACAAGAAAAATCACATTTCTAATTTTCTAGAAATTAATCAATAAAAATTGAAAAGAAGAATTGTTATGATCAAATTATGGGAAAATGGTTAAAAATCTTGAAAGATGGATTACTTATAAAAAAAATATAAAAGGTTAATTTTTGTATACATGAACTATGGAGTGAGTTTTCAGATAAAATATTTGCAAAAACAAATGAATGAAAGTGATTTTTAGAAGGAACAACGGCTCGATAATGTTTTAGTGTTGCAAGAAACATAGGTGTAGGTTAATGTTATCCACCTTTTGGATTGGATCGATTAAAATCGAATAACCTAACTTTGAAAGAATTTTTTTTGAATAAGGTCTGGTTTTATTGATAAAGAAAAGAAAGAGAAGAACAATATAAAGCATAGTACAAGGAGGATAGTCTTCTCTTAGGCATAAAAAAGAAAGTAGAAAAACATGTAAACTAGGCCAGAAATCTAGAAAGACTCGGAGTGCATCGAAAGAAATGCAGATAGTAGGTGAATCCGAGGAGAGACTTTGAAGTCAGCAGTAATCAACCGGTGTTGTAGCCATCAACTGTGTATGAGAGATTCAAACATAAACCTGTGAAAAGATGGTCACAGAGTGTTGCGATGTTGTTGTATGTCGTTTTCCACAACAAGATGAACTTCATATGGTGCTTCTTCTACCCAGAAAGCCGGTGTGTCGTGATGTCGCCCGTATTGTGCAAGAGAATGGGCAGCCAAATTTCTCTCACGTCGGACATGATTGAATTTAGCTTCTCGTAGGTTGCAGGTGGCTTGCTTTATGTCATTGATCAAGACCCTCAGTTGTGAATAGTCTTCGCCAGTGGATCTTAATTTCTTGATGATAGATAGTGAGTCACCTTCGAAGATGACCCTATTAAATCCCATATCAAGGACAAAATTCACCGCATCCCTACAAGAGAGGGCTTCCGCTAAGAATGCATTGCCTACGTGGAAGTGTTGCATAGTGCATGCACCCATGATGAGGCCAGCACTGTTTCTACAGATTACATCTGAGACAGAAATTTTTGTTTGAGCACAATAGGCAGCATCAAAGTTTGCTTTAACTAGGTTTCCATGTGGAGGAGTCCACTGTTGTGGTTGGCTGCAAGGCTGTGATTGAACAGCAACATGGAGGGTCTCTTGTTCCCGGAGATAGGCTTGAATGAAGGCAACTGCTTCCTGGACTGTGGTCGAATGGTCGTCATGAACGGCTTTATTCCGAGCATACCAAATGGCCCAACATGAGACAACAACAAGCTTCTTAGCATTCTCATTTAAGGTGTTGTAGACATGAACTATTCATTCCTGCCAAAATAGGTTAGGAAATGACCTGGCTGTGGTGATTCCCTAGGCCTCGAAAATGGCTTGTGAATACCAGCATTCTCGAATTAAATGTTCGATACCCTCATTGGCAGATTGGCAAAATCGACAACCATTCTGAACATTCAATCTTCGAGTACGGAGATTTTCAAAGGTGGGAAGATAGTTATTCACAATTCTCCACATAGTGATCTTCAGTTTCTCTGGTAAGTTTAGACTCCACATGTGGTTATAAAATTGCCTCAAATGCAGTTGGGATGTACCTGTGGCTGCGATAGGGGTGGTGCGTAGCAGTTTGTAGCCACTTTTAATAGTGTAAACACCAACTTTATCTTGCCTCCAAACCATGGTGTCAGGTTGGGAAGTGTTTGCCAATGGAATCTCAAGGATGTTGGACACCAAAGAGGATGGAAATAGACTGTGTAATACATCCAGCTTCCAACACTTTGCAGGCACATCAATAAGGTCCGCAACCTTTGTATGAAGAATATTAATGTCATCAGTTCGCGGTCGACCATCCTCTGTGTTGGGGATCCAGGGATCATTCCAAATGTTTATTGACTCACCGTTACCAATGTTCCATATGAGTCCCTTTTCGAGAAGCCCTCTTGAGCTCCAAAGACTTCGCCAAGTATACGAGGGATTGGAGCATAACCTTGCATGGAGGAAGTCAGTTGAAGGATAATACCTTGCTTTCAAAACTCTTGCCAGTAAGGAGTCAGGATGTTTGAGTAGCCTCCAGCATTGTTTGGCTAAAAGGGACACGTTGAACTGTCCTAAGTTTCTGAAACCCATGCCTCTATCTTGCTTAGAATGTGCTAGTTGATTCCACAATGTCCAGTGAATACCCTTACTTGTGCCTGCATTTTTTCACCAGAATTTTGCCATGGCTTGCTCTAAGGCATGACACAAAGAAGAAGGCAAAAGGAAGCAATTCATGGCATAGACAGGGACTGATTGCAAGACACTACGGATTAATGTTGCTTTGCCACCCATAGACAAGAACTTGGTGTTGTAGGAAGTCGATTTACTAGTAACCCGATCCACATAGTAACTGAAAACCTCCCTTTTGTTTCTCCCAACCATTGTAGGCAATCCTAGATATCGTTCAGGGTTTGTTGCAATACGGATGTTTAGGATTGAGCCAACTGCAGCTTTGGTCGATGTGGGAACATTGGAACTAAAAAATAGTAAGGATTTGTCATAATTTACACGTTGCCCTGAGATGTTGCCAAATTGTGTGAGGATATGTTTAATAGTCAAAACAGCTTCCTCTGATGCTTGGGCAAAGCATATGCTGTCATCAGCAAAGAATAAGTGGCCAATTTCCAACCTTTCTCGGCCAATGGTGGCACCTCTGATTGTTCTGCGGACCAAGGCTTGATTCAACATCTGCGAGAGACCCTCTGCACACACCAAGAACAGATACGGGCTAAGAGGACAACCCTTTCATAGTCCACGAGATGGATTGAACTTTTCTCCCTGGATTCCATTGAAGCCTACTGAATAAGAAACAGTTGAGATGCAGTCCATTAGGAGAGTCACCCAACGTTCATTGTAGCCTAGTGTCAAAAGCATTTTTTGCACAAATGGCCACTCGACTCGATCATAGGCTTTACTAAGATCGGCTTTGAGTGCAAATGTGCCATGTTTGCCAGCTCGTTTGATCTTCATGGAGTGCAAGATTTCATATGCTATGAGTATGTTGTCTGTAATTTGGCGAGATGGGATAAATGCCCCCTGACATTCATCAATACAAGTATCCAAGGTGCTAGAGAACCGATTCGCCAATGCCTTAGCTATGACTTTGTAGATGACATTACAAAGACTAATTGGCCTGAAATGAGTCATATTCGCAGGCTTCTTAATCTTAGGAATTAAGACTATAAGTGTGTCATTGATGTCTCGAACACTCGAACTGCCATTTAGAATTGACAAACAATAGGTTGAAATATCTGGGCCTATAATGTGCCAATATTTCTGGAAAAATAGAGCCGGGTAACCATCAACTCCACATGCCTTCAAAGGGGCCATGTCTTTGACAGCATTTCATATCTCATCTGCTGTGAACGGTTGTAACAAATATGCATTTGTGGAACTTGTGATTTTCGGTTGGACAGTTGCAAGAAAGTCTGAAGCATCAGCAGGCGAGGAAGTCTTAAACAGGTCAACAAAGTAAGAAGTTGCCAAGCTGAGCATACCATGTTCTGAAGTAATCCAGTTTCCTGCATCATCGAGTAGCCCCTAGACATGGTTATTTTTCTTGCGATAGGAGGCAAATTTGTGGAAGAAGGATGTGTTCATATCTCCATGAGAAAGCCAATTCGAACGAGCTCTTTGTTCCCAAAAGAGTTCTTCTTTGTCAGCTTCTAGGTTCAAACCAAGTTTGACTTCAACCAATTCTTGTAATGTGTCATCATCAGGTACTGAGGAGATCAATTCAGACAATCTAGATAATAATCCTTTCTTAACTGGACGCTTTTTGACTTTAGTTTCCCTGCTCCAATGTGAAAGTGTAGATCCCAAATTGGTGAGTTTCTGTAACACAGTGCCTGGCTCCTCCCAAACACTTTTGATCATGTTTTCTGTTTCTTCTTCAAGAACCCAATGTGCCTCGAATCTAAAAAAGTTTGTTGATAATCTGCTGTGGTTAGAAACGTGCCCCAAAGTGTCAATGAGCACAGGACAATGATCAGAGGTTGAGTGAAGGAGATGTTTGACACAGTAAGATGGATGAGTATCCCACCATTTTGGATTTGCTAGTGCCCGATCCAAACGCTCGCGAACATTTGTATGTGGGAAGTTGCCACGTTCCCATATGAACCACACACCGGTGAATCCAAGATCTCCTAGTTCGCAGTCGTCCAATGTGTCACGAAACTGTTGCATGCTACGTTCTGGCCTTATCCTCCTGCCCATCTTTTCGAATGAAAACATAATTTCATTAAAGTCTCCTGCTATTAACCAAGGCAAGTCATGGTGTTCTTTTAGTTGACGCAGGAGAGTCCAGGATCTTGAACGTTCACTCTCTATGGGGTTGCCATAGAACCCTGTGAATCGCCATGGCTCAGCATCATCTTCGCGAATAATCACATCGATGTGGTGCTGGGAGTAACTGGATAAAGTGACATTGCAGTCTGGCTTCCAACCGAGGGACAAACCACCCTTCGATCCATTTGCAGCAACATCTATGCCAAAGCGAAATCTACATCGTTGACGAACCCTTTCCATTCTACGAACCGTTAATTTTGTTTCAATGAGAAACAAAATGTGGGGACTGTTGCCTCGTAAGGAATTCTTGAGGCGTGTGACGGCCCGTGGTTTCCCCAGCCCACGGACGTTCCAAGAAATGATTTTCATTGTTGTCGGTTGCCCTGCACCACAGGGCTAGCCGATATCTCATGTTCAGCATTTGGTGATGTAGAATCCAGATCTCCAGAAACCGATGCCACCTCTCCTACAATTCGTTGTCGTTTTTTCCCATCCTGTAAGGCTAATGGGTCGTCCTCAGCATTCGATCCTAATTCCATAGAGCCAACATTGGTGGTGGGATTCACGTGTGCATGGGCATGATTGCCATGCAGGAAGGCATTTGATGTTAGGTTGGAACTTGCTGCGGTGCGTGCTTCCATCATAGATAGGCCAGAGACGCCATCTCGGAGCCAACGGCTAGGTGCTGGAGGAGCCCTCCTGGACGGTGCTCGTAGAGACGAGTCCCACCCGAAGCATATGTCATCAGTTTTCAATGTTAGTCTTAGGGGACAGAAATTTTCGCCATGGCCAATCTTACCACAGATAAAACAAAAGATTGGGAGTCTTTCATATTGGAACCGCACGTACGTGCTTCGAGTTGCATCCAGGGCAATTTTCTTTTTCCGTTTCAAAGGGTAGTTCACATCAAAGAACACCTTCAGGCGCATGTACTGTTTTCTCCCAGACAAGATGAGTTTAGAATCGTACTCAATGAAATGGACAATGAAATTGCCAAATTGTTGTGCCATGATTTCAGACATGAGACCAATTGGCAAGTCATGTACTTGTACCCAAAACACAGCAAGGTTAAGTGGAACTTGTAAAGGATCCTCATCTTTTTCCATTCTGCGAAGAAGGAGGATATGATTATTAAAGAACCATGGACTGCCTAAAAGAACTCGTTGGACGTCAATCTCATTGTAAAACTTGAAACAATAGCGTTTGTCTCCAAGATCAGTGATGGAAACGCCTCCCAATGGGTGCCATATATCAGCCAAAGTGTTTCTCATGGAGAAGAAGTGAATGATGCTTGTGGTATGAAATGTTCCCACCAAACAGAAATCATAATCTTCCTGGAACGACCCTATCTCAGGAGGAAGGGCCAGGATTTCCTCTTCACCATCATCTAGACTAAGCCCTGCGAGTTCATATTCCATGGGTGTATGGACAAGAAACTGCTGCCACCGTCGGAGAAAGACCAGAAACAAACCGGACACCGTGAGAAATGGACAAGAAACCGTGCAAAACTGCAGACATGTAACCGTGCAAAACTGCAGACAAGTTGGGAAATTTTCCGTTATAACTTTGAAAGAATTTTAAATGTTTATTAATTTGTAATTGATGTGTTGTATTATTTAATACGTCTTTATTACGAAAAATATTTTTATATGTGCGTTTGGTAGATGTAAAATCTAATACGGTGTATTATTTTATACCTAAGTTGCGTGATATTTATCACGGGGTGGATGTGGTGTTTATTTAACTCACTAATTTTATGTCAGTTTTGCCAATTATACACTCATACTATTTTTCACGTATTTACATCATTGTAAATATGCTAACCATAAACAATGATCCCAACACCCAAACGTAAACTTAACTTTCAAACGTAAACTTTAAACAATGAACTATGACCTCAAACCTTAAACCCCAAACAGCAAACCCCAAACTATAAATCCTAAAAATTAAACATCAAGCCATAAACTCCAAACCTCAAACCATCAACCCCAAATTATACACATCAAACCATAAAACATAAACCCTAAACTCCAAACATCAAATCATATACTCTAAACCATAAACAATAAACCACAACCTTTAAACCTTAAACTACAAACTCAAAACCTTAAACCATGAACCTTAGACCTTAAAACTCAAACTCCAAACCATAAATCATAAATCCTAAACCTCAAACCTTAAACTATAAACCCTAAACCCTAAACAACAAATCATAAATCATAAAACCTAACAATAATATAATAATCAATGTCAAAACAAGAGGAATATGAAGCTGGAATTTTAAGGGTAACAAGGTACATTTATACACAACACTTATCTTTTAACTTTATCACAAGTTTCACAACCAAACACCTTGATATAGTAACAACCATCTTTCATCCTTTTACATCCGTTGTATCAAACGAGGCGTTCAGGTTTTATTGGGATTGTAGGAGAAGTGGCTACAAGGAATAACTTCACGAAATTACATTTTCTTTTGACAAATTTTAATACTAATCCTAATCATATCAAGAGGGAAGGGAAATGAGGACTCTAAGAGAAAGAAATGAGTGTTCTTAATGGGTCTAAAACTCATAATTTAAAGGATACGAGAGAACAAAGATGAGCAGTTTAACCAACCGGCCAAATGTTCTTGCTCGAAAACTTCTGTTGTGCGTGTGCGTAAGAAGCCTGTAATTGCAAATTATTCAGTATATTTTTTTATAGTGTTTTAATATTCAGTATATTTTTATTTTAAATTAAAAATGAAATGTTTAAAAACTAAATATTGAATTTTTAGTACTGAAATTAATAAGAAATTAATTATTTATAAGGGCTAAGGGGATGAATTGTCCAAAATCGAACTCAAGACCTAATATCAACCAAACTTTAATGATGTCCTTACCAGCGGCTTCGGTCCTGAGATTTTGGAGGTCCGAGGCAAACCGAAAATTAGGCCTCTAATAGCAAGTGTTGAAAAAAAATGAATTTTAAGAGTGGATTTCTAATAATAAATATTGAAAAATAATAAATTTTAAGAATATACTCATAATAACAAATATTTATTTATTTTCCTGAATTTTAAGAATAAGCCTTTAATAATAAATATTGGGAAAAAATGAGCCTAAAAACAGTTATTAAAAAATTTAGCATCTAATAACAAATATTTGAAAAAAAAGAGCCTCTAATGATAAGTATTGAAAATTTTGAACATCAAATAACAAGTATTAAAAAAAATTCGACCGCAATATCAAACAATTTAGACCCATAAAAAATTGAACAAATAAATTTTAAGAGCATTCAATATTGAAAAAAATAAATTTTAAGAGTAGGTCCTAATAATAAATATAAAAAATGAGCCTCTAATAACAAGTATTTAAAAAAAATTGGGCCTCAAATAACAAGTATAGAAAAAATTGGAGCCCTAATAACAATTATTTGGAAAAAATGAGCCACAAACAACAAGTATTAAAAAAATAACCCTAAATAACAAATATTTAAACTAAATAAATTTTTAATTAGGGATTGTAGACTCCATTAATAAATATTTGAATTTGAAAAATTATGGCCCTGTTTGACAATTAGCTTATAGCAGATAGCGGATTACATTAGCTGATAGCTGATTGCATTAGTTGATTTGACTAGCGGATTGTATTAGCTGATTGTATAAAAGTGTTTGGTAAAATTAAATGATAGCGGATAGATGTTAGATTATTTAAACAAGCAGAATGACATATAAGGACATGATTATATTCAATACTTTTTTGAATAGTTTATTAGTTATCAATATTTTGTATCTAATTAATATTAATTAAATTTATAAAATTATTTTTAATATAACTTTTCTAAACATATTAGAATAATTTATTTTTTAATTTATTATTTATATAATAATTTTAATATAATTTAATTAATTAATAAATTTAAATACACATATAAATATGTGATAATAAAAAGAAAAAAACGTAAATAGGATTAGCTTGTAAATAGGGTGAGAAAATATTTAATTTAGGTTATTTTGAGATTTTTGGTAACTTGTAAGGGTAAAAGAGTCTTTACAACTATAATATCAAACCTCTAATGTCAAAAAGCTCATATTATAAGCTTTTTCAAAATTAGCGGTTTCACCCTATTCCGCTCTTTCAATCTGTTGT
Organism: Hibiscus tridactylites; assembly: GCA_958450335.1. Taxonomy (NCBI): domain Eukaryota; kingdom Viridiplantae; phylum Streptophyta; class Magnoliopsida; order Malvales; family Malvaceae; genus Hibiscus; species Hibiscus tridactylites. Next base: position 10,873,852 of record OY288287.1, read on the forward strand.
TCACCAAACAACAATATTAGCGGATTTGACTGGTCAAACCTCTAATTATACCTCAAACCTCTAATTTTTGCTCAAACATCTATTTACCAAACAATGCCAATATATAATTAAAAGATATAAATAGTGGACTCTAAGGGCCTTGGGCAGACACTCTTCCTGCCCACCCTCAGGGTCGGCCCTGCTTACCAGTACACCAAGTTGAATAAAAAATTAAATCAAGTGGTGTTTGATGAAAATCTTGGTGGATTCCGTTCCTCTTGTGTTGCGGTTAACTCAGTCGATGGTAGTGAAAAAGTCGAACATTACCGGGTTGATTGCTCCTTTTTATGGGTCATTCGTCAATGGTGGCATCTCCAAACACTGTTGAGGCAACAACTCATAATTTGCCCGAATTTTCTCTGCAAGGTGGGGCTGGGTCCAAGTTTAGGCAACCCGACTCATGGTAAACCTATGTCTGATTTCATCCCATCAAATGATAATGAGGACTTAGATAAGAAATCGAGTATGGTTTCTTTCATGTTACAAGCCCAATTTTCATGTTACTTATGATGAGCTCTTTAGTGGTTGCTATTGGACATTGGTTGTTGACACTTTATTTAGAACTGAGTATGTTTACTTATGAATGGTGATTTATGTGATTTTTTCTTTAAGAGTGATGATCCATACAAATTTAGATTACTGATAATGGAGAATAAGTTGTTACAATTTGATAAGGGTTCAAGGGGATTATACCATAATAATGGCTTTTCAGCAACATCTAACCATTGTACACCACGTTTATTGAGTAGATTTTTGGCAAGCACTTGTAATACTCATGTTGATGAAGGAACTAAGACAATGCATAAAGAATTACCAGTTGAATCTCAATATAGGAACCCTCTTTTTTCTGGTGTTAGTTCGGCACATATATTAAAATTGGATGATGTTTCTTGGGGGAGTAGACGATTGCACAAAGAAACACCGAAGCTGCTCCATCTAGTGGTAACAACGTAGCTTACTTTTCACCGTCCAATAGTATAAAGACAATGACCTTGAAAAGTTGTGGGAGATTGGTTATGCCAAATTTGAAACGATTTATCATGGGTGTTGCAATTAAACGAATCAATGATAGATGTTTCACCGAAAAACCTTCTAAACAAGAACCCATAATTGATGGTTTTTTGAGTAATTCAATTAAGCTTACTGGTTTGCATCATCCAAACGTTGTGGCTTCTTACGATGACAAAATATATGGTTGACGATTCTTTAAGAAATTCGTTACATAAGACCGAGAGGGATTTTGATAAGCATATACAACTTCTCGTTGTCATGGAATGGAATATTTGTACACAAAGTTGAAAGATGACAACAATGATAATGTTGAAACTGAAGAAGATGCGTCTTTCAAGCTTTCTTCTACAGAGGATGTTGTCACGGGCATTACAAGTACCAATTTACTATTCTGTAATTTTGCTAAGGTGCCTACTAAAACCAGTTTTTTATGGACATTACAAAAACTAAAGGCTGACTCAGTTTCAGTTGAAGGGTTGGAAATTATTTCAGATTTTGAAACTACCAATGATCTTCAAGCCTTACTTGAAGACAAATTTTTAAGAGGTTCTTATAGTGACTGTTTATCACAGAAAAATTGTTCATTATTGTGGCTTGGATCCCATATATGGTGTTGAACAAGGTAAGTTTACAATGTCTCATTTATGTAGAATGAGGTTCGGCTAATGCTATAGTTGACAAAGAAATGCAAGATGGAGATGCTCTACTCAAGAAACTGAAACAAAATTTATTACAGGTTCATGTTAGGATGGAAAATCAGACCGATCAACATCGCATGGAGTTGGAGTTCAAGGAGAGAGACTAGTATTCATTCGCCTACAACCTCTCACTTCGACTGCACAAACAACAGAAGATCGGTCATCGCTTCTTTAGGCCATACAAAGTGTTGAAACCGTTGCGTACCATAACTCTCTATACTCATCCATATGGTCTTCCATGTTTCTCAACTGAAGTTGTGCAAAGGATAACCCCTACAACGAGTTACCCCTCTCCCTTTGCTTATGGATCACAACGAGATTGAGGGAGCTGCTACCTTGAGGACAAGGTTCCTTTTGAAGGGAAATGTAACCCCCTCGTCCCGGTCTGGTCGGATGACCGGTCCGAGTGGGCCACACGGGGAAAACCGAAGCGAAACCCGTTAAGGCTTCCCCTCGGTTAACGACCCAGAAAATTTCTTTTAACTTTAGTCTTATCTAGATGCAATCATAATTCCTACGTGAAGCACAGCAGCGGAAGAACCAAACAACGTAACATTCACCGACCAAACAAGCATAAACAGTCCATTTTACTTCATTCCAGCAGGCCGTTTCGAAACACTTATAGGGTGTTCCGAAACGCCCTAACCTGGTCAACGGGCCTGGGTCAACCACAAGGTGACCGTTCCGAAACAGGGGTGACCCGTATCGGAACGACCTTGACGGTCAATATCTCGTAGTCAACGAGATTTGACCGTTTCGGAACTTCAGAGGCCCGTTTCGGAACGGCTTCATCTCGCCAATTTCTCAAAATTCCAGTGGCGAAAACGTTCCGGAACGACCCTCATCCGTTTCGAAACGGCAGGCCATTTACGCAGGGCCGTTTCGGAACACGGGGACCCGTTCCGAAACACCCCCTGTCTGCAGACTTTTCTGGGCTGTTTTGAGGCACAAGGATGCCCCAAAACATCCCCAAGACACCACATAACTTCACGGCAAGACATCCTAAGGTATAGCAACCATACAAGCATGCTTCAACAATATTTAGACATGTCTAATACCAAAGCAATAATCCACAACATGTATTCATTCAACAACATTCAAACACATGTAGAAACTCCTAAGCATAGGCCAACATATCAAGCAAGCACAACAGTCATAAGATAACATTCACCATGGCAACGCAACCATGCAAAAGCAATATATATAAAGGAGTCTACACATGCTCCTATCAACCGACAACAACCACAAAACATTACACATCCCATTGCTCAACCATTACATGTCTAGTATTTTAAATCCATACTTGGTGAATTCAATCCAAACCACACTTGGAGGCCCTCCTCTTGCCCGAGCAACCCACGAACTAAGGATCTGCAATGTTGAACAAAGAGAGCGTAAGCAATGATGCTTAGTGAGGGTAAGCTCTAAAAACAAACCTCAACATTGCAGGGTCCGAGCACGATCTAGCCAAAGCCATTTACACTTACCAAGGGTCCACAAGGTATAAATGCATGAGCAATGTACCACATGTATGCCTTAATTATGAGCTCAATACTACCATGCATGCAATCACATATAAACATCCAAACAGCTCATATACCTCAACACTTTGATACATATATCAATCGACATTGGCACCTAGTTAAGACCCGAATACGCGGATAAACATGTCGGAAACTCAAATCCAACAACCACATTACCTCGGTGGGATTCCACTCATCACCGGTCTCGCGGAGGGGATTCCACTCATCCTCACGCCCCGTCGATGGGATTCCACTCCTCACCGACTATATTCAATTACAATTCCGGGCGAACTCGTACTCCTCCTTGGTGACTCAACGCCACCAAGGCCACGTGCGACTTTAGACTCATGTGTACACACTAACATCCTAATGATCGATCATTTGTATCCAAGTTTACTAGTGCAAATATTTACCCACATCACAATACTCATTTCATAAACCTTGTGCTTAGCACATACTCAACAACAACCCTCAATATGCATGTCTCACTCAAGCATCATAAGTCCCATCTCATTTCACATGTATAAGGCAACATACATAGACATTCATATCGCAATTTATGCAAGACATACACAACCACAAAGTGAGTTCAACCAAGGGCTCTAGATCAAGCGTAGGATTGGGCTACCACCCTAATCCTAACTCTAGGTGGGTCTACCAAGCCCAACCTAGTTCGTATACCCGAACCAACCAAATTAAAACCGTTTAAAACAATTAACCACTCACCTAAGCTTCCAAGCCCAAAGACCAAGCAAGCACAACCCTCAATTTCCCGGATTCTCTTCCGATGTTCCACCGATGCCCGAACTTGATTCTAATCAAACAAAACACATACATTACTTCTCAACCCAATGCTAATTCAATCATCAATCCACTTTGCAACTCACAACCCATTTCCACAAATTCCAAATCACATAGCATCCCAAAAACCCAAATTTTCGGACTCCCACAACCAAGGGCTGAAATACCCAATTCCAAACACCCAAATGGTTTCCAAAACATCCCAAAACACCCTCCTAACATAGGTAGACCATCAGCCCTTCAATTCCAACACAAAACCTCTCAAAAACCCAATTTTTCATACCCTAAAATTGGCCTTAAAGACCCACTACGAAAATTCACCCAAAATTGACCAAATTCATATATGTTGTGAGTTTCATCATGACTAAGCATAACCCCAAAACAATTTTTCAAAATAGATTGAAAAGCCCCATCAAAACCCCAATTTTCCATAAGAACCCTAATTCCCAAAACTCATTATTTTTGAAATCTAAAACAATAGGTGAGTAGAGAATGGAGAGGAGGTTAAGAATTTATGTTTACCTCTTGATTTGATGATGAAATTGATTAGCCAACCCAATGGAATAGTGATTAGGGCTTTAGGAGAGTTTGAAAGTGGGGAGGGGGTTTTGAAATTGGTAAAGAGGAAAAGAGGAGGAAGATGACAACTTTTATGGAAAAGTTGTCTTCCTTTATTTTTAAATGGGGTAAATCACAACTTTGGTCCCTCCCTCTTTATTTAAATTCAATTAGGTCATTATCTAAGTTTGGTTTATTTTAATTAGACTTCATTTGACTCGAACAACAACCCGGCTAACTCCTAGGCCCAAGACACGGGTGTTACAACTCTCCCCCACTTAAGGAATTTCGTCCCCGAAATTACCTGGTGGAAACAAATATGGAAACTGCTCAACCATATCCGCTTTCCTCTCCCACGTGGCCTCTTCTACACCTCTATGTCTCCACAACACTTTGACCAACTCTATGGTCTTGCCACGCAACACCTTGCTATCCGAAGCAAGTATCTCGACGGGCTATTCATTATAGGACAAATCCGGATTCAACTCTATCTCCTCAACGGGCATTACATGCGAAGGATCTGATCTATATCTCCTAAGCATAGATACATGAAAAACATCATGGATCTTCTCTAACTCAGAAGGTAACCTCAACCGATAAGCTACAGGCCCAATCCGCTCAACTATCTCATACGGACCAATGAACCTCGGACTCAACTTGCCCTTTCGGCCAAATCTCATCACCTTCTTCCACGGAGATACCTTCAGAAACACTTTCTCACCCACTGCGTACTCAACCTCTTTCCTCTTCAAATCTGCATAGGACTTCTGACGATCGGAAGCTGCCTTCAAACGGTCACAAATCAACTTCACCTTTTCTGTGGTTCCCTTAAGCAGGTCTGACATAGGTAACAACCTCTGACCTGTCTCAGCCCAACAAATCGGAGTTCTACACCGTCTACCATACAAAGCCTCATAAGGAGCCATCTGAATACTAGACTGATAACTGTTGTTGTAAGCAAACTCAACCAACGGTAAGTGCTTCTCCCAAGAACCCTGAAAATCAATCACACAACAACGGAGCATATCCTCTAGAATCTGTATCACTCGCTCTGACTGCCCATCGGACTGCGGATGATAAGATGTGCTGAAATGCAGACGACTACCCAAAGCACTGTGCAAACAACTCCAGAACCTCGAAGTAAATCTAGGATCCCTATCTGAAACTATAGACTTTGGAACTCCATGAAGTCTCACAATCTCACGAATGTACAAGTTTGCCAACTTGTCTAAGGAATCCGTAGTGTTCACCGCTAAGAAGTGAGCACACTTAGTGAACCTATCAACAATCACCCACACTGAATTTTTCTTCGAAGGAGACAAAGGCAACCCCGATACAAAATCCATGGTGATTCTCTCCCACTTCCATTCCGGAATCTTCAAAGGCTGTAGCAAACCTGAGGGAACCTGATGTTCTGCCTTCAATCTCTGAAAAACCATGCAACGGCTCACATACTCAGCTACATCTCTCTTCAACCCTACCCAGAAGTAATCATTCTTCAAATCTCGGTACATCTTGGTACTACCCGGATGCATAGAAAAGGGACTCGAATGCGCTTCGCTCAAAATCTGACGTCTCAGCTCAACATCTTCCGGTACTACAATTCTATCTCTAAAGCACAACAAGCTCTCACCACTGAAACTATACTCAGTCGGTCTTCCTTCGGCTATGTCTTGAACATGAGGAACTAAGCTCGCATCTTGCAACTGCTTTTCTCTAATCAACTGAATCAAAGAAGGCTTCACTTGTAACTCGGTGATCAAACCACCATCATCAGACACACTCAATCTAGCAAACATAGCTCTTAGCTCAACTGCCACTTTTCTACTCAAGGCATCGACTACTACGTTTGCCTTACCCGGATGGTACTCAATGGTCAAATCGTAATCTTTTAACAACTCTAGCCACCTTCTCTGTCTCAAGTTCAACTCTTTCTGTGTCATCAAGTACTTCAAGCTCTTGTGATCGGTGTAAACAACACACTTCTCACCATACAAGTAGTGATGCCAAATCTTCAATGCAAACACAACTGCGGCTAGCTCTATGTCATGAGTAGGATAGTTCTTCTCATGAATCTTCAACTGTCTAGAAGCATAAGCAACAACTCTCCTATCTTGCATCAAAACACATCCTAAGCCTACGTAGGAAGCATCACTGTAAATCACAAACTCCTTTCCTGAAACAGGTTGTACTAGCACTGGAGCATTTGTCAAAGCTTCCTTCAACTTCTCAAAGGCCTTTTGTCTTGCATCTGACCATTCAAACTTGACTCCCTTTTGCAACAACTTAGTCAAGGGAGCGGCTACTCTAGAGAAGCCATCAACGAACCTCCTATAGTAACCGACTAATCCTAGGAAACTCCTAATCTCGGTCACGGACTTAGGTTGTTTCCACTCAACAATAGCCTCAATCTTCGATGGATCAACTCGGATGCCTTCGGCCGAAACAACATGGCCAAGAAATACAACCTCTCGAATCCAGAACTCACACTTACTGAGCTTCGCATACAACTGATTGCTCAACAATCTCTGCAAAACAAATCTCAAGTGCTCATCATGCTCTTCTTCTGTCTTCGAATACACTAGTATATCATCAATGAAGACAACCACAAACCGGTCTAGATAGTCTCTAAAAATTCTGTTCATCATGTCCATGAATGCTGCTGGTGCATTCGTGAGCCCAAATGGCATCACAAGAAACTCATAGTGACCATATCTAGTCCTAAAAGCTGTCTTCGGAACATCACACTCTTTCACCTTCAACTGATAGTATCCGGATCTCAAATCTATCTTCGAGAATACTGAAGCACCTCTCAACTGATCAAACAAATCATCTATGCGAGGCAACGGATACTTGTTCTTCACAATCAACTGATTCAGCTGTCTATAGTCAATACACATGCGCATGCTACCATCCTTCTTTTTCACAAACAACACTGGAGCACCCCACGGAGAACTACTAGGCCTAATGAAACCACGGTCTAATAATTCTTGCAACTGACTCTTCAATTCTTTCAACTCTTTCGGAGCCATACGATACGGAGCTATCGAAACTGGGTTAGACCCTGAAACTGTCTCAATCACAAACTCAACATCTCTGTCAGGAGGCAAACCCGGCAACTCTTCAGGAAACACATCTGGAAAGTCACACACTGTTCTGATATCTTTCGGTCTAGCTTCACTCATATCCGGATTCATAACATAAGCCAAATAGGCCCCACATCTAGAGTCCATCAACCTATGAGCCTCTAAAGTTGACACCACATTAGACAAGAACTTAATGTTCTCGCCCACTACCACTACCTCGTAGTCATCAGAAAGCTTCAAGGAAATTCTCTTTGTCTCAAAATCCACACTAGCCCGATGCTCAACCAACCAATTCATACCCAAAATAATATCAAAACCGTAGAAAGGAAGTTCCATCATATCAACTGAGAACACATGACCCTGAATCTTCAGTGGACACCTCCTATACATACGTCTAACTACAACTATCTCACCAAAAGAGCTAGTAACATGCATACCTACATCTAAGATCTCAACAGGAATATCTAACTTCTGTGCATGCTCACTCAGAATGTAGGAATGTGTAGAACCCGAATCAACCAAAGAAAGCAAAGACATAGACTGTAACTCAAAATTACCTGCTATCACATCGGTGTCGTTCCTGGCCTCTCTCTGAGCATAGACCCTCGCTGGTCCTCCCGCCTCTGGCTGCACAGCCACAACATGTGCAAGGTTCCTCTGAGCATCTACCCTAGGTGCATCAGCCCTCGGCTGGAAGTAGCCACGACCGCGCCCACGGCCTCTCTGAAAATCATTACCTCTCGCAGGAGCCTGAGCTATGTTCGGTGCCTGAGCTGCCTGACGTGGACAGTCCCTCCTAAAGTGGTCCCTCGAACCACAGTTCCAACAAGCATGAAAGTTACCCCAGCACTCTCCAATGTGCTGTCTCCCACACTGTGCACACTCGGGCAAGCGCCCTCCTCCTCTATGGCCCTGATGGCCCCTACCATGGTGGCCACCGCCACGTCTCTGATCAAACTGATGTCCGCCACCCTTGTGTCTCTTAGCATCTCTACCATCAAAGTGGTTATGCCTCTTTCCAGAACCGGAACCACCAGCTCGTTTGGCTGAACCCAAACTATGCTCCAAATCCTTGGCCCTCGCGACCAACACATCAAAGTCTGAGTAGTCAGAAGCCAACGTGTACCTCTTAACCTCTTCATTCAATCCATATCGGAATCGGTTGCAGCGTTCCACCTCAGTAGGAATCAACTCTGGGGCATACTGACTCAAGCGAACAAAGCGGATCTCATAATCAGTCACAGAAGCATCCCCCTGAGTAAGAGCCATAAACTCTCGCTTCTTCTCATCCAAGTACCTCGGTCCCAAGTATCTCTTTCTGAAAGCAAACTCAAAGAAATCCCAATCTATCTCGGCCTCTGGAACCCCGGTAGTGATGGTGACCCACCAGGTGTAGGCATCACCCTGAAGCAGTGAGATCACACAACCCAATCTACGTGCGCCCGCACAACCCATCTGAGCCAAGATACGAACTGTCTTCTCCAACCATAACTCCGACCTCTCCGGAGTAGATCCTCTAAACTCCTCGGCCCCTAAGCTACGGAGCCTCTTCAAAGGTAAACTAGCATCATCACACCTAGGCTGAACTGCAGCCTGAGCTCCCGCAACTGCGGCCTGGAACGCTCCCGCTATCGCTTGCACTAGCGGAGTCATGTCAATTCCAGCTGGACCTTGGCCACCTTGGCCACCTTGAGGTCCCTCTCCTCCAGCTCCATCCTCGCCCCCAGCTCCAGGTGGAGGAGGTGGTGGAGGAGCGCCAACTCCCGCGGCCCCCGGTCCCTCTATGTGAGCTCCCGCACCAACTACCGGCTCAACAGGAGCTACAACTCGCGGTTCCTGACGAACCAACCTCGGTCTACCTCTCGGTCTAGACATTGCTCTCTCAGATATTAACTACAACCACAACAACAACACACAAAATGGGTTAGCAAGGTGAGGCTCCCAAGTGTCCAAGTATGTTTCCTCACTTAAAAATCATTTTTCCAATGTAATAGTAGCAATGGGACCCATACACACATGCTTAAAAGTAAAACAATCAGCATACTTGTCACATAAGCAACCATTCTTGCAGAACAAGCAAACACCGTGCAATTCAACTTAAAAACTTAAACTTACCTCACTTACCTGCCCAAGGTCTCGGTAACCTTAGGCTCTGATACCAACAAGTGTAACCCCCTCGTCCCGGTCTGGTCGGATGACCGGTCCGAGTGGGCCACACGGGGAAAACCGAAGCGAAACCCGTTAAGGCTTCCCCTCGGTTAACGACCCAGAAAATTTGTTTTAACTTTAGTCTTATCTAGATGCAAACATAATTCCTACGTGAAGCACAGCAGCGGAAGAACCAAACAACGTAACATTCACCGACCAAACAAGCATAAATAGTCCATTTTACTTCATTCCAGCAGGCCGTTTCGAAACACTTATAGGGTGTTCCGAAACGCCCTAACCTGGTCAACGGGCCTGGGTCAACCACAAGGTGACCGTTCCGAAACAGGGGTGACCCGTATCGGAACGACCTTGACGGTCAATATCTCGTAGTCAACGAGATTTGACCGTTTCGGAACTTCAGAGGCCCGTTTCGGAACAGCTTCATCTCGCCAATTTCTCAAAATTCCAGTGGCGAAAACGTTCCGGAACGACCCTCATCCATTTCGAAACGGCAGGCCATTTACGCAGGGCCGTTTCGGAACACGGGGACCCGTTCCAAAACACCCCATGTCTGCAGACTTTTCTGGGCTGTTTTGAGGCACAAGGATGCCCCAAAACATCCCCAAGACACCACATAACTTCACAGCAAGACATCCTAAGGTATAGCAACCATACAAGCATGCTTCAACAATATTTAGACATGTCTAATACCAAAGCAATAATCCACAACATGTATTCATTCAACAACATTCAAACACATGTAGAAACTCCTAAGCATATGCCAACATATCAAGCAAGCACAACAGTCATAAGATAACATTCACCATGGCAACGCAACCATGCAAAAGCAATATATATAAAGGAGTCTACACATGCTTCTATCAACCAACAACAACCACAAAACATTACACATCCCATTGCTCAACCATTACATGTCTAGTATTTTAAATCCATACTTGGTGAATTCAATCCAAACCACACTTGGAGGCCCTCCTCTTGCCAGAGCAACCCACGAACTAAGGATCTGCAATGTTGAACAAAGAGAGCGTAAGCAATGATGCTTAGTGAGGGTAAGCTCTAAAAACAAACCTCAACATTGCAGGGTCCGAGCACGATCTAGCCAAAGCCATTTACACTTACCAAGGGTCCACAAGGTATAAATGCATGAGCAATGTACCACACGTATGCCTTAATTATGAGCTCAATACTACCATGCATGCAATCACATATAAACATCCAAACAGCTCATATACCTCAACACTTTGATACATATATCAATCGACATTGGCACCTAGTTAAGACCCGAATACGCAGATAAACATGTCGGAAACTCAAATCCAACAACCACATTACCTCGGTGGGATTCCACTCATCACCGGTCTCGCAGAGGGGATTCCACTCATCCTCACGCCCTGTCGATGGGATTCCACTCCTCACCGACTATATTCAATTACAATTCCGGGCGAACCCGTACTCCTCCTTGGTGACTCAACGCCACCAAGGCCACGCGCGACTTTAGACTCATGTGTACACACTAACATCCTAATGATCGATCATTTGTATCCAAGTTTACTAGTGCCAATATTTACCCACATCACAATACTCATTTTATAAACCTTGTGCTTAGCACATACTCAACAACAACCCTCATTATGCATGTCTCACTCAAGCATCATAAGTCCCATCTCATTTCACATGTATAAGGCAACATACATAGACATTCATATCGCAATTTATGCAAGACATACACAACCACAAAGTGAGTTCAACCAAGGGCTCTAGATCAAGCGTAGGATTGGGCTACCACCCTAATCCTAACTCTAGGTGGGTCTACCAAGCCCAACCTAGTTCGTATACCCGAACCAACCAAATTAAAACCGTTTAAAACAATTAACCACTCACCTAAGCTTCCAAGCCCAAAGACCAAGCAAGCACAACCCTCAATTTCCCGGATTCTCTTCCGATGTTCCACCGATGCCCGAACTTGATTCTAATCAAACAAAACACATACATTACTTCTCAACCCAATGCTAATTCAATCATCAATCCACTTTGCAACTCACAACCTATTTCCACAAATTCCAAATCACATAGCATCCCAAAAACCCAAATTTTCGGACTCCCACAACCAAGGGCTGAAATACCCAATTCCAAACACCCAAATGGTTTCCAAAACATCCCAAAACACCCTCCTAACATAGGTAGACCATCAGCCCTTCAATTCCAACACAAAACCTCTCAAAAACCCAATTTTTCATACCCTAAAATTGGCCTTAAAGACCCACTACGAAAATTCACCCAAAATTGACCAAATTCATATATGTTGTGAGTTTCATCATGACTAAGCATAACCCCAAAACAATTTTTCAAAATAGATTGAAAAGCCCCATCAAAACCCCAATTTTCCATAAGAACCCTAATTCCCAAAACTCATTATTTTTGAAATCTAAAACAATAGGTGAGTAGAGAATGGAGAGGAGGTTAAGAATTTATGTTTACCTCTTGATTTGATGATGAAATTGATTAGCCAACCCAATGGAATAGTGATTAGGGCTTTAGGAGAGTTTGAAAGTGGGGAGGGGGTTTTGAAATTGGTAAAGAGGAAAAGAGGAGGAAGATGACAACTTTTATGGAAAAGTTGTCTTCCTTTATTTTTAAATGGGGTAAATCACAACTTTGGTCCCTCCCTCTTTATTTAAATTCAATTAGGTCATTATCTAAGTTTGGTTTATTTTAATTAGACTTCATTTGACTCGAACAACAACCCGGCTAACTCCTAGGCCCAAGACACGGGTGTTACAGGAAAGGTAATGTCAAGGCTGCCAAGGGGCTACACCACAAGCTAGTAGGAGAGTGATGGTGCCAAGGAAACCAACTCGAGCCATGATACAGGGAATGTTCAGGCTCTGCGTAATTCACTATCAGCCATCATTAATCAAATCACTTGATGTAATTCACTATCAACCATCATCTAATATTATCAATTATCTGTTAATTATCAAATAAAATCATAAATCGATAATCAATGTTTACTTGAAAAATTAGAATTTCAACCTTTAAATATATTTCACTAATTAATAGATGGATGGCTTAATATTTTAAAAGAATGTAGTTGCAAACAAAAAAATCTCAAATAAAGGGTTACGGACCGAGTTAGATTCAACCATAAACGTGTTTTCAAATAAAAATTTAAACCTCGTATTCGAGCTGACACGATTGAGTTCGATTGCCTATTTTATACTTCATATGTTAATAGTATATATATATATATATTAACATTTTATTCGAGCAAATACATTTAACCGGTTAGCTAAATTGTTCATATTTGTTCTCTCATATTCTCTTAGATCATGAGTTCTAGACCCACTAAAAATACCCCCTTCTCATCTCTTCTAGGTAGGATTACGAGTATAATTAGGATTTGTCAATATATATATAATACTTGATAAAACTCATGCACACCTCGTGTATAATTAGGATTACGAGTATAATTAGGATTTGTCAATATATATATAGTAACTTTTTTAACGTGGTCTTTTATTATTATCTGGTGTGTTTTTAATACTTGATAAAACTCATGCACACCTTATGTAAATTTATTTGAACTCAAATTTTTTAGGAAGAACATTATTCTTTTATACTGTCCGAATATATTTAAAATATATTTTTATAATTAAATTTAAATTTTATAAAAGTTTTTTATTAATTAAATCAAATTCGGGTGGGTTGCGTTGACCCAAAGTAAAATTTTCGACAAGTCCTATTGGAGATGGAACATGATTAGGTCCATTAGGCCCATTATTTTACTACCAGCTCAAACATTGGCTTTCTTCTAATATAAAACCCTAGTTGTTTCGCTTTGCTCCTCCGTTCTTTTTAGGGTTTTCTTTAGCCGTTCTTTCTTAATCGACAAAATCTTGGGAGAAGCTTAAGAAAGTGCAGAAATGGTAAATCTGAAATCCCCATTTCAACAATTGTTCTTCTTTTGTTGTGTGTCTGTTCAGTATTTTCCTTTTTATTTGTCGCTACAAGTACTTTGGATGCAGTACCCTGAGCCTTTTAATTCTGTTATTGTTTAGAATGAATGTTATATGAAATCAAGTTAGAATGTTAGAATTTAAGATATTTTCTTTTATACATGCTTGGGTGTTTTTTTATTGATTTTTTATCTGAATTAAATTATCAATGACGGCTATTTTATGATTTAGGAGCTTGTAGTTAAGGGTGATTAAGTTGAAAGCTTAGCATTAGTCTCACTCAGCTAAAAGAAATAATGTTTGGGTTTCTTATTAAGTTTTGAATAAGCTTGAGGACTTTAAGTCCTTTGCAGGAAATTGCCCATTGATATCGGTTTCCCCTAGTGAAGTTTACCAGTTTAAAGAGTTTCGATAGTGAGTGTAGTGATATAAGTTTGATGGTTTGAAGTTTGAACATGGTTATGAATTGATGTTACTTGTTTAAAAGGTTCTGTCTTTTTTATTTATGTTGTTAAATGCAGGCTCCAAAGAGAGGTGGAAAGGTCGCTGTCCCGGCTAAGAAGAAACAAGTTAATTTCATCACTTTCTTAATCATCTGATTCCTATAATAGCTTGGTTGTGGTTTCTCCTTCTGATTATTACTTTGAATTTGGATATTAGGAGAAGGTTGTGAATCCCTTGTTTGAGAAGCGTCCAAAGCAGTTTGGTATTGGAGGGGCACTACCTCCAAAGAAGGATCTGCATCGATTTGTGAAGTGGCCCAAGGTTGTTCGCATTCAAAGGAAAAAGAGGATCCTTAAGCAGAGGTTGAAGGTCCCACCAGCATTGAACCAGTTTACCAAGACCCTTGATAAGAACCTCGGTATGTGATAAAATCTTGAGTTATATCTATTTGTGTGTTAGATTCAGCTATTTTATATACCCTTTTATTAGTTATTATTGGGAAAGAGAACTGATTCCATTAAAGCTCCATCTCTTTGTTGAGTGTCTGACTTGTAAATCCTACAAACTTAAATGGGGGTGGGGGAACTTTTAATGGAGCATACTGGTTTAGATAGATGTATAACCTGTTTTTCTTTTTACGTTTTAACCTTCTCATGATAATTAGTCTAGTTAAAAAATAAGAACGATTGGAAATATGGAAACGGATGAATGTTGCAGATTGTAATTGGTAGTGGGTGATGTTGGTAAGGAAGTATAATTTCAGTCAATTGTTAACTCAGAATATTAACTACATGGGAACCAGATGGGTTGCTCTATTTATTTTCCTGTAAGCATGCTTATCAGTGTTTTAACCTCTTTCATCCCTGTTTTATTCTGTTTCATGTTGTTCTACTGAATTCCATTCCTGTATATACTGATATCAGCTTTGTTATCTAATGCCCTATTGCAGCAACAAGTCTTTTCAAGTTGCTCCTCAAGTACAGGCCAGAGGACAAGGCAGCCAAGAAGGAGCGGCTCCTGAAAAAGGCCCAGGCTGAGGCTGAAGGGAAAGCTCCCGAGTCTAAGAAACCAATTGTTGTGAAATATGGACTTAACCATGTTACCTACCTTATTGAACAGGTTGCCCTCTACTTTCTTTATATTAATCTGTTTAGCTAGTGTGATAGTAATACCGTTCATTTTCTTTTGCAAAAGTTTGTAAAAATAGTAACTGTTTTTGCCATCTCCTTGTAGAACAAAGCACAATTGGTTGTTATTGCTCATGATGTGGATCCCATAGAGTTGGTTGTATGGCTTCCTGCTTTGTGCAGAAAGATGGAGGTCCCATACTGCATAGTCAAGGGGAAATCACGTTTGGGATCGGTAATTGTTTTTCAGACTTGTGTGCTTTTCTGCCAATTGAGTAGGTGACTTATTATATGTGTGTATAACTGCAGATTGTGCATAAGAAAACTGCCTCCGTCTTGTGCTTGACCACAGTTAAGAATGAGGATAAGTTGGACTTCAGCAAAATCCTCGAGGCCATCAAGGTAAGATTATACGTACTCAAACATTTTTGAATTGATTTAGATTTTGGATATATGTACACTACATAGTAATAAACATGTATGAAAATGTTGCAGGCCAACTTCAACGACAAGTATGATGAGAACAGGAAGAAGTGGGGAGGTGGTATCATGGGCTCCAAATCACAAGCCAAAACCAAGGCAAAGGAGAAGCTTCTTGCAAAGGAAGCTGCACAAAGGATGACTTAAGTCTACAATTGTTTCCTTCCTGAGGAATATTTATATCATTTTTTCTAGTTGAACTAAAACCCGAGTAACTGCTGTTTGTGCCTTTTTAATCAAAGATAAATTATTCTTGAATTTTGATATCTGTGTATGTTATATTCAGATATTCTAAAATATATTTATATTAAAAGTTTATCTTTGATATCCATTTTTATTCTGTTAACCTGCTAGTCAAAAGGAAAACAATAGGCTTTGGTTTATTTATTTTTTCATGGTTCATATATTGATTATTTTTAATTAGCTAAACCGCATTTAAGTTTAGAAATTTAAATCTTGTTTTGAACTATTCATGGAAGGGTGTCTGAAAATGTTGGTTAAATATTGAAATTTAACTTTAATTGCGGTACGGTAGACCTACCCAGTATTCCGACACAAACACTGGTTTTATTAATTAGAGCTGCCATTGGTAAGGACATAGAAAAACAGTAGTAAATGTTGAAACACTAACAGCTGACTATTTACTCTGTTTTAATCTCAGGTGATTGGATGGATGATGGATAAACAACATTCTTCAAACCAGTGAGATCCAATATCTTCTTGTTTGGTGCTTCCTGGTTTGAGAAGGTGAATAATCTGTAACCCAAGTCAACCAATTCCGGGAATAACATCTTCCACAGGTAGGTCATCCTGAACCATGACGGCTGCGTCACGTACCGGTCGCCCCGCCTTGCACTCTTCACTATCGCCTCTGCGCACCCCCTGACGGAGGCAACTGGGATTGGGCCTATTTGAACCTGAGGAGAAAAAATGTCACACTTGCATGCATGTAAAGGTCTGAATATTAAAATGTCACACTTGCATGCATGTAAAGGTGATGAAGACAAAAGGGGTAGCTAAGTTTACATCTCTCATATCTTGCTGCACTTGGAAATTGCCATCTTCCTGAAGGAATTTGCCTGTGGTCAATTCAGACTCGATATAACCAGGTGAAGCAATTGTTATTGTAACATCCGATCCAAGTTCAATCCTCAATGTATCGAAGAAAGCAGTCAATGCTGCTTTGCTTGCCTGAGATGAATTAAGCCATCCAGGAATTAGAAACTACTCATAATTATATACAACAATTGGGGCAATATGGAGGGCTAAAATTACACTGTAGACACTGTATCTTGGATCATTCATCCAAGAAGCTGCCGAGGACAAGACAACGATCTTGCCTTGGGTGTTTTTGAGGTGTGGAACTGCAAATCTGGTTGCATAAACTGAACCCCAGAAATTTGTGTCCTGCAAATCACACCCAACATGGCAAAAGATTTGAATCCAGATAAGTAGGTGAAAGCTAGAAATCATTTACCATTATAGTCCTGAAAGTAGCCATGTCTGGGGGTGCATCTTCAAACAAGCAGGCTGTGTTGATTCCAGCATTATTTACCAGATGGTCCACTGTATCCATAATTAACCAGCCAACATACACATTATATATATGTATATATACACAAACACGAGAGAGAGAGAGAGAGAGAGAGAAGAAGCAAAGCAGAGTGTTTTGGACTTGCATCTTCGGAAATGATTCATAGTTTCATCAACAAGTCGCCTGCAGTCATTGAGTTTGGAAACATCGGCCCGAATGACAATAACATCGGGAGACCCCAAATAACGAGCTCTATCAGCAATCTCATGCAGCGATTTCTCTCTCCTTGCTGCCAGAGCTAACCGTGCTCCTCTTTTACCATACTCGTATGCCAAATGCTGCAAATATCACAACAGCAAACATTTATTTATCAACTTTTTTGTGTGGATGAATGGATTACCGATTACCTACCTCTCCAATGCCGGAAGAAGCGCCGGTGATGAGCACGACTTTCCCTGCAAGATTCTCAGGGAAAAGGGAGCGCAAGATGAAAAGGAAGGACTTGAAGAGATAAAACGGTGGTAATATGAAGAACAAAGAGAAGAAGGTGAATGAAGGAGCTACGAGGTTGAGGAACTTGTGAATCAGATCCATGCTCTGCTCTCAATTTCTACACACAATGGGATTTTGATATATAAAAAAGCTGATTTAAAGTGTGAGCCAAATTGGGCATGCAAAGCTTGCAAGCCAACAGATTGACACGTACATTATGCATTACCATTTGTCCTTTTAGATAGCTGCTTCATTGCCAGGGCACCATTTGCTTTGTCACTTGGCACCGTGCCTTCCATCTCACTTGCTACGCTGGATTCTGGATTCATTACATGAAAATCACTCGCTGCATACAACGGTATTTCATTACAGATATATATATTTTTTTTAAAATTTAGTATTCTGTAAATCGATGTAACCTAAAATTAATTCCAACTTAAACATAGGTTACCTTTATTTCTCTATAAATATTCTGAATTATTACTGATTTATTAAAAAAAAAACAAATTCTCACATTTTCCAACGTCTTTTATTCCTGTATTTGCAAAACTCTCCTGTCAATTCTAAAAAAAACGACCTCGTTTAAGGCTAAAAATACGAATAATTTCAGCCGTTAGATGATTTATTTTAAAAATAAACGGTGACCGTTTAAAAAAAACTATAGAACTAAAAAATAATAGGTACCAAGTTTCAATACTCTTTACAATTGGAAAACACAGGTACGGAAACCTCATGTCGTTTCAAGTACTTGAAATGTTTTTGGGCTGAGTACGAGACGAGTACGACTGAAATATGTATTGAGGACGTCCGACAATAACGAGGTATAACTAAAAGTGATTGGGGACGGTTAGAATGTTTCTGAGGACGTTTTGGAGACGACATGTGACCATCAAATGCATTCCCAAAATTATTTTACATTTGAGAAACATTCACCAACTTCGACATAGATTTCAACGGATAGCCTCACCGACAGTGGCAGAGCAACCAACAAACCAGATACAAAGAATCAATGAAAAAGAACCTAAAAGAAGAAGACCATTTGAAGAAGAAGAAGAAGAAGAACACGTGTAAAAAGATATTGGGCATGTTTGACAATTAGCAGATAACTGATAGAGAATAGTGACTTACATTAACTGATAGCTGATAGCATTAGCTGATTTGACAAGCAGATTGCATTAGTTGATTGTATAAAAGTGTTTGGTAAAATTAATCGATAGCTAATAGCAGTTTGATTATTTGAACACGCAAAATGACATATAAAGACATAGTTATATTTGATACTTGTTTGGATAATTTATTAGTTATTAACATTTTGAATTTATTAATATTAATTAGATAATAAAAATTATTTTTAAATACTATTACTAAGCATATACGAAGGATGTACATATTAATTTTTATTTGTGAAATTATATTTTAATATAATTTTAATACTTACTAAATTTCAATGCATATATTAGTTTTTTAGAGATTATATTTTGAACATAATTGTACTAATTATTAAATTTAGATGTATATATTAATTTTTTATTTATAAAATTATATTTTGAATATAATTTTATTAATTAATAAATTTATATTTATATATTGATTTCTTATTTATGAAACTATTTTTTAATTTTATTAGTTATTTAAATTTATTTTATTTAGAGAAAATTTTTATAATTATCAATGACAACATAGTTTAAACAAGTCTTTTATCCAAATTTCTAACTCAAAAAGCTCGTAAAATAAGCTTTTTTAAAATAAGAGATTTCACCTCAATCCGCTATTACAATCTACTATTTATCAAACATCTTAATTAACAGGTTTGACTGGTCAAGCCTCTAAAAATACTTCAAAACATCTAATTTTAGCTCAGAAAGCTGTTTACCAAACATAATTTTTTAATTTATTTCTTATTAATGGCGGGGTTCAATAATGTTATATTGACAGCTAGATGACTTTTTATTTGCTCCTTTATTTAATTATGAGCCCTTTAATAAAAAAAATAAGATTTATTATTATTATTATTATTATTATTATTATTTATTTTTATGAAATCGATTATATTATTAATTTTGTGACTCAAACACTTAATTTAAACTGGAAAGTTTAATTTTAATATTAATTTTGATGTAAATTAATATAATAAAATAAGATTTATTTATAAAAAGTGAATTTTTTTTTGGATAAAATACAATAGATAAGAATTGATGACTATAGAATGCCTATTTTAAAGTATAGATTTTAATTTAAGGAAACCAGAGGTAGAGAATTTGGTCTTGAACTTCATTTTAGTTTTACAAGTAGCCTACATATATTCTTTGTGTGTTATTATGTTTGTAGCATTTTGTTTCTAGTGGTTCCTTTAGATATTATATATATGCTTCTATTTTATATTTGTCGTACTCTTACCGTATTTGTACCCTATAATTTCAAAAATTATCATTCGTCCCCGTCCTCGTATCTGTCGTTGTATTCGTATTAGTGCAACATAATTTACAAGTATCGAGACTTCTCGTGAAATATCAGGGTAATTAAAACACAAAAACCACAAAAAATTATTTCTTATTCTCCTAAAAACTTTTAAAATCCTCTCAAAATTCCGGTGAAGTTCTTCAACTCAAGGATTAATGTGATTTTTCGACGAATCAAGGCTTATCAACTCCTGTACTTGCTCCATTTCATATGTAATCGAGCAAATCCTTTCAAAATCCTAGTTTTATGTTTATTTCAAAATTATTTGAATTTTTGGGTTTGTTTTTTAAAACCGTTTTATGGAATGACATTTAATTTGTGTTTAAACATCATATTCTTATATGAATTCGAAGAAATATCTGAAAACCCTTATTTGTTTTATTTGAAATAGTTATAAAATTTTGGGTTTGTTTTTGAAATTCGTTTTGTGGAACGATATTTCACGTTGATGAAATTGTGTTTAAACACCATATTGTTGTATCAAAGCAAAGAAAATTCTCAAAACCCTAATGTTTTTGTTCCGAAAATCTTTGGATGTTAGGGTTTGTTTTTCAAAATGGTTTCACAGAATGGCATTTCATGATGATGAAGTTGTGTTTAAACAGCATATTCTTGTAACATTAGCATTTAATTTGGTTTTTTAAAAAGGGTATAGAATCTAAAACTTAGGTTGGATACAAAGTTGTCTAACTAAGGAATAGGATTCTGCTCGCTCTCAAAAGCGAACTCGACAAAGTATGGGAAAGAGAGGAGAGACATTGACAACAAAGAGCAAGAGTCAATTGGTAGAAGCTGGGAGATAGAAACTCAAACTTAAAAATCAGAATGAAAATTGGGTTGATGATGAAGATGGAATTACCAACCTACTGAAAGAGCACTTCCAAAAGTTATTCACCAAGGACAACTCTATAAGTATGGAGCACATTAGTTAGTTAATTCCGATTGTTATTACAAATGAGATGAATCATGATCTTTGGGCGATTTGTGCTCGAAAGTGGATTTTAAAGAAGGATTACAACTCCTTTCTTTTTTATGCTGACATCTTTGGAAAGCTCGAAATAGATGGATTTTTCAAGGTTGTCATGATTGTCCTATTGATGTATGGTCTTTGGGAGTTCAAAAGTTGTTCAAAAAGTGCAGGGACTTCCCCCCCACCGTTAACAGAACTTCCATGCTCTTGGACTCCACCTGCTATTAGTATCTTGAAGATTAATTCAGACGCCTCCTTTAAGGCTTCCTCAGCCATATCAGATAATGCTGCTGTCATTCGAAATGAGGAAGGTTGTATCATTGCAGGACAATCAAAAGTTAATCATGTTGTCTCTGCTTGTGAAGCTGAAGCCGAAGCACTAAGACTTGGTTTGGAGTGTGCTCTTCGACAAGGTTTCTCTGATATCATTTGTGAATCAGATAATTTGGGCCTCATTGAAAGACTAAAACAACATAATCTTTCGAATTGGTCTACAGCTTCTATTGAAAAAAGTATTATTATGATGCTTTCTTCTTTCTTGTAATTTCTCCTTTGTTAGAAGAGGGGGGAATGCCGTTGTGGATTTTTTTCTCTCTCAACAAAGTAAGTTTTATTGATAATAACTTAAAAGCATGCGCCCATGTTGCGTGCCTTGTTAAAAACTTCTCTAAACCTAATTAGAGGAAAAGAGTACACACAACGCAGGGAATACACCGCATCAAAAATCAAAATTCATTACCATGCCATACTAAAATCAGAATCCACATAACCCGAACAACATTCTAATATAGATAACACCACCACACTACTCAACTCCTTAACACAAATAAAAACTACGAAAACAACCATACCAGCATCTCGCTTGATAGAAAACAACCGTGTCCTTTGCCTGAACTTTATGATTCACCGACCAAAATCAACACTAGGCTTTAAAAAGCTCGTTTCGGATCAATCCATCTTTATCGAGGCAATCAGCTATTGCATAACTTAATCGAGGAACGTAGCAAAAGCAAATCTTACCAATCACCCGAACTGCCTTATTAATATCTAGAAAAATCTTCCACTACACCAAAGATCGGTTTAACATATTAACAACCAAATTAACACTACCTTGAATTCTGGCTCCATGATCAACCCTTCTAATCCAGCCCAACCAGCTTCCACAAATACTACCAAAGCGATTTTAAAAGTGATGGCTTCCCACAATTTACACCATGTCCGGGTAACGATCTTGAGAATATTGCTCTATGTACCCCACCTGAAACTGAAACAATCATACAACAACCACCTTCGCGCATCACTAACAAGCATACCCAATCAAAGCAGACTCTCGTTCATCTAAAGAACCCTAAAAAACCTTTTCTGGGTCCAAGACTGCAAAGCGATCGAGACAAGGATGAAAGCACTGTCCAGCGTGACAAAACCAGAAAAAGGCTTCTCTTTGAACTGCGCTCACCATCAACCACAAGTAATGAGAAACGAGACACAAAAACCTGCACCATGCAGCTTAATGGAGCAAAGCTCCCCTAAAGCTGCCTCTCCAATTCTAATTTCACAAGCTCGAACACCATCTCTTCTTCATCACCTATAAACTCGACCCCTAATTTCTTTCCCATCTTAACCGTATCTCTTGCTTCCTTTTTTGTAGCTTGCATCCTTGCAATATCCGAATCAATAGGCGAGTAATCCATTATCTCACTCGGGACGTTTTCTTCCCCTACCTTTTTGCACTTTTTTAAGGCACGATCTCTCCTTTTCTTCTCATTAACCGAGAGAACCTTATCCTGCAACTCAACGATCGATACAAATTTCCTTTTAACTTTAAAATCCAAAAGTTCAGGGAACAAACTCACATTCTCTTGATCAGCTTTAGCTTCACTTTCCCCATACAACGCGTCTGTATTACCATTTGCCATGTCCACTTTCCTTGCCCAAGTCACCTCTTCTTTTGAACTCGGGACCATTTCAAACTCCACCTCAGCAATCTGGCTGCCTAAACCCATGTTCAGGATGCCGCCCAAAGCATGATTGGTAACCACCTCACGTTCTCCATCTTTAACCACATTCAAGGAAGACTTTGGATCGACATTACCATCTCATTTCTCCTCCGCCCTCAATGAAGCAGAAGGATAAACATTACCCGACAGAAGAAGGGTTGAACCATCAATATTTTCCAAAAGATGCAAGCTCGAATTATCCCCTGGGTCAACAAAAGAGGTAGCAAGAAAATCCTCTGAACACCTCAAGCCTTGAGCTTCTTTAAAAGCTGCCCTACAACAGATTACAACCTTCTTCTCAGCCTTATTTCCTGCTTCCTCAAACAACACACAATCTCCTGGGTTTTGTGGCTCAAAGTTTCCACTTTTAGCAAAAGCTTCAATCTCGAAAGCTTCCTTAGTACTAGGTTTCTCTTGATCATTCAAAGCATTTGTCCTCTTCTCATTAATGCCCCCTACACACATCCCAAACGAGTCACCACTTTTGCTATCATCGACACGAGACTCAGAAAAGCTCTAATGGCCTGATCCTTGGTTCTTCATTGAGCAATCTGCCTTATCAATCGAACCAGAAAAATAAGAAGCCGATTCAGAGACCGAGATGACAAAGATTTCCCTCCCAACTTCAAGCTCAATAAGCTCTTCAACTCTCAATTTCTGTTTGGTAGAGATAAGCATTGGCATTTTCTCACAATTAGAGATCTGGTTAAGATTTTCTCCCATTGCCACAAGTGAGCCCCAAGATTCGGAAATCCTCTTAAACCTTGTGAGGTTCCAGCTGTGGAGCGGTATACCAGTTACCTCCACCCACACAGTTCTCTCTTCCACTCGAATCGAACTCGACCAAAACCTGACTTCCAATGAAGATTTCTTTTAACAAAGACCATTCATGCTTCTCTAGGAGGTAAAGAAGCTCTTCATCCTCTATATTCATGATAAAAAACCTGTTGCCCATGCGTTTAATCCCTAAGTGCCTAAGACCCCAAGCATGGAGTCTTCTCTTCACCTCTTCCGTGCTGCAATCATTTTCCATTACACCACCACACTTTTATTAAGCTTCCCAATAATTTCCTCCTCGACATGACCTTGGACTTTTCTTACCCGAGCTTTTTGAGAGTCAACATCTCCTATCTTCCATGGGGCAGGAGAATCACCCTTAACAGACAATGAAAGCTTCTCCTTTGTCTCCAACCTAGCTGCAAATAGAGCCTTAGTCGTGGGACGAGACAATGAAGGGCATGCGTTCCTCCAGCGGGACGGTCGATCGATGAAAAGAGCAAAACCGATTGGGTGGCCAAAGCTACATGTTTAGGCTTGTGCCCAACTAATTGGATGGATTCCTCACCTGCTGCCCTATGTAATTTGTTGTAGGTTTTAAAATGATTTTCAATGCTAAAAAACTTAGGTTGGATATTATTATTGAATTCGATTGCTGAATATTGTCATATATTATTTCCTTGGGGTTATATTATATCAAAACTAAGTACTCTTCCAGGAATAATGTTTCCATTGAGCCCGTGTTTGATGTTTCCTCGGGGTTATATTCTATCAAAACTAAGTACCTGAAATCTTCAAGAGACCTAAATCCCTTGACTTTTAGGTCAAAATTAGATAAGTTTCATAGGTGGGAGTCTATCAAACCTTATCCTCGAAGTATCTTCGCCATGAGAAATGCAAAGGTGGTTCTTCTACTTGTGGGTCGGTAGCAAATCCTCAAGTTTGTGGTGATTCTTGCAAAGTCTCGCCTTTGTCTCCGAAGGCTGTGTCAGATCAAGTGGTTTAAGGAGCCAAAGAGTCACTAGGTTTCTGCAATAGCTTGGGTTACACTTTGATGCTACAAGTGAGGTTGTGACTCATTATTTTGCTGAGACTGAAGTGGAAACCTGCTCTCAGTGTTAAGTGTTTGCGAGTTATTTGGTGAGACATTTTTATTCCTATGAATCGTTGTCTTTTTCTTTCTTGAAATGTGAGGGGCTGGGAAAATTTGAGAAAAAATGTATGTTAAAAGGGTTTTTGTGTCCAAAAAGGCTATAGTAATTTTCATTCAAGAATCTAAACTTCAAGTTGTGGACGAGAAGTTGATTGGGAAAATCTGCGGTAAAAAACAGCTATAATTTCACCTTCTCTCCATCCTTAGGTTCTTCTGGTGGTTTAATTTCAATTTGGAATCCTTCTTTTTCAGTTGTGAATCTAATTATAGCTATCCCAACTTCATTATTTCTTTGAGGAAAATATCTCAACTTGACTTCAGATGCTTGTTGGTTAATGTCTATGCCCCTAATGAGACCTTCGAGAGGTAAGTGATGTTTTTCTTAATTAAGTTCACTTTTAACTAGATTCATTATGCCCATTTTACTAGGAGGGGACTTTAATACGGTTCGTGTTGTTGAAGAAAAGATGGGTGCACTTTTAATGACTTTATTGACTCGTTGTCTTTGGTGGATCTGCCATTACAAGGAGGGAAGTTTACCTGGTCAAATTTCAGGTAAGTTGCTTCTTTTTGTCGGCTTGACCATTTTCTACTATCGTTGAAGCTTTTGGATAATAGTATGACTTGGTGTAGTTGGTTTTTCCTAAAAGTCTGTCTGATCATAACCCAATCAGTTTATCAATTCTTGTTTATGATTGGGGATCAAAGCCTTTCAAATGGTTTTCTTATCTAGAGGATGCTATTAAATATATGAAGAAAATTCAACAAGTCTGTGTTGATGCAAAGGGTTTGGGTATTGAGGGTATTCTAAATCGATCCAAAGAGTCCTCTAAGATTTGGGTGTCGAGCTTGAATGATGCATAGGGGGAATTCATCCAGGACCTTGAGAAGAGATGCTTTGATTTGGAGCTTTCTATTTCGTCTAGGAGTAACAATTCTAATGCTTACTCTGATCTGCTATCTTTAAGAGCTCGACTATGGGAACACATTAGAAGAGAAGAAAGAGAGTGGCTTCAAAAGTCTCAATTAAATGGATTGAACGTGGAGATCGAAACACTAGTTTTTTTCATTCCATTGCTTCCAGTAGAAGATGTGCCAATTTTCTCTCTACTCTTACAGTTGGGGAGGTGCAGCTTAGTAGGCCTTCAGAGATCAAAGAGGCTATCGAAAAGCATTTCAAGCTCATTTATAATGAGTTAAAAACTTTAGTTGTCAATAAATTTGACTGTGAGTTTAGTATGTTTTCTGCTTGTGAGGCTACCAGTTTAGAAAAACATTTCTCGAAGAAATATGGTTCGCTCTATCCTCTCTCGATAGATCAAGAGCTCTTGGGCCAGATGGGTTCAATATGAGATTCGTGCAGAAATTCTGGCCATCACTCAAAAACGAGCTTCTTCTCTTTTTCACAAGTTTCTACATTGGAGAGTTATTCGATTATGATTTTAACATATCCTTCATAGTTCTTATTCTGAAATGCCAAAATCTGTAATCTATTGACGAGAATAGACCAATCAGTCTGTTTGGGTGTGTGTACAAGTTGTTGGAAAAAGTTTTGGCTATTAGACTTGGGTTAGCTCTAGCGAAAGTAATCGACCTGACTCAATTTGCGTTTAGCTCAGGGAGACAAATTCTGGATTGTTCGCTTATAGAAAATGAAGTAATAGATCATTCAAGAAGAAATGGTTTAGTCGGTGTCGTCTTCAAGGTTGATTTCAGAAAAGCCTATGATATTGTTGATTGGAGGTTCTTACTATTTATTATGCGAAAAATGAGATTTGGGTCAGTGTGGTGTCAATAGATTTTTGAGTGTATATTTAAAGCTTCTATATTTATTCTGGTTAATGGATCTCCCTCTAAGGCTTTCTCTATTCGTCGTGGGCTGCGTCAAGGCTGCCTTATGCCCCCTTTATTATATAACATAGTTGTAGAAGAGCTTAGTGTTTTATTATCCAAGGTTGTCTCTAGAGGTTTCTTCAATGGCATAGTTATTGGAAACAATTCTATTGAAGTGTTCAATCTCCAGTTCGCTGACGACATAATCTTATTTTGTGGAGCGAGTGAAGCACATATTAGGAATGTTGTCCGAGTTCTACGAGGATTTGAGATTTCTTCAAGGCTCAAGTTAAACCTTATTAAGTCAAGGTTGCTGGGCATTAATATGGAGAACTTTCTGGTGGATCGCTGAGTTGTTTTATTTCATTGTCATAGTGATAAGTTTCCTTATCAATATCTTGGGCTACCATTAGAAGCATCTAAAAAATCGATTCAACTTTGGCATCCTGTTGTGGAAAATGTTAAATCTAAATTATTCGGATAGAAGTCTAAAAAGATGTCAATTGGCGGTCAGATTACCTTTGTCAAGTCAGTTCTATCAAATCTGTCGATATATTTTATGTCTATCTTTCCTATGCCAACTTTGATTAGCTCACTGCTATCCCGGTTGGTCTCCAAATTCTTGTAGGGATCTTTGGATCGAAGAGCAATTCATTGGGTTAGTTGGGAATCCTTATGCCTCCCCAAGCCTTGTGGTGACCTTGGTTTAGTTGATTTTAAAGTTAAAAATAAGGCACTTCTCAATAAATGGTGTTGGTGGTTTGAAACTGAGCCGAAAAGCCTTTGGCTTAAGGTGCTTGCTACCAAATATGAACGTAATTCCTTGTCGTTGTTGTCGTTGAACCTTAGATTGGCAAATAAATCTTGGATTTGGAAACATATTATTTCACCTCTCTCAGATACCAACAATATTTTTACTCGAAACATTATGGTGGCTATTGGTGATGGCTCACGAGTCCAATTTTGGTCTAATTGCTGGGTTGGGCCAACCCCTTTGAAGATAGTCTATCTGAGAATTTACGCATTGGCTATAAAAAAATCAAGATTTGTTGCGAATTTTGGGTCTTCTATTTAATTGGGAAATTGAGGTTTGTGAGTCTTTTATGGACTCGATTAATGGAATTAAACCTACCTTGCCAAAAGAAAATAGCCTTAGATGGATCGGTTCCTCTAATGGCGTGTACCCCTCTAGATCATATTGTGAATCTTCGATTTCTAATAACATTTTGAAAGATGCTGTGTGAAAAAAAGTTTGGGCAAACATCGCTCCTCCTAAGGTGGAGGCTTTTATATGGAAAGTTGTTCTTGGAAGAATCCCTACTTCGATTGAGCTTGCAAAGCGTGGGAGTCTACATAATCAAGTTCCCTCTTGTATTATGTGTAGATTGGATGAAGAAAATGTTAATCACCTTTTTTGTCACTGTCTGATATCTTGGAGTTTATGGTCTAAGTGGTGTGGTATTTGGCGAATTTATTTTGTTATGCATGTATATTTTAAATAATGGTTAAACCAATGGTGTGTTCTTGATAAATCTTTCAAGTCTAATGCTAGGTGGATGATGTGTTTTTTAATATTTTTTTGGTCCATATGGATACATAGAAACGAGGTAGTCTTTAAAGGCTCTAAGGTTGATCCGATTTAGCTTTTTGACCTCTGCGTGCTCAGACTCAGACGGAGGAGCAAAGCGAAATGGCTATTCGCGGTCATGTCTACTAATCATTTAATTCAATGTCCTAGTTTGTTCCAAGGTGTTATCACTGATCGTTCTTCCTCTCATGGAAGTGGGTGAGTCAAGCCGTCATTAGCTTCAGTAAAATTTAATGTGGATGGTGCAGTATGCGGGGGGGGGGGGAGGTCAGTAAAACCGGCATTGGTGGCATTCTTCGGGACTCTAAGGCTGTGGGTTTTCTGGATGCTACGACTGCAGAGTTATTGGCTATCAAAGAGGCATGCTCATTGTTTCGATCTTCCCCCTGGTATAATTCCCATCGCCTAATTATTGAATGTGGTTGTGCTATGGTGGTTGAGTGGTTCTTCCACCTTGTTAAGGCTCATGCTATTTTAAGACAACACTTACATGATTGCCGAGTTTTTTGTGACATCTGTGCTTGGAGTATTCAAGAGATATCTTACAATAGTAATTTTTCCACTGATTTGCTAGCCAAGCATGAGATTTCCAGATTTAAAGACCACCTCTTTATTTCCCCATGTTAAGGAGGTGTGTGTTACTAGCAAGGTCATTATACTTCTGGTGGTTATGCGTAGTGCATTGTTGTTTAGATTTTATGTAATGTTTATTTGCTGGCTGCACATGGGAGTTTGTTTCGCTAGGTGCGTCTTGTCTGTGTAGTGGTTCCTTTGTTGTTTTGATCTGTCTTTACACTGACATGTTGCACTCTTTTTTGTCCGTTTAGGGTTAGGGAGTTTTTTAACGAGGCACATGTCAGTGTTGAACTGTGAAAACTATGTTTGATTTTGATATAATTAAATCGTTAAGGATCAAATTGAAAAACTTGAAATTATTTTCTAAGTCCCTTAATAAGTTTTAAATCACCAACACTTTAAAACTGATTTGAAAAACTCAAACTCCAAATATCTTCTAAGTGTTCCAAGGCCAAAGTGTTCAAAACCATCCATGTGTATCGATACACTTCCAGCTGTATCGATACCTTTTTTACGAAGTTGGCTACTGGAAGGGCGCGTTTCGATACGCCCTTAACCGTATCGAAACATCGTATCAAAACAGATTCCATCTGTATCGATACGCTCCTCTGTAAAAAGTGAAGGAGTTTGAATGGTGTACCGATATGGCTTCACCTGTATCGATACGATTTTAATTAAAATTTTAATTCGAATTGTTTCAAATGCTTTCGACCATTGATGTCAGTTGTTAGGTAACCAATATTTAAAATGGAAGTTGACCCGTATCGATACGGTAAACCCTTGTATCAAAACGGAAACTTCCAGTGAGCTAAGTTGAGAAAAAAGTATCGATACAGTCTTACCCGTTTCGATACACTCCCCGTCTCGTACAGATACGCCTTCGTGCATTTCAATACCCCTCTTTATTATGTACAACAATTCTTTCTTTTTTGAGACTGGTATCGATACGGCTCCCCGTGTACCGATACAGATAGCTACAGAAGTGCATTTATGGTGGAAAGAGAGGGTACCAACGGCTCTATTCAATTTCCCAACCACCCAAACGACTAGAATTGATAGAGGAGGTATAAATTGAAGCTCTTTGAAGACCAACAACAACTATTGAATTAAAGACAAACATTCAAGCAAAAATCCAACCTCAAGTGTGCCTAATTTCCAATCTCTTGTAATTCCCAAATTGTGTTGTATCCAATTCTTATTCTATCTTCAAATTTGGGTTGAGTGTTGTACTCCAAGGGACAAATTTGTATTTGAGAGATATACTTCTTGTCCAATTTCTTCTTTGATTATTTGTGAGGGTTTGGTCAAATTTTGGGTAGAAAATTTGACCGGTTGTGTAAAGGTTACCTCCTAAGCCTTGAAAAGGGGAAGAACAAATAGTGAATTGTTGAAATCCTTAGTGGTAGCTAAGGTAGTGGATGTAGAGTTCATTTGGAACTTGAACCACTCTAAAATCCCTTGTTCTTTATTTTTAAATTGCTCTTTCACTCCACAAAGTTTTTAAATCCCAATTCACCCCATCTTGGTCTTGATCATTTAATCGATCCACTCAACAATTGGTATCATAGCCTACCTCTTTGAAGGATTCACAACCACAAGAGGAGTTCCTAGGAAGAGTGAGATCAACAAAAACCAAGCCATGGATTCTACCTCCGATTCAATTATGTATGAGTCACAATCTACTACAAAGCCACCATTCTTTAATTGTGACAACTATCTTTTTTAGAAGAATAGGATGCGCCTCTTCATGAAGTCCAATGATTATTTGGTGTGGGATGTCATTGAAGATGATCCTTACATTCCATTGAAGCAAGACAATGAAGGAAAGATGGTCTTGAAGAAAAAGATAGAGATGAGTGAAGATGAAAGGAAGAAGATTCAAATAAATGACAAAGCTCTTCACATGCTCTTTTGTTCATTTGGACCCGACATCTATTCCAAAGTCTCATCCATTGAGAGTGCCAAGGAAGTATGGGATACTCTTGAGACCACCTATGAAGGAACCAATGATGTGAAGGAAACCAAGATTGGAATTCTCAATCTTAGCTATGAGAATTTCAAGATGGAGTCCGACGAAACGGTGTCCAAGATGTTTGATCGCTTCTCAACCATTGTCAATGGGCTCAAAGGATTTGGAGAGACGATTCCAGAAGACAAGCTTGTCCAGAAGCTACTTTACTCACTTCCCGAATCTTGGGATGGGAAGAGAACCGCCATCATAGAGGCCAAAAATTTGAAGACTCTAAAGCTTGATGAGCTAGTGGGTTCTCTCCTCACTCATGAGATTATGAAGCAAGGAAGGGAAGACGAGAAGAAGAAGGAAGAGAAGAGAGTAGAGAAGCTAGAGGTGGAAAAGAAGAAGAAAACGGAAATAGCCCTCAAAGCTTCATTACTTGAGGAAAGCTCTTCTAGTGAGGAGGACGATCTTGAAGAATTGGCTATGATAGCCAAGAAGTTCTCTTGATTCATGAGGTCCAATCGTGGAAGAAAAATTCAAAGGAAGATGGACTTCAAAGGTAAAAACAAAGAAGAAGCGAGGGATCAAATCATTTGCTTCGAGTGCAATAAACCCGGCCACATTCGTTCGGAGTGCCCTCAACTCAAGAAGAAGGGCTTTGAGAAGAAGAAGAAGCTCAAAGCTAAGCTTGCTACTTGGAGTGATGAGGAGTCATCCGAGGATGACGAACAAGAAGTGGCCAACCTTTGCCTCATGGCACTTGAGGAAGATTCCTCCATGGTAACCTCTAACTCATCATCTTTAGATTTTACATATGATGAATTAAATAATGCATATGATGAGTTGCAAGAGGTCTATGATGAATTAGTCGAGAAATACAAAGAGTCGGTCATTAGGAATAAAAAAATCATTTTGGAATTAAAAGATAAAAATGACTCTCTTTCTCAAGCTAATTTAAAATTTGAGAAAAAGATTTTAGGGTTGAAAGGTGAACTAAAATTCATCCAAGATGAAAATGTTGACCTTAATAATCTTATTTCTCAATGCAATAGTGAACACCAAAAGGTGTTAGGTGAGCTTAACAAGCTCAAAGAGTCTTTTAAATATGTTGGTAGTGTGAAGCATGAAATAGGTGAATCTTCAAAAACAAACCAACCTAGGAAAAAGACTAATAACTACAAACAAAGTAGCTTTCTTAGACATAGTAGAACTAAAAGGATTAGAAGTGTATGGGTTCCTAAGAACTTGTAAATCAAATAACATTGTTGCTATGTCATCTTGGATTCCTAAGGGAACCAAGTTATTGGGAGTTAACACTCGTGGACCCAAAATGATTTGGGTACCAAAAACAAAAGTTTAATATCTTTGTTTGTTGGGGGAGCATTGCTACATGGCCAAAGCACAAAGTCAAAACTCATTGTACCTTGATAGTGGATACTCGAGGCATATGACCGGAGACAAGAGTAGATTCATAGATCTAAAGACAAAAAGTGGAGGAGTGGTGACATTTGGTGACAACTCCAAAGGCCATATTAAAGGTATTGGCTCCATAGGTAATCACTCTACTATTCTTATTGAAAATGTCTTGTATGTCGATAGTCTTAAACACAATTTGTTGAGCATAAGTCAATTGTGTGATAAAGGATTTAATGTTTTATTTGATAAAAATGGATGCAAAATTGTTGACATTAAATCTAATAATATTATGCTCATAGGTCATCGCATAGGTAACATTTACATGGTGCATCTAGATGACATACATACATCTCATGCATGTTTAGTAGCTCAAAATGAAAATGATGCATGGTTGTGGCATAGGAAACTAGGACATGCTAGCATTAGTGTTTTAGAAAAAATAGTTTCCCTTGATCTAGTTAGAGGTTTACCCAAGATTAAGTTCTCAAACGATAAAATTTGTGATGCATGCTCTAAGGGTAAACAACATAAGTCTTCCTTTAAATCCATTAATGATGTTTCTACAAGTAGATGTTTACAACTTATCCATATGGACTTATTTGGGCCAATTAGAACTATGAGCTTGGGTGGTAAATCTTATGCATTTGTTCTTGTAGATGATTTTTCTATATTTACTTGGGTTCTATTTTTAAGTACTAAAGATGAGGCTTTAGAAAAATTCATCACATTTTCAAAACTAACCCAAAATGATCTTGAACTCAAAATTTCCCATATTAGGAGTGATCATGGAATCGGATTTCAAAACTCAGGGTTTGAAGAGTTTTTAAATGAAAATGGTATTAGCCACAATTTTTCGGCTCCTCGAACTCCTCAACAAAATGGGGTAGTTGAGAGGAAAAATAGAACTTTACAAGAAATGGCTAGAACCATGCTTTGTGAAAATAATTTACCTAAATATTTTTGGGCGGAAGCCACAAACACCGCTTGCTATATTGTTAACCGAGTAATGATTAGGCCAATTTTAAAGAAAACACCTTATGCGATTTTAAAATCTAAAAAGCCTAACATTAGCTATTTTCATCCTTTTGGTTGCAAGTGTTTTGTTTTAAATAATGGAAAAGACAACTTAGGTAAATTTGATGTAAAAAGTGATGAAGCTATTTTCATAGGATACTCTTTAACCTCTAAAGCCTATCGAGTATTTAACAAGAGAACTTTAGTAGTAGAAGAATCTATACATGTTGTATTCGATGATAACCTCCTTCCAAGGAAGGATTCTTGTGATGATGATGATGTAGGAATCATAAATTCCTTTGATGGAGGACAAACTTCAAAGGAGGATGAGATTCCAACAAAAGAAGAGGACACACAAGATCCACCTCTTGAAGCCTTGAAGGACTTGGCTCTTGAGGGAAAGTAAGTGAGCTACCCAAGGGAGTTCAACTATGTCAAAGATGGTGAAATCTTGGGTGATCCATTCAAGGGGGTAACCACTCGATCTTCTCTTAGACTAATGGGTCATGTTGCATTTATCTCATGCATAGAGCCTAAGAATATAAAAAAAGCATTGAAAGATGATTTTCGGATTATGGCTTGCAAGAAGAGTTAAATCAATTTAAGAGAAGTAACGTTTGGACATTAGTTGATAGGCCTAGTAATCAATCTACCATAGGAACTAAATGGGTCTTTAGTAACAAACTAGATGAGAGTAGTAACATTGTGAGAAATAAAGCTAGACTAGTAGTACAAGGTTACACTCAAGAGGAGAGAATAGATTTTGATGAAACCTATGCACCCGTAGCTAGAATGGAAGCCATTAGGATGTTGCTTGCATATGCATGTTATCATGATTTCAAGGTTTTTCAAATGGATGTTAAAAGTGCGTTTTTAAATGGTTTTATAAATGAGGAAGTGTATGTGGAACAACCACCGGGCTTTGAGGACTCAAAATTTCCAAATCATGTTTTCAAATTCACTAAATCTCTTTATGGTTTAAAACAAGCTCCTAGAGATTGGTATGAAAGACTTTCAAACTTTTTAATTGAAAAAGGTTTTGAAAAAGGCAAGGTGGACACTACACTTTTTATAAAAAGGTATAAAAATGACATCTTAGTAGTACAAATTTATGTTGATGATATTATTTTTGGTTCTACTAACGAATGTCATTGCAAAGAGTTTGCTAAGCTAATGCAAGGTGAATTCGAGATGAGCATGATGGGGGATCTCTCATTCTTTTTGGGACTCCAAATCAAGTAAAGGAAGGATGGCACCTTCATCAATCAAGTAAAGTACATAAAGGATATGCTCAAGAAGTTTGGCTTGGAGAATGCAAAGCCTCAAGCCACACCTATGAGCTCATCTACAAAGCCTGACAAAGATGAAGGAGGTAAGTGTGTTGACTCTAAGCTTTACCGTTCTATGATTGAATCATTGCTTTACCTTACCGCAAGTAGACCGAATATCTTGTTTAGTGTTTTCTTGTGTGCTAGGTTTCAAGCTAGTCCTAGAGAGTCTCACCTTATAGCCGTTAAGAGAATCTTTAGGTACCTTAAAGATACTCCTTGTTTAGGTCTTTGGTACCCTAGAGACTCCACCTTCAACCTTCATGCTTATTCGGATGCGGATTATGGGGGGTGCAAAATTGATAGGAAAAGTACTTCGGGGACTTGTCAATTCCTAGGTAGTATGCTCATATCTTGGTTCTCTAAGAAACAAAATAGTGTAGCCTTATCTACCACCTAAGCCGAGTACATATCCTTAAAGAGTTGTTGTGCTCAAGTCCTTTGGATGAAGCAACAACTCTTAGATTATGGTATTAAAGTTGAAACCATACCCTTTAAGTATGATAACACTAGTGCCATATGTTTGATAAAAAATCCCATCCAACACTCTAGAACCAAACACATAGAAATAAAGCATCATTTCATTAGAGATCATGTCCTTAAAGAAGATGTTGTTATAGAGTATGTTGACACCTTAAATCAATTAGCAGACATATTTACAAAACCTTTAGACAAAGAGCATTTTTGGTCCCTTAGGAGAGAATTAGGTCTAACTACTCTATCTTGACCTTTAGGACCTCTTTTGTGCTTAAAATTTCTTAATCTTGTGAAATTGCATGTTTGTGTGTTGTAACTCTTGAAAATATCCATGCCTATAGCTAGGGGGAGTATGATTCTATTAAAATATGCTTTGAACTGCTCATTCATCTTTTGCATTCCTTTAGGAGGTGTTAGAATCGAGCTTATGATTGTTCTTTAGGCCTAAAATATATTTTTGGGCTTATGGTATCGATACGGCCATACGCGTATCGATACATGTACTTCATTAGTTTCCCAGAATACATTTTGCCTTAAACAAGTATCGATACGGTTAAACCCGTTTCGATATGAGCTTCAATCGTTTCGATACGGATTGCATTTGTTTCGATACGATCCTTCAACATGCATTTTATGGGAATTATGTTTTTACCCCCGTATCGATACACCCTCAGACGTATCGATACACGATTGCGCAGACTACTTTAATTTGGCATTTAAAGTCTTCAACTTTTACCAAAACTAAAATTCTCAAAACCCTAAAACCCTAGCCGTTTTCAGCCTATAAATAGCCTCTTCCTCCCTCATATTTTCACACCACAACTCAAAAACATCAAGAGACTTTTTTTCATCAATTTGGTGCTACGCTTTTCTTCCATTCTTCTCTAATCACTATTAAGGTAAAACCCTTTCTTTTTATTTTTTTTTATTTTTTTATTTTCGTTTTCAAATTTTTTGTATCGTTTTTATGTTTATCTTCTTAAACAAAACTTGTTTTTCAAAATTTCGATCTAAATTTTCTTTTGTAAATTTTTTTTACCTTGATTTTTGATCTTTCAATGAGTTAAATGAAGAGATCGTACTTTGGTTTTAATCTTTTATGCTAATGCCAAATGTTGTGCTAATCGTGATGGGGTTGTTACCTCGGTTAATTCCTATCTCATGGGCAAGAAAATCACTATAGATGTAAACTCTATTTGTGAGGTCTTTAAGTTGGAGGATGAAGGCCTTGATGATAAGAATGCTTTAGGCCATGTTCTTAGTGGTTCCGTCACCGCCCTAAATGCTCAAGATCGGATCCTCCATTTGATGGTTTCTTGGTGGCTTAGGCCTTCCGGAGGAAAGTACTCTACTATCCGTCAAGTGGATGACTTTTGGATTCGATGTTTCCGTGAGAGAAAACGTCCAAACCTTGCTCGTATCATGTTTGCGGAGATCGTTTATCTTGTGCAACATCGCCACACTACTCTTGTCACTTCCTTCACCTGTGGTACGACCCTAAGCTATTTCTTTATACAAAAGGAAATTGATTGCTCGCATGACTTCCCAACTCCCCTCACCGATCCCATTGATGGACGCTCTCTTGCAAGGGGTAAGTTCCATTATTTTAATGGTAGTTGGTTACGTCTATCCGAGCTTCCTACCGAGGACGCGGAACAATTGGAAAATCCTCAAGGTGAACAAGTTCCTCAAGCTCCTCCACCTCATCCTCAACCTTTCATGGATGCTCTAATGACTTTCCTTAATGAGCAATTCACGGGATTGCGTGCAGAGATGGCTTCTGGGTTTACAACGATTGATACTCGTTTGATGAATGTGGAGAACCGCCTCACAACTCTTGAAAGCGATCACAATTCTATGAATATCTCTCTCACCA
This sequence comes from Hibiscus tridactylites, assembly GCA_958450335.1. Lineage (NCBI taxonomy): Eukaryota > Viridiplantae > Streptophyta > Magnoliopsida > Malvales > Malvaceae > Hibiscus > Hibiscus tridactylites. The sequence goes on from OY288287.1 coordinate 10,911,192, forward strand.
CTTTCCATGATGAGTGGCGTAATAGCATGAGGAATGATGATCCAATTGTGGATGAAGATGAAGATGATGAAGAAGGCGATGATGATGCCTAGTAGCTTCTCCTTGCATTCCATGCATATCATCTAGGGTATTTTGTTTATGCACCTTTGTTTCATGTTTTTAGGATTAAGTTTACTTTATTTTAAACCTATGCTTTGATTTTCTGTTATTTTGGATTTTTAAGTTGATGTTTTGCTTTATTTTGAACTTAATGATAATTATGTTGCTTGCTTATTTATACCTTTGCCTAAGTTATGCACTTTACATTGTCTCAATTATTTTTGATCTAACAAAAAGGGGGAGAGGGAAGCTCACAACACTTAAAAATTTTGATTTTCAACTTAAAAGTTACCTAGCTCATATTAAGGGGGAGTTAATTTTGCAAAGTTTTTCAAAGTGTCAAAAATTTCAAGTTTTGGTTTTGTTATATCAAAAAAGGGGATATTGTGAAACCTATGTTTGATTTTGATATAATTAAATCGTTAAGGATCAAAATGAAAAACTTGAAATTGTTTTCTAAGTCCCTTAATAAGTTTTAAATCACCAACACTTTAAAACTGATTTGAAAAACTCAAACTCCAAATATCTTCTAAGTGTTCCAAGGCCAAAGTGTTCAAAACCATCTAGGTGTATCGATACGCTTTCAGCCGTATCGATACCTTTTTTACAAAGTTGGCTACTGGAAGGACGCGTTTCGATACGCTCTTAACCGTATCGAAACAACGTATCGAAACAGATTCCATCTGTATCGATACGCCCCTCTGTAAAAAGTGAAGGAGTTTGAATGGTGTACCGATAGGGCTTTACCCGTATCGATACGGTTTTAATTAAATTTTTAATTCAAATTGTTTTAAATGCTTTCGACTGTTGGTGTCAGTTGTTAGGTAACCAATATCTAAAATGGCAGTTGACACGTATCGATACGGTAAACCCTCGTATCGATACAGAAACTTCCAGTGAGCTAAGTTGAGAAAAAGGTATCGATACGGTCTTACCCGTTTCGATACACTCCCTGTCATGTACCGATACGCCTTTGTGCGTTTCGATACCCCTTCTTTATTATGTACAACGACTCTTTCTTTTTTGAGACAGATATCGATACGGCTCCCCGTGTACCGATACAGATAGCTGCAGAAGTGCATTTATGGTGGAAATAGAGGGTCCCAACGGCTCTATTCAATTCCCCAACCACCCAAACGGCTAGAATTGATAGAGGAGGTATAAATTGAAGCTCTTTGAAGACCAACAACAACTATTGAATTAAAGACAAACATTCAAGAAAAAATCCAACCTCAAGTGTGCCTAATTTCCAATCTCTTGTAATTCCAAAATTGTGTTGTATTCAATTCTTATTCTATCTTCAAATTTGGGTTGAGTGTTGTACTTCAAGGGAAAAATTTGTATTTGAGAGATATACTTCTTGTCCAATTTCTTCTTTGATTATTTGTGAGGGTTTGGTCAAATTTTGGGTAGAAAATTTGACCGGTTGTGTAAAGGTTACCTCCTAAGCCTTGAAAAGGGGAAGAACAAATAGTGAATTATTGAAATCCTTAGTGGTAGCTAAGGTAGTGGATGTAGAGTTCATTTGGAACTTGAACCGCTTAAAATCCCGTGTTCTTCATTTTTAAATTTCCCTTTCACTCCACAAAGTTTTTAAATCCCAATTCACCCCCTCTTGGTCTTGATCATTCAATCGATCCACTCAACATGAACTTTGTTCGATCATCCTTTGAATCCAAAAAAAAATCAACTAGTCTAGTTTTGTCACTAAGGGTGCTAGCATCTCAACTTCTCTTCCTTATGCTTGTGTCCTTAGTCACATATTTAGGAAGAATGAAGTTGGTGTCTTAACAAAACTTAAATTATTTGTATTTTCAGTTGAGGGTCGCTCTTGTGACCTCTTAAATCCGTTAAATCTTTCGAGTGGGGTTTACGGTGTTAAAAAATATCAGAATTGTTGACTGAATTAAAAAGTATAGTTATAAACTAGGGAAAAAGGATAAAAGTGTTAATTTGGGGGAAAATTTCAAGTATAGGGGCCAATTTAGTAATTAGAATTTTTGATTTTGCCAAATCAATTTTTAACGGAGGAATAATGGAAATGTAATGATGGATGAGTCGCTAAATACAAATTCTACAATGATTAATTTACTCAGTTTTAGTAGAGGAATGAAAATACAATCAATCACTTAGTATATGGATTTCTGTGATACTTTTACCGATATTTGTGAGACAAAAAGAAATTATATTATGGTACTTCCCACCACGTTATCTATATGACAAACTAATAAAATGTATATATTTTATTAATTTTTTATCTTATATTTTTATTAAGTCAATCTTCAATCATATTTACCGAAAATCAAATTTAAAAACAATTTTTATCAAGTGAATCTTCACTTAGTTAAAAGGTGACATAAAAAAGTTGATGAAATAGATACATCTTATTGGTTGGTCTCATAAATGACGTAGCGGAAAAGACTCGTGATATAATTTCTCGTGAGGTAAGGAGAAATTCGTGAGACAAGACACATTTTTAGAATTTTTGTGGTATAATTATGACAAGAATCAAAGTGATTTTTGAGTTTTTTTTTTTAAATGAGCGAGATCTTTATCAATCAACAAACACATCATCTTGTCTTTAATCTTTTATCTTCCACACCTCTTTCACCCAAAATCACACTTCTCCACCACTTGGCAAGTAAAAACGTTTGAAGGAATCGAGAACCGAACATCTCAACAATATCATCAACATAAATTTGAACTACTAAAGATGTCTTTGCCATTTCTTTTAATAAATAGTGTAGTGTCCACCTTTTTTTGAAATCTTTTTCAATCAAAAAGCTTGAAAGCCTTTCATACCAAGCTCTAGGAGCTTGTTTCAAATCGTATAAAGCTTTAGTAAATTTAAAAACATGGTTTAGAAATTTAGGATCTTCAAAATTGGGTTGTTGTTCCATATAAACTTCTTCATTTATAAAACCATTTAAGAGTGCACTCTTGGCATCCATTTGAAAAAGCTTGAATTTATGATAACATGCAAATGCACGAAGCATCCTAATGGCTTCCATCCTAGCTACGAGTGAATATGTTTCCTTAAAATTGATTCCTTCTTATTGAGTGTAACCTTGAGCAACAAGTCTAGCCTTGTTTCTCACTATGTTACCACTCTCATCTAGTTTGTTTCTTAAAACCCATTTAGTCCCTATAGTAGATTTATTACTATGTCTATCAACTAATATCTGAACTTGACTCCTCTCAAATTGATTTAACTCTTCTTGCATGGCCAATATTCAAAAATCATCATTTAATACTTCTTGATATTCTTAGGCTCTATGCATGAAATGAATGCAACATTATTCATAAGTTTAAGATATGATCTAGTGGTTACCCCTTTGGATAGATCACCCAGAATCTCACCACCTTTGACATGGTTGTACTCTCTTGGGTAGCTCACTTCCTTTTCCTCTAGAGTCATGTCCTTTAAGGCTTCTAGAGGTGGATCTTGTGCTTCTTCATCTTTGCTTGGAACCTCATCCACCTTTGATGATTGTCCACCATCATTGACTTCAATGATTCTTACATCATCATCATCATCATAAGAATTCTTCATTGGAAGGAGGTTATCATTGAAAACCACATGAATAGACTCTTCAACAACTAATGTTCTCTTGTTAAATACACGATAGGCTTTAGCGTTTAAAAGAGTAACCTAGAAAATAGCTTCATCACTTTTGGGATTGAATTTGCCTAAATTTTCTTTTCCATTATTTAAAACAAAACACTTGCATCCAGAAGGATGAAAATAGATAATGTTAGGCTTTTTAGATTTTAAAATCTCATAAGATGATTTCTTTAAAATCGTCTTAAGCATTACTAGATTTATAATGTAGCAAGTGTTATTTGTGGCTTCTGCCTAAAAATACATAGGCAAATTATTTTCACAAAGCATGGTTCTAGCCATTTCTTCTAAAGTTCGGTTTTTCCTCTCAACTGCCCCCACTTTGTTGAGGAGTGTGAGGAGTGGAAAAATTATGACTTATACCATTTGAATTACAAAAATCCTCAATTCCCAAGTTTTGAAATTTGGTTTCATGGTCACTTCTAACATGAGAAATCAATTGACCAATATCATTTTGAGTGATTTTTGAAAACTTGATGAATTCTTCTAAAGCCTCATCCTTAATAATTAAGAATAGTACCCCAAGTGTATCTAGGGTAATCATCTACTAAAACAAAAACATATGATTTTCCACCCAAGCTCATTGTCCTAATAGGTCCAAAGAGATCGATATGGATCAATTGTAATACTCTACTAGTTGAAACATCATTAATAGATTTAAAAGATACCTTTTTATGTTTACCCTTAGCTTAAGCATCACAAATTTTATCTAGAGAAAATTTTAGCTTAGGTAAATCTCTTACTAGATCTTGGGAAACCAAATTTTCTAAAACACTCATGCTAGGATGTCTTGGTTTCCTATGCCATAACCATGAATCATATTCATCCTTAGCTACAAAGCATGCATTAGAAATGTTTATGTCCTAGTTTTCAATTGTTGCGTGTTTTGAGTTCTTCGCAATTGGTGCAAGTATACACATCGCAAGTTATAATATAGAAAGATATCATCTCCACATGGATTGGTGTATCTTTAGATTTTAACTTCTTGCACTAAAAAGAGAAATAAAAAAGATAATAGGATTTTTGTGATCAACGAGAATGATAAATTCACAAGTAAATAAAAGAAGATTGTGATTAGAGAAGATAGTAGGTTGAGTTATGGTGATTTGTGGTGTGATGGTTCCATGAATAGTTTGGGCAATCGTTTGCTAAGTCAACTTAATTGTTGTAGCAATTTCTCAACTGCCGAGGCAACTGGTACCTTCCTTGAAAGCTCGACAAAACGTTCTTCAATGTCTCCTTATTATATCTAATCCGAAGAACTAGTCAATTGTGCATGCCTTGGTGACACATCCATGTGCTAACCTTGGCTGAACAACAACCAATCTTGCGCTCCTTTTAGCTGTTGAAATCCAAATCTTATCCCTAAGTTTGATTAACCTTCACTAACGATTAGTTGAGTGAAGATCATGCTCATTTATTTCTATAATCTAACTCTCCCGATATTAGATAAATGGATATCTCTCTAGATCCTCTCCCAATTCACTGAAAATCAATTAAAGAACCAAGAATGAACAAACTTTGAATTAAATTGCAAACTTAAACCTAAACAATCCAAAAGTTTTCACAACCACAAAAACCCAATAACCCAAGCTAATTAAATTTAGTTCATGGTTGTGTATAAAAATAACACAAAATAAAAGTTCTCTAACATGAATCACACGAAAACAATGAGGAAGAAGATGAATTCTACGATCTGCCCTTTTTTCTCCCTAGTCGATCCCTCCTTCTTGTCGCAAGTTGGATATCTATTTAAAGAGATGATCTGATCGGTTGTTTGCTGATACGAGGAGTTGATTCTTGGTGGAATTCCTTGGAGTTAGAATTCCTATCAAACTCTTTTAATTTTGCGGATTATGCTTGTTGATGAGGATGAGTTTAAGTTGGAATTAAGTTGAATAAAAGAAATAATAAATCTCTTTTATTTTTTTATCCACCAAAAACACCTCATAAGTCCGAGTTTAAATCTTCAGAGAACTCTTTGCGTGTAAATACAAGTCTTTGGGATTTATCTTTATCTCTTCGTGCTTTATCTTGAATTATAGGGATTTATCCAGTCATCGTTGCTACGACAATTAGCACGGGAACATCTTCACAATCTTTCCTCCATTTCTACGAAAATTCCCCGTTTGCTATGGCAATTCTGACCTGCACCAAATAATACGCACCATCAGTGTCTTTTCCACAAAAACCAACCAAAATGTGATATTAAGCAAGTTTGCAAAGGAAACTATGAAATCATGCATGAATGTCTAATGATTCAACTAAAATGGGCCTAAGTCTAGCAATAATCATTAGAAAATGGGTAGAAAATATAGTACTTTTACACACTTAACACACCCCCAAGCTCAAACTATTTCTTGTCCTCAAGCAATGCAAAACTAATCATTACCTACCAAGGCTTCTACCATCAAAAACATGCTTCGAACTTGTCTTCAATCCTCATAACCTAGGCACAAGATATGTTCAATTTCAGATAGCACAGAAATTACCCGAAATCAGACTATAATACTCGTGACTATGTGTGTGGAGTTGTGTACAAGTCGGCTACTAGGGTCTTAATGTGAACAATAGGTTTTGTAAATTTAATCCATAGGGTTTTTAAGTTTACTAGAGCCAATTTTAGACACCTCTAGCAAATCAAACAATTTCTTGTTTTAATGTTACTCAACTAGAGCCAATTTTGAGCACCTCTAGTGATTTCTAATGTCCGATAACTAGAGCCAGTTTCAGGCACCTCTAGCAAGAAATTATTTTTAATCCGATTGAGGCTAGAGTCGGATAGGCACCTCTAGCTCAAAATTTTAAGTTCAATTTTTTACCCAATTTTTAAGCAACCTAAGTTCACTAAGTCCCTCGTAATTGACAAGTCACAACATTGTCAGATAATATTCAGCACCATAGTACTATTCTAAGTGCTTTCTATGCAAATCCTAGATTGAAGGATTTTATCAATTAAGTACAATGGCAAAATTTCATCATCAGATATTCAAAAAGTCTAGACAGTTTAATCTGGTAGAAGATATGACAAGCAACTTATGCAAACTCCATGCAAATTATATGATATGAATGCAACTAATGCAACAATCTAAAAATAAAAACAAGACCCCCTCCCCGAAACTCGAGAGAAGCATTGTCCTTAATGCATGTAATTACACAAAATAATAAAAATGAAGCATAATGCGAATAAGTTAATCGGAGAGGTCGTCACCTCGAATGACAAGTTTCCTTCGAGCCGTTGGCTTGGTTCTTTCTCCGGCTCGTGAAGGTTGTTAGCGTGAAGCTTGTGGTGCATTAGGAACCGTAGTTATGGTGAACTCCTCGCTTGATGCATAGTCTTTAGATTCTCGGGCATGGTGGTTGTGAGTCTTGATGTGGAAAAACAAAGAAAACTTAAGAGTTCAAAGATGATGAAAAAGTGAAAAGAAAAGATGGAATAGACGGAAAGGTTTAATGGTGGAGTGGAAATTTGGTAGAATTTATGGATATATAATTGAGAAATGGAAGAAAAGAAAAGGAAGAAATCAATGGTGATTTGCAGAAGTAGACGGCTAGGAAAAATATAAGGGAAGGGTGTATTCGTGGAATTTAAAAGTTTGGGATAAATCCCTAAAAATAAGCTCATTATCCACTTCAAGGGATTGAAATTCCATCTTAAGCCCAACTCCTTCTCTTGAACTCTTATCCTAAAATCCAAACAAAATAAAAAAAAAGATAAATATTAAAGAAGGATAAAATCAAATTCAATAAAAATAAAAGGATAAAGGATAAAAACAAATATAAAAACAAAATTAAAGAAAAGATAAAAACCTAGATTCTAAAAATAACCGAAAATAATTAAAACTATCCTAAAATAAACGGAAATAAAAATAAAAATAAAACTACAAAAAATAAAAAATAAAAACTCTTAGAAAGAGCATTTACATGCATCTCCTAAGAATACAACCTCCTTATCACGAAGAACAGGTGCACCATTATAATTCGTCAAACGTTTTCTGTTATCTTGTCTTCGCAACATCTTTCTTTCGCTTGTTGTGGCAAGTGGTAGTGGCTTTTTATCCAGAATTTCATCATGGATCTTTGGGTTCATGCCTTTCTTGTGCTGCTCTAAGGTGTCGTCAATCAACCTATTTCTCTGCTCAGATTGCAACTCAAAGGACAATGTCACGGTCAAGGTGTTAACCTTTCCCAAATAAGCATAACTCACTTGCCTTGACAGTGAATTGAACTTTAAGGTGGGTGGTTGCTCAATTGAAGTTTTAGGAGAGTTAATTTCCTTACTTGGATAGTCAAAAAATTTGGAATGTTTACACGATTGACTCATGATTTGATTCACTTCTTGTTGGGCTACTTCATTTGGCTCTTGCTCCTCGATGTTCTCAAATTCAGATTCGATGGTCAAATAGTGATTATGCCAATATGTCTCAAGCTCTGCATCAAGGAAATCAACCTTATGGCATTCCTCTGGGTCATCTACGCATTTGAGTGCTTTAAAAACATTGAGTGTGACTTGTTGCTCATTCACCCGCATCGTGAGTTGTCCTTTTTCGACATCGATCAGTGTTCTTCTCGTTGCTAAGAATGGTCTTCCAAGAATGATAGGTGCGAACTCATCTGCTTCACAGTCTACAACAATAAAGTCAGCGGGAAAAATAAATTTATCCACTCTTACTAGAATATCATCGATTTTCCTCTCAGGTTGAATGTAGGATCTATCTGCAAGCTGTAACATGACTATCGTAGGCCTCGCCTTCTCAATCCCTAATCTTTAGAAAAACAAATTTAGGCATTAGGTTTATGCTTGCTCCAAGATCACATAACGTTTTCTCGACATAGTGAATTCCGATTGTACATGGTATTGTAAAACTGTTGGGATATTTAAGTTTGGGTGGCATTTGGTTGTACAATATGGCCATGCAACCCTCCATCACAACAACTAGTGAAAATTCTCCTAGCCTAGTCCTCTTAGAGATAATTTCTTTATGGAACTTAGCATAGTTCGGCATTTGTTCTATCGCCTCAACCAATGGGAAGTTGATGATGACTTGCTTCAAAATATCAAGGAATTTCTTGAACGGTATTTTGTTTCTGTCGCTTCAGCCTCTGTGGGAATGGTGGTGGAATTCAAATCTCTCCATCCTTCCCATCTGTTTTGAATTTGATCGACGAACTTGTCGTGGCATTTGTAATTGTCGAGGCATGTGAACTTGCTGTGGCAATCACCACTTAATCAATATCGGTTGAGGCATTGTTTCTAGATACATCATTCTAGATAGGGGATTGCTCTACTGGTTGAGTGCTCTTTGTGGGTTAAGCATGTTCTTCCTTTAGCTGTCGATCGCTCCGAGTGGTGACTACCTTACATTGCTTGTGGCGTACTCCTTTTGCGACCTTAGTATCGCTGGGTAAACCGCCTAATGGTCTTGTATTCAAGTTTTGAGCGAATTGTCCGACTTGCGTTTCCAAAGACTTTAAGGTTGCCTCCTGGTTCTACAATCTCATCTCAGTCTTATTAATGAAAGCATCAGTTCTTTTCATAAAATTATTATTCTCAGCCATATAAGATTCACTTTTTAGCATGAAAGCATTAAGAGAATTCTCTAAAGACCTAGATGGTGTTGATTCTTGTTGTGGAATCTGTTGTCGTGGCATGTTCTGCTGGAATCTCGATGCTTGTATATTCTGATTGTTTGATTAAGGGTGTTGTTTGGGTTGCTCCATGAGAAATTAGGGTGCTTTCTCTGTGCTGGATTTTATGTGTTGGACATCACGTTGTTGTTCCAGTTGTAGTTTCCAACATAGAAGTTGGACTCTGGGTTCCGCGGACACTCGGAAGAATCATGGTTACCTTTACATAAATCACAAAATGAGTCTACTACCTTGATCTCCTTTGTGTTGCTAGGTCTATACGTATTTTTAACCAAATTGGTTAAAGTGGCCAACTATGTAGAAATAAATTTTGATGAATCAAGCTCGTTTATCGTGGCATTCTGTTTTACTATTCCTCTTCTAGTAGTTGGGAACTGATAATCATTTTTGGCAAGTCTGTTCAAGATCTCTATTACTTCCTACGGTGTCTTGTCTAGAAGTATGCCATTTGTCGAGGCATCTAGCATCATCCTCGTCAGTGTGTTCACTGAGTTGTAAAACATTGTCACTCGTGTCCATTTTGGGAATCCGTGCATGGGACATTTGCGTAAAAGCTCATTGTATCGCTCCCAAGCCTTGTACATGACTTATCATCGGCCTGCCGAAAAGAAGTAATATCATTACGCAATTTATCATTTATATTTATAGAACTAAATCTAGAAAGGAAATCTCAGGATAAATTTGTCCAAGATTCTATAAATCCGGATGGGATACTATTTAACCATATTTTCGCCCTATCCCTTAGTGAATAAGGGAATAATTTCAACCTTAGGACATCCTCATGGACTCCTTGTTGTTTGAATGAATTGCAAATCTCCGGGAATGATTTGAGATGTTGTCGGGCATCCTCAGTTGTCCATCCATCAAATTTACCAATTGTATTGATCATATTGTACATGATTGGCTTTAACTCAAAGTGGGCGGCTTCAATTTCAGGTGTGACAACTCTTGGAGTGAGACCATTGAGATCTTCTTCAAATCCTAAGTTTTGAAATTTCGTTCCATGGTCACTTCTAATATGAGAAATTAATTGACCGAGATCATTTTGGGTGATTTTTTGAAAACGTGATGATTTTTTCTAAAGCCTCATCCTTATTACTTAAGGATAAAACCCAAGTGTATCTAGAGTAATCATCTACTAAAAAAAGCATATAATTTTCCACCAAGCTCATTGTCCTAATAGGTCCAAAGAGATCCATATGGATCAATTGTAATATATTCTACTAGTTGAAACATCATTAATATGTTTAAAAGATACCCTTTATGTTTACCCTTAGCACAAGCATCGCAAATTTTTCTAGAGAAAATTTTAGCTTAGGTAAACCTCTTACTAAATCTTGGGAAACAAATTTTTCTAAAACACTCATGCTAGCATGTCCTAGTTTCTTATGCCATAACCATGAATCATGTTCATCCTTAGCGACAAAACATGCATTAGAAATGTTTATGTCATCTAAATGCACCATGTATATATTACCTATGCGATGACCTATGAGCATTATTTTGTTAGTTTCAATGTTCAAGATTTTATAACCATTTATATCAAATAGAACATTAAAACCTTTATCACATAGTTAACTAATGCTCAACAAATTATGTTTTAGACCGGTGACATATAAAACATTATCAATGAGTATGGGAGAGTGATTACTAATGGATCCAATTCCTTCAATGTGGCCTTTGGGCTTGTCACCAAATGTCACTACTCCACCACTTTTTTCCTTTAGTTCCATGAATCTACTCTTGTCACCGGTCATGTGTCTTGAGCATCCACTATCAAGGTACCATGTGTTTAGACTTGAAGCTTTGGCCTTATAGCAATGCTCCCTCTACAAACAAATATTAGGTATTAATTTTTGGTACCCAAATCATTTTGGGTCCATGGACATTAGCTCCCAAAATCTTGGTTCCCTTGGGAATCCAAATAGCAATAACATGTAAATCATTAGAAGCAATTAGGTTCTTAGGAACTCAAACACTCCTAATCATCTTACCTCTAGAGGGCCTTTGGAAGCCTCTTTGTTTGTGGTTAGCAAAGTTTCTTTTCACATAGTTGGGTTTTGAAGATTCACCTTTTCAAAACTTGAATCCCTAACTTTGCTCAAAGAAGCTTTGAGATCATTCACCTCCTTATGGTGATGACCATTAAGCTCAGAAAGAAGGTTGTTTAAATCAATATTTTCTTTTTCAAAATATGTTAAATCTTCTTTAAAGCACATGCCTTCTTTTCAAGTTTGGAATTGGTTTCGGATAAGGAATTGTTTTGTGTTTTCAAATCAAAAATGATTTTCTTGTTTTTCCAAATTGATTCCTTATATTTCTCAACCAATTCATCATATACCTTTTGTAACTCACCATATGCTTCTTGGAGCTCATCATATGTAAAATTAAAGTTAGATGAGTTAGAGGTTACCTTGGGATCCTCCTCTAAGGCCATAAGGAAAAGGTTGGCAACTTCTTGCTCCTCTTCATCGGATGATTCCTCGTCACTCCAAGTTGCAATTTTAGCCTTGAGCTTCTTCTTCTTCCCGAAGCTCTTCCTTTTGAGTTGGGGGCAATCGGGTTGTATATGCACCAGTTTCCTGCACTCATAGCAAATGAGTTGATCCTTCACTTCCTCTTTGTTCTTGTTCTGAACTTTCTACCTCTATTAGACTTTATGAATCAAGTGAACCTTTTGGCTAACATAACCATTTCCTCATCTTCCTCCTCACTTGAATCGCTCTCTTCATGTGATGCTTTGAGAGCAATTCCAATTGTTGCGTGTTTTGAGTGCTTCGCAATTTGTGCGAGTATACACGTCGCAAGTTATAGTATAGAAAGATATCGTCTCCACAGGGATTGGTGTAACTTTAGATTCTAACTTCTTGCACTGAAAAGACAAATAAACAATGATAATAAGAGTTTTGTGATGAACGAGAATGATAAATTTACGAGTAAATAAAAGAAGATTGTGATCAGAGAAGAGAGTAGGTTGGGTTATCGTAATTTGTGGTGTGATGGTCGCATGAATAGTTTGGGCAATTGTTTGCTGAGGCAACTTAATTGTTGTGGAAATTTCTCAATTGCTGTAGCAATTTCTCAATTGCTTAGGAAATTGGGTACCTTCCTTCAAAGCTTTGCAGAACGTTCTTCAATGTCTCCTTGTTATCCTTAACCCGAAGAACTAGTCAATTATGCACGCCTTCGTGATACATCCTTGCGTTAACCTTGGTTGAAAAACAATCAAGCTTGTGCTCCTTTTAGCTTTTAAAATCCAAATCTTATCCCTAAGTTGGATTAACCTTCACTAATGATTAGTTGAGTGAAGATCATGCTCATTCGTTTCTTGAATCTAACTCTCTCGATATTAGATAAATGGATATCTCTCAAGATCCTCTCCCAATTCACTCGAAATAAATTAAAAACCCAAGAATGAACAAACTTTGAATTAAATTGCAAACTTAAACCTAAACAATCCAAATGTTTTCACAACCACAAAAACCCAATAACCCAAGCCAATTAAATTTAGTTCATGGTTGGGTATAAAAATAACACAAAATAAAAGTTCCCAAACATGAATCGCACAAAAACAATGAGGAAGAAGATGAATTCTGTGATTTGCCCTATTTTCTCTCTAGTCAATCCCCCATTCTTGTCGCATGATGGATATCTATTTAAAGAGATGATCCGATCGATTGTTTGATGATACGAGGAGTTGATTCCTGGTGGAAATCCTTGGGGTTAGAATTCCTATCAAACTCTTTTAATTCTGCAGATTATGCTTGTTGATGAGGATGAGTTTAAGTTGGAATTAAATTGAATAAAAGAAATAATAAATCTATTTTATTTTTTATCCACCAAAAACTCCTCGTAAATCTGAGTATAAACCTCTATGGAACACTTTGCGTGAAAATCCAAGTCTTAGGGCTTTATCCTTATCTCTTCGTGTTTTATCTTGAATTATAGGGATTTATCCAATCATCGTTGCTACGGCAATTAGCACGACAACATCTTCACAATCTTTCCTCTATTACTACGACAATTCCACGTTTGCTACGGCAATTCTGACCTGCACCAAATAATACGCACCAACAGTATCTTTTCCACAAAAACCAACCAAAAGGTGATACTAAGCAAGTTTGCGAAGGAAACTATGAAATCATGCATGAATGTCTAATGAATCACGAGAAAAATGGTAGAAAATATAGTGCTTTTACACACTTAACACCAATCTTTTTCTTCTCTACCTCTTTCTTCTCCATTATTTTCTCTTCTCTCTTCTTTTATTCTTCTCTTCCTCGCTTCATGATCTCATGAGTAATGATAGACCCCACTAGTGCATCGAGCTTCAAGGTCTTCAAATCTTTTGCTTCGATGATGGCGGATGTCTTCCTATCCCATGACTCAGGAAGAGAATATAGAAGTTTTCGAACAAGTTTATCTTCGGGAATGACTTTACCGAAGCCTTTGAGACAGTTAACGATGAAGGAGAAACGATCAAACATCTTGGTGACGCTTTCATTGGGCTCCATCTTGAAGTTTTCATAGCTCAAATTGAGGATTCCAATCTTGGTCTCCTTAACATTGTTGGTTCCTTCATATGTGGTCTCCAGCTTGTCCCACGCCTCTTTTGCACTTGTACACAAAGACATCTTCTAGTACATGTTCGGTCCAAGAACACAAAATAACATGTACAATGCTTTTTCATTTACTTGAAGCTTCTTCCGATCATCATCAGTCATCTCGATCTTGGACTTGGGAACGAGTCTAGCTTCTACATCTCTCTTCATAGGAATTGATGGACCATCTTCCACTACATCCCATAGGAGGTAGTCATTTGATTTGATGAAGAGCCTCATCATATTCTTCCAAAAAGGATAGTTGTCCCCATTGAAATAAGGAGGTTTGGTGATGGATTGTGACTCATAGAGGTTTTGGCCGGAGATAGATGCCATGGCTTCAATTGTAGGTTGATCAATCTCTACAAGAATCGACTCTAGAGGGTATTAATCCTTCCAATGAGTGTAGCTCTGATACCAATTGTTGAGATGATCAAACAATGTCGAATTGGCCAGGAAGGGGTGAATTGGCTTTTTAAAATGAAAATGAGAAAATGGTAAGATAAAAATTGAAAACAAAGAGATTTAGAGTGGTTCAAGGTTCTAACAAGCTCTACATCTACTACCTTAGCTCTCACTAAGGATTTCAACCAATTCACTATTAAATTCATCCTCTTTTCTAGGATTAGAAGGGAATCGTTACAAAGATCAAGGTTTTCTACCCAAAGCTTGATCAAAATCACTATTTTACAAGAAGAAGTTGGCAAATTGAAAATAAACCTCTCAATAGTTAAAATATTTGCCCAATTACAATAGCACACACCCCAAACTTGAAAAGAAAGATTACAAATGAATTACATAAATTGCGTATGAGGGTTTCACTCTAAAAGGCTCAAAGAGATTGGATTTTTGCTTAATTGTGCTTGACTTGATGAATAGTTGTTGTAGTGGCTTTTAAGGCTTGCTTTTATACCTTCTCATTGAATTCTAGTTGTTTGGGTGGTTGGCATCATCAATAGAGTCGTTGAGCTCTCCTTTTCCCACCATAAATGCACTTCTGCAACCTACCGTATCGGTACACAAGGTACTCGTATCGATACCTATCTCAAAATAGAAAGAGTCGTTGTATGTAATAAAAAGGGTGTATCGAAACAGTCTTAGTGTAAAATGGGGGTCGTATCGAAACGGTTAGATCGTATCGGTACATTTTTTCTCACTGGAATCTGATGAAAAAGTCTTGAGAAAAAGGTATCGGTACGTAAAGCTTGTTTTTACAAAAGCGTATCGAAACGGACATCACCCGTATCGGTACGATATAACTGATATTTGAAGCTTTAACTGACACAAAATGTTCGAAAAATTTATTGCAAAGATTTTAAAAACTTTAAGACCTCGTATCGGTACGCTGACGTTTCGTACCGAAACTGAGGATCAGTACACTTAACACATATACCGAAACTCATTTGTATAAAGCCCAGTTTGAAGGTCGTATCGAAACGGACAAGCCCGTATCGCAACACCGTATCGAAACGGACAAGCTTGTACCGCAACACCGTATCGAAACGAACAAGCCCTTATCGCAACACCATATCGAAACGAGGTAAGCCGTATCGAAACGCTATGCTCAATCAAAATTCCAGTAGCCAAAGTCCGTATCGAAACGCTATAGGGTGTATCGATATGCTTGGGCGGTTTTGTAAAGTTTGGCTTTGAAAACACTTAGAAAAATTTGTGGGGTTTAAGTTTTGACTTGGAAATAATTTAGGATTAAAATCCTTGTCAATAGTGAGACTTTCGAGTACTTAAAAATTTATTTACTTTGCAAATGCATCCTTAAAATATTTGTTATATCAAAATCAAACATAGGTTTTACAAGCTTAATGGTTTCAAGTTTCATTTTCATGATTTATGGTTTATGGTTTGAAGTTTATGGCGTATGGTTTAGAGTTTTAGGTTTTGTGTTTAAGGTTTAGGGTTTAATTTTTAGAGTTTATTTACTTTCAAGTACTTAAAAATTATTTACTTTGCAAATAATTTAGGCTTAAAATCCTTGTCAATAGTGATACTTTCAAGTACTTAAAATTTTATTTACTTTTCAAATTGATCCTTAAAATATTTGTTATATCAAAATCAAACATAGGTTTTACAAGCTTTATGGTTTCAAGTTTCATGTTCATGATTTATGATTTATGGTTTGGAGTTTAGGGTGTATGGTTTAGAGTTTAAGGTTTTATGTTTAAGGTTTAGGGTTTAATCTTCAAAGTTTAAGGTTTAAATTTTTAAAGTTCAAGCTTTAAGGTTTAGGGTTTTTTTGTTCATAATTTAGGGTTTATGGTTTAGAGCTTGGTGTTTCAAGTTTTGAGTTTTGGGTTTTGGGTTTATGATTTAGAGTTTATGATTTGGATTTTAATATTTAGAGTTTAGTGTCTAGTGTTCAAGTTTTAGGGTTTGTTGTTTTGAGTTCATGATTTATGGTTTATGGTTTTATGTTTATGATTTATGGTTTATGGTTTATGTTTTGGAGTTCATGGTTTAGAGTTTATGGTTTAAGGTTTAATGTTTAAAGTTCATTTTTTGTGTTTTGGGTTTATGATTTAGGGTTTAGGATTTGGAGTTCAATTGTTAGAGTTCAATTTTTAGAGTTTAAGGTTTATGGTTAAAGTTCAAGGTTTTAGGGATTGTAGTTTTATGTTAATTATTTATGGTTTAGGGTTTAAGGCTTGGAGTTTGAAGTTTATGGTTTTATGTTCACGATTTAAGGTTTAGGGTTTGGATTTTAGTGTTTAGATTTTAGAGTTCAAGATTTAGGGTTTTAGGTTTGAAATTCATGATTTATGGTTTATTGTTTGGAGTTTATGGTTTATGGTTTAGCATTTTAGGTTTAGGGTTTAAGGTTTAGAGTTTAATGCTTAAAGTTTAAGGTTTGGGGTTTAGAGTTCAAGCTTTAGTGTTTGTGGTTTCAGGTTCATGATTTATGTCATTTGGTTTGGTGTTTATGGTTTAAGGTTTTAGGTTCATTATTTAGGGTTTATGATCTAGAGTTTATGGTTTAAAGTTTAAGTTTTAGGATTTTTAGGGTTCATGATCATGATTTAGGGTTTATGGTTTATAGTTTAAGGTTTATGGTTGAGAGTTTTGGGTGTTGGGTTCATGATTTAGGGTTTAGGGTTTGTAGTTTAATGGTTGGAGTTTTTGTTTAGGGTTTAGGTTTGGATTCATGATTTATTATTTAGGGTTTGGAGTTTGGGTTTTGGTTAATGATTCAAGGTTTAGGTTTTGGAGTTTAGGTTTTATGGTTTAGAGTTTATGATTTAGGGTTTTATGTTTTATGTTCATGATTTATGGTTTATGGTTTGAAGTTTATGGTTTATGTTTTAGAGTTTTGGGTTTCAGATTCTAGGTTTAGTGTTTGTAGTTTAATGTTTAAAGTTTAGAGTTTATAGTTTAAGCTTTAGTGTTTGTGGTTTTGGGTTCATGATTTATGGTTTGGGGTTTAGAGTTTATGATTCCAGGTTCATGATTTAGGTTTAGGTTTTGGAGTTTAAGCTTTAGTCTTTTGGGTTTCAGGTTCACGATTTAGGTTTTATGGTTTGGAGTTTAGTATTTTTGGTTTAGAGTTTTGGGTTTAGGGTTTATAGTTTTGGGTTTTGGGTTTATAGTTTAATATTTTAAGTTTATGGTTTAGAGTTCAAGTTTTTGGGTTTGTGGTTTGGGTTCATGATTTATGGTTTAGGGCTTCGGAGTTTGGGTTTTTTGTTCATGAATTAGGGTTTAGGTTTTGGAGTTTAAGGTTTAGAGTTCAAGCTTTATGGTTTTAGGTTTTAGGTTCACGATTTATGGTTTAGGGTTTGGAGTTTAGGGTTTATGATCTATAGTTTTGGTTTTTAGGTTTTGGAGCTTATAGTTTAGGGTTTAGGGTTTTGGTTTCATGATTTATGGTTTAGGGTTTGGAGTTTAAGGTTTTAAGTTCATGGTTTATGTTTAGGTTTTGGAGTTTAAGGTTTAAAATTCAAGTTTTAAGGTTTCATGTTCATGATTTAAGGTTTGTGGTTTAGAGTTTTGGGTTTTGTGTTTATGATTTAAGGTTTAGTTTTTGGAGTTTAGGGTTTAGAGTTCAAGTTTTAGGGTTTGTGATTTTGGGTTCATGATTTATGGTTTAAGGTTTGGAGTTTATGGTTTAAGGTTTGTAATTTGGGTTTTGGGCATATGGTTTAAGGTTTAGTTTTTAGAGTTTAGGGTTGAGTTCAAGCTTTAGTGTTTTGGGTTTTAAGTTCATGATTTATGGTTTATGATTTGGAGTTTGGGTTTGGGGTTCAAGATTTAAGATTTATGGTTTAAGGTTTGGAGTTTAAGGTTTAAGGTTTATAGTTTTAAGGCTTTAGTATTTAGGGTTTATGATTTTGAGTTTTAGGTTTGGAGTTTAAGGTTTGAGGTTTATAGTTTTAAGGCTTTAGTATTTAGGGTTTATGATTTCGAGTTTTGGGTTTGGAGTTTGATCTTATATTTAAAGTTTAAGGTTCAGGGTTTGAGATTTATGGGTTAAGGTTTGAGTTTAGGGTTTAAGGTTGTAGATATTGTTAGTTGTTTAAGGTTTGAGATTTATGAGTTACGGTTTAGTAGTTATTGTCTAGAGTTTGTTGTTTAGGGTTCGAAGTTTATGGTATAAATATGTGAAAACAGACAAAAAATTTGTAAAACTTATGTGTTACATAAACACTATATCTACTCTCGTGATAAATATCACCTAACTTACGTATAAAATAATTATATTAAATTTTATATCTACCTAAATACACGTATAAAATAAATTTCATAATAAAAACGTTTTAAATAATACACAGGTTGCAACCCAAACCAAACGAGGCGTTCAAATATAACATCTAACACTTATCACCACAATCGTTCTAAATCTAATACATTTTTCATTGGTGTGGAATTAATATTTATGTTCTTTATTTTTCTTTTATTTTACTTTAAAATAACTTTTTATGGTTTTAAATTTACGTGCTCTAAACTAAAATTCAGTCCTGTTGTAAACTTCATTTTAATCTAACCTATTTTCAAAATTCAACTATTGTTTTCCAGTGCGCCAACTGTGATTTTTCGGAAGGATTTCATTATGTAAATTCCAGAGTACAACGCTTTTGTTAGACATTGTTAAGGCATAGCCAGGAGATCATGCAATGCGAACACCACCTTCACCTTCAAGTAGGTGTGAGCATTCGATCGAGTCGAGTTAAAAAATTTCGAGTTATTTGAGTTGACACTTCATATTTTACAACTCAAATTTTATTTGAAATTTTTTCAATTCGAATCGAATTTTCGAATTCTTATACAAATTTAATTATAATTATTTATCATGTTATAGTACATTTTAATTCTAATTTACTGTTAATCTCATCCATTCGTTTCACTCATCCAACGGTCCAAAAAACGTGTAAAAATCAATACACTAATTACTAAAAATTTCGAGTTATTCAGTTATTCTCACCCCTACCTTCAAGTATTTCCTTGTCAATTGATAAGTGCTTCACTGTGTTCTACCCTTATGGTAACTATGGAATAGATCCAGAACTTGATAACGTATAGATATGTTTCACTCAATGATGTGGGAATATTTTCAAATCTATCATATGATTTTTGTAGCCTTATAAGGTTCAAAGCAGTTGAATGACATCTCATCTAATTTTGGAGTAGGGTACAACAATTGACCATCTAACCCTACTAAATTAAACCCAATCAGAAAAAAAAAGTTTAACACTTGATGTCAGCAATCAAACAGGGTATGCAAAACTACAAACTCCTTTCCAAATGACAACTTATTTCATTTATCTGTTATGGACAGGCTCGCCCGACTAAAACCAAGATTTTGGATGCTAACAAGAAAGTAAAACGAAATTGACATCATGTTCAATCTTGTTATAAGAGTCTTACATCGCAAGCAACAATACTAACAATGTAGGACAAAAATTATTCAAATCCCACACTCCTTCCTTTGCTCACCAATTTCGGTTACCTGCAACAGTGAAGCATGATATTAATTCTATTTGTCCAACTTCTTCAACTGTAACACAAAAGTACATTTTACCCCTCCACAGAGATTGATTAAATATAAATAATCTTGAGGGGTCTTTTGATCAGAAATGCACAATTCGGCACCAAATGTAAAAGATGAAATACTAAAGGTACCAAATGTAGTTATACCAATGCCACGTGAAGCTAACATGAAATACTGTTCTTTCTTTCATTCACTACTTGTTTTCATTTGTAATCTAAGTTCATGTCAAGTACGATATCATATTATACCAGAATGTAATAGCAACTCTTATCATAAACCTATTGATATAAACCTCCTTACCCGCATATTTAGATATCCCACCCCATCCTAATTTTATCACATTATAAAACTGCAAGGTACCAAAATGATACATTTAAAAAAGAAATTTGGACAAACCATAAAGCAAATGGATTATTTTGGACGTAATATCATGAGAACTGAAATGATCTAAGCAGTGACCAACATGCAAAACAGTGTCACATGCTCTCGCTTAGAATATCGATCTATCACACTTAATCAATGACTGTCCTATGATTGCAATCAATTCATATGGTAAACTACTTAAGAAATCAATAAGCAGTTTCTCTTTGGATTGTCATCAGTATGTTCGACAAAAAGCTATATACCTTTGAAGGGAACTTACAATGATATCTTAATTGAATTTAAAATCACTTATAGCATGTTTGGTTGGCTAAATAGAATGAAAGAGGAATGTAATAGCTATATCGGGGACGTAAAATAAATAGGTATCACATAATTTGGTTAGCAGAATGGAATTGGAGAGGAATCTAACAAAGATGTTTGGTTGATAAAACAATGTCGATGAATATGCAAGGAATAAGCACAAGAAAACCATATTACCATTTTATAAAAATACCAAAAACATTTTTTTTAATTATAAAATTAATATAGTTTTTTATTAAAATTTAACTACAAAATTATCATATTCATCATTAAAATTAGTATACTTTTTAGTTTACTTTTTTCTCTTTTCTCCCCTTTATTTTCATGTTTCTTTACACTTTTCCTTCTTCAATAATGGCCATTGATGAAGATTCACCTTGGATGGCAGTGTGTCATTATTGGAAAGACCAGCAATCAGAATCAACAAAGGTACTTTGAAAGGTAATAACAGAGGATTGTAGGCCTTTTTAGTTTATCTGGTTCACTGGCCTTACAATCTTAAGTTAATAATGCCTATTGCAAGATGATAAAAGATTCCTAATCACCTCACACCCAACAGATTAGTTAAGATCAATTTACACAAACCCCACAAATCCATAAGCTCCTATTCAGATTTCAGCTTACCCCTGAAATAAATAATTAAATAAACCTCAGATATTAATGTTTAAGTGAATGAACAATGTTCCAAATTCTCAAAAACCTAACTAAGAAACATGCAAACTAAATTTTGATGATTTTGGAAGAGTTTTCCTACCCACCTAAAGCCTTAAATATTCTTTTACCACCCACTTCTGCTTTATAATCTCATAGTTTTGTCCACCAAACTTTCTATAATTTCATATCACAGGCACAATTGGCAACCTGATTTAATTAAATTGTTTTAATTTTTTCTTTGTACAGATTCTGAAATTGGACCAATCAGTTTCACCAACAACATCAACAAAGCAAGAATTAAATTATGTTGAAGCAAAAACAGTAAAATGTATTGTTCGGTAGATAGTTTAAGGAAAGAATAGATTACCCATTGCAACCGAATGCAGCCATTCATTCTGACTCAACCTCTTCAACCTTCGGACCTAAAATCCCAAATCATAAACACAAAATTAATACAGTTCAGACATTCCTCCCCGCAAATAACTAGAAGAATAAAACTATTCAACGCTCAATTTTTTGTTACATCTACCACTCGCTTTGCTTTCCACATCCCCAAAAGTAGTTATTAAGTAACAGGTTGTAGCTAATAAAACAAAAAATTAAAACTTTTAGAAAACGAACAATTATCACAAATAATAGCAAAACTATACATTGTTTAATGCGAAAATATTGATCTTCGTTAAACTCAAGGAAACAACGATCAAGTAAAAATAAATAAAATCAATTGAGTTTAAAATATATATAAAATAAAAGTTGTAAAAGAATTTAAAGAGAAGAAAGGGACCGTGGAGGGAGGGATGGCGGCCGTCCTTTCCCCAACCGATGCCGCGGGTGGCGTCTAGGTACTGGCGGACGAGGTGGCGGCACTTTTGGAGATGGTTGACTCCTTCGATGCGGTAACACCACCTGACCTTGTCTCGGAGGATCTTGGCTTTCTCAATGTCGATCCATTTCTCTCGAACTATATGTTCCCTCATTTCCAGCATGGCCACCGGATCTTTGTAGGGATTGGCCGGATCGAAGTCATCCGGCGCCGTTTCTTCGAACTCTACTACTCCCTTCTTCCTCCCCATCTCGATTTCACTCGCTTCTTCTTTGCCCTTTGCTCCGTTTCAGTTTTAGTGGTGATTTTGGGGTTTGGATTGGGCTTCTTTTATTCTCTAGTTTTCTAGGCCCAATGAATTTAAGTTTAGTTGAGATTATTAGAGACCGAAAGACCCACCATTTAACATGCATGCTTCTGTTTTTTTTTTTTTTATCATAGACGAGATTTTCATTAATTAAAAACAAAGGATAACAAGAAGCAAGGGACATCAGGAACGTACAAACCCGCATGCCCCTGCATGCAACCACCAATGTAGAAGCTTAAACCTAGACACCTAACAACGACAGGACTGACGCAGCAAACCTGGACACCGTGAGAAGGCCAAACGATGGCAACAACCATAACACCAGGGAAACCTGCAAATAGGTTTCATACTGGAAAGACAAGACACAAACCAGTGAAAGGATAACAAAGAGACATTTTTGAAGCAGGACATAGGACGACAACCCGAAATTCTAGTGAGAGCTCCATCTAGAGGCAGGGTCCCTTGTTTACCGTCAAGGGTCTTGTCAACTGAGACGGGGAAGGCGTCTGACCTCTCTTCAGAAGGCGATCACCAAGGGAGGAGACACCAACAACCTCCATGTTCCACGGTAGGGGCCAAAGCCTAGCTGTAGTAGTGGCCTTAACACCAAAAAACCTTGGATCATCAGGTCTGTAAAAGCACCAACTGATCCTAGGGGAAGGCGAAAGCTGTGATGCCCCCTTCCACACCTTCGACAATCTTTAACACACATGGATCAGTAGGTTGAATAACAAGGGCCTTTGTCGTGGCAGCTTCATCATCACTCAAAACAATCTCTTCATTAAGGGAACATTCATCATCGACAAACATGGATGTCATAGTTGTCACTTTTTTCCTATATGGATCAACTCCCAATTCTTCTATGCCAACTCGATCCAACAAGATCCTAGTCCTCTCCATTGCATGCTTCCTTCTGGCAGCTTGCTTGATTAGCGTCAGGCGATTAGCTCCATAGGAGAAGCCTCGTTTTTGTTTCTCAATGTTGTTGATGATGGGGGATGTGAAAGTGAAAGAGCTTGGAAAAAGTGCAATCTTCAAAACATCCTCATTTGCAACTGCTCCAAAACAGTTGGCTCCCCAATTGCCCGGTGAAATCTGAAAGATCCCATCATTTATGTAACTCCACAGCTCTCTTCTCTTAGACACAAAGATGGATTCATCGATAGTCTTGTCCCTCTTGCGTTTGTACTTGTTTGAGACCTCGAGTTTGCCCACTTCTTCAATTATTGTGTTACTAAGCATTTCCACAGATTGGACCCCTTTAGGATTAGACTGGACTTGGTTAGGGACTGCAGCCTAATCATATGCCTTGGACTCTAAAGAAATAGAGTTGACGTTGTTGGCCTTAGCATGCTGAAAGTCAGCGGTTAGTTTTCCATTTAAGGAATCATCCACATTCTCTTTCTTTCCATTTTCGGTATTAGCTTGTTCAAATGGAGAAACTTTGATGAGGCTTGCTGGCAAAGAAATCCTTGTACCCTCGGGAGGAGTAATCGAGGTGGCTTTGGAATTGCAGCCTAGCTTTTCGAGCCCTTCGATGATGTTTGTTGTGCCCAACGAAGGAGAGAGTCGTAGAGAGTGTTCTTGCGAGGATTTCCAGCGAGCTTGAGTCGTCGTTTTCCCTGGTTTCTTCTCCCATGAGGGTGTAGCTCTAAGCCAGGGACCGTATTTTCCGGTGGTTTTAAAAAGTTTGGTATCTTGCCAGCACTCCTTCTTAGCATGACCAATTCGACCACGCCTATAGCAAAACTTAGGCAAGTGTTCGTATTTGAAGGAGATCTTGAGAGGCTTGAAGTTTGGCCTGTTGAGCATGAATCCCGTCCTCAGCGGGTCTTCCACTCTGATTGCCACACGCAAACTTAATTGGCCATCCCATTTTACTTTGCTTTTGTCGTTTAGATTCGAGCCATAACATTTAGGGAAAAAGATTTTCGATTTTCTTCACATTCTCTTGGGTGATTAGAGACAGAGGTAAATTGTGAACCTGGATCCATAATTCTTCAAAGGAGAAATCAAGTTCCTCGAAAGCGACCTCAGGGAGCCACTCCTTAAGAATGAACAGGTGATCTTGGACTGCCCAGGGCCTGTTCCCGAGTATCCTCAGACTGTCATCTGACGACTGAAACACGAACAAGAAAATGTTGTTGCCCAGGTCATGGCACTCTAAGTCAAGGCATTTCCAAGCTTTCCTAGGCATAATGTTTAAGGTATAATGTTTAGCCACTGTGTCGGAGTTGACTTTTCCAACAAGAGCGTGGTTCTTAATGGCGAAATTTATTTCGCCGTCTTCATTAAGATCCAATGATTCAAGGGAATCATTCTTCTTGTTCTCTGTAGCTGGCAGAAGTGGAGGTGAATGATCCGAGACAGCATCTTGAAGAGCCTTATCTGTCGTGGAAGTTAATGCCATGGTGTAGTTGAGAAAGGAAACTTGTACAAAGTTGGTTGGGAGGAGTAAATACACTCAGAAAGGGGTGGCAGGTATGGAAAGTTGGCAGTGTTGGAGAAAAGGAGGCAGTATAAAGGCACAAGGCCGAAAGGGGATAAAAGAAACAAAGGTTGAAAGAAACGAGTCCTACAGGCCAGTGACTCAAGGCCTCTCAGCACACCGGAAAGGGAACGTGCTCAACCAAGATGGAAGTTACTTCCACTAATGAAGACTTGAACATCTATGAGAAGGCAACATGAACCTTTAACCAAGAAGAGACTGGGAGGAGTTTGGCTCTGATTTTAGATTACATTTTGAGGTGGAAAATTCTCTTCAAAAAAATATGTTTGGTTTTCTCCTTTCGTGCATTGATGTGCATGCTTCTGTTTTAGTTACTCGATTACTGAAATCTTTAATTTCAAATAATGGAAAGTCTAATTTATCTTAAGTTTAAGTTCAAAGTAATAAGGTAGATGAACTAAGTATAGCTGGGAATATCTCAGGGCCTAAGAAGATGATGAGTTAGCCAAGAAGAGCCTTAGGTTTCCGCTGTCAACCTGCAGCGTTTCATAGTCAGAATCACAGAGGCAGACGTCAGTTCTTGGGAGTTTCAGATAGGGACAAAGTCAAGTCATGGGCCGATGGAAGTTATCGTCCTATTAGGGAACGTTCGAATGAGGTTTTTGTCTTTGTTAACTTTGTGAGTAAACGTATCCATCCATCTTCTTTATGTGAAGTCTTTTCAGCTATGGTAGAATCGTTGACGTCTACATTGCTTATTTGACCCTAAAAGAAGGTATCTGAAGTCCACTTTTGCTTTCATTCGTTTCGCAAGTCTAGAGGAAGCTTCTAAGGCTGTGGAGCTTGGAAATAATAGGAAAATTGATGGCTTCACAATTAAGGTTTTTTTGGATTATGGAGTTTCATTGAATGAAGCTCCAGGCCCTAAGCATGCTTATGGTAATGTTGCCAAGAAGGTGGTCGGGAAATCTCCTTACTCTAGTGTTAAGGCTGACAAATCTTACAAAGAAGCACTTCTTAACAATATTGTTAAACCGCCAGTTGATCAACACGTTATACATCAGTTTGTTATTAAAGATAATATCGCAAATCTCAGTTCTGATGTTAAGACGGAGGATCATACGATTTCAGTTAACGTTCCAGCAAAGGAGATGGCTTGGTTGAACCTTTGTCTTGTTGGTCAAATCAAAGGGATGTACGATGCGGATTTCATTCAACAAGTTTTGAGATCTGATAGTTTTAAAGTGCAAGTTAGTTTGTGGTCTGGTTTCTTCGTTCTGATTCATTTTGAAGAAGAAGAAGAAGAACTGTCGATATTTTAGGACATGAAGGAATCCTTGTTGGAGTCTTGGTTTTTAAATGTTGATTTCCCTAAGCAGTTCATTAGCAAGAGAAAACTTAAGGTATGGTTAATCTGGAAGGCTTTTCTTTAGAAGCATGGCATGAAGATACGTTTATCTCTGTTGGAAGCAAGTGGAGTAGAGTTATTAAGATAGATGATAATACAATCAGTATGAAGCGTTTCGAAGTGGACAGACTGTTGCTGGGTGTCAGCCTTATATCATATGTTCCTTTATTCGTTGTGGTTTCAATTAATGGAGTTTGTTACACGGTCAGGGTTTCTACAGCATAATTTGAAGAGGACCGGTGCTGGTTAGACCACGACCAGCCCAAGTCTTCAGTTGCTAGCTTTGGGCGGAGCTATTGCATTATTGCTGATCTTGGGGTTCTCGTTCATCCGGTGGCAGTGTTTAGTCTCAATGACCGTGAGGTGGTTAACTCTCCAAGCCTGACAGATAGACCTGGCAAACTTGACTCGAGACCCGAAACCCAAACCGAATTACCCGAACCGAGACTGAATATCAACCCGAAATCTAATCCGAAATTTGATCCGAACCCCGAAATAAACCGAACCGAAACTAAACCAAATTTAGTTGAACCGAATGGACCCGAACCAAATGGACCCGATTAATAGAAATAAAGAAAGATAAAATATAAACAATCGTACAAGTCACTAAAATGTCAAATATATTGACTTTATAAAGTCATATATAGGGTGTAAAAATCTGACCAACCTAAAAGTTTGATTAAAATCGACTGATCTCTCATTGAACCGAAAATAACCGAACCGAAATCAACCGAACCGAAAATCAAACGACCCGAAACACAATAGACCCGAATTAAAACCAAACCGAAACTGAATCGAAAATATCAGACCCGAAATAAACGAAACTGAAATGACTGAACCGAACCCGAACCGATTGACCCGTTTTCCACCTCTACTGATGGATAGTAACGGGCTTCGCAATCAACAGTGGTTCAATAAGATTCCAGTCGGGGAAGTGGGTTTCAATGAGGCTCCTGAGGCCCATTTCAATTTGATCGATCCGTCGAGCTCTCCGCGTGGGCTTGATAAGCTCCCTCAGCCTGCATCCAACAATAACAAATCCATCCTTCATGAGGTGCCCATTGGTGCCATAGCTGAATCTATCTCTACATTTGAGAACAATATTTCTTTAGAGCCTGTTTTGATGCTGCCTCTGGTCTTTATTCTATCAAAACCAAGCTTCTCAAAGCCCCCAAAAATCAAAATCCCTTGACTTTTCGGTCAAAATTTGATAGATTCCATAAGTGGGTATCCCTCAGACCTTCTGCAAGCTTTTCATCTTTGAATCTTCGGGG
The DNA here is from genome assembly GCA_958450335.1 of Hibiscus tridactylites. Taxonomy (NCBI): domain Eukaryota; kingdom Viridiplantae; phylum Streptophyta; class Magnoliopsida; order Malvales; family Malvaceae; genus Hibiscus; species Hibiscus tridactylites. The sequence continues at coordinate 10,938,760 of OY288287.1, forward strand.
TTCAAAAGACAAAGTTTACTCTACCAAAGATGGGTTGGTACCCAATTCGCAAGATGGTGTTGTGTTCTGCTAGGAAGCACGGGTACGGCATTCTTATGTCGTTTTAAGTAACCGAAATGTTCCAGGGACGGATACGGCTAGGGGACGTACCTAAGACGTCCCACGTTGACAGGGTACGGTCGAAATCGATCGGGGACAGTTGAGATATATTCGGGGATGTTTCGGAGACGGCAAATGACCTTCATGAGCGACCCCAAGGTCATTTTGTAGCTGAGAAACTCACGAGTTTCGGCATGGATTCCACCAAAAGCTTTACCAAAGGATTCAGAACGACCAACGAAAAAAATTCAAAAAAAATTGCAGTCGTGCTAAACAAAGAAGAAGAAGAAGAAGAAGGGATGAAGAAGAAGAACACGTGAAACATATTTTCTATTCATCTTGTGGGGCCCAATAAATTGTTTCTATTAATATATATATATATATATATATATATATATATATATATGAGCACTTATTTACTTTGTTTTTGCTGCTTTAGTTTCACGTGAAGAAAATATGTCATTTATTATTATTATTATTATTATTATTATTATTATTATTATTATTATTATTATTATTATTATACGAAAGCCTTATTCAATTATGAACAATTTATAAAAAAAAATAAGATTATTTTTGTGTAATTATACTATGTATCGGCCGTGGAAACATTTTGTTTCTACAAACACCTTAATTTTAAGGGTTGGAAATTTAGTTTAAGGTTTATAGTTTAGGGTTTAGGTTTAATTGTTTAGAATTTAGGAATTATGGTTTGAGTTTAAAATTTAGGGGTTAAACCTCTAAATCCTATACCCTACCACTAAACCCTAAATTCTAATCACATAATCTAAATTCTAAACTCCTAAATTATAAACCCTAAATTGGACCCTTAACCCCTAAAATTAGAGCTTTTGTGGAAACAAAATGTTACCACTGTCAGTGCATTATATATTTTTCGATTATTTTTTACTTAATTTTTATTAACATTTTGTTTTTACTAATTCTTTTAGATATTATTATTATTATTATTATTATTATTATTATGAATAAATTATTATATATATATTATTTTATATTTGTCGTACCCTTACCTTGTAATTTTAGAAATTACTGTTTCTCGTCCTCTGTCCCCGTCCTCGTATCTGTATCAGTGCAACATAGGTGTCCTGTAAAGCTACTCCCTCTTCCCCACGATCTCAAACTGTTTTGCATACGTCACAGTTGGTAGTGGAGGCCAAAGAGTCCCTTGGGTTGTGTAATAGCTTGGGTTTGCATTTTCAAGCCAATAAGGAGGATGTGATTCAGCGTTTTGTGGAAATTGAAGAGGAGGCTCGTTTAAAGCAGTAGGGGTGTTTGTGTATTCTATGGTTAGATCCTTAATTTTATTATGAGTAATCCTTTATTTCTTTCTTGGAATGTCAGGGGTTGGGGAGATTTGAGAAGAGAGTTTCTGTCAGAAGGGTTTTGTCGTCTAGTAAGGCTCAAGTTATATTCTTACAAGAATCAAAACGGAAAATTGTGGATGAGAAATTCGTCAGTCTATTGTGCGACAAGAAAACTTGCTATAATTTCGTTTTTTCTCCCGCTGCTGGTTAGGCTGGTGGTTTAATTTCGATTTGGGATTCCTTCTTTTTAGATGTGTTATTGTTGAAGTTCATTCTAGATTTATCACTCTGGTGGGTAAAATCATTGAATTGGATTTCACTTGTATGTTGGTAAATGTTTATGCCCCCAAATGATTCTTTTGTGAGACAGAAAATGTTTAATTTTATGAGCTCCCTTCCTACCAGATTTAAGTTGCCCATTTTGATTGGTGGGGACTTTAACGCAGTCTTTTTCTTGAAGAAAAGTTGGGCATTTTTGTTAACTACAGTGCAATTGAAGCTTTCAATAATTTTATTGATTTGTTATTTCTTGTGGACTTTCCGCTATCAGGAGGAAAATTCACTTGGTCAAACTTTAGAGAAAATCCTCCTTACAGTAGATTTGATTGTTTCTTGTTAAATTCGGAGTTCTCGGATCTCTGGCCAGATTTAGTGCAGAAGCTGCTTCCTAAGAGTCTGTCAGACCACAACCCAATCACGTTATCTAATCCTGACATTGATTGGGGGCCTCAGCCATTTAAATGGTTTAGTTATATGGCTGATGATATTGATTATGTGGAAAAAAATTCTTAAAGTTTGCGAAGAAGCTAAAGAATTGGGCATTGAAGGCATTCTCAATAAGTGCAAAATGGTCTCTAAGATTTGGGTTTCGAAGTTGAATTTCGCGGACTGGGACTCAATTCAAGATATTAAAAAACGTTATTTTGATCTGGAATCCGTTATAATTTCTGAGGAGAATAATCCTATTTTGTTTTCTGAATTGGCTAATCTTCGAGCTCGACTTTGGGTTCGGATTAGAAGGAATGAACGTGAGTGGCTTCAAAAGTTTCGTTTGAAGTGGTTTGAGATCGGGGATCGAAACACAAGATTCTTTCACTCCATTGCATCTTGCAGAAGACGTGCAAATTGTATCTACAATATCAAAGTTGGAGAGATGCAGCTTAGTAGTCCAATTGAGATTAAACATGCTGTTGTGAACCATTTCAAGCTGATATACCAGGATTCCAATACCATTCATGTGAAGTACTTTGACTGTGATTTCAATGCTCTGAATTCGCGTGAGGCTGCTGAAATGGAAAAACTTTTCTCTCTAGAGGAATATTGGTTTGCTCTCTCTTCTATTAACAGCTCTAGGGCCCTTGGACTAGATGGGTTCAACATGGGGTTCTTGAAGAAATTTTGACCCTCGGTTAAAAATAAAATCCTTGAGTTCTTCACTAAATTTTTCAAGGGGGAAGCGGTGTATAGTGATTTTAACCATTCCTTTATTGTTTTGATTCTGAAGTGTCAAAATCTGAAATCTATTGATGAGTATCGCCCAATTAGTCTGGTCGGAAGCCTGTACAAATTTTTGGCTAAAGTCCTGGCTATCAGACGTGGGTCTGTGTTGGAGAAATTAATCGGACCTACTCAATCTTCTTTTTGCTCAGGGAAACAAATATTGGATTATTCTTTAATAGCAAATGAAGTAATTGACCATTTGAGAAGAAGTGGTTATGCTGGGGTCTTTTTTAAGGTAGATTTTAGAAAAGCATATGATACAGTGGATTAGAATTTTTTGTTATTTATTCTGGAAAAAATGGGCTTTGGGTCACGGTGGTGCCAATGGATTTCTACACGTCTTTCTACGGCCTCCATATCTATTCTAGTCAATGGTTCCCCCACTAAGGCTTTATCTATTCGTCGGGGTCTTCGTCAAGATTGTCCATTATTCCAGTTATTATTTAATGTTGTTGGGGAAGCTCTCATTGTTCTATTATCAAAGGCAATGAATCAAGGGGCCTTTTGTGGTTTCGCTATTGGTAATAACTCTGATGAAATATCTCACTTGCAGTATGCCGACGACCTCATTTTGTTTTGCAGAGCAAGTGAACTGCAAATCAAAAATGTTGTACGTATTTTAAGGGGATTCGAAATCGTTTCGGGCTCAAACTAAACCTCAATAAGTCAAGGTTGCTAGGAATTAATGTGGATAACATTATGTTGGACAGTTGGGCATCTCTTCTCTATTGTCGCAGTTGTAACACCCCAAAAATATCCCTAATTCAAAAACATTAATTTTAAAATCTCTAAATTCAAACCCTAGACATTGATAATTCAAATATAAAACCCTAATTGAGAAATTTGGGAATTAATTAAATTTTTGAACGAATTTAATAATCTTTTTATAAAGAATTAATATTAGGTACCTGCTTCATGAACCCTAAAAAAATCAAGGACTTACTTTATAATTTACCCAAAGGATTTGTGTACTACTTTATTCATACCACTGTTTCTATCCTATTACTTTTTCTAGTTCTTAAAGAGTATATATATATGACAACTATTATTTTTGAAGTTATATATATACACACTGTTTGAGTTCCATTGTTAAAATATTTCTATAAAGTATATATTATTTAAACCACAAATATTTTTCCACCGTTTCAATGCTACCTTCATATGTTTTTTAGAATTATTATCATAATTTGCATTATATATATATATATAAAAGATTTAATGTTTCAATCATAGAAGTTACCTCGACTTGAATCGCTAATCCAATTTATAGTTTGTTTAGAATCAACCTGGTTCGGCCTGATGTCTGTTGAGAATTTATTACTAGATTATGATTAAGATTATTATTATGTTAAAAGTGATTGCGACTCTACTGGTGAGACCGACGACCTACCACCTTTGTATGTTCGATCTAACCGTGTACATACCACAAGGACTACACGTGAGTATTCTTTTAGATTAGTGTTTTTGTCTTAGTTTGTTGGCATAGTGATAATAGTGCTAATATCGAAATTATTCTCATAGGTTCTGATACAGCTAAACCCAGTTGTTCTGATCGTGGGAAACACATTATTAAGTAGGTTGAGTTGCTTTGGCTAAGGTGTGTTCTCTTTTCGTGTTACATACTTTGATTTTGTGATTGTGATTTTACACTTGAAAGATTTTTAGTTATGTCATGATTTTACGTTATATTTTTTGTGCACATTATTTTCGGACTGTGAATAAATTATGTTTAAAAGTAAATGAACTATGAGTCCCCAATTTATTATCGGATTGTTTTGAGACTGAGAAAACTGTGATATCTTTTTACTATGTTATCATGGGTTGAGATTGTACGGAGAAAGTTCAGTGGTTTATGCCACTTGCGTTGGTGACTATGTAGAGAGAGGTTCTGGGGAACCTACTGTTTTTTGTGACTATGCAGTATGGGTGCATTGCATTGTGTTTTTATAAAACCGTGATTAAACTTGCTTTGTGCCTTTTAAATATTTTGTGGAAATTTATTGGTGTGAAACTGAGTTTGTGATTGCCTGCACTTTAGAGACACACTAAGCTTAATAGCTGACTCACCCTTAGTTCTTGTTTTAGATTCTTAGACATAGGCTTTCGGTACTTGGAAGACCACAATTTATTATATTTATTTCAGTTTTCAGTATGGACATTTCGGATTTACAGAATTATTTTATTTTAGTAATTATTTTGGGATTTATATAACTTCGGTTACTTATTCATGTATTTGAGATTTCTAACTGTTTTAGCATGCATGAGAATTTTTATTTGAATATTTGAATAATTTATTTTATGATATTTTTATTTATACGGTTGCGTTTTTTTAATGGAACTTATTGTGAAACGAAGTCGTTTTCAATAAATAACCTAAATTTTATTTTTTTTAAAACCTAGTAATGTTACTTGAGGGGCAAGTTTTCAACCCGACTTTCTAGAGCCTATAACCCTTGGGTCGGGTTTAAGGGGTTACAACAATGATACTTTCCCTTGTCAATATTTTGGACTACCTTTGGGTGCGGTTAAAAATTCACCTTTGTTGTGGCAACACGTCATAGAAATGTTCATAAAATATCTAGATGGAAATCCAATCTCTTGTCTTTTGGAGGTCGGATCACTCTTATCAAGTCAGTTTTATCCAACTTGCCCATTTATTTCATCTCTATTTTCGCTAGACCAACGTCGATTAGCTCTATGTTGTCTCGTTTGGTCTCAAAATTTTTGTGGGGCTCTTTGGAGCGCAAAGCAATTCACTGTGTTAGTTGTGAGACTTTATTCTTGCCAAAGGTCATACGGTGGTCTCGGATTAATTGATTTCAAAACTAAAAATTTGGCACTCCTAAATAAGTGGTTGTGGAGGTTTAGTACGGAGCTAGGAAGCTTATGGCGCATGGTCATTACTGCTAAATATGAAGGTAACTCTATTTCATTTTTGCCTTTAAATATGAGCATGTCTAATAAATCATGGATATGAAAAAAAATATCTCCCCTTTGTCCAATGTTGATAATAACTTTTCGAGAAATGTAAGGCTGGTTATTGGCGATGGTTCCCGCATCCAGTTCTGGGTTGATTGTTGGACAAGGTCTATTTCTCTTATTGAAGCCTATCCGAGAATTTTTGCTCCGGCTATCAAGAAAGTGGGTACTGTTGCTGACTTTGGAGCTTTTGTGGAGAATAATTGAAATTGAAATATTCATTTGCGACGGAATCTTTTTGATTGGAAAATTGAGGTCTGGGATTCTTTCATGGCTGTGATCAATAGCTTTAGGCCCTCGTTGGCAAAGGAAGATAGCTTACGGTGGGCTGCCTCATCTAATGGTATATATTCGGCTAAGTCTTATTGTGATTTACTGGTTCCTAGTAATGTGGCTCAATATGCAATTTGAAAATTTGCTTGGGTTAATCTTTCTCCCCTAAGGTGGAAGCTTTTGTCTGGAAAACTGTCCATGGTCGTATTCCCACTCTATGTGAACTTCAAAAACACGGGGCAGCTATTAATCAAGTTTCTTCTTGTCCCTTGTGTAATTATGAGGTTGAATTTATTTGCCACATTTTATGTCACTGTCGGCTGTCTTGGAGTCTTTGGTCTAGATGGTGTGATATTTGAGGTATTGAGTTTGTTATGCCTGCTGATCTTAAGTCTTGGTTAACTAAATGGAGTTCCTTAGCTTGGCATCTGATTTTTTTTTCTACATTGTGTGGTTCATATGGTTACATAGAATGGAATTGTCTTTAAAGATTTGATTTTAACCAATTGTTCGAGATCTGTGTCCTTCGACTGTGTTGGTGGAGCAAGGCGAATGGGCCTTTTTTGTGTCTATCAATGAGCTGATATTGTGTCCTAAATTATTTCAAGATTTCATTACTGATTGGTCGACTTCCCAAGTATGTGTGTGGGTCAAACCCCCTTCGGGCTCGGTTAAATTTAATGTTGACGGTGTTGTGTGTGGTGGCTTTGACAACGCGGGCATTGGTGGCATTCTTCGCGATTCTTTCAATCACACTCTCATATCTTTCTCAAAGGCTATAGGTTGCTTGGATACAACGACTACAGAATGCTTGGCTGTTCTAGAGGCTTGTTCGTTGTTTAGTAAATCTCCTTGGTTCAATTCTTTTCATCTCATTATTGAATGCGACTGTTCCTTGGTGATCGAGTGGTTGCTTCATCCTGCTAGAGCTACTATCATATTTAAGAAGTACATTTCAGATTGTTGAGCTTTATGTGATAATTTCTCTTGGAGCATTCAGTTGGTTAACCGTAATCACATTGTGACAGCTGATAAACTAGCTAAACAAGGGCTGTCTAGGAGTAAAAATCATCTCTTCGTCGCGACATTTCATGATAGCTCGTAAAAACTTCAGTTTCCAGGTTCGAAGCAACATTGAATCAATCTTGTGGTGGACGAGCTCGGTCTGATTGTTTTTTGTTCTTGCTTGAGTTATGTTTTTGTTTCTTTGCTTGGTTCCTCCTGTGGCGTGTGGATTTGTTGTATAGTTTATAATTGTGTTGTTTATTATGGTCTTGTGGAACTCTTTTGGCTCGGATATGTAGTACTATTTTTCCTCCACCCAGGTTGTAGGAAGATTTTTTAACGAGGCTCATATCCGTGTCGCATTATTAATAAATTTCTCTTTTCAAAAAAAATATATATTCAAATATCAGGTTACTTGATCAAATTTAAAGATTGGTCCAAAATTTATGAGGATCTGAATAAAAATATTAGTCCTGAAAAATGGACTTGGGCAAATTAATTAGGTCATTTAACATATAAGTCGAGCCCCGACTCAAATATTCAAAGCCCAAAACCTAACCTGACCATACCATTTTTTTATGTTTATAATATATTTATTATTTTATTTTAATATAACATATCATGTAAAATTAAAATTAAAATTTATAATGCTACAATGTAAGTATTATAAAATACAAGAAATTATTTATCTGTAAAAGAATAAAAAAATAAATTTAAAACATAAAAATTATATTTAAAGGGCTCCCAACATCCATGAGAACGGTACGGGAGATAAGGTCGAGACTACATTTGATAACAGACACTTCGAAATACAATATCAGAACTATTGATAACGTTCGCGATCAATTGTCTACCAGTGGACATTTGAAAAACTTTCATCGAAAGAGCGAATATTTCTCTCAACAACGATAACTTAATTGTTTTTCTTGTTCTTTTGACAATTGTCTAATTCTTTTGTTTTATCTGTTTTTAATATGAGTATGATAGTTTTATTAAAAGAGGAGAATTTTAAAAATAAAATAAAAGTTTGTAATATATGTAAATAAACTTGATTCAGACATATAAATAAAAAAACACGAAAAATAACATTTTTAAATCATACAAACAAGGTCATTCAAAGAAAATGTAATACTCATAATTCAAAGACTTGAAACAAAATAGATACAAACACCACATGAAAGGTAAAAATCAACATTAAAAATGCATATTATAAAAAGTATGTTGACAACATGGTCATTTTCACAACTCAATCGTGAAAAAGAGCGACGACTGTGAGCTCGTATTTAAATTCAATTTGAGGGTCCAAAATAGAGAGATCAATGGGATAATCAAAAGAGTGTCATCTTGATTAGTAACGGCGGCGTAAAATTTAACATTAATAAAAATTAAATGAAAAAAATGATCAAATGACTGATTAAGAGAAGAAAAACGTGTCAAAAGATAGATAAAACGTATCTAAAGATAAAAAAACATGTTACAATAGCAAGGTTATTAAATTTAAAAAATAAAAAACAAAGGGCGAAAAAAAGGATTAACTACTATTGACAACCAACATTAAAAATATTGGTGCCGACGTCAACGTGGACCACACAAAGACGAAAAAAAAGAGTTACGGTTACTTAAACGGAGAAAAATGGCTCATAGGGTTAAAACTACGATTTTGCTTTATGTTCTTTAATTGGACTAGTTTCGTAACAAGGGATAGCATACAGGTACAATTTTGTGGATTCCGCACCGCATCCGCCCCAATTGGAGCGGGGATGGGTATAAGTTTGCTGGGTAGTGGGCGGGTGTGGATTTAAAAAGTCATACCCGTCGTGGGTAATGGGTAGGTGGTGGATTTAAGACCTTACACGCCCCTCATCCGCCCGCCCCTCCCCGCACACACCCGCCCGCCCCGCATCTTACCCGCCATATAAATTTGGACCATTATGAATTTAGATGTAATTTCACAAACTATTCTATAAATCCTAAAATTTTATAGGATATTTCTTGTAATTTGTTCTTGAATTTATGTTTTATGTGTATGGTTGCTGCCATGTGGGTTAATAGGCGGGTATAACCGAGTACAGGCGGGTACGAGATGGGTAATGAGTATCCAATTGGGTGGTGGGTGTGGGGATGGATTTGAGAAAATAACCGCGTTGGCGGGTGTGGATTTGAAAATTTTACCCGCCGTGGGTGGTGGGTAGGTGGTGAATATGAAAATTTTCGGTGGGTATGAGGATGGGGGAGGGGGTATCCGCACCCGCCCCGCCCGTTTGCCATCCCTATTCGTAACAAGCAATAATTTAGTTATCAAGTTTAGTTTTAAGAATGGGTTATATTTTCCTAAATAAACTTATTGAAAACTTAAATGTTAATAACTAGTTTTATATTTGTGTTCATGTAAACTAACCAATTATTTTAATTGAATCTACTAATTTTATTAAACGATGATATATCCGAAATTATAATAAAAGTTTATAATTTAGTAAACAAAATAACTAATCCGTACATATTTTTAGTAAATAAAACTAGCGTTTCGAGATCATAAGAGGATCATACAAAGAAAAGGTAAAAAACTAACCCCAAAGACTCGAAACAAAATATGGATACAAACATCACCGTAGATCGACGACAAAATATAAAACCGTCAACAAACAACATAAAAATGCATATTACAATGAGGTACGTTGACAACAAGGTCATTAGTACCACAACTCAATCACGAAAAAGGAACGGTGAATGTAATCGCGTATCCAAATCCAGTTCGAAGGTCCGAGACATTGAGATCAACAACATAATGAAAAAGAGCGCCATCTTGATCAGTCATGGCGTCGTCAGATCCAACCCTAATAGAAAATCAAAACAAAAAAATGTGTCAAAAGACATAGAAAATTGTACCAAAAGGTAGAATAAATTGTGCCACAAGAGCATAATGTTTATTGAAAACTAAAAAACAAAACAAACGAAACGATAGATTTCGGCGGTTGGCGATCAGTATTAAAATTGATACTGTCGCCGGCGTTTAAAAGAAAAAGAGCAAAAGTGATCATTGTGCGGCTAGGATTATTTGAGAGAAAAAGATGGCTATACATAACGTCTGCATGTTCTGTAAACTCACCAATTAAGTAGGATGATTCTACAATAAATCGTCATGTACCGCTATATACCATTAATTATGATACCGCTATGTACTATTAATTACTTTAATTACTTTTAAAATCATAGGGATCGAAAGCATTATTATCTTATTTAGAATAAAATTAAAAAATAATTGTTATATTACATGTTCAGATTTTTTTTGGGTAAAGTGCACAAATAGTAACTGAACTTTGATAAATTATTCAATTTGGTAATCAAACTTTGAATTGCTTCAATGTTACCATTAAACTTTTAGTTTTACTCCAAATTCGCCATTGATCCGTTAACAACCGTTAAAAGGGTGATGCGTCAGTTAAAATATTTTGTGTAATAACATATTTAGTCCTCCACGTTTGCACATTCAAACAATTTTATTTTAATTTAAAAAATAATAATAAAGTTAACCCTCATTATTTACACGTTATTTGAATTTGACCCTATTTTAATTAAAAATAATTTAACCTTAGAATCAAAACCCTAAACCCCTAAACCATCAAGACGTGACTTTTCAAATAGAGAAAAATGTAATTTCAAGTCAAAAGGCTTAGAAGAAAAGAAAACAAAAACAAACGAATTTCTTCAAAGTAATTCCAAATTGTCAACCATATGCATGGCGTACATGGCAGCTAGCTTAAATCCGGAAACTTTATTTTTATCTTTTTTCTAGAAATTCATCTCTCGCTCCACCGTATGTAGGGGTGATAATTCGATTGATTCGAATTAAGTGGTAATTATTGAATTAGTTAAGTTGATGAGTTTAATTTTATTAATCAGATTTTATTTAAAATTTATTTTAAACCAAATTTAAAAAATTTAAATTGAATCAAATCAAATATATTTGTTGAGTTAAATGAAAAAAAATTGAATATGTCATATTAAAACTTATTTGACAGTCTAAATAAATTTCACATATCACGTAAATTAGAGAGTAGGTATATTAACTTTTTTCAAAGAAAAATAAGAAGAAAAAGAAAATAATACGATAAACTAGGTTTGATAATATACTTGTTTAAAGTTTAAACCTAATAAAACTTCAACTCACTCAAGAACTAATCATTATCTGACCACTTTTAAGTCAATAAAGACAACTTAAATGTAACACCCGGGTTTGGGGGCCGGGAGAAAATAATATTAAAATATTATTTCGGGTTTCGGTTTTTTTTATAATTAAAATAATAAATTAATATTTGGGCTTCGTATTTTCAAAACGAATTATTTTATGTTGGACTTAAGTTGTTTTGGAACCAATTTCATGGATTTTAAACATGGATGAGATATGTCATCTCATTAATGGCAAAGGTGTAATTAAAAGGTCTCTTATTTTTAAAACCCATTTAATTTAAAAGACCACTTTAATTCTTATCTTCATCTTCTTCCTTCCTCTCTTTCACTTCAAAAACCCCCTCCTTCTCCAAATCTCTATTCCTTCATCCCCATGCTCTTTGTTGGCGATTTTTGAAAGGTAAAACCGTTTCTAACTTGTTCTCCTCTTCCTCTTTAAGATGGTACCTTTAATTTTCATAAAGCTCATGGATTTTGAAATTTAGGGTTTTGGGTTTTTAGGTTAAAAATGCAAACTTTAATGTCTTTAATTTGAGTTTTCGATTTGTTGAAGTTATATATGTTGTTTACTACCCATAAGGTCCAACATAGTTAATTTTTACATAATTTTATGTTGAATCCCGAATTTGGGTATAAATGGGTTTTTTTGGAGGGTTTTGGGTGAGTTTTTGGGGTTGTTTTAGGTGGAAATTGATAGCCCAATGGTAGTGCTATGGTTAGGGGTTGATTTGGGGTCAATTTTGGGTGCAACGGGTGTTGGAAACATGGATTTCGGAAGGAGTATGTGGGCTGTCCGAAATTGCAAAGTATGGGGTTTGGTCATGGCTTGCAACGTTGTAAATTGTGATTGAATTGTGTTCCGGGTTGGTCTTTTGATGTTGGTCTGATTTGGAATTGTTTGAATTGTGTTTGAGGTTGTTTGGAAGCGGGAATTTGTGTTGGAGAAGCCTCGAGAAGAAATCCGGAAATTTGAGAGAGGTTGCTTGCTTGGCTTGGAGCTTGGAAGCTTAGGTGAGTGGTTAAATATTTTTAAAATGGTTTTGAGTATTTGGTTCAAGCATGTGAACCTAGGATGGGCTTGGTAAACCCACCTAGAGTTGGGATTAGAGTGGTAGCCTAATCCCAAGCTTTGATTAGAGACTTTGGTTGCACTCTTTAATGGTTGTATATGCCTCGTGTTAAATTGTGATGGTGTTGATTATATATATGTTGTATACATGTATGTTGAGGCATGATGGATGCATTGTTATATGCATGATGATGATAGATGTGATATGGTTATACACATGTGCAAAATATGATGTGATATGTTTGATAATGATGTACATGTGGTGTTGGCATGTGAAATGAGATTATGAGGTGGTTACTTGATTCGAGGATCATGGTGAGTACATGCTAGGCATGGAAATGTGGTTTGTGCATGACGGTAAGTCATGGTGAGTACGTGCTAAGCACGAAAGTTGTTAATAAATGATATTGTGGAATGTGTTAGTATTGGCACTAATATGCTTGGGTACAAATGATCGATCATTAGGATGTCTAGTGTGCACACGTGAGTCAAAATGCGCGCGTGGTCTTGATGATGGTAGTCATCAAGATGGAGTACGGGTTCGCCCGGAAATCTTCATATATATATTTCAGTCGGTGATGAGTGGAATCCCATCGACGGGCGTGAGGATGAGTGGAATCCCCTCCGCGTGAGACGGGCGTGAGGATGAGTGGAATCCCCTCCGCGTGAACGGTGATGAGTGTAATCCCACCGTCAGGTAATGGTTGTGTTGTTGGATGTGAGTTCCAACGGTTATCCGCGTATTCGAGTCATAGCTAGGTGCCAATACGGATTGTAGTTATGTTGCCAATATGTGATTAATTGTGAACCAATGTGATTTGGGATGTGTTGCTAACATGGTTAATTATATGTGATTACATATGTGGTGGATTTAAACATGTTGAGCATGACATGATATTGAATATATGTTCATGCATCATTTATAATTATGGCTCGTGTGGATCAAAGGTATGGTCATGCATTTTGTCTTGGTTGTAGCTCGTGCTTGGACCCTGCATTGTCGAAGATTTGTTTTATGAGCTTACCCTCACTAAGCTTTTATGCTTACGCTCTCTTTTGTTTGACAATGCAGATAAATAGCTTGTGGGTGGCAAGGGAAAGGAAAGGTCTCCAAGTGTTGCTTACGGTTAGCTCAAGTATGATAGTTAAATTTAAAGCTTGTAATAGTAAAGCAATGGGATAGGTGTTGTTGTTTTGTGCTATTGTTGGATGTTTAGGAACGTGTTTAGACTCCTTAATTACGTTGCTTTTGTATGTCTGGTGATACCATGTTGAGTTGTAATCCATGCCTAAATTGCTTATCTTGAATGTTGGTCAAGTGTCCTTGAGTTTGCCTTTAGTTGGAATGTCATGCTTGGAAGCTTAAGTTGCTTGTATGTGTGAATCATCATCATGTGTGAAATGTGTCTTATTTGTAAGTTTAAGCATGCCTAAACTCTTGGTCTGATATTAGGATACATGATAGTGTGTTGGTTGAGGTTTGAGAGAGATTTAAGGGCCACTTGGTGCCTTAAATCAGCTCAAACCTGTGTTTTCGTAGCAGGGGTATCGATACGGTTGGTCCCGTATCGATACGGCCTTCATAGTTCAGGCCCCGTGTTTCGATACGCGAGGGGGCGTACCGATACTATTTTTGCTACTGGAGCTACTGTCCAGTTCTGTATCGGTACGGGCCTTCAAGCGTATCGATACGGTCCCCTTAGCGTTGACCGTGGGAAGTCAACAAGTGGGGAGGGTATCGATACACTCCTAAGTGTATCGATACGGTCTCCACGGGTTGACTTTGACCAGTTGACCTGGTCAAGGGGTATCGATACACCCCTTAGGTGTATCGATACCACCTGCAGTAAAGTTTAAAATTTGGCCGTAACATGATTGTTTGAGTTCGTTTGATTTGTTTCGTATATGTTATTCCGCTGTATGATCACTTAGGGTTTAATATCCATTTAGGCAAGAATTAAAAGAAAAAAAAATAGGGTTGCTAACCGAGGGGGAAATTCTTAGGGGTTTTCACTCGGTTTTCCCCGTGTAGCTCACTCGGACCGGTCATCCGACCAGACCGGGACGAGGGGGTTACATTTGTTGGTATCAGAGCCTAAGGTTACCGAGACCTTGGGCAGGTAAGTGAGGTAAGTTTCAGTTTTGAATTGATATGCACGGTGTTTGCTTGCTTTGTAAGTATGATTGCTTATGTGACAAGTATGTTGATTGTTTGTTTGAAAGCATGTTGCTTGTTATCCGTGTATGCTGTGATGTGTGATTGTTTGATTGAGAATGTATGTTGTTTGATCGTACGCATGTGTTGCTTGTTTAGCAAGTATGCCTTGTTATTTGCTTGGTTGAGCATGTATGTGTGCTGATTTGTTTGAAACATGTTGAGTAGAGTCCCATTGCTTCTATTACATCGGAAAAAAAAGATTTTAAGTGAAGGAAATCATACTTGAGCCACTTGGACCTCTCCTTTGCTAGCCCAATTTGTATGTTAAATTGTTGATTGATTTATTGCTTTTAGTAAGTTTAAGGCCAGTGTGTGGGCCGTGAACCGGTAAGTGGAAGTTGTGGTTTTGAAAATGTGGATGATGTGGAGGAAGTTCTTTGCTATAGTTGGGGAGTATGGTTGTACCGGAGTTGAGGTACAATTTGTTTGCTCGAGTCCGTGTGTATGTGAGTTGATTCTTGTTGGTGAGGGACGATGGGACCGATTCTGGTATTAGCTGGTGAAAAGAAGCGAAGACCCGTGAGTGGGAGTTAGAGTGGTGTTGATGTTCTAACCGATAAGCCCTTGGTACAGTATTAAGTTGGTTTCCTTCAGTTGATTCTAAATCTGTGCTTTTGTATATTGTTAGCAAGTATGCGAATTCGAACATGCCTGGGGCAGTGTTAGTTGGTGACTGTTGGGGCTCGGCCTATGATTTTAATGCAAGACAACCGGTCAGTGTCCGTGAGTGGGAGCTAGTTTGTGTGATTGGGTCAGTATACGTCGAGTTGTTTTCCAGCAAGCGGAAGAGATGAAGTCGCTTCCGATACAGTTGAGCCGAGAAGGGAGTCTTGAGCTTTGACTCCAGGTTGTTTGTTAGGGGTAGAGCAAGTCCAACATGACTGTTTGTGTGTGACCAGAGTTGAGTCTTGAAGTTACGAGATGCTCTAAGAACATTTTAGAAGAGTCAGATTTTGTTGAAGAACCAGTCTGAAAGCAAGAGGGTCGAAGACTATCAGTTGTGTGCATGTGAAGTTGCAATTTCTGCGGATACCTCCTTTTGCGTGAGCATGTAAGAAATTAGATATCTTTGTTGAGACCTTAGATGTAGGGACACGTGTGACTAGCCTTTGGGAGATGATAGTGATCAGAAAGATGTACAGAAGATGTTTGTTGGTGGTTCAGAGTTACTAGTTTCTGGTAGATGTGAAGTGATTGTCTTTCAACGGCTTTGATGTACCTTTTGACAAGGTTTGGCTTGAAGAGCACAGAGTTAGTGTATACGTTGAGACAAAGAGAGAGTTGCCTTGAAGTTGCAGATTTCTGTGCGACCGTAGTGGTAGGTGAGGATGTGAGCTTCTTATTGAATGTTGATCTAGTTTTAGAGATCAAAGGTTGATTGAGTTTGGTTGACAGACTTGCTTAGCAACCGTGATGGATTTGATTTTTGAATGGAGATTAGACCACATAATGCTAAAGTAGTCTGTGTTTTCCTAGAAGCGTTTGGAAGATTTACCCGGTTTGTCTCTTGATAGAGAAGAAGAGCTTGTTATTGAGACCGTTTTCGAGGTTGCTTCTGTTTTGTTTGTTCTGTAGCTTGTGAATCCTGGAAGAATTGAGAATGTTGAAGAATTAACTTCGAGACTTGTTAGACCTTAGATTCATTAGGCCTAGTGCATCATCTCCGAGTTCTATAGTGAAATTTATGAAGAAAGAAGAGTGACAGTACGAGAATGTGTTCAGATTACATACAGTTGAAACAAGTGACAGTGAATAATTAACATCCATTTCTGAGTGTCAGTGATTAGTTGGTCAGTAGTGTATGCTTCAGCCTTTCGAAGATTAATTTGAGATCCGTTTACTACCAGTTGAAAGTGAGAAAATTTGAAGTACTGAAGACAGCTTTAGGGGCAAGATGTGATCACCTCGAGCTCTGAGTTATGTTGTTTTGTTGGACTAGTGTATTAGTTACCTTCATAGAGATGTTGAACAGAATAATTCCCGAGTTCCTTGATCAGTTGTAATAGTTCTCATAGATGACACATGAGTATATTCACGTATCGAAGAAGGCCATGACAAGCTTTAGAGTTAGTATTGTAGATTCTATTAGAGAATCAGTTGTATGTCAAGTTGAGCCAACGTGAACTTCGAGTTAAAGAAGATGTTCTCTTAGGACATGTAGATTAGCCGAGTGTATTAGAACAAATCTTGAACAGACAAAAGAAGATGTGAGTTTGAAGAAATTGAAGATTGTGACAGAAACCTATAGTACTAAGTCTAGCAGTGTTACTACTGGAAGTTTGTAAATAGCCGTTCGAAGATAACTGCTCTTTTGTCAGATTGATACCGAAGAATGTTCAGTTGTGTGGTTAAATGCGAGATAATGAGCCCTAGAGAAACTGAAAGAAACTTTGATGAAAACTTCGACCTTGATCCAGCCTATACTAGAGAAAGAGCTTGTGTACTGTAGTGATGTGTTACATGTAGGGTTAGGTTGTGTGCTTATGCAAGACGGAAGATTGTGACTTGTTCATCGAGTTAGTTGAAAGACCGTGAGAAGAGTTATCCGATATGAGACATAGAGTTAATTACAGTTGTGTTTGCTTCGAAGACTTAGAGACAAAGCTTGTATAGTAAGAAATGCACAGTGTATATGCACGTATCATCAGAACTTGAAATATTTGAAGACTTAGTAATGGTTGGAACTTGAACACCATGAGTAGTTAGAATTGCTTGAAGACTGTGATCTCAAGTTTGAGTACTATCTGAAGAGAGTCTACGTAGCAACCGATGTTCCGAGTTGTATTTGCTGTTAGATTAGTAGTTGAGTTGCGAGTTGTATCTGCCGAATTCAATTACCGAATGTCAGTATCCTTGTGGCCGCGTTTCATGTTGAACCTACATTAAGTCAGAATGTTTGAAGAGAAACAGTTGCAAGACAGATTCTTGGCACCTCACGTGCGGGACATAGTAGAAGGAAGACCTTCAGAATACAGTTTCAGAGATGATAGAGTTTTGCATTCCAGAGACAGAATAGTTGTACAGATTGACATAGTGTTTTGAGACGTATTGTTTTGGCCAAAGCACACGGTAGTTCATTCGTATTGCATCTGAGTAGTATGAAGACGTATTGTGGGTTGAAGATAAGTATTTCTAGATTGAGTGGATGAATAATGTGGTCCAGTATGAGAGTAAGTGTGTAAATTGTCAGCGTGTCAAGACCGAGCGTTAGTTTTCTTCTAGTTTGTTACATCCGTGGAAGGTTCTTAATGGAAGTGGGTAGTAGAGATTCGAGAATTCGACTAGATTGGTTTTGAAGACGTCTGTATAGTGTTTGGTTACCTGTTGAAGTCAGATGACCAGTCAAAGAAAGTTGTGGGTCAAGTATTCAAACAGTGTTGTATGAGATTGTGAATCGAGCTAGTTCAGTTGTTTATTTGTTGCGGTTACCACCAAAGTTAGAAAGAGGGTTGTAAAAGGTTTTGTGTATCTATGATTCGGAAGTGTGAGTCAGATCTGTTCTGTGCTATGTCTGTAGAAGAGATTGAGTTGAGATTAGAATTGACATGCCTTGAAAGAACCAGTTGGGATCTTAACATTGGATATCTGTTGTTGTGTGGTGAGCCTAACGAGGTTGGTTAGTATGTTGTGGTGAGAGAGAAATGTGTGGAGGAGCATGTTTCAGTGGCACTTCCTGTCCGATAAATTTCGGGGATGAAATTTTCTTAAGTGGGGGAGAGTTGTAACACCCGGGTTTGGGGGCCGGGAGAAAATAATATTAAAATATTATTTCGGGTTTCATTTTTTTTATAATTAAAATAATAAATTAATATTTGGGCTTCGTATTTTCAAAACGAATTATTTTATGTTGGACTTAAGTTGTTTTGGAACCAATTTCATGGATTTTAAACATGGATGAGATATGCCATCTCATTAATGGCAAAGGTGTAATTAAAAGGTCTCCTATTTTTAAAACCCTTTTAATTTAAAAGACCACTTTAATTCTTATCTTCATCTTCTTCCTTCCTCTCTTTCACTTCAAAAACCCCCTCCTTCTCCAAATCTCTATTCCTTCATCCCCATGCTCTTTGTTGGCGATTTTTGAAAGGTAAAACCGTTTCTAACTTGTTCTCCTCTTCCTCTTTAAGATGGTACCTTTAATTTTCATAAAGCTCATGGATTTTGAAATTTAGGGTTTTGGGTTTTTAGGTTAAAAATGCAAACTTTAATGTCTTTAATTTGAGTTTTCGATTTGTTGAAGTTATATATGTTGTTTACTACCCATAAGGTCCAACATAGTTAATTTTTACATAATTTTATGTTGAATCCCGAATTTGGGTATAAATGGGTTTTTTGGAGGGTTTTGGGTGAGTTTTGGGGGTTGTTTTAGGTGGAAATTGATAGCCCAATGGTAGTGCTATGGTTAGGGGTTGATTTGGGGTCAATTTTGGGTGCAACGGGTGTTGGAAACATGGATTTCGGAAGGGGTATGTGGGCTGTCCGAAATTGCAAAGTATGGGGTTTGGTCATGGCTTGCAACGTTGTAAATTGTGATTGAATTGTGTTCCGGGTTGGTCTTTTGATGTTGGTCTGATTTGGAATTGTTTGAATTGTGTTTGAGGTTGTTTGGAAGCGGGAATTTGTGTTGGAGAAGCCTCGAGAAGAAATCCGGAAATTTGAGAGAGGTTGCTTGCTTGGCTTGGAGCTTGGAAGCTTAGGTGAGTGGTTAAATATTTTTAAAATGGTTTTGAGTATTTGGTTCAAGCATGTGAACCTAGGATGGGCTTGGTAAACCCACCTAGAGTTGGGATTAGAGTGGTAGCCTAATCCCAAGCTTTGATTAGAGACTTTGGTTGCACTCTTTAATGGTTGTATATGCCTCGTGTTAAATTGTGATGGTGTTGATTATATATATGTTGTATACATGTATGTTGAGGCATGATGGATGCATTGTTATATGCATGATGATGATAGATGTGATATGGTTATACACATGTGCAAAATATGATGTGATATGTTTGATAATGATGTACATGTGGTGTTGGCATGTGAAATGAGATTATGAGGTGGTTACTTGATCCGAGGATCATGGTGAGTGCATGCTAGGCATGAAAATGTGGTTTGTGCATGACGGTAAGTCATGGTGAGTACGTGCTAAGCACGGAAGTTGTTAATAAATGATATTGTGGAATGTGTTAGTATTGGTACTAGTATGCTTGGGTACAAATGATCGATCATTAGGATGTCTAGTGTGCACACGTGAGTCAAAATGCGCGCGTGGTCTTAATGATGGTAGTCATCAAGATGGAGTACGGGTTCGCCCGGAAATCTTCATATATATATTTCAGTCGGTGATGAGTGGAATCCCATCGACGGGCGTGAGGATGAGTGGAATCCCCTCCGCGTGAGACGGGCGTGAGGATGAGTGGAATCCCCTCCGCGTGAACGGTGATGAGTGTAATCCCACCGTCAGGTAATGGTTGTGTTGTTGGATGTGAGTTCCAACGGTTATCCGCGTATTCGAGTCATAGCTAGGTGCCAATACGGATTGTAGTTATGTTGTCAATATGTGATTAATTGTGAACCAATGTGATTTGGGATGTGTTGCTAACATGGTTAATTATATGTGATTACATATGTGGTGGATTTAAACATGTTGAGCATGACATGATATTGAATATATGTTCATGCATCATTTATAATTATGGCTCGTGTGGATCAAAGGTATGGTCATGCATTTTGTCTTGGTTGTAGCTCGTGCTTGGACCCTGCATTGTCGAAGGTTTGTTTTATGAGCTTACCCTCACTAAGCTTTTATGCTTACGCTCTCTTTTGTTCGACAATGCAGATAAATAGCTTGTGGGTGGCAAGGGAAAGGAAAGGTCTCCAAGTGTTGCTTACGGTTAGCTCAAGTATGATAGTTAAATTTAAAGCTTGTAATAGTAAAGCAATGGGATAGGTGTTGTTGTTTTGTGCTATTGTTGGATGTTTAGGAACGTGTTTAGACTCCTTAATTACGTTGTTTTTGTATGTCTGGTGATACCATATTGAGTTGTAATCCATGCCTAAATTGCTTATCTTGAATGTTGGTCAAGTGTCCTTGAGTTTGCCTTTAGTTGGAATGTCATGCTTGGAAGCTTAAGTTGCTTGTATGTGTGAATCATCATCATGTGTGAAATGTGTCTTATTTGTAAGTTTAAGCATGCCTAAACTCTTGGTCTGATATTAGGATACATGATAGTGTGTTGGTTGAGGTTTGAGAGAGATTTAAGGGCCACTTGGTGCCTTAAATCAG
The DNA here is from genome assembly GCA_958450335.1 of Hibiscus tridactylites. Lineage (NCBI taxonomy): Eukaryota > Viridiplantae > Streptophyta > Magnoliopsida > Malvales > Malvaceae > Hibiscus > Hibiscus tridactylites. The sequence continues at coordinate 10,959,690 of OY288287.1, forward strand.
CTCAAACCTGTGTTTTCGTAGCAGGGGTATCGATATGGTTGGTCCCGTATCGATACGGCCTTCATAGTTCAGGCCCCGTGTTTCGATACGCGAGGGGGCGTACCGATACTATTTTTGCTACTAGAGCTACTGTCCAGTTTGTATCGGTACGGGCCTTCAAGCGTATCGATACGGTCCCCTTAGCGTTGACCGTGGGAAGTCAACAAGTGGGGAGGGTATCGATACACTCCTAAGTGTATCGATACGGTCTCCACGGGTTGACTTTGACCAGTTGACCTGGTTAAGGGGTATCAATACACCCCTTAGGTGTATCGATACCACCTGCAGTAAAGTTTAAAATTTGGCCGTAACATGATTGTTTGAGTTCGTTTGATTTGTTTCGCATATGTTATTCCGCTGTATGATCACTTAGGGTTTAATATCCATTTAAGCAAGAATTAAAAGAAAGAAAAAAATAGGGTTGCTAACCGAGGGGGAAATTCTTAGGGGTTTTCACTCGGTTTTCCCCGTGTAGCTCACTCGGACCGGTCATCCGACCAGACCGGGACGAGGGGGTTACATTAAATTCGATAAAATTATAGAATAAAATATGCAGGGTGCATTCAAGGATTGATTGCAAATAGATTGAAAAGTCATGTGGTTGATGGTTTAATGGTGTGATTTTAGGTTAAAGGTTTAGGTTTTTAGTTTTAGGATTAAATTGTTTTTAATTAAAATAGGGTGAAATTTAAATAACGTGTAAATAATTAGGTTAAATTTATTAGTTTTTGCATTAGAACAAAATTATTTGAATGTGCAAATGTGGATAAATGTGTTATTATACAAAATATTTTAACTTATACGTCACCTTTTTAACAGTTGTTAACGGATCAATGACGAATTTAGAGTAAAACTAAAAGTTTAATGGTAACATTGAAGCAATTGAAAGTTTGGTTACTAAAATGAATAATTTACCAAAGTTCATTTACCATTTGTGTACTTTACTCAAAAAAATCTTACAAAGTAATATAAATTTTCTTTTAGATTTTATTATAAAAAGAGATAATAACGCTTTCGGTCCTTTTTTGAAGTGTATATTTTATTAAAATGGGTTGACCATTGACTCGTGCCTCGTTAAAAAGAACTCCCTAATTTTAATTGGAGGAAAAATAGTTAAAATAGTTAATGATACATAGCGGTACACATAATTAGTGGTATATATAATAGTACACATAATTAATGATACATAGCTGTATATGACGTTTATCGTTGAATCATTCCAATTAGATAATTATGAAATACGCTAAAATCAATAAATATTATTAATATACGAGAAAGTATAAATATATCGTTGTATTATTCATTCCTAGATGCACATCAAATGTTCTAGCTATGTTACTGCTGGTTTTGAGTTTTTAGGGTAGTTCTTAGCCCTCTAGGAATGAGTTGATTCATATCTTGTAATTTTTGTTGCTTTTGTACCTCATTCTATCTATCTCAATAAACCAGCTGTTTCAAAAAAATATGGTTTAAAGCGATTTTTTTAAACTTTATATTGTTATTTTTATATTTTCTAAATAAATGTCTTATATAATGTTTAAACTATTTAATTTTGATCATTAATAAATCAGAAGACATTATCGATTTTTTTTTGAACAAAGAAGACATTATCTATTTAAGTGTGCTTGAACTAATATTTTCTTGTACGTTGCAACAACGATGTCACTGCTAACAAAATTAAGATTCAATCGATATATTTAATATATGTATTTTTTTCTTCAAAATTTAACATAACTATTTAACGTTTACATGTAATAAAACGCAACTAAGTCAAGTCAAGGCTACTATGAAAAGTAATACTAATACTAACTGGTGTTACGTAAACAATAAAAGAATACTACGTACCAATCATATCCCAAGGCATCAAGCCAACCCATATGTAAATTAATTAATATTACAATCCCTTGGGCATGTTACATAAATAATTGAAAAATTATAACTCAGTGAGTGATTTCAGTAAAAAAAAAATATTATTTATTTTATAGTATTTGAATTCAAATCGTTTTATATGTAAAGTGTATAAATAAATACTATTTTGTAATTATTTAAGACCGTTACAAAATATAATTGGAAAATTAAAGGAAATCAGTGGATTATTGATAATGTCGGCAGCAATTTCGCATTTATACTCCTATTGGCAATTGTTCACCTTTCTTTTTTCTAGAATAACTATGGGCTATTTGAAGAACAAGTAGATTTCCCTTTTTTTGGAAGACCATTACAATTGCATCACTTTTTAAAACAACTTGTTTTATGCTCGACTTTTCTTTTGTCTTTTTCAAGTTTAAATTTCTGAAGTTACAAGTACAATCACAAATGACACAATTAAGATAGTTATAATCAAAACTAATTATTATAATACATAATTAAACTAATAATTTAAGTATAATAAAATACAAATCAAAATAAATTTACATGAAATAGAACTTAAACTCGTGATGTAGTCCCACTTGTAAAGTTTTGAACTTAATTTAATCAGCCAACACCAATATTTTTCAATCAAATTGTGTGGCAAGTTTAGGTAAGATAAGGGGCGACTGGTCAAAGCCTCCTAGGGGCGGACTCAAACTTTTATGCTAAGAATGAATCTATAAAATTTTAAAGAATAAAAATAAATTTTTGATAAAAAATACATGAATTTTAAAAAAAAAAAAAAATTATATAAGAATTTAAAATTTCCAAGAGCGACTATCCCCTTCAGCGCCCCTCGGTCTATCCTTTATGCCTCCGTCTACTCTTCAAAATCAGAATTTTTTTTCTTTCTTTTCCTCAAGTAGAAGTCCAATTGGTTATTTTGAAATTTGAATAGTGGTACATGTACCAATTAATTACTTTGAATAGTACATGCACACACGTTGGTTTGTACGTTTAGATTTCTCGTGTAACAAATATTTTAGTCATTAATTATTGTTAGTGGTTATCTTTGATTATATTTCTCTTACTATTATTTATTTTGTTTAAAATATAACACAAATTTATATATAAAACAAAAAATGCAATTTTTTATAATTATTGTATTTGATCTATTTACCGACTAATTGAATTAATATTGCAAAGACGCGTTATAATATAACCTAAATCATATTTTCTTCATTTATAATGTCACAATTTGAACATCTAACGTTACTTAAAAGACAAAACCTCCATAGCTTTTGAAGTAAATAGGGGGGGGGGGGGGGAGCTCTACGAGGTAAAGACTTGCAAAACTTCATGTCTTGCATTTACTATTCAATATCTCCCTAGTTTGATTTCATTTTATTGTTTACCAAATGAAATCAAATTTATAGATTAAATCACTCTTATATTATATAAAATCTTTTTTACTTTTATTTAGTTTAATTAATCAAAGCAAATCAATTCTAGTTTATTATAGGGTAAACTATCTGTTTGACCACCAAACTATTGTGAAAGTTTTAAAATGACCACCATAGAAAAAAACGCGCCATTTCACTACCCAAACTATTAAAATGGGATCATTTTGGCCACCTGCCGTTAATGGGCTAACGGAAGGTGACGTGGCAGTTAAAAAATTAAAGGTATAATCACACATTTGGTCCTTATTATTTACACATTCTTTCAATTTAGTCCCTCTGAAGAAAAATCACCCAAATCCTACATAAAAAGACTTAGTATTATGTGTATAAATAATGAGTTTACTTACTATATAATGGTATTAGATATAAAAACTATATGTAGGCTCCAAGCTGCTTTAGTTGTTCGATCTAAAATTCCGAGTGTGCAAGGTCTATATTAAGGATATATCTTATAGTGATTGGTTGGTAAGCTCAAACAAGGATTCTTAAGGGGGCTCTGGAATTACTACTTCAACCATTGTTTGCTCTTGAATAATACTTTAAAATAATTAATCGTCTCTGTTATTTTTTTGTTTATTACCATTAAACTTTTGAATAGACTTTACTGATTTTCCACCACTTCTTTGGGTAACTGGTGAAATAACAGGATGCCCAACCACGTACAGTTATTCCATTATGGAAAGCTAATTTGGAGGAACCGAAGCCGAACCAGCCTGATCCTTCAGCGACAATTGTTGAAAACTCAAGCAGTAATTTCTCTTTCCAATATTTCTAGTTCTCAATCTTTTCTGGCCATCGTTATGGAATTTGAAATCAGATTGATTTCTTAGTTGCCATAATTTGTTTGATATTATCTTCATGAATTGCCTCATGACATGGAAGGCAGAGGTGAAGTACTTACACCTCCAGAGAAGCAAGGTGTAAGCATGGTATTTACCAGTTATTTAGAAACCCCCTGAATTTGACTGAAGTTTCTTGTAGACATGAAAAAACTAGAATTGTTTTATATTGAAAATCGCAGGTGCTCTAAATTGTAGTCACCCCATTATTCAGATAACTAGGTTTAGTTAGTTTCCCCTTGTGACTGCTTCATCAATAATTAGGTGAAAAGCGGTTATTAGCTTTGATGCTTGGATACTTTACTACCTTCATTTGTTTCAGTTTGTGGATGATAAATGCATGTTTTCTACATTGCAATTCAAATTCACATTAACAAGGTCTGGTTCTTTTCCAGAAACACGAATTAAACTTGCACCTGGAAAAGAAAATGACATGCAGCAGCTTCAGTGGTTTTGTGATGCATGCAAAGGAATTCCACAGGTATTATTCGCACTTTAAAATACAGTTTTTCCTATGTTAATCAGACTCTTCATTTTTCTTGAAGTATGATTCTCATGTCCGACATTTGGATATATGGGGATATGGCCTCCAAGGATCCCTTCAAAATATATGGAAAAACTTAGAAAAATCTAACCATACCCCTGTATCTTGACACTTCTACAAATACGGGACATTTTGTTCATGATGCTTTCTGGTAAATTTTTATGTCGAGTCTCCATTTTATTTATGGCATTAGAATATGTAGGCAAGGATTCCTGGATTTCTGCATAATTCTCAGCCTCCGGCTGCTTCAGCAACTGCACCACCAGATGCGGAGGAGTTAGAATTAGCAATGGCAACCACTGCCTCTATCCAGTCAGCTATTGCAGAGACATCTGATGTTGATTTGCACTCTGGCAATGAAACTAATGCATCTGCTGGTTGGAATAGCACTGCAAGTACTAGCGATCACAGCGGTTCAGTGGCACCAACTGCATTTCCACCTTCAAAAGCAGGTATCAGCGAATGGACTTTGATCGAAGCTGGTTCCAGTAGCAATTCAACTGAGGGCACCTAGCTATGGTGGTCAGCTAAGAAAGAAAAAATTACTGTAAATTGGGAATTTTCTTTTAACAAATCTCTCTTAATCTTCTTGTTCACGCTATCGTTTCTTTTTTTTTCTTTGTAAATTGGAAATTACTGTAATTCGAACAAAAAAGTTTATTCGATTTGAATTCGTTGTAGAGGGAAAAGGTCAGCTAAGAACTGGAGAAGATGATAAGAACGAGGGATTTCTGTTCAAATCGAATGGGAGAGTCTTTTTATGTAGGATTTGGGTGATTTTTCTTCGGAGGGATTAAATTGAAAGAATGTGTAAATAATAAGGACCAAATATGTGATTATACCTTTAATTTTTTAACTGCCACGTCACCTTCCGTTAGCCCATTAACGGCAGGTGGCCAAAATGATCCCATTTTAATAGTTTGGGTAGTGAAATGACGCGTTTTTTTCTATGGTGGTCATTTTAAAACTTTCACAATAGTTTGGTGGTCAAACAGATAGTTTACCCTTTATTATATCATTATATATTATATAACATCTTTATTACTTTTATTTATTTAATTAAATTATATTTTTGAACCCATTGAATAATCTTGTGGTAAAAGATGATGTTGTTCCTTTTAAGTGATTTGAGTTCAAGCAACGAAGTCGTGAATTTATCCAAATTTAAAACATTAAATTCAAAAAAAATTATTTTTTTAAAATTTAAAGGTGATTATAAAGTCATATCTGTTAAAAAGAAATTTAATTTTAATTGCTTAAATCTCTCTATGTTACATATAATGGTAAGGTAATAAATATTTGTGTGGTTAAATTAAATTTAGTGATAATCGAATTAACTTTATAATATACTCCTAAATCTGTCCATATATTAATTATGGGGAGAAATTTAAGCTATTTAATCTTTCAATTGATATTAGAGAACAATAAATGCAATAGTTATAGTATTTTAAAATAATAAAAATAATTATTCCAACAAATATATATATATATATATATATATATAAATATTTCGACTAAATATAAATAAAAAATATTAACAACTTTAAGAAAAAGAAAATTTTGAAGATTTTAACTAGGCTCATCTGACTTTTCAGGGGAAAAAAAAAGAAAAATAAATAAATCGGAAGACTAATAATAATTATAAACACTATAATTTTCTGTTCTTTCAAAATTCTAACACTCTAGAAGTATGTTTTTTTTGTTTTCTATTCACCAAACTGGTGTTAAAAAGCCAAAAACCTTACGTAAACCCTACCAACATCCAATCTGCCACGTGGCATCACCAAGGCCGTTGATATCGTTGACTCGCTTAGTTGGCATTTGGCAACCCTAATGTCAACTCCAGTTCCAAATCACTCCCATCGCCAAACTCATCAGCCTTAGCCAACGAAGCCTCCACCGTCTCCACCGACAAGCAGTCGCCTTCCCCACTTATCCCTCCCCGGCTCACCGGTTCATAAACCACCTTCTCCACCTTGGGCTTGAACCTTCCCCGAGACTTGACCTTGCGCAGCCCATCACCGGATTTCTTCTCTTTCGAGACGTGACGAATGTCAAAGGCCGATTTAAGTGACGGGCATTTGGAAGCCGATAACTCGGAAGGAACTTGTTTAACCGGCGCCCCGCTTAGAACTGCGTCGACGGCTGCTACACACAGATGCCAGTTACCGGAGCACATCAACCCCACCGAACCGTGAACCGGATCCACTATCCGGCCGCATGCTTCGTAGAGCAATGATTTAAAAACTTCTGTAACACAAAAATAAACAAAAAAAAAAGAGACTTAGAGTCACCTCAATAAATAAAAAACGACGTAAAGTATGAGTACTACAAGTACAACACGTAGAACAAGCTTGTGTTGGGTTAGAAGTTAGAAGTTAGAAGACGAAGAATACCGGGGCTGAGATTGGGAGGGGCGGCGTCAATGAGGTTAATAAGACCAGCACGGCCGTAGAATTTAGCAAGGAAAAGGGTGGCATTGGCTTGGGATTGGGAGTTTGGGATCCACTGGAGGCAAGGTCTTATAGTGCAGCCATGGGTGCAGCCTTTCCGAAGGACTCGACAACCGTTGCAACTCATCCGCATCAATTCAATATAGTAGTAGTGAATAGTGATAATAACAAGGGAAAAGAGATGGGTTGTTTTTTTGTTTTCTGGGAGGGGAAGTTAGAACTTAGAAGAGTGATTGAAACTTGGGAAGGAAGAAAGGGGAGGGTAATTATATATTTTAAGAGGAGGTGGGGACGTGGGTTGAACAAAGTGGGAGAGGCGGCGCAGTGGTTTCCAAACAAACAGGTGAATGTGATTCACTGATTTTGTGGGTTTTACTGTTTCTTGGGCAACTGGCTTCCTCATAAATATTCGTCTCTCCTTCCCATATCTGCCCATAGTTATTTTTTCTTTACATTCTTAAATCTAATCTTAATTCAAAAAAAAATATGACTCAAAAATAAAAAAAGAGTGTTATTATTAAGTATAAAACCTATGACTTAAGAGAATATGAAAAAAAAGATAAATAATTTAGTCAATAAATCATATTACTTGAATACTTCTCAACCTATTAAGCGAAACATATTCAATCACTTGAATTCATATGCTTTTGTATATTGTAAAACAACCGTACAAATTAAAATAACACCAAATCAATAGATTATATTATGTTATACAGATGAATAAAAATAATTTATTTTTAAAAAATGTTTATAAAAAATTATTCAACATAAATTGAGTGATAAAAAAATTGTATAAATCCTAATGAATTTCATCTTTAGCCTCTTGAATTCTTAATAGTAGTTATTTTATTAAAAAACATATAAAATTATGAAAAGACAAATCTTATCATAATATTATTTATATCGTTTAAGTCTTTTTGTCAAGTGAGTTGATATTCCAATTAATCCAAGACGCCAACTAATTTATAGTAGAGATTCTAGTGATATATTCGCATTTTATTTCTAATAATAATATTATTTTAAATTAATAATATAATCTAAACTATTATTATGTTTTTATTGAATTTAATTTAAAGTTACGAATCAAAGACAACAATTCAAATAAAAATATTTAAAAAATTACAATTATAAAAATAAATATAAGTATTTAACTATTTAAGGCTTAAACGAAAAGAAATGCTAGTAATAATAATTTTTAAAATTTCAATTTTTATTTTTTCACTTAGTTCTGGTGATGAATTCTAGTAATAATAATTTGTTTTGAGGCAGCATCACGCGCAACGCAAGTGACTTAGGGCCTAAAATTAATTTCTTTTAAAAAAAATATTTGTAACCAATGCATTAGGGGTAATGTTTAGCATTGCTTCTTATGAAATAAAATAGAGAAATATATGTATTAACATAATGTTTTTATTTAAAAATTTATTCATAATAAATTATCAAAAACATAAAAATCAAAATTTCAAAAAACTGTTACTTTCAACCAGCAAATTTGTCTAATACGATCAGACCTAAATCATTTGTAAAAAAATGATATTATCAATAAAAATTAAAATATCATATGAATATCTTCATAATTAAAGCAATTTGCTCGAGATAAAACTATCTAGCAAGACAACAAGACGTCTTACTAGCATGTCACTAGATCCAGTGAAAATCCTAGATATGTAAGATAAATCATAAACCTGTAAAAAAAATAGATAAGTACAATAAAGAGTGGTCGAATTATTTGTCAAAATTGATAATACCGACATTAATAGTGGGTGAAGGTGATGAAAGAAATAAAACTGTCGACCAAATAAAGTAAGAGAAAAAAAAAGGTGGAAGAGTAGTGAGTTGACAATGACTCTCAAGCCATTGACAATAAGAACAGATTTAATCGTAATTTTAATCTCGATTTTGTAATCGCTAACATTAAAAGCTATTGAAAATTTTAATCCCAATAAAATTAAACTTATGTTTCCTTTTCCATCATACAAATTAAACTTATTTTCTACTCGAATGAAGCCAATGACACACGTGTAAGGTTAAGACTTAAGATGTAGAAAGTGAAGGTATTAGGTATGAAGGAGAGCCGAGTTCAAGAATGTTGGCACAAACACCAAAAACACTCCCCATTTGGGAATTGGCTCTCTCGAATCTAGAAGGCTAAAACGCGCTTCTCGCTTTCGTCAATTCCCGGTTTTCTGGAATCCGTAGGGCGGGCGGATTGTTTCCATAAGTTCCACTTTTAAGCTGATTTTTTTATATATAATAATAATATTGGGTGCTGGGGAAATTGTCAAGGCTCTGGGATCTATGGGCGCCCTTAGTTCTCCCATGCAACGCCTCTTGTTTTTCTTCTCTCTTCTTTTACATAATACTTTAATATTCCCATAAGCATGGAGAATAGGTTTTTATCCCCTACTAAGACCATCTTTAATTTTGTTCATTTCTTCACACTATTTTATTAAAATGTGTATTTTGGTCACTATTTAATCTTTAACCTAACACCATATTCTAAATTCTCATGCCACTATTTTGATGTTGTCTACAGTGTCACATCATATTTGGTGCAAAACTGTAGCAACAAATTATTTTTAATTGAAAAAAAAGTCAAAATGGTACAAAAGTGTTCTAGTGCAAATGTTGGAATTAATCTCTTTACACTAAAATAATATTAAGTATCTTAGTTTGCATCATTTTTGTACAAAGCTAGAGTTAATCTTTTTACACCAATTTCACTTTTTTTTTTTTTTACAATTTTTATATTATTTTTAACACCAAAATGGTGTTACAGTGTTGGTAAAGGTTGGAGATGCTCTAAATCCACATAAAATAATATATTTGAATAACCATTTTAATTGTATAAACTCAACTAGTATTATTGTTTTCGAAACACGTGGATTTGAGTATGGGTGTTCATAATTGAGTACCCGTAGTTTTATGTACCCAGAATTTCGAGTAGTAAAAATGTCAGTATGTGTCTCGATCCGTAAAAAATAGATACCTTAAATAATCAAGTATTCGTAAGTCGGCTCGTTGGCTACCTATATATATATATAATATATATTACAAATCTTGCTATTTAAAACAATTCAAATACAATTAAAAAGTTTAACTTACATAAATCAAATATGTATACTTAATCGAAACTAATGGGAAAGAAATACCAATTGATCAAAACAAAACTTAATTATTGCTATCTCAAACCAAAATTTTAGTATAATCGTTAATTTATTTAATCATTAATTTTGGATTCATTTTTTTATTTTAATCTAACTTTGTTAATTATGGATCTAGAATAGCAGGGTCAAATAATTTGAAAATGAAATACATGAGCGTTCAAGAATAAAAACTTAATCTAAAATAATAATAAAAAATAAAAATTTGGGTATCATATAAAAGCAAATAAAATAATTAAATATTTTAACAAGTGGTATCACAAACTCACAAGAGTTTAATGTCATTTTAGTGTCGAGGGATCAACATGTCGAATTTTTTTTAACACCCCTAGATTTGTGTATGTCTTAAATATTCATTTGATACTTGCATTATACATTTTCTCTCAAGTTGGTACTTAAAAATTTTTTACTCTCAAACTGGTACTTGAACTAAACATTTTCTCCCAAGTTGACACCTAAAGAAAATTTCCTCCCAATTTGATACCCAAACTTTAATTCCATCAACTATTCTAATACTTTTATTAACATACTTAGTCCCAAAACTTATACATTCTATCAATTTGGTCCTAATTCGAAATAATTCAATAAATTTAACCACGTGTATTTAAAAATACCATCAATTTAGTCATTTTTACGATACTTTCAAATTAAACAAGCCTAATGGGTCAAAACAACAATGAGATAACTACATTCTACCATAAAATAACATCAAGTTACTGTTAAAAAATTTTATACTAGGAAAGTGATATAAACATTTACAGGAGAAAAACAAACAATTTAAGAACATAACAAAGAGTAAATTGATAAGATTTCTAAAAATAAAGGGTTAAATTTATTGAATTATTTTGAATTAGGACCAAATTGATAGAATGTATAAGTTTGGTATCAACTTGGGAGAAAGTGCATAGTTCAAATACCAACTTGGGAATAAAATTTCTTTAAGTACCAATTTGGAAGAATATGCTTAATTCAGGTACCAACTTGGGAGCAAATTTTTTTTACGTACCAACTTGGGAGAATGTGTATAGTTCGGGTACCAAATTATACTAAGCCTTTGAGTATTTATAATTTTGAAATATTTACTTTTTATTCAATAAAATTAACTTCTATTATTTGTAATCTTTTTTAAAACCATTGTTAATCATAGCAACTTTTATTCAGTTTTGTATTATATCAACAATTACATGAATATTTGAGCATTCTATTCAATAACCAAACTATAAATTATTGAAAAAAAATCGAAATTATGAATTTGAAACCACAAAAATTCCAACTTTTTGTTTTAAGAATTCGTTAATGGAGTTGATTGGGATGTAGCCGAACTCCATCCTTAACGATGATGATAACCATCACAAGTCAATCCACAAAAGAAGGGGCATCAATGTCGGATCCTGGACACGTGGCAAACACCCAACGGAACCAGAACTGAGACGACAAGGGAGTTAGTTTCCTACTTTGCCGCCTAATTCTTTCCCTCCCCTCCGATGGTACAGCGAATCCCAAACAATCAGAAATTGTTTCAAACCCAATTTTCGAAAAAAAAATTTATTTTAATGACATAACCCCATACTTTTCCAATCGACAAAGATTCATTGTAACCTTTGTTCAAAGTGCACATCCCTTTTTAGGTTGGGCTTTAGCTTTGGCTTCGTCTTTGTCATGTCTCCCCACTCTCATGGTATTCTTTCCTATGCTTTCATTTCCTTTTTCCATTTAGTTTTCACTATCAATTTGCAGATTGTTCATCTTTTTCGCATTTTTTATGTTTTTTTTTTGTATTTTAACAAATGTTGAATGATTAAGCCGTCTTTGGATGGTATAATGTTTAGCTTTGAATGTATATATGTACGTCTATGTATATATATGTTCACTGTTTTTTTCATCATACAATAGCTAAATTCTTTACCGGGTACATGATATCTTTTTAGTGTATGTGTGTTTTCTATCTTCTTTTGTGATTGCAAGATATACATACTCATATTAATTTTTTATGCAAATAATTTTAGCAAAAGTAATGCAAGAGCACATAACTAAGAAAATGAGGAATCAAAAGCACATAATTAAGCCCTGAAGGACCCTTTAGTATTTTATTAGTAACTCGGTGCCGGATCACCGAGCAAAACACTATGGAGGATTTGCCTATTTAGTGTAACTACATTTCCATGTTTTGAATCAATGCTGAAGTAATTACGAGACGGCGTATACGAGCTGATATAACATGTCTTTGGTTTTTAGCTCTTCTTTTCATGTCGTTTTTTTGTTGTTTGAATTTTCCTCTGCAGCAAAGAAACGGGAACTCGTGATAGAGTGGTTAAACAGTATTCTTCCTGACCTCAGTTTGCCAATAGAAGCCTCTGATGAAGAGTTGAGAGCTTGCTTGATTGATGACACAGTTCTATGTAGAATCTTGAACATGCTTAGGCCCAATTCTCTAGACCAGGTTGTTTGAAACTTATTTTTGATTGTTCATTTATATTCTTTTGATTAAATCTTAATATTAGTTTACATTTTGTTTATGTTATGAATTAATGTACATTTTTTTCCTCCAGGGAGGGTATCTTAAAAATTCTTCAGTGTCGCAGTCAGAAAATGTAAAACAGTTTTTGGACGCTATGGATGAGATAGGAATACCCAGATTTGAGTTATCAGACCTACAGAAGGTATCCCTAACAAAATGGATTTTTTTTCATAATAAATATTTAAATGAACATTTGATTTGTTAGCCACATGCAAACAGCAGATTCTGAAATTATGAATCAATTTAACCGAAAGAGTTTAATGGATATGTTTAATCTGTAAAATCAAAGCTTAAATTGGTGCTAAACAGATACTTATTGCTTTCGTTTATCTGCTTCCTCGTTTTTGAACCTGGAAGAATTTAAATGTTATTCGATGATCTTACTCTTTTCTCTCTTCTTCAGGGATCTATGAAGACTGTTGTCAACTGCCTTTTAGCACTAAAGATGCATTCCATATCATACGTAGATGACTTATCTGCCATAAGTACTATTACTAAAGCCGAGAGCATTGATGGGGATGGATCATCCCCCGGCTCTCTCCCACCATTGTCTGATGAAGAAACAAGGAAGGCTTCCCCGGGATTAAAATACCAACGTGCCATGCACAATCCTGTAATTTCAGGCATGTCTATTTACCTCCTTGTTTGTGCTCATTACCGTTGTGTCTGGGATACTTTGAAAGGTTCAAGTGCTTTCAATGGTAAAAATGCTACAAGGAATGTATAAATTGAAGACGGTTCTAGTTAACTGGCTATTTAGTTTGATGGTTAATTTGTGCATAGTGCACTAAGAATATACATGCCTTGTAAACTATATTGCCAATGTCAAGAAAAAACCTTATAAGTTTTTGAGTTGATTTCTAATCTATTAAAACCATATATATATATATGCGCATTTCATATATATAGCTAAATGTGCCTTCTGCAGAACCGTCAGCCGCAGTACTGCAGCATGTTGGACACAAGGTCCATGACGTGTTTCAGTTGAAACAAGTGTGTTATGCTGAGCTCCCTGTAACAAATATTCTAGAAATGATGGCATCAAACAATTTTGATGTAAGTGGGCAACATTTATAATGTTTTACATTGTGTTTTGCCTAGCCTTCTACTGTTTAATACCCCCAAAACTTGTTTAATGTGGTGTATGTTTGATGTGTTCTGATATTTCCTGTTTGCAGAATGCCCCAACTCAGTCACTTTTAAATGTTGTGTATGGTATTCTGGATGCAAGTGTTGAAACAAAGAACGATGAAATTACTCATGTACGGTATATGATGAACTAATGGGTGTAACTTTCTTTCTTTTGCCTATTGTGCGTATTTGGACTTGGTATTTTACACGTATGCATTTGCATGCATGTTCAAACATATGTATATTATGTTATGAGAGGATGATGGAATCATGGAATTATCTTTATTGCCTCAGCATGTGGCTTGTATACTGAGGAAGGTTGTGCAGGAGATTGGACGGCGTCTATCAACTCAAGCAGGTCACCTAAGAAATGTAAATCCTATTCTATATATCTTGCTTTAAGTACTTTCTTCTCAGTTTCTCTTTATAGATTTTTATGTGGTATTGTTGCCTGCAGCAAAACAGTATTTACAGGGCTCTTGAGGAAAAGCACGGATCGAAAATCAGAGAACTTGAGGCCCTTGTATCTGCAACTCGTAAAGAGACTAAGGTGCATAAACTAATGACACCCCGCCCCCAACTAAAAGGCAGTTCTCTTTTATGTGGAGAGGCTAACCTGTGTATTTAATGAACTTGTTTGTTACAGCAGGTCACAAACCAGCCTCAGCATATAAAGAGTCGAAGAAAAAAGAACAATTCTTGGGTTTCAACTTCAACAGTCTTGAGCTGCTTCCGTCCAACTCGCAAACAGGCATAATTATATAGATGTTAATTTACACATTGTTTATCATTACTTAATGCAAAATCTCAATGTGGAGTCTTTCCTGCCTGTGCATATTTAATCTCATGAAATACGGGTACCTTTCTCATGGAATTTTGTTTCACTTGCTTGCAGAATGTGAACTTGAAAATGGAAGAAAAACAGAAAGCTGAGAAGCAGGAGATGATGAAGTTGGTGAAAGAAAATGAAAAATACATCAATGAAATTGCGGCACTGAAGGAAGAACTAGAAATTGCTGGAATGATGGACAAGTATTGCTCCAGGGAAATGGAAGCAGAGGCTAAGGCTGCAATTGCAATACTTCAGACGAGGATAAAAGATCTTGAGTACCTTCTTGCTAATTCAAAAAATAAGGTGAAAGATCTTGAAGCAACTTTCGAGTCAAAATGCCAAAGGTGGAACATGAAAGAGAAGATCTACAAAAACTTTATTGATTCTCAGTTAGAAGCAATGCAGGTATATATATTGGTTTCTGTCATTTGAGTTTTGAATTTTGTTCTTCAATATCATTCATTTTACTAATTTATGCAAGTAATCAGGATTTGAGGTCAACTTCTGAAGCCATTAAGCAAGAAATGATTGAAACAAAGAAGAGTTATTTTGTTGAATTTAATCACTTAGGTGGGTTTGTTGTTGGAAAGTTTTTGTGAGCTTGTTTTGTTTGTGGTAGAAGTTGTTATAAGGACTTTTTCTCTTTCAGAATCAAAGGTTAAAGTATTAACAGAGGCGGCTGAGAACTATCATGAAGTTCTTGCTGAAAATCGAAAGCTTTTTAACGAGCTGCAGGATTTGAAAGGTACCTATATAAGAAGGTTCTTGTTAATGGATTCTGTGATTTTGTTTATCAGCTCCTTTAATGTTTTTAAATGTTTACAGGGAATATTAGAGTTTATTGTCGAATAAGGCCATTTCTGCCCGGAGAAACAGAAAAACTGTCGGTTGTAGAAAATATCAGTGAAAATAGGAAGTTGGTTATTGCAAATCCCTCCAAGCGAGGAAGAGAAGGCCAGCGGTCATTTCAGTTTAATAAGGTCTTTGGTCCAGATTCTACTCAAGGTTTTCATTTCTATCATTGCCAAAGTGCTGTTTTTGGTTGATTTGACTGACGTTCCTTGCAATATGAGCTTGAATCTCTTTGTTTTGTGAAGCATTACATATCTAATTTATAGAAACTCTTTTAAACAATGTCAGGGGAGGTGTTCTCAGATATTCAACCTTTTGTTCAATCAGTAGTTGATGGATATAATGTCTGTATATTTGCTTACGGTCAAACTGGTTCCGGTAAAACCTATACAATGGTATGGATCCCTTTACTCTAAAGCTTTACAAAGTTGAACTAACATCTTTGAACAATCCCTTCCAATATTTCTTTTTGACATTTCCAGACTGGTCCTAATGGAGCCACTGAAGAGGAATGGGGTATTAATTATCAAGCTTTGAATCTTCTCTTCAGAGTCTCTCAAAGTAGAAGAGAGCACATTCTCTATGAAGTTGGGGTTCAAATGGTTGAAATATATAATGAACAAGTGCGCGATTTATTATCCACTGATGGTTCTCCGAGGAAATATCCTTATTTTGAGCAAGATAGACTTACTAAATGGAAGTTAGTAAACCTGATTATGTGTGTGCACCCCTTTTTAAAGTGTTTTTCTTTAGAAGTTAGAGTAATAATATTCATGATTTAGTGATAGTTATATTTGTTTTCCTTAATCTGCACACGGTTGGGATTAAAACTATCTCTCAACCTAATGGGTTAGCTGTACCTGATGCTAGCATGCACCCTGTTATATCAACATCAGATGTTCTAGATTTAATGGATACCGGATTCAAGAATCGAGCCGTTAGTGCTACCGCTTTAAATTCAAGAAGCAGTCGCTCTCACAGGTTTGTATATTTAATCTCTTCAATCGCATCTGAATATTTCTCTGGTGCATGATTTAGAGTTATGGCTACAGCATTGTCACCGTTCATGTTCGCGGGAAGGATTTAAAGACCGGAACTGTATTGTATGGTAATCTTCATTTGGTAGATCTAGCAGGCAGTGAAAGAGTAGATAGATCTGAGGTAACTGGAGATAGGCTAAAGGAAGCACAACATATAAACAAATCATTATCTTCCCTAGGAGATGTAATTTTCGCTCTTGCACAAAAGAGTCCTCATGTGCCGTACAGAAATAGCAAGCTCACTCAAGTACTTCAAAGCTCTCTTGGTACTTCCTTCATCTTCATTCTTAAACTACATAAACCTTCTCCGGGTTTCAGAGTACGAAAAACATGCTCTAATCTCTCGGGAAACACTGATGGTTCATCTAAATTTTTGTATGTTACATAAGTTCCATGGTATTGTATGTTACATAAGTTCCATGGTATTGTATGTTATATAGGAGGCAAGGCAAAGACCCTTATGCTTGTGCAGCTCAATCCCGATGCCACTTCCTATTCCGAAACTATGAGTACTTTGAAGTTTGCTGAACGGGTTTCCGGAGTTGAGCTAGGAGCTGCACGAAGTAGCAAAGAGGAGAAGGATGCTAGAGAGCTAATGGAGCAGGTGCAGTTTTGATATTCCTCTTGTATATATCACATTTTTTTCTTCTATTATGTTATAATGTCCAAACCAAACTCAAATGGAGTCAGACATACATGATGAAGAATTATGCATACTCGTTGTTTTGTATTTCATTTTAATAGATATCTTCTTATTTCAGTTTCCTTTAAATGTTCATGAGAATCATGTTTAATAGGATACAATATTATTACTCTATTCATATTGTTGAGTTTCAAGTTTATCCGGCTCTTGTAGATTGTATCTCTCAAGGACACAATAGCCGAAAAGGATGAGGAGATCAACCGATTGAAATCAATTAAAGATCTAAAACCACGGGCACCAAGGCATCAACGGTGAGCAGCAAGGAACAGGCTGATTAAGGTATGGTTCTTCCTCTATTCTATAGGTGGTTTTCCTCATGAAAGCTGAAAACTGTCAAAAGGTGGGAAAGGCTTAGGACATACTGAGAAAGCAGTTTCGGATCATGAAAACTGTTCACGGTGACAATGAGCATCCTAAATCTGGTTTCCCAACAGTCCATGAATGACTTAAAATTTACTGAAATATCTGATGCCTCAGTTGTAATATGCTCTTTCTCCTAAAGGCATTAAGTTTGAGCAAGTGAATATTTTTTTCGAAGCCCTCAGCAATTCTCAAATAGATTTATTGATTAGGATAGCTAGATTAAGTACAAGATATATATGACTGATAATTATTTAGTTGCCATTCGATTTCTTTCAGAAGATTCCTTCTAATGAGATTCCCAAGTGTGACCGGACTTTAGACCATATTTTGCCTCTTCTCATTTATATCGAAACATTCTAAACTGAAGTTTCATTCTAGAAGTGACAACCAGCTTTATTGGGTTTGCAGATAACATAACATTGATGTGGGAGAACCTTATTCCAGTGTTTTTCTTCATCTTAGGGTGTAAACTTCTCGTACAAAATGATGTAAGCATTCTTTCATGCACAATTCTTTGGTATAATTTTTTACTGTCGCATTTTATTTTCAAGTTCAGAACACCAAATGTATTCTTTGGCTTGTTTACCCTATAGATCATATATGCTATATTCTTGCCGGACTAATGTAGCGCCGAAGGAATGACTTATAAAAACCAGCACAAGGGTGAAAAGCATTGAGAACAGACTCTACAAAGCCTACAACAAGTATGTAAAACTCAGAGATCTTTATCTTAATTCTCGTTTCCTTTGGTGGATGAAAAATGAGTAGGCCTTAGATTCTACTGCTTCAGTTTGATCAGCCCTCTTCCCGAAGACGCTGACGACGATTTGAAGTATGTTGAAGTCCCATTTTCAGTATCGATAACGAAGATGATGCATGCCTGCCTGCCGAAGAAATGAAAATGCATTTCCTTTTCTACCGCTTTGCTTGGTCTTGTGGAGGCAGATATTCGATTGCCAAAGCTAGATGGTGATGTGCATCATAATTCAGTAGCTAGTCTTCTTTAAACAAGCACCTCTAGGTTCAATAATACAGTATATAAAAGCTTTAACTAAAGTCTTTCTTTAGTTATTTTGCTTGAGATACAAGTATGTATATCGAATATGTTATCATTTGTGGTTGTAAGAATTACCATTTCTCGTTTTACTTATATATATTGTGTATAATTTGTGTAAAGCAGCGACTCTTTCTAATCAAATGTGTATTATTTACTTTGAAAAAACTTACTCGTCTGTAAGAATAATTATTTGTGGTCGTAAGAATTACCATATTCGTATACAGCAATGACTCTTTCTATTGTGTTTTTAGTTTTTTATTTGAGATTACACGGTCTAAGAATTAAAGAATCAGCAGGAAAATCAGAGTTAAACAATAACAAAAACACCGTTAATGATAGTAGAACTGCGATACGTTCAGTCCTTAATGAGAGCGAAAAGGATTACTTTTTGAAACAAAATTTTATTATTAGAGAGATTCGTATGTAAATACAATATATAGATAGATATATATATGGATAATTATTTGATACACTAGCGGTGAACACTAAAAGTTTTCACAAGCATTTTAGTTTTGGCGTTTGGAGACTTAGTTTAGGGTGTATGATTTAGGGGTTTAGGTGTATGAGTTTTGAATTTAGGGACTGTGGTTGAAATTTATAGTTTAGGGTTATAATTTAAAACCTAATTCTTCACCATATTACCCTAAAAACTAAATTCTAACCTCTAAACCCTAAATTCTAACCACTATTCATAAATTCTAAATCCATACACCTAAACCCCTAAACCCCTAAACCCTACACCTTAAACTAAGCCCCCAAACCCTAAAATTAAGGGACTGTGGTTGAAATTTATAGTTTAAGATTATTATCTTATACACTGGCGGTGGAAATTAAAAATTTCTACAAACACCTTAATGTTAGGGTTTAGGGGCTTAGTTTAAGGTGTAGTGTTTAGGGGTTTAGGTGTATGTATTTAGAAATTAGGGATAGTGGTTAGAATTTAGAGTTTAAGATTATAATTCAAGGTTTAGAGGTTGGGGCTTAGTTTTTAGGGTAATATAGTGAGGATTTAGGTTTCAACTTATAAATCTTAAATTATAACCAATATCTCTAAATTCTTAACCCCTACATTTAAACCCCTAAACTAAGACTCTAAACCTTGAAACTAAGACGCTTGTGAAAACTTTTAATTTTCACCGCCAATGTATAGGATAATTACCCTATATATATCATAAGTAGAAATGAGTAAGACCATGTTTAGTAAAGAGAAGTTTGAGTCAAAGTTAGAGGTTTGAGCCAAAAATAGAGGTTTGACCGGTCAAATTCACTAATTTGGATATTTGGTAAAGAGCGGATTGAAATAGTAGATTGAGATGAAACCTCAATTTTGAAAAAGATGCTAATAGGAGCTTTTTGAAATTAGGGGTTTTGACATAAGAGTTATAAAGACCCTTTTACCCTTAACAATTATAAAAAATCTCCAAATAACATAAATTTAACCATCTCTATTTTAATTCTTGAATCTCATGTATTTACATTGTGACATTTGAAAACTAATACTTTTTTGTATATTTTATTTTTATTCTCACACATTTATATTTGTATTTAAATTTAATAATTAATTAAATTGTATTAAAAATAATTATATAAATAATAAATTAATATATAGATTCTTCAAATATACTTAGTAATGTTATATTAAAAATTATTTTTCATAATCTAATTAATATTAATAGATACAAAATATTGATAACTAACAAACTATTCAAATAAGTATCGAATATAATCATTCCTTATATGTTATTTTGTATGTTTAAATAATCAAACAGCTACCAGCTATCCGTTAATTTTACTAAACACTTTTATACAATCAACTAATACAATCTGCTAGTCAAATCAACTAATGCAATAAGCTATCAGCTAATATAATCTGCTATCAGCTATCCGCTAATTGTCAAACAGGGCCTAATTTCTTTTAAATTATAATAATACACAACCAAGTAAAAGATTTTAATTTACTATTAAAAATGTCAAACAAAACTTTGGCATAGAGGTGGCAAATTGACCCGAGAATCGAGACTCGAACCAATTTTACCCAATCTGAGACCTGATATCAACCCGAACATGGTGATTTAAACTTGATCCGAAACTCGAAACAAACCGAATCGAATTGAAACCGACCCGTTTTTTCAACCGAACAAAACAAACCCGAACCGATTTTTCAATCGAACCGAACGAACCTGAACTGAGTTTCAACCGAACCGAATGGACCTGAACCGATTTCATATGAACCGAAAGCAACCCGAACCGAAGACAACCCGAAATAAAGAAATGATATTAAAAGAAATAATGAAAGATTTGATGTGAATTGTCGCGCAACTCACTAAAAAGTCAAATATATTGGCTTAATAAAGCCATATATGAGTTTAAAAAACTGATCCACCCTAAAACCCGACTGAAACATATCGATCTCCTATTGAACCGATCTTGACCCGACCCAAAACCAACCGACCCAAAAACACTCAACCCGAAAATCAACCGAACCGATATGACCCGATCCAGATTGATACCCGACCCGAATCAGTATAGACCCGAATTAAAATGGAACCAGACCAGATCCAACTCGAACAGAATCGAAACCAAATGTAGACCTGAATTAAACTTGACCCGAACTGAACTCGATCCGAATAACATGTTTGCCACATCTACTTTGTGTACTAATAAGACACCCAATTGACATATTTTCTCTTTACGTAGAAAATGTTAAAAAATTACCATTAAAAGTACATAACTACTCTCTATGTATATATTCAATATTTTTTTACTTTTCACTATTTTTTATTTGATTGATTTCACTTAAACTATAAACCCAAATTTAGTTGTAAATTTTAATAGACATAACGCTAAAAAAATATGATCTAACGTTTCACTGAATAATTATTATAATTTTTACTTTTTTTTAGTTTACTTTCACATATAATATTTTAATTTGAGTCAAAATGACCCTTTGAATAAAAATGTTAGTCAACTAATAGTCAATACAGGACGTTGATGTGCCATAATGATTTAACTTGAGACACTGGCGTTGCACTTTGCCACGCATCAAATTTGTTTTTAAAAAATATATTTTTTAAATTGTTCTAAAAATAATTAATAATTTTTATTTATTTTAAAAAAATAAAAAAAAATAATTTATTTGATTTATTATTTTTAAAAATTATTTTTTAATTTTTTAAAAAATAAATTATTTTAAAAAAACCAAAAATAATTTTTTAAACATTTTTTTACTGATGTGGCAAAGCCAAGTCAACATGCCACAACATCAGCATCCCACGTTACTCGTTAGTTAACTAACAATTTTCATTCACGAAGTCTATTTTGACTCAAAATAAAATGTTAGGGTGAAAGTGGACAAAAAAATAGAAGCCAATATAGCTATTCAGTAAAACTTTAAAGGTATTTTTTTGGCATTATGTCATTTTAATATAATTTGTTTTTTTTTTATGTGTATTTACTCATTCAATTATTTTTATTTAATTAGTTCACTCTATTTTTCTTTTTTTGAATTGCTCTTCTATTAGTTTTTATATTTTTTCATCATTATTGATGATATCAGTTTTGGACTTGTTGTCAACCTATATTTTTATTTCTCATTTTTTTGTTTCTCAACATTATGATATTTTATTTTAAATTATGTTATTTCAGTTTTATTTAATTAATCTTTCTCTTTTCATTTGAAAATGATAGATGATTTTGTCTACTCTTATGTCAATTTTTTTGTTTTCTTAGGGTTGAATTCGACCTCGTCTCTCAATATATCTTTTATTATATCATCTTCGTTTAATGCACTTTCCCCCTAAACTATACATATTTTCCCAACTTATCCTCTAAAGTTCATTTTGATCACTTTTGCCCCTCTAACGTTTTGCGACGTTACCCATATTGCCCCAACCGTAAAAAAAACTCACCCTGACCAATCAGAACGTGCCACATCACCTATTTTTTTTCTTAATTTTTGATTTAATATATTAAAATATTCATTAAATTAGTTTTATTTTATCAAAATACCCCCCACCTCTTTTCCCAAACCCCACCCCTCATCCTCTTCCCCTACCCCTTCCGTTCACCAAACGATGATTCCGGTAATCTCACAATGAACGAAATGATGGTCGCTGGTATGAATTTGGTTCGCCGCGGCTCAAAGAATTCATAGATGGATATGAGTTGTTTTGATGCATTTCTCTTTCAAAAGATGTTCAATCTTTGCTGGAAATCTGCTCTTGATTCTCCATTATTTCTTCTACAACAACATATTCATGTTTCATGTTTTGGTCCCAAAAGTCTTGTTATGGAAACAACCCATTGCTGGAATCAACATATAATTTCTTGACACAAAAGTTGGAATCCTTTGGATTCTCCATTATGTAACTAAAATATTTCATGGATTGAACTCATACTTATTTGGTGTTGGTGTGATAATTGATTGATCAGCTTCAAGGTCAACAACAAAATGATTTTTCTCATCTCCTCTGAACTTGATGAATTCTTCAAAAGTCTGAGCGGAATTTGAAAACAAACATTGTAACACCCCAAATTCTTCCCCAAATTAAAAACCCTAATTGGCTAAATCCCTAATTCTTAATTGTAAAGTGCTCATTAGTCCTATATTTTATATGCATTCCATCTCATATTGTTGTTGCTCTTAAGTACATTTTAGGCATATTTAGGTGTATGCATGCATTATTTACAGTATTCTTTGCTCTGCCTTGTTTATATTGAATATCTTTGATTTGGTGAGAAAAGATACTGTTCTAGTTTAGTTTTAGTTTCAGGTGCTAGAAGCTGTCAGATGGAGAGAGAAGCTGAGGAGCTGATGCTGAGGCAACAAGCCAAGGTGTTATACTGAAGGAGCTCAACATAGAGATAGACGCTGCTGAGTAGCTGCCGCCGTCATATCTACCGCCCAGGGCAGCAACCAGAGGAATTGGTGAATTGGAGTGCGATTGGAAGAGCCTAATCTCTTGAGTCCAATGAGCCCATCCACGCAATTTATCGATGCCGGAAACAGCGGACTGAGCCGCCCAAGGGGAGATTATCCAAGGCGGCTTAAGGTTACTTGTGCCACAAGGAGTCCAACTTCAAGTCAAAGAAGTCAGATTTAAAGGATGCATTCAATGCAAAAGCTACTTTGTAATGAAGAAGACTTCTACTCCAAGGAGGACTTACCCTAGGCCATGCCCTATATATACCTGACCATACCTTGTATTTGAGAGAACTCATAGTCGGCATAGCCTAGGTTTCTCTTGTGTTTTCTTGCCGTCACCATGTTCTAAATTCTCTAAGGTTTGGGTTATGTTGTAAAGTACTTGTGAGAACGGTTGTTTAGGTTTAAGTTTATTTTTGCAATAAGTTCAAGGTTTGCTTATTTCATGTTCTTCAGTGTTTTCAATTGAGTCGAGAGATCGATTGGAATCAATCTATTTGTTTGGTATCGAGAGAGTCAAACTCATGAAAGAAGTAAGCGCGATCTCATCAATACCAGATGTTGATCAATCCAGCTTAGACATAGGTTAGGGTTTAAGGCGGCTAAAAGAGGACAACCAAAAGTTGTTTTTCATTTCAACATTCACGGCAACAAGTATTATCTGCAGCGGGCAACAACAATATTCAGACTTAGACATAAGCTGAATCATTATCGAAGCGTTCTGCCGAGCCTTAAAGGACTGTTGAGTTTGCCGCCGAGCCAACCGTCCGTTCCACTGTCGAGGCAATGAAAGCGTCAAAGCATCAATCTGCCATCTTCCGCCGAGGCAGTAAATTCTGGAAGCAGCACAAAACAACTTAACCTATTCAACGCAGTTTCACACTACTAAGCAGCATAACCTGACCCATTCCATCACCTTGATCGCTTCTATCAAATTACTTGTGTTTATTTACTTTTTATTCTTTTACAAAACTAAAATTTACTTGTGCATTTAATTTCCCTTGTGCAGGAATTGCAATTCGAATAAGCTGTCCAATCCTCGTGGGAGACGATATCTTTTATACTATAACTTAACAAGAGTGTGCACTTGCGCTCATATTTAGAGAACACCCCAACGCTCTACATTAACCTTAAAATTTGGGAATTTAAAATCAGAATTTCTTAATTGATTTTAGTGACCTAATTGTGAATTTTGAAATTACGATGACTTTTTTTGTAAAATGGGTAAAGGTTCTGACCTTTATTGTGTAATTTACCCAAAAGTTAGGTTAAAAACTTATTCCCTGGCTTTTCGATTTCCATTTTTGCAGCCGCATCATCTCCTCTCTCTCGTTTTTCTCTAAACTCAATAACTTCCCTTCAACATCCCTTCGCGTTTTCTATTTACACTCTGACCAAGGAGATTTCAGCGTCCATTCGATGATCCGTGACCACCAAGTTGTTTCTCGTGGCATTGCGAACAAAACCCACCCCTTAAATCTTCCTCGTCGCCGTCCGTTCACTCGGGAATAATCCAAACACCCTTCAAAAACTCTGGTGCCGCCGCCCTTCTACTTCATCTTCTCCATTTTTATATTTTAGGGTAAGGTTTTGGTAGAATTTTGGGTTGATTCATGTTTCATTGTGAGTTTAATCCCATTTTCGGTTGAATATGGTCAGAAAATGACCATTTGTGGTCATCGAGAAGTTGTCCCTGGCGATGACGTTGTCAAGGGTAGTAAACCCTAGGGTTTCGGGTTGCTAAAAGGGGATAGGGGTTTGGGCCGTGTGTTGTGAGTGCATTGGGTTAAGCCCAATAGTGGCCTGCATGAGAGAAGGTCGAACCGGCTTAATGGGTAGGCCGGTCTAATAGAACTAAGTGAACTGAACCGAGCCCAACCTGTGAACCGAGTCAACTGAATCGACCCGACCCTTGAACCGATCCGCTGACCTGTGGTTGATTGAACCATCAGTTGGACCGAACGGGGTGACGTCATCACTGACTGTGGGGCATGGCGTCAACGTTGACCAGGATGACGTCACTGCCGCCATTGACCGTTGACTTTTCAATGTTGCCTTTTTTGGTCAAAGTAAACTTTACGTTTTTCGACGTCATGATTCCAAATCCGCTGCCCGTTTTCCTAAATTCAAACCCGAAAGACCGTTTTGCTATTTACATTTAATTGTATTTAGTATTTTGAGAATTGTGTATATCGAAATCTAATTCGAATTAATATTGTGTTCAGGTTACGTTGATTCAAACATTGAGATCTTACCTCATCCTTTATCTGACTGACCTCCTGCAGCTCAGCCTGCAAGTTCCACGCGTACATGTAATTTTTTAGCTTATGTACACTAGAATTGTGGCATAGTAGTGAAATCTGATTTAGTGTTACCCTTGTAGGTGTCGATTCTGCTCAGCCCGTTACTAGATCTGAGCGTGGGAGACTTCATCATCGACGTTGAGCTTTTAGTTGTATGAAGTGTGTTCTCTTCTAGTGCTACATATCATGTGCCTTATGTTTGTATGTGATCATTATGAGTTATGATTTTTGATGTGATGACTATGACTTGTGATATATGCCATGATCTATTGGAGTTATGTTTTATGACATGCTTGTATGATGACATGCTGTAAAATGTCCAAAAGTTCTATATTTCATCCACTTTCCAACTCTTATTATTACTGTTTTCCAGCTCATTTTAGGCATAAGTAGGTTCATGCATAACATTTTACAATATTTCATTGTCCTGCCTTAGTTTTATAAACTTATCATTAATTTGGTGAACAAGAGGTATTGTTCTAGTGTATTCTTGTTGTAGGTACTAACAGTTGAACGAGGGAGCCGAGGAACAGAGGACACAACGCTAAGAAGCAAATCCATGAGCTGTACTGAAGCAGTTCCAACTGAATTAAGTTGCTGCCGAGCACTTGCCGAGTATCTGCCGAGCAAAAGCTGCTGCCAACCTTGCTGCCCGCGGCAGCTGACTATGGAAGTTTGGAGAACCGGAGCGCGATTTGTAGAGCTAAAACTCCTGATTCTATCGTCGGCGTTCACGTGAATTTTTGACGTCTGTAGCAACGACTAGGGCTGTCGAAGTAAAATTCCCAAGCTTACTTACGGGCTAAGGAAAACGAGGAAGAGTCCATATTCCAAGCAAATAAGTCAACATTTAAAGCTTCATTAAAGAAGAAAAGCTACTTTAGAGGACTTCTATTCCAAGGACTTGGCCTAGTTTTAAGTCAATAAATACCCATTGTACTTCTAGTTTAAATCATCATAGGTTTTCTATAGACTTTTCTTGTGCTCTTCTCTGCCGCCATGTTTTAAAATCCCCTTGGGTTAGGGTTATGTTGTAACTAGAGTGAAACGGTTGTTTTAGGTTTTTGAGTTATTTCTTCAATAAAATATTTCAAGTTTACTTAATCCATTGTTCTTCATTCTTTCAATCTTTCCACACCAGTCTTTTGAGAGAATCTATTTTTCGGGCACGAAAGTGCAAGGCTCACGAAAGGGTTAAGTACGGTCACAACGGTAGGCGTTACTAACTTGGTTCCACACTAGCCTACAAGTTTCAGCGGCTAAAAGGGATCTCTAACCTAGTTGATTGATTTGGATCCACACTAGTCCCCAAGTTATCAATCTCGAGCATCCTAACCTAGAAATAGAAGGGTTCACTGTCGACTATCCTGTCGAACTTGAAGTATCTACCAGACTTGCCGCCAGGACATCCTTCCATTCCACCTGTCGAGACAGTACACACCCCTGCAGTGGCAGTGACCTACTGCGGCCACGTGACAGGGTCGTAGTTTGCCGCCCATCCACCCGCCGAGGCAGCATATTGTGGCAGCAAAGGATAACTCATACCTAATTCAAAGTAGTTTTCACACTAAGTGGCAACATAACCCTGCCTGCTCTATCACCCTGATTCATCTTCCATTTCACCTGTGTTTTATTTACTTTCCAATCTAAACCAATCTATTCACTTGTGTTTTTACTTTATCATTGTGTGCAGGAACTACAAAGACGAGACAAGATGTCCAATCCTCGTGGGATTCAACATCTTCTATACTATAACTTGACATGAGTGTGCACTTGTGCTCCCACAAAAAGGGAACACCTACACGCCCTAAAAGTTTTTGGCGTCGTTGCCGGGGATTGGTAACAACGAATTTCATTTTTCAATTTCTACAGCTTTTTATTTTTTTCCTTTATTTTTATTTTTAATCGAAAAGAAGAAGAAGAAAATTTTACCGTGTCCTTTGCAAGTGTATGACCAGAGCTAACCCTAGCGGAAACTTCATTATTTACGACGATCTTGAGCATGAAACTAGACGAATCAAGAGGGAGCTCATGGAAGCCTTAAAAAACAAAGACAAGGGCAAAGCAAAGGAAGAGACCATGGTAAACGAGGACCCCCTAGTTGATGCCATCAATGGCAGGGGCGGGCAGATAGATCTGCCGCCCAGAGGACCACAAGTACAACAGAGGCAGGATCCCCCTGATACACCCCAAGTGCGGAAAACTAGAGACTATCTTGAACATGACTTTCAAAGGTTAGAGCCAATAGTAACAGAACCAAAGATAGAAGCAAATCATTTTGAACTGAAGCCTGTCATGTTCAACATGCTAAACACACTAGGGCACTTTGGAGGGACTGCCAGAGAAGGTGCTAGGCAGCATCTACGAGGATTCCTTGACATCTGTCGAGCATTCAAGATTCATGGGGTACACCAGGACGTATTGCGGCTAAGGCTATTTTCCTATTCACTGAGGGATATGGAGAAACAGTGGTTGAATAACCAGCCAACCGAATTTTTCGGTTCATGGGTGGAGCTCTGCAAGGACATTTTAGACCGATTCAGCCCATCTAACGTCATCGATAGGCTGCGGAATGAGATCACAACTTTTAGACAAGGGGATGATGAGCCGATGTATGAGGTATGGGAGCAGTACCAACAAATGTTGAACAACTGTACGCTTCATGGTTTACCGGCTTGGACTCAGGTATCTATATTCTACAATGGGGTTAACTACCCGACTCAGATGCTGATAGATGCCTCGGTTAACGGGACCATCCCAGACAGACCCCCAGAGGAAGCACTACGTTTGCTCAACATAGCAGCTAAAAACGATTATAAGTACCCGACAGCCCGCTGAGGCAGCACAAGGCGGCCAGCTATAGTAAATGAGGTGGAAGCCTCCGAATCTGTTAATGCCCGCCTCGACACTCTGACGGAGCTGGTGATGAAGATGGTGCAATCCCTAGGGAAGGTCCATGAAGTAAAATTTGTTGAGCCCTTCTGTGGCGAATGTGGGGCCAACCATGATTCCTCTAAATGCACAACATATGCAAACTACATGGGAGGATATGAGAGGAATAGCAGGCCAACCCAAAACACATACAATCCTAACTGGAGAAACCATCCCAACTTCTCCTGGAGCAACCCAAAGACAACAACAAATCCACAACATCTACAGGGAAGCTACCAGCAGAATCAGTCCCGGTAGCAGACTCAACAGCCACAACACAATAATTCACTAGAAGCTACTTTAAATAACTTTATGAAACAAACTAGTGAATTTATTGTTTATACAAATAAATTTATTGAAAAAACTGAGTCTTTCATGGATAGGACGGAGATGAAGATGAACAACCAGGAGGCTGCTATTAAGAACCTAGAAACCCAGTTTGGGAAGTTCACCGAAATCTACCACATGGGAGCATCATCCAACAACTTGCCAAAAGCATCCAAGCCCACTTTTGAACATTGCAAGGCCATAACTACGAGGAGTGGGAAGTAGCTGGATGAACCTATGATGGTAGAGCAGTTAGGAACTCAACTAGAACATATAAGAAAGCTTGCCCCAACAGCACCCATATTAGCCGCCCCAACAACAACACCTAATCTAGCTGCCCCAACAGCAGAACATGAAAGAAACCCTGAAAAGGATGATCCTACTCGAAATAAGCCCCCAAGCAAGGAGCAAATAGAAGACATCCGCCTGCCAGCTCCATTCTCACAAAATCTCAAACAACAGCAGCAGGAGCACCAATTCAGAAAATTCCTAGACATTCTGAAAC
Source organism: Hibiscus tridactylites (assembly GCA_958450335.1). NCBI lineage: Eukaryota > Viridiplantae > Streptophyta > Magnoliopsida > Malvales > Malvaceae > Hibiscus > Hibiscus tridactylites. Next base: position 10,989,529 of record OY288287.1, read on the forward strand.
AGGTGCACATTAACATACCTCTGATAGAAGCTATACAAAGCATGCCCAACTACGCCAAGTATCTTAGAGATATAGTTTCTAAGAAGAGACGGATAGGGGAATTCGAGACGGTGGCCGTGACTGAAGAGTGCATGGCTATGCTGCATAACAAGCTACCGCCCAAGCAGACATATCTGGGAAGCTTTGTTATACCATGCAGGTTGGGCAACAAGCACGATACCAGGGCCTTGTGTGATTTGGGAGCCAGTATAAATCTGATGCCTAAGGCCGTCTTCGAAAAACTTGGTATTAGACCTGCAAAACCAACCTCCGTAATGCTTAAACTTGCCGATCACTCATTCGTGCAACCGGAGGGAAAGATTGAGGACATACTGGTCAAACTGGGCAGCCTAATCCTTCATGCCAATTTCCTCATCTTGGATTGTGAGGCCAATGAGAAATCCCCCATCATTCTTGGCCGACTCTTCTTTGCCATGAGAAGAACGCTGATAGATGTGGAACTCAGGGAACTTACAATGAGGGTAGAAGATCAAAGCATAAGGATGAATGTGCTGCAACCCTCAAAGGAAGGAAAGGAAGGCATGGATGAAAGAGCTGCCAAAATAAGTGTGGAAACAGGCCAGGGCAACGGCTACCATGACAGACCTCGGGGCAGATTGAAGGATCTCATCAAACAGAAACTGAAGGAACAAGAGGACCCCCAAGAGGGGAGAAAAAGCTAAACCACCTCAGGAAGTTGTTATGTCTAGGAGATGCACCCAAATGCACTCCTAACATAAGTTGATTTTTATTTATTTCTATTTATTTATTTTTATGCATTAGGAATAAAGTTTATTCTAGGACTAGATTAATTTCCAGTATTTAATTTTTCAGATTTTATTTAATTATTTTTATTTTAGGATTGAGAATAAAACAACAAGATTAAGAGGGAAGACCATCAAAAAGCCCGCCAACCATCTTGTCGAGTCAGTAGCCAACGCAACAAAGTGCAACGACTAGTTAGTCGCTAACATCTCCGAAAATAACGGGCAAAAAAATCTGTGGCGTGCACGAGGAAATCAGACCGTTGATCATTCAATGCCGCCCCGACACTTCTTGGCAGCGCCTATATAAACCACTCATTCATTACACTTTACTTCACTACCACCTTTTTGCTAGCTTCTATCTTATTCTTCTACTCTCTCACAACATTTCCTTTCTAGTTTCAGGTAAAATACAACTGATCACAAGGCTTCAACGTTAACCTAAAAACCCACCTACAGTAGGTTCTGCTTCAAGGCCGACAAAGAGAGATATAGAGCACAATTCTCCAAGTAGGCCGTCTGGGAGGAACAAGGCTTCCATTATACGTAGCAAACGAGAGACCGAGGTCTAGAGCCCACCTTGTTCCTAACCATCCACTACAAGGGATGGGAGATGTTCGCTCAACAGCCTAATATAGCGAACATCACTATAGTCAGGGAATTTTACTCACATCAGCCCTGCCTAGACAAGCCATTCGTCTACATCCGCGGAGAGGCAGTCAAGCTCAACCCTGCTGTCATCAACAATTATTATGGCCTTGATATGAACGACAACCCGCATGAGGACTAGAGGCAGTCACTGACGGCTGCCCACTACAAGGAGATCAAGGCCAGAATCTGCAAGCCCAACACACCATGGCTGGGGCAAACATGTGGGATCTGTCCAGCACCGCCACCTTCTGCCTGAGGCTATGCTATGGAACACGTTCGTGAAAAGGCGCATGCTACCCACATCCCACAACTCAACAGTTGACCGGCCATGCCTCACCTTAATTTACAACATCTTGATGAACCAGCCGATCAATATGGAGGAAATCATATGCATGGAAATATACAACTGCTTCAAGAAAAAAAAAGGGCAAGTTGTACTTCCCGTCCCTCATCACAGGCCTCTGCACCAATTTTCGAGTCCCCACAGAGCCCACAAATGAGTTCACAACTGCAAAGGAGGGCTGGACCAAAAAGATTCGCATCCAGATGATACAAGATGCAGAGAAAGAGCCAGCAAGGCCCAGTCAGCCCTCCGCCGCACAGTTTGAAACGCCAGCCACCCCTGGCAGTACTGATGCTGCCCCAAACAAAGAGGTCCTCCCGCTGCTCCACACACTCCTCGAACACACAAAACGGATGGAGCAACAACAGTTGGCCTTCATGAACTACGTGGGGGAGACCCAAGAAGCCCTTGTGACTTATTTCCTGTAGAAATTCCCTGGTGACGTGCCCACCATGCTGTCCTTTCTTGATGAACTTGCAGCAACAACAAAAGCATGACAAACTTCACCTGCCGCCATCACCCGCCAGACAGATCATCAGGTGCGCTCTCCTATGCATTCTCCACAACACTCAGCTGCCACCCCATTAAGCACAATGGCAGATTCCCCCAAGAGGCACCAACTAAATCTCTCCCCAGTCTGCACAACAAATACAGTAGCAGACTCCTCCTCTTCATAGGATATTGAGCAACCACCGTCGGAACCGAAAACAACAGTAGTTGCAGCAACAACAGTCATCCCCATGGCATTCATCCCTCTGGCAGCAACCATAAAGGAAAGGACAAGGAAGAGGAAGCGACACATAATAGAAGAAGAACTCGTGGATCTCGAGACAGAGTCAGAAAGAAGCGACGGATCTCCCGCCGTTCCCCCTGCTGAGCCTCCAGAAGAGCCACAGTAGACACCAAAGAGTGTCCAGCCACCGCGGAAAGCAAAGACCTCTCCTGCTCGAACCGCCGCCAAGGCATCTGCCAAAACCTGCTTCGTCGTCCAAACATCCTCCTCCTCCTCAGCTAGCTAGAATCCAACCTCCTCCTAACCCTCAGCAAACTTTTATTTTCTTTTCCTTCATTTTTATTTATCTTTATTTTATTTTTTATAATTTTAACATGTATGTTTTTGTTTTCTTATTTTATGTTTTGTGCATTGAGGGCAATGCCCATCTCGAGTTTGGGGGGGGGGGGGGTAGCTCTCGCATCATTTGTAGGCATTCTTAGTTGCATTTAGATTGCATTGTACTTGCCTTAGTAATAACCGGAAAAGAAAAATTTGTTATGACTTTTGCCTATGATAGGATAGCCGATTACTTTATTTTCGCACCTAACTAAAATTAAACTTAATCTTGGAAAAGAGCATGAAATATGACTTAGATTTTTTTCTTTTTGCCTGAAAATGTTGAATATCTCTGTTACTTGCTGAATATGTAGAATATTTGATGAGCATTGCTTGTTTGTTTTTATTGCAAAATTCTAACAATAATTGCAGGTAGCCGCCGAGGTAGACAAAAGAAACAGAATAATGCAGAACTGCCAAAGGCAACAAAATCAAAAACAAAGAAAAAATGTTGTGTTACCCTAGAGGTGCCCGCAATAGGCTCTAGAAAGAATCATGAGCGAGGACACTCCGCTGCTATCAAAGTCCATGAATCTGAAAGCCTAAAAGTGATGGACAAATTAGCATGAGTGAATGAAAGCCTTCACAGGATGACTCTACTCCAACGGTTCGGGGTTCTGTAGTTTGATCCTATCTAAATCCCATACCTGGAAGAGTAGTTGTGATAAGCTGAAGCCCTCACTGCCTTGATTAGAAATAATATGCTTAACTGTGCTGCCTCGGCAACAACATTTTAAATTACAACAATATCTTTGTTTAATCTTTTATTCTGTATATTCAGCTTGTTTACAGATTTGCAAACATCACACAGGCATTAGGAATTTAATTATGAGTTATTTTCTTGTTTATTTCCCTTCGTTGAGTTTTATATATATATAGGTGTCACGGCCTTGAGGCAGAAAATCAGGTTAATGACATGTTTTTCTTTCTGGCTATTATTAGAGCAAGTACTTTAGGTTGCATTGCTTGAGGACAAGCAATAGTTCGAGTTTGGGGTGTGTAAAGTGTCCAAAAGTCTTATATTTCATGTACTTTCCAACTCTTATTATTACTATTTTCTAGCTCATTTTAGGCATAAGTAGGTTCATGCATAGCATTTTACAGTATTTCTTTATTCTGCCTTACTTTTATAAACTTATCATTAATTTGGTGAACAAGAGGTACCGTTCTAGTGCATTCTTGCTGTAGGTACTAACAGCTGAACGAGGGAGCCAAGGAACGGAGGACACAACGCTGAGAAGCAAACCCAAGAGTTGTACTGAAGCAGTTCCAACTGAAGTAAGTTGCTGCCGAGCAAAAGCTGCTACCAACCTTGCTGCCCGCGGCAGCTGACTATGGATGTTTGGAGAACCGGAGCGCGATTTGTAGAGCTAAAACTCCTGATTCTATCGTCGACGCTCACGTGACTTTTCGACGTCTGTAGCAACGGCTAGGGCTGCCGAAGTAAAATTTCCAAGCTTACTTGTGGGCTAAGGAAAACGAGGAAGAGTCCATATTCCAAGCAAAGAAGTCATCATTTAAAGCTTCATTAAAGAAGAAAAGCTACTTTAGAGGACTTCTACTCCAAGGAGGACTTGACCTAGTTTTAAGTCTATAAATACCCATTGTACTTCTAGTTTAAATCACCCTAGGTTTTCTATAGACTTTTCCCGCCATGTTTTAAAATCCCCTTGGGTTAGGGTTATGTTGTAACTAGAGTGAAACAATTGTTTTAGGTTTTTCAGTTATTTCTTCAATAAAATATTTCAAGTTTACTTAATCAATTTTTCTTTATTCTTTCAATCTTTCCACGTCTTTTATAATATAACTTGACAAGAGTGTGCACTTGCGCTCCCACAAAAAAGGAACACCTACACGCCCTACACATGCCATGCATCATACATCGGAATTGGAATAATGAATTAATATCGAAAAATTGTACATGAATATTCGGAAATAAACAAGTATGCAATCGGATATAGAAATTGGATCATCATGTCATGTCATATGGGTTGGGAAATGCACAGGGAAGATTAGTGGTTTCACCCTTCGGGCTGAATTCCATTTCAGAGTTGGGGACGATGTAGAGAGTGGTTTCGGGGAACCTTACTCTTCGGACGATGATGTAGTTGAGGTGCACTGCATTGCATTGTATCATGTGCATTATGTTATATATATATATATATATATATATTGTGTATTAGAATGTCTGGATGAGTTTGAGCATGTTGTTGGATTATTCTTGTGATTGTTTGCTTAGGCACTTCGAGACACACTGAGCTTTATAGCTGACTCCCCCTTAGTTTCTATTTCAGATACTCAAACTTAGGCTACGGTACTTGGAGGACCTCGTTTGTCAAACTTATTTCAGTTTATCATTATGGATGATTCAATTTTATGGATTTTTTACTTTATTATTACTTTGGGATTATTATGTGATTTCGAACTCAGTTATTTTATTGGGGATTTTTTTTATCATTTTAGCATGCTTTATGTACTATGATTAGTTAATTTATTAGTTTCTCGGAATATTTTATTATATGATTTGTTACTATAATGTCAGTTTAATGAAGTTGACATTGTTTTATTACTTTGCTTCAATGTCTGATTTCAAACCTAATAACTTTACTTGAGGGTCAAGTTTTGAAACCCGACTTCCTATATTCCACCCATTTCTTTTGGGCCGGGTTTAGGGGTTACATTTAGTATTATCAGAGCCAGGTTCAACCCTCGAACTGGGTGGTTCAAATCAATTTTAAACCCAAAATGAATTTTGTATGCATTATTAAATGTTTACGGTTAAAACAAGAATGTTAAAAATTTTGTTATCTTTAAAGAATAATATATATTTTGAATATGAACTCCAAGTATCGACTCTAATCTTAGGATTCTTTCCTTTTGTAGATATATTATTATGTCACCTCGTAGAAGTTCTAAATTAGCAACTAGTCGAGGCCGAGGCCATACCGTGGCTGTAGAGAGTGATGTTCTGCCTCCTGAGGATACGATACATAATCATGATGATATCCATGGTGTGAATGTGGAGGAATAGCTTGTGGATCAAACTAGTGGCGAGGATTCACATGTTCAACATGCTCATAGTGGTGGTCCACATGATTCTAGGGATAGTGAGATTGTGGGTATAGATTCTGTTACAGTGCATAGAGAGTTACTACGGTATCTTTGTCAGTCTGAGGGTGTTAGAAGACCCATATCTATCGAGTTTTTAGTTGTCGGAATGACTATGTTCGACGAGAAGACGAGTACAAATCCAGCTGATGCAGAGTACTGGCTAAAGAAGCTTCAACGATTGTTTGTTGAGATGGATTATCCTACCAATCGGAAGCTTAGAGCTACTGTATCACTGTTGCTGGGTGAAGCCTAGAATTGGTGGGAGGCTGAGAAGCATGTTATTCTAGCCAATCAAATCTCTTGGGACCATTTTCGACAGACATTTCGTGATCGTTATGTTGGGGCTGAGTATATAGCAAAGTGCCAGGATGACTTCATGAATTTGAAGCAGAATGACATGTCCGTGAATGATTATGAGATTGAGTTCATGAGGCTAATTCAATATGTTATGGGATTAGTGACCACTGAAAAAGATAAATGTGACTGGTTTTTGAAAGGGTTGCCTCGACGGGCCAAGAATGTTGAGCAGAATGAGGCAGAGCTGAAACAACTTGAGTTACAGGGTACTGATCAAGGTAAAAGGCCAACGACAGTGGCAGTTCAGCACAGTCAGGGGAATTAGTCTAGGAAGAGAACCAGAGATGAGTCAGATCATCAGAGTTATTCCAGAGCTAGACATTGACTACTATTGTTCCGATTTCTAGTGATGAGGGTTCGACTAGTTCTCGTGGGGTGCCACGGTGTTCCTTTTGCAAGAAATGGCATCCGAGCGAGTGTAGAAGACAGACTGAGGCTTGTTTCAGATGTGGTTCCTTTGAGCATCTTTCTAGAGATTGTCCGCTTTCACCTCCATCAACTTATACTTCGAGTCAGTCTTAGGCATCAGTACAGACTCCCATTAAGGGGAGAGGACAAGGTAGATCTGTTAATTCAGGTTCTGCTAGTAGGGGTAGGCCTACACAGATTAGAGGATCAACTGTATTAGGGGCAAGACAGCCATGGTTAGTTTACTTTACCATAAGGCCTGAGGATCGTGATGAGCCAGACGTTATTGCCGGTACTTTCTCTATTCATTCTATCCCTTATTTTTTACTGCTTGATAATGGTTCCACCCATTTGTATGTTGCGAGTTCTGTTTCTGGGGGACTTGAAATTTCTGTAGAAGATACTGTTAGTGTTGTTACCGTACATAGTCTAGTGGGTAATTCTGTTGAAGTTTCTAAAGTGTACAAGAATTGTCCTCTTGAGATTCAAGGGGAGATCTTTACAGCTAATTTGATGGAGTTACCATAAGAATTGTCCTCCGTCAAAGAAGGACTCCATCTGGGTTATTATTGATCATCTGACTAAGTCTGCGCACTTCATTCATGTTCGAGTTAATTATTCTTTGAACAAGTTGGCTCGATTCTATATTTCTGAGATTGTTTGACTTCATGGGGTACCGCTATCTTTTATTTCTGACAGAGATCCGAGGTTTACAACGAAAATTTTGAATTCTCTCCATACTGCTCTAGTACTCGGTTGAACTTCAGTACATCTTATCATCCACAGACTGATGGTTAGTCCGAGCGCGTGATTCAGATTCTTGAGGATATGTTGAGAGGTTGTGTTCTTAATTACAGAGGCAATTGGGAGGATTTCTTACCTCTTGTAGAGTTCGCCTACAATAATAGTTATCAAGCTAGTATTAAGATGGCACTCTATGGGCGTAAGTGTCGTACACCTATTGGCTGGACTGGGCTTAATGAGCATAGATTGTTGGGACCTGATATTGTTCATGAGGCTGAGCAGACTATCAGATTGATTCGGGATCGGCTTAAGGCAACTTTTGATAAACATAAGTCTTATGCTGATTTGAGACGTCGGTATATTGAGTATGATGTGGGAGATGAGGTTTTCTTGAAAGTATCTCCGTGAAGGATGGTACTTCGTTTTGGTCGGAAAGACAAGCTGAGTCCGCATTTCATTGGCCCTTATCGGATTCTTCGTCAAGTTGGACCAGTTGCCTATCAGCTTGAGTTACTACCAGAGCTTCAGCATATTCATGATGTCTTCCACGTCTCTGTGTTGAGACGCTATCATGTTGATCCGTCTCATATCCTTCATATAGAGGAAACTGAGATATGTCCTGACTTTTGTTTTGAGGAGAAGCCTATTGAGATTCTTGCTAAAGACACGAAGGTTCTCAGGAGGAAGACCATTAAGATGGTCAAAGTCTTGTGGCGCGGTCGTAGTCAGGATGAGGCTACATAGGAGCCCAAGGCCGTTGTCAAAGCCCAATATCCGCATCTCTATGATCCAGGTAAATTTCGAGGCTGAAATTTCTTTTAACAGGGGGAGAGTTGTAACACCCCAAATTCTTCTCCAAATTAAAAACCCTAATTGGATAAATCCCTAATTCTTAACCCTAAAATTTGGGAATTTAAAATCAAAATTTCTTAATTGATTTTAGTGACCTAATTGTGAATTTGGAAATTACAGTGACATTTTTGTAAAACGAGTAAAGGTTCGGACCTTTATTGTGTAATTTACCCAAAAGTTAGGGTAAAAACCTATTCCCTGACTTTTGGGTTTCCATTATTGCAGCCGCATCATCTTCTCTCTCTCATTTTCTCTAAACTCGATAACCTCCCATCAACATCCCTTCGCGTTTTCCGTTTGCACTTCGACCAAGGAGTTTTTGGCGTCCGTACGATGATCCGTGACCACCAAGTTGTTCTGCGTGGCCGCGCGAACAAAACCCACCACTTCAATCTTCCCCATCGTCGTCTATTCACTCGGAAATCATCCAAACACCCTTCGAAAACTCTGGTGTCGCCGTCCTTTTGCTTCATCTTCTCCGTTTTTGTATTTTGAGGTAAGGTTTTGGTCAAATTTTGGGTTGATTTAGGTTTCATTATGGCTTTAATCTAATTTTCAGTTGAATCTGGTCGAAAAATGACCATTTATGGTCATCGAGGAGTTGTCGTCGTCGACGGCGCCGTCAAGGGTAGTAAACCCTAGTGTTTCGGGTTGCTAAAAAAGGGTAGGGGTTCGGGCCGTGTGTTGTGAGTGCATTGGGTTAAGCTCAATAGTGGCTTGCGTGACAAAAGGTCGAACTAGGGGTGAGCAAAACTCGACTCGACTCGAAAAAACCGAATAACTCGACTCGACTCGAGGCAAAAATATTCGATTCGTCTTGATTCGACTCGAAATTTCATAAACTCGAATAACTCGAAAAAATTTCAAATAAAGTTTGAGTTGTAAAATGGAAATTCGAATAACTCGAATAACTCGAAATTTTTAGTAATTAGTGGATTTATTTTTAAGTTCGAGACGAGTCCCTCTATTTTTTATGAAATATACATATTGATATATAAAAATATGAAGAAATATTGTCACATGTGAAAAAAAATATATGTGCATATCTTATATGATTAGAGAAAGAAGTTTAAATTGGAATAGAACCCTACTATAACATGATAAATAATTACAGTTAAATTTTTATAGGAACTCGAAAACTCGACTCGATTCGACTCGACTCGAATTTCTTAAACTCGACTCGAATCGAAAAAATTTCAAATAAAGTTTGAGTTGTAAAATATGACTCGTCAACTCGAATAACTCGAAATTTTTTGACTCGATTCGACTCGACTCGATCGAACGCTCACCCCTAGGTCGAACCGACTTAATGGACAGACCGGTCCTATGGACCTAAGTGAATTGAACTGAGCCCAACCTGTGAACCGAGTTAACTTAACTAACTCGACCCGCTAACTCGCGGTTGACTAAACCGTCAGCTGGACTGAACCGTAAACTAGACCGAACTGGGTGACGTCATCGCTGACTGTGGGGCATGACATCAGCGTTGACCACGATGATGTTGCGTGCAAAATTGATGCATAATTTGCGTGCAAGTATACACGATGCCAAGTTATAGTATTTAAGATATCGTCTCCACATGGATTGTGACAACCTTTCGAATTCACCATTCTACTCAAGTAAAAGTAAAAACACAAATATTAGGAGTTGGTTTGATTAAAGCTAAAACTAAAGCAAGTAAAGTAAATTGAGATATCAAAGTGAGAGAATGGGCTGTTATTGGATGTTTCATAGTGTGGAGAATTGATGTACTATCTCGGCACAATTTTGTTGATCAACTTAACAACTTCAGCTATCGCCCACAAATATGCCTCGACAGGCGCCCGCCTCGGCAGAGATGTGTGAGATCGTCTAGGCAGTTAAGAGATGATTCAAGGTTCGGCAATGCTCCCTTCTATGACTCCCTCTTCTCCCGAATCTTGAAGTATTATTGGTGAACACGTCTTTAATGAAACCTCTCGACGTAAATCTAAGAGTGAACACCAACCGATGATGAAACCTCTCTTAGCCGCTGAACTTCTAAACTTATCCCTAAGCCGAAGTAGCTTTACCCTATCGTTGGATAAAATCGCGTTTACTCGTTTCGTGAGTTCAACATTCCCGATATTGAACAAATAGATTGTCGCCCTCATCTCCCCCGATAAAGATTGCGACAATGAAGAACCGAGAGTAAACAAACCTTGAATTTTATTGCAAATTTACAATACTAAACGAATACAACAAGACTCTCACAACTACTACACAACCAACCCTTAGCCCTAGGGAAGGTTTAGAACATGGTGGGGTTTTGACGGCACTAGGGTTTCGACAAGAAGGAGTTTCTCTCTAATCTCAATTATGTTCCCTTCTTCAAGTCGATTTCATATATATAGGGGAGAAGCCTAGGCATAAGTCGGTTTAGGGTAGGAATACTAGTTAGGGTACAATTACAACTCATTAAAAGATCTTATCTAACATTAAATCTTCCTAGATTCCCATTTGACTTTTTCCAACTTGACTTTGACCTTGGCTTTTCTTTGTCTGCTGGGCTCTAATACACGTGCAAGTGGTCTCTAAAAATTGGGGTTGATGAGCTCTCTCTATCGCATACCACTTTTCATTTTTCCACTTTTCCTTGAGTTGTTGCCTCGATGGTACTTTGTTGACTGCCTCGACAAAGGTGTGGTCTTGTGTGCAGGGGTTGGCACAGCTCTTCATTCTGGTTCTTTTCTCCTCGACCAGTTCTCGAACAACTCTCCAGGTGGTCTATCAGCTTCCTTCTTTAGTTTCCAGCTTCTCCTTTGCTGCCTCGGCGGCATCTGCCTGGGCGGGTACTTGCGCACAGTAAGAAAACACGCCCGAGCAGTATTTTTTTAGAAAAAAACAATTAAGTGCATCAAAAAAGGCAAATTATCTAGTCTATGCAATTTTGTGTATGTTTACCTAATAAATGCAACTAAACTAAACTTAAGAACAAGAATAATTGAGCTAAACTAGGGCATAAATATAGGACATTTGGACACTTAACACTCCCCCAAACTCGAACTATTGATTGTCCTCAAGAAATCTAATCTAATAATAACATGCCAAAACATAAAATCATATGTAACTAAGTTGAGAAAGCATCTTGAGAAACCTTTACACACTGTGTAGATTTATGCTTAATTAGCAACCTTTCGAATGACAATAGACTTACCCGGAATCGAACTATGTATCTCGTGAGTGTGTGTGTTCCTAGGTGAAATACCTAAGTTTCCTATAAGTCCTAAAATCGAACTAGTCACAAAGAGTGTTTTATTTTAAGGTCAGACCATAGTAGGATTCTAAGTTAACCTAAATTCATGCTAAGGTTGCCGCCTAGGCGGGTGTTGAGTGTGCAAAAGTTCTACTTTTTACCCCTTATTTAACCCATATTCCTGCTGCATTCAAGCATAATTCATTGCATTTATGATAGATTTCATACATACATCACAATTATATAAAATGACACAGTTGCTACTGATTTTGGTTACTTTTGCAGGTAGCTGCTGTAGCAGACTCGGGGCAGTGGAGAAGCAAAGCTGGAACACAGGACTGAAGTTAAGAAGGACGACGCTGCCGTGGCAGCCAATGACGACAGTAATGGTGAAGGGAAAAGTGAAGTGGAGCTCAACAGAAAGAGGAAATTAAGCCGGTCTATCGTGGGTCACTCCTATATTTTTCTGAGCCCTAGATCAGAATGAAGGCCAAGCCCAAAGTTCAAGGAAGAAACCCAAAGAAAGAAAAGATGACGAATTAAAGGCATCTACTCTGAAGATTTAGTCTTTAATAGAGTTTTACTTTAATTTAAACTTGTATTCTTGTCACATTAGAAAACTTAAACCCAAGGCCTATATAAAGGCATGTAATTCGACCTAGGGAGGGACATCTCATTCTCTAGCCGTCTTCCCCAAAACCCTAGTCGTTTTCCCTCTTCTCATCATGTTCTAAACTTCCCCTAGGGATAAGGGTTGATTTTGTAAAGTAGTTGCAAGGATTGTACTGTTTTAGGATTTTTTCTGTTCAATAAAATAGACTTCAAGTTTGCTTATTCTGGTTTTCAATATCTTGCAAGAGTATCGGGAGAGCATTCTGAGATTATACATTTACTTAATATCGGGAGATTTAAGTATACAAAAGGAATCAGTACAGGTTCTCCAGTTTATGGTTAAACTATCTCGGACCTAGAGATAGGACGAGGTTAATTGGCTAAGAAAGAATTCAACAACATCGGTGTTCATTCTTCGATTCACGCCGGGAGGTATCATCTAAGATGTATTCATCGACAGACTTGGACCCAAGGATAGGACGAGTCACTGCAGGGATTCTTGCCAAGCTTGAAGTACAAAGTTTTGTGATCGTTGCCGCGACAACAACAGACTGCTGCCGCCGCAGGTGCTACCGCGACATGAACGACGACAGAAATGGAAGTCCTATACAGTGCAACACCTGCACTACTGAGCAAATCAATACCGGCCTATTTCTCTACCTTGAATCTTTAATCTTTTGTCTTCAGTATTCTTCAATATTTTCCTACAAACAATTAAATTATCTTCTTCCTCTTTGTGCAGCAATCCAAGGATAAAGCTATTTCCAGTCCCTGTGGATTCGACATCCGATACTTCGTGTATCACTTTACTACTTGCGTCGTGTACACTTGCACTATATTGCGATAGACTCTTTTACACGCAACAAGTTTTTGGCGCCGATACTAAGGCTTCGGTTATTTCCTCATTCATTGAGGGATAGAGCGAAAACTTGGTGGAACAAACTAACGTCGGGTTTAATACGAACTTGGGCGGATCTAACTCGTGAATTTTTGTCTCGTTTAAACCCTTCCCATTTATTTGAGCGATTATGTAACGAAATTGCTACTTTTCAACATGAGGATGACGAGCCAATGCACGAGGCATGGGACAGGTTTACCACTCTTCTAAGGAATTGCCCGATGCACGGATTCCCTGTTTGGAATCAAGTCATCAAATTTTACAATGCTGCCAACACACATACCCGTTTGAGAATAGATTCAGCAGCCAATGGATTGTTGTTGGACAAAGATCCAGATGAAGCCATGGTGGTATTGAAAAATTTGGCGAAAATGAAGAGCAATTTCCCACAGTAAGGAGAGGTAAACGAGTGCTAGCTGTGAAGGATTATGAAGCTGACAATTCCCTAAAGACACATGTTGCGTACCTCACTAAGGCAGTAGAAAACTTGCTAAAGAAAGATTCAAAACCTGTTTATTCTGCAGAAGAGGTATGTGAAACTTGCAGTGGGAATCATAGTTCGGAAGACTGCCCGCTACAGCTAGAGGAAATGATGTATGTTGGAAACTATAACAATCCAAGGAACTATGACTCCAACAATTACAATCCCAACTGGAGGAAAGACCCCAAGTTCTCCTGGAGTAACCCAAACAACGCCCTGAATCCTCAAGTGCAGAACACCCAAAATCAGGGGGCACCTAGAATTCTGACACGGCAGCAACCGCAACAGCAGCCACAACAGCAGCCAGCAGCCGCACCTAGTATACTGGAGCAGACTTTTGCCACATTCATGTCACAGACAGGAGCTTACATGGCAAACATGGATCACTTCGTCAAAAAGACTGAGTCATTCATGGATAAAACAGAGATGAGAATGACTAACCATGAAGCTACATTGAAATCACTGGAGACACAGATGGGTCAAGTTTCCCAGCATATTAAGCCAAGGCAGAATGGAAGATTCCCTAGCAATACTGAGGTCGCTAGACAACCCACACATGAGCAGTGTAAAGCCATCACAACAATGAGCGAGAAACAACTGCCAGGGCCGGAGAAGAAAGTCGAACCGGTTAAGGAACCAGCCCTAGAATCGACTGTTGCGAACACTGCCCCGACAGAAGACAAACAACCTACTGCCGCCACACCTGTCACGATAGCAGAAGGGACGGGGGAGAAGGATGAAGAACCTAAGCCTCCTCAGATCCGAATACCATGTGAAGGACGAAGTGAAGATTACCGTCCTCCACCTCCTTTTCCACAACGGCTACAAAAGCAGAAACAGAAGTACCAGCTCAAAAAGATCTATGATATTTTTAAGTAGGTTCACATCAATATTCCGTTGTTAGAGGCCATCAAGGAGATGTCCGGCTATGCCAAATTTCTCAAGGATGCTATGTCGAAAAGATCCAGACTTGGGGAATTTGAACGGTAAAAATGACAGAAGGATGCATGACTATTCTGCACAGGCATCCACCCTAGAAGAAGAAGGATCCTGGGAGCTTCATAATACCTTGCATAATTGGTGATAAATTCGTCGGTAAGGCACTTTGTGATCTAGGTGATAGTATTAATTTAATGCCAAAATCTGTATTTCAGAAACTAAGTATTGGACGAGCACGACCCACGACAGTTATGCTGCAGCTGGCAGACCGCTCTTACGTGCAACCAGAAGGGAAGATTGAAGATATTCTAGTAAGAGTGGATAAGTTTATTTTTCCTGCTGACTTTCTTGTTTTAGATTGTGAAGTAGATGAGAATGCACCAATCATCCTGGGGCAACCCTTCTTAGCCACGGGCAGATCACTGATTGATGTAGAAAAGGGAGAACTTACAATTATAGTGAATGATCAAGAGATCAAGCTAAATGTTCTCCAGGCAATTAAACATGCTGATGCAGAAGAAGAATGTAAGGCTATCACTGAAGTAATCCTTGACCAACCCTGCATCAGGTCAAGCTGCCATGACATCAAATTTGGTCACTACCACAACAGCCATCTGGAAGACTGTCACGGCAGCTAAAGATTCTGACATATCTGACTCTGAAGGTCAAGAGGAGGTAAACTGGATAGGCAATCGTCTAGGTAAGTTATTCGAGCCCTTAAACTACACATCGAATGAACACATCATCCAAAAGCCCTCAATTGTAGAACCACCTGTTTTAGACCTTAAGCCCTTGCCAGGGAAGCTCAAATATGTTTTCCTTGGATTAAATGATACGTTGCCCGTAATCATATCTTCCAAGTTAATGCAGGAACAAGAACAACAGCTGATAGGGATGCTGCAGCAGCATAAAAAGGCTATTGTATGGACGATAGCTGATATCCAAGGCATCAGTCCGGCACTATGCATGCATAAAATTCTCTTAGAGGATGACCATAAGCCAACCATTGATGCCCAGAGACGCTTGAACGACGCTATGCGAGAAGTGGTTCGAAAAGAAATTATCAAATGGCTTGACGCCGGGATAATTTATGCCATCTCGGATAGTAAGTGGGTGAGCCCGATGCAGTGCGTTCCTAAAAAGGGAGGAATAACCGTGGTGACCAATGAAGAGAACGAACTAATCCCAACTAGAATTGTGACCGGTTGGAGGGTTTGTATGGATTACCGGAAGCTTAACAAAGCTACCCGAAAGGACCATTTTCCCCTACCTTTTATTGATCAAATGCTTGATAGATTAGCGGTGAAACCTTATTATTGTTTTCTTGATGGTTACTCAAGGTATAACCAGATAGCTATTGCACCGGAGGATCAAGAGAAAACGACTTTCACTTGCCCATACGACACTTACGCTTTCCGGAGAATGCCATTTGGACTCTGCAATACCTTGGCTAAATTGGGTCGAAGTTTTAGAGATCCAAGGATCTAGATTGAAGAAGTTCCAACCCTTGTTGCCGTGATTGTGGAACGAGACAAACCCGGGGTCTTTCACTCGACTTAACGGCGTATGCATGTCGCCGATCGGAGCTTTTGAGCCTACCCCCGATGGTTTTCTCTCTCATCTACTTGTATCTGCCCATTCCTGCTCTCTTCCCAGAGAGTCCGATCTCAGATGAGGTTGTTGGTTCGCGTTTGTGGCTATGGGTTGTCGCTTGGTCTTCTCTGTTTTGTATTTTTCATTTATGAACTTTTACGTTTTGCGTGTAACCCGTGGTCGTTTCAGTTTTATTTATTAAACCGACATTTACTTCAAAAAAAAGGCGTGTATCGAAATTCTTATAAAAATTGTAAGAAATTTTGTATAATGTACTGAAATTCTTATAAAATTGTAAGAAATTCGGTATGTACATAAATTTTTACTACTTTTGTAAGAATTTCGGTACATGTACAAAATCTTTACAAAAATCGTGAAACTTAAGGTATGTACAAAATTGCTTACAACTTTTGTAAGAATTTTGGTATATACATAAAAGTAGTAAGCAATTACGTATATACCAAATTTCTTATTATTTTTGTAACAATTTCGGCACATATACATAAATCCTTACGATTTTTGATAAGAATTTTTGTACACGCTTTTTTTTAACTTTTTTTAATCGGTTGTTTTTTAAAACTTTCCTGAGCCGAGCGAGCGGCAGCAACACGCACATATGAGGAACTAGTATGCCTTACACCTTTGAGCAGTTATAACAACTCGAATTTTGGAGTTAAAGAATTGGTATTGACCCGGATCTTCGGCTTAAGTGTTGGGTTCCATAATTGTTCTTGTTGGGTCAAAGAATGGAACTTTTGGGCTTTAAACTTGATCCTTTGGGTTGGGCATGTGGCTAAAGGGTGATTTTTGAAGGACTTGGTATTTTACCCGAATTTAAAGAAAAAATGGCTGAACTCCCTTACCCCTCAATATCATTGCTCTGAACGTTGGGCATGGGAAGACAAACTCCTTATATTTATATCACGTTCATTTAACTCATCGTCTTCCTCTCAGATTTGAGTTTTAAATATGTTAATTTTCTGCCCATGATCTACATTTTGATGTAAGAATCTTTAAAAATAGTGGGGAAAATGAGGAAATGGGTTGTAAAGGAGTTTTTGTGTGGTGAGTGTTTTGAGACGAATTTCATGTTAAAATTTTTTATAACTTGAGAGCATTTAAGCTTAGTTAAGTACCAACTTGAGAGTAAATTTTTTGAAGTACTAACTTTAAAAAATGTGTCAAATTTAGGTACCAAATGCATATTTAATCCTAAACTTTATTATATTTTTATTTGTAAATGATTTTCTATCACTCATCGATACTAGTTAAGTTAGAGTACGTGTCCCTATAATAAACGAGTATCACTAAAATTGAGTTGTTTTAATAGAAAATATTGCATTCTACCGAAAACGATATCAAGTTTTGGGACAACTCGAGACTAAATTATGCAGTTCTTTTCTATGAAACCCTTGGGACTATGGTAAAGCATTTAAGTAGCTATTTAGTCATGATAATGTGCTCTCAATCTCATCATCAATTTCTGGCACAAATTTTACAAACTGTGTCAATATGGTTGTATTTTTCTTTTAAGTTGGTTGGTACAACCTTCTATTCACATTTGTTTAAGACTAAATGACATTTGGCTTGAGAAATTTACCCACCAGGGCCACCATAGTAAATTCTAAACAAATTAACGAGTTTAGGGCAACAACTTGCTGACAATCCCCAACTAATGCAAAAAACTGGTCACCATGCTTAGATTTACCACCATGGTATTTTATCGCAGTTACAGATTTAATAAATATAATTGCAGTTATCGTAGACCATTATTTTTTATAATAACAATTTCAAACGATGACTTTATCACTATATAACAACTGCTATTACGATAGCAGACTACTACTTAAATTCCTGATTACCACCATTCCACCTCTTCAAAATGGGTCTATATATTGTCAAATTTAAGGACATTATACATTATTTTATTATAGAGTATATTTAAAAAATAATATTTATTTGATACAGAGTAAATTAGTTTATTTATGAATGATGTATAAAATATAAACTTATAGTATTTGTATTTATTTTTTAGAAATTAAACCATTCTTCCCATTAATATAGTAAAGCGATAAATATAGTTCATGTTTGGTAAACAATTTTTTGAGATAAGATTAGAGGTTTTAAGTATTTTTAGAGGTTTGACCAGTCAAATCTATTAATTTGGTAAATAAAGAATTGTAATAGCCGATTGATGTGAAACTTCTCATTTTGAAAAATCTCATTTTAGAAGTTTTTTGAGTTAGAGGCTTGAATAAAAGACTTGTAAAGACTATTATGTCCTTGATAATTATAAATTTTTTTATCTAAATAACATAAATTTGATTAACTAATAAAATTTTAAAAATATATATAAATAAGAAATTAATATATATATATATAAATACATATAAATTTAATAATTAATAAAATTATATTCAAAATATAATTTCATATATAAAAAATTAATATATACATCTAAATTTAATAATTATTAAAATTATATTAAAAAGATAATTTCACAAATAAAAAATTAATATGTATATCCTCATATATGATCAGTAATGATGTTAAAAAATTAATTGTCATAACCTAATTAATATTAATAGATACAAAATGTTAATAACTAATAAATTACTCAAACAAATATCAAATATAATCATGTCCTTATATGTTATTTTGTTTGTTCAAATAATCAAACAGTTATAAGCTATCAATTAATTTTACCAAACATTTTTATACAATCAGCTAGTGCAATCCACTAGTCAAATAAGATAATGTTATCCAGTGGCAGATCCAGAAATATTTTTGAGGGTGGGCACAAATCACAATATTTTGAAAGGTGGGCACAAGTCATAAAAATCTCAAAATTTCAGGGTGGGCACCAGTCTTCAAAATTAAAAAAAAATTAAGGACTAACTCATAAAAGTTAAGAAATTTAAAGCTAAATGTGTAAACTTTAAAAAGTTCAGGGTGGGCACGGGCCCACCCAACCCTATATGTAGATACGCCACTGATGCTATCAGCTATCCACTATCGATTAATGTAATACGCTATCAACTATCCGCTAATTGACAAACAAGTTCATAAAATTATCAAGTATAATAAATACAAATCAGATTTCTTTTTTTGGGGTCAAAAGTAACTTGGGAAAACATTTTTGTTTCCTTTTTTCAAAACTAATTTTGTTTTTTAATTTAAAAGAAATATTATTTGATAGACTAGTTGTGTAAATTTTAGTTTGTATAAGTCTATATATTTTAAGGTTTAAGATTTAAGCTTAAGGTTCAAGCTAAGGGTTTTAAGATTAAAGATTTAGATTTTATAGTTAAAATAAGAAGTGCTATGTAAACTTTTTACAAAACTTCTAGTTCAAATAATAACCCAAATGTCCTTAGGTAGGAATTGTTCAAAAAAACCCTAAATGCAATTTTTTACAACAAATATAATTCATTTAAAATAATGAAAATTCTATTGAAAATAATGAAAATATATCTTCAAAAAAAAGCGTATTTCGTAAGTACGTAATTTTAATAATTTTAGAAATTCAGTATATATGAATTCGCATACAAAAATAATGAATATTTTATAAATTACAAGTCTTTCTCTTTTCATTTGTACGCGGTTGGTTGACTCTTTACTCTTAATCTAATTAACAGTATTTTCATTACATGTAGAAAAAAATATGTTCAAACATACTTAAAAATATCGAGATCCCTGTTTGGCAATTAGTGGATAGCTGATAGCTGATAGCGGATTACATTAGCTGATAGCTGATAGCTGATTGCATTAGCTGATTTGACTAGCGGATTGTATTAGCTGATTGTATAAAAGTGTTTGGTAAAATTAACTGATAGCTGATAGCTGTTTGATTATTTAAACAAGCAAAATGACATATAAGGACATGATTATATTCAATACTTGTTTGAATAATTTATCAGTTATGAATATTTTGTATCTAATAAATATTAATTAGATTTTTAAAAATTATTTTTAATATAAATTTTCTAAACATATTTGAAATGTTTATATATTAATTTATTATTTATATAATTATTAAAAAAATTATATGCACATTTAAATATGTGATAATAAAAAAATATAATTAACTTACAAATGTCACCATATAAATTAGTAGTAACAACAAATAAGTCCAATATTTAATATGTTATTATTTATATTAAAAATGTTATTATTTAATTTAGGTTATTTGGAGATTTTTGGTAATTGTTAAGGGTAAAAGAGTCATTACAACTCTAATATCAAACCTCTAATCTCAAAAAGCTCATATTAGGAGCTTTTTCAAAATTAGCTTTTTCACCCCAATCCGCTCTTTCAATCCGCTATTTACCAAACATCAATATTAGCGGATTTGACTAGTCAAACCTCTAATTATACCTCAAACCTCTAATTTTTGCCCAAACCGCTGTTTACCAAACAGGGCCATAATCTAAGTTTAGAAAAGAGAAAGACTATTAGTATAATTGTATTTTAAGGTATACATGAATTTTATTTAGGACTAAAAACATACAAATATTATCAATGGAAAACATAAAAATATTAAAAAAATATTATTTTTAAAAGGATTAATATTTTATACACATGCGGTGGAAACTTTCAGTTTCCACAAACGCCTTAGTTTTAGGGTATAGGGAGTTAATTTAGGATATAGAGTTTAGGGGTTTAGGTGTAGGGGGTTAGAATTTAGGGATAGTTGTTTTAATTTAAGGTTTAGGATTATAATATAGGGTTTATAAACCTAAATCCTCACCATATTACCCTAAAAAATAAACCCTAAATTATAACCATAAACCTTAAATTCAAACAATTATCCTTAAATTCTAACCCTCTACACCTAAACTCCTAAACTCTATACCCTAAACTAACTCCTTGTACTCTAAAATTAAAACGCTTATGAAAACTTTTAATTTTCACCGCCTGTGTATGGAGTATTTATCTTTTTTAAAATTCTATGACATTTAAAGAAAGATGATTAATGTTATAAAATGACATAACAAAATTCCATTTAATTTTATACAAGCGCATTTGTTGAAATTCGAAGTCCGGTCAACAAACAATTAAAAATATATTTGTTGCATTGTCTAGCGACACGAACTTAGAATTTTTTATCTACAGATTTTTTTTTTCAAAATTTTCTGCTTTACCTTCCTCCCTTTTGGTAGTATTAATATTTAATATGTTAATGCTTTACAATTTCAACGGTCTAAAGGTAATTATCAGGTAGTATCTGTTCATACATGTTTTTAACTCTTTGACAATGCTTATATACCTTATAGATAGCGATTTGAACTCATGTTCCATATGATTAATATCATCGGTTTTTCCACTGGGACACTTGTTGGGCTCTAATGCTTTACATTTTTATACGTTATCATTGATTCAAATCTTGATATATTATTATAAATATTTAAATTTAAACTCATTGAAACATATTTTAATAATGTGTAATTATTTGATTCACTTATGATACATAAAATTATATATTATTATTGCATTAAATATTTATAAATAAAAAAGAAAGTCCAGTTTCCTAAATCAATTGCGTATATAAGGTTTCAATAATAACAGTAATGATGAGGCCAAATACTTAAATAAAAACCTATTTTTATGAGTTCGTTCACGCAAGGGTTTAACATTTTTGCATCTGCTCAAACAAAGGCTTTAATCTTCTAAAATGGTTGGATAAGGGCCTAGCATTTTTTATTCTAGACTTAAACATTTATTTGAGCATTTAGTATAATAATAATAATAATAATAATAATAATAATAATAATAATAATAATAATAATAATAATAATAATAATAATAATATGGGAAAGGAAGCATTGAGTAAATGTTTCTAGAAACAAAACTTGAAAAAGAAGGTTGTGGTTAGGATTGACGAAAGGAGAGGGAGGGGGTTTGAAGACAAATGAGATGAAGAGAAGGGAGAAAAGGTCTAAACAGAAATGCTTCAACCATACATACATACAGTCGTGCGGGTTGGTGACCCTTTTAACCACTCTTTATTAATTATCCTTTCTTATTAAAATAAATCTGTGAGCAGCCATGGCTGTGTCAATTGTCAAATATTCTATGTCATCCCCTTATTCTTAGGGAAAAAAACTTACCATATATTATCTACTCCTTCATATTTTCTCCCTCTATATATCCAATTAAATGTATTTAGTGATTTTTTTACTATCAATGTTCTTTTAGAACAATCAATATTTAATTTAATTAATTAATACGGATTGAATATTGTAAAAGTTTATTATGGAGCGACTTTCTCAATCCAGCTTGTTTCATTCATAATACCAGGATTATCGATGTATTTAATAATGATATTGATGCATCCTTTTATAACCATCAATATCTTATTTCGTTAGACGAATTAAAAATTGGTGATTTACATGTAGAGGTGGAAAACAGACCGTTCGAGTCAGGTAATTCTGGGTTTGACTACATTCAGATCAGATCGAGCCTGCTTCAATTTTAGTTCAATTCTATGGTAATTTGAGTCGGGTATCAGATCGAGTCAGTTGATTTTCAGGTCGATCGATTTCAGATCAGGTCGATGTTGGGTCAATAGGATATCGGTCTGGTTTTTATTCATGTCAATCATTGAATCTATGGGTTGAGTTGAGTATGAGTCCAATCGAAGTATATATAGAATATTAGTATATTCTTGTAAAAAGACACAATTTTGTTTGTCTATTATCATTTAGGTTATTTTTTATTTAAAAAGGAAGACTAATATTCTCAAATATGAATGATATATTGCTAATGTAAAACTCGTTTCGACTCGAAAAATTATTATATATATACAACAACAAACCAATAAAAATTTGTTTGGTCAAATCAAGTTTGGTTAAAATAAATTCGGATTACCTTTGGCTCGGGTGAAATCAATTTGGTTTGTCTTTGATTCGGGTGAAATCGGTTCGGGTCCATAGCGATTCAACTAATATTCAATTTGATTTATTTTGAGTTTCAGATCAAATTCGAATTATCATTTTTAGATCAATATCAGATTTTAAGTCGAATAAATCGATTCAGATCTCGAGTCAAATTTACCCGTCTATTTACAGGGTCATTAATGTCTCTTGCTAGTTTCAGTATTAGCTAAAAAATGGTGATTGTCAAATTTATTTAATAATGATATTGACGGATCAAAATGTATATATTAATTCTGTAGAGATAAGACTGTATCACCCTTTCTGTTCACACATAGTGTAGCAGTTCCCTGATATTGAGAAGAGGATGTTTATTAATGAAATCTCATGATCATCCCAACTTAATTTATATGTCTCAAGTGGATTAAGCTTTAATTTAATATTAAATACTCATGATATTTGTTTGATCAGCAAAATATGATTTTATTAAACAAAAATTATAATTATCACGTGCCTCATTAAAAAAATATTCCTAAACATAAAATGAAGGAAAAAGAGTGCATCACGATAACCCAATTGAAGAACTCAAGTACAATGACCATAGCACTGCCCTAGAACACACAGCATAACATCAGCAGCTATCATGCAAATCATATATTTCCAGTTCTCTAGAACATAAACCTCAAGGAAACTTGTAGGAGAAATGTAAGCATGTGATAGTGATACCAATTAAGATATTAACATGCAATCGTCACCCATGGAATACCAAGTTAATCCATCATTTGCAATGATCATGAACATAAGAAATTTGTTAACAAATTGACATAAAAAAAATCTGAACATCCAAGTCATTTGAGAAACGGAATCAATAGAGAGAAAGAGACTTATGACAATATAATAAAGATAAATTAATGATGATTATAATGTTAAGGCCATGTTCCCATTTGCACTAAGATTTGGGTGGGTAGAAATGGGTGAAGGTGGTTGGGCAAGAATATTATACAACAGATAAAAAACACACAAAATCTCTAACCCTAGAGTGTATCAAAGACTCAACCTCCTTCCCACACAAATACACTTAAACAATCTCTCCAATTAGTCAATGCTACAATTGCCTGGCCTTTTCAGTATTAATCTCAAAACCTTAGTGACAAATCAGCAAATCCACCCATCCATATATCTAACTGATCGAAAAATTATTAGATGGGTTTGGCTTACCACGTCATCTATAGTCCTTTCATGAATTTTTTTCATCTTATTTTTTTTTTCAATGTGAATCTTCACCTATTTAAATTTCCTATATGTAATTAAGGAGTAGGTAGTTACTTAAAAGTTACATTGAAATAGGTGAATGTTATTGGATGTACCGTAGATGATGTGGTGAGCCGGTTCAATCTAATAATTTCTCCTAACTAATCACTCACAGCACAGTAGCATTGGTGTAAATTTCAAAACCAAGTGTTTTTCTTGCAGCATGTTTTGTCAAAGTGTTAGCTGTAATTATCATAATATAAATAATAAAAAAAAGGCTAGTCACGGCTGCTTCTTCTTCAAGAGGGAAGTTGTAGAACATAAAGTACACGCTACCCATTTTCAATCTCCTTTCATTTGATGTTATAAGCTTCTTTTTATAGCGTCATCTCCAGTTTGGGACTTGGTTTTGCTGGTTTTTGCATATATAGCCTGGTTTTTAGGGTTTTATCGAGAAGAAGAGGAATGGAGAATCTCCCTCCAGGGTTCAGATTCCATCCCACGGATGAAGAACTCATCACTTACTATCTTTCCCACAAGGTGGCCGATATCAGCTTCACTTCCAAAGCTATTGTCGATGTTGATCTCAATAAGTGTGAACCTTGGGATCTTCCAGGTATAGCTTTTGCATAATTTGTTTCAAACTCTATTATATATGCATACACACACAGTTTTTATCTACCAAAAACTCTTTCCAAATTCCAAAATGGTTTCTTGAACATCTGCTTGATTTAATAGGGCAACTAATCAACCTAGAAACCATTCAAGATTTTTTTTATTGTTATTGAGATTGAAAGTAATGAAATTCTGGAGAAGTTAATTATTGTTGTCCTTAAATAATTTTCTTGTTAATGTCAAATTAATTATTAGAACAAAGTAAGCTTTGTTATTTTTTGACTTGGATAATAATTACTGAGGTTTTTGTTGGGAATAACATACCAATCATGCAAATAAGGTCTAAATTAATTAAATCTCTTTAAGATGATATAGGCCAACAAAACACTTTGCTTCCCCCATGCATATACTTTATGGTGGCCTAACAAAGATGACTGATGGTAGAGTTATAAACTGCAGCCAAGGCCTCAATGGGGGAGAAAGAATGGTACTTCTTTAGCTTGAGAGACCGGAAATACCCGACCGGGCTTCGAACAAACCGAGCCACTGAAGCAGGGTATTGGAAAACCACAGGTAAAGACAAGGAGATCTTCCGGGCAGGCGCCATTCTTGTTGGGATGAAGAAAACCCTAGTTTTCTACAAAGGAAGAGCCCCCAAGGGTGAGAAAAGTAACTGGGTCATGCATGAATATAGGCTTGAAAACAAAAACCCTTTCAAGGCCACAAAGGTAAGTTTATATACCTTGCTTCATCTAAATCTAAGGCATTTCTAATGGTTTGTTTTTAATCCTTGAAATATTTTTTATAGGAGGAATGGGTGGTGTGTAGGGTATTCCAAAAGAGTGCAGCAGTGAAGAAACCGCAGCCGAGTTCATCCTCGCAACCATCGCTTGGATCTCCATGTGATGCAAATTCAATTGTGAATGAGTTTGGAGACGTTGAGCTACCAAACCTGAACATTAATGCTAACCCTTCGAGTGGTTTCAGCGACATTGCTAATCCTGGTTATAGTACCACTGCTAACCATGGTCATATGAACGCCATGAACTTAAACCTGGATTTTGGGGCACCAAGCCTTCCGTCGTCGCTCTCATGGCCTCCTAGCATTCTAAGCCCTAATCTCTCCATGAATTCCCTTCTTCTCAAGGCGTTGCAGCTTAGGAATTACCAACAAAGAGATGTTACAGCTATGGATTATTCGATTCTGTCGTCGACGCAAGGGATTAATATCCCTCCATTTTCAACAGATTTAGCTTCTAATTTCCAAGGCGCGTCTTCTTCTTCCAAGGTTGTAGGTCCAATGCCTCCACAGCAGCAGCAACAACAACAACAGGAGCAACCATTTAATATGGACTCCATGTGGTGAAAGTTTTAAGCCAAATACATCTGAAAGTGTGAAAAAGCTAACACTTTGTCTATATTCTATGACATGAAAGGGTTGATTAAGATGAAAACAATCTCCATGCAGTTATGAGCAGTTGTCGAGTTTCGATCTTATATGCTATGTTTATTATATATGTACGTAGGTAAATGTGGGGAAAAGAAATACCCTAGTAATCACATGTTCTATTATATATCTTTTCTAGAATTAGAATGCCCCTTGTAACTAGGTTAATAGTACACCTTTTCCACCGGAAAGTACTAATCAATGTCCATAAATTTCAACTGCTATAATAAGAAGTCTCCCTCTCTTTCTCTGGTGCGTAGCACCTTATTATTGTATTGTTTCCTGCATGATATACTTTCAATGTCCATGTTGAAACTTTTGTTGTTAATGTTAAAGTTCCTTGTACTGTGTCAGGTTTAATATTGTTTGCAGTAGCTATATTATTTTGTTGTTAATCTGTTAGATTCGAACTGATCCAGCTTTGTGATGAACAAGGACTGAGATTATTGAAATTTGAATCCGATTTATATATATACACAGGTAGAGGGAGAGACGCTGGGGGTTTATGAAGTTTTGTTTTAGAAATGAAATAATACATGTTAAAATAAAAAATTGTTATAAATATTTATCTATGTGGATGTCTATCACTTTATCAAGGAGATTTGACTTACTTTATCATTAAGAATATTATCTACATATTAATTAGAGTTTAATATATTATGTACTTCTTATGCCTATAAATAGATGATCTATTGAAGGCAATTGCTTAAATCAATATTTGAGAATAATACAAATCTCTCTCTTTCTCTCATCTCTTTGTTTTTCTTCTTTCTCTTGTTCATTACTCTTGTTCTTCGTTATTTTATTCATAACACGTTATCAGCACGACTTGCTCCAAAGCAACAATTTATTTACATCGAAAATCGAATTCATCTACTATACATCAATCACCCAATTCGTTGTTTTTATTTAATATAAGATATCAAGAATCGTAAGTGAAAATGGAAGGTTAGTAAGTTTTCTTTTTATTGCTTTACTTTTATAATTATTTACAAGGTACGGTTAATTTTAGTTTTGATATCAATTGATTACTTGTTTGCTTTGTTGGTGTTTTATATTGTTTCAATAATAAAATGATTGCTTTTGTTTCTGCTTGTTTAAGCCAAAAAAATATATAATGTTAAGGAACTTTTAAGATGAGCAAATTGAGATTTGTTTATTTAATTTTAAGATTAAAAAAAAGGTTTAGAAAAAATATTATGTTTCTTAATTAACGGTGCTTAAATGCCCTTAAAATAAAATAACTTAGAGTGAGTTACATTTTAGTGATTAACTTGTATTTATTATTTAATATTTATTTGTTACTTAATACTTATTTATGAAAGTTAATATTTTTAATCGTGTTTTGAGTTTTTGCATGATATAATGACTCGGAAAGAGACATGACATTATGAGAAGTTGTCTTGGTCATTTTCTACGTCTTCATTGTCCTCAAGAGGAAAATTAATATCGGTAAATTCTAATTTTATTTTTATTCTTTAAATTATTATTTTAAAGTACGATAAATCATGGTGATTTTGCTCGAAAGCAATATTTCTTCTACGTCAAAAAAATCAACTATAGACTTCTCCCAAATTTATGTTACAAAAATTCATCTTGACAAGAATTTCCGTGGGAGGCATTCCCTGAAGTGAATTCAAAGCATGATGTTTATTACATGCAATTATCAATGATGGGCATTCCCTGAAGTGAATGCAAGCATGATGTTTATTCCATATGATTATTGGATCTGTTTCATTCCCTGAAGTAAATGCAAATATGGTGCATCACTATTCAATTAGTGACATAACTTCGATATAATCCAAGTATATTGGTTGGACATCCCGTTCTGCGAAGCTACTGGTCTCAAAGGAGGTTTTAAAGGACCATGAGAACTTATTTAACAATGTCGTGTACGAGGATTAAATCTTTGTTCTCTATGATAAGAATATGTTAATAAAAACATACTCCACTTTTCACGACAAATAATGTTGTTCTCGGACACAATATCGTGAAAAAAATTTAAAGGCCCACTAGCTCTACTCCATTCCTTGAAGTGAATGTGAGATTATATTATGGAAAGAATAAAAGTCACATTAGAAGTTGTGGTTGTGGTCGTGGTTGAGGCTATGAATATATACATGAAAAATATGGTCATTTTAAAAATACTTATACCCACCGGCAGTGAGATTATAAGGATGACAAGAGTGATAAAGATCATTCTGAGAAAGTGAAATCTTTTTTTACCAATGTGATGTTATAAACCATTGGTCTCATGCTTATCGTACGCTGGAAAAATCAACAATCACTTAATGATAAAGGGAATAAATTTTTAGTACTTTGAGATAAATTTTGTAACACCCGGGTTTAGGGGTTAGGTGAAAATAATATTTTAATATTATTTGGGCTCGGTCTTATAATTAAAATGATTCTTTTAAAATTCCGGGTTTTCAAAATAAACATTTGAAGTGGGACCAAATTGATTTAATTTCAATATTGAAGAGCTATTTTAAAAACAAGGAAATAGCCATTCATTAATGGCCTTTTTATAATTTACCCCTTTTCTAATTTAAATCCCCCTTTTTCACAAATATCACTATTCACTCTCTTCCTCCTCTCATCTCCAATGTAAAATAGAAGCTCCTCACCCTCTCCACTATTCCATCTCATTCCTCATCCATTTCAACTCCGTTTTGAAAGGTAATGATGTTTTTGATTTCTCCTCAACTCCCTCTCTTCAAAAGTACCTTTTATTTTCATTTTCATGAAGGTTTTAGAAAATGGAATTTTTGAAGGTTTGGATTAAAAATAGAAACTTTATGATGTTAAGTGAAGTGTTTTGATTTAATGTGTTTAGTTATGGTGTATAGAGGTCAAATGGTATAACATATGTGAATTTCAAATGATTTTGGGCAATTTTCGGAATTGGGTTTCAAGGGGGTTTTGGAGGGTTTTAAAGTGGTTTTTGGGGTGGTTTAATGTTGGTTTTGGGGGGCTGGTGGTAGTATGATATATGAGGGTCACTTTGGGTGTATTTGATGGTTGTTTGGATGCTTGAAATGGAAGATTTCATTGTGTTTTAGGGGATGCTCGGGAATTCTGTTTTGGGCTTATTTTTGAGTGTTGGATGCTTGAAAATGTTGATCCGGGTTAGTTTCGATGATGAGATATTGATTGTGAATGTTTTGTTTATGTTTGAGATTGATTAGAATCGAGTTTGGGCATCGGTGAAGCATCGGAAGTGAATCCGGGAATTTGAAGGTGGTTGTTTGCTTGGTCTTTGAGCTTGGAAGCTTAGGTGAGTGGTTAATTGTTTTGAATGGTTTTAAAATGGTTGGTTCGAGTATATGGACTAGGTTGGGCTTGGTAGACCCACCTAGAGTTAGGATTAAGGTGGTAGCCTAATCCTAAGCTTGATCTAGAGCCTTTGGATGAACTCATTTATGTGGTTGTGTATGTCTCGTATGAAATGTGATATGAATGCTTATGTATATTGTATTATACATGTGAGATGAGACATGACTTGTGATGCTTGAGACATGCATGATGATGGTTGTTGGTGAGTACGTGCTAAGCACGGAATTGATTGAAATGAGTAATGTGAAATGAGTAAATGTTGGCACTAGTATACTTGAATACAAATGATCGATCATTAGGATGTTAGTGTGTACACATGAGTCAAAAGTCGCGCGTGGCCTTGGTGGCGTTGAGTCACCAAGGAGGAGTACGGGTTCACCCAGAAATTGTATTTAAATATAGTCGGTGATGAGTGGAATCCCATCGACGGGGCGTGAGGATGAGTGGAATCCCCTCCGCGAGACCGGTGATGAGTGTAATCCCACCGTGAGGCAATGTGGTTGTTGGATGTGAGTTCCAACATGTCTATCCGCGTATTCGGGTCATAGCTAGGTGCCAATGTGATTTGATATGTGTATCAACGTGTTGAGATATATGATCTTTAATTGGATGTTAAATGCGAATACATGTATTGTGGAATTGAGCTCATGATCATGGCATATATGTTGAATAGTGCTCATGCATCCTTATCTTGTGGCTTTTGTGGATCCTTGGTAAATATGTGTTTTACCTTGGCTAGATCGTGCTCGGACCCTGCAATGTTGAGGTTTGTTTTTAGAGCTTACCCTTACTAAGCATCATTGCTTACGCTCTCTTTGTTCAACATTGCATATCCTTAGTTCGTGGGTGGCTTGCGCAAGTGGAGGGCCTCCAAGTGTGGTTGTTAGCCTTGAGTACTTCAAGTATGAGTTTTTAATGTTGAACATGTAATAGTTTGAGCAATGGGACATGTGTTGTTTTGATGGATAGTTGTTAGTTGTTTAGGAGCTTGTTTAGACTCCTTGATATCTTGCTTTTGTATGGCTTGTGTTGCCATGTTGAATTGTAACCCATGCCGAAATTGCTTATTATGAATGTTAGCCATGTGCCTTAGAGGTTGCCCTTATGTTTGAATGTTGTTGTATGAATGCATGACTTGTGATGTCTTGCCTTAGTGTTTAGACTCGTCTTAATCTTGTTAAAGCATGCTAATATATTTGGGTTGCCTTAAGTTTAATTGTTATAGTGTTGTAGGGTGTTTTGGGGCACCCTTTTGCCTTAAAACAGCCAAAAGGGAGTCTACAGACAGGGGCGTATCGAAACGGGTCACCCTGTTTCGATACGGTCCCTTTGCATTTGGCCTGCCGTTTCGAAACGGATAGGGGTCGTTTCGGAACATTTTTGCTACTGGAATTTTGAGAAATTGGCGAGATAAAGGCGTTCCGAAACGGGCCTTTGATGTTTCGAAACGGTCAAATATCGTTGACCATGAGAAGTTGACCGTTAGGGTCGTTTCGATACGGGTCACCCCTGTTTCGAAACGGTCACCCTTTGGTTGACCCTGGCCTGTTGACTAAGTCAAGGCGTATCGAAACACCCTAAGGGCGTTTCGATACGGCCTGCTGTAAAGGGCTAAAATGAACAGTTTAATGTATCATTTGATTGGTCGATGTTAAACTGTTTGCATTTTCCGCTGTTGTGCTTCACATAGGATTTAATTATGCCTATAGACAAGATAAAGTAAAAAGGAAATTTTCTGGGTCGTTAACCAATGGGGAGCTTTAACGGGTTTCACTTCGGTTTTCCCCGTGTGGCCCACTCGGATCGGTCATCCGACCAGACCGGGACGAGGGGGTTACACTTGTTGGTATCAGAGCCTAAGGTTACCGAGACCTTGGGCAGGTAAGTGAGGTAAGTTCAAGTTTTTGATTGATATGCACGGTGTTTGCTTGCCTTGTAAGAATGGTTGCTTGTTTGACAAGTATGATTGACTGTTTATTCAAAAGTATATGTGTGTGAGTCCCATTGCTACTATTACATTGGAAAAATGATTTATAACTGAGGGAACGTACTTGAACACTTGGAAGCCTTGCCTTGCTAACCCAGCTTGTATGTTTTGTTGTTGTGGTTGTAGTTGATATCTGTGAGAGCGATGTCTAGACCGAGAGGTAGGCCGAGGGTGGTTCGTCAGGAACCACGGGTTGCGGCTCCTGTTGAGCCGGCAGTTGGTGTGGAGGCTCACATAGAAGGGCCGGTGGCCGCGGGAGTTGGCGCTCCACCACCACCTCCACCACCACCACCTCCTCCACCTGGAGTTGGGGGCGAGGATGGAGCCGGAGGAGATGGACCTCAAGGTGGCCAAGGTGGACAAGGTGGCCAACGTCCAGCTGGAATTGATATGACTCCGCTAGTGCAAGCGATAGCGGGAGCATTTCAGGCCGCAGTTGCGGGAGCTCAGGCTGCAGCTCAGCCTAGGTGTGACGATGCCAGTCTACCTTTGGAGAGGTTCCGTAGCTTGGGGGCCGAGGAGTTTAGAGGATCTACTCCGGAGAGATCGGAGTTATGGTCCGAGAAGACAGTTCGTATCTTGGCTCAGATGGGTTGTGCGGGCGCACGTAGATTGGGTTGTGTGATCTCGTTGCTTCAGGGTGATGCCTATACCTGGTGGGTCACCATTACTACTGGGGTTCCAGAGGAAGAGATAGATTGGGATTTCTTTGAGTCCGCTTTCAGGAAGAGGTACTTGGGACCGAGGTACCTAGATGAGAAAAAGCGAGAGTTCATGGCTCTTACTCAGGGAGAGGCTTATGTGACTGATTATGAGATCCGCTTTGTTCGCTTGAGTCAGTATGCCCCAGAGTTGGTTCCTACTGAAGTGGAACGCTGTAACCGATTCCGCTACGGATTGAATGAAGAGGTCAAGAGGTACACGTTGGCTTCTGACTACTCAGACTTTGATGTATTGGTCGCGAGGGCCAAGGATTTAGAGCATAGTTTGGGTTCGGCCAAACGATCTGGTGGTTCCAGTTTTGGTAAGAGGCATAACCACTTTGATGGTAGAGATGCCAAGAGGCACAGGGGTGGCGGACATCAGTTTGACCATAGACGTGGCAGTGGCCACCATGGTAGGGGCCATTAGGGCCACAGAGGAGGAAGGCGTTTGCCCGAGTGTACCCGATGTGGGAGACAGCACGCTGGTGAGTGTTGGGGTAACTTACATGCTTGTTGGAATTGTGGTTCGAGGGACCACTTTAGGAGGGATTGTCCGCATCAGGCGGCTCAGGCACCGAACATTGCTCAGGCTCCTGCGAGAGCGAATGATTTTCAGAGAGGTCGTGGGCGCGGTCGTGGCTACTTCCAGCCTAGGGCTGATGCACCTAGGGTAGATGCTCAGAGGAACCTTGCTCATATTTTGGTTGTGCAGCCAGAGGCGGGAGGACCAGCGAGGGTCTATGCTCAGAGAGAGGCCAGAAACGACACTGATATGATAGCAGGTAATTTTGAGTTACAATCTATGTCTTTGCTTTCTTTGGTTGATTCGGGTTCTACGCATTCCTACATTTTGAGTGAGCATGCACAGAAGTTAGATATCCCTGTTGAGATTTTAGATGTAGGTATGCATGTTACTAGTTCTTTTGGTGAGACAGTTGTGGTTAGACGTATGTATAGGAGGTGTCCACTGAAGATTCAGGGTCATGTGTTCTCAGTTGATATGATGGAACTTCCATTCTATGGTTTTAATATTATTTTGGGTATGGACTGGTTGGTTGAGCATCGGGCTAGTGTGGATTTTGAGACAAAGAGAATTTCTTTGAAGCTTTCTGATGACTACGAGGTAGTAGTAGTAGGCGAGAACATTAAGTTCTTGTCTAATGTGGTGTCAGCCTTAGAGGCTCATAGGTTGATGGACTCTGGATGTGGGGCTTATTTGGCTTATGTTATGAATCCGGATATGAGTGAAGCTAGACCGAAAGATATCAGAACAGTGTGTGACTTTCCGGATGTGTTTCCTGAAGAGTTGCCGGGTTTGCCTCCTGACAGAGATGTTGAGTTTGTGATTGAGACAGTTTTAGGGTCTAATCCAGTTTCGATAGCTCCGTATCGTATGGCTCCGAAAGAGTTGCAAGAATTAAAGAGTCAGTTGCAAGAATTATTAGACCGTGGTTTCATTAGGCCCAGTAGTTCTCTTTGGGGTGCTCCCGTGTTGTTTGTGAAGAAGAAAGATGGTAGCATGCGCATGTGTATTGACTATAGACAGTTGAATCAGTTGACTGTGAAGAACAAGTATCTGTTGCCTCGTATAGATGACTTGTTTGATCAGTTGAGAGGTGCTTCAGTGTTCTCAAAGATAGATTTGAGATCCGGGTATTATCAATTGAAAGTAAAGGAGGGTGATGTTCCGAAGACAGCTTTTAGGACTAGATATGGTCACTATGAGTTTCTTGTGATGCCATTTGGGCTCACGAATGCACCAGCAGCATTCATGGACATGATGAACAGAATTTTTAGAGACTATCTAGACCGTTTTGTAGTTGTTTTCATTGATGATATACTTGTGTACTCGAAGACAGAAGAAGAGCATGATGAGCACTTGAGATTTGTTTTACAGAGAT
This sequence comes from Hibiscus tridactylites, assembly GCA_958450335.1. Lineage (NCBI taxonomy): Eukaryota > Viridiplantae > Streptophyta > Magnoliopsida > Malvales > Malvaceae > Hibiscus > Hibiscus tridactylites. The sequence continues at coordinate 11,023,762 of OY288287.1, forward strand.
TGTTGAGCAATCAGTTGTATGCGAAGCTTAGTAAATGTGAGTTCTGGATTCGAGAGGTTGTATTTCTTGGCCATGTTGTTTCGGCCGAAGGCATCCGAGTTGATCCTTCGAAGATTGAGGCTATTCTTGAGTGGAAACAACCTAAGTCCGTGACCGAGATTAGGAGTTTCCTAGGATTAGCCGGTTATTATAGGAGATTTGTTGATGGTTTCTCTAGGGTAGCTGCTCCTTTGACTAAATTGTTGCAAAAAGGGGTCAAGTTTGAATGGTCAGATGCAAGACAGAAGGCCTTTGAGAAATTGAAAGAAGCTTTGACGAATGCTCCAGTGTTAGTGCAACATGTTTCGGGTAAGGAGTTTGTGATTTACAGTGATGCTTCCTACGTAGGCTTAGGATGTGTTTTGATGCAAGAGAGAAGAGTTGTTGCTTACGCCTCTAGACAGTTGAAGATCCATGAGAAGAACTATCCTACTCATGATATAGAGCTAGCCGCAGTTGTGTTTGCATTGAAGATTTGGCGTCATTATTTGTATGGTGAGAAGTGTATAGTTTACACCGATCACAAGAGCTTGAAGTACTTGATGACACAGAAAGAGTTGAACTTGAGACAGAGAAGATGGTTAGAGTTGCTAAAAGATTATGATTTGACCATTGAGTACCATCCGGGTAAAGCAAATGTAGTAGCCGATGCTTTGAGTAGAAAAGTGGTCGTTGAGTTGAGAGCTATGTTTGCTAGATTGAGTGTGTCCGATGATGGTGGTTTGATCACCGAGTTGCAAGTGAAGCCTTCTTTGATTCAGTTGATTAGAGAGAAGCAGTTGCAAGATGCGAGTTTAGTTCCTCATGTTCAGGACATAGCCGAAGGAAGACCAACTGAGTATAGTTTCAGTGGTGAGAACTTGTTGTGCTTTAGAGATAGAATTGTTGTACCAGAAGATGTTGAGTTGAGACGTCAGATTCTGAGTGAAGCACATTTGAGTCCCTTTTCTATGCATCTGGGTAGTACCAAAATGTACCGAGATTTGAAGAATGATTACTTTTGGGTTGGTTTGAAGCGAGATGTACCCGAGTATGTGAGTCGTTGTATGGTTTGTCAGAGAGTGAAGGCAGAACATCAGGTTCCTTCAGGTTTGCTACAGCCTTTGAAGATTCCGGAATGGAAATGGGAGACGATCACCATGGATTTTGTGTCGGGGTTGCCCTTGTCTCCTTCAAAGAAGAACTCCGTTTGGGTGATTGTTGATAGGTTCACTAAGTGTGCCCACTTCTTAGCGGTGAACACTACGGATTCCTTAGACAAGTTGGCAAACTTGTACATCCGTGAGATTGTGAGACTTCATGGAGTTCCGAAGTCTATTATTTCAGATAGGGATCCTAGATTTACTCCGAGATTCTGGGGTTGCTTGCATAGTGCTTTAGGTAGCCGTTTGCATTTCAGCACATCTTATCATCCGCAGTCCGGTGGGCAGTCAGAGCGAGTGATACAGATTCTTGAGGATATGCTTCGTTGTTGTGTGATTGACTTCCAGGGTTCTTGGGAGAAGCACTTACCGTTGGTTGAGTTTGCTTACAACAACAGTTATCAGTCTAGTATTCAGATGGCACCTTATGAGGCTTTGTATGGTAGACGATGTAGGACTCCGATTTGTTGGGCCGAGACAGGTCAGAGATTGTTACCTATGCCAGACTTGCTTAAGGGGACTACCGACAAAGTAAAGTTAATTTGTGACCGTTTGAAAGCAGCTTCCGATCGTCAGAAGTCTTATGCAGATTTGAAGAGGAAAGAGATTGAGTACTCAGTGGGTGAGAAAGTGTTTCTGAAAGTATCTCCGTGGAAGAAGGTAATGAGATTTGGCCGGAAGGGCAAGTTGAGCTCGAGGTTCATTGGTCCGTATGAGATAGTTGAGCGGATTGGACCTGTAGCTTATCGTTTGAGGTTACCTTCTGAGTTAGAGAAGATCCATGATGTCTTTCATGTGTCTATGCTTATGAGATATAGATCGGATCCTTCTCATGTGATGCCCGTTGAGGAGATAGAGTTAAATCCGGATTTGTCCTACAATGAAGAGCCCGTTGAGATACTTGCTTCTGATAGCAAGGTGTTGCGTGGTAAAACCATAGAGTTGGTCAAAGTGTTGTGGAGACATAGAGGTGTGGAAGAGGCCACGTGGGAGAGGAAAGCAGATATGGTTGAGCAGTTTCCGTATTTGTTTCCACCAGGTAATTTCGGGGACGAAATTCCTTAAGTGGAGGAGAGTTGTAACACCCAGGTTTAAGGGTTAGGTGAAAATAATATTTTAATATTATTTGGGCTCGGTCTTATAATTAAAATGTTTCTTTTAAAATTTTGGGTTTTCAAAATAAACATTTGAAGTGGGACCAAATTGATTTAATTTCAATATTGAAGAGCTATTTTAAAAACAAGGGAATAGCCATTCATTAATGGCCTTTTTGTAATTTACCCCTTTTCTAGTTTAAATCCCCCCTTTTTCACAAATATCACTATTCACTCTCTTCCTCATCTCATCTCCAACGTAAAATAGAAGCTCCTCACCCTCTCCACTATTCCATCTCATTCCTCATCCATTTCAACTCCGTTTTGAAAGGTAATGATGTTTTTGACTTCTCCTCAACACTCTCACTTCAAAAGTACCTTTTATTTTCATTTTCATGAAGGTTTTAGAAAATGGAATTTTTGAAGGTTTGGATTAAAAATAGAAATTTTATGATGTTAAGTGAAGTGTTTTGATTTAATGTGTTTAGTTATGGTGTATAGAGGTCAAATGGTATAACATATGTGAATTTCAAATGATTTTGGGCAATTTTCGGAATTGGGTTTCAAGGGGGGGTTTTGGAGGGTTTTAAAGTGGTTTTGGGGTGGTTTAATGTTGGTTTTTGGGGGCTGGTGGTAGTATGATATATGAGGGTCACTTTGGGTGTATTTGATGGTTGTTTGGATGCTTGAAATGGAAGATTTCAGTGGGTTTTAGTGGCTGCTCGGGAATTCTGTTTTGGGCTTGTTTTTTAGTGTTGGATGCTTGAAAATGTTGATCCGGGTTAGTTTCGATGATGAGATATTGATTGTGAATGTTTTGTTTGTGTTTGAGATTGATTAGAATCGAGTTTGGGCATCGGTGAAGCATCGGAAGTGAATTGGGGAATTTGAAGGTGGTTGCTTGCTTGGTCTTTGAGCTTGGAAGCTTAGGTGAGTGGTTAATTGTTTTGAATGGTTTTAAAATGGTTGGTTCGAGTATATGGACTAGGTTGGGCTTGGTAGACCCATCTAGAGTTAGGATTAGGGTGGTAGCCTAATCCTAAGCTTGATCTAGAGCCTTTGGATGAACTCATTTATGTGGTTGTGTATGTCTCGTATGAAATGTGATATGAATGCTTATGTATATTGTATTATACATGTGAGATGAGACATGACTTGTGATGCTTGAGACATGCATGATGATGGTTGTTGGTGAGTACGTGCTAAGCACAGAATTGATTGAAATGAGTAAATGTTGGCACTAGTATACTTGAATACAAATGATCAATCATTAGGATGTTAGTGTGTACACATGAGTCAAAAGTCGCGTGTGGCCTTGGTGGCGTTGAGTCACCAAGGAGGAGTACGGGTTCCCCTGGAAATTGTATTTAAATATAGGCGGTGATGAGTGGAATCCCATCGATGGGGCGTGAGGATGAGTGGAATCCCCTCCGCGAGACCGGTGATGAGTGTAATCCCACCGTGAGGTAATGTGGTTGTTGGATGTGAGTTCCAACATGTCTATCCGCGTATTCGGGTCATAGCTAGGTGCCAATGTGGTTTGATATGTGTATCAATGTGTTGAGATATATGATCTTTAATTGGATGTTAAATGCGAATACATGTATTGTGGAATTGAGCTCATGATCATGGCATATATGTTGAATAGTGCTCATGCATCCTTATCTTGTGGCTTTTGTGGATCCTTGGTAAATATGTGTTTTACCTTGGCTAGATCGTGCTCGGACCCTGCAATGTTGATGTTTGTTTTTAGAGCTTACCCTCACTAAGCATCATTGCTTACGCTCTCTTTGTTCAACATTGCAGATCCTTAGTTCGTGGGTGGCTTGCGCAAGTGGAGGGCCTCCAAGTGTGGTTGTTAGCCTTGAGTACTTCAAGTATGAGTTTTTAATGTTGAACATGTAATAGTTTGAGCAATGGGACATGTGTTGTTTTGATGGATAGTTGTTAGTTGTTTAGGAGCTTGTTTAGACTCATTGATATCTTGCTTTTGTATGGCTTGTGTTGCCATGTTGAATTGTAACCCATGCCGAAATTGCTTATTATGAATGTTAGCCATGTGCCTTAGAGGTTGCCCTTATGTTTGAATGTTGTTGTATGAATGCATGACTTGTGATGTCTTGCCTTAGTGTTTAGACTCGTCTTAATCTTGTTAAAGCATGCTAATATAGTTGGGTTGCCTTAAGTTTAATTGTTATAGTGTTATAGGGTGTTTTGGGGCACCCTTGTGCCTTAAAACAGCCAAAAGGGAGTCTGCAGACAGGGGCGTATCGAAACGGGTCACCCTGTTTCGATACGGTCCCTTTGCATTTGGCCTGCCGTTTCGAAACGGATAGGGGTCGTTTCGGAACATTTTTGCTACTGGAATTTTGAGAAATTGGCGAGATAAAGGCGTTCCGAAACGGGCCTTTGATGTTTCGAAACGGTCAAATATCGTTGACCACGAGAAGTTGACCGTTAGGGTCGTTTCGATACGGGTCACCCCTGTTTCGAAACGGTCACCCTTTGGTTGACCCTGGCATGTTGACTAAGTCAAGGCGTATCGAAACACCCTAAGGGCGTTTCGATACGGCCTGCTGTAAAGGGCTAAAACGAACTGTTTAATGTGTCGTTTGATTGGTCGATGTTAAACTGTTTGCATTCTCCGCTGCTGTGCTTCACATAGGATTTAATTATGCCTATAGACAAGATAAAGTAAAAAGGAAATTTTCTGGGTCGTTAACCGAGGGGGAGCCTTAACGGGTTTCGCTTCGGTTTTCCCCGTGTGGCCCACTCTGATCGGTCATCCGACCAGACCGGGACGAGGGGGTTACGAATTTTGTTTGCGAAATTGACGAAGATGATATTGGTCCAACTCATTTGGACGTTATTGATTTTCATATAACCCTCAAAGGGAATAAATCATGTTCTAATTATTCTCATAACCTTGAAAAGAATTATTTATCTTTTATTTATTTTACTTTATGTTTATTTATTTTACACATTAATTATTTACGTTTTATATTTATATATTATGATATTTATTTATTTTGTTTCACGTGATTACTTATCAAATACAATCTATGGTGACGATTTATGCTTAGCAGAAGAATAAAATATATTTTCCCATTTAATGCAAGGGATAATGTGAGTGCTATATCTCAAAGTACTAAAAATGTTGATGCTCCAGAAGAGCAATAAGTTCTTAAGAAAAAGCATATTATGAAAAGTGCAGAATTGCGAACATTGCAATAATTACTGCTAATGGTAATAATATCGTCACCACTAGAAGTGAAAATTTTAAGAGAGCAATATGAATTCACAAAATATTCCTTAGGGAATCATAGATAACATATGTTATCGATTGGAATTTGAAATAAGCCAATGTTGATATAAGTTCTGGTAGCCAAAAAGTCAGTTGAAAGCTCTAGAAGAGCTGTATATTGTTGCCAAAAGATAATTTTCACTGAAAGCTCCGAAAGAGCTAAATATATTCATATTCAAAGGAACAATTTTGATGGTTGTACTACGCATGTACTAGTGAGATTGAATCACATGTTATGGTAAACCTGAAGTTTACCAAATTCAAAATGTATATACACACTTGTATATAGTCGGCATGATCGGTTAGACCATCCTGGTCAATAATGATGCGAAAACTATTGAGATTTATATGCACATTTATTAAAAGAACCGGAAGTTCTTGTGGTGCTTGTTCTCAAAGGAATTAGCTAAATTCCACTTATTGAAAGAACATGAAGTTCTTGTGTTGCTTGTTCTCAAAGAAAATGATTAAGATCCCACTTATCAAAAGAACTTGAAGTTCTTGTAATAAAGTTGAGACTGCAAGTCTTGCATATCTGAATGAAATATGAGCCCATTTATCCAAAAATGTGGTAAGTTTTATATGATTTTTGTAGATGCATCTACATTGTTTTATCAACTTACAACTAGAAGTTTGTGAGATTGATTATAAAAGGATTCAGATTATGGAGTTAGACTATTCGTCTTGCAAAAGCTAGTGAGTTTATATTTTAGGCTATATCAGTTGTTACAAAGCCTATTGATTATGAAAAATATATTTTAGCAAAATTTCAATTGGATGCCTCATCTTTAATAGCTAAACTATGAGAACAAAACAGTTATTATTTATATGGCGTTTCCATATAGCAACACTTATACGCATCAAGCCAATGAGTTATAATAAACTTCATGTTATAATTGTTTTTTGGTTAGAAGTCATACATTTTTCATTTTGTAATTTTTGAATGTGTGATGTATTGTTGAATTGCTCCACCACAATGCACACAATGAGTAAATAAAAAAGGTTGAGAATATATATATTGAGTATGAGTCTCCTTTTATGTTTAAATCCTTAAGCATTAATTGGAAAATCATTTATGACATTATTTTTCTCAACATCAGGGGGAAATAATAATCAGTTGGATAAAAGAAAATGAATTATCGTTATCTAGATCCTTGTATATAAACCAGGAGTTCATAAGATAATTCATGTTATTACATGCCAACTGTCAGACATATTTACTGACCCAATTAGAGTAACTAAGCCTCATATACCAGCTGAAATGCACTAAATTTGAATTACATGTTAGAGAGAATGGATGTAAATCATGCATGAAGCATGAAAATTGGTTACAATGATCGAAATTCTCGTGAATAAAAAAATAGTATGAGATGATCATATATTGAAGGCGGGTGCTCCTAAAGAGACCCAAGACATAACTAATAATAAAACTCTAGAAGAGTTTCAGGTGCCTAAAATAAAGATTAAAATCTTGAAGAGATCTTGATGAGTTATGTCACTACGAGAATGAAACCAGAAAATTGAAAAGTTGTCGACAACGATTTTACAAACAATTTTACATAGAAAACTTCTATAGAAGTAAAGAAAGCAAATAAGGATCTCGTATAGAAATCTATCCAGAAGTATAGATATTGAATTGGCCAATGTAGAAAGACACTTTAACTTCCAAAAGAGAAGTATTTGGACCAACAGTCCAAACACCTAAAGGTGTAATGCAAGTGAGGCACAAATAAGTAGTCGTAAATACGACTTGAATTATGATTTATGAAGAGTTTTAATTACTTCATGGTGGATGCAGTTACTTTGGCAGCTATGAAATATTTTATATGCGTCTAATTATTTTGTGGGTCCCTATTTATCCTTGAAGGGTTTAAAATGCTAGAAGTATTTGGAAATTTCCAAAGAAATTTATTTAGACGTGTCTCATTAAATATTTTGGCGCATTTGGTATAATCGTCTTAGTGATTACTAATTGAGGAAATATTATAAGAATGATAAGATTTCCTTATGTATTTTTATAAAAGAGTTTTGGATCAAGATCCATTATGATAATTTAAATTTCATTAGAACTCCTAAAGAGCTTCAAATTGGAAACTCATGAAGTGCTTTTAATGCATTTAATGAAATTTTTTGAGAAAAGAATATTGACATCAAGTTTTATCTCGACTTGGAGATCGAGCATTTAAATATCTTTTTTTCTATGAATGGACATCAACTGTAACAGTCTTAAAGAAGATTCAATATGGATAAAACATATCTATTGAGTATCCGTATGATTGCAAAATTATTGGGTGTAAATAAATTTATCTTCGAAATAAAGATAAATAAATAATTCATTCGGAAGCATCATACATTAGTTGGTCAATAAATATCCATGGATATACAAAGATCGTTACCTTTAGATCTTCAAACATTCGTCGATGCCTCCTCAACTCTTGTAGAAATATTTGTTATGCATGAGGCAAGCCAAAAATGTGTTTGGCTAAGACCATTGACTCAACATATCTAGAAGATATGTAGATTTACTTTCACAAGATATGATACAAAACTATCTTGTGTAGAGATAATGCAAGATGTATATCTCAATTGAAAGGTGGATACATCATGGAACATATTGCTCCAAAGTTTCATCCCTCACGATCTTTAAAATATTGTATTCAATATTGAATTATGAAGATTCAAAGATCTTCTATGGTGTTTTTATGAGGGGAGTAAATACGCGTTGCACTCTTTTTCCCTTAACCGAGGTTTTGTCCCAATAGGTTTTCATGGTAAGGTTTTTAATGAGGCAACATGTTATGCGTATCAAATATATGTGTACTCTTCTTCCTTCACTAAAGAAAATTTTTTTCCTACTGGGTTTTATCTTAGTAAGGTTTTAACGAGGCATATTATCTTCATAGACATTCAAGGGGAAGTGTTATGAATATTTATCCATGTGAATGTCTATCATGATAAAAACTTTATCAAGAAGATTTGACTTACTTTATCATTAGGAATATTATCTACATTAATTAGAGTTTAATGTATTATGTACTTCTTATGCCTATAAATAGATGATTTATTGAAGGCATTGTACTTAAGTCAATATTTGAGAATAATACAAATCCCCTCTTTCTCTCATCTTTTTGTTCTTCCTCTTTCTCTTGTTCATTGTTCTTCGTTCTTCGTTATTTTATTCATAACAAAAATTTCATTTTAATTTGTGATTGTTCAGTTATATTTGGTGATTTTTTTAGCATTTTAATTCAATTATATATATTATTATAGTTTAATTCAATTATATATATTATTCAATAGGTTTTGTATTTGGTGAAAATTAAGTGTATGCCTTACTAAATTATAATATGTCACATCATTAATAAATAAAATAAAAATATTATTTTAATAAAATTTATAATAAAATTTAAATTATTTTTATTTAATTATTGGGTGATTCTCATTAATGCTGGTATATCAAATATATTTTTTTGGAAATTTTTTTTTGAAACGATACTTTTTTTGAAATGTTATTTTTTTAAATGAATACGCCAGTTTTATTAATAAAGAAACAATTCAAGATGAAAGTTTACAATGCAAGTAAACAAACAAGATCCAGACATAATCTTAAAAACACAAAAACTAATGTCTCTAGACCATAAACATGACCAAATGAAAAAGGGTAAAAACTTAATTCAAAGACTCGAAACAAAGCAGATACAAAACATCACCAAAGCTCGACGATGAAGGTAAAAACATCAACAAACAACATTAAAAATGCATATTATAGAATTGGGGCATGTTGATAAAACGTTTCTTAATACAACTCAATCACGAACAAGAGAGGTGACTAAACTTGCATCAAGATCCAGATCGACAGGATAATCAAAAGAGCGCCATCTTGATCAGTCGTGGAGACGTCAAATCCAACTCTGATAGAAAAAACAGAAAAGTGTGTCAAGAGGCAGAAAAGCGTGCTAAGAAACAAAAAAACATATCAAAAAATAGAGAAAAATGTGTCATAAAAACAAATTTATTGAACTAAAATGAAAAAAGTAAAATAACAAAACAAATAAATAAATAAAAAGAAGGTTATCGCGGTCGACAATCAACCTTGAGGTCGTTGCCGCCACCAGTCTGTATTCAAACAAGAATTAAAAGAGCGGCGGTAGTGGGGCTAGAGAGAAAACAATGCGTGAAATGATATTTTTAAAAAACTTATATTGCAAACGAAATTATTAATTACTCCATATCAGAGAAGTAAACGCCCATAACTCATCGTCGTGTAGCCTATCAGAGTACATCATCACTTGACATTAAATATAATCCTATTCAACCAACGGGTTTGGTCCAATTAGTAAGCAACTTAGTATCACTTAAGCAAGGTCTCGAGTTCGAGGTGTTGTGTATGCAGAAAATCTTCGCTGAAAGATTCACCTACCAAAACTAAGTGTGCGACGCAGGTCGGTCTAGATTAGTCAGGGCGGAGCCCTAAAAACTTGAAGGGTTGTTAGTAATGCAAAAGAAAGAATCCCACATTGAGTGGGAAACTAACATCTGAAGGGTATTTATAGCCTTCATCTTCCCCTCCCTTGTTGAGTGATAGAGAACAAGGGCTAGTCTCGCGCGCCGCCACCGTCCGTCTCGACTTGGGTTCGTGGTTCGAGGTTCATGGTTCGTGGTTCATGGTAACACGTGTCCACGACACGTCCGCACATGTTACTATCTTTTTGGAGAAAATTCGTAAAGAATTTGGTGGCTAATAACTTTAGTCAATTGTCTTTTAATTCTAACTTCAAAAAAACCGTGCAAAAAGGTGTTTAGAATCAAAAGACGAAACCTCATAAAAGCACCAAAAACCAACTTCAAGAAGCCACCAAAAACCAAGCCGGACAAGAAATCCCTCAAGTGATGTGTGTGGACAAGTTGGTCACAAAACGTACCAGTGCCTACACCGCTTAGACTGAGGACATGAATGATGTTCTGTATGTACATGGGGAACTCTAGCAGCTCTCAAGTGCTAGGCAAAGGCAAGGTTTTACTCAAATTGACATCCGGTAAAACTTTAGCTTTGAATAATGTTCTGTATGTACCTCCCTTACGTACAAATTTGATAAGTGGTGGGCTTCTGAATAAGGCAGGCATTAAGTTAGTTTTTGAGGCAGAAAAACTTGTACTTTCCCAAAATGGTGATTATGTTGGGAAAGGGTTTTTAAATGAGGGTTTATTTGTCATAAAAACTCAACTTATTGAGAATAAAGCTACCACTTCTGCTTATATTGTTGAATCTGTTGATATGTGGCATGCTAGATTAGGACACGTAAATATTCAATCTTTAAAGAAAATGATGAATATGAATATTCTGCCTAAACTAGACATAACAAACTTTAAAAAATGTGAAGTTTGTGTAGAAGCAAAGCATGCTAAACCTACCTTTAAAACTGTTTCTAAGAGAAAGACTGAACTGTTAGAACTTATACATACTGATCTAGTAGACTTTAGAAACTCTGAAAGTAAAGGAGGAAAACACTACTACATAACTTTTGTAGATGATTACTCTAGATATACAAAAGTTTATCTCCTAAGAACTAAAGATGAAGCTGAAAACTTCTTCCTTATTTATAAGGTAGAAGTTGAAAATCAATTAGATAGGAAAATGAAACTTCAGCCCCTATTTTCCTCAACAGAACGGTATAGCCGAGAGGAAAAAAAGAACTTTAAAAGAGATGATGAACTCATTGTTGATAAGTTCTGGGTTGTCTGACAACATGTGGGGAGAAGCCATTCTATCGGCTAATCACATATTAAACCGAGTACCTCATAAGAAAATTGATTCTACTCCATACGAATTATGGAAAGGGTATGCCCCAAATTTACAATACCTGAAAGTGTGGGGGTGTCTGGCCAAAGTGGGGTTGTCAGACTTTAAGAAGTCCACCATTGGACCTAATACCGTTGATGCAGTTTTCATAGGCTATGCTTCTAACAGTGTAGCATATAGATTCATGACTTTACAAGATTCTTCTATTTGTGAATCTAGGGATGTTGTTTTCTTTGAAGATACCTTTCCTCTCAAGAAACCTAGATTAAGTGATGAAACACATATAGAAAACTTGCCATCCACTTCTTCTAGTGTGTCTGCTAGGTCTTCTCAAGAGATAGAATTTGAGCCTAGAAGAAGTAAGAGACAAAGAGTTGAAACCCCTTTTGGACCAGATTTCATAATTTCCTTTATTTTTTAGATGAATGATTATGACAGCCTTTCTGATCCTATAGCTCAAGCTCTTTTGTTAGATAAGGATCCTAAAACATATGAAGAAGTTATACGATCTATTGATAAAGCGCTATAAAAGACGAACTAGAATCAATAATGTCTAATCATACTTGGGAATTAGTTGACTTGCCTAGAGGATTTAAGACCATCAACAATAAATGGGTCTTTCGAAAGAAACTTAGACCAAATGGTTCTATTCAGAGATATAAGGCAAAGCTAGTATTCAAAGGGTTCACTCAAAAATTTGGAATAGACTTCTTTGATACACATTCTCTTGTAACCAAAATCTCAACGATCCGTGCATTGTTTGCACTAGCCTCCATTCACAAGTTTCAAGTACATCAAATGGATGTAAAGACTGCATTCTTAAATGGAGACCTAGATGAGGAGATCTATATGGAGCAACCTCTTGGTTTCAAGGTGCCTGGTATGGAAGGTAAAGTATGTAGACTAAAAAAGTCTCTTTACGGCCTGAAACAAGCTCCTAAACAGTGGTATGAGAAATTTCATAAAACTATTCTTAGTTTTGGTTTTGTTGTGAATGGTTCGGATGCATGCGTGTATTCGAAGATGTTTAGTGTAGATTGTGTCATCATAAGTTTGTATGTTGACGACATGTTGATTTTTAGCACCAACATTGAGTCCATTAACAAAACTAAACATTTCTTATCCACTAAATTTGAGATGACTGATTTGGGAGAGGTATATGTAATCCTAGGAGTCAAAGTTACTAAAACTAAAAAAGGATTTTCTTTAGGTCAAATGCACTATATGGAGAAAGTGTTAAATAAATTTGTCAGTTTTGACGTTGTCCCTGTTCGAACCCCATATGACTCTAGCATTCATCTTTTTAAGAATAAAGGAAGTAGTGTTTCCCAAACTGAATATGCTAAAATAATTGGGAGTCTAATGTTCTTAATGAACTATACTCGACCATATATTGCCTATGTTGTGAGAAAACTTAGTAGATATACTCACAACCCGAGTAGTGAACATTGGATTGCTCTTAGACGCTTACTTAAATACCTTAGGGGCACTATGGATTGGAAACTTAATTTTGTTGGCTTTCCTTCTGTTTTAGAAGGATATTGTGACGCCAACTGGGTTTCTGATAGTGACGAAGTAAGCTCTACGAGTGGATATGTTTTTACTTTGGGTGGAGCAGCAATCTCCTGTAAGTCTTCTAAAAAGACTTGCATTGCTCGTTCTACTATGGAGTCAGAGTTCATAGCTCTTGACTTAGCTGGGCAAGAAGCCGAGTGGCTCAAAAATCTGTTAGCTGAATTTCCGTTGTGGGGAAAACTGATTCCTCTAGTTTCCTTACTATGTGATTCACAAGCTGTGATATGTGTTGCCAAGAACCAAGCTTACAATGGTAACAAAAGGCACATTCGTATAAGACATAAATCAGTGAGACATTTAATAAGGAAAGGATTACTCTCTCTAGAGTATGTGAAGTCAGAAAGGAACCTAGCAGATCCGCTTACCAAAGGATTAAGTCGGAAACTGGTCCTACATTCGTCGAGGGGGATGGGTTTAAAGCCCATTAGTTGAGGATTTCATGGTGGATACCCAACTTAGTTATCTAAGTTCAATGTGGTCAAACGAAACCATAGAAAGACTCATGGTGTACATTTCTCACTACCTATCCCTATGACGAATAATGTACATACCCAGGTTGAGTATTATTTCTCTTAATAAATTCATAGCCTAGGTTTTGAGTGGTCTTAGTGAGAAAGACTTGATGAATTTACCGAATCATGGTTGAATATGTATTCTTAATAAGTTCATAACACAAGTCTGAATGTGTTGTCCTATTGAGAAGGACAAGATGAACTTACCGCCAGAAAAGGTTGAGTTTCAAGAAACTCGTAATGAATTCAAAGTTTGAATGATTCTATTGAGAAGGACATATTGAATTCACCGAAATTGAGGTTGAATATATATTCTTAATGATTTCTTAGCCCAATTGTTGGGTAGTTCGTTTATAACGAACTTGAAGAAAATCACCATAAATCTTGAGAGGTTGAGCTATTGTAATAGTTCTTAATTATTTCATAGTCCTTTTTTGGATGGTTTTATTGAGAAAAACCAGATGAAATAACATATGTAAGTGATAAGAGTTAGCCGCCTTCTATGAAAAACCTTGATTTGTTTTTCTAGAACACTTACTACAATCCTGAGGTAAGATGGCTAAATATACTTTTGTATATATATCTTACGCATCGAGGACTTCGGTGGATGAAGGATAAATGAATTAGGTGTGTGTTATAAGTTTACTCTTATCTTAGAAAGTTCAAGACTAGTTTCACTTATCTAAGAGAAGAATTGCTTATTATCACTATGTACTAGTTCAAGATTCGTTCACTAGTGCTTAAGCATCTAATTTCACTGATGATCCTTTTGGAAGATTGCTTTTGAGTGTAAGAGAGAATTCTTTAGCATTAGTGGGGGAATGTTAGTAATGCAAAAGAAAGAATCCCACATTGGGTGGGAAACGAACATGCGAAGGGTATTTATAGCCTTCATCTTCCCTTCCCTTGTTGAGTGATAGAGAACAAGGGCTAGTCTCGCGCGCCGCCGTCGCCACCATCCATCTCGGCATGGGCATGGGCACGGGCTTATGGTTCGTGGTTCGTGGTAACACGTCCACGCGCGTTACTATCTTTTTGGAGAAAATTCATAAATATTTTTTTCTCTGAGAATGAAACAGTGAAAGAATTATTTCTAAAAATGGATCTATTTATAGGCTATTTGTTGACGTTTGAAATTCCGTATTTGTAGAGGATAACAGTTGTTTTAGCTATTTCAAATTCTGTATTAATCAGAATCAAAACAGTCATATTTTAATCTGAATATAGAGATTGTACCTGGACAGAATTACAGCTTAATTCAGTTGTTTAATTTTGCCAGTTACGGGCATAATTACAGCTTTAAACAGAGTTTTAACACCTCTTATAACAGATGATTGATGGTAATAAAATACCATAATTCGGATTAAATTTATGGTTGTTGAGATAATGAATGGACAATTTTGTCCTTCATTTTTAGCCTATAAATAGCATGCTTTGCATGCTTCATAATCATCCAATTCCAGAAACAGTATTACATACACACTCTCACAGCTTTCTTCCTATTTTTCCATCATTGTCCACTTCGAGTTCGGGTGTACGAACTTCGAAGAGACTGTGTTAATCTCAGGGGATGTGTTCGCCCATAGCAGCGATTACACACATCGCGACAAATTCGTTTCTAAGGCAGTGACAGCTTCCGCGGCACGATTCAACTTGTTCTTTTGTTTTTGTTTTTTCCAGTCAGTGCTAACGTCCTTTTTTGCAGCTTATATTTCCAACAAGGGCAACCAAAAAATATAATCATATACAAATAATATGAAAATGTCTATTAAAAAAGGAAAAGATAATTGGATTTTCTTTTAGAGGTGATGAAAGATTCTCCTGAGTTTGAACCTGGAAGTAGATTGCAATTGTGGCCTTAATCTATGAAGCATGAGTATTTTAATATAATATTGTATCACGTATTCGATATGTTCTCATATTATTAATATAATAGGTATGATTTGAGTATTCGCAAGTATTTCATCTTTTTATTTTTTTTCTTCTTCTATTTTCTCACTATTTTTTGTCTTTTCTTTCTTTCTTTTTGATTTTCTCTTGCCCACATAATTCAATTATAAATATATAAGTATGTGTGATGTCATGCTTACATGATTTTTAATGACTTTTAATTTATATATTTTTAAAATCTAAATTTTATTTTATATTTGTCATGCCCGTATCTTGTAATTTTGAAAATTATTATTTTGTCTCTGTTTCCGTACATGTACACGTATCTAGGGGTGTTCATTTTCAAATATCGGATCCGATCCAAAAAAATTGGATATCCAAAATTTTGGATCAGTAAAACAGTGATCCTTATCTGATTTGAAAAAATAGATATTCGGATATCGAATATTCAGATATCCGAAATAAAAATTAGTTTAAGTATTATTTTTTTAATTTGGCGGTCATATCTATGAAAATTTTGAATTTTCGAATGTAACCAGCAACAAATTGTCAAATATAACAAGATTCGCATCAATTGAAATTTCGATTTTTCGAATTTTTTTGCTCAATGAATGTATGAGTTTTATTATGAGAAAATTCATACAAGGACCTAGACCTACGGTTGTGAGCCTCTTTAAAAATCTCTATAAGCCTAATTAGTGGAAAAGAGTACCACACAACCCAAAACAAACGAAAAAAACCAAGAAACGAACAAAAACACGTGGCAAATAGAGTAAAAAGCGTGATACAACCAAAACCAAACAAGCAACTACCCCTAAATGAAACAATGAAAAGCGAAGAACGGCCAACACCATTCTTCGCCAAACCATTAGCCTCTCAGAATACATGACTAAATCACACATTTGGCAAAATAACACAAGCAGAGTCTATCGACACAAACAACTCTCAGAACTTCCACGGACGCCTATCCTAATGAGGAATCCATCCTATAGCAATATGCGAGTCTGACTCAATAATAACACTTTTTTTTTCGAATTTTCAAATACAACAAGCATCAAATCACTAAAATAACAAGTTTCATATAAGTGAAATTTTGAGTTTTTAGATAGTTATATTTTCGAATAATCCAAAACTTAAAATATTGTGATCCGCATCCGATTCAAAAATAAAAAATTGGATAAAAAATAATAAAAAACAGATCAAATATCTCATCCAAAAATAATCGGATCAAATACCCAAAATTTTAGATCGTTGGATTCGAATCAGATCAAATATTTTTGCATACCCCTACTCACATCTGTATTTATATCAGCGCAATATAGGCCTCAATGTCAATGATAACACAACTCGTTTTTTATTACATTTATAGAAATAATTGGATAATTAGAGTTAGAATTTACATTTTTACTTTTTAAGAGTGGTTTTATATTTTCCATTTGGGTTATTCTTTAAATTTTGCTTGTATATTTTGGAATAGAAACCTTCTGTCTCTTTTCGGTGCCTCTATATATGCCCCCACACTAAAAATTAAGTTTAGGGTTTAGTGATTAAGATTAGGGTTTTTGGTTAGGGTTTAAGGAATTTGGGGTAGTGTGTATTTTTAGGGTATATGGTGTAGGGTTTAGGATTTAGAATTTAGGGTTAAAGCTTCAAACTTAATTTTTTATTGTTGGGGTATAGAAAGGGGCACCGAAAAGGGGCAGAAGATTTTTATCCGTATATTTTTCACACAGATAAAAAAATTTTAAAAATTGAAAACAATATATATGTATAATTGTTTACACATTTGGGTTAATGATAGATAGGAGTAGAGGGTGGGTTTGAGTAGATCAAAATTTTGAGTTCTTATTCTTCCTCTCCTTTTATTTCTTGATAAAAAGGGAGAAAAAACTATAGCGGTACTATATGTGCCTCGTTAGAAGCCTCTTTAACTTAAGTGGAGGAAAAGAATACACCGGATAGTATATCGAAACTACATCAATAACAAACAAAATAACCTCAGCCTAAACACATAGAACCAACCAAATAATCATGAAATCTAACTAGGATGAGCAAGGGAAGATGCATGATCGACACCATCCTACTTTAGTAAAACTAGAAGTTCTGCAGGTAGATTTCGGAACAACCGTGCCTCCAGTTCTTCACATGAAGTCATTTTAGTAACTATGTCTGCCAACTTATTTTCCGATCTAGGTACATGTTGAAATTTGATATCCCAACTACGATTACATAGGTCTCTAATGTGTGGACACAAAGCGCAACCTCCGCTACCATTATTAAGAGAACATGTGAGCATACTTAAGACATTCAAGCTATCGATCTCGACAGGTAATCTATGCAGTCCAAAATTCCAAGCATGGAGGAGTCCCAAGTATTCACCACAAAACTCAGAATCAACAACAAAAAAAATACCGAGAAACTTGTTAAAACAAAATGTAAAGCCCCAATTTTGGGCCTAGACGTTAACCGGAAAAGATTAGACGATTCAGGAAAATCGAGTTAGTGATTCGAGTTAGATTCGGGATTTAAATTGGAATAAATATTTTGGGGAAGGATAAAAATATGGAAAATGTTATAAAATCATTATTTAATATGTTAATGATTTTGATGGAATCAATTTTGGAAAATGAGTTTTGGAAATTCGACATTTTGGGACTAGTGACCAAAATGTAAAAGTGTAAAACTATTTTAGTGGATGTTTTGTAAAAGGGTCAAAACTTTGAATCTTTAAGGAGCTAATATACTTAAGTATTTTTGTCATATTTTTCTCTCAATTGGATTAGTTTTAAAGTGTTTTAATTAAATGATTAAAAGAAATTAATTAAAGAAAGGTTGTTATTTTCACAAAAACCAATTTGACGTGATTTTCTATTCTCCAAACTTTTCTCTCAAAATCTCTTCAGCCAAACACTTATTTTCTGGCAAAGATTTGAGGTAATGATCTTGTTTTCTTGAACTAATAATTCCTAATAGACTTCCTTACTTATTTCTACAAAATCTCATTGATTTCCTTTGTTTTTCCAGAAGTAAATCATCCAATTGAGAGGGATTTCAATCATTGAAGGCGGGGTTCTTTCTTCTCCTTTAATGAATGGTTCTTTACAGAAATTACAAAGTTCTTGATCCTTTATATATGTTTTCTAATGAGTTTTGATGATTTAATTGTAGAAATTTAGTTTAATTGAGATTTAATTGGTGAAATTGATTAAGATTCGTTTTGGATATGTTTTTTTGGGTTCTTGATCAGATTAGAATATGATTATGATGTTTTATAATGTTAATAAGTTGGTTTTAACATTGGGATCCCGAAACTAGGTGAATCTATAATTATCTAGATTTTTAGCGATAAGTTTTTAAGGAGTTGTGGTAGTTTTATGTATGCTGGAGGTATAAGGTTGTTATTAGATGTTATTTGATGTTGATTAGATTTTAGATTCGAGAGTTTGTGGTTTGGCTTTGATTAGCTCAAGTTTGAGGTTAATTTCAGCTATTGTGGAAGGGTTTTAGCTTGTGATTGTTTAGGTTTGCTAAGGATTGTTATTGATGGGTTTATGAATGCATTGTGATGCATTGTACCTTCTGTTTTTGTGTGGTTAAAACAAGGAAGGTTGATTCTGTAACTATCAGTGAAGCTTTGGAGGTATCATATGCTTGAATTTGTATCGGCGGATGGTGCTTTGCATTGTCGGTGAGTGAGAACAAAACCTACAGCTTTAAAAAGGTTTGAAGATGGTTTTGGGAATTTATATTGAGCTTGAAACGCTAGTCTAAGTTCGTAAGTAAGTATAAGTGGAGTTTCTCTCTCGGTTGTGCTTTTATGAAGTGATTTATGCATTTATTTTTTATTTTGTGATACCTACTATTTATGCATGATTTTAAGTATGAAATGTACTATTTTTAATCATGAAATGGTCATGGGTGCATGTGGTAATTGATCCATGTAAGTATGTGTTTTATACTTGTGTTTAAAGCATGGTTGTTGCTTTGAGAAAATGGTTTAGTGTTGATATATATGAAAACAATGAGGTATGTGGTTATAATGAATTATATTGGCAAGTGATGTGGTTTAAAATGTTATCAGATATAGTTTGTCAGCCATAAGATTGATAGTGCATTATAAATAAAGTGACTTGAATGTTGAGGGGTTGATAGGGCTGTAAACGAACCGAACGAACACGAACGAGGGTGTGTTCTTGTTCGTTCGTTTAACTTTAACCTAACAAATGAACGAACACGAACATAAATGAACACAAAATTTCTTGTTCGTGTTCGTTCATTAAGGAATGTAGCTTGTTCATGTTCGTTCATGTTCGTTGTTTAAATGGTAAACGAACATAAACGAACATAAACGAACACAAACGGACATAAACGAACACAAACGAACATATATAATTTGTTCAATATTTAATATTTATGGTTAGTTCGATTAATTCAATTAATTAACCGATTTTAAACCGAATTAATCGATAATTGAAATTTGAAAAAAACTCTTAATCATTAGCCGAAACCTAAAATTATCTAATAGATTAACCAATTTTATTTTGGTTCGGTCGGTTAGTTCAGTTTAACCGAATAATGAACACCCCTAGACATATGTGAATAAATTTAAATGAACAAAAACGAACATAAATTAACATAAACGAACGAACATAAATGAACGAACATAAACGAACGAATTACCGAACGTTCACGAACATAAATGAACGAACAAGCCTTTTGTTCGCGTTCGTTCATTTAATTAGACGAACAAAAAATCTTGTTCATGTTCGTTCGTTTAATAAATAAACGAACATAAACGAACTTCCCACCGAACGGTTCACGAACAGTTCGCTGAACGTTCAGTTCATTTATAGCCCTAGGGGTTGAGATTGTACTAAATACTCCATTCAAGTACCCAAACGGTTGAGGAGTTGTGAGGTACTGAATACTCTCGTTAGTGGGCTATACATCTATCGATGAGTGGTGTCGATAGGTTGTGAGGTACTGAATACTCCACCACGGGTGTCACAACGGTTGAGGGAAAACTCTCGTGTGTGAACCTTGAGATGTCGATGAGAATGTATGAAGTGTTGGGAGAATACTTGTTTAATCCGTGTATCTGATGTTAGTATTTGAAATTGGAACTTGGTTTGTGATCACTTGTAAGCCAGTATAATTGTTAATGTATCATGTTGATGATGTTGTTGTATAGTGTTGATTTATACATGTTTTCTCTTTAAGCATTGCATATGGGTGTTATGCATGAGAAAACTTAAATTGAGGTTTAGTAATGGGGTTTGTTGTTTATCCATAATACATTATGCATGTTGTTTAATATGTTGGTTTTGGAAAGGTTTAAGTGCGTGATTTTCAAGGCAAGATGTTTTGTAAATGGATTGAAATGATGATTTCAAATGGTTTTGAGAAAATGGTTTCAAATTGTATTGATGGTGTTTTGTTTTGAGCACTCCTCACTAAGCTTTAGTCTTCTTACGCTCTCTTTGTCCATCAATGCAGAGAATTAAAGGAGTTGAGGCAGCAAGTGAGCAAAGAGGATCCAAGGGCTTCGTTCTTTGAAAGTATGGTTTCAAACTAGACTTTTAGTAATAAAAAAAACGGGGTTCATTGTTGATTTGGGAGTGTGTTTATTAAACTCTCTGTTTGACCAAGTTTATGTTGTTGTTTTGAGATTGTAAATGGCCTTTATATGTTGGTTTTGCTTGAGGCTAATGTTTTGTGTATTGGATGGTTTATTCTCTAGGAAGCATGCCTCTAGATTTTCAATTGAAGCGTGATGTTATGAATTGATGTTGACTCTAGCATGCTTGATTGAGGATAAATCCTTGAATTTGTTGGAAATATGTTAGAAACATGTTTAAGTGATTTAGATTGCCTTAAAGAATGTTAAACCCAGCAAAATGAGACATTTCATGCCCAGACGTATCAGTATGCGGGTCCTCGTATCGATACGGGTAAGCCATTCCAAGCTTAGTGTTTCGATACGCGAGGTGAGCGTATCGGTACAAGTAAGCCAGTGCATGCATAGGGTTTTGGTACGCAGGCTACCGTTTCGGTACAGACCTTGAGAAAAAGGCAAGCTGTTTCGATACACGAGGGCGTATCGGTACGAGTTTTGACTACTGGAATTTGAAGATTTTAAATCAAGCACAGCGTACCGATACGGGACCTAGTGTATCGATATGGGTTGCCGTTAATTCGGTTATTTGGCTTAATCTGAAGTTCTGCTTTCTTACGTTTTAGTCCTTGAATGTTGTGGATGCAACTATATGAGTTTGGATGATCGAATTGAGTTGATATTTTACACAAATGCATGAAACTTGATTAATTAAAGGTTGGTAACATAAAAAGAGGTTAAGTCCTTATAGTTTTCTAGTTTTGCAATTCGGTCCCTTAATGTTCGAAAATGCAATTGAACGCTCTATTGATGTCTGATTTGAGTAAGATTTGAACCGCTGCTAGCATGTACAATTTAGGTTAATAATTTGCATCTAGATTAGATAAAAGAAAAAAATGAACGTGTTTTCAAGTTAATTCTTTATAGTTTGCTTCAGCAAACCTAATGTAGCTCGCTCGGTTCGGTTGGGCGTCTAAGCCAGGTCAAGGGGGTTACACAAAAGATCCACGAACCTTTATGGTCCCATCCTACTCCACCACATGCAGTCGACCCATCCGCGCAACTACGAGCCCCATTCGTGTTTATTTTCACCCAACCCATATCTAGAGGTACCCAATAAGTCATAACTTAAACTAAGGATCTGGTCCTAGGAATACCTACTTTTTCTGATGCCGCAGAAATTGAAATCAAAACCAACCTCTTACTACGCTCAAGAACACTTCCTAGATCTTCAAATGGATTATTAAACACTACAGCATTACGCTATAACCAAATTCCAAATGATAGCTCCAAATAATAAGTCTCAATCATTGAGATTTTGCGCAAAATAGCTTGGGTTGGATATATTCATCCCAATCCATTCCTTTATATCTATTGTGAGAAATTCATTTAGCTTATCTTGTCGGATTAAACTATGCCAAATTGACCAAATTTGGGGGACACATTCTTAGCACATGATGCACGTCTTCATTAGTCGCATGGCAAAAAACACAACTATTATTCGATGAGTAATGTCGACGAATACGTTCAGCGTTAATCATGAGCCTTTCACAATATACAAGCCACATAAAGATTTGTATCTTTTGGATCCCTCTGAAAGTCTGAATAATGCGTCATATCTTGTCCGGTGGATTCTCCGGCAAAGTAGTCCGAATTTTATAGGCAGATTTCACGGAAAATTTACGACTGACATTCCCTTTTCATCCAATTATATCAGCGCCAAAGTGAGGCAATGGGCATTTGATTGCAGCTATTCGTAATAAAATATTCACCGGGAGAAACTCCTCAAACTGACCCTAAAATCAGTCACTCGAATCTGAATTGACTATTGATGCAACTGATACATGCGGCAAGGAAGGTATTCTATTCTAACTAATGTAATTACACAGTAGTCCTGCATCATCAGCCCATATATCAAACCAAAGATTCACATTAGCCCCATTCCTCAATCCCCCAAATGAGATTACTTCGAACATCATCCCACACCACACTAAGTTCCTTCCACAATCGCGAGTAATTCTGGTTGCGTAAAGAATTAAGAATCCTAGTCGGATATTTATATTTAGCACGAAAGAATCGAACCCACAAAGTATCCTTGTTGGCTATCAAATTAAAAGCCAATTTCATTAGAAAAGCTTCGTTTTGACGTGCCATGTTCCGAAACCCAAGTCCACCACCAACTAATGGTTTATACAATTCCTTCCAGGACACCAAATGAACGCATCCTCTGTCTGAAGTAATGCCCCAGATAAATCTTAGGATTAACCACTCAATTTCACAATATTAACTAAATAAATCAAAATCTTGTATCATTTGATATAATCTAATTCTATTGAACAATTCACACTATTAACTAATACAATTAGGGGTGAGCAAGACTCAATTCAAAAAATATTTTTTTTCAAATTTCGAGTTATTTGAATCAACTTGAATAACTCATAAAATTTTTGAGTTTAAGATTAACTTATGATTTTGTCCAACTTGAAAACCCAAATTTATAATTTTTCAATTTAATCTTTGATTTCCGCTTTTCTTGAATTCATCCTTCAGTTTAACTCCATTTTGACCAAATATGAAACACATGTTCCTAAATCATTGTGGAATATCTATTTTGCTTCAATTCATATTTTTGAAAATAAATTCTCTTTTTTTTTTTTGCAATTTAACCCCTCAGCTTTATAATATATATAACTTCAATTTATATTTGTAACAAAAAAATATTCATTTTACAATTTAGTATATTAACTTTTTTAGTTGATTCAATTTGGTCATTCTACTGTAATTTTTTGTAAATTCTTCTTCTCATCAATTTCTTGAATCTTTTATACTCTCGTCAATACTTTATCCTCAAAATATTTTTCTTTAATAATAACGTTATAAATATATTTTAGAATTTTAGATGATATTTTTTTAATAATAACATTACAAATTTTACTCACACATGTGAAAAAAGAATATGAAGAAATATATTTGTGTATCTTATATTTTTTCAGCGGCAGGCGAGGCAGATCCTTGTCCAAATCCTCTCTTGACGAAAGCCCTTTTCCAGGTTTCCCTTTTCTTCTGCATTTATTTACTTATTTTTTCTAATATGAAAATGCCCCTTCGTTTTTGTTTTCTAAATTAGTCTTAGTTTTAGTATTGATAGAAGTTTTGTGTTGCTATCCTTTGCATGACTGATTGTTGGTTGCTATTACTATTAGCATTGAGTAACCCTTTAGATTTACATTCTCTGGATATCAATTGTAAGCTAAAGTTGTAAACTTTTGTTGCCTTTACTTGGTATATATATTGATATTAGCTTGTAAGTAGGAGTTGAGTAACATGGATCTGCGAATACCCTTATATTCAAGAACCTTAGCATGGAGAATTAGGTTCCTGTAGTTGGTTTTGTAGTTCTAGTTGCAACTCACAATAAGAAGCTGATATCATGGAACATCTTTCTTGATGGGTTAACTAACCTTTTTTTTTTTGGTTTGTAACTGCATCGTTTTCAAATGATGTGCGGTTGATTTAGGAGCTTCCATGACTGACTTCTTGTTTCTTCAGAGGCTCAGATTATGCTTGGAATGGTTAAGCCCCCTCAAATGATATGAATTTGATCTCTGAAATTATGTGTAGACTGTGCTTGGGTATTCACCTTTTTTGCTTTAATTTAGACTCCAACCATTCAGCCACCTGCATCACAACAATCTCAGGAATCATCACATCCACCTGGTCAGCCAAATATCAGCTGCAAATCTTCAGTCTCAACCCCACAGACACTACAGCAGAGGGAGGGTCATTTGAATCCTCCCGTATCCCTTCCACATACATCCCAACTCCTAAATGTACCTCCACTTCCTATGCATTCCTCTTCACAGCCCCCTCCTAAAGAGAGAATTTTCTGAAAGAAATACGTTAATTGTGTATGGTTTTAGTTTTGTATGGAGTGGATTTTCCATTTTAAAGTTATTTTTAATCAACCATGATCTGTTTTTCACCATTCAACTTCTGTTTTGTAGTCATTTGTGAGGAACAATGTAGTCTCCTATCCAAATTACCATCAAAGCAGTAACATTAATTTCCAGCACAGTCAATATTTCTTCTCGTCTCTTATAATTCTCACATTGTGTTTACTCCTTTTAAATTTTGTCTAGAGTTATGTAATGTTATGCATTCATTACTTTACATACACAGCAAAAATTATGTACAACAAAATTAACATACACTATCACTTTCTCTTCTTATCTTCCTTTTCTATTTCAAGTACCACTGGAGCTGCTGGGATGCTGAACCACCACTCTCTCAATCTCCTCATCCATCTTTCCGTGCTTGCTTTCCTCGGGGGTGAATACCTCGTAAATGTCTCCAAAAATATCAGGAGAAACATGTACTTTCCTGGCAATAAAGCCAGTATCAAAGCCCCAAACAGAAGAGCGACCGCAAATTTTTCGCTTGCCTGGTAAATTAACATCCTAGCCAAAGTCAGGCAGACTAGAATAAAAAATCAGTCTAAATCAGATTTCTATGTTTATGAAAGTTGAAAAATCTGAGATGGTGGCATGAAACGTCAACCAGTTTATACTTTATAGAGACAATAAACACACAGATTCTACTGTGGTGAATGAGAGTAGAACCTTTGGGAAAATGGACAGCAACAGGGCACGAATCTTGAGAAGAACTATGTTTCCATCTTGGATAAGCTGTTCACCTTGAGATATTGCATTCTGAACAGCCAAAAGCTGCTCCATTGTGTTCATGGGTGGAGGTGCTATTATCTTAATTTCATCCACAGGCCTACCTTGATTGAAAAGTCGCGTAAGAGCCATAAAGATAGCGAAAAACAACGCCATCAATGCAAAGGCATAAGCCAGCCACCCCCTGAAATGGACAACAAATGATTGCCATTAAGATCGTGCAAAGAAACTCCAGAGTGCTATGGTAAAATGTTTTCTATTAGATCAACCAATATTCAATCAAACATTTGCTTTTGACTTGAGTACCTAAGCTAACAGTATCCAATCAAACATTTACAAAACTTGTCTCTTAGATATCAGTAGAACTACTCCAGCTTAACTCAGAATTATTCATCTTCAGATACACACACAAAAAAAAACAGCCACGTGGCACATTTAGAATATGCGTATTCCAGGTGAAGGTGCATTCAAATTGAACCTGATAGTTGACAGTCCCATTCTCAAATAGGTATAGATGAAAGTGCAAGATCATGAACCTTTCCCGTGGTTTGTTTTTCTTTCACACAAACCCTTCAATCATTGCAATCATGTCTAAGAAATATTTCCCCAACTCAGCAGAGTATGTAAGCTAAGAAATTTAGGAATATTAACTTCTATACATCATTGGAACTACACCAGCTATCTAAGGATTGTTAATAAAAAAATGCAGATGGAAGAAACCAATCATTAAAGGCATTATGGAGAAAAGCATGCACTCCAAAAGGTGCAAGTGTAATAATACATGTCAGGAAAGAAACTAGGACATAGATACCCAAAAATTATTGTAAAAACATTATACTTCATGCCATGTCCAAGACAATTCCTTTGTCCGCTTTTCCATTAAGCATCTACTCTTAGACTACATCAGCTTGACTCAAGATTTCAGAGTAGATTTAAACACAAAAATAACAGATGGGACAGTTGATTTTAAGCCTTAAACAGAATACATCCCAAACGATAACATTTGGATGTTTACCTTACATAAAATCTACATTTATTTAGCGGTTAGATGCTTTACAAAATGATGTCAATATCTGTTGGAATAACTGGCACTATACCACCTAAAGGTATTCCATTCGCTCACGGAACAATTAATAATAAAACGATTTTATTCAATTTACCTCACCTCAAAATTATGAACGTGGAAAGCAAACAGAACATTAATGACTTTGGAGGATCATCCCAATATACCAACGAAAGAAGCCACTTCCCCACTTCTGTCACTGGAAATAGTAACTCCTGCAAGTAGAAAGGAGTGCAAAAAAAATGCAGTTCAGTTTATCACTTTGCCAACTAAACACTGAATTATATATTTGATGGCATCACTAACAGACATATGTGCACATGATGCATTTATGATGTCCACCAACTACATTTTACTTGATACTCAAAATTCAATAAATAAGGACAGTAAATCAAACGCATTGCTTTTAACTAACATGTTTGCAGTTAACTACTGAAAAGGAACAAGGTTTGACATTTTGTAAATCCTAAAGCAAATACCTTCATAACAGCTAAATTGGTGTCAATACCATCTACTTTAACCCCATCAACTGTTTCTTGTGCTTGCACCACCTTTTTATAGTTGTCACTGGATTTCTTAACTGCTCTCTCCAATAAACTCATCTCACCCACAACTACTTCACCAACAAGAAGCCCATCCTCACTTGGACTACTGGAACTTGAAGCAAACACAAAACCTAAGTTTGAAACCATTGATAAGGCTGAGATTGAGTACATGCCGCCTCCTGCCACGAGATTGTTACCCCGTTCTAGTTTCCTAGAATTTGAGATTTTTGCAAGAGTCTCCAGTATCAAATCTCCCCCGGGTAATTGATCACAAAGATTAAACATGAGAAGAGACTCAAACTGAACAGAGTTTGAGGAACTAATTTCTTGAATGGCTTGCACACGTAAAATTCCAAGAATGGCTTTTGCAAGTGCATCATCCTTTTCAACTCCCTTTATATGGTACTTGTTTATAAATTTGTGGACATATAAAATTTCCCGGATTATTGCTAGCCAGTAATCACGCCGAGTGTGCCCTTTAAGCTCAGGAAACTCTATAATAACTGGTTCTGATCTAAAAGAGAAACATAGTAAACAGTCAAATATATAAATTATATCCTTGGACAAGCATTATGTTAAGATATAAAATTCAAGATTGATTTAACACCAAAAGACCACATAATTCTATTGGACAGAGTTAAAAGGAAAAAATGAAATAAATCTGCACCATGCCTTACAAGGAAATTGATTTGTACAAGACTGCCTTGTCAAAAAGTCGAGTACCCCATGGTCCAGTCAACTCAGGTTTAACAATTTGTTTTAGATCATCTGACAAATCATATCTTTTAGGTTTATCATAAGATACAACTTTAAGGGCTTCAAAGTACAATGCATGATCAGTCAGTATTAATCGACCTGCAAACATGCAAGAACAACCTCAGTGCAGGCAAATTGCCAAAAATAAAGTGAGAGAATCAAAGAAAATGGAGATAGGAAAAAGTATTGTTGCAGAAATGACTATCATCAATGAACAAGGGATACCATATTCTATTAAATGTGATGTTTGCTATCCAATCAACTTACCTGGCCATGTTGATACTCCAATATGTTCAAGAACTGGTTGAGTAGTGACTGTCCCATCCACCTCAAGTATCTTTTCTCCTCTTGATGCTCGAACAGCAGACAGAAGAGAGGACTCTGTTTGGCTCTTCATCCTTTTTATCACTCTATAGAATAAATTTTAGAATACCATATTCAGATGTGCAAACCTACTAAATAGAGATTTTACCACAAATTACTAAGCCTCTGATGTACTACAAAACTTCTGCGGACAAACTCAAAACTAGAAACTGAAGAGAGGTGTAGTGAGCAACTGAATAAACAAGATGGTCAATAGATAATACAGGGTAAGAAAATTATACAATGGATCTGAGAACTTTGCATATCATATAACTTACATACTACTGCCAATTGGTTTTAGAATGCTATAGAGGCCAAGGTAATGCATAGACCTATGTGTTTCGTTTCTTTGAACATCAGCCAGCATCACATGCAAATGCAAAGATTTTATCACACAATCCTGAATTTAAGGTTCGCTGTCAAATGATATAATATCACATACTTACGACAGCAAAACAAGTATTATCAAGTACTATACAACCCCTCAAACTTGACATTCGAGTTTCAATTATCTTGAGGTGAAGTGTAACCAAAAGTCAAGATAAGCCAGCAGATTATCCATCAATTTTATTCAGTAAAAAACCATAAGAAAGTGATTAATCAGGTAATTTATGGAGAAAAGACACAGCACACCACCTTGACTATATTGTACTGAAGCAAACTTCTAGCCAAGAATAAACTATAATGCCATTTAAACTTCAAGTTCAACCCAAGTTCGTCTTCTTTATCGGTAATAATTCAAATTTCCTAGTCTCTAGCCTTAAAGAGAGGTCATTTTTTTATAAGAATAGGAGGCCTCGTTAAAAAACCCCTTCTTAACTGTCCGAAACCCTGAAGAGGAGGACAGACAGTCAGCGGAAGGAGGAAAAGAGTGCCTCAAGTTTTATTTAAAGGAGATTCAATACACGGAATTACAACCATTCGACTACTATGCCCATTTCAAAGACCACACCCCACGCTCAAGTAATCCTATCCTCACCTCACCCAATCCCTTTCTTAACCAACTCATCAGCTTTACAATTAGCACTTCTAACAACCAGACAGCACATAACATAAAATAAATGTCCCTCTCTATCAGTAATACTGACCTACGTGCTTTTGGATTAAAAGTCTATCAACGAAGTTTCTCACTTAGCAACTATCAGCAAAAGTCATGCCCCAAAAATTCTAGTGTGAACTAGACTCGATTTTACACCTTTTTTGTTAGTGAACCTTAGAACAACTGACGCATATAACTTTCAACTCCCTTTCTTGCAACATTTTCGACACTTGTTCCTGTAGCTTTACTGGACAAACCATACTTTAAAACAATATCAATTCAAACTCTTTTTATGTGGTCCCTCTAGGTTGGCCCTATATCCTTATATATACCCCTCTAGGTTGTTAAGTTATTTAAACATTTTAAGTAATATGAGCTAACAAGAAAACTTTCATTTGAACAGTAAACACATAATTGGACCAAAACAGACGATTCGCACCCTTACCTTTCTAGTCCATTTAGGTACTTATCATAGACTGAGAAATGAAGTCGACCAGCTGTTGAGAATGTAAGAACACTGAAAAGATTTTCACAAATAATCACATTGGCAATGATTGGAACTGCTGGTGCTATTCGAGTGAAGGCCTCCACCCCAACTGAGAGATCATCATCTAACTGCAAGTGAAGACAAAAATGATCATAAACAGTTTCAGCATCAATCTAAGGTTTATTGGACTACTAATGGCACAAGAAAACCAAATAGTCAAGTGCATGAAAATGGTTCGAATTGTTCAAAAAAATTATGTTACATGAACTTGGATTAGGGAGTCCGATGCGGATATGTAACTAAAGGTCGGAGTCATCATTTCCTTAAAGTTTTGGACATCTGAACTCATCTAAAAAGTGATGGAAACAGATCTGCTATTTTAAAATGTCTTAAAATGTATTCACACTTTAAAAGGAATAATTTGGAGTATTATCTCGTGGACAAACTCAAGACCACAGCATACGTTTTCCCCCCAAGCAAACTAACTTTGAACTTTAAAGGATGAAAGATGAAACTGTTAAATAATAATTAGGTTTGTGGCAACCTATAGTCAAAGAAAATGGTCGTAAATTTACTCAAAAGACAATGAAAAAGTAAAACCTCCTCTCCATTATTCTTAATAACTTTCTAGTGTAATTTATGTTAAATTCGTGGTTAGGATTTTTTTGGATCTAAGGAAATTAAGCTTCATACAAATGCAGGTCTAGTAAGAGAACACTCCCATAGGCCAACAATCTCAATCTTCTGCATCTCTAATCTTTGTTAGTATTTTGATCAGTGGATTAACTCCTGTGACGTAGCCAAGTCCATATGGTCAAATAGGGCTCAACTCATATTCCACACTCATATCTGTGTCATGTAATGTAAACACATATGGTGCCTTCTATGAAGCATGGAGACATCTGTTATGGAAGTGAGTGTTGAAGTGTTGGACATGTGTCAACAGACACGACAGAAGGTTCCTGAGATGATTGAAAAACCAATTCCCCTTCCCCTTCAAAACAAAATAAAAATAAAAAAATAAAGAAGACCTGAAATATGTAACTTACATTAACTGGATATTGGCTGGCAGCTGCTGGGGCTTCCCAGGCAACCATCATGTCAAATGTAAGGCGTCGAAACTTTTTATCAGCCAGATGACCCATCACTTGAGTAGAAAGACCAAGAGCCTTGAAACAACAGTATTCCAAAAAATTTCTCGCATGCTGTGACTTCACAGAATCAGATGCCTCGGCATTGAAACGTTCTAGAAGCTCATTTGAAGAGGTTCCCAGGATTCTGCATACGACTTCGAATCAGATTAAGGGACAAGTTGCAAAAAGAATTTATGTACTTATAACATGCAGGCAGCAATAGCCAAGTAGAGACAAAAGAAACCTACTTTGAGCAGCGGCGCACAATGATATTCGCAACCGGAGATAGCTCGGGTATCCAATTCCTTCCAGCAGATGGAGAGTTCTGCAGATCCTCAACTTCCTCTGCAAAGGAGCTTCGCTTGCTGAGTAACCATTTGAATGATCCCTCTCTTATCAAAGCTTCGAGCATATTTTTACTTTTGCTTGACTCCGCAATTTCTAAGGTTCCCTTCAATTCATACCCACTGAAACAAAATCCATTGTGAGATTCCTAAAACCCGTGTATAAGTTCAAACATCAAGATTTCAGCAATAAAACTTTAAAGTTCAGCCTTTTCAATGCATCCAACTAGCATTAGCAAAACCTTA
The DNA here is from genome assembly GCA_958450335.1 of Hibiscus tridactylites. Taxonomy (NCBI): domain Eukaryota; kingdom Viridiplantae; phylum Streptophyta; class Magnoliopsida; order Malvales; family Malvaceae; genus Hibiscus; species Hibiscus tridactylites. The sequence continues at coordinate 11,055,387 of OY288287.1, forward strand.
CTTATGATTCATATAAAACCTAGTAATACGATGTCCAGCAATTTTAAATGGCAGCCAAAATCTTCAAAGAATCAAAGAGATAACTCACCGAATTATAAACATTTGCTAACGAGTCCAATTTTTATTAGAACCCCAACTTTGGATATAAGCTAATAAAACTTCCAATCTCCACATCTTTTATCTAAGACCTATAAAACTTCATTCTTTTGTTAGTGTGTGTTTCCCAGAACCAACGTATTGAATTCCATTGACAACCTAATATATACTAACCAAACAACGGGAGAATAAAAAGAAAGCATTTACCTAATGAAATAGTGAAGTCTCAAATCCTTCAACAACCCCAATCATGTGCACAAGAAAATGTTCGCTGATTCCTGCATTCAAAGAGCCCCCATCTCAGATTACCTTCTTTGAACAATTAGCCACCAACCCATTTCTACAAAAAAGCAAGATTACCTCAAAAAACCAACAGTTCTGAAAGAACTTCTTTTTGAAGAAAATTCATTATCCTTTGATGGGTCTTTAAGAATAGGGGTAAAATAATGCAAAGAGAGAGGGAGAGGACTGAGTAGTGTAGAATACAGAGGCTGGAAGTAGAGTTAAGAAACTCGTATAGTCTTGTAAAGAAGATGCTTAGCGGTGCTTTTGGTGTGCTGGAGAGATGAAAGGCGGCTGGAGCGACCGAGCGAGAACGTGGCTTGCTATATGATTGGCATGACATGAGGAGGCAGAGCATATCAGAGATGTGGAAGTTTCGACCAAAATTCAGAATCCTGCTGACGCGGACATGCTCGAGTTAATCGCGATCCTGTTTATCCGGTCCGGATACAGATACCGGTCGAACCTCCGATGCGATTCGGGATTTTAGTAAAGGACATACTATATCGGTAGTCATCGAACATTTAGGGTGCTTTCACTTTGGTCATTGAAATAAAAAAATCATTATAATTATTAAACTTTTAATTTACTTTTATTATGGTCTTTGACATTAACTCTTTTAGAAATCTCGATGTGACACGTTAAAGTCTTTTACCTAAAAAAGAACCCTAATGTTCTATATTTACAGCTAATGTCAAAGCCAAAATTATAATGAATGGATTGATCGTCGATCAATCCCAATAGTGGGAAAGATTTCTTTACCTAGAAATTTAACATAGTTTAGTTTTAAGTTAATCTGACGATTAATAGTGGTGAATCAGAACTGAAAATTTCATTTAAAACTAAAAGTTAAAACTTTTTGATGTCACTGTTAACCATCAGATCAGCTTGAAACCAAACTATATTAACTTTTTGGCCAAATAAATTTTTCCCACCATTAGGATTAATCGAAGACACCTCCGTTCATTGGAATTTTGATCTTGATGGCGGTTGTAAATTTAAAAAAATCGAGATTCTTTTAAGGAAGAAGACTTTATTTAACGTCAACGTTTATTAATGACAATGACCGTAATGAAAACAAATTAAAATTTTAATGACTTCAATGAAAGTAAATAAAAGTTGATGGTTGTAATTACAGTTTTTTGATTAAAGTGGCCAAAGTGAAAGTAACCTAAATATTCAGTGACTACAAAATATAGTTTACCCTTTAATAAATTAACTAGTTTGATTGCCAGGGATTAATTGCTTATAAATGCGATATAAATATTGGCGGCTGAAGCTGAACTGATGATTGTGTAAATACTTTGGCTTCATAATGATCTAAATTAGCTTGCCGACTGTGGTCCCTTTTTCTTTGTTACAAATTATTCGTCAAAATGGTTAAGCTTGATCATTTCTTGTTTTATTGGTATCGTCCTTACATTCGGACGAGTGTTAAATATTAAAAAAAAATGTTAAATATGATGTATTCCATTTTTTAAGAATCATATTCACATTTAAAATTTATAGAATCTAGAAACGTGAAACTTTTGGATGACTGTCGCAAATTATAAGCGGTTCATTTCTCTCGTCACACTCGCATATGAGTTATGACATACCCACCTTTGAATGCTTTAAAAAAGACTTGATTTCTGGGCATATACTAGTATTTCCTTTCGCCAAAAAAAAAATAACTACTAGGATGATCACTTATGTTTTCTCCCAGTTTATAGTTGGTTATCGATTTTGAAAAACGACCAATAAGGTCACTTACGTTTTCGGGGCGTAACCTTTTGGTCACCTAGCCGTGTATTGTCGTTAACCTTTGACGGGAGGTTGGTTTGAAACAATAAAAAAGGATAATTTATCTAGACAATCCATAAACTATTACTTCACTCTTATTTTGACCACCGAAATAAAAACAATTTGTATAATTACACATTTAATCTTCCACATTTACAATTTTTTTCTTCTTCATCTAACTCAATCTCTAATTTTCTACTATATTATCCTCAATTCACATCGTATGTTATAATCCATCACCGTATATATCCATTTTTCAAATAATATTTGTAATCCTCAACTCAGAATTTTTAATCTTTCAAAAAATCCTCAACTCAGAATTTTTAATCTTTCAAAAAATCCCTAAAATTACCCAAACCTCTAAATCGCCACCGCTTCCGCTAACGTTTAGCTGGCACGTCGTTTACTGTTTTTGGTGACGTCGTGTTGGGAGAATGACCGACATGCTCTGGCGACCAAAAGGGTGTGGTCAGGGGTGGCGATCGACGATGGAAGCGGCGGCGATTTGGGGTTTAGGTAATTTTTGGGATTTGAGGACTGTTTTGTAAAATTTTTAAAATTTCCAGATTAAAGATTAAAAATTCTGAGTTTTTTTCATCAAACTGGTTTTAAAAAATAAAAATAGTTTCACATGTCGAGCATTGATTGGTTGATAATTTTTTGACACCCTTTTAACGACCTAACACCTAAAATTATAGCAGTTAAAACTTTGGGCACCTATTTTTACAAAACAATACTTTAGGCACCTATTTTCATTTAAGCTTTTCGAATATGCTATGTAAACATTGTTTCACGTAAATCGTGCATTATTTTGTACTAAATCATATTAAGAATTACAAACATTATTTGAAAAATGGATATATACGGTGATGGATTATATATACGATGTGAATTGAGGATTAATATAATAGAAAATTAGAGATTGAATTAGACGAAGAAGAATATGGAAGATGGTGGAGGAGAGAAGAAATAAAAAATGTAAATATGGAGGATTAAATGTGTAATTATACAATTCATTTTTATTTCGGTGGTCCAAATAGGAGTGAAGTAATAGTTTAAAGACTGTTTAAGTAATTTATCTTTTTTTATTGTTTCAAATCAACCTCCCGTCAAAAGTTAACGGCAACAAACGGATAGGTGACCAAAAGTTTACGCCCCGAAAACGTAAGTGACCTTACTGGTCGTTTTTCAGAATCGGTGACCAATTCTGTACTGGGGAGAAATATAAGTGATCATCCCAGTAGTTAACCAAAAAAACTTGATTTCTTACTTCGTGATATGGGCTCGTGATTTTAGGGTTTTGGTAATATGATTTGAGTTTGGGTTAAATTTTTATGATTTTAAAAAGAAGGGGGTTTTGGACATGCACGATAGGAGCGACCGCACATGACTTTCAATAGAGAGGGGCTCAAAATAGAGAACCTAAATTAAATTAAATTAAATTAAATATTTGTATAAAAAATATATATAGATTTATATATATAATTATGCGTGTATATAAGTTAATTTTTTGTATTAAGGTTTTTATTTGAAAAAAAAATAACTTATATTTATTATTGATTATAAATTAAGGGCGTCATTTTAATATATTGTACAGGGCCCCAAAAATCTTTGAACTGTCCCTATTAAAAAGGGTGAATTTTTTATAAGTGTAAAAAAATTATACAAGCACGTAGGACTATTTTTAAGCTAAAATCTAAAAGTTAAATTTCTAAGTTTTAACCATAAAACCTTAAGACTTTAACCCCAAAGCTTAAACCTTAAACTATAAATTCTACTGCCTAGACTCCTAATATCCAAACCTTAAATTCCTAAATAATTCTGCTTTATGGAAACTTTATTTTTTTTACCACCAGTGTATAGGACAATTATCCTTTAAAATGGGTTAGATGTTATAATTTTATAAATATAATTATTATATTTAAAATATATAAATTTTTGGCCGAGCTAAAAAAATAGTTTGTCCAAGATCGAGAATAAAAAATTCTAAACCTCTTTTTGGTGTTTCTATTTATGCTCTCACATTAAAAAAAATTAAGTTTAGGCTTTAAGGTTAAATTTAGTGTTAGGATTAATGATTAGAGTTTAAAGAATTGGGGTAGGATATACTTTTAGGTTTAAGGTTTAGAATTTAAAGTTAGGATTAATATCCTATACACTACCGGTTGAAACTGAAAGTTTCCACAAGCGTCTTAGTTTTATGGTATAGGGAGTTAGTTTAGGGTATAGAGTTTAGGGGTTTAGGTGTAGGAGTTTAGAATTTAGGGATAGTAGTTTTAATTTAAGGTTTAGGGTTATAATTTAGGATTTATAGGTTAGGGTTTAGTTTTTAGGGTAATATGGTGAGAATTTAAGTTTTAACCTTTAATCCCTAAATTATAACCTTAAACCTTAAATTGAAACAACTATCCCTAAATTCTAATCCCCTACACCTAAACCCCTAAACTCTATACCCTAAACTAACTCTCTATACTCTAATTAGGTGCTTGTGGAAACTTTTCATTTACACCGTCTGTGTATAAAATATTTATCCTAAAAGTTATTGCTTAGAATTTAATTTTTATGTGTTCAGACATATAAAAGACATCGAAAATGCATATAGGATTTTTGTTCCAACATCAAACTCAAATAGAAATCGAGCTTAATATTTTATTCAAAATCAATTTTCGTTTTTTTTATATTTTAAATATACTTTTTGACTTTAACAAGTAATAACTGGCCTTGAACAATTCTATTTGGATAACTATTTTACCATTACTTCTCCGTGTCATTTTTGGGATTTGAAGGGTTGTTTTGGCTCCAGAAACTGGAGAAAGGAGAAGAATATTTTTTTTTAGTAATATGTATGTATGTTTTAAGGTATAAGGAAAAGAAGATTTTGGTTAAGTAAAGAATTTTTATTAATTTATAATATATTAAATCTTTTTAAATTAATTAAAATTCAAAAATATTTAAAACATTCTAGTATTATTTTAACAAGTCAAGTAAAATGTACCACTTTCTATAGGTTAGAGTTGTCACGCAATTATAAAGTTACCAGCTTAACGTTTTGGGGGCTAAAAACCTTTTAAATATTAATTTGGAAACATTGAGTGGAAAAGTTTTAAGATATAATATCTATCATGGTTAAGACGAGATCGATTGGGTCAAATCATGGACGGAGTCATTATTTGGGGTTGGGGTAGACAAACTATAAATGTTAAAAAGTGAGAGGCAAATTTATAAATAAATTAATTTTTAAAAAATTACATAGAGAGACAAAGGTGAAAAAAAATCCCCACGTAGTTCTGTCCCTGGGTCAAATATATATATGAATGGAGAGATCCATTCTTTTACAACCTAGAGGCATGCATGGTGAGCAATAGTGAAGGTAATGTTTGCTTTTGTGCATGGTGAGAAATAGACTAATAGTAAACATAAAAAGAAATTGTATCACATTAAATTTAGTTCATGTATCAAAGGAGGAAGAATAGGACATGTATATTGACACCATGATGGGTTGTGTCTTATAAAAGTTAGTATATAAAGAGCCTTTGATGATATTGAATGATATTTTATTTTATAAAATAATCCTCGTGCTTTATGGTTCCGCAAAAGTGGTCAAAATTTTCAGCAACGGGATTGATCCACGTGATAAGTAATTTGGTAGCGCTTAAGCAAATCTCGAGTTTGAGGTTTCTGTATACAGAAAATCTTCGCTAGGAGTTTCACCCACCAATATTAGGTGTGCAACGCGAGTCAGCCCGAGCCCGAATTAATTAAGGGAAAAAATTGTAAAAAATTTCTAACATTTAGTTCATGCATGTTCCAAGAGTAGTTGGTCAAATAGGAGTCAAAGAAGAAAGAGTTTGATGTTGGAGAACCCACATGGCCACATTACCAATGGCGAAGGTCCCATCTCAAGCTGTCCTCCTTTTGCACCCCCTTTAATTCCCTGTATGCACTGCATCTACCCTTTTTTTTTTCTTTTTCTACTCTGCACTACAAAACAAGATATAACTAGAACTAAACAACTAAAATTGTTCCCCTCCTCCAATCATTCACTTCATGAATTGGCAACATCCATTAGATTTTATGTATCCCTCTGATTTGTGGGATCCAGTTATTTGGATTCATGTGTACTCGACAAATTGCCCATTGTTTCCATTGGCCCTGTAATTACAACAATTTGTTCCCTCTCCAAGTGTAACCTCTATTTGCACCAAAATTATACTAGGGTTTTTTTTTTTAAATCTTGCTCTTGATTAGTTGTTGTGTTTTTGGTTGTGGAGCTAGCTAGCTAACTATTTTCCTTTCTGCTCGACAATGATACACTACTGGTTCTTTGCCTATACATGATAATAGTATAATAAAAGAAATACAAATATTTACATTTAAATGTATTCGGGTCTTAGACTACCATCAGTTCCGACTCTCCACCCAATTCAAAAGAGATGAACTGCCTACGACCACCACAAATCATCATCCTTCCGGTTCGACACCAACAAAATTCCATCATAAAAAAACAAAGCAGACAACATGTGATGCTTGTTTCTTCTACGTTAAAAATAACAATGTCAAGGTTACATGTCTCTCTAGCTTTACATTTTAAAGACTAAAACAGTGTTCAGCCTATTCTCGACGTCAATGTTTATATACATGAAAAACAATAGCAAGTTAAGAAAAAGGTGTGGAAGAGATGAGGATTTGAGTGAAGGTAAAGTAATTGTTTTCATATATTCCAATAGATATGAAGGTAGAACTACAGCAACCTCAAGTGTTTATAGTTTGAAAAAAAGCATTGATTGAATTAATATGGGGTGCATGAAAACTCATGTCTGCTTCATTTGTCGGGGTTCTTTGGTAATCAATTAAACAACGGGGTTTTCCTAATTTTGTCATTAAACTTTTGTCTTAAATGGAAGTGAAGTCTATTCAGATTTCAGAAGGAACGGATTGGGATTATTTAACTTAAGTACTTATTCATATTAAGCTTACTGTCTCAAGGTCAAACTTTTTTTTTGGCTCTTTTATATATGCTGTCATTAATGTTATTATCAATCAACTATTTTTTTATAACACTGGTATCGACTCATTGGCCGACTAATTTGGGTTAAATTTGCATAAACTTATTATAGGACAACCTACCAACCCAATTATCAATATTCATAACGTCAAAATTCGAACTTAACTAGTGTTTCGTCCCGCTAAACTAACTTGTTGTTGGTTAATTCTAATCATATCGTTTAATGGTTTTAGAAATTTTGCATGATATGGCTCCACTAAAAAAGTTGTCTAATTTAACAGTCACGTGTTCGATGTTTGTGAGCTTAAATCAAAGAAAATTGACCAAAGAGAGACTTGAAGAAGAAGAAAGAAACAAATGTATACAAATAGTATGCATATCTTGTAAGGCTGGAAAGGAATTTGATTAATGTCAATAAATTACAAGTGTAAAAATATCACATATGCTAGTGGGGAACATTTCTGACACTTTATGAAGTTGAAAAATAAAGCATCTTCATCATGTGTTGTAAGGCAACACGTATATTAGGTTAAGTCAAAGAGGCCCATGTTGTTGATGATGATGATGAGTGGAAGCAAGCTAGCCCTCCAGCATTCCCTTCTCTCATCAATCTTTCCAACTCTTTTGTTTCCTGTGCCTTTTCCCTCTGAAATTATGTGATTCATACATTTCAGAACCATACAATTTCTAACAGTAATTAATTAAGTTTACAAAAATAAAGCACCTGCATTCTTTCTATGGCATCTGACTCAGAGTTGAAGTCATAATATGTGCTTGCTGCCGTCAGCTTCATTGAAAGAAACTGCAACATTTAGAAAACATTGTTAATTAGGTTAGAACATGCATACATACAAAATAACAATGCACATTTGCATGCATGCATGCATATATACATATAGATTTTATGTGAAAGGGTAATTTTTGTTTCAATTCACCTCAATCTGATTCTGCAAAGACTGGACGTAATTGATTATCTGATCTAACATTACTGCCATGCCCATGGTCTGCAGATTGTTAAACACAGTTAGCCAATGTAAGTGAAAATTATATTGTTTTTGCCCTGGAACAAATTCCTTGTCCTTGAAGGAAGAAAAGCGTTTAATTACCTTCTGGCACCCTGGAACAATATCCTGCAAGCATCGTAGTCTCTCATTTATTTTCCCTCTTCTAACCTGATGATTGACAGAAAATTAATGCATTATTTCAATAGGTTAACATATAGTATCCAATCAAATATACATATAAAGAGGTAGAGGATCCGAGAGTAAATGAATGACTGAGATTAACAATAAAAAATGAGAAAATTTTTATGAAAACAAAATGAGTTTTACACCGTGTAACTGGATCTTAAGCCATATAAATGTAAGTATGTGTATATATAATACATACCCTTTCTGCTAAACTGTGACTATCGGTAGCTTGACCTCTTTTGGCTCTAACATGAACTACTTCTTTTGGTTTCTCCGCTAATTCCTTGTCAATACCTTTTGCTCTTTTCCCTCCACCCGAATTCTGCACAACCGTCAAATCAAATTAAATTACTTATCAAAGTTAAAAGGCTAATTAAAATGGTTTGAACATATCATATGTGTACTTACATTTCTTCTCTTGTTTTCACTTTGAGAAACCCGAGGAGACGATGAGTAATTCCCAGAACTATGTTTTGATGCGTCCAGTGTTTTTCTCTTCTTGCTTTCATGGAGTTCGGTTTTAGCAGTGACAATGGGCTGAACAACTGACATTAAACTCTGCAAGTTTTCTCCTGAGACGTCGCCTGGAATTGCCTGCGTTTGATTGCTGAAGAAGTTGTCAAAGGAGGAGGGGAAGAAGCTTTGGTAATTCAGGAGTGAGTAATCTATGAGGCCTGGGTTTAGCTCGGTAAACTGGTTGAGTGAGTCCATGGGAGGATCGATATCCGAGAAAGAAAATGAATGTTTGAAACCATGCAAGTCTGATGTGAAATCGGCCATTGGAATTTATGGGATTTTTCTTTTTTGAAATTCGCAAATGGGTAGTCTGGATAATGAGGAATGGGACAAGTATTTATAGTGTAGGTACTGGATTATTTATTTATTGAAAATAGGTGATGGGTTTTCTATTTTTCCTTTTTTTGGGTATAATAATCAAATTAATTTAGCATAGGATTCATGGAATTATTCGGATGAGGGAATATGGGGTGTGTGTGTATGATCTTTTTATAATCATTACAATTTTGTTTTGGGGGCTTTATCCCCACCACCACATGTGTTCTCCTCAGTCCTCATTCATGTCACTGTTAATTGGTATTATAATTATTGAAAAAAAAATTAAAGATTGTATGTTCAAATTTACTATTTTGTGATTTAAAATTTTACGAAGTTATATTTATTTTAGATATCATATAAAAACAATTTTTTTAAAAATAAAAATCCAAATAACATGAGTTAGCAGTGCTGTCCAAGTCATGCATTTAGACATAAAATTGGCACGTCAGAAGCATTTTGCCTTTAGTGGTTACAAAGGTGTTAAGCTTTAATCAAATATTCAATATGAAACCAAGTATCCATAATTCCTATTTTCTCTACCGGAAGAGAAAAATATATCTTCAGGATGCACTTATCTTTTGCAAGTGCCCATCATTTTCCAATTACCATGATAAAACGTATGTTACTTAATCTCAAAGAGTGAGGAGGTCTTGTCGGCATGGATTCGATGAAGGCATCGGATGATGATGGCACAAATTAAGTGTTTGAGTAGGGACGAAGTCAAAATTTAAAGATGGAGTTAAGTATAAATGTTTGAAAGTGAAGGTCAAATTTATAAATAAATAATTTTTTAAAAAAAATATAGAGGAGAATACATGTGAAAATACAATTTTTTTTAGGGTGAGGACTATTGCCCTGCCCGCCTCCATTAGCTCCGTCCTGTACCTGAGGTTATTAGCTTCTGTTTAATGGTGTTAAATGGAGAAGCTTTGCTTTCTACCATAAATCACACAGATATTGTGTTAATCTTGAAGGTCATAAACTCAATTGATATTTGATATGTTTCAAGTTAGGCATTTTAATATGTGCACAATTATTTATAGATTAATTGCAAAGGTTTTGGTTAATTGATTTCAATATTATCTACCTATATGTATTGACGATGTGTAGAGTGATTTTTTTTATATAAAAAAATATCGTTATCATGTACCTCATTAAAAAATATTTCTAAACCTAAGGGAGAAAAAAGGGTGCAGATGATAAGATATACAAAACACGTGAGGATTACATCCTATGAGTAACTAAGTACTCGTGTAATAGATTAACAACAAAAGTCGGGACAGAATCTAAAAGAGTCGAGAGTCGAGAGACTTGCACGTTTTGCCAACGCATCTACAACTTGATTGCACTTCTTAGGGATAACACGAATCGAGATCCGCCAATCTCTCCGGACCACATCCTGGATAACACGAGTGATAGCGAGAGCAAGACCATCATGCTCTACCTGATGAATAAGCTTGATAGCTTGAGCATTATTGGATTCCACCTCTAAACTCTGAAAGCCCAGATCCCACGCAATAACAAAACTCAGGTAAATACTCCATAACTCGGCTTCCACGACTGAACAACAGCCAATAAATTTAGTAAAACCATGCATCTAGGAACCAGAATGATCCCTAATCACCCCACCACACCGAGCTTTCCCATCATGAATCGAGCACAAGGCGTCGACATTTAGCTTTACCCGATCTATAGACGGCGACACCCAACGAGCTACAGGCGTCACCATTAAAGGCTCAACCTACCTTCTACATTTGGCTTCGAGCGATAGACGAGTTGCGTTCGCAAGCCAGCAACTTCGTTCAATGATAAAACTCCAATTATAAGACTCAGTACCAAAGACAATGGCATTTCTTCTACGCCAAATGTTCCAAACCACCGCAACAAACAACAAATTTTAGACCCCTTCCATTGCGCCAAACGAAGCATTCTCCTGAAGATTGGCCTCAAACCATTGCAGCAGTGAAAGATCAAAAAACTCAGCAATCTTGGACGCCCGAATCAGCCGAAACCAAACCAATTGGATAGCTGGACAGGAGCGCAACATGTGCTCAACAGACTCGTCTTGCCCGTGGTAAATAGGACATCGCAAGTCGGTCGTAAAATGACGACGACCACGTTCAACGTTGGTCATTAGTTTCTCCTGACGTGCAAGTCACATGAAATGCTTGATCTTTTGCATACCGCGAAATTTGTGGATTAATGCCCAAACACGCTCCTGAATACATGTGATGGTGCCGAGCCGCAACGCATACGCGAACTTGATAGAGAAACGATGATCCACGGTGAGGCCCCACCCAATTACATCACCTGGATAAGTCGAACACGACAGCTTCATCGCTGCCAATCGCAACATGACATTCAGCGGTAGTAAATGCTGCAAATCATCCCAACGCCATTCCCCAAAATTATCCACCATACGCGCAACCAGGATATGTGGAAGTTACAGTCGGACCGAAGGAAAAACATGTGTCGATAAAATCTCTATATCCGAAACCCGATTATCAAACCAAAAGTCGATGCATAGGCCATTGCCAATAGTCGAAGAGACATGTTTATTTAAAAATAAACAAACAAATTAGGCTACAATTATATAATGAGTATATTCTTAAAGAGTTTGGATTAATTTATTTTACAATCATACCAAATACTTAAAAAGGGATTATGAGTATCACAAGTCCTTGAATTTTTGAAAAAAAAATCAAATTAGCCCCTATTTTTTACTCAATTAAGCTTTTATATTTCATCAATTCACCCATTTGATCAACGTTGACCGTTAAATATAATAAATTTTTTTGGATCAGTTGGTGCAACGTGTCATGTTATAGTATTATCACTTATCAATTTCAAAAAATTATTTTATTTAAAAAATTCTACAAAATTTATAAAAAATAATTTTCTAAAAAATGTATGTAAATGTTATATGACAAAATTATAGTGTGTCACGTGACAATACTATTTAAAAAATCGTCAAAAAATTAATCGTCAAAATTAGTAAAAAAGACCTAATTGATTTAATTTATTAGTTCAAAAATTAAATTAATATAAAAATCATAAACTTAATTGTTTATTTTTTAATTTTTTTTTTTGAACGAAGATTATTATTTTTTAAAAGTTCAAGGGTTCATATACCGTAAACCCAAAAAAGCTAGGGTTAATGGTGAGGCTGTAATGCAAGATGGTTGCAAGTTGCAACACAAGTATATGCTGATTTTTGAAAGCCCATCAGATAATGTAAATCCCGGCCCGAATCCCAGGTTATAAACAATGATCTCCAAACTAAATCACATCCGTCCATGTTGCATGATAAAATCCTGGCCGTCGGCTGAAACCCTAGGGTTGTTTATTCATCAACCAAATACCGGAACCAGAGCCTCTTTCACTTCCTTCTCCCTCGACTCTCTCTTCCGGCTTTTGCTTATCTTTCAGGTACTCTTTTCATCTTCCATTTCCAAATCACCGAAAAGAAAAGAAAATGATTATAGTTTCCTGTTACTCTGATTGTTGCAACATATTCTAGTTTTCTGTGGTCTTTTTGTATGCTAGAAAAATGGAGAGGGGAAAACGCTGTTATGATCCGATTCGAATGTTTATTTTTAATATAATTCGAGCTCTAGGGTTCATTTTATATTTTACTTTCTGAGCTAATATTTTGTTTGGAATTTGTTTTTTTTTTTGGTTTTGTAATTTTACGTATCAACACTTTGTGAGATAGAATGTGGGAAAACCCCTGAACTTTGTGTCTATGAATATATATATATATATATATATATATATATATATATATTCACGTAAATTACTAGTTACTACCATGTGAAACAATTATCAATCACTTAAAATCTGTGAGATTAATGTAATTGGATTTTTTTCATTTGAAATTGCTTTTCAATATGCTAAATTCCTTTCATCTTTCTTTTCCTTCATTCTATGCAGATCTCGAAGATGTATACATCAAGGAAGAAGATCCACAAAGATAAGGATGCTGAACCAACGGAATTTGAGGAGTCCGTTGCTCAGGTTTGAACTGTTCTTACTTTTACTATACTCCTGAAAATTTGTACTCCTGGTATGATGTCATTACCTTTGCATGTATTTTTGTAACAGGCATTCTTTGATTTGGAGAATACTAATCAAGATCTGAAAAGTGACCTTAAAGATCTCTACATTAATTCAGCTGTGTAAGAATGGTTTATCCGGTTGCAATACTTGTTATTTCACTTCTGTATTTGTCCATCGTGTAATTTGTATGAATTTGTTTGCAAGCAGCCAAATTGATGTTTCTGGGAGCCGGAAAGCTGTTGTTATCCATGTCCCGTATAGGTTGAGGAAAGCTTTCCGCAAGGTTCATGTTAAGCTTGTGAGAGAACTTGAAAAGAAGTTCAGTGGCAAGGTACTCCATTCTCCTTCAAATTTGTTCCTTCTGTCTAATGAAACAATGAGAGCCAGAGCAACTTGAGTAAAAATTTTGATTAAATTTACAATTTGTTAGTGCATTACCATTTAATACAAGATGCAGATAGCAAACTTTGATTTACCTGTGTTGCATAAGATGCTTTCATTGTTGAATTGCTCTTATCCCGACTCTGATACATAGCAGTTCCACAAGAAGCAAGATATTTCATTATGCTTTTAATAAAATTTTCTCTTCAATTCGTTCTTGATTTTAAGTTTTAACTTGGCTTATGCATATATGATAGGATGTGATTCTTCTGGCTACCCGGAGGATATTGAGGCCTCCAAAGAAAGGTTCTGCTGTTCAGAGGCCACGCAGCCGCACATTGACTGCTGTACATGAGGCAATGCTAGAGGATGTCGTTTTACCTGCTGAGATTGTTGGGAAGCGTATTAGATATAGAATTGATGGAACAAAGATAATGAAGGTACAACATTGCTGTGATATAATTATAGTACTGATATGAATGCTAGAATTAGGTTGCTAAATGTTGATGAAAAAGCAAGCGATGATGAAAAGAAATCGATCTTGTGATCTTGTGCAGGTCTCCTTGGACCCCAAGGAACGGAACAACACGGAGTATAAGCTGGAGACTTTTTCTGCAGTTTACCGGAAGCTTGCTGGAAAGGATGTTATGTTTGAATTCCCAGCCACGGAGGCATAGAAGAATCCTTTTTGAAGTGTTGTGTTACGTCTTTGTTTTGTTTTTTGGGGATATTTAAAATTTTGACATTTAGTTGTTAAGCAAAGTTGTGTGGATTTCTTTCCCTTATGATTTAGTTTGTGGTATGTGGAATGCATTTGGTACTTTCTTCATCGATCATAATCTTCTGTCGATGAGGTACATTTTTCTTCTCAAGAACCTTCTCTTGTGCAAAGAAGGTTGGTGCAAGCAGTGATTTAGAGGTTGAGCAAAAGTTGACTCGATTAAAAGTTTATGTTTTTTTAAATTAAAAAATAGGCTATGTGTCGTTCATTGGTTGATGGTTTTCTTAACGGAAAACTTTAAAATATAATAAAATGAAATTTTAAATATTTATTTTGACCAATAAAATTTTGACACGAAAAACAAATAGAGGCATAATTTAGATTTTTTTATATTAAGCCTTGAAATTGATAACTTTATAGGTATAATTTAGATTTTTTTATATTACACCACATGTTTCATCTAGACTGTTGACTTGAAAATACCACCGAACATAAAAAAAGTTCAAAACTAACATTGAACTTTAGTTTGTGATTTGAAAATATCGCTCTGCCGTTAACTTTTAACACTCGTTAAGTCAAAACGACGTCGTTTTGGTGCGGCTGTTTTGAAGCCTAATTTAACCCAAAACGACGATGTTTTGCTACATGAAAATATTAAAACTATGTACTTAGACCTTCAAATATAAATGTTAAGCCTTAACCACTGAACCAACATGATATTATATAATATTTTATCATAAATATTATATATCTCAAATTCAAATTATTCATAAAAACTTAAATTACTTTCCATCTTTTGAAAAATAAAAGTTTTAAATAAAACACAGCTAAAAACTTTCCTCTTTTGAAAAATAAACAGTGGGCCATAGAAATATTTGGAATAGTGGGTGACACAGCTAAAAACCGAAGAGAAGCACTTGAATTCATTTCTAGGTAGCGAGCAAGCATTTTTATTCTGCTAACTATCCCACGAAGATGATTCAGTAGGTGAACTTTATGAATAAGTAGAAGTGCTATGTCACTGAAAAGGCTCAAGCCTCCATCCTTCATGCATCAAATTTCTATGTAAAAGGAAACCATTGAGTCATGCAACTTATGTCTCAACAGAGTCATTTAGAAAGAGTATCCCATTCCCTGTGCAACAAATGAGTAATTCGCTGTTTTGTTTTCTTCATAAGAGTGGAAGGTGAATTTTTCATATGTGAGCTATTACTGGCAAAACTTTAAGGATCTGATATGTTTTATGGTTTATTATTACCTGTTCTATTGAATGTACTATTGTTGAAGGAGTGAAGGTTATTTCAATATTTTTGTTGTGTTTAGACAGATTTTGCTAAGGAATCACAATACCTGGTGCTTTTCTTTGGTTTTTTGTTGGCTGTTATTTGGTGTTGGAACCACAAATATATTTTGTATTATTTATATATTAATATTATTTGCAATGTTATTTATTTCATAAAATAATTTGAATTAATCTCAAATAGTTTTAGATATATAATATTTCTAGTAAAATATTACATAATTTTAAATTGGTTTAGTGGTTAAGGTTTAGTCTTTCTATTTAAAGGTCTTGGGTTCAAACAATTAGGCTTCAAAATAGCCACACCAAAACGACATCGTTTTGAGTTAACGGCAGAGTGATATTTTCGAGTCACAAACTAAAGTTTAGTGATAGTTTTAAACTTTTTTAAAGTTTGATGGTATTTTCAAGTCAACAACCATAGTTGAGTGGTATGTGGTGTAATTTACCCTAATTTTATTCATAGTAGACCTAATCTTCATAATGTATTTTCAAAATCTATGGCCCATTGTTTTTTTTTAAGTTTGTTCAAAACTTGTATAATTTGTTAATGATGAAAATAAAATTGTATATTTTAGAATAAATTTCTAACATTATTTTCATGAACAAATAAAATAAAATCAAGACAGTTTGTTTATAACGAATTTGTTATGTTAGTAACAATATACATCAATTTTGCATGGTTTAATCTATTTATTTGTATGCCCTAAATATAAAAAATGAAATTGAATAATGTGCATGATATTTGTGAAAATTATATTTTCATACGCAAGAGATGTTCATGAAGTTTTATTTTTCACTTTTAGTCTGCAGTGAAATAGTTTTATTATTTAAAAAATGGTAAAAAAGGACTAAAGCTGAAAAAAGCACCATATTATGAAAGACCAACCCCTTCAAACAATTGAATCACTTCACACCAGCTTTGGCGATCACATCAAACGTGAGAATTGCATCCTTCACACCACTTTTGGTTTATGAATAGTTTTTTTTTTATCAAAGGTTTAAATATGATAAACTTTTTGTAGTGTTTTAAAATTTATCTTTATACTTTATTTTCGTAGAATTGAGTGGTCTTTCTTATAATTTTTATTCAATTTTATCGTTAATTGTTAACTATACAACTCTAAAAAATAAATTTTAATATCTTATATTCATGTTTTTATAAAAAAACAAAAAAAAAAGCTTTTATATTTGTTGTGCCTTGAAAAAGTTCCATCAAAGAGACCTAAAAAGTAAAAATGAGTGAGGTTGTTAAGATTTTAGGTAAACATTTAAGAGGTTTAGAGTCTGGTGGAGAGAGTGAGAGACAAAGAAAAAAGTGTAGGTAAAAGTATCCCCGTTTAGTTGTGTGTCCATTGCAAGTCTTAGTAAAGTTACCTTTACTCGAACTGTTGTTCTTTCTCTCGGACATGGGTAAAGTATTAAGATCTCTTAGAGCATTCCCCGACATCATAGAAATCGAAAACCGACAACGAAATTAAGTTAATTACTTGGATTAAAGAACCGTGTTGCGGCGTGTGTACGTTTGTTTACAAGTTAAGTAACTCAAAGAAATTTACTCATTAAGAAACATCAAGTGGGCGTGCCGGAGTGGTTATAGGGCATGACTAGAAATCATGTGGGCTCTGCCCGCGCAGGTTCGAATCCTGCCGCTCACGTTATTTTTTGTTTTTGATTTGTTCTGTAGCAAATTTTCTTCAGGGTTGGTTTCGAAGTGGGGTTTTTTTTATTGCATTCTTAATTGATCCATGAATTGTAGTGATTGGAAAGATTTCTGATGGCATCATCAAGTGTGCAAAGTTATGGTTGCTGATGTTATAAGACATGTCCTTCCCAGCAGAGTTTTAGTATAATTTTGAATTCCCAGCAAAATCAACACCGGTTTTCATGCATATCAGGCTTCAATTTCAATGCTCGCATATTATCCCGAATTTCGATTACCTTCTAATCATGTTTTTCCTATTGTACAAGTTTAACATTTATCTATATTGGCCTAATCATGTATTATAGTTTTAATGTGTAGAATTATTATTTATGTTAGAATTGTTGAAAAATATATTATAGTTGTACACTGTCAATGGAAAGAAATAACATATCCTCTAATCATATTGTTGGCTTTTAAAATAAAACAAAAGAATTATTATTATTAAATCCGAATTGGAGATTTTTGTTGCTGGAAATCTGTAAAAGGAGAAATGGATGACTAATTGAGGTTATATCTATGTAACAACTTGCCCTTGTTTCTTCACTTTGGACCTCATTTGAGCATGAATCTTCCCTGCTAGAGAAAAAGGCAAAGAATTATAGCTAAACAAAATCAAAGCATAAACAGTATGAAAATGGAAGCAGAGTTTACCTCAAGACAATATTACAAGACCAATATACATTGCTCCACACAGAAACGCCAATGATATGAATCCCCTGCCCCATCACAATTCACAACCGCATTATTTTAAACTAATAAACCATCTTCATGCATATTTTATTTCAATATTCTCACCAGATGACACCCCATCCAACACCGTTGCAAGGACACGGGCATACTTCTGCGAATTTCTCGGCATCACTAGAGTGAACTCTACGAGATATGAGGTCATCGTATATATCTGTGACATCAAGTATAATATTATACAGAATCAGCAAATTGCATAACAGGCATTAAAACCAGTCTGATTCTGTGTTTCTAATTCCAAAATCATACCATACACTGAAAACAAGCTGTTCATTACACCTGCAGTAAGACGTAGCACTTTCGTTTAAATGGGGTAAAAAAAATTAATGGGAGTCATAGTCTCATTTCAGATAGAGAGAACAAGAGAGGTTCATTTACCGATGAACAGAATAATATACCGAAGTATGCGAATCTTTGTTGTTTCTTGAAGAACCCAAACCACACCAAGGAAGACAACGAACCCTGACATCTCAAAACTCGTCATGGATTGACATTACTATTTACTCGGATGGTATATCAAACCAAATTTTTCCTAGTTATCGAAAGACATACCAATGCAAAGTCCTCTTAGTGTCCACTGCCAAAACAACATGAAAGATAATAAAGAGCCATACAAACATAAAATCATAATAGTGCAAAGTAATGTATATTGACACGGTTGAAAGTAAAGCGAGGGGCTATGGTTTGCTAAAAGCTTTTTTATTTTTCTTTTTTCAATTCTATTATCTATTCAAAAGGCCAATTTGTTATCATTTAAAAAGGGGGTCTCTTTTAGGGCTTTGTGATAATATCTCTACATTTTACATTCAATGTGGTCTTGGCTCCCTTTTATCCTTGAATTTCGGCATTCATATTCCAAAAGAACCAAAGTAAATTCCACGCAACCTTGCGAATGTGATCTAGCATCAATTATCTACTGATGAAACATAAAAGCAACGAGATAGGTCATTCTAGGTGTTCATGAATGCTTACATTTTTAGCTACACATAGGACAACAAGTAGAGCAACAACAAAACATCCTGCAGCAATTCTTGCAGTAAGAAGATTTGTCGATGCTAGAATCAAAACCATTCCCCAGAATGAAGAACCGAGATCTGCAGTGGAGAAACAAATGTCAGTTCCGAAAACAACACTGGCACCTTATGAAGAAACAATTGATAGCGAAACAAAGGTTTTAAATAAATTTATATGAACAACAGCATGCACGAACATGTACATGGATGAGAAAATTCAACTATTTTGCCATAATTATGCATCTATAAATGTATGGGTCTGTATCTGTTTTGTGAGCAGAAATCAAGGAATAATGAAGGTACATCCAGCCGGCAAGATTATCCAGTATATGCCACCACGTGTTTGAGTGGTTCCACCTTCATCTGCATGAACCTGGATCCCCTCCACCTGCATACAAAGTCATATTAGAAACTAAATTACCCATAAAAGAGATCATTTCAAGGTTATGCAATCAACAAAGCACTTCATTACTTGGAATTTGACTTTCAAGATGCGCCAATGGGCAAACGTCACATAAGTGAAGACAAGAGCAGTAAGCCCAATAAGTTATACTTAAAAATGGAACTGATAGACCTAATATTCTGTTACTCGTCGATCCTAAGTGCAACATATAGGTATTATATAATATGTTTCAAATATACAAGGACAGATGACCATTTCAGTAATCTTGTCTTTGGAAAGAAAAAAGTTCTCCTATCTAATAAACCCATTATATGAAAACATTAACAAAGCTCGGTTTTTGTAAAGAAATGTAAAGATAAATTTTAATGATTATGAGCTTGATTTAATTAACAGAGAAATAAAGATTTATTTAATGGCTGCTATCTTAGTGGAAGTACTTAAATTGATTATAAGGCCCAAAATTCAAATATGAGAGATCAAGCATTTCCCCTCATTGTTTGTATCGAGTTGACATTTTATGTCTTTCATCTCCTCTAGGCAACCAAGTATATAACAAGTGGTGAGTAAATTTCTCCACTCGACAACAGAAATTCAACATGAAGACTAGATGAAAATATTTACTCTGCAACTTAAGGCCGATGCACAATATATATTCGATTACAATTTACAGGAAAATGCTAATTACTGAGAAATCATATCATTAGTGCTACATTGATATCCAAAGCAGTTATTAAACAGTAATCCGAAAATAAATTAATAAATAAAGTAACTTCTCGTGATGGCATGTAGTAACACAACGAAATACTTACATGACCGCATGTGAGTTTACAAGCAATAGCATGGCTAGCCTCGTGAAGGAATACAGTTACAAGCTTGAAAGGTCTTAGCAATATCGTTCTCCACAGCTGCAACGATTAAATAAAGATTTAAACAAAAAGGAAAATGAAATTGCACAGCAGAGCAGAAAATCATTGAGTACAAAAACATATCTAGAAATTGATGGCATGCAATGAGACTTCTAATAGAATAGTTAATTTGCAGGAAGAGTACAAATATGCATTCCACATGACTGAATTTTAAGTAAAAATTAAGTACAAGATAATCTAGGTTTGGTAGACCCTCTTTTGTCATAATATCAACAAACTACGACGAGTCAGTTCCACATTTGAATTGCTGAAGCTGAACTTTTAGCACAATATGAAACATGACGAACTGTTGTATCGAGATTGAATCATAATTACCTAACTAGTAGAACCATATATTAAAATCAATAACTTGCTGTTCTTTGAGGATTGGTATGTAGGCTTACACCACACTAAACACTAAAGCTTCCATTCAAAACAAAGCAATTATTATTTACCCAAATGCCTTGCAAGTCAAAAGTGAAATCTAATCATTGAACAAAAAAAGGGTGAAATCTACTTAAACCTACAGTCAAAGCCTTCCTTTTGTAAAGGATGCTGCAATCTAGGGAAAGGGGAAGAGGATTTAGGAATTGAAATTTGAACCCCAGAAACCCAGTTAGCTCCATGAACCATCTAAGCTAAGGGTTCATAGTTACAGCCTCCTGATAGGCTCAGATCGACTCAAATTACCTGAAAAAGCAGTAACCTTGAGCAAGCAGAAGTAGGTTGAGCTTTCAATAGAACCAAGATTTCAAATTAAATGCAACCAATAAATATCTATCTGCTTTTAGTAATTTACAAAGTAATCGCTAACCCTTTACTCCAAAGAAGCAAAAACCTTTCCCGAATAAAAAAACAAAACCTTTTGAACTCTCAAGAATTCCCATTTAAAAAAGAAACAACAATTACCCAAATCACCCAACTACGGCAAATCATAACCCAAAAGAAGATGCTCCCATTGGCATTTTCTTACCAGATACTAAAACGAAAGGAGGCATAGATTTGGTAAATAGAAGAGAGTACCGCGAGTATAACAACGGTGCAGACACCCACAGTGACAAGAAAGACAACTTGTTCATGGTTGCAGCAGTTTTTGAGTTCCCAGTTGGGTTTCAGCTTCATAATCTCTTTGTTACTCGGAAATCTGAATGACCCAACAACTGGAAACAGTTTCGCAAGCAGAATCTTCTTGTTTCTGGCGAAGAAATGGAGAGAGGTTCTTTGATCGGAGAAGGTATGGTTGGTCGACAGTTGCAACCAATTGGCTTCCAAGTTTTTGAACGTTTGATCGATTTATTTTAACGCAATTATTATTGGTGTCGTGGTCTTGAAAATATAAAGTAAAACGGACATGGACGTCGAAGATAATATATATATATATATATATATATATATGTCTTTTTAGTTGTTTGACTTACAGGGTATCTTAGGACTTGAATTTTTGAAGAAAAAAAACCAATAAGTCTTTGAATATTTTTTTAACACTCATTTAAGTTTTTTACTCCAAAATTTCATTAATTTATCTATTTGACCAATATTAAATGTTAAATTTAACTATTTTTTAAATTAGTTGGTGTAACGTGTCAATGTTATAGTGTTGTCACTTGACATGTCCAAAATCTTTTATTTTATTTAGGCTAAAGGGCTACTTTGGCCACTGAATTCAACCCAAAAATTAATTTTGTTCTTTGTCGAAAAACGCATCTAATGTGCCCCTAGTCCGCTAAATCGATCAAATTGACATTTTGACTAAAGTTAACCGTTACAGCGCTAAATCGATCAAATTGACATTTTGACTAAAGTTAACCGTTACAGTGCTGACGTGGCAGTGAACGATAATGACATCGCAGTCTACGATGTTGACATAGCAATACACGTAGGATGATGACATGGTATTGGAGTATAATTGATTTTAATTAGAAATTCGATAACTTATTTAATATTTAAGTTAAAAAAAAGAATTTAGGAAATTATTGAAAACTAGATAAATATTTTGTTTAAATTTTAAGTTAATTTAATCCGTTTATTTAGTTTTTGAATAAAATTGGATAAATAATTTAGTTTTTCCAGATGAACTTTTACAAATGGAGTATATGAAAAATCGATTAACAAATTGGAGTAAATATCATTTGAGTCCCTGATAATTTTAATTATAAGCAAAGTGAGGACTCTCACAAAAAATCAAAATATAATTCATTTTTTATAAAAATCCATAAAGTTAAAAAAATAAAAAAATAAAAAATAATTATATATATATAAATTTAAAATGTATTAGAAATTATAAAATGATAAAATTTTATATAAAAACTTAATAAAAAATACTTATAGATTATTAAAAAATTGAACACTTTCATTGAAAAAGTCTTCAACTTCGTCAGTCTAAGATTACCATTCGTTAAACAAATTTCAGTAAAATCAACCTTGTATTAGAGTCACAATAAAACTCAAATTTTCGTTCGTTTTTCTACATCAAATTGATGCTCACTAATATTTGATTTAGAAAAATAAAGAGAATTTTGATTTTATTACAACTCTAATACAAGAATGTTTCAATAAAAAATATGTTCAAGGAACATTAGTACACTTAGCATAACGAGAAACAATTAAAGATTTTTTTCGATGTTTATAAATATTTTTAAATTTTTTTTATATTTATAACTTTTGATATTTTAATTTTAATGTTTTTACTTAATTTTTTTAAATTCATTATAGTGTTTTTATTTTTTTAATATTTTATGAATATTTAAATATTAATTTTTTTTTTATTTTTTAGCTTAAATATTAAGTAAGTTATTGAAATTTCAATTAATATCAGTTATGCCCCGAATTCGGTAAAAAATCAATTATGCCATCGAATTCGGTTAAAATAATCAATTCAGCCTCATCCGCAACGTCAGCATCGTCGACCACCACGTCATCATCGTTAACTACCACATCAGCACTATAACGGTCAACGTTGGTCAAATGGTCAATTTGATCGATTTCGCAGACTGAGGACCATATTGGATGCATTTTTCAGCGAGGGCGAAATTGATTTTTTGGGTCGAACTCAAGAGAAAAAGTATCCTTTTAGCCTTTTATTTAAAAAACTTTCAAAATTCTAAAAATACTTAAAAAATTATAAAAAAAAACAAATTTTCTAAAAAATCTTTGGACAAAATGTGAGGACATGGATCAAATTGTAATAATTGTAAAATTTTGGACAAAATAATTTCCTCTAAAATAATTTTCAAGATGATGAATATGAGGACCAGCAGAGAGGCTTAGTAAACGTGTCCAAAATGTGACTTTTAGTTTTTGGCATTTTAGAGGAAATGGATCAAGTTGTAATAATTGTACGATTTTTGGGCCTTTATTATAATTTATAAAAAGTTTGGTGATTTTTTAATTTTTTAATTTTTTATTTTTTCAATAAAAATTTTAAAATTATTTTTATAAAATATATTTTTTTATCATCAATCCAATTGTGAGCACATGAACAATTGTGACGAAATTAATCATCTATAATGGAACTAAAACTTGACGATGTCTTTTTTGTCACATATGAGTTGAAGTTGATGCATTATTTGTAACAGTAACAATTATCAATAACAAAATTTTATGTAATTAGGTGACACAAATAGTTGTCATTGAAAATTAATTATAAAGTGACGTTATGTATTATTGTTATCCATATTACTATTAGGTGACGATATAAATGTGAAAATATTTCATTCGTCACTAATACAATAAAATTATTGTGTTATTGGTGACCATAAGAATAATCAATGGCGTCTATCATTTGATGATGTAATTAGATGTCACTGAGTGCAAATTATAAGGTGACGTTATACATTAATGCACTATATGTTCGACAATATATGACGAATAAACATACATCGTCACACTTGACAATTGGCGTCACACTTGACATTTAGCAACGCACCTAGCATGACGAACGTCGTGACATCAAATTTTACGTCACACGTAAATGTAAGTTTTAGTGACAATATTTTAAATGTAAAAAATAACGAAATTTGTTATAGTGTGTTTTTCCCAACTCCAAATGCGCTCGCCGTACTTCATTAAATTATCCATCTTCCTCTCAAAATCTGGCCGCAATAGTAGATATCTTGTGTCATAATAGATGTTGTTAGTATCGAGAAAAATCAAAATACATAAATGGATATGCATATATAATGGAGTTTGAAAAAAATGATACTTACTCGCGCTTAAAATCTCACTGCGATGATATTAGTTTTTGGACTGTTCGTAATTGTTTTTACCAATGTGACGTACACAATACGCAAGATATGTGTATAGAGGTGTCCAACGACTTTCGTCTCGATTAATTGTTGATTTGATGCATGTCATTCGATCGGATATAATGCAGACCCCATCTTCTCGGATAACATGCTCACGTAAATTGTTCAAAAAGAAATTTGAAGCTTCAGCCGTCTCCTACTCAACAATTGTGAATGCAATCAAGAAGACATTATTCTCATCATCTTGCGCAACGACAATAAATAGCACATGATAGTATCTCATGTACAACCACGTTCCATCAACTTGGACCATACGTTTGCAATATGGAAAGCCTTCAATGCATAACTTGAACGCCCAGAATAGTCGATGAAAAAATGTATGCCCTTCAACAAGTAAGCCTTCTCGATCGTATGCATTCGAGGTTTGATACCTCACTATGATGCCTAGGATGAAATGTGTCATTGATAGTAATAAAGTTGATAGCTCATTGTATGACTTATCGTAATCACCATACATCGATTCCATTGCCTTATTCCTTGTATGTCACCCCTTCTTGTATTTTATCTGATATCCAAACTGCTGCTTAATGGTTGCATGAATCACTAAAATGAGAACCCTTGGATTTTCTTCAACCAACTTCATCACGTGATGACTTATTACATTCGAGTCCAATTTGTGATGGTCCTGGTCGATAGAAGTTCGTAAACATGTGTGATAGCCATTGTACTTTATGACCTCTCAAGTATTTTTCCTCTGAATCTTCGATACTTGGATCTTCCAATTGCACTCTTTTCCATATTTCACACACTTGGAAAAGAAAGTCCCCAGACTAGATTTTACAACAACGTAGTCCACATGCTTCTTGATGTTATACTCTTTAACAGCCAATGTAGCTTCATTCTTTTTGTAACCCCTTCGACCCAACCTAGCCGTCAGACCGCATCGAACGAGTTACCCGAGGAAAACCGAAGCGAAACCCGTTAAGGCTCCACTCCGATTAGCAACCCTGGAAAATTTCTTTTAAAGTTATCTTGTCTAGATGCGTTAATTATATCCTATGTGAGGGAACACGCAGCGGAAAATACACATGGATACAAAGCAAGCAAAACAGGCAATTAAGATAACCCTTTTCATATTTTTCAACAGGCTGTATCGGTACGCTAAAGGACCATATCGATACGCCTGTACTTGGTCAACACCCTAAGTCAAACTTAGGGAAACCATATCGATACCCACAAGGTGAGTATCGATACGCCCTCAACGGTCAACTCCCTTTGGTCAACTACGAAGACCGTACCGATACTCTCAGGATTCGTACCGATACGCCAAAATCTTGTCAATTTCTCAGATTTCCAGAGAGCATTTTGGGTATCGACACTCCCCCGCGTACCGGTACGCCTTGCCCAAAACAAGAGACAATATCGATACCGCCCTTGAGCGTATCGATACACCCTGCCCTGCAAGACTGGTTTTAGTTGTTAAAGGCACAAAAGGCTCAACACAAGAGGCATTAACAAACGTCTAAGCAACATACAAACACACATATAACACAAGGCATCCATGGATCCACATATAAAGCAAAATAAACACTTAACAAGGCAACGTCCAACATGATAAATTTTTTAAAGGAATCATGCATATTTAGCATTTACTAACAAGCCAAAAACTAAACCATAACATAAATCATCATGGTAAAAGGCATTATAAGCCCAAAGCAACTAAACAAACTTGTCTAAGCAAAAAGGACATGCCAACAACACTTCAAACATAAAGGTCATATCCCATTGCTTAATACTAATTATTGAAGTCTAAACTCATACTTGAGCAAACCAAACTCCTTTGGATTCTCCCTTGTTCCCCAAGCTGCTCCGAAGGTCTAAGGGCCTGCATTGTTGGAAAAGAGAGTGTAAGCGTTTAAGCTTAGTGAGCGGTGCTCAAAACGGTAGCTACAACAATGCAGTTTTAAAACATTAGTTTTCTTGAAAACCAAAATCATTTCCAAATCATTTCCTTATGCTTGAACACATAACAACATGCATTTACCTTCACGTGCATTTACCGAATGCAACCACAAGTCATAGGCTTACCACATGCTTATTCTCATAACACAAGCAAAGTAACCAACAATGCATAAGCATAAAGAAGAAATCAACAACATGTTTAACATGAGAATTAAAGCATCATGGGTATATTGACACTCAACGTTTTCACTCAGATATGTGGATAGTTTCTCAAACCCACTAGACACTTCCGGTGGAATCTCACATCACCGTACTCACTCTTCTAGTAAAAACATAACTTCCGGTGGAATCTCACATCACCGTACTCCTTCTTAGTGGAATCTAGCATCACTAAGGCCACGTGCGACTTTTACCTCGAGTGCACTCTAATCTTATTGATCGATCAATTATATCCGGTAACGACTCAACACATGTCAATATACTCATTTACAACCACAAGCATTACCGATGCTTGAACCACTTACCATGTCCAAACTTCCATGCAAGGCATGTACTCACGATACAAGTATAAACACAAGTCATAAGTCTCAACATGTATACAAATTCAAACTAACCCATTACCAACATGATATGTTCACATTGCATCAAGAATCATAAAACATGGATTAATTGCATAAACCTTTAAAACTTACTCTTGAGCTTGGATTGGCCTTTCAAGCTCAATCCAAACTCCCAAAACATTCCCTTAACCACGTTAAGGCTTTTAAAATCGATCCACTCACCAGCCAACACACAAACGATGTCCAAGATACTGAATCAAGCCTCTGAACTACTCGAATTTCCGTCTACAAAGCCCGAATCCAATTCCTTTGTTTTGAGCAACCCAAAACTGAACATTAGAACACTAATACACTCACAAACATAGCAAAAACTCAGAACTCAACAATCTTGCAACAACACACATCGATTCAAGTCCAAATTTCACCCGAAACATAACAATTTTAGTCCCAAACTACTTGCAGCCACACCCAACGAATTTACCATAAAAATCTACCTTTTAACATCCCAAAACATCAACCCAAAAGCTATCAAACCTTCAGCTATCATTTAGACCCAAAACCCATCCAAAAACTCAAGATTTTCAACTCCCAAAATCACCCACAATACCCATTTCGGGTTTCCTATAACAACCCACCATTTTCATGTTATTTTAGCAATAAAACAAAGTTAAAAACACTCACAAACTCAGCCATAATCAAGCCCGACGAAAACCCATAAACTTCCTTTCATTTCAAACCAAACTTTAAAAATCAAAACAAGTTTAAACCATGCGTTTTGCAAAAATCTTAACATTTAGGACTCAAGAAAGGTAAAACCAAGTTAAGGAATCATTTACCTTGAAGAAATCACTTCGATTGAAGTGTTTAAACCAATGAAATAGTGAAATAGGGGTTTAGAGAGATTTTAACGTGAAAAGCAAATTTGGAGAAGAAGATGACTTTCAAAAATCCCCATTTTCCTTACTTATTTCTTTTATTAAAAATTCCCGTTTTGCCTTTTACCCTTTTAAAACACTTTAGGTGTGTTAAAATAGTTTTTTCTCCAATTTAAATTTAACCAAACTTGGTTTAACTAATCCGATATTTCCCTACCCTAAATTCAGGGCGTTACACTTTTCATTAAATTGAAGCCCAACCAATAATTCATCATACTGACGCGAAGTTAATTGTGACATATCCGGGAATTGAGGCGCCATCATCACATTGAAATCTACTAAGTTCGTGTGAGCAGGAGGTTCATACCATGTAATGTCGTCCCCGATTAAAAATAATTCTCTAGCACCGAAATTAAGGGCATCACCAACATCATCAAGGAAAAACCGAGATCTCCAATATCTTCATCTTCGCTGAAATCTTCAAGTGTTTCTCCCCATCGACCTCGTTGGTTTTCCAGATTAGTTGGTGTAACGTGTCATGTTATAGTGTTGTCACTTGACATGTCCAGAAGTTTTTATTTTATTTAGACTAAAAGGATACTTTTGCCCCTGAGTTCGACCCAAAAATCAATTTCGCCTCTTGCCGAAAAACGCATCTAATGTGCCCCTAGTACGCGAAATCGATCAAATTGACTCTTTGACCAAAGTTGACCGTTACAGTGCTGACGTGGTAGTGAACAATGATGACATGGTAGTCTATGATGCTGACGTGACAATACACGTGAGATGATGATGTGGTAGAGGGGCCTGATTATTTTAACCGAATTCGAGGGCAAAATCATTTTTTTACTGAGTTCATGGGCATAATTGATTTTAATTAAAAATTTGATAACTTATTTAATATTTAAGTTAAAAAATAAGAATTTAGGAAATTATTGAAATTTTAAAAATATTAAAACTGGATAAATAATTTGTTTAAATTTCAAGTTATTTTAATCGATTTATTTAATTTTTGAATAAAATTAAATAAATAATTTGGTTTTTCCAGATGAACTTTTACAAATAGAATATATTAAAAATCGATTAAAAAATAGTGTAAAAATATCCTTTATGTCCATGATAGTTTTAAATATAAGCAAAGTGAGGAATCTCACAAAAACTCAAAATATTATTTTTTTATAAAAACCCATAAAAATAATAAAAATAAATAAAATATTCAAAAAATTAAAATTTTAAAAATATATAAAAAATTTAAAATGTATTCAAAATTATAAAATGATAAAATTTACATATAAAAACTTAATAAAAATATTTACAAATTATTAAAAAATTTAACACTTTCATCGAAAAAGTCTTCAACTTTGTCAATCTAAGCATTATCATCTGTTAAACAAATTTCAGTAGAATCAACATTGTATTAGAGTAACAATCAAATTTATTTTTTCTTTCATTTTTCTACATCAAATTGATGCTCACTAATACTTGATGTAGGAGAATGAAAGAGAACTTTGGTTTTATTACTACTTTAATACAATGATGTTTTAATTGAAAATATGTTCAAAGAACAAATTTCAGCAAACAACTCGATATTTCAAATGTCCATAGATTCATGCTAAGGAATCATTATTCCAACCTCAATATTATCTTGGAGAGTTATTGCAGAATATATGATTGGATTGTGACATGTCAGCCACTGGTACCACAAACCATGAATCTCAGCTTCAATTTTCTCGGATATCTTCTCCTTCATTTCTTTAAGCGTGATTTCCTTTTCAAATCTCATCTTCGTAGAGCATTTAGATTTAAATACAACTCCGACATCAATTTTCACAATTTATCCATTGTAACGAATAATCATCATAAACCTGTTGTTGCTCATTTTCTATGCATGCTCAAAACAATATATATTATCAATCAAAATACACAAATAAAAAAGAACATACTAAAATATTAAATAATGCCACTAATCCTAATTTAACCAATAAATAACAATACTTTTAAAACATACTACTTACTTACGCAATTATTTTTCTTTAATTACCCTATGTTATAAAAATAGACTAATTATTTCGAATATATATATATATATATATATTTGAATATACTTTCAAAAATTATACTAATTTATTAAAAATACTAATTGTATTATATTATTATGATTTTTTTATCTACTTAAAAACCGTCCATACATCTAACATAAATTGGCTAATTATTTAATAGTTATTATTGTGTTATTAATTACTCATTGTTTGTCGGTTTATACTGCTAATTTGGGCGTTTTTTCTTATTTTCTGTGCAGAACATTAGATTTAGAGATGGGCACGGAACCCGAACCCGACGGGTTCCGACCCGACCCGGCCCGATCGAGTCGGGTATTTTTATGAAAAAATCGGGTTCGGGTCGGGTTTTTGTGTAGGGTGAGGTCGGGTCGGGTCGGGTTCGGGTTTTAGGGTGAAAAAATCCTACCCAACCCGACCCGGGACTAATAGTGTAATTTTCCCCTAATTTTTTTAGGGATATTTGCAATAATACCCTTTTTTATATTTTTTTTTATAATTAGGTCCTTAAAATTGATTTTTTTTATTTGCAATTTAGTCCTTAAATTTATTATTTTTTACAATTAAGTCTCTTAAAATTATTTTTTTACAATTTAGTCCCTAAAATTGATTTTTTTACATAGATCGGGTCGGGTCGGGTCGGAGTCGGGTTTAAGGTATTTATTTTCGGGTCGGGTCGGGTCGGATTTTTTTAAAAAAAATGGTCGGGTCGGGTTCGGGTTTAGGGTTAATATTTTCGGGTCAGGTTCGGGTGGGCCAAAAACCCAGCCCGACCCGACCCGTGCCCATCTCTAATTAGATTCCAGAAATTGTGCTAAAAAGAGCAAAGTTTTGCACTTTTATTTTCTGTAACACCCGTGTTTTGGGCCTAGGAGTTAACCGGGTTATAATTCGAGTCAAATTAAATTTAATTAAAATAATTCAACTTCAAGTAGTGACCTAATTAAGCTTCAATTGGAAGGGGAGGGGCTTATGTTGTAATTTGACCCAAAACTCTTAAAAGCAAGACAACTTTAAAAATAAAGTCATCTTCTCTTTCCCCCATCCCCTTTCCTAAAGTCAAAATAACCATCTTCCATTTTCAAACTCTCCCAACACTACAAACCCTATTCCATTCATTTTCTTCCTTAATCCAAGACGTTTTTCAAAGGTAATTATGTTTTCTAACTCTCCTCTTCAACCCCTATCTAACCATGGTCTTGGATTTCAAAAATATTAGGTTTTGAAAATTAGGGTTCTTATGAAATTTGGGGTTTTTGATGGGGCTTTTTAATTTGTTTTGTTAAATTATGTTGGGGGTTTGTTTAAGCATGATGAAATACACCATATACTTTAATTTGGTTGAATTTTGATAGAAATTCGTGGTAAGGTCTTAGGGCTAGATTTAAGGTTGTAAAACTTGAGTTTTTGGTGGGTTTTGTGTTGAAATCGATGGGCTGTTGGTCTACCTATGGTATGAGAGTGTTTTGGGATGCTTTGGAAGCCATTTGGGTGTTTGGAAGTGGGTTTTTCAGCAAGGGTTTTGGGAAGCACGAAAATTGAGTTTTGGGAGATTTTGTGATTTGGGGAATTTGTGAAATTTGGTTTATGGTTGTGAAGTGAATTGATAGTTGAGCTTTAGCATTGAATTGTGGTGTAATAAGTGTGTTTTGCTTGGCTAGAAGCAAGGGGAAACGTTGAAGGAGCTTTGGGACCGAATCCGGGTGCGTAGGAGGATTGTTCGATTTGCTAAGGAAGGGCAGTGAGTGGTCTAAACTTGTTTTAAAGTTGGTTCGAGCATGAGTAGTGTGTGTGTGTGCAAGTGTGCTTGGTAGGCCACTTCCTTTTAATCCAAGTAGTTAACTTAGTCTAATTTCCTTGAATGCTATGTGCTTGATGACTATGCTCAAATGCTTGTGATTAGATGGTGCATGTATATGTATATCATGATGTGGATATATGTGTTGAGCATGAATGTGTTGATGATATGTGGTTGGTGATACATGTTGTGGTTATAATAATTGGCACTAAATAATTACCGGTTGTAAATGATCGATCATTAGGATAGTGTGCACATAAATTGAGTCAAAACGTACGTGACCTTGATGGCGTTAAGTCATCAAGGAGGAGTACGGTGATGTAGCATTCCACCGGAAGCTTATTATATTTCTACGGGATGATGAGTGGAATCCCATCCGTAGGGCATGTGGCGATGAGTGGAATCCCGCACATGCAAGGTCCGGTGATGAGTGGAATCCCACCGAGGTAAAGTGTGTCAAGGTTTTAATCCGCACAATCGGGGTAATTAAAGTGGCCAATTAACTTGTTCATGTATTGTGATATATGATGGTGATATGTGATTGAGGCATATGGTGTTGTTGCATGATGATCTATATTGATGTTTAAATCTTGCTAGGATTGAGAGACCATATTTGCCACTTGAAAGACTAGCTAGGTCTACTTGGTTATATGCAATGCTTGATATGTGTGAGATTAGGATTACATGCTTGAACCCTGCATTGTTGTTGTTTTTCGTTTTAGAGCACCCTCACTAAGCTTATAGCTTACGCTCTCAATGTTCAACAATGCAGATCATTAGCGTGGTGTTAGCTCGAGGCAAGGCAAGAAGGGCTTCCAAGTTTGTAGCTCAAGTATGGTTATCGATTTTGTAATAGCTAGCAATGTGGCAAGGGTCTTTGTATGAGCGTGTGTGACTCATTTGATTGATGTTGTTTTTGGTTTGATCATGGTTTGTAAGCATGTTATACTATGATGAATGTTTGATGTTTGATGGCATGTTTTAGAATGTTTAGGTTGCATAGTGTATGAGTGCAAACCTTTCAAGATGTCTTGTTCCTTTTAAGGTCATTTGTGTTTTGAGTATGCCAATATTGCATGAATTGCTCTTTAACTAGAATGCTATGTATGAATGCTTAAATCCATGTTTGATTGACTCCCTTGGCCTAATTATGTATGCTTTTATGGTTGGCTTGCCTTAGGGATTGATGATAGTGTGTTGGTTGAAGTGTTAGAGGGATTTAGGGGCCTCCTTGTGCTCTAAATCAGCTCAAACCTGCAGTTTCGTAGCTGGGGTATCGATACCATTGATCTGGTATCGATACTACCCTGTGGTTTCAGGCCTCGTGTATCGATACTCGAGGGGAGTATCGATACCTTTTTGGCCACTGGAGCCACTGTCGATTTCGGTATCGATACTGGCCTCTAGGGTATCGATACCGTTGTCTTGGCTTTGACCGTGGGAAGTCAACTTTAGGGGAGGGTATCGATACCCTCATTTGGGGTATCGATACTGTCTCCTCAGGTTGACCAAACCCTGTTGACCTAGTCAAAGGGGTATCGATACCCCCTTAAGGGTATCGATACCGCCTGCAATTTAACTTTAAACATGGGCTTTTAAATGTTAGTTTGGGTTCGTCTGATTGCTTTGAAAATATTGTTCCGCTGTATGATCACTTAGGATGTAATTCTCATCTAGACAAGATTAAAATGAAAAAAAAATGGGTTGCTAACCGAGGGAGAGTTCCTTAGGGAGTTTTCACTCGGTTTTCCCCGTGTAGCTCACTCGGACCGGTCATCCGGCCAGACCGGAACGAGGGGGTTATATTTGTTGGTATCAGAGCCTGAGGTTTCCGAGACCTCGGGCAGGTAAGTGAGGTAAGATTAATGTGTTAAATGCTTGTGTTGTTCGATGCATGATTTGCCATGAATCCTTGATGCTTGATTGATCGTATGATGTTTTGAATGCATGAATGGTCGTGTCTCGTGTGAGTGTGTGCCCATTGCTACTACTACTTAATTTAAAAAGGGATTTTTGAAAGAGGAATACTTGAGCACTATTGGACCCTTGCTTTGGCTAACGTAATCCTATTGTTTCTTGTTGTAGTTTATACCTTGCTAGTTGAACCATGAGACCACGTGGGGGGCCTAGGATGGTTCGACCGGAACCACGGGCAGAGGCTCCGAGAGTTGAGCAAGAAGTTAGGGTTGGAGCCCAAGTGGGAGAGCATGTGGTTGGTGTTGGAGCTCCTCCACCACCTCCACCACCACCACCTCCTCCACCGGGAGTGGGAGGCGAGGCCGGGCCCGGAGGAATGGGACCACAAGGAGGCCAAGGTGGCCAAGGACCGGCCGGAATTGACTTAGCTCCGTTGGTTCAGGCAATAGCCGGAGCGTTCCAGGCTGCAGTAGCTGGAGGTCAGGCAACTCATCATCAGGGTGAGGGCACCGGATTACCATTAGAGAGACTCCGGGGCCTTGGGGCCGAAGAGTTTAGAGGTGCTACTCCGGAGAGGTCAGAGTTGTGGTTTGAGAAGACCGTCCGTATTCTTGCTCAGATGGGATGCACTGGTGAGCGCAAGTTGGGATGTGTTGAGTCTCTGCTTCAAGGTGATGCCTACACCTGGTGGGTCACCGTTACTTCGGGGATGGATGAGACCGAGATCACTTGGGGGTTCTTTGAGACAGCTTTCCGGAAGAAGTATTTGGGTCCGTGATACCTCGATGAGAGGAAGAGAGAGTTTATGGCATTGCTTCAGGGGAGTATGTCTGTGACTGATTATGAGATCCGATTTGTCAGGCTGAGTCAGTATGCACCTGAACTTGTACCTACTGAGGTGGAGCGTTGTAACCGCTTCCGATATGGGCTGAATGAGGAGATCAAGACTTATACTCTAGCTTCTGATTACTTTGATTTTGATGTCTTGGTCTCGAGGGCCAAGGACTTGGAGCACAGTTTGAGTTTGACCAGGCGGTCAGGTGGATGTAGTTCAGGTAAGAGGTCCAGCAACTTTGATAGAGGTGATGCCAAGAGGCATCGGGACAACCGGCATCAGTATGATCATAGGCGTGGTGGCAGTAACCACGGTAGGGGCCATCAGGGTCAGAGAGCTGGTGGGAAGTTGCCCACATGTGCTACTTGTGGGAGGAACCACACCGGTGAGTGTTGGGGAAATTATCATTCCTGTTGGAGTTGTGGTGCTAGAGACCACATTAGGCGTGACTGTCCACATCAGGTAGGACAGGCACCAGCTCAGGCTCCTGCTAGAGCCAATGACTTTCAGAGAGGCCGCGGGCGCGGTAGAGGTAACTTCCAGCCGAGGAACGATGGTCAGAGAAACTTAGCTCATGTAGTTGCAGTCCAGCCGGAGGGCGGAGGACAGGCTAGGGTTTACGCTCAGCGCGGGGAGCAGCAGGACACCGATGTGATCGCAGGTAATTTCTCGATACAGTCTTTGGGTTTGCTTTCTTTGATTGACTCTGGGTCTACACATTCCTACATATTGAGTGAGCATGCACAGTCTTTGAATTTGCCTTGTGAGTTGTTAGAGGTAGGAGTTAGTGTTACTAGTTCCTTTGGGGACACGGTAGTGGTTAAGAAGATGTACCGAAGGTGTCCGTTGATGGTTCAGGGACATGTGTTTCCAGTGGATATGATGGAGCTTCCCTTCTATGGTTTTGATGTAATTCTGGGTATGGATTGGCTCACGGAGCATAGAGCTAGGATAGATTTTGAAACTAAGCGGATTTCTTTGAAGCTCACAGAGGATTATGAGATTGTTGTGGTGGGTGAGAATGTGAAGTTCTTGTCCAATGTGGTTTCAGTGTTAGAGGCTAAGAGGTTAGAGGAGTTGGGGTGTGAAGCATACTTAGCGTATATGATGAACCCTAACATGAGTGAGGTTAGACCTCAGGACATCCAGACAGTATGTGATTTTCCTAGTGTGTTTCCGGAAGAATTGCCAGGGTTACCACCGGACAGAGAGGTAGAGTTCAGCATTGAGACTTATTCAAATTCAGCTCCTGTTTCGATTGCTCCGTATCGTATGGCACCGAAAGAATTGAAAGAGTTGAAGACTCAGTTGCAAGAATTGACAGATAGAGGTTTTATTAGGCCTAGTTCTTCACCTTGGGGTGCACCAGTGTTGTTTGTGAAGAAGAAAGATGGAAGTATGAGAATGTGCATAGATTACAGACAGTTAAATCAGTTGACAGTGAAGAACAAATATCCGTTGCCTAGAATTGATGACTTGTTTGATCAGTTGAGAGGGGCGTCTGTCTTTTCGAAGATTGATTTGAGATCAGGTTACTACCAGCTAAAGGTTAAAGAGGTTGATGTACCGTAGACGGCCTTTAGGACTAGGTATGGACACTATGAGTTTTTAGTCATGCCATTTGGGTTGACTAATGCACCGGCAGCTTTCATGGACATGATGAATAGGATTTTTCATCAGTATCTAGATCAGTTTGTGGTTGTATTTATTGATGACATCTTGGTGTACTCGCGAACTGAAGAAGACCATGACCGACATTTGAGACTTGTTTTGAAGACTTTGCTAGATCATCAGTTGTATGCGAAGCTCAGCAAGTGTGAATTCTGGATCCGGGAAGTAGTCTTCTTAGGACATGTAGTGTCAGCTGAAGGCATTAGAGTTGATCCGAAGAAGATTGAAGCCATTGTTGAGTGGAAGCAACCGAAGTCAGTGACAGAAGTACGTAGCTTCCTAGGCTTAGCCGGATACTATAGAAGATTTGTGGAAGGTTTCTCTAAGTTAGCCGCTCCATTGACACAGTTACTTCAGAAGAGTGTTCAGTTTGAGTGGACAGATGCAAGACAGAGAGCCTTTGAGAAATTGAAAGAAGCTTTGACCCAAGCTCCGATCTTGATTCAGCCTGAGTCCGGGAAGGACTATGTGATTTATAGTGATGCCTCGTATGTAGGGTTAGGATGTGTTTTGATGCAAGACCGAAGAGTAGTGGCTTATGCCTCGAGACAGTTGAAGACCCATGAACGCAACTATCCGACCCATGACATAGAGTTAGCTGCAGTTGTGTTTGCTCTGAAGATTCGGAGGCACTATTTGTATGGTGAGAAATGCACAGTATACACCGACCACAAGAGTTTGAAGTACATTATGACTCAGCGAGATTTGAATCTCAGACATCGTAGATGGTTAGAGTTGCTAAAGGACTATGATCTTACTATTGAGTACCATCCGGGTAAGGCCAATGTAGTGGCCGATGCATTGAGTAGGAAGGTGGCCGTGGACTTGAGAGTCATGTTTGCTAGATTGAGTTTGTCCGGAGATGGTGGCTTAGTAGCCGAGCTTCAGGTTAGACCTACTCTAGGTCAGATGATTCGAGAGAAACAGCTATTAGATAGATCTTTGGCACCCCACGTGCAAGATATAGCCGAAGGTAGATCTTCAGACTACAGTTTCAGTTCCGATGGGGTCTTATGTTTCAAAGACAGAATAGTTGTGCCTGAAGACAGTGATTTGAGACGTACGATCTTGACTGAAGCCCACAGTAGTCCGTTTGCTATGCATCCAGGAAGTACGAAGATGTACCGTGATTTGAAGAATGAGTACTTTTGGGTTGGCTTGAAGAGAGATGTAGCCGACTTTGTGAGTAAGTGCCTAGTGTGTCAGAGAGTGAAGGCGGAACATCAGGTTCCCTCAGGTTTGTTACAGCCGTTGAGAATTCCAGAATGGAAATGGGAGAACATCACCATGGATTTTGTTTCGGGTTTGCCTTTGACTCCTACGAAGAAGAACTCAGTTTGGGTGATAGTAGATCGTTTTACGAAGTGTGCTCACTTCTTGGCAGTCAACACTACTTACACCTTAGATAGATTGGCCGATTTGTACATTGGTGAGATCGTGAGGTTACATGGTGTGTCAAAGTCCATTGTGTCGGACAGAGATCCGCGGTTTACTTCGAGATTTTGGGAGTGTCTGCATACAGCTTTGGGTACCCGTTTGAACTTCAGCACTTCTTATCATCCTCAGTCAGATGGTCAGTCAGAGAGGGTTATTCAGATCTTAGAGGATATGTTGCGATGTTGTATCATTGACTTTCAGGGTACTTGGGAGAAGCATCTGCCTCTAGTGGAGTTTGCGTACAACAACAGTTTTCAGTCGAGCATTCAGATGGCTCCGTATGAGGCCTTGTATGGTCGAAAGTGTAGGACTCCAGTGTGTTGGGCCGAGGTGGGACAGAAACTGTTACCTATGCCGGATTTGCTCAAGGGGACAACCGACAAGGTAAAATTAATTTGTGATCGTTTGAAAGCTGCTTCAGATAGGCAGAAGTCCTATGCCGATTTGAAGAGGAAGGAAGTTGAGTTCTCAGTGGGTGAGAAGGTGTTCTTGAAAGTGTCTCCGTGGAAGAAAGTGATGAGATTTTGCCGAAAGGGGAAGTTGAGTCCGAGGTACATAGGGCCGTATGAGATTGTGAAGAGAGTTGGTCCCGTTGCTTATCAGTTGCGCTTGCCATCCGAGTTAGAGAAGATACACGATGTATTCCATGTCTCCATGCTTCGTAAGTATAGGTCTGATCCATCACATGTTATGCCCGTAGAAGAAATTGAATTGAATCCGGATTTGACTTATGAGGAAGAGCCCGTTGAGATCTTGGCTTCTGACAGTAAAGTGTTGAGGGGTAGATCTATTGAGTTAGTAAAGGTGCGGTGGCAACGTAGAGGTGTGGACGAGGCTACTTGGGAGAGGAAGGAGGATATGGAAAAGCAGTTTCCGTATCTCTTTCAGTCAGGTAATTTCGGGGACGAAATTCCTTAAGTGGGAGAGAGTTGTAACACTCGTGTTTTGGGCCTAGGAGTTAACCGGGTTATAATTCGAGTCAAATTAAATTTAATTAAAATAATTCAACTTCAAGTAGTGACCTAATTAAGCTTCAATTGGAAGGGGAGGGGCATATGTTGTAATTTGACCCAAAACTCTTAAAAGCAAGACAACTTTAAAAATAAAGTCATCTTCTCTTTCCCCCATCCCCCTTTCCTAAAGTCAAAATAGCCATCTTCCATTTTCAAACTCTCCCAACACTACAAACCCTATTCCATTCATTTTCTTCCTCAATCCAAGACGTTTTTCAAAGGTAATTATGTTTTCTAACTCTCCTCTTCAACCCCTATCTAACCATGGTCTTGGATTTCAAAAATATTAGGTTTTGAAAATTAGGGTTCTTATGAAATTTGGGGTTTTTGATGGGGCTTTTTAATTTGTTTTGTTAAATTATGTTGGGGGTTTGTTTAAGCATGATGAAATACACCATATACTTTAATTTGGTTCAATTTTGATAGAAATTCGTAGTAAGGTCTTAGGGCTAGATTTAAGGTTGTAAAACTTGAGTTTTTGGTGGGTTTTGTGTTGAAATCGATGGGCTGTTGGTCTACCTATGGTATGAGAGTGTTTTGGGATGCTTTGGAAGCCATTTGGGTGTTTGGAAGTGGGTTTTTCAGCAAGGGTTTTGGGAAGCACGAAAATTGAGTTTTGGGAGATTTTGTGATTTGGGGAATTTGTGAAATTTGGTTTATGGTTGTGAAGTGAATTGATAGTTGAGCTTTAGCATTGAATTGTGGTGTAATAAGTGTGTTTTGCTTGGCTAGAAGCAAGGGGAAACGTTGAAGGAGCTTTGGGACCGAATCCGGGTGCGTAGGAGGATTGTTCGATTTGCTAAGGAAGGGCGGTGAGTGATCTAAACTTGTTTTAAAGTTGGTTCGAGCATGAGTAGTGTGTGTGTGTGCAAGTGTGCTTGATAGGCCACTTCCTTTTAATCCAAGTAGTTAACTTAGTCTAATTTCCTTGAATGCTATGTGCTTGATGACTATGCTCAAATGCTTGTGATTAGATGGTGCATGTATATGTATATCATGATGTGGATATATGTGTTGAGCATGAATGTGTTGATGATATGTGGTTGGTGATACATGTTGTGGTTATAATAATTGGCACTAAATAATTACCGGTTGTAAATGATCGATCATTAGGATAGTGTGCACACAAATTGAGTCAAAACGTACGTGGCCTTGATGGCGTTAAGTCATCAAGGAGGAGTACGGTGATGTAGCATTCCACCGGAAGCTTATTATATTTCTACGGGATGATGAGTGGAATCCCATCCGTAGGGCATGTGGCGATGAGTGGAATCCCGCACATGCAAGGTCCGGTGATGAGTGGAATCCCACCGAGGTAAAGTGTGTCAAGGTTTTAATCCGCACAATCGGGGTAATTAAAGTGGCCAATTAACTTGTTCATGTATTGTGATATATGATGGTGATATGTGATTGAGGCATATGGTGTTGTTGCATGAAGATCTATATTGATGTTTAAATCTTGCTAGGATTGAGAGACTATATTTGCCACTTGAAAGACTAGCTAGGTCTACTTGGTTATATGCAATGCTTGATATGTGTGAGATTAGGATTACATGCTTGAACCCTGCATTGTTGTTGTTTTTCGTTTTAGAGCACCCTCACTAAGCTTATAGCTTACGCTCTCAATGTTCAACAATGCAGATCATTAGCGTGGTGTTAGCTCGAGGCAAGGCAAGAAGGGCTTCCAAGTTTGTAGCTCAAGTATGGTTATCGATTTTGTAATAGCTAGCAATGTGGCAAGGGTCTTTGTATGAGCGTGTGTGACTCATTTGATTGATGTTGTTTTTGGTTTGATCATGGTTTGTAAGCATGTTATACTATGATGAATGTTTGATGTTTGATGGCATGTTTTAGAATGTTTAGGTTGCATAGTGTATGAGTGCAAACCTTTCAAGATGTCTTGTTCCTTTTAAGGTCATTTGTGTTTTGAGTATGCCAATATTGCATGAATTGCTCTTTAACTAGAATGCTATGTATGAATGCTTAAATCCATGTTTGATTGACTCCCTTGGCCTAATTATGTATGCTTTTATGGTTGGCTTGCCTTAGGGATTGATGATAGTGTGTTGGTTGAAGTGTTAGAGGGATTTAGGGGCCTCCTTGTGCTCTAAATCAGCTTAAACCTGCAGTTTCGTAGCTGGGGTATCGATACCATTGATCTGGTATCGATACTACCCTGTGGTTTCAGGCCTCGTGTATCGATACTCGAGGGGAGTATCGATACCTTTTTGGCCACTGGAGCCACTGTCGATTTCGGTATCGATACTGGCCTCTAGGGTATCGATACCGTTGTCTTGGCTTTGACCGTGGGAAGTCAACTTTAGGGGAGGGTATCGATACCCTCATTTGGGGTATCGATACTGTCTCCTCAGGTTGACCAAACCCTGTTGACCTAGTCAAAGGGGTATCGATACCCCCTTAAGGGTATCGATACCGCCTGCAGTTTAACTTTAAACATGGGCTTTTAAATGTTAGTTTGGGTTCGTCTGATTGCTTTGAAAATATTGTTCCGCTGTATGATCACTTAGGATGTAATTCTCATCTAGACAAGATTAAAATGAAAAAAAAAATGGGTTGCTAACCGAGGGAGAGTTCCTTAGGGAGTTTTCACTCGGTTTTCCCCGTGTAGCTCACTCGGACCGGTCATCCGGCCAAACCGGGACGAGGGGGTTACATTTTCTGGAGTCAAAGTTGGGCTAGTAGGCATGAAGAGTTGACTGGACGCCACGTTAGCAATTTTAAAAGATGACATCAATAGTGGAGATAGCTTATCAGCCGCATTTTGATAGCTTATCAGACGGATTTTAAATTCAAACTTGGAATTATCATTTGTATTTAATTTAAATATTTTTAGAATTTATCTTTTATTTTTAGGGTTTTAAGATACTATAAATACCCCTTTAGAGTAAGCTAGAGAGATCATCCTTCATTCTTAGTCTTTGTCTTACTTCTGAAGTTTAATTAAAGTTTCTTTTTCTTTATTTTTTGTTTTTACGTTTTATTTATTTAAAAAAATGCTAAGTATGATTTCTTCCATAATCATGCTTAGCTAAAATTTTCGGTTAGCCAAAGGCTAAAATCAAAGCTTCGACTCACCTTGTGAGAATTAAAAAGCAGCAAACAACTTCGTTTTACATTTTCAATTTTCTAGAAACCTAGATCGGCAATCGACCTTTCTATTAAAATATTTTCACTTTCACTTCAAAAAGCTAGCGTTGGCTTGATTGTTGTTGAGATTTACAGTTGGGAGGAAGGATCGACGATAGTCGTGGTTTTAACTTCCTATGAAAACACTTAGCGACAGATTCGCTAAAAGAAATTGAGATCGGATTCGATTCTCATTGAGACAACATAGTCCGAGTCGGGTTTTTCATAACTTTAAAATCTTTTTTATTCTAACGACGATAGTCGTGGTTAGTTTAACCATAAAACTAAAATCTAAAAATTGATTTTAGATTATCGGTTTACCGGAGAGAAAAACAAGTTACAAGGGTTGAGCTTTGTAGAGTGTAACTAGCATGTATCCGGAGCGAAAATTCTTTTTCAATGATCATTTTGAATTGATGTGGAGTAAAAGTTTGAGGCTAATTAATTTAATCGATTTATTTTTACTTCATTTACTTTCGCAGTCTTTTTACATTTATTCTCTAGTTTTCTCGATCAAACCCCTCATTCACTAAATTACCTTGCAATAGTCAGAGTCAGAACAACCGTATAAAAGGAACTCCTTAGTCCTTGTGGACCGACACATTCTTCTCTATACTACGTCTTTATTTATTTAATTTGAGATTAAGACTTAAATTATTTGACAAAAACAACGCTTGTCAAGATGGATGATGTAAAAACTAAAACTAAATTAACTTACATCAATACAAAATAAAACAAATTATATAAACTAAAATAAAACTAAAAAAATTAAAATTTTGAACTTACTTACCATATTTTCTCCACAACTTTCTTCTACTTCTT
Source organism: Hibiscus tridactylites (assembly GCA_958450335.1). Classification (NCBI taxonomy): domain Eukaryota; kingdom Viridiplantae; phylum Streptophyta; class Magnoliopsida; order Malvales; family Malvaceae; genus Hibiscus; species Hibiscus tridactylites. Next base: position 11,098,148 of record OY288287.1, read on the forward strand.
TATTCAAAATTTTCTCTAACAACTTGCCTACCTTTAACTCACATTTTTAACACAAAAAATCATTATTTTTCTCTCACCTACATAATTTAAAATAAATTTATAATCCCAACTTACTAACGCCCTACCATTTTTTATTTTGAAAACGTATATCCCTACACCACCTTTCACTCTTTAAATGCATGCAACCCTATATCTGCCCACTTCCCACTACATGCATGCCCTATATCTGCCGACTAAACTCATGCATGCAAAGCTGAACTCGCTGCCATCCTGCGCATCACACAGTGACACTATTTGAAGACGGTGAGGTATCCTTCCATCTTTGAACAATGTCGCGCGTCTGCATGCACGCCACGTGGCTTTGCTGCCATTGTTAGAAGACGATGTCCTTCGGTGGGGTTCTGGACAGGCGCAATAAGAGCGACCGCACATGGCCCTAGTAGAGAGGGGCTCCAAAGTAGAGAACCTAAATTAAATTAAATTAAATATTTGTAAAAAATATAGATTTATATATATAATTATGTATATATATATAATTATGTGTGTATATAAGTTAATTTTTTGTATTAAGATTTTTTTGAAAAAAAAACAACTTATATCTCTTATTGATTATAAATTAAGGGCCCTATTTTAATATATTGCACAGGGCCCCCAAAATCTTTGAACCGCTCCTGATGCCCCTTAATCTTAAATTTTGCACTGTTTGAAGACGGAAGGTAATCAACCCGTCTTTAATTTTTTATTCGATTAATAAAATCACTATTAAAAAATGTGGGAAATAGTATCATCTTTACTATAGAAAGTGCAATATTTGTGAAAATAATTTGGGTTGTACCATATTTTGGGGAAAAAGTTGGGTGCAATATTTTTGTAAATTTTCCCATTTAAGCAGAGGTTAAAATGCTTTTGACTGAACCAATAGGGGTTGGTTAAATTCTCCCATTTAAGCAGAGGTTAAAATGCATTTGACTGAATCAATAGGGGTTGGTGTAAGTGATAAACAGTTTGATATCGCTTAAATAAGTCTCGAGTTTGAGGTCTTCTATATCTAGATAATTTCCGATGAAAGACTCACTCACTAAAATTAGGTGTACAACGCGGTTAGAAGATTGAGCTGCTCTTCTGTTAAAAGATAAGATATCAAATATTAGTTAATTTGTTGAGTTAGTTAGTGGGTTGTTAGATTGCTGTGTTAGTAGGATTTGGGCTATATAAACTTGATACATGTAACAGGTTAACGACCTTAAATTGATGTCAAAAAGTCATTGTACCGGACAAATACCTGGCTGTTACTCTGCTGTTTCCACCAACATTCCAAGAACCTTCTTTTTAATATATTATTAATCTATGAACTTTCCATGTATTTAAACTCCCTTACAACATCGTTTTAAGACCATGCCAAATTCCCAAACCCTAAACTCATTATTTCTCTCCATTTCTCCATGTTAGTTTGGTCCTTAAATCTTTGTGAATCAACATAGAGTTCACGTGGAAAATGGCGGGTAAACGGCATCTTAGTGAATCTTGTTCCGACACAGAAGAGCCAAAAGAGAAACGGATGAGACCTAAACCTTCTTTTGCTTCGTAATGTTTCAAACTTTTTCTTTGAGGATTTGTTTTTTGTTGTTTTTTTCTTCGTTCAAATCCAATAGTCCTTTTGTTCCCATATATGGATTAGGTTTTAGAACCATTTCCTCATCTTTTTTTCAATAATGTTATGTTTTCTCGTGCAATTTTTAGCTTTTACCAATAATGTGGAACTCATGTTTTATCAATCATAATCTTATTTCTCTTCTTATTAACAGAGTAATTGGGCAAGCTGTTATGGTGAATTGCTTGTACACAGCCTTGGAACCAGTCCTCAGAAGAGTGGTATGCAAAAACTATACTTCATAATGCAATTCTCATTTAAAGGACAATTAACATAATTCAATCTTAATGCATTAAGCTGTCGTATATAATTTCGATCCTTTTGTTTCATTCATGCATAAAAAGTTGCAAAATTTGTTTCATTTTCTGATAAAAGTGCCCTTAATCCTTATAAACATGTTTTCAGGTGATGGAAGAAGTGGAGCGCAGTCTTCGACACCGGCTCCATTCCTTCAGCCGGTCTCCATCACTTCAAATTCAAGCAACGGAACCATCGACCCTTAAACTAATATTCCCTAAAAGCCTTTCCTTACCGATCTTCACCGGAAGCAAGGTCGTGGATGAAGAAAGCAACCAGCTTCATGTGGCTTTGATAGATACCAGATGTGACCAAATGGTTCCGGTGCCTCTCCCGAACCCGATTAAGGTTGACATAGTCGTTCTCGACGGGGACTTTCCATCGGGGGAAGGCGGCAATTGGACTAGTGAAGAATTCGATAGAAGCATCGTGCGGGAGAGAACTGGGAAACGCCCTTTGCTTACTGGTGAGTTAGCGGTCACAGTGAGGGATGGAGTTGCTTCGATCGGAGATATCGAATTTACCGATAACTCGAGCTGGATTCGGAGTCGAAAATTCAGAATCGGTGCGAAAGTTGCACAAGGGAGTTTCCAAGGTGTTCGCATTCGGGAAGCCATGACTGAAGCGTTTGTTGTCAAAGACCACCGCGGCGAATGTAAGTATCCATTCTTCTCTTTACTCAATTATGGTTAAGCTAAATCAAATATTATAACAATCCTTTCCTAATTATGGTAATTCTGCATTTCTTAAGTCAAGATGTTTAGTAGCTTAAGATATTGAAGTTGAATATAAAAACCATCTTAATTTTTAATTATCAACAAGGCGTATTAAAATTATTATCTAATAAATTTTTTCCATAAAAATGCTTTTGTTTACATTTCCATCCTTGTGTTACTAGCTGTTGTACTTTGCATCTGACCATTAGCAAGGACTAAGATACCTATAATATATTGTCAATTTGTTGTTTTAAAAACCTTCTTACACTCTGTTTGTTTAATAGAATTTGTGACAAATGCCAATCTTATAATATACCAACCCATTATAGCTTAAAATCTTGACCCAGTCAAATTCTTTTAGGGTGACGGATTTGACTATAAGTTTAAACTCAGGATTAAATGTCAACTAAGGATTTAATAATAACACAAGTCTTTTGTTCATATATCAATACCGAAATTAATTGTAAAGAATTATTCATAAGTGGAATATAGCATAAGATACTCCTTACTCACGTAATATGTCAAAGTTAAGTTTAATGAGAATAAAAACGAGTTAGTTTAACAAAATAAATTGCTTAACAAATTACTTATCTGAAATATAAAAAGTATTTGGCAAGGCACATCATTGTTGACAATTTGTATTTGTTTGTTTGTTTTGTGGAATGAAGTGTACAAGAAACATCATCCACCCATGTTGGGAGATGAAGTTTGGCGTCTAGAAAAGATCGGAAAGGATGGGGCATTCCACAAAAAGTTAGCCTCCGAGGGCGTCCGCACTGTCCAGGACTTCTTGAAAATGTCCGTTGTCGATCCGGCAAAGCTTCGAAGGGTAAGTGTTTGCAATCGGATCTAGTTTTTCTTTCTTTCTAAAAAGAGACAACCGAAGTAATTAGTATTTCAATGGTGTTGAACAGATTTTAGGGCCAGGAATGTCGGAGAAGATGTGGGATGTGACAATCAAACACGCCAAAACGTGTGTTATGGGGAACAAATACTATGTTTCTCGAGGCTCCAATTACAGGATCTTCTTAAACCCCATTTGCCAACTCTTGAGAGCAGAGATTAATGGGAGTGTATATCCCATACAAAGCCTTACCAGTATTAACAGTGTATGTCTTATTTGTGTAATAAGCAAGTGTTGGTTAATCGTTTGTTTATATAAGCTTATGTTTGTCATCTGCAATCTCAGGGATATCTTGAAAATTTGGTGAAACAAGCGTATGTAAATTGGCTGTCCTTGGAAGAAATAGAAGGAAATTCCAATGAGATTGGTCTGCTCACACAAGGAGAGCACATGTTAGATCAATATCCTAATCATCAAGATGTTATGGTCAGATCCTTTCAACAAAATGTGTACCTGACACATGGTCCGACCGAGGGATATAGGCCAAACGTGATGCAAGCAAACGGTAATAACTGGCAAATAAGTCAAACTTATTTGAACACACAAAACAGAAAGGAGATCCGGTTGAACATGTTAGAATCAAATTCGGATGACGATTTGACATCTCCGAGATCTTTCATCACAGGAAGTTAATGGTGAAAGAGTGAGTTAAACAATTAGCCCCAATGTATTTTTGCCTTCCCCTCGTTTTATTTGCAAGTATACTTGTTGTACCTAAATAATCACAATAGAAGGGAAGAGGCGTAGTGAAAACTTGTTTCTTTTTTTTGGGGCAACGCACCAGGTTATTGTATGTATAAGTAAATTGATCGTTTTAATATATTTAAATAATTTAAATTAAAGATTATAGTGTTATTTAAAAAAACTATTTATAAGAAATCTAAACAATTAGAGTTATATAAAAACATTTAAAATCAATCAATCAATCACTGTAATTAAAGATTATATACTTTACGAAAAGTATTATCTAAAATTGACAAATATACATATTTATAGTTAATTGTACCATACAGTATTTTACGAAAATTATTATCTAAAATTGACAAATATATATTTATATAGTTAATTGTACCAACATCCCCGAACTATAATTCCATTCTAGATTAGTTCCTAAATTTTTTAATGTTCTTATTTCACCCCCAAACTATGGCTCTCATTTTAAATTGGTTCTTAAACTTTTGAATGTTCGAATTTCATCCTCAAAGTATTACGCTCATTCTAATTAGTCCTCAAAATTTTGAGCATTCTTATTTCATCATCAAATTATCGTTTATGTAACATCATTGAAAGGCTCATTGTCTTCAACCGAAATTAGTGCCGATGAAGAGTGTAAAGGGTTTTTTTTTTAAATTGGGAAAACAAAAATCGAAAAAGATGGACATTTTTGCACGATCAATTTTCGAGTGGTTCAACCTTCAAACCAAGGTCGACTTCTACTAAGCTATCCACACTAAGGATTTCCCAATTCACTAACAATGAATTCTTCCTTTTTATAGGCTAAATGGCTAACCTTTACATCCCTATCTTTTCACGGGCTAAGATAGAACTCTCTCCCTAGTTTTTATAAGGATCAACTAGAATATATCCCTCAACAATGAGGTATTGACATTTGTAAACAAAATACCTCTCTAGGTGGGTGTTTACACTTTTTGGATCACTAGGATTGAACTAAAGAAATACAAGAAATTACAAGAATAAACAAAGAAAAATGCTACTCTCTTAATTTTTAAGCTTGGATTTCCATCATCTTCTTCTTCAAGTGTCTTTGGCTTGTATTTATGGTGTGGAATGAAAAACTAGCCGTTGGAAACTACCAGTTAAAAACTAGTCGTTGGGGACTTTAATTCCAGCCACAAATGCATTTCTATAGCCTTGGGTATCGGTACTCGAAAGTGGGTATCAGTACCTGCCAAAACAAGAAAGAGCTGTTGCACATAAATGTAGAGCGTACCGTTACATGAAACATTTGTATCGGTACGGAGGCTTCCATATCTGTACGAGAAGTGCTCACTAGAAAACTTAAAACAAAAAGTGTATTGGTACAAGGCATAGTCGTACTGGTATGAGAAGTCAATTTTTTGACTTTTAAGACATTTTAAAAATTTGTTCGAGTCAAATATCTTTTCAAAAACCTTTCAAATATATTTTCAAGTTGAATGGACCTTGAATTAATTTTGAAATATTTGTTAAGTCCAAAAACATTTTTCATTGAGTTATATCAAAATAAATATCTCAACAATCATATTATTACATAATACACATCAACGTTTACATGACAATTAATATTTTTATAGCAGTTTTATTAACATATGATATGATTAGCATATACTGATGATTAAGAGATGAAATTAGAATGTTCAAAATATTGAAGACTAATTATAATGAGAGTTATAAGGAAACACCGGTACACCCCATGGTGCAGCAGAAAAATTATCCAATGATTACCTCCAAAGATCCATGTACGAGGAAAGAATTCGGGGTGAAAAGGATGAAACGTTACCTTAATAAATTTGGAAATCTGCAGGGAGTATAGGAGAATCCAAATCGAATCCGAGTCGTCACAATCACGTTCCGACCTCTACGCAGTCCACCCGAACGAAAAGAACAATATTTTTTCTTCTCTTACTGTTAGAGAGGTTTTTTGAAAACCATATCTTTGGCTACTAAACCTCATGCCTTTATATAGCATTCAAAAACCTAATTTTATTTAAATTCGGATTCTTTATATATACATTATATTTATCTAAATATAAATAAATATGTAGAAACTGATTCTACTTCTATCAGGTTTCTTTAGATATATATATATATATTAATAGTATATGATAATTATATTAATTATCTAATATTAAAACATATATAAACAAGATTATCTATAATTACAATAATCATGATAATTTCGGTTCTTACTTATTTCGTGCACAACAGATTTTTACGTATGCTATCTAGTCGATATTTGTTTGTTTCAATCATAGGGTGTGACCCTTGTAGGTTCATGTAACGTTAGTAGTAATATCTAGAACAATTATAATATTACAAGCAATGAGTGACATCTAGCAATACATCATTGTTACCTAAGTTACATGAAGTGGTGGTTCAACTTAGCATTCTTTCGTGAATAACTTCTTTTATGTATTGCATCCTTTTGTCTCGTATCTAGATCGGACACAAGTCATAGATTAGTCACACTTGTATAGTCCATCTAATATTTCTTGATATCTTGTGTAAACTATTATAAACGAATAACTATTATATCCCATATCAATTTATTCGAGCATGGTAATGTATTTTCTAGTCTCACTCAATCAAGTGGTCTATGATATTACTCCTATTATGTAGAAAGGACAAATCCTATCTTGATCAACCATATTCCGCTACATAGATTGTGACATATCCAATATTAGTCTTTATAGTGTAGTCAATTACGACACACGTTTGATCGTATCAAAATATGTCACTCGCGATGTTGGAATAATGATGATCTCAAGTTAGAGGATCATACATGTAGTTATCACCATGAGCAATGTTGTGAATGTTACATGATAATCCAAGAAACATGCTCATTGCGGGTTAGCCCAATATGTTGTTCTCTAACACATACTTATGTGTTGAATTTGACATCTCTATGTCAATGACAACACTTTGTCATCAATCAACTACATATTAGTATTGATATATTATTGTTGTCCATGCCCACAATAATACTTGACTAAGGACATTAAAAAATAACTATATTATTCTAAGAACTTTATTATAATTCAGTTTATTTATAAATGCACAGAATAAGACTGAAATAATAATAATAATGACTTTATATAATAAACAAGATAAAATAAGTATGTCTTTTACAATCATCTTATGATTGATCTTTGGGCATACTCCAACAATCTCCCACTAGAACTAAGACCAATTACTCATGTATCTAATACCAAAAGACTAAGTGTGATGTTCATGCTTCTGCTGTGTTAGAGGCTTTACCGGTGGATCGACGATATTGTCATTTGTTGATACTTTGCATATTTTTACATCCCTTCGATCAATGATTTCACGAATAAGATGGTAACGCTTAAGTATGTGTTTGGATCGCTGGTGAGATGTGAGTTCTTTTGCTTGTGCGGTGGCTTCATTGTTGTCACAACGTAGATCTATAGCATTTGATATGTTAGGCACGGTCCCTAGTTTAGATATAAACTTTGTGATCCAAACAACCTCTTTTGCAGTATCGCTTGCTGCAATATTCTTGGCTTCTGTTGTAGAATCTGCTATTGTACCTTGCTTTGAACTTTTTCAGCTTACAACACCTCCATTAAGGTAAAACACAAAACTTGATTGCGATCGAGAATCATCCTTATCAGTTTGGAAGCTTGCGTCAGTATAACCGTTTATACTTAGCTCTTCCTCACCTTCATACAAAATGAATGTATCCTTAGCTCTTCTTAAGTACTTAAGGATGTTTTTGACTACAACTCAATGACTTTCGTCGGGATCTACTTGGTACCGACTTGTCATACTTAGTGCATATGATACATCCGAGCGTGTACATAACATGACATACATGATAGATCCAATGGTCAAAGCATCTATAATCTTATTCATGCTTTCCCTCTCTTGAGGCATTGAAGGACACATTTCATTCGAGAGCAAAATACCGTGTCTCATAGGTAAGAATCCTCTTTTAGATTCTTCCATAAAGAATCTTTTCAGTACTTTATCTATGTATGTATTTTGACTTGGTCCTATGAGTCGTCTTGATCTATCTCTATAAATTTTTGACTCCTAATATATAGGTTGCTTCACCCAAGTCTTTCATAGAAAAACATTTTCCTTACCAAGTCTTTACAGACTGTAAGGTAGGTATGTCATTTCCTATTATTAGTATGTCATCCACATACAATACCAAGAATGTAACAGTGCTCTCACTAGTTTTCTTGAAAACACATGGCTCATTTTTATTTTTAATGAAACCAAACTCTTTTATTGTCTCATTAAAACAAAGATTCCAACTTCGAGAAGTTTGCTTCAACCCATAAATAGATCTTTGTAGCTTGCATACTTTTAGGGCATCTTTTGGATCGACAAAATCCTCAGGTTGTGTCATGTACACATCATCATCTAATTTTTCATTAAGGAAAGAGGTTTTGACATCCATTTTCCAGATTTCATAATCATAATATGCAACTATTGCAGACAATATCCAAATATATTTAAGCATAGCAACATGGGAAAAAGTTTCATCATAGTCTATACCATGAATTTGACAAAATCCCTTAGCAATCAATCACCCTATGTATGTTTGTACATTGTCATCCATGTCAGTTTTCTATTTGAAAACTCATTTGCACCCTATAGGTTTTATCCCTTTAGGTGGGTCAACCAAATTCTATAGTTGGTTTTCTATCATGGAATCTATCTCGGATTTCATGGCTTCTAGCCATTTCTCGGAGTCTGGGCTCGCCACTGTTTCCTGACAAGACCTAGGCTCATCTTGGTCCACGAGGAGAACATCTCCATGCAATGTGATGAGAAATTCATTTCTCTTAGGAGTATAACGTTCTCTCAAAGATCTTCGCAGTGGTTGTGTTTCAAGAATGGTTTGATGTTCCCCAACTATTTGTGGAACTTGTTGTTCAATCTCTGGTTTAGTGATCTATGGTTGACTTTGAATTTCTTCAAGTTCAATATTTCCCCCACTTCCTTTTCTGAGAATAAATTCTCTTTCGAGGAAGACTCATGTTAAAGCAACAAAAACTTTGTTCTCAGATGGATTGAAGAAATAGTATCATTTAGTTTTTTTAGGATACCCTAAAAATTTAAATTTATGAGATTTGGGTTCAAGTTTTGTAGACACCTGATGTTTAACATAAACTCCGCATCCCTAAATTTTCATAAAAGACGTACAAGGATGCTTCCCAGTCCACATCTCATATGGTGTCTTTTGAACCGATTTAGATAAACATGATTTAGTGTGAAAGTAGATGTTTCTAGCGTATGTCCCCAAAAAGAAGTTGGAAGATCAACATGACTCATCATTGACCAAACCATGTCTAACAATGTTCGATTTCTCCTTTCAGAGACTCAATTATGTTGTGGAGTACTTGGAGGTGTAAGTTGTGAGATAATCTCACATCTTTTAAGAAATTCATCAAACTATAGGCTTAAGTATTCTCCTCCTCGATCTGATCAAAGAGCTTTGATACTCTTTCCTAATTAGTTTTGTACTTTGTTTTTGAATTCGGTAGAACTAATGTTTTGATATAATAATTGAAAAATGTTTTGGACTAATTTAAAAAGAATTCAAAACTTTCTCCAAAGTCCAAATAACTTGAAACTATGTTTAGGGATGTTTTAAAAGGGCTTAACATGTTTTTCAAAGTTAAATTTCACAAAACCTTCCAGGCGTTTCGAAACACCTTAGGGCGTTTCGATACGGTGTGCTCCAGTAGCTAAAACGTTTCGATACTGGTTTTACTTGGATATGAATTTTGCCCAGCGTTTCGAAACGGGCTATGCCATTTCGATACGCCTACGTGGCTTCGACCACAACGGTCATAAACCCCAACGGCTATTTCCCAACTAACATTTAAATGCGAGTCGTTTCGATACGGGACTAGGCGTTTCAATACGTGTTCCGAAACGGCCAAGGGCGTTCTGATACGGGTTCCTCATCAGACTGCAACGACTCTTTCTACTTAAAGGGTGTTTTGAAATGGGCACGACTGTTTCGAAACGGTGAGCTGCAGAAGTGCATTTATGGTGGGAAATAAAGTCCTCAACGACTAGTAACGGCTATAAACTCATCAAGGAGTATAAAAGGGACCTCCAAGCATCAAGTAATGGTTAATGCTTATATTGTTAATCAACAAATGATCAAATATTGTCTTAGTGCTTAAATTGTCAATTCTTGTATAGACAAACACTAGTGAGCCAAAATTGTCAAATTTGCTCAAGTGTTTTAGGTTTTGGGTGAGTGCTAAATTGTGCAAACAAATACCTATTAGAGGGATTTAAGTTTGCTTTTCTAATCTTTTTGTAAAAAGAGGGTTTGATCAAGGCTTTAGGTAGAAAGCTTGATCGGTGTATAAGGGTTTCCTCCTAAGCCTAGAAAAGGGGACGAATCAATAGTGGATTGATTGGAAATCCTTAGTGGGAAGCTAAGGTAGTGGATGTAGATCTTGGTTAGAAGGTTGAACCACTCTAAAATCATTGTGTCATTTACATTTAAGCTTCCACACCACCTCCACCCAAAAATCCACCTCTCCACCAGTTGGTGAGCCATATCGGTTGAACGAATCGAGCTCCTCACAACTCAACAAATTCCTTGAACTTTTCAAGGGCTTCAATTTCGAGTTTGAATGGGAGCTTGAAAAACTAGATTTCTTGCTCGGGGTTCCATACCCATATCTTTTTATCTATTTTTAAACCTTTTTTCAAAAACACATGAGAAATTTGAAGAGAGAAATTTTTTGGGGGACAATAGTGGTGCAGAGTAAGAGTAAAAATGAAGGAGATGACTTCATCGAGGTCTATTTGTTTTTTTATTTTAAAAACATAAAAATCAAATGGTAAATTTGTAGTGGTGCCCTTCCCTTGTACTTTCAAAAAAATTGCCAATGTGGGGTATGTACTTTGAAAACGTTCAATCAGCTCCCTATACTTTCAAAATTTTGTCAATGTGGGGTCTCATGCCACGTCAGCACATAACAACATTATGGGCGGGGGTACTTTGTATGACTGAAGAAAAGTGCAAGGGGATGATTAAACGTTTTCAAAGTACATACCCACATTGGCAAATTTTTGAAAGTATATGGGGGTAAATGTGCCATTATCCCTTTCTAATTCACATTATATAAGTTTAACCATTTTTTAAACGGTTATATTTTGATATACAATCTCAGTAAAAAAATTATACAATCTTTCTATAAAATTTAAAACTCAAATGCTAAACCCTAGCACCCTAAAATCTAAACTTTAAACCTTAAACACTAAATTTTAAATTCTAACCATAAACCTTAAATTCTACACCTTACACTCTAAACTCCTAAACCTTAAATTCTAGCCTAAAATCCTAAACCCTAAAATTAAAATACTTGTATAAATTAAAGTTTACACAAACTTATATATCAAAATATTTTTTTAAAATTCACATTCTATATATTTAACGAGTGACATATTTTTTATTATCAATTATATATTTTACGTCGATTGGTGAGAAATAAAACATGCCACTTGTGAAACATATGGAATGTGAACACAAAAATGTATCATACTTAGTGCTTGGTATTATTATATATGATGTGATGTGCTTGACCAACTTCTTTTTTCTTGGCCAATGCTTGAACGAGCTGGCCGAAGCTTATGGCTGCGTGCGAATACCGATTGGACCGATAACCTCATTTGTTTTCAAGTTGCAAACTCTAATTCCAACCTTTTTTTTAAATATGTTTGTACTATAGATCCCAATTAGGAAGGTAAGTGAATAGTGTTTCAGAAAATGTCTTTGTTTGGGACTTTGGGTTGGATTGTTATTTGTTAGCAGTTTGAAAATTATGTTTAATTTTGGTTCATTCGGAGTTGGGTATGTTCGAATTTGTTTATTTTAAATTAACTTTTTACTAATAATAATTAAACATGTTCATAAACATATAATGAAAGAGTTAAGGAATTCAAAATCCATTCATAACATTAAACAATCCAACCTAAATATTTAAATATACAAATAAATAAATAAATTAATATCATTAATTATAGGTTTAAAGGGGTAAATTTTCAATTCTATTTTTCACACCATTATTGATTCGGATAATCTATCTCGTCATATGAACCAGTTCAAATTATTTAAACTAGTAAACTTTTTGTTGGGATGTTCGGTACTCGATTCCTTCAACTGTTCTTGCTTGCCAAGTGGCGGAGAAGTGAGATTTTGGGTGATAGAGGTGTGGAAGCTAAAAATGATAAAGACAAGATGATTTATAGTGGTTTAACCTTCTAACCAAGGTCTACATCTACTACCTTAGCTTCCCACTAAGGATTTCCAATCAATCCACTATTGGTTCGTCCCCTTTTCTAGGCTTAGGAGGAAACCCTTACAAACCGATCAAGCTTTCTATCCAAAGCCTTGATCAAACCCTCTTCACAAAGAGATAAAAATACGCAAACTCAAATCCTTCTAATAGGTATTTGTTTGCACAATAAAGCTCTCACTCAATCCTAAAACACTTGAGCAAATCTAACAATTTTGGCTCACTAGTGTTCGTCTATACAATAAATTGACACTTAAGCACTAAGACAATTTCTTGATCATATGTTGTATTACAATTGAAGCATTGACCATTACTAGATGCTTGGAGGTCCTTTTTATACTTCTCTTTGAGTTTGTAGCCGTTACTAGCCGTTGGGGTTGAATTTGAGTCGTTGGAGACTTTGTTTCCCACCATAAATGCAATTTTGCAGCTCCCCATTTTGAAACACACGACCCCGTTTCGAAACACTCTTGAAATAGAAAGAGTCGTTGCAACACCCGTATCGAAAACATCCTTGGCCATATCGAAACGCCCGTATCAAAACGCTAGACACCGTATCGAAACGACATGCATTTAAAAGGTAGCTGGGAAATAGTTGTTGGGGGTTTTATGGCCGTTGAGGTCAAGCCACATAGGCGTATCGAAACGGCAGAGGCCGTATCGAAACGCTATGCAAAAACTCACCCAGATAAAGCTTGTTTCGAAACCCGTTTCGAAACACTTTGACACTGTAAAGACCCGTATCGAAACACCTAGGGGTGTCTCGAAACACCTGGATGGTTTTGTCGGATTTGACTTTGAAAACACTTAAAACCCTTTTTGAAATATCCCCTAAACATAGTTTCAAGATGTTTGGACTTTAGAAATGGTTTTGAATTCTTTTTAACTTTGTCCAAAACATTTTTCAATTATTATATCAAAACATTAGTTCTACAATCTCCCCCTTTTTGATATAATAAAACCACCTTGAATTTTTTTTTGGGATTCTCCCCCTTTAATTTTAAAAATGTGAATAAGAGATGAAAATTTTAAAATAAAGTAAAGCTCCCCCTTATTCATTTGAAAATGCAATTTTTCAAATCAAATTCTCCCCTTTTTGTTATATCAAAAGGAATTCAAAAGACATTAAGTTCAAAATAACTTAGGAGGTTTGAAAAGATGACAAAAGTTTAGAATTTTGGTTTTAAAATGGCTCCCCCTTACTCAAAGCAACATTAAAGATGTTAGTCCAACATATATGATTATCTAATTGAAATTAAAAAAATAAATCAAATAAAAGCAAGAACAACTAGATTTTTTTACCACACTTGAACACAAGGGAGGATGTGAAGCCTTCCTTATTCAAGTGTCTTTCTTTGTGTGCATGGAGCTCCCCCTCAATGTTTGACTTGTTGATCACTCTCCATCACACATAGTAAAAGACAATCAAGTAATTTTTGGTATCCAAATTGCTTTGGATCCATAGACGTTAGTAGCACAAAATTTTGTCCCCTTTGGAATTTATTTTTCAATTTCATCATTTTTAGTTGAAGTACTTAGTCCTTTTGGGACCCAAATACTTCTAAAACATTTATCATTCACAAATCTAGGGGCACTAGATTGTCTTACATAAAAGTTTGATTTTCAAAATTTATTTTTCTTTTCAAGCTCTTTGGAAATCAAATATTTTTCTTCTTGAACTTTATGAAGCAAATTTTGTAAATCAAAATATTTTTGTTCAAACTCTTCGATTTTTGCTTCAAGTTCAAGTTTGGTTTTAGAAATCAAATCATTTTGAATTTTCAACTTTGAAATTATTTTATTGTTTTTCAAAATGTGATTTTTAAACTCTAAAACCAAATCATTATAGACATCTTGTAATTCATCAAAAGAGTATGAACATGAAGTAGATGAATTAGAAGTTCTTCTTGAATCTTCTTTGATGGCCATAAGGCAAAGGTTGGCTTGTTCATCGTCGGTGGAGTCTTCATCACTCCAAGTAGCCACATATGCCTTCTTCTTATGACTTGAAGTGCTTGCCCTCTTCTTTTTCATGGATTCTCGTTCAAGCTCTTTCAAGGCTTTCTTCAAGTACGGGGCACACTTCTTGAAGAGATGAACTATCTCTTCTTCTTCATCCTTCTCCTCACTTGAATCTACATGATGGCATGTGGAGGATTTGAGAGCAATGGCATTTGTGTTGATGTCAAGACCTTTGAGCTTCTTCTCCCTCATAGCTCTAATTTCTTCCCTCTTCTTCACATCTTCTTTGTTTTTTTTCATTATTTGATGAGTGAGAAGTGACTCTATGAGTTCATCAAGCTTCAAGGTTTTCAAATTCTTAGCTTCAATGATGGCGGTCCTTTTTTAGTCCCATGACTCGAGAAGGGAGTAGATGAGCTTTCGGACAAGCTTCTATTTCGGGATGGCTTCTCCATAACCTTTGAGTCCATTTGGTGATAGTGGATAACCTATCAAAAATCTTCTCGATGTTCTCTTCTAGACCCATCTTGAAGTTTTCATATGCTAAGGTGAGGAGCCCGATCTTGGTCTCCTTTACTTCGTTGGTTCCCTCATATGTGACTTCAAGCTTGTCCCATACCTCCTTGGCACTCTCACAAGAAGACATCTTCTCATAGATGTTGGGGCCAAAAGCACAAAATAAGATGTGCAAGGCTTTGCAATTAAGCTCAATCTTCTTGTGATCTTCGGCACTCTAATCCGCCTTGCTTTGTTGAGGCACGAATGGACCCATCTTCAACTATGTCTCAAAGCTTGTAGTCCTTTGACTTTATGAAGAACTTCATCCTCGTCTTCCAATGGGCATAGTGAGTTTCGTCAAAGAATGGAGGTTTATCGATGGATTGCACCATTGAGCCGGTTGTTTGAAATGATGATCGAGCTTGTCGGATCTTCTCAATAGGACGTTAATCCTCTTTAATTGAGCCAAGCTCTGATACCAATTGTTGGGATGTTTGGTGCTCGATTCCTTCAACCGTTCTTGCTCGCCAAGTGGTGGAGAAGTGGGATTTTGGATGATAGAGGTGTGGAAGCTAAAAATGATAAAGACAAGATGATTTATAGTGGTTCAACCTTCTAACCAAGGTCTACATCCACTACCTTAGCTTTTCACTAAGGATTTTCAATCAATCCACTATTGATTCGTCCCCTTTTTTAGGCTTAGGAGGAAACTCTTACAAATCGATCAAGCTTTCTATCCAAAGCCTTGATCAAACCCTCTTCACAAAGAGATAAAAATACACAAACTCAAATCCCTCTAATAGGTATTTGTTTTCACAATAAAGCTCTCACCCAATCCCAAAACACTTGAGCAAATCTAACAATTTTGGTCCACTAGTGTTTGTCTATACAATAAATTGACACTTAAGCACTAAGACAATTTCTTGATCATATGTTGTATTACAATTGAAGCATTGACCATTACTAGATGCTTGGAGGTCCCTTTTATACTCATCTTTGAGTTTGTAGTCGTTATTAGTCGTTGGGGTTGAATTGAAGCCGTTGGAGACTTTGTTTCCCACCATAAATGTAGTTCTGCAGCTCCCCGTTTTGAAACACTCGACCCCGTTTCGAAACACTCTTGAAATAGAAAGAGTCGTTGCAGCACCCGTATCGAAACGTCCTTGGCCGTATCGAAACGCTAGATATTGTATCGAAACGCCCTGCATTTAAAAGGTAGTTGGGAAATAGTCGTTGAAGGTTTTATGACCGTTGATGTCAAGCCACATAGGCGTATCGAAATGACAGCGGCCGTATCGAAACGCTATACAAAAATCTCACCCAGATAAAGCCCGTTTCGAAACTCGTTTCGAAACACTTTGACATTGTAAAGACTTATATCAAAACACATAGGGGTGTTTTGAAACACCTGGATGGTTTTGTCGGATTTGACTTTGAAAACACTTAAAACCCTTTTTGAAATATCCCCTAAACATAGTTTCAAGATGTTTGGACTTTAAAAATGATTTTGAATTCTTTTTAACTTTGTCCAAAACATTTTTTAATTATTATATCAAAACATTAGTTCTACACTTTTTGTTTGCTATAAAATGTTCTTTAAAACGTATAATACAAGCCTCGAGACACGATATTATTTTTCGCTTGAAGCCTTGAATTTTTGAAAGATAATCAATTAAGCCCTTACATTTGATCTGCACCCAATTAAACCCCTAAACTAATAAATTAAACCAATTAAGCCCTTTGACCAGTTTTGACCATCAAATTTTGATAGTTTCTTTCTTGAGATATTATTGTCACGTGACACACTATAGTTCTATCAAGTGACATTTACATATTTTTCAGAAAACTATTTTTTATAATTTTATAAGTTTTTTTATAATTTTTAAAACTTTTAAAGAATTTTCTAAATAAAATAAAAAAAATCTGAAAATGTCAAGTGAGAACACTGTAACATGACTTGTTGAATCAACTGGTATAACAAGAACTGTTAAATTTAACTGTCAACGTTGGTCAAATGAGTAAAATGTTTTGATGTAACACCTCTTACTCATCATGAATGATCATACAGATAAGAAATGTCACAATCTAACTAAGAAACAATTTCTCAACTCATCTTGAATCAATTTCAATATGTCCCTTCTCTTTCGTATTAGCGACCAAAATGCATTGATTATAAGCATTAAGGGCTAATTCAATACATAACTCATGTTTATACATAATCAAAAATCATTCAACATGCATTTTAATCTTCTACATTCACTTTTTTATAACATTTTTAGCCTAGTTTCTAACTAATTTGCCATTTAAGCTTATAAAGAGTACCAAACTCTTACAATACGCTTTACTAACACCATGAACCTGCTTTATTCGTCAAACTTATAAAGGATTCACCTTATAACATGAATGCATATCACATTGAGGATTCTATATGCATAATATAATTACGTTGAAACCCGTGTAATCATATCATGCATTCACGGTTCTTTACCTCTATACAATGCATCATATATGATATACCATATGGTTCACATAGAATCCACGACGGAGGTACATTGCTAATGGGATGGGCCGTTGCCCACCCGGTAGGGAAAATTCTTTTTCTTTACCTTTGATTATTTATTTATTTATTTTAAAAAATTTAAATAATTATGAATTTGCCTCCTACCTTTTAAAATTTATGTTTTGCCCCCTACCCCTAAATCCTGGCTCCAGAGGCGGATCTTTGCTGGAGCCAGAGGGGCCAGAGCCCCCAAGAATATTCTAGATAATTAATATTAAGTCTTTCAATTTTTATTTTTTTTAATTTGGCCCTCAAAAATTTCAAAATTTTCATTAAATTTTAATTTTTCATGAATATTTTTAATTAAATTCTTTTTAATTTTTAAACAATTTCTCATATAATCTCAAAGTTTTAAAAAATTTCAAATCTGCCCCATCAACTTGTTTTGTCAAGATCCGCCATTACGTATAACATGCCATTACATCATACACATCAAATATGAACATTACTACACAACATGAATCAAAAGGGGCTTTGGGTATGTGTGACGGTATTTGGCATTTGGGAGGATACTCATGGAGACAGACAATGCTGGAAATATGGGCTGTAGGGGTCGTAGTAATTAGGGGTGTGCAAAAATATCCGATCCGAACGATCCGATCCGTTTATCCGGTGATCCGATCCGAATTTTAGGATACCCGATCCGATTTTTTTTCCGGATAATTCAGATCGGATATCCGGTAAAAAAATCGGATATTCGGATCGGATACGGATCATGAAAATATTAATTTCGGATTATCCGAATATCCGAAAAAATAAATGGGCCATTAGCCCTAGGCCCCTATCTGAGTATCTGTGATGGGAAACTTTTCTAAATCACAGCCATTAGCCCTTTTCACGAGAATTTTCTTCCAAAACATATCTTCCCCTTTCGTCAGTTCTCAAAAACTTGCCCTAGCCTCAAGCCCTCAACCTTCATCTCTCACTCTGATCTACTCCACTCTTCTTATTTTTTATCTGCGATTGTATCGTTGTTGTCTAGTTTATCCGGTGGACTTCATTTTCCCTTAAGTTCTGAGTATCTGTGATTTTTTATCATTTCTCAAGTTTTGGTGAAGCATTGCCCGACGCTCGTGCTGTGCCTGTAAGTATCCATATCTTGCCCCTACCTCATTTCCCCTGTCTTTTAATTATATGCTTGTTTCTCTTTGCACTTTATTTGATTTTCATATTATAGTAGATTAGAGATGCTAGGTTTGATAAACTTGAATTAATAAACTGTTAATTAAATTAAATTGAGTTCGAAAACTTGAAATTTTGGTGTTTGGGACCAACTTACATCACGTTTCTTTGTCAAAAAGTATATCACTATTAATTGAATTTGATTTTGATGCCGGCAGCAGTCAATAATTAAAAAAAAAACATATCATTGTTAATTGAATTTGGGTTTCATATTATGGTAGATTAGAGATTCTTTTTTTCCCTTCACAGTGAGGTTAATTGAATTGAAAAAAAGCATATATTGAAAAAATCTTGTTGCTTGCTTTGATTGCATATCACTGTTAATTAAATTTGGTTTTTATATTATGTAGATTAGAGGTGCTTTGATTGCTGCTGCACCGAATTTGTTAACATTTTTATTTTTATTTGTTACAATTTGTTTGAATGAAAATTTGCTCACAGACATATATATTAATGTCTTCATTTATTTCTGATCACATTGACAGAAAATCAAACATCATCTTCCGTGAGAAGTCTCGATCTATGGCGAACCAAAATCCACACCAAACTCCACTCCAATCTCGGGTAAGTTCACTGTAATTTATAACACTACACCAATCAACTTACTGATTCTTCTGCTTCTTTTGTCCTCTAGTTATAGACTTATAGGAAATAATGGACTTCTTTATTCATTTCTGTTGGTTTGGTTTGGCATTTAATTTCTGTGCAAAAAGAAACAAACAAAGTCGATTCATTTAGAATTTAAATTCCAATGGAAACCAGTATTTATTTTCTTTCCTTGTCAAGTCTTAAACAAAGGGTTTCTACATCAAAGCATTTTTTTATTTAATTAGTTTATGGATAATATTTCATGCCTTAATTTTATTTATTTAAATTTGTTATTTTATTGTTATAAATCTGTTTTTTTAGCCATAAATCTGTTTTAGCCATAAATCTGTTTTTTACAGCTTTATAAATCTGTTTTTTACAGCTTTATAAATCTTTTTAACCATAAAAGAATATAATTTTTTTTGCTTTGCATAAAAGAACCTGATATTTTAATTACTTTTCATAAATAAAACTGATTTTTTTGCTTGCTTACAGAATATTTCATCGTCTCTTGATGAAAATGAAGACAATGATTCTGTATTTGTTGATTCGATGATGGAAGATTCTGAAAAGGAAGAAAGACAAACAACTAAAAAGAGAAAAAAGGAGAAGAAAAGTCGAGCAACAACAACCAATGAGAAAAAGAAGAGGAGATCCAAGTGGTGGGCTCATTTCACAGATAATGAGGAGGATCCCGATTTTGCTTCTTGTAAGTATTGTCAACAACTTATTGGTTGTCAAACTAAAAATGGCACTACTCCCTTAGAAAATCACATTACTAGGTGCAAAAAATATCCCCCAAATTTAGATAAGAAGCAAAAGTTGATTGATTTTGAGACTAAAACACTAGTAATTGAAGATGGAACTACTAAAACAGTTAGTGTTCCAAAATTATGGGAATTTGATCCAGACATTTGTAGGAAGAAGCTTGCTAAAATGCTTATTGTGGATGAATTACCTTTTGCTTTTGTTGAACGTGAAGGCTTCATTGAATTCTGTCAAGCATTAAATCCCCTCTTTAGTGTTCCTTCTCGTACCACTGCTACTAGAGATTGTTATGCTCTCTTCATCGAACAAAGAAATCAGTTAAAAAATTCTTTTCAGAGCTTGAATTCTAGGGTTTCTTTAACAACAGACACTTGGACATCAGGTCAAAATTTAAGCTATATGTGTTTGACTGCTCATTTTATTGATGATGATTGGAATTTACATAAAAGAATAATCAACTTTTGTCCGATTGCTGGTCATTCCGGGTAACTTATTGGTAGAGCAGTTGAAAAATGCTTGAATGAATGGGGATTGAAGAACATTATGACTGTGACTGTAGACAATGCTAGCTCTAATGATTTGGCAGTTGATTACTTGAGAAGAAGACTTAACATTTGGGAGTCTAGTTTATTGGGGGGTAAATATTTGCATATGAGATGTGCATCTCATATTTTGAATTTGATCGTACGAGAGGGTTTGAAAGAACTTGATCTATCGATTATGAAAGTTCGGGCTCTTGTGAGGTATGTTAGGTCTTCTCCTGCTAGGCTTCAAAAGTTTAAAACTTGTATAGAAGAGGAGAAAGAGCATAGCAAAAGTCTTGTTGTTTTGGATGTTGAGACAAGATGGAATTCGACGTTTTTAATGCTTGAGTCTGCTATTAAATTTAAAAAGGCATTTGCTAGTTTATACATGAAAGATTCTTCTTGTTTTAAGGAACTTAGAAAGCTTGGTGGCGGTCCTAATGAAGATGACTGGATGAGGGTGAGCAGCTTTTTACCTTTCTTGAGTGTTTTTTATGATGCAACATTGAGGTTATCTGGTTCTCGTTATGTCACTTGCAACTCATATGCGCATGAGATTTATGGGACTAGATTCATGATTTCAAATAACATAAATGATGATGATGAAGGTGTTAAGAAAATGGCAGCCCAAATGATGTCTAAATATGACAAATACTATGGAAACATTGATAATATCAATGTTTTTATGTTTGTGGCTGTGATCCTCGACCCTAGGCACAAGTTGAATTATGTTGAATGGATTGTGCGAGATTCTTATGATGAAACAAAAGCCAATCTTTTGTGTCTCAACATTAAGATGGTTTTGCAATCTTTGTTTGACTCATATACTTCCTCAATGCCTTGTTCAAAGACAAGTGGCACTTCTTCCTCCACTTCTACTTCTTTCTCCACTTTCACTCAAAGTGGGACTCAAAGTGGGCGTAAAGTTGACCTTCAACAACTCATGGCTTCAAAATATCAAAGGGATATGGGTTGTTCATTAACTAATGCCAACAAAAGTGAGTTGGAGAAGTATATAGAAGATGCTTGTGAACCGCATGTTTCAAGTTTTGAAATCTTGCAATGGTGGAGAGATCAAGCAAAGAGATACCCCATTCTTTATAAGATGGCTAAAGATGTGCTTGTCATACCCATTTCAACCGTAGCTTCCGAGTCGGCTTTTAGTACGGGAGGTCGCGTTCTTGATTCTTTTCGTACTTCATTGACTCCAAAAATGGTTGAAGCACTTGTTTGCACTCAAGATTGGTTACGCACTTCTCGGTCACCTCTTATAATAGAAGAAAATTTACTTGCCTTGGAAGAATTGGAAGAAGGTTAGTTTAGTTTTAATTGTTTTATTTTTTGTTTATTTAATATTTAATCATAAATGTTTGTTTTAACTTTATTTTAATTTATTGTGTTGTAGGCATGAAGAATCTAACTTTGGAGCAACCGGACATCATAATTGATGAAACAATCAATACTTTAGATGATTTCTAAAGTTTGGACCTTAGAACTTTAAAGTAATTGGTGGTCTTACTATTTGTCATTTTGTGTTGTTGAAACTCTTTTAGACTTGATGTTTATTTTGAATCTCTTGTAGGTAGATTTTTAGTAACTAGTATGTTTATTTTGAACATTTTGAACATTGGACTTAAGAATTGTTATTTTGTGTTGTGTGTTTATTTTGGTGGTCTTACTAGTATATTTATTTTGTGTTGTATGTTCATTTGTTACTGCTGCTAGTTTGTGTTTGTTTTAAAATTGGCAGCAACCAACATCATTTGCTACTGTATACTTTAGGAATCTTGAAACTTGTTTTAATATTGTAAGTTTATTTTGTGTTTGTTATTTTGTATGTTTATGTTGAGACTTTTTTAGACTTGATGTTTATTTTAAATCTATTGCTTATTTTAAACTTGTTTAATTGTTTAATTTAAGATTCTTGAAACTTTTTAATTTTATATCAGAATATTTTTTAGATATTTTTTTTAAAAGAAATAAGATTAATTCTAGGTAAAATAAGTAATCTGTTCGGATCGGATATTCGGATACCCGATCCGAAAATTCGGATATCCGATTTTTTTGGATCGGATACGGATCACAACTTTAGGTATCCGAAATTTCGGATATCCAAATTTTCGGATCGGATCCGATATCCGAATTTGCACACCCCTAGTAGTAATGGTAATATTGAGTCATACTCTAGTTCGTTTTGAAGGCTAGACGTGATGGCTTCATGCTTACCGCACCAATTATTGCTGCACGGTGAAGGACTGGAGGTAGTGGACATAGATGGATAGGTTTTGTGAGAATGATTGCATGCGAAAAAGACAAGTTTAAAAACAATCGAGAGTTAAGTGTTTCTTAATGTCTAGTCTAGTTGTCCCTCTGAGTATTTAAGGCGTCATGTGTTATGTGGGATTGGTCGAGAATCGGGTTTGACCCGACTCATATAAATATCCATAACGCTAAGTGGGAAGAGTTGTTAACTTGAAGAATGAGAGAAATAACTTTAAAACAAAAGGCTTTGGGGACAGTAGCAAAGCAGATGCTTCTAAGAAATGAGGCATTTCTAGACTCCTTTTCCCTCCAACCATAATATTCTTTTGTTTATCACATACTTTCTCGTTTTCTTATTGACCGTTGGATGGACATCAAAGGCTTTGGTATGTTGGGAGATGTCGTTTTAACTAATTTTTCTAATAAATAGAAACGGTTGACTTGAAGCACAGTTGGTGTCAAAAAAGTCGTTACATCATAACTGGGTTACTACGTGGCTCTTACTCTGCTCTTTCCACCACCATTCCAGGAACCTTCTTTTTATTATTATTTAATTTAGAAACTTTCCATGTATTTAAACACCCTTGCAACATCGTTTTAAGACCATGACATATTCCCAAACCCTAAACCCATTATTCCCCCCATCTCTCCATGTTATGATCTCTTAGTTTTGTCCTTAAATCTTTGTGAATCAACATAGAGTTCACGTGGAAAATGGCGGGTAAACGGTGTCTTACTGAATCTTGTTCCGACACAGAAGAGCCAAACGAGAAACGGATGAGACCTAAACCTTCTTTTGCTTCGTAAGGTTTCAAACTTTTCTTCAAGAATTATTTATTTCTTCGTTCAAATCCAATAGTCCTTTTGTTCCCATATATGGATTAGGTTTTAGAACCATTTCCTCATCTTTTTTTATATAATTTTCTCTTCAAATGGTGCAATTTTAGCTTTTACCAATAATGTGGAACTCATGTTTTATCAATCATAATCTTATTTCTCTTCTTATTAACAGAGTAATTGGGCAAGCTGTTATGGTGAATTGCTTGTACACAGCCTTGGAACCAGTCCTCAGAAGAGTGGTATGCAAAAACTATACTTCATAATGCAATTCTCATTTAAAGGACAATTAACATAATTCATTGTTTAAAATTATCATTTTATGCAATGTTAATCAATCTTAATCCATTAAGCTCTCATATATAATTTCAATCTTATTAAAATGATGGGTTATTACAACACCTCAACTTTTTCGTACATAAAAGTAAAAAAAAAAAAAAAGATGTTTCACTTTCATGCATAAAAAGATGAAATGTTTTGTTTTATTTTCTGATTAACGAACACTTATCAACACGTTTTCAGGTGACCGAAGAAGTGGAACGCAGTCTTCGACACCGGCTCCGTTCCTTCAGCCGGTCTCCATCACTTCGAATTCAAGCAGCGGAACCGTCAACCCTTAAACTAATATTCCCTAAAGGCCTTTCCTTACCGATCTTCACCGGAAGCAAGGTCATGGATGAAGAAAGCAACCAGCTTCAAGTGGCTTTGGTTGATACTAGAGGTGACCAAATGGCTCCGGTGCGTCTCCCGAACCCAATTAAGGTTGACATAGTCGTTCTCGATGGGGACTTTCAATCGGGGGAACGCGACAGTTGGACTAGTGAAGAATTCGATAGAAGCATTGTGCGGGAGAGAACTGGGAAACGGCCTTTGCTTACCGGAGAGTTAACCGTCATAATGAGGGATGGGGTTGCTTCGATCGGAGATATCGAGTTTACCGATAACTCGAGCTGGATTAGGTGTCGAAAATTCAGAATTGGCGCGAAAGTTGCACAAGGGAGTTTCCAAGGTATTCGCATTCGTGAGGCCATGACCGAAGCCTTTGTTGTCAAAGACCATCGCGGCGAATGTAAGTATTCATTCTTCTATTTACTCAATTATGGTTAAGCTAAATCAAATATTTTAACAATCCTTTCTTAATTAGGGTAATATCTGTTTAAATTAGGCTTATGTATTTTGACATTTCTTAAGTAAATATGTTAAGTAGCTTAAGATATTCGACTTAATAAGAAACCATCTTAATTTTTAATTATCAACAAGGCGATTGAAATGATCATAGAATAATATTTTCCATAAAAGGTTTTTGTTTACATTTCCATCCTTGTGTTACTTGCTGTTGTACTTTGCATCTGACCCTTAGCTAGGATTAAGATGTCGTAATATATTGTCAATTTGTTGTTTTAAAACATTTTTATACTCCGTTGAATAGAATTTGTGACAAATACCAATCTTATAATATACCAACCCATTATAGTTAAAATCTTGACCCAGTCAAATCCATCCTGCCTGACAAACCATTTAAGTATCTTTTTTATTTGAAATTGCTGAATTAAATTTGATTTTTTTGGGGCGACGGGTGGGATTATGAATTTAAATTCGAGATTAGATGTCAAGTACTGAATAATGAAGTTCCTTTTGCTATTACACCCATATCAAAATTAATTATTAAGAATATTCATGTCTAAATCCAACAAAAGATACATTTTACTCGTATTATATAGCATTTATTCATAATAATAAAAAAGTTAAGTTTTACAAGAACAACTATAGCTTAATTTAGTATAATAAAGTACTCAACAAATTACTTATCTAGAATATAAAAGATAATACATAAAAAAAAAAAGAATATAAAAGATAATTGGCAAGACATATCATTGAGATATATAGTGGAACTCTGGGTCCATGAGCATCAAACAATTGAGATAAGGGCATTTCCTTTTCATGCTTAATTAAAACCACCATTCAAGTCATTTTCAGTCAACAAAGGGCAGCACTATCTCTACTTTTTCGTCTCAAATACCGAATATACCTTTCATCTCTCTAATTATTTAGGGTGATTTCATGTTTGACAAATTGTCTTTGTTTATTTGTTTGTTTTGTGGAATGAAGTGTACAAGAAACATCATCCACCCATGTTGGGAGATGAAGTATGGCGTCTAGAAAAGATCGGAAAGGATGGGGCATTCCACAAAAAGCTAGCCTCCGAGGGCGTCCGCACTGTCCAGGACTTCTTGAAAATGTCCGTTGTCGATCCGGCAAAGCTTCGAAGGGTGAGTGTTTGCAATCGGATCTAGTTTTTCTTTCTTTCTAAAAAAAGACAACTGAAGTAAATAGTATTTCAATGGTGTATTGAACAGATTTTAGGGCCAGGAATGTCGGAGAAGATGTGGGATGTGACAATCAAACACGCCAAAGCATGTGTTATGGGGAACAAATACTATGTTTCTCGAGGTTCCAATTACAAGATCTTCTTAAACCCCATTTGCCAACTCATGAAAGCAGAGATTAATGGGAGTGTATATCCTATACAAAGCCTTACTAGTATTAACAGAGTATGTCTTATTTAATATAACAAGTGTTGGTTAATCATATGTTTATATGAGCTAATGTATGTCATCTGCAATCTCAGGGATATCTTGAAAATTTGGTGAGACAAGCATATGTGAATTGGTCATCCTTGGAAGAAATAGAAGGAATTTCCAATGAGATTGGCCTGCTCACACAAGGAGAGCACATGTTAGATCAATATCCTAGTCAACAAGATGTGACGGTGAGATCTTTTCAACAAGATGTGTATCTAACAAATGGTCCGACCGAGGGATATAGGCCAAACGTGATGCAAGTAAATGGTAGCAATTGGCAAATAAGTCAAACTTATTTGGACACACAGAACGAAAATGAGATCCGATTGAACATGTTCGAATCGAATTCGAATGAAGATTTGACATCTCCGAGATCCTTCATCACAGGAGGTTAATGGTGAAGTAATGAACTAAACAAGTCCATCAGTGAGATGTTGTGTTCCAGGGACAAGTGTTTAAACAAATAGCTAGCCCAAATGTATTTTGCCTTCCCCTGCTTTTATTTGCAAGTATACTTGTTGCACATAAATAATCACAGTAGAAGGGAAGAGGCATAGTGAAAACTAGTGTTTTTTTACCCTAAAATAGAGCCCTTAGTTTATGTTAAGACCCCTTTTCAAAAGGGATTCGTAGGGTTTAATGAAGGTCGGTAAAGTTTGGTTTTGCTGACCTTTTTGCTCGGTTATGTGACCTAGTGGGATTTTGTACTCTTTACCAATAATTGAGCACACTGTTTTGTCGGTTTCCAACACAAACATGAGCATTCCTTCTTTCTTTCTTTCTTTCTTTTGCTTCTTTTTTTTTTTGCTTTTTTTTTCTTTTTTTTTTTTCCCTCTAACCACCTTTCACTTGAATATTTTGAAGAAGGACAAAAACGCATCTAGGAGAGCAGCTAAGATTGTAAGAGAGCTCCCTAATATGAATGCGAGGCACGTGTATCCCAAACCTTCCTTTTCCCTGAAACCCTTGTCCCTCAGGCGAAGGTTTGACCTGTCCGTTCCGGCCTTCAAGTTCGGACCCTACAAGGGCCAACGTTGCCGACGCAACAGAGGGCGACTCTGGTTGATGATTCGTAACGGAGTGAGGCCGATTTGGTTAACACCGGGGGTAGCCGTTCCCAGGCGTAGTTCAGATCTTGCTACGCCATCGCCGTCTAATGCTTCTTGTCGAAGCTTCGGGGCGAACACCGAGGTTTCCGTCCGGTGGTGGTTCTGGAATAATGAGGTGGACCTGCCTCCGTCCCTCTCCCATCAGATCTGGTTTGTTCGGGACCTTCTCTCCCTCCGACGCCATCTTTCTTTCTGCCCTCGGTGTCGGCTTGTCCCTTCATGCCGGAGCCAGGCCGTCAGTCCGGGGAGGCACAGGGACTGCTGTATGATTTGCGTTTTGTTGGAAACTATCAGGGCCAGTGGGTACTGGTCTTTTTGAGGACAGGCTGGCGGTCTGGCTTCGGTCACCTGAAAAGCACTAGTGAACGGATTCCGGCCCGGCCGACGGATATGTATGATAGGTTGGATTGGTTGTTCTCTAAGTAGCTTTAGAACTAGATCTGAACTAGGAGAGCTGCGTTGGGTCTATTTCTTCGGTCCCCGTTGTGGATCTGGTTTACCGCGACTCCACCAAAGTGGTCCCAGATACCAGCAGGGTTATGGGCTTGTCGAAACAACTATGACAGCTGCCTTGCTCAAGGTGCAGTTTGAAGATAAGGGCATTTTCGTCTTTTCTTTGGTGTGCAACTTTGGATGGAATCTGGGCTGCTTTTATCCTTAGAATGTGTTACGATCGATGTCGATCCGTTTTGTGGTTGATCATGGTTTCTTGTTAAGTATGTCGGTTTTAAGTTTTGTTGTCTGGTCAGTGAAGCCAGATCAGTTAGGGTTACGTATCCATGTGTCTTTGGTGACAAGGCCCAATCCTACTATGGAATTGGGAGCCTGCCTCCGGATGGAGCTCTCTAGACGAACAAAAATTACGTTTTCGCCCTTTCTGATTTGAGGTCGTCTTGTGGCGGGTATTTCCTTTGCCTTGATTGGTGCTAGTTTTGCCTTGTGAGCCTACGTGCCCCAGTCTCGGATAGGCTCTTTGCCTCCGATGTTTTGTATTCCCTCTACATTGCTCGGCTTTGCATGGATACCGAGTCCTGCCGCCTGACTGCCTCTTGGTTTATGTCTGATGCTATCTCTTTGTTTCTTGCACGTCACATGCATGGGGTCGGGCCCCTCCTATCTTAATCGAATTTAGTTTCCCTTTTGATAAAAAAAAACACAAACATGAGCATTCGGCCTAGCATGTGCTTGGACAGCTGACACTCGAGGTTGTTTTAAAAAATGTTTCTACTCCTTAGATTCATAGCCTCTCTGATGGGGGCCTTTCAAGTAGGGCGGTTCAATGTTAAGTTAAAACTGAATTAGCTAATCAGATTAAAATTTATTTTGGTTAATCGGTTGATTAACAATTAATTTTAAAATTCAATTAATAGTTAATTCTGTTTAAAATCGATTAATTAATTAATTTAACTAAAATTTTAATATATAACTAATATATTTTTATTTTAAGCCTAAATCCTAACAATAATTGTTGAGTTTTTTGGTGCTCGATTCCTTCAACCGTTCTTGCTCGCCAAGAGGTGGAGAAGTGAAATTTTGGGTGAAAGAGGTGTGGAAGCTAAATAGAATAAAGACAAGATGATTTATAGTGGTTCAACCTTCTAACCAAGGTCTACATTCACTACCTTAGCTTCCCACTAAGGATTTCCAATCAATTCACTATTTATTCTTCCCCTTTTCTAGGCTTAGGAGTAAACTCTTACAAACCGATCAAGCTTTCTACCCAAAGCCTTGATCAAACCCTCTTTACAAAGAGATAAAAATAAGCAAACTCAAATCCCTCTAATAGGTTTTTGTTTGTACAATTAAGCTCTCACCCAATCCTAAACACTTGAGCAAATCTAACAATTTTGGCTCACTAGTGTTTGTCTATACAAAGAATTGACACTTAAGCACTAAGACACATTTTGATCATATGTTGGATTACAATTGAAACATTAACCATTACTAGATGCTTGGGGTCCCTTTTATACTCCTTAATGAGTTTGTAGCCGTTACTAGCCGTTGGAGACTTCATTTCCCACCATAAATGCAGTTCTGCAGCTCCCCGTTTCGAAACGCTCGACCCCGTTTCAAAACACTCTTGAAATAGAAAGAGTCGTTGCAGCACCCGTATCGAAACGGCCTTGGTCGTATCGAAACGGCGTATCGAAACACTTGTTCTCGTATCGAAACGCTCTGCATTTAAAAGGTAGTTGGGAAATACCCGTTGGAGGTTTATAACCGTTGAGGTCAATGCCACATAGGCGTATCGAAACGGCAAAGGCCGTATCGAAATGCTATGCAAAAATCTCACCCAGATTAAAGCCCGTATCGAAACGTCTGGATGGTTTTGTTGAATTTGGCTTTGAAAACACTTAAAACCATTTTGAAATATCCATAAATATAATTTTAAGTTGTTTGGACTTAGAAATAGTTTTGAATTCTTTTTAACTTTGTCCAAAACTTTTTTCAATTATTATATCAAAACATTAGTTCTACAATAACCCATAATCTTTAAATCAAATATTTATATTTTAATTTCAACCCAAAAAGAAAGAAAAATAAAATCTAAAAATAAAAATATCCCACAAAAAATATATTTTAATTTATTTCTACTTAAATTGCTATTTTAAATCAAACCTAAAATACTTACCAAAAAGTCCGGTTTATTCGAAAACTAACCGAATTAAACGAATTTAATTCGGTTCGATCAATGATTTTAAAAAAAAAATCTATTCAGTTAATAATTAAAAATTTTAAGAATTCACTTAATTCTGCTTTAAGTAAATTAGTTCGGTTAATAACCGAATTAACCGTTTGAGCACTCCTACTTTTAATCAGTTTTCTCCACTGCTTCCCTTCAAATATATGTTACGTTTTAATATAAAAATATTTTGGGTAATAAATTTTAATGTTATAAAAATAAATTTAAATAATTTATTTTAAAAACATATAAATTTAATAAATTTTAGCTATTATTTTGTTTTTTATCAAAAATTTAACTACTATTAAATATTAATATAAATATGATTTTAATAATTTGTTTCTTATAATATATATATGCTCATTTATATATAATGTCTTTTTTAGTAATATACATGTCTGTGTTACGGTTTATGTTTGGAGTGCGAAGTTGACCGTTCTAAGTCTAATAATATTGACTCTAAAATTCGAACTCGCATCATTTCTTAAGGAGTATAATGTGCCTTACTAATGCACCCGGCATTTGTTGGTTTATATATAAGGTCTTTAATAGTTATTTTCTACGCTGTTATCAGGGCCGTCTTGGATATTTTCGGGGCCCTGAGCGAAAACTCAAAATTTTGAAATTTAAAATTTTTTAAGCATAAATTATATTTTCGTTTATTTATTTTTTAAAAAAATTTGAATTAAATTTATTCATTTATTTTTTTAAGAGAATTTGAATATTGCTTGAATTGAATATTTCCCATGTAGAAGCCGTAGAAAGTAGAAACACTAAGAGCATGAGTGATGGAGTCACTTAAATAAAGTGGGCCCCATATAATTTTAAATTGTCTAAAATATACCCATTTGTTTTAGACGGTTTAGGCAACAAAAAAAAAAGGCAATCTTTTGTCACTTTATGAGGCCCCGTGAAAGTGGGGGCCCTGAGCATCCGCTCAGCCTGCTCCTGCTATGAGCCGGGCCTGGCTGTTATCATTGTGATTGAATCCAAAATCTAATTTTGCTACTACGGTAATTAACTTCACATGTTTTCAGTTTTACTAAAGAATTTGGATTACTTTATAAAATATTTACTAATAAGAATTCTTATAAAATATATTTTAATGTCTTCCATGCCTCTTAAAATTTTATTGTTTTATTTTTACGCATTAATTTTTTTAATATTTTGAGGCGTGATTCATTTATAATCTTCTCACGTTGAATATAATCCAGTATTTCAAAAAAATCCTTATAAAATATATTTCCAAAAATAACCATTTTTTAATTGGATAGTTCTTCTACGCTCGACGAGCTTTGACGAGCACCGATGAGCACCGATAAACTAATTTATAAAAAATTTAAATCCAAAGTACTTAATGCGTAATTATAATTTTTAAAAAAAATTAAAAGTGTAATTTAATTAAAATACAGTTTTTAATTTTAATTTAAACATTATTAATTAAAATAATTTATCCCCAAATCAAAAAATTCTAGGTATTTTTCTTTGAAATTAACCCAATTGTCGTCGTCGCCGCCACCCACCAACGACCGCCGCCGCCCTAGACTTTGGGATGCAAATATATATTGTATAAAAGGGGGGGGGGATTTGTGGTTGTGAGGTGTTGAACCCGTGTCGTCCAATCTTGTGGATAAATGTCCCAATGATCAGAGCCAATGCCATTCTTAGTTTAAATCTATCTCGGATTGGTTTTGAATTTATACCCGTTGGGCATATGCAAAATAATAAAATTGTTTTGACTCTTCAGCTACCCCTGAGTGTTGTCGGTTCGTTGGTGTGAGAACCCAGAAGGTTCTAATCTCCCTCAGCCACCTCTCTCGCTGCCGTCTACCTCTCCCACCGCCGCGCCGTGTCGCGCACCGCCATCGTTAAACGAATTGCCTCCTCACCCCGATCAAAAGCCCCTTAACCACTCTCACAATCGTTGCCCCAATCGCCGAAAATCAAAGATTTCAGGTTCGTCTAACCTAAAGTTTTCGCACCTTCGTTCCTCGTTGTTTTCGGCCACCTTAGGCACCGGTTCGTGAAGTGGTGGCCGCCATCGTCATCTCAAGGTTACGACGAACAAAACTCTGTCGGGGATCGTCCGATCGTCGTCGTTTGAGGCCTCGCCGGAGCTTCGTCGCTCTTAAGCCTTTTTACTCCGAATTGGTTAGTTCAGTAAGCTATCCGACTCGATTTTGGATTGATTAAGAATATAGATAAAATTTTGAGGTGATGTTTGCATTTTAGGAAGTTTTCTAATCATCTAGGGACGCGCGTGGGCTTCACGCGTCGTCTGGGGCGATTTTATGGCTGCCATGGACGGTGGCCTTTGAACCGGCAGCCCACCCGTTGGTCGGTCCACCTAAACCGGTCCAGCATAAACCAGTTTGGCCCAGTGGTAAACCCAGCCCAATGACCGACCCGAGTTGACCCGAACTCGACCCGAGTTTGACCCGTTGATCGAGTCAACCCAGTGAGTTAACCCGGTCAACTAGTAACGTTAGCATGACGTCAGCGTTGACTTTGACAAAAAAGTCAATTTTTCCCGAAAACTATTGTTTTATGTTTTTTGACGTCCTGAGTCCGATTTTGATGCTCGTTTTGTGAAATTCTAACCCGAAAGTCTCCGAATTGGACCTTAAACTCGAGTCCGCTTATGTATTTTAATAATCAATTATGAGCAATGTGAATAAGGACTGAATTTGGAATTTGTGTGATTGAAGGTATTCGTAGTTTCTTGTATTCGAGATGTTGAGGACGTCGCATTCGGGTTCGAAAGTGATCGAACGGAGTATCATGGTTGACCGATGTAGCAAGTATTAAAGGTCACTACTACCTCTAGTATGCTTTATGAACATGTTGGTATTCGGTTAATGCATGCATAAATATGATGAGGAGTGTTGTTAACTCTGCTTAAGTTAAACCAAATATGAAATTGATTATGATAACCTAGAAAAGATTGAAATGTTCGAATGAAAAAATTAATAAATGTAAGGATCTGGAGTTCAATAAATTAATTAATAAGACGACTAATCTCTAAATCTGATTATTAATGTCAAATGATTAAATGCTAAAAATATTTGGATATGAAATTAAGAAAATGCCCTTAAAGTATGAGAATGACTAAAGCGTTACCGCTAAATAGCCGTCGCTGGTAGGGATGGGCACAGGTCAGGTCGGGCCGGGTTTTTGGCCCACCCGAACCCGACCCGAAAATATTAACCCTAAACTCGAACCCGACCCGATCATATATTTTAAAAACCCGACCCGAAAATAAATACCTTAAACCCGACTCTGACCCGACCTATATAAAAAAATCAATTTTAGGGACTAAATTGTAAATAAATAATTTTAAGAGACTTAATTGTAAAAAATAATAAATTTAAGGACTAAATTGTAAATAAAAAATAAATTTTAAGGACCTAATTATAAAAAAATATATAAAAAAGGGTATTAATACAAATATCCCTAAAAAATTTAGGGAAAAATTACACTATTAGTCTCAGGTCGGGTCGGGTCGGATTTTTTCACCATAAAACCCGAACCCGATCTGACCTCACATACACAAAAACTCGACCCGACCCGAACCTAATTTTTTTAATAGAAATACCCGACCCAATCGGGCCGGGTCGGGTCGGAACCCGTCGGGTCCGGGTTCCGTGCCCATCCCTAGTCGCTGGCCGTATTTTGAAACCCTGGACCCTTTTCATCTTAATTTCCATTTTCCTGAGGTATTAGCGTACGATTTTGTGTTTTAGTTACTGAATTTTTCTGATCCAAAAGTTGTTTTAACTAGTCTAGAATAAGAGTCCTACTTTGTAGATTTTTTGTGCAATTAACTCTAAAATATCCAGAAATTAAGTTTAAAAAAAATCAATTTTAGGAACTAACTATTATTTATCCTAATTTTGGCAGTCGATAACGTAAATAAATTTGTCGTTTATGTTCGATATTTGTTTCAATCTTCCCCACCATCTCAGTATAAAACTTGTTTTACTCTTTTTTTTTTCTGACCAAAAATTTCATGTGGGTTCTTTTGGGTAAAGAAGAATGAAATCAATGGATTTTAGCTGTCTTCATTTGGGAAGTTTTCGGTTATCTACTTGTTCCAAAATCAAGGTTGACAATTTGGAATTCTAAGCTATGTTTTTTTCCCAGGTTGCCATCTTATATTTTTATCTAATTTTTCTAATTGAAAAGGCTGGAATTTTTGTTTTTCAGGTACAAAGAAATGAAGTGACTTTTTCATTGGTTTCTGGGTTTTCAATTTGCAGAACTCCTTGTGTTAAATGTTCCCAGAAGATGGGTGAACAATCACTGAGCATTTCCAGAGCTGTTGAGAAGTAGGTGTCATGTAAAAATTCGAAATCAATATATCAAAATATTGAGTATTAATCTTTAATTTAGACTCCCAAAGTTATAAAATTTTCGAGTTTGCAGGAATCCAGTGAAGAAGGTAGGGAAGAATGAGCATCACTTGTGGAAGAAAAGAGATTCGGCTGGCTCTGGAGAAAAGGCACTCAATCTTGTTAGAATTGTAAGTTTAATTTGCCCTTTTTCTCAACATCGAGTACTGTTTTTAGCTATACTATCTATTGTAATGTTTGAAGATAAAGTTATGCACTGATTCTATATGTAAAATGAGCAGATTTCTCAACTTCCCAATGAAAAGGAGATTGTTTATGGAGCATTGGACAAATGGGTGGCTTGGGAGACAGAGTTTCCATTGATTGCAGCTGCCAAGGCTTTACGAACTTTGAGGAAGAGGAGCCAATGGCTGCGTGTTATTCAAGTATGTTGATATTATTGCTTTGTGTTTTTCAGCTTCTGAAGTGGTGTCATTGATGTAGGGAAGCTTTGTTTGTTCAATAATTTTCCACTTCCTTCTAGTTTGTTTGGTGGTTCAAACTTCAAAGCTAAAAATGTGGAGTCTTTGCTATAGATATTTAGGTATTGTTCTTGTATATATTAAGGCTGAATGATCATTTAATGTGCTTCTACTTATTCAACATGTTAGTTCAAGATGCTATAATTTAAAGTTGTATTGCTGCTTCGGTTATGTTCGGTAATGGCTCGCTGATAATCAGGTGGCAAAGTGGATGTTGAGCAAAGGCCAAGGAGCTACGATGGGAACATATGACACCCTTCTACTTGCATTTGATATGGATAACAGAGTGGATGAGGCTGAATCATTGTGGAACATGATTTTGCATACACGCACCCGTTCTATCTCAAAGCAATTGTTTTCTAGGATGATCTCTTTATTTGATCATCATGACATGCAGGATAAGATAATAGAGGTATGCCATACAAAATCAGTTCTGCTGTTTGTATTTGAGAATTCATACCAAATGAAGCAAAACTATGTTGGTTCTAAGTTATTAGCTTTCATTTCAAAGGTATTTGCAGACATGGAGGAGTTACGTGTCAGACCAGATGAAAACACAGTCAGGAAAGTAGCCCATGCTTTTAAGAAACTTGGCCAAGAAGACAAGCAGAAGTTGGTTCTTAGACGATACATGAGTAAATGGAAGTTCATCCACTTTAATGGTGAACGGGTTAGAGTCAAAAGATATACATCAGATGAAGATTGACGTTCAAGTGAGCGAATGACATTCTCTTGGCGTCAATGACATAATTCAAGTTTGTGTCTACTCTGTTGGACCTTGCCAATCAGGAATGTGGAACTATGGTTGCAGCAACAAGGCATCTTATTCGCTTCCCTTGAGATAGGCAACACAAACTTGAATATTATTTGAATGGGTCATCCTTTCTGGTGGGTTGTTCCTTGTATATAACCATGGCATTGGGGATTCCTGATTATTTTTCTATAATAAAAACCCCCATGGATTTGGGTACAATTAAGTCCAAGCTAGCAAAGAATATTTATATTGGCACTGATGAATTTGTGGCTGATATTAGACTAACGTTTGCTAATGCAGTGCTATATAATCCCTCATCCAATAATGTTCATAAAATGGGCGAAGAAATGAAAGATTTTTTTGAGGCTAGATGGATATCATTGGAGTAGAAATGTAATGAAAAAAATCTTAAGGTCGGGCGAGGGAAAATTATGAGCGTGCGATTGAAAGATGTTAATGAATCAAGGCAGAGTTGTCCTAAAACACTGTATCCCGAAATAGTTATCTTCCCAAGATGTCAAAAGCATCTGAGGAGAAGGTTGCAAAGATGCCTCTGAATGTGAAAGCAGCTGAGGTGATAACTGTCTATAATATGTGTAAACAATCATGCTTATGCTTACTCAGGATTCTGCTTTGGTGTAAATTCAATATATTGTTAAAGGACAATGTTGGAATTGACAATTGTAAAGCAAATCAAAGTTATAGTCATTGTTGTATTTTGCTGTCAGCACTCAGCATCTTAGTTTTGGCTTTGAAGTAATGTCTTGATCATTTCATGTTTGTTACCATAGAAGTTTGCATTGCTTTGGATGCTGAGTTTCTTGGTTTATTAATAGGTTGAGCTTCCTAAACCAGCACAGAACTGTGTGAGCAAATTGGCAGGAAAAAGCTTACAAAAAGGTATGAAATGGCAGAATACAATTTCTGCTTTATGGCTCTTTATAGGAGCTAATTTGCAATGTGTCGTATAGGCACTGCTACTGGTAGTGGTGGATCTTCTCATGGGTCTATAAATGTCAAAGCACCAGTGAGCCCAGGTGCCTCCAGATGCAGTTCCTGTGGCCGCATTAAGTGTCAATGTAGCCTTCCAAGTGATTCATACCATGCATCTTCTAGCGGTTAGTTTTGATTATTTCTGGTGCTACATCTGTTTTGTAGTTTTAGGACATAACTTATTTTTTGTTCGGTGTAGATAGGACTTCAGAAATATCATTGTGTGGAGATCTTAGAGTGCGTAGCGCTGATGTCTCTAAATTGGTATACATTACTGCTTTTATAGCAATAGATTCTGATTGTTCTTACGATTGGTGCCATAATTTTTTTATTAAAAAACTAGGATCCCCAAGCAAAAAGCACATCGACTTCGCAAATGAGCAAGTCTGATCAAGATTCTAATGGTGAGGAAATATTTTGATTATATTTTATGATTTTTCTACTTGTTTCTTGATCTGAGTAGTGTAATTATTTTAAAAATGTTAAGGGGCTGTAAGTGCTTTGGATGATGAGAATGTGCGTAATAGTTCTCAACTTACAACTCCCACAGATGCTCTGCTTCTAGTGAAGGTCAGTTTATTTGCTAATGTTAACTATTGTACTTTTTCCTTGCTTTATATAATGGTTGTGGTTTTTGGTTGTTATTAGATCCCTTGTGTGGTAAGCTTAATCACTTCATTTGTTTATCTATCATTTGATGTAGGATTGTCAACATCCATTTTTGACGTGCTGATGTCACCAAAGAAGGCTCTCCGAGCTGCAATGCTGAGAACTCGTTTTGCAGACACTATTTTGAAAGCTCGGCAGAGGGCACTACTTGATAATGTAAGTTTTTGGAGGGTATATTTTGAGGGTTGGGAATTTTTCATTGCATGTTGTCTTCTTAGTGATAATATATGCTGCCTTGTTAAACAGTGTGATAAAACTGATCCTGTGAAGCTGCAGCAGGAAAAGGAAGGATTGGAAAGTAGGCAGCGTGAAGGTGATCTTTGAAGCTTCAGACTTATTGTGGTTCTTTAGTATTTGTTGCGTTGTTGATCATTTTTATTGTTTTCTATTTCCCCTTTTTATTTTTGCTGCTAAAAAAAACACTGCTAATTCTCTCATTAAATGGAATTAGAATGATGAAACTGAAACTCTTAATTGGTGTTTTTAGAGACGCATACGGAGTTTTCACTTGATATTTTAACTTGCCATTATAGTTTTTGAACTGCTAGAAAACTAAGCTTGTATTATTTGATTTTATCCCCTGGTTCAATCTTATGAGTACGATGCAATATACGTCTACCTATGCAATAATTAATTTGATACCATATTGTACAATTTCTCTTATTCTATCTTTTGTGTATTTATATCTGAGGGTTATCATTGGATCAGAGAAATGAAATGATTTGTGGGGTTAGGTTGATCTATATTTTATTGTAATCTGAGATAATATTGATAGATGCATGTTCAAGTGACTACGGATATTAGTACTTTCAGTGTTAGCAGTGTTAAGTTGGTCGAGTAATTGCAGGGCACTAGTGTGCCCAGAGACCTTATACATGATTGTTGAATCTTTACAGAAAAGGCAAAAATCAAAGCTCAAAGTGTAGCAGCAAAAGCAAAGAGAAAGAGAAGCTGCTCGAATTGCATTGCAAAAGGTTTTATATTTTCTTTATGTCCATATATATGAATTTAGATACCCATACCATTGTAATGCTATATGCAAAATGTGAAACAGAGCATCAGCTAGTGCGATCATTTACTGGCCTTGTTTTTCAGATTGAGAAAACAGCTGGGATTGAGCAGAACTGGAGATTTTGAAAGAACTCGAGATGCTCCCTTTCAAATAATCAATTGCATGATCTTAAGAAGGATTCTGAAAAGGTGAGTGGAGCATCATATGAAGGAATTCTTGGGAACACTTGGGTTTGTTCTTCGGAAGATCTGAATGAAGATGGTGAAGAAGGGGAAATAATGTCATAAAATTACGGTTTCGGTTGCAGCAGTAGCAGTAGGGTTGTAAAAATAGGTAATCGGATGGGTTTCAGGTCGGGTACTGTCAGGTCGGGTAAAATCGGATACAGGTCATTTCATGTCATTTTTCTGGCTTGACTCGAGTCGGGTCGGGTGCGGGTCCATTCCAGGTCGGGTCAAAACGGGTCGGGTCCAAAGCAGATAATTGACAGGTTAATTCGGGTTCGGATACACTTCAGGTCGGGTTCATTTCGGGTTCGGGTAGACTTCAGGTCGGGTTCATTTCAGGTCGGGTTCATTTCGGGTTCGGGTAGACTTCAGGTTGGGTTCATTTCAGGTCGGGTTCATTTCGGGTTCGGGTAGACTTCAGGTCGGGTTCATTTCGGGTTCGGGTAGACTTCAGGTCGGGTTCATTTCGGGTTCGGGTAGACTTCAGGTCGGGTTCATTTCAGGTTGAGTTCATTTCAGGTCGGGTTCATTTCAGGTTCGGGTGGACTTCAGGTCGGGTTCATTTCAGGTTGAAGTAATTTAAAAAATAATGAAAAGAAAAATAATGAAAATGAGTCAATTTAGAATAAAAGTAAAGTTATGTGAAGTATAATGAACAAAAATATCAAAATAAATTTAGAAAACGTAAAAATACAATGAATATGGGTCAAATTGGAATAAAAAATAAAGTTTTGGGGACTAGAATGAACAGAAATATCATATTAAAATTATAAAACATTGGACATTCATTTGAAAAACAAATGAATATGAGTCAATTTGAAATACAAATAAACTTGCAGGGATTATAATGAAAAAAACAAATTAAAAGTATAAAACATCAGACAAATGAAAAATAATGAATATGTGTCAATTTGAAATAAAAACAAAATTTTAGTGACTATAATGAACAAATATATAAAAAATTATAAAATACTAAAATAGAAATTAGGGTCAAATTGGAAAAAAATAAAGTATTAAGGACTATAATGAACAAAAATATCAAATTAAAACAATGAAACATTTTAAAAATAATGAATTGTGGTCAATTTAGAATAAAAATAAAGTTTTAGGGAGTATAATGAACAAAAACATCATATTAAAATTAGAAAATATCGGACTAATTTTTTAAAAAATAAATAGAGGTCATTTTTTTTAAATAAACCCAAATATAAATAGCCTATATAGTAAGTGTCCATTTATATTTTAAAATACCCAAAACCCTTTATAAAAATTTAAAAGTCCAACTAAATCGCAAATTCCTAATCTGCCAGCACATTCCCGCTCAATCCAACCTAAAGAAACACAAATTTAGAATATAAAATCCATTTCCCACACAAATTTACATCTCAATGGACACGTGGTGATCTCCTATTGGCCCATAAAACTTCACGTGGATATGTGTTTGTTTGAACACAGTTGGTGCTGACCTCAATACGAGTGACATCAGCAACGATGTCATCATCCACTCCCCCCTTAGGATACAAATAAAGCTTTGGAAACTATAATAGAAAAAACATCAAGTTAAAAAACTAATGAAGAAATGTACCAAATTATAAATAAAAAATATTAGGTGAATATAAAAAAATAATGAATAGAGATCAATTTAGAATTAAATAAAAGTTTTAGAGACTAACATAAAAAATATTACGATATTAAAAAGTTAAAAACAATAGTCTAAATTAAATAAAAATAAAAATAAAAAGAGCTCAACTTGAAATAAAATTAGTTAATTAGATGTTAAGTACTATAAATTATAAAAAAATTAAAATTAAAATTAAATATATATATATATATATTATAATACATATGTATATAACAGTATATTAATTAATGTATATGTATACACTATACATATGTATATATATTATAGGGTTTAGGGTTTTGGACTTTTAAGTTCCTACATACATTAAATAATAAATGCATACATATTACATACATACATGATACATACATAATTTACATACATATATTATGATTACGGTTTAGGGTTTCATGCATACATGATATGTACATTAACATTATAAAATCCTAAACCTTCAAAACTAAAACACATACCCTAAAACCCTAAAATTGAATCACTAACCATAAAACAAAACTATAAAACCTTAAACCTTTAAAACTAAACCATAAAACCCTAACACCATAACCTCTAACAATAAACCCTAGACCCTAAACGTAAGATTAATGAAACCTACAAATTAAACCTTTAAAACTAAAACACATACCCTAAAACCCTAAAATTGAATCACTAACCATAAAACAAAACTATAAAACCCTAAACCTTTAAAACTAAAACACATACCCTAAAACCATAAAATTGAATCAATTAATCAATTAATTGAGAAAGATTTAAATTATTAATTGTAACATATATACTATCTATGTATTTTAGTATGTCTTAGTCTATATATTAAGAAAAAAGTTAAAATAAACAATATCAAATCAAATTAGTATGACTTAAAATATATATACTAAAATATATGCCTTAGTAAAAATTATATATGTACTATGTAATTTAGTATATATTAGATTTTTATTTATTTAAAATAAATATTTTTATTTATCAAGTTTATATTTATTTTTACTAATTACTTATTAAACAAATCTTTTATTTATTAAAAATAAATATTTTAATTATATATATAATACATTTTGTTAGATGCTTAATATTTTAAACTATTCAAATTATAGATATAGACTTTTTCATAATACTTCATAATATTACTTCATATCATATATTAAAAATATTATTATTACTTATTAAGTATCAATTATCAAACCAGGTAAATATCAGTTCAGGTACAAAACATGTCGGGTTCAAAACAGGTCGGGTCCAAAACAAGTCGGGTCTAATAACAGGTCGGGTTTAAAACAGGTCGGGTTCAAAACAGGTCGGGTTTAAAACAGGTCGGGTCTAATAACATGTCGGGTTCAAAACAGGTCGGGTAAAACCGGATCTCGGGTCGATTCAGTCAGGTAATATCAGGTAATTTGCCAGGTCGGTCTCGGGTTCGGGTTCGTTTCAGTCGGACACAGATCGGGTTCGGTTGCTACAGTAACAGGTTCAACTCGGGTTCGGGTCAGCAACAGTCAGTTACAGTTCAGATTCGGGTCATCAAATTCTCAGGTCAAATCAGGTTCTGACTCGAGTAAGTTTCAGACAGGTTTTCAGGTTCTGACTTGTTTTTACAACACTAATTAGCAGCCCTCTGTGTTCTTGTTAATAATAGTTAAAAAAATTGATAGTAGGAAACTGAATATTTGTAACTAAAGCAAGCACGAATGTGTGTATATATATAAAAGCTAAAGATCATCTCCATTTTCACGAGCAGTGTGGCTATTGTCTGCTCCTCTTCCTTTGCTTATTACTCATCGCTTTTCAGTATAATTGGTAATTTGGAAGAAAAACTATTGGTTTTGTTGTCATGGATATTTTTCCGTCAAAGTATTTTTTGGGGGGGCCAAAGTTGAAATTATAAACGTTCAAGGTAGTTTTTTTCTCCCTTTTTAATTGGTATATTGTTGCTAACCAAATAGAAAAAGCCGATGTGTTTTGGTTAACGTAATGTATAATATCTATGAGGTAATCAGAAAATCAAGCTGCTTTAAGAATTTTTCGAGAGGAATCCAAAACAGGTGGAGTGAAAGAAAATGGGGTAGAGGAAAATCTGAAAATAATGAGCATCAATGAAGAAGGTAATAAAAACTTTAATCCTAGCCTGAAAGAAAATGAGGCGGAGATTGAAGAGGAAGATACGACCGCAAAACGACATAGTGGAGCAGCCTCACCTGCTGGAGCACTTGTGGACCTTCTGGTTCGATAACCCGTCTGTCAATCTAGGCAGTTCCATGCACGCAATTTATACTTTTTTCACCGTCGAATAATTCTGAAGGTTAATCTTTCTTCCGTCTCTTTAAATTTTTGGATTTCAAGGTTTATGATTTTAGTGTGGCTTTTTACAACAACAAAAAAATTCAATTCTTCAGTGTTCTTTTAATACCTTTTATCTATTGGTTCTTGGATTTGGATGATAATTTGTTTCTGAATTTGATCATTCTGTTGTGTACGTGTTTTTGGCATGTTTCTATTAAACGGAAATCCCCTTGTCATTAATTAGTTTATGATATCAAGAATATTAATCATCTCATTTATTTCTGTCCAAGCAATTCTCCGTTACAAGTGAATTAAGCTTTTGCATTTTGTTAGATAGATTCAATACAAGAGGGATTGTTTTCCTTGAAGGATCTTGGAGCTATCTACTACATAATGCTGTTTCATTTTATTTGGATTGCATCATTCTAATGATCTTTTGTGATGTATTCACGAGATTAGTAAATACAGGTTGAACTCATTTTTATAAATTGTGTTTTTGTCCCACATATTGGGTAAATTCTAGTAAGTTTATAAAGAGACATATGTCTTAGGACATTCAAACGTA
The DNA here is from genome assembly GCA_958450335.1 of Hibiscus tridactylites. Taxonomy (NCBI): domain Eukaryota; kingdom Viridiplantae; phylum Streptophyta; class Magnoliopsida; order Malvales; family Malvaceae; genus Hibiscus; species Hibiscus tridactylites. Next base: position 11,141,297 of record OY288287.1, read on the forward strand.
GTGTTATGTAGGGATGTAAAAACAAGTCAGAACCTGGAAACTCGACTGAAATCTGTTCGAGTCAGAATCTGATTTGACCTGAAGATTTGATGACCTGAACCCGATCTGTAATCGATTGTTGTTGATCCGAACTCGAATTTGACCTGTTATTGTAGTAACCGAACCCGATCTGCGTCCGACTGAAAGCGACCCGAACCCGAATTGGACCTGTTACTGTGGACCTGAAACTCGACCCGCGTCCGACTGAAACGAACACGAACCCGAAGCAGACCTGGCAAATAACCGAAATTACCCGACTGAATTGACCCGATATCCGATTTTACCCGACCTGTTTTGAACCCGACCTGAAATGGACCCGACCTGAAATGGACCCGACCTGTTTTGAACCCGACCTGCTTTAAACCCGACCTGTTAAGTGACCCGACCTGTTGTTGACCTGAACTGATATTGACCCGAAATCTATGACATGATGAATTAAAAACTTTCATAAGTTGATATACATATATGATATACATACATATACACCTACATATATTGATATACATATATGATATATATATATATTAAAATTTTATTTTTTTAATAAGGGTAAATTATATATTTAGTACCTCACATATTTCAGTATTTTTATTGAACCTTTATTATTTAAATATTATTTCAATTTGACCTTACTCTTTATAAAAAATAATTTAACCCTTAACACTCGATCTAAAACCCCAAACTATTAAACCTTAAACTCTTAAACATATACCCTAAATAATATACCCTTAAAAATGAGTTTATATTTGTCGCAATTTTAATATTTTAATGTTTTTTTTTCTATTTTATTTCTTAAACTTTTATTGCATTATCAAATTAATTTATAACTTACAAATCAACTTTAGACTATTAAAAAAAAGAGTAAACTACATAAATGACCACCATACTATTAGAAAAGTCGCGATTTGACCACCTTACTTTTTTTTGCAGCACTTAAACCATCAAACTATTTAAATGGTATCAATGTGACCACCAGCCGTTAAAAATAACAGAAAAGTTAACGGGATTGTTAAATAAAATTGGTATAATTACACATTTGGTCCTTATTATTTACACATTTCTTTCAATTTAGTCATAATTTATATAAATAAAATAAATAAATTAAATAATTAGATATTGACACGTGTCAACACCTTATTGGAGGACTTTAATTATTTATATTTGATTTAATAAATTTATTTCCCTCCTCCAATCAGGTGGTGACACGTGTCACCACCTGTTTAAAGGAGAAAAAATGCCTTCAAGCATATGCGTGATGGGTGAATCGAACCCAGGAACCCATGTTTGGCTAGCAGCAGGATAACCACTACACCAAACCCAATCTTATGCTTAAATCTACTCAATTAAATATATATTTCTTATGTTTTCACATTTATTCTTTTAATTCAACATATATAATCATCAAACTCATTTCACATATATATTCCTAAACCCCAAACCCTAAACAATAATTTCACATATATAATTATCAAATTAATTTCATATAAATAATCCTAAATATTTAAATTAAACTACAAACCCTAAATGCTAAATCTCAAACCCTAAATACTAACTATAAGTGTTTATGGTTTTAGTATTTGGGTTTGAGGTTTAGAGTTTAACATTTAGCAATTAAGGTTTAGGGTTATTATGTGAAATAATTTCAATGATTGTGAAATTAGAGTTTATAGTTTATGGTTTGGGGTTTGAAGTTTATAGTTTAGTATTTAGTTTTTTGGGCTTATGGTTTATCATTTAGTTTTGGGGTTTAGAGTTTATGATTTAGCATTTTAGTTTTGGGGTTTAGGGTTTATGGTTTATGGTTTAGTATTTTAGTTTTGGGGTTTAGGGTTTAACATTTAGTATTATATATGTGAAATGAGTTTGATGATTATATATGTTGAATTAAAAGAATAAATGTAAAAACATAAGAAATATATATCCAATTGAGTAGATTTAAGCATAAAATTGGGTTTGGTGCAGTGGTTATCCTGCTGCTAGCCAAACATGGGTTCCTGGGTTCGATTCACCCATCACGCATATGCTTGAAGGCGTTTTTTCTCCTTTAAACAGGTGGTGACACGTGTCACCACCTGATTGGAGGAGGGAAATAAATTTATTAAATCAAATATAAATAATTAAAGTCTTCCAATAAGGTGTTGACACGTGTCAATATCTAATTATTTAATTTATTTATTTTATTAATATAAATTATGACTAAATTGAAAGAAATGTGTAAATAATAAGGACCAAATATGTAATTATACCAATTTTATTTAACAGTCCCGTCAACTTTTCTGTTATTTTTAACGTCTGGTGGTCACATTGATACCATTTAAATAGTTCGATGGTTTAATTGCTGCAAAAAAAAGTAAGGTGGTCAAATCGCGACTTTTCTAATAGTATGGTGGTCATTTATGTAGTTTACCCTAAAAAAAATTGTGATACTATAAATTTCATAATATGCCAAAAAAAAATATTGACTTGATAGAAAAGAAAGACAATGAAAGAATCTACGGCCATAAACATCCACGACACAGAATCAACGGCTATGCCAACTTGCCTCGTACCTCTCCCCTACGCAGAGACCCAGAGCCGCCTCTATCACCCATTTCCTTGGAACTCCAAACCCCGCCAAAACTTGCATCATTATTTCTCACATTCCCAATGTAACCATGGTTAACTATCCAATATAAACAAGTAAACTATGGTTACCTAACCACATCCACTATCATCAACTTTGGTCTCATTCTACCCTCACTCCTCGTGCTCTTTAGATTTTAAAAATTTAGTCCATCTATTTATATAATTTAAAATTTCAGGGTTTATAGTTTAGGGGTTTGAATTAGAGTTTTGTTTTAAAGGTTTAGGGTTAAGTGTTTCAGGGTTTAAGGTTTAAATGTTTAGGGTTTAAGATTTAAGTGTTTTAATTTAGGGTTTATGATTTTGATTTAGGGTTTCATTTTTAGTTTAGGGTTCATGGTTTTGACTTTATATATCAATGAATGAACCCTAATCCTTAAACCTAGACCCATAAACAATACACCATAAACCCTTAAATCCTAAACATAAACCCTAACCCCTATTGTATGTAAGTATGTATGTATGTATCTATCAATGTAAGTAACTATATACATATGTACCTATCAATGTCTGAACCCTAAACCCTTAATGAATTTTCCATAAATCCTAAACCCTTAATCATTAACCTAAACCCATAAACCATAAACTTTAAATCCTAAACCCTAATATATGTAAGTATGTGTGTATCTATTAATGTATGGACCCTTAACCCTTAATGAATTTTCCTAAACCCTTAAATCTTAAACCTAAACCCTACACCCTAAACCCTAAACCATAATATATGTATATACCTATCAATGTATGAACCATGAACCCTAAACCTAACCATTAAACCATAGACCCTAAACCTTAATGTATGTAAATATATATGTATATACTTATCAATGTCTGAACCCTAAACCATTAATGAATTTCCCATAAACCATAAACCATAAAACCTTAAATTATCAACCTAAACCACAAAACTTAAACCCTAAACCCTAATATATGTAAGCATGTATACATGTATCTATTAATGTATGAACCATAAACACTTAATTAGTTTTCCCTAAACCCTTAAATCCTAAACATAAACCCCTAAACCCTAAACCTTAAACCTTAAACCATAATGTATGTAAGTATATATGTATCAATATATTAACCCTAAACCCTTAATGTATTTTCCCTTAACATGAACCTTAAACCCTCAAATCCTAAACACTCAACCATAAACCCTAAACCCTAATGTATGTAAGTATGTATGTACCTATCAATGTATGATCCCTAAACCCTTAATGAATTTTCCCTAAACCCTACACCATACTCCCTGAACCCTAAATCCTATTATATACAAATACATATGTATCTATTAATATATGAACCCTAAACCATTAATGAATTTCTCTTAAACCATAAACCTTTTAAATCGTAAACCTTAAACCATGAATCGTCCAATGTTTTATAATTTTAATTTGATATTTATGTTCATTATAGCCCTTAAATCTTCATTTCTATTCCAAATTGACCCCTACTAATTGTTTTTTTAATTAGTCCAATAATATATAATTTTAATTTGACATTTTGTTCATTCTAGTCCCTAAACTTTATTTGTATTTCAAATTGACCACTTTTTATTTTTTAATTAGTCTGATGTTTTATAATTTTAATTTAATATTTTGTTCATTCTAACCCCTTAACTTTATTTTAATTAGTCCGATGTTTTATAATTTTAATTTGATATTTTGTTCATTCTAGTTCCCTAAACTTTAGTTTAATTCCAAATTGACCCCTATTTATTATTTTTTTTAATTCGTCCGATGTTTTATAATTTTATTTTGGTACTTTGTTCATTCTAGTCCCCTAAACTTTAGTTTAATTCCAAATTATCCCATATTTAATATTTTTTAATTCTTTCGATGTTTTATAATTTTAATTTGGTACTTTCTTCATTTTAGTCCCTTAACTTTATTTCAATTTCAAATTGACCCCTACTCATTGTTTTTTTAATCCGTCCAATTTTTTATAATTTTAATTTGATATTTTCATCATTGTAGACCCTAAAACTTTATTTTTATTCCAAATTGACCCACACTTATTTTTTTAATTTGTCCAATCTTTTATTATTTTAATTTGATATTTTCTTCATTCTAGTCCCTTAACTTTATTTTAATTCCATATTGACCCCTATATGTATATTTTAATTCATCATGTTTTATAATTTTAATTTGAAATTTTGTTCATTCTAAACCCTAAAACTTTATTTTTATTCTAAATTGACCTCTACTTATTGTTTTTTAATTACTCTAATTTTTATATTTTTAATTTGATATTTTTGTTCATTATAGTCCCCAAAACTTTATTTTTATTCCAAATTGACCCATTTTCATTGTTTTCTTTTAAATTTGTCTAATGTTTTATAATTTTAATTTGATATTTTTGTTCATTATAATCCGCGACACTTTATTTTTAATTCAAATTTACCCCTTTCAGTCCAAATTGACCAATTTTCATTATTATTATTAATTACTCCAATGTTTTATAATTTTAATTTGATATGACTTTAAATAATTAACTCCAAATCAATGACGATTGACGAAAGCCAACCTAAAGTCTATCGACTACTTATACGGTTGTACCAAACTCAAACTCAATACGAATTCCAATCCCGAAAATACCCCGACCTGAATTACCCGACTTGAAACTACCCGACCTGAAATTACCCGACTTGAAATGCACCCGACCTGAAATGCAACCGACCTGAAATGAACCCGACCTGAAATGAACCCGACCTGAAATGGACCCGACCTGAAACAGACCCGACCTGAAATGAACCCGACCTGAAATGGACCCGACCTGAAATGAACCCGACCTAAAGTGTATCCGAACCTGAATTAACCTGTCAATTATCTGCTTCGGACCCGACCCGTTTTGACCCGATCTGAAATGGACCCGACCTGAAATAGACCCGACCTGAAATGGACCCGACCTGAAATGCACCCGACCTGAAATGGACCCGCACCTGACCCGAGTTGAGTCAAAACAGAAAAATGACCTAAAATGACCTGTACCCGATTTTACCCGACCTGACAGTACCCGACCTGAAACCCATCCGATTACCTGTTTTTTACATCCCTAGTGTTATGCATAAATACGAATGTTCTTTAACCTTCCATTCCCTAGATCACTTGTCTTTTGTTTCATTGTACATCCCTCTTGCTTTATAAATAGTGATATCGTATAGGAAAAATTCTACGACGCTCGGCGAGCACCGATGAACACTACTAACGACGAGCACTATTAATTTAATTTATAAAGATTTAAAATTAAAAGGACTCAACATATAATTATAATTCATTTAAAAATTAAAAAGTAAATTAATTAAAATATATCATTTTATTTTTAATTTTCTTTTAAACATAGATCAAAATACATATCTACCCATAAATTATAAAACTTAATTTTTGTTCATTTAAAATTTAAGCCGCCGCCGCCGCTACATCCTGACGCTAGCCTCTATCTAATGTTACTTAGGGTTTCAATCGTACAACCATGGTGTTTGTTTACCGCAGAAAAATTAGGCAAAGTTATTGACCATGGATGCAAACATATCAAAAGAAATCTTGAAAAACTTTACCGCATAATCTTGTATTTAATCATGGTGTTTTCTTCTTTACCGCAAACAGATCAAAAGAATTTTAGCCTCTGTTTTCTTCTTTACCGCAGAATTATTGTCGAAAGCCAAAGAACCATTGTCGTGGCCTAAATTACCTTTGTGGCAGCTACGACAACAATGGTGGCGGCGGCTTAAATTTCAAATGAATAAAAATTAGGATTTTATAATTTATGGGTAAATAGGTATTTTGATGTATGTTTAAAAGAAAATTAAAAATAAAATAATATATTTTAATTAGTTTACCTTTTAATTTCTAAATAATTTATAATTATACGGTGAGTCCTTTACAATTTTAATCTTTATAAATTGGATTAATAGTACTCATCGATGCTCATCGAGCGTGACAAACTCATCCTATTGTAAAACTCATATACACATGTAATAGAAAACTATCTTTTTCATATTACATTCATTTTTTTGGTTCTTTGCTTCAATAATTTATTACAAAATTACTTTTTAAAATATGTTTTACTATAACTTTTAATAATAATAGTAAACAAATTTTAGAGCATGTAGTTAAAGCTTTCAGTTGACACTCTCCCATTCTTTAGTTTGCGGGTTCAAACCGAAGCAAAATTCCCTTGTTAAAAAAATAATGTTAAATTGGACGTTAACTTCTCTCTTGTATAGGCTGTAGCTGGAGCCTGGACATGATAGATCGCCCACCTTTGAATTTCAACTAATTTTTTTGAAACAATAAAAGGGGTCTCTATCTATCAGCAATGCAAAAGTGTAAACAAGCTGAAGCAGCCTTGCTTCAGTTTCTCCACTCTCTTTGAAAACGTTTACTTTATCCTTCTTTTCTCATCAATAATTCATCTTCTGTTAATGGATACCCTTATCTTCTTCTTCTTCTTTTCTACTTTCATTTTAGTTGTTTTCCCCGTAGCTTATTCCCAGGAAATCGACCAATTCTTCGAATGCAATGGGACATTCAATTGTGGTACCATTCAAGGCATTGGATACCCTTTCTAGGGCAGTGGACGGCCATCGGGTATTCGAGCTCCTTTGCCAAGAAAATCAGTTCCCTGTCATGGATATTGGTTCCCAGAGATTTCGTGTATTAAACATTAGTCGTGCCGGAATGATGACCATTGCATCGGTTGATATCTGGGAGGATCCTTGTCCTCAACAACTCTATAACTGGAACACCCCCTTCCCGGCCTGGTCGAAAACCGGGTCGGAAGATGATACCGATGGACAATACAGTGATCGGTGTAATAAAATTTTATCTTATAACCAACACATGAACAATGTTATACAATATTACATTACCAAATTGCATCTTAGTCCAATTAATCCATTATGAAACAGTAGCTAATCATTTAGGACCAATTTAAACTTTTACAAGTTTTTGGGATTAAACTGTAAATTGGGAAAACTAGAGGTCCTTTGATGCAATTGTTTATACCATAATGAAATTCAATACAATAACAACAAGCCTGTGAAATTTCATACAATTTGGAATTCATTTATGCATCCAATTTAATTATCTTAATTTTTAGTGACTAATCTGTGAACGATGTAAACTATAAATTTCTGCCTTTTAACCAATTTAACTAACCCTGTATCGAAACACCTTTAGGCTGTTTCGATACGAGTGCACGATGGTCAACCTTGGTTGACTTTGTCCATTACACCGTATCGATACATGCAAACCATGTACCGATACGGGTTGACTCTCATTGACCTTGACCCGTTTTGATACAAGTTAGACCCGTATCGAAACAGAGGATTCCAGTAGCAAAATGTTTCGGTACGTCTCTAAACCATTTCGATACGCCCTGTTCCTTAAGTTCAATAATGCTTAACCGTATTGATACGCCGTTACCCCGTATCGATACGACCTGACCTGTAATGACAGATTTTTGCTGGTTTTTAATCGAATTGACCTACCAAACGATGTTCAAATGCAATGAAACCTTACACATAACATTTCAATACTATAAACTACTAGCATGCTAAATTTCACGATCATACGAATACGTTTACTAGGTTTTGACCTATGTGAGCCAAATATATCATTTTTAGCCATTCCAAAAGTCATTTTAGGGCCTTTAACAATATTATGACTTACACACATTACAAGCATACCAAAATGGGCATAAGAGACTAGTTTAACTACTTTGCCACCTTCCTAGGAGTTCGTAAGGTCAAAATACATTACTTTAGGCTTGTAGTGACTTGTCTCGCCTCGACTATCTGATCTCCAACCACGATGATCTCTCAATCTGAAATGCATGAGATGAGACACGTTAGGCATACATTGCCTAGTGAGGTAGTCATATGCAATATAATAACAATGAGCAATGCAAGTTCATATTCTCATGCTTATCAATAACAATACCTTATTTCAATATACAATGTTTAACATATCAAATTCATTATTAGTCCTTGGATTGAATCAAGATAGTGAATACACGAATTTCTACGCCTCACCAAATCAATGAATGGTCCAATCCCTCCGCCTCGCCAATATGCCCAATACCAAAACACATCCCTTCGCCTCGTCAAATCAATATAAGTCGTAGCCCTAGTACCGTAGTCCACCCGTACACTGAGCTCATGAATTCTATAGCATGCCAATTGTATTCAATGTCCATTGAAATCCAAGGTTTCAATATCAATATTCATATTCAGTATTCAATGATAATTCCGATGGCCAATGACTTCAATATTAGCGAACATGTCTCATTATCAATATTTCATGGTTTCAATGTCAATGTCAATTTCATTATCCGATAATTTATTTACAATGTTTCAATAACAATAACTATATCGACGACAGTGCATGATGACGATGCCAATAACTATGTTCGATGTTCAATAGCAAACTTACCAACGCTTACCAATGAATCCGTTTAACAACCCGATGCAACTTCCTCAATAGTAATGTTAGCTATAAGATCGAAATCAATAATAAAAGATTCAAGAAGGCTCCTCGCTTAATCCCGAGACTCCAACTACACTCACCTTAAAATCCGATGCTCTTACGGCTCTCGGATGACAACGCCCTTGCTTCTAGCTTTCGACGGAGATGGTGAAACCTCTCTCTCCACTTCTTGAGCTAAAAAATCAATAGGGAGATTATTATGATCGATATCACGATATCAAAATCAATATAACGGATATTAAAATCGATATCCGATTTCAATGTAGACAACAACGATGAAATATCCATGGATGGTCAAAACCCTAGCTTGAGATTAAGCTCGATACATCAATAGAATCCAATAATCGATTGAGGAATATAGCTTACCCGATCGATAACAACGATTCGATATCAATAAATCAAAGAAAAACTAAACTAAAGCTTGCTTTCCAATAGAGGTGCTAGCTTGGAGAAAGATGATGAAGATAGAGAATTGAGAGGTGCTTGCTTGCTTTTCTAAGTCTCGGTGAGACTTCAATTGGCTATTCATTTAGCTTTTTAATTTGCATAGCTTTCCTTTAGGTGAAGCTACTTCACCAGATTGTCCTACATTGCGATATTAAAATTGAGGAGGGGCTAATCGCAAAGTCAATCCCTTAACTCCCTATTCTCTATGGTTTTGGCCCCAAAATTCCTGATTTTCACAATTGAGCCACTAAACGGTTTCGATAATATTCAATAAAGTCCATGTTCAATAAATTGACTCAATTAGAGCCCAATATCAAATTATTAACATGCCGATATAATATTTAAACCTTATCGATGTGAGATTTTCGATCACAGGAATCTAATTTCGACTAGACCGAATTTTAGGGTATTACAATAACATCTCATTAGATCACAACTTGTTTGATTTTGCTGCAACGATTCGAAATCTCACTATATTATATGGCTGCCCTTTTGAAGATGACATACCTTTCTATAACAGATTTATGTGCAACACATCGAACGGTGATACTGATAGCTATGCCTATTACCTAGATGAATCATTGTCGAGAATTCATCGCTCCGAACTTAGAGATTGTGGCGCCAGTATTACATTCTTAGTTAATAAAAAAGAATTAGAAGAAGTATAGTCTAGAACAGAAAGAATAGTTGATGCTTGGAATAAAGGGTTTGATGTAATGTATGTTAAGGACATGATTCCATGTATGGCATGCATGGATTCAGGTGGAGTGTGTGGATCAAACAATACATCGCTTGATTTCATATGCTTTTGCCCTGACCAACCTTACTTGGTTCCTGGTATGTTAGCTTCTTCTCTTAACATCTTCCATTTAGAGAAGTATAGGAAAGTTAATTAATTTAGCAGCCAATCTCTTGGTTGGTTTATCAATGTTTTTAGATGATGAAAAGCAATTATGGACACTACCTTAGAGGAGAATCATTGAAAATGATTACTGTTGTTAAACAAAATGGTTTTCTATCTTAACACTTTGCAATGGTTTTCAGTACTGCTTGAAGTATTTCTCATCCATTGTAAAGACATACATGATAATTGATATGATGGTAATAGGAAAAAAAGGCTGATGATTTTTAGTTTGGAAATACATGTCAAAGTAAACGCAAGCGGCAAGCACTCTGTTCTGTTTCTTGAAAATTATGAAAATGATGTCCTATTCTTTGTTTTTTTTATAAGAATGAAGAAAAAAAGTACCCATAGTAGTAGTAAACATTTATACAAAGAAAGACTCGACTAAACCAAAAGTAAGAAACAATAAACTAGCAAACAATGCAAAAGCAACTGTTGCGTGCAAAGGTGATGCGCAAATTAGCGTGTAAGTGTACACGGTGCCAAGTTATAGTATTTAAGATATCGTCTCCACAAGGATTGTGACAGCTTTTCGAAGTTCACTTTTCTACACAAGTAAAAACACAGATATTAGGAGTTGGTTTGATTGAAGCTAAAACTAAAATAAGTAAAGTAAATTGAGAAATCAGAGTGAGAGAATGGGCCGATATTGGATGTTTCGTAGTGTGGAGGATTGATGTACTGTCTCGGCACAGTTTTGCTGATCAACTTAATAACTTCAGCCACCGCCCACAAGTATGCCTCGGCAGTCGCCCGCCTCGGCAGAGTTGTGTGAGATTGACTGGGCAGTTAAGCGATGATTCAAGGTTCGGCAAGGCTCCCTTCTATGACTCCATCTTCTCCCGAAGCTTGAAGTACTATTGGCGAACATGTCTTGGATGATACCTCCCGGCGTGAATCTAAGGGCGAACACCAACCGTTTGTGGATCCTCTTTTAGCCGCTAAACTTCTTAACTTATCCCTAAGCCGAAGTAGCTTTACCCTATGGTTGGATAAAATCGTGTTTACTCGTTTTGTGAGTTTAAATCTCCCGATATTGAACAAATAGATTGTTTCTCTCTTCTCTCCCGATAAAGATTGCGACAATGAAAAATCAAGAGTAAACAAACCTTGAATTTTATTGCAAAACTAAAATCCTAAACAAATACAACAAGACTCTCACAACTACTACACAACCAACCCTTAGCCCTAGAGAAGGTTTAGAACATGATGGGTTTTGATGGCACTAGAGTTTCGACAAGAAGGAATTTCTCTATAATCTCAATTGTGTTCTCTCTTTCAAGTTGATTACATATATATAGGGGAGGAGCTTAGGTCTAAGTCGGTTTAGGGTAGGAATACTAGTTAGGTTATGATTACCACTCATTAAAAGATCATTAAATACCCCTAGATTCCTGTTTGACTTTTCTTCAACTTAACTTTGACCTAACTTTTCTTTGTCTGCTGATCAGGCTAGGGTTGACGTCATCGTGCCGACGCATCTCTCGCAGCCCAGCTTTGCATGGTTCTGCCAACCGCACTTGGCACTACTTATTCGTTATTTTTTCGGAGATTGATCCAATCCTTATATTCTCGCAGCCTGATCTGGACCTATTTTTTTGGGTTCAACAGCTACTTGGCATGTCATCAAGTTTTCTTCTCTGTCAACCGGTGCTTGGCAATATTTGGTCATTCTCTGCCAACAGCTACTCGGCATCCTCCTTGGCATCATTTCCTGCCTATGCTGGTCTGCTCTGCTCATTTTTGTGCCAAATACTATGCCAAATCTGCAAAAATATCAACAAAAGCATCCATTCACTCTAGCATAGCACTAGTTCCTATCTCTTTATGCAAATGCATGATTTTGTGACCTAAATGCACTTAAAAAAACAAGAAAAAACATGTGAATTAGGCATAAAAAACAGTACTTTTGGAGCGTCAACAACCATCTTTTCAATTTTTCAATATAAAAAATTTTAACTTTTTAAGGATGAAATTGTCATTTAATTACTTTACAACACATCTCATACACAAATTTTTTCTTCTTAAAACTACGTGAAAAGTCAACAAGGAACAAGAATTTTTGGATGGAGGGATTATTGATTTTTTCCCTTATAACTAAATTTTGGTAATTATTTAATTTGGTAACCAAACTTTCAATTGCTTCAATGTTATCATGAAAATTTTAGTTTTGCTCCAAATTGGTCAATAACCTGCTAACAACCGTTAAAAGGGTGACTTGACAGTTAAAATATTTTATATAATAACACATTTAGTCATACATCATTATTCAACCATCATAATTTAATAAAAGTAGAACTAATAATTTATTCACATAATATATGAATCAAACTTAAACTTTATTTTTTGCAAATAAAACTAAATTTAATAGAAGTCGAACTAATAAATAATCGAATGCTATCATTCAAAATCCATCAATTTTCTTAATTTTATGCAACTCTAATTTCTATATTTTAAATATTTTTAACATATTCCCATGGTAGTATATAATATGGTTTTGAACCTGGACAAGCTTACGCACATAAAATTATTGAATTCACAACTTCCTCTTTTTTATTAGGACTATTTCTGATTCTAATTTTAATTCTTTTATCCAACTTATAATATTTGGTAACTCATCCATAAAAAGGGAAGAAATCAAGGATTGACATGTAATGGATTATTCTTTCCTTATTCTAACAATCATGTAAAGATTCAATAAAAAAATATTTCGAAATTAATTTACTGATAATATATGAAACAATTTTAATTTTGAAAATTTGAGTTTCTGTTCAATCTTTTGAAATCCGTCATTTGTTTATTAGCAATATCAGAGCAATCAATGACATGGATTTTAATCGATTCAAGTGCTATAAATTTCTTGTTTTTCTGTTTAATTTTTCACCAAAAACTTGAACATTTTTGAAGCAATTGAAACAATGATGAAGCCATTTCTGATATTCTAACAATCATATAAATGATTCGTCCTTTAGATTTTGAATCTGAATTTTCTCATGATTCTAAAGCTTCTGAATTTCCCTACGAACCCGAGTATTTTCCTGAATCAAATCCTGGAGAAGCTTCTTTGCTTTTCAGAATCTTCCTCAAGATTTTCTAGAAACCCAAAATTTTCCCAAGTCCAATAATCGAATGCTATCATTCAAAATTAATCAAAATATTTTAATTGTCACGTCACCCTTTTAACAATTATTAACGGGTTAGTGATCAATTTGAAGTAAAATTAAAAGTTTAATGGCAACACTGAAATAATTGAAAATTTGGTTATCAAATTGAATAATTTACCAAAGTTCAGCTACCATTTGTGTACTGTACCCGAAAAGAATTTTCTTTTTGAAAAAGTAATATAATATTATTTTTTAAATTTTATTCTAAAAATGGATAATAACGCTTCCATTCCTTATAATTTTAAAAGTAATTAAAATAGTTAATAGTATATTGCAATACACATGATTAGTGATATATAGCGGTACATGAAATTTATCGTAGAATCACCCACATCAAAAGTACGAATTTTTAAAGGAAAACGTATTTTATATTTTCCCATGATTCACATATTGAGCTAGTTTTCATTATTCAGGAGCTGGAAGAAACAATAGAGAAGCAGAAATTGATAACCTTTTTGCTGCAAAATCTGAATATGCAAAATCGATTGGGAATTTCTCATGCTTTCTTGAACGATGGCCGAAGGATTTCGGTTGAAGGTGGTCGTGATGTGGAGGAAGGATTCAAAATTTCTAGGGTTTTACTAAGGAAAAATGAGAGAAAATGTAGAAGATAATGTGATAAAATATTAATTTGCTTAGATGCCCTTTTAGTGTTTTTTGTCATGAAATAAAGGTAAAATTATTTCAGAACCCCCAAACTTTTAGTATTTTTTTTTGCAAAGATAGTGACACATGGCAGCATGTGAGAGTGCCGCATGTTTTTGTCACGTCACCAATTAACGGTGTTAGACTCAGGGGCACAATAAAATACGAAAGTACATGAAACATATGTGCCATTATCCTTGAAAAAATTGAAGATAAAAAGAAAAAATAAATTAAATTCTAAAAAAATCGAATATGAAAGCCCAGATTTTAGAAAAAAAATTGAACCTAAATAAAATAAAAGCGACTCTGAGAAAAATGGAAGATGAGTGAAATGGGATGGAAGGCAGGCCACAACAAACTTGGGGAAGTAAGGAGAAGAGCAAACCCTAAGGATATATATGCACACATAAACGTATTTTTATAAATATTTTGAGTTGGGATAGAGTGATTTTAATTAAAACGGTAAAGTACATCAATAGTCATCAAACTTTTAGGTAATGTTCATTTTGGTCACCAAACTTTTAAAACATTCATCGGGGTTACTCAACTTTTAGTTTATTTTCATTTTGGTCCCTCCCATTAATTTTCATTAAAAACATGACGTGGCACGTTAATTATCTTTCTTCTTTTTTTCATTGCTCTGTTTTTCCTCCATAACTGAAACAACCACTTTTGGCTGGGGAACTAAGTAACCCTCAAGGAAGGAGTTGCAACTCTACGAGATCTAACTTTCACCGACAATTCAAGCTGGATTAGGAGTAGAAAATTCAGGCTTTGGTTTGAAGGTTGCTCCCGGGCATTGCGAAGGGATTCACATCCGTGAAGCTAAAACAGAGGGTTTTGGTGTTAAAGACCATAGGGGAAAATGTGAGTTTTCGACTACAAATAAGTATAACCTTATACTGCTCTTGCATTTGGCTTAAATCCTTGTACAGTTGTTTTCATCGTTTGGCTTGCTTTACTATTTACTTGCAGTGTACAAGAAACACTATCCAGCTGCATTATAAGAAGTTGAAAGCTGATATTGTAACAGTTGAAAATTTTCTTCTACTTCTTTTTCAGGATTCGCAAAAGTTAAAAAATGCAAGGGATATCTTTTCCACTCTTAAGAGTCTTCATATAGCCTCGTTTTTACCTCCACATTCTTTGATCTTGGGAAGTAGAATGTCAAATAGAACGTGGGAGAACACAGTGGAGCATGCTAATTGATAAGACCTGTGTCTTGGGAGGAAATGTTTATGTTTACTACACTCATCTAATACATAGCTTTGGTGTTGTTTATAATCACATTTATGAACTCAGAGGGCTGATTGTTGATGGGCAATTTCTGTCTTTGGAATCACTTAACCATAATCAAAAGGTTAAATTTTCTTCTGTTTGCAATCTCTACACAAACGAGAAAATCGAAAAACAAACTACTCCAGCAAGAATAATATGACTAATTGACATGAAAATTTTCCTACAGCTTTTTCTTGATTCCCTGGTGAAGATAGCGTATGAAATTTGGCATCAAGTTATAGAATACAACGACAAGGTTCTCAACACCCCTGCAAGTACAGAGTTTTAGTTATGGAGGAAAAACAGAGCAATGAAAAAAAAGGGAACGAAGGAAGAATGAAAGTTAACATGCCACGTCAGTATTTTTAACGGAAACCAACGAGAGAGACCAAAATAAAAGTGGACTAAAAGTTGGGTGACCCTAATTAAAGTTTTAAAAGTTCGGTGACTATTGGTGTACTTTACTTTAAATTTAATTTTGACTCGATCTTAATTTTTTTATATTAAATATGAAATTTTCAAAATTCGATTTTAGAAAATGGTAAACTACTATAATGGTCACATTCGTTTCATAAGTGTTCATTATTTCAAATTGAATTTTAAAAAATAATATTTTAGTCACTTACGTTATCGCTTTATAACGTTTGGTCACCTAATATTAAAAGTCGTTAGATTCATGATGCGGTGCATTAGTAAAGGGTTAAAGTTTAATTTGTCCCTAAAATTTAGATAAAATATTATTTTACCTCTAAATTTTAGCTAACTATCTGATTGTCAAAATCTTACCCTCAACCAATTTTTGCTTAAACTTTCTATCCATTTTCTCCATAATTATTGCATTTTCTTAATGATTTTTTATTTTTCAAACATAAATAAAAAAAATCTTTTTTATCTAGTTTGAGAAATACTATAAGAAACTTCCCAAGACAACCCCTAAAATTGTCGATTTCTCATTTTGCTATTCACCATTTTGATTTGAGGAAACTTGTATTCAAGATAATAAAATGAGTTTTTAAATTCTTTTAAAGTAATTTTAAACCTTAAAAACGAGTTTTTCATCTTTATTTTACAAAACTAATGTCATCTTCAACTTTGAGTTTTTTTGGTAAGACTTTAATGTGATTTAGATTTTAGGACATTATTTCACGAAATGAAGTTTATTCTAGCTTAGATTTTTAGTATAAAGGAGTTTGGAAATGAAAGAACTGAGAAAGAAAAATCTGAAAGAAATTCTTGAAGAATTTTTGGTATATAAAAACACTAAAAGATTGTTTTGGTTAACTTGATATTATATCTAAAGTTTAGGGGTTTTATTAAGTTTTTTTTTTATCAAAAGTTAAGGGGTTAACATAAAAAATAACTCCTTTTACTATCGTGCTACATCATCAAATTAATTGTATTTAACGTCTTAATGACCAAAACGTTATAAAATGATAACGTAAATTACCAAAACCTTACCTTTTCGAATTCAATGAACAAAAGTAAACACTTATGAGTGTTAGACAATTATAATTAATTGTAATTGCAGTCACAAATTAAGCGTGTTAGAATATAACTAATTGAAAATAATCTCAATTAGTTAATAATTTGTTTAGAGTTTGTTAGGCCATTTAGCTGTTAGTTTGAGGATATAAATACAAAACCATTGTAATGAGTTTGGATTCAACCTTTTGATATATAATCAATAAATTTTCAATTTTTATTTTCTCTGTATTTTATCCTAAATCCCTAACCACCGTTTATCTCCTTTACAAACAAAACACCACTGTCATTTTATCTACTCCGGCTACATGGCCCCCTTCTCACATGGTATCATTCGCCATTGAAGATCCTGATGTCATTCTGGCTCCGTTGCCGACAAATTGTTCTTTCGTTCTCAGTTATGCTTATTTCAGATTTCAGTCACCATTGTTCACCAATTTTATTTCTCGTTCATATCGAGAATCGGTCTTTCCATTCAGACATGCAATCGTGAGTTTTTCACCTTCATTAGTCTGTTCAAGAAGCCGTCATCGCTACTGCTATCTCAGATCTGACTCAGTTCGTCGTCGTTGCTTCCACTGTTTCTTCTTCAACCGTTATCTTTTACTTGCGATTCTGACGCCACCATCGATGTTGACTGTTGTAACACCCACAAAAAAATATATCAGTAAAATGAGATTGGTGGGGTTTGATCCCACGACCTCACCCCTCCCTTCTCCCTTAGATGCTAAACCATTGAGCCGAGTGCTCATTTCTGTCACATTTTGCATGGAGAAATATTAGAATCAAGTTTGAGCGGGATATTAAATTAAATTTAATATCCCATTTGACCCTTCAGATCTAAGTCTGGTGAAACAAGCATCTAGAGAATTCTATGAGCCTCTCACCTACCCTTTCTCCCTTCAAGCTCCGACGAGCTCTCGCCGGCCGTCTGTGGCATCCGCCGTCCCCACCATCGCCACCGCCGCCCCATCGCCACAAAACCCGACCTAGCAACGCTTGTTTCTGCCCGTTCTTCGCACGAAAAAAGTGGAAAACCGTTCGGCTTCACCAACTCCGATCTGCTTCACCGTCGCTCCGTGCGCGACACCGCCGCTGCCGGCGTGTAGATCGTCTCACTCCGGTCACCCAGCCTCTGAGCACGCGCGATGTTGTGCTGCCGTTCACCGTATATAACGGTTCGAAGCTTCGGCGTTTAAGTTGTCGCAACCGCCCCCCCTCTGTTTCCGACCGATGGAGGAATCCGTTCGAGTCATGGGGGTGACCGTTGAACTCTCCGTGTCGAGCTGTACAAAACTCGACCATTTGTTTGGTTGTTCGACTCCGGCAAGGGCCTCGTCGGAATATCGCGCATTTCCGGCCGTTTTATCTCATTTAGGTAAGGTCCGGTAAGATTTCCGGCTGGTTTCGAGTTTAAATGGATGGGTTTTGAAGTTAGTTTATTGGGTTCTCTTTTCCGGCAGGATCGAGGCGTCTGGGGTCTCCGATGACCTTTCCCGGCGATCGTCCGGCGATCCGCAAGTCTTAGGGTAAGTGAACCGGGTTCAACTCGGTCTAATCTGGTCCGAATCGGTCTGGCCCAAAGCCCAAACCCAGTCAACCCGTCCGACCCGTCCGACCCGACCCGTCTGCCCGAGTCGACTCAGTGAGTCAACTCGCCCGAGTTGAATTAGTGAGTCAGCTCACCCGAGTTGACTCAATGAGTCAAACCAGTTGACCAGTGACATCAGCATGATGTCAGCATTGACTCTAACCCCGTTGACCGTTGACCTGCTGACGTCATCGTTGACATGCTGACGTCAGCGTTGACTTTGACCGTTGACCAAAAAGTCAAATTTTCTGAAAACTCCTATTTTATGTTTTTCGACGTCCTGAGTCCGTTTTTGAAGCTTGTTTTGCAAAATTCTGATCCGAAAGCCTCTGAATCTGACCTTGAACTCGAACTTCTATTATGTTTAATATTGCAATTAGGAGTACTGAGTATAAGGACTAAAATGTTAACCTGTGTAATTGAAGGTACCCTTATACCTTGGTGTTCGTGATGTCGTGGGACGTCCATTTTGGGATTCGAGTACGGTTGAATAAAGTTTCATGAGTCGGCCGATGTAGCTCGGAGTTAAGGTAATACACTACTACCCCTTGTATGCTTTATGAACATGTCGATATTCAGATAACGCATGCATGTTTATGATTGCGTATACGGTAAATTTTGCTTAAATTGAATCAGATTCGAGCAATAAGTATGGATATTAATAAGACCAAATTATCTGAATAAGATTACTAATGGGCTAACAGTATCAGAACATCTAATAGTTAAATTCAGTTAATCTGCAACTTAATCAACAGTGTGTAAGAATCGAGGCCCAGGATACCGAGTGCGAGATATTGATTATGAAATTACGAAAATGCCCTTGGAGCATAGGTATGACTAAACTAACCCTTTGATAAAGGAAACGGCCTAAAATTCTGCATTCGACCTGATTATGAAATTTATACTACCCAAGATGTATGTTTTAATGGTAAGACTTCGGCATCATTATGCAATGCGTGTGATGCAAACTTGGATAATCCCTCAAACTCTGTATAACACATGAATGAGAATTTTCTGGAAATATTGTTGAAATCCTAAGTCGATCCTTATGACAGTAATGCGTGAATTAAATGAGAATAATCGTAATTACCAAAAAGATGGTAATGCCCTCGAGCACCTAAATGTCTGATTAATTTGAATGACGTTGTACCCTCAAGTTCTGTAATGAATGAATCGTCTGTAAAGGGACGGAGAGTTAAGACGACTTAATACCGTTTGAGCACGTGAATGATGGAGGTACCAAATGGTAATTCAGAAAGAAATGGTGGATTTATCCCAATTTCCAAAATGACTGAAAAGCCCTCTTGAGTCAAATATGTAGTTATGCATTTGATGAAATTCTGAGATTTCTAATAAGACTTTAAGGGCTAAAGCGCCCCTAAGTGTTAGGAAGCACACTCATGTATGATAATCACTCCTGATATTAAAATAAGGTTGGAAGTTTTTCCGCACAGAATATAAGTTCGACTGCTCCGCGGCAGGTCTGGTGGTGAAATATGAAAGCAACCATTCAGATATACGATACAGCCGGATACTTTAGAAGAGATATGTTAGTTCGAATGGTTTTGGAGGCTCGATAAACTTCTGGAAATTTTAAATATTATAAATCATAATGTTCTCATGATGGGGCTAAATTACAAAATCACCCATGATTGTTAAAAGACCAAAATGCCCTCGTTTGCTAAAGTAATCAAAATAGCCCCGAATTTATATGATATCGTGAAAGATCTTGACGTAGAAATCTCTGAACGCCTGTTTGGATACCTGATGGGCAAATAGAAGCTTTGAGTCACCGTTTACGCCTTGGTATAAATTACTAAAATGTCCGTGTATGATAAAATGACCATAATGCCCTTGTAAGCCTAAATGGCTGAATCACTCAGGATATGCCAAAGCTCTCAAAGATCTTGGTGTATCATCTCCTGAATGTCTAGGTTAAACCGTTAGGATGAACCCCTTCAAACAGGGGCCACGTTTCAGAAATTCGTTCAAGTTGTCAAAGTTCAATATGTCCCATTCCGTAAATGCTAAGTATCTCCAAGAAATGATCTGTCCCACCTAGTGTGTTCCATGTGTGTGCTATATTCTGTTGAATGAACTGCATAATGACATTCTCTGCCTACTTGATAGTATGATATATTAGCTTGATATATGATGACACAATCTGTTTGCATGATGAATAATGAGTGTCTGCTTTGCTCAATAGTATGCCCATTTATCTATCAAAAGCATGAACTTCTGTTTCTGATACTCTGAATAAAATATGTCTGTTACATGTATTATGTTACTCATGTCTGAAATCTGATTACCGATTGTCATCTGGGGTATACTATTGGGTTATGATATGAAGTCTCTGCCGGTACAGCCCTGATCAAGTTGGTAAATCCTTATGGACTCAAGGTCTCCCCTTGAGTGGCACCTACGCCCATCGGGCCTAGGATAAGTCCTTATGGACCTAAGGCATCCCCTTAGGTGGCACCTATACCCATCGGGCCTAGGGTAAGTCCTTATGGACTCAAGGTCTCCCCTTGAGTGGCACCTATGCTCATCGGGCATAGGGTAAGTCCTTATGGACCTAAGGCAGCCCCTTAGGTGGCACCTATGCCCATCGGGCCTAGGGTAAGTCCTTATGGATGCAGTTCTGGGGGACTGCATTTTGGTGTAAGGTTGGAGGGTATTTCTTGTAAACTTCTATATGAACATTGGACATTTGCATTTAATCTGTTATGTGCTCATATGATATGATGTTAGGTACTTATGTATGTTGATCTGTACTTATGTATGTTGATTTTTACTTATGTATGTTGATCTGTACTTATGTATGTTTATCTGCACTTATTGGAACACACTAGACGTCAAACTCTCTGATTCCTACCTCGTATGTTACCAGCCTATATAATTTCCGTCTATTTTCTCAAGGTCTGATTAAAGAACAAATACCATTATTCTTGAGTATAATGTAACCTCGAAATAGTAGAACAGAAATAGAAGTCTATCACTGCTTGAAACATCATGAAAATGTTATGCCTACCATATGTCTGCATGAGCTTATAGCATCTTTTGGTAGTTCTATATTACTGAGCTTTCCCAAGCTCACGTTGATTTTACCATCGCAGGTTAAAAGAAAATATCATGACCTAATGTTTGACATCAGTGTTCGGAGTTCTCTCGGCGTTGCCTTTGGAGTACGGTATTGTATAGTTAGTGGGCATGTACGTAATGTATGTCATGTATGGTTTTGTGATAGAGTCTGTAAAGCACTTTCTAAAATTTTTGTTATGTGTTTAAATGTTTTCCTGAAATTGTATTTTAAACAGAAGTTGATTTTACAGTTTAATAAGTGTTTTGAGAAAGAAAAATGTTTTCATGTGTATTTTCATTGTGGGTCGCTCTTGTGACCCTAATGTGGCTTCCTAGGATTCGTTGTAACGCATAGGCGGGTCTAGGGGGTTACAACTGTTGTTTTAGATCTCTGATTTGACTCTGGTTCTTCATCATCGTTGCTTCATTTCATCACCAGATTAGACAATTGTCTCCATTTTCAACGGGTTGATATCTGATTCAATTTCGACTTCAATTCTTGGTGAGATCGCAGTTATTTCTCTATCTCTCTCGGTTAGGTATTTTGATTGTTAGTAATTAGTTTCTCTGATAGTGGTGTTTGTTTCGATCAGTGCATTCTACAATTGGTAACTGTACTTTTCTTTGATTAGTATTTGTTGGATCTGGTTCCAATTGGATTATCATCTTGTTTGCTGGTTTTTAATCTACGATTTGGTCCAGTCTCTATTCCTTGCCACAAAAGTTGTTTTGTTGTTTCACTATTTGGCATCGAGTGAGAGTTTCAACATTTGTTGATACAGTCTTGGTTAGTTTATTTTCATGTCTTTTTGCTAAAGCTTGCTTATGGCTCTCGCCTTCAATACATTCATTGTGGTTATTGTTGGAGGCTGTTTAGAAATTTGAAGAAGAATATAAGAAAGAATGGTGAAGAAAGCATCTTTCCAATGCAATGTGAAAACAAAACTCAGATGTACATTACTCATCCGACGATCAAGTAAAGAAAAATTCATAGATTTTGATTTTTTTTCTTCTTCCTTCTTGGGGTTCCAGCTCTCAACCAAGATACTGAATCAATTTTGATTAGTTGAATTAAAAATTGGTGGATGGATATGGCGGTAATTGCTTAGCTGGTAGTTGCTTAGTATTGAGACTGATGATTCTCTATTGGTTTTAAATTTGGTGCTTCTAAAGATATACTGAATTGGCTTCTTCAATTCTTGTTTATTGGTTGCTGATTTAGTGTTTAGTTCTGGTGAATGTTGCATTATGTTAGTTCTGCATTGTGACTATTTGTTCTTAATCTGGTTGGTGCCTTAATTCATTCCGGAAGTTGATGCATGTTGAAATTTTGTTCAAAGGAAAAATGTGGTTTTGTGACACCCTAAAAATACCCTAGTTGAAAAATCCCTAAGTTAGTTAATAAAGAAGGTAAAAATAGGTTGTAACCTGAAATGTAGTGCAAAAACGAGTTGTAACCTAAAATGTGGTGCAAATATAGTGTAACCTGAAATATGGTGCAAAAACGGGTTGTAACCTAAAATGTGGCGCAAATATAGTGTAACCTGAAATATGGAACAAAAACGAGTTGTAACCTAAAATGTGGTGCAAATATAGTGTAACCTAAAATATGGTGCAAAAACGAGTTGTAACCTAAAATGTGGTGCAAGTATAGTGTAACCTCAAATATGGTGCAAAAAGAGGTTGTAACCAAAAAAATGAAACAACTTTGAGAAAGTTAAAGTACTAACAAGTGGGTAAAATTAATATAATAATCATAATAATTATAATATATATATGATAGATTGATAGTGGGATTATACTTGGCTTGGAATGAAACCACTTACCCCACAATAGCATGGTTAAGACACACGGCAAAGTGAGCTATCAAAGAAAGAAATGTTTATTTTTCTTCATCTTTCTTATCCACCGAAAACAACAAGAGAGAGAGAATTTGAAAGCTTAAAATCTGGGAAAAACAAGATGAAAAACTCTTGAAGAATGGCTGGAAATTAGTTTAGAATTACATGCATGATAGAAAAAAATTCAAGTAAGTGAGTTTATGCTTACTCGATTTTTATTTTGTTTTTATTGTTGTTTAGAGTTTTAATTCTGAAAATTTTGATGAAATTTGAGTGTTGCTGTCTTAGATGGCTGTTGGGAAATATGTGATTGCAATTAGATTGATAAACAAGCATGAAATTGATCATTATAAGCTAAAGAATTAATAAGAATTTCGGTTACTGACTTAAAATGTTAGGACAACATAAGAGTTTCAGTCCTAACCTAAAATATTATGGAATTAATAAGAATTTCGGTTACCGACTTAAAATGTTAGGACAACAGAAGAATTTCAATTCTAACCTAAAATATTATGGAATTAATAAGAATTTCGGTTACCGACTTAAAATGTTGTCCATAGACTAATCTGGAAAATGGTGAAATTCCAGGACCTAATTGCTTTATTTTTGAACCCAATGAAACTTGAAAATATAAAGGATAAATATGTTAAACTTTAGTTAAAAGGCTGGATTTAAACTAGTTATGGATCATAAGATTAAAAGTACATAAGAGTCACTTAGTAAATCAAGTTGGCAGAATAGGCCCTGAAAATGGCCATGTTTTCAAGTGTAAAACTGTATTAATTGGGAAATGGGAAAAATATGTTCCATACATGGATTTAAAGCTGAGTGAATAAGCTTTCTAGAATGGTAAAGTAATTGAAATTTGGACTTGTGGGTAAAATGTTATGGCCAAAATAGTGACTAGTGCTCAAACTGCCGGAATAGGGACAATTTTACATGTTTAAGTGTTTGAGATTGTATAAATGAGTTTATATGATTGAAATGTGTTCTAATGTGAATTTTATATGTTTTGTTTGAATGTTTAAGACCAAGAATTTGAGGAAACGTTGGAGGATTTAAGAGTTGGGCAACAAAATAAAAGGAAAAAGGCATAGTGATCAAGGAACCAACCTAGCTTGGAGTATTGTGAGTGTAGTTAAACTTTAGGGTTATGACTAGTGTCCTAACCAATGTATTTATTTTGTTATATGATGACTTGAAAGCATGAAATGAACTTAAATAATATTTGGTAAATATTCTAAGGGAAGGAGGATTAAATGAAAAAAATGAAAGCATGTATATGTCAATTGAGTGTTACCTTGTTGATGCTTGATGTGTTGTGCTTAATCTTATGGTCATTTGAGCTATGATATGAACTTATAAATGATATTGAGCTAATGTTTTTGATGAATTTATGAGTGAAATGACATGATAAACTTGCTAAAAATTACTTGAATGATGACCTTGAGTAGCTCTAGTGTATTGGTGACATGAACATGTTGTATGATCTTGTAATTTGGTTGATAATCACTTGGTTGTGCTTGCTGGAAATTAAATGACATATATAAGTCCTTAGTGGACCAGTGGTCCTTAGGTAGAAGGGCATGCCTTAGAGTCTAGAGCTCCTCTGAAACTAGTATTTTGAGTACTCTCTGCTG
Source organism: Hibiscus tridactylites (assembly GCA_958450335.1). NCBI lineage: Eukaryota > Viridiplantae > Streptophyta > Magnoliopsida > Malvales > Malvaceae > Hibiscus > Hibiscus tridactylites. The sequence goes on from OY288287.1 coordinate 11,166,516, forward strand.
GTGTTGTTAACACCTTGTATAATTGATGCTTTGAGCATCCTCTGTTGAAAATGTGATTACTTTCAATTGGTGTAAGAAACCTTGATGCATTGAGCATCCTCTGATTTTGATGCATTGTGCATCCCCTCACTACAACAAATTTGTCTATTATTGACGTTGAAAATATTGTCACTGAAACTTACATTTCCGTCACTATTTGTATTTTGTGACATAAAATTCAACGTCACGGTGAACATCACGCTATGTGTGTCACTAAATGTCTAGCGTGACGATGTATTTTTTTCGTCAAGTATTGCCAAACATATAGTGACGTTTATGTATAACGCCACCTTATAATTTTATTTAATGACAACTAATTACGTCACTAAATGATGTAAAATTTTGTCATTAATTATTCGTAACGTCACCAATAATACAATAATTTTATTATATAAGTGACGAAATAAATATCGTCATAACGTAAGAATGACAATGATGCATAACGTCACTTTATAATTTATATTTGACGACAATTAGTTATGTCACTAAATTATATAAAATTTCGGTGTTGATAATTCTTATCGTCACGAATAATACATTAACTTCAACTTATACACGACGAAAAAGATATTGTCACATTTTTGCGACTTAATATATCGTCATCTAAACTGCTAAAATAATGTCATAATTTTTTTATTAATTGTCAATTGTAAACTAAAATGAGAAAAAAAATACACAGCATTCCTCAAAAAAATATTTACATTATACTAAATATTATTTAATTCAATTATTATACAATAATAAAAGTAAAACAATCAAAACTGTAGAACGTACATGCAAACTGTAAAAGCTTTTCTTCTTTTTTACTTATTTGACTTCGAGTTCATATGATCATATACCAACAATATTGCGTGTAGATAGTGAAACACCATTGGCATAGCTATTTTCACTCAACCGACGCTTTTTAACCTCCATTCTTTGCAACCATATTTGTCCAAGAAAACATTCAACTATTGCTGCTATTTGGTTTGCTCTTTTGTCATTTCAACAATGGTTCCTTTCTAGAGGTTCTACATTTTTCCTTCTTTCGAAAGCATAAGCCCTCTCTGAACTAAATGTTAGGTATTCTGAGACTTGAGCACCTAAGAAGATGCCAATAAGAATATTAATTCTAAAAAAAATCATCTCAACATATATCAACCAAATGTACAAAGTAAATCAAGTTAAAGTCATATTTATTATGTAAATGGTCTCTTAATATAAATAACTATTGATTGAAGTGATATTTAGCATTAACTATTAAAATTCACTAGTTGAAATATGTTTATGTTTTACTCCTATCAGTGCTAATGTAAACTACATGCTAATATGATAACCTTATGAAAATCTTACAATTACACTAGTATGGTGTCAAAAGAAAATTCATGAAAAAGTGTGTTTGTATATTTCACCTCTAAGTAGTAGAGATTCATAAATTGCGACTGCTTCAAAATGTCCCTGCATATACTTAAGAAGATGGAAGGAAAATATATATACTGCAAAAATGTTATGGGCAAAACTAATGAAAACAATATACCTTTTCACTTTTATACCAGAATAATTGCTTAGAATAACTATCTGGTTTTACTCGGTTCAATGGATTATGCAATGTCATAATTAAATAAAAATGCTAAGCAATTACGTCAGGAATCATGATTATAAATTTGAAGTAAACAAGTAAACAACCATCTACTCACATCACATGACTTTACATCCTCAGGAACTTGGTACTTCAAATGCAATTTGAACAACCAATACTTAATATGCTTATTAGAATTATCAACTTCCAATGCCAATTCAAAATTATCTTTTACTTCCCTATCATTGAACTTTAAAAATAGAGAACAAACCTCAATCAGAAAAAATAATAATATTAATAATAAAATAATAAAAGAAGAGTTTCTAATATTGATTAATGAGCTTGCATCTATCTACTTCTTTTAGTAATCAATAATATAGTCTATTAGCAACACCATAATTTGTACAACTAACAATTATACATTAATTTCTTAATTCATAATTTAAGTATCCAACAACATAAATTTCTGATTCTTAAACCCAACTTGCGAACCATACTCACTGTTTCATACCCGTTTTCACAAATCTATCATCACAAAAATAACGATCTTTGAGTTAGAAATACATACCAAAATGGATAATGATATTAATAACACCAACATTTGATTTACCGATGCGATACGATTCAAGTGTGGTGTAGCTGATTGGGAAGACACAAGGTTTAGGCACACACGACAACGGGTTGATGCGCGCTAGAGATCAAAATAGTAAAAGGGGTTGTATGACGAGGTTTGAGGGCACTGGTATGCGCATGACAATGGAGGTGTGGAGGCACCGAAGCATTTTATACGAAGGGCCTGCTCACACTTCTGATTCACAAAGCAAAGGGTTGTAGCACTGTAGTGATCGGGCTGCAAAGTTGGTGTTGTAGCGTGAGTAAAGGGGGTGATTGATTGTTGGGGGTACAAAGAGAGGCGGCTAGGGTTTTGAAGGAGACCAAAAGTGCTGAAGATTTTTTTTAAAATAATGGTTTAGAAAAACTAAACCCTCTTTTTTAAGTACAAACGCAAAAATATTAGAAATTTAAGTACCATTACCCGATGAACACCTGGTACATACATGTGTACGCACACAAAAAGGGTTAAATAACCTATTTCATACTGCAGGGGAGAAACCCCCCTCACCCCATCGAGGCAAGCGATGGGCTATGGTTTCGGGAATAAATGCCCGAGAACCTCTGCATCCACCCTAGATCTTATTTTCTCCCAAAATAATTCTTTACTAAGTGGGTTACACCACACACTTTTTCAAATCGAGTCAAATAAAATTAGGTTCATTATCTCTAATAAGTTCTATAAATTAATCAAAATTACAAAAAAACTATTTTATTTTAAACATAAACTTTTTATGTCTTTACTTCTAAACCAAATTAGACTTACTAAAAAATAAAATATATTTATTTAAGCTATACTAAACTAAACATAAATGTCTTAATTATGCATATACATATAATAAATATATATAACAGAACTTTAAAAAAATCAGGAGTTATCGAAATTGTACGCCTAAAATTTAATTTTTTTTGAAAATTCGCCACTAATAAAATTTGAGTTAGTGACATAATTGAGATATCATTATAAAATTTTCCACCAAATTTTCGGCGACAAACATTTAGTGACACGTTGTATGATGTCTTTTAAAAATCATCATATAACAAATAAAAAATATAACAATGAGCGACAGAAATATTTTCGTCGCGTTAAAACTTATATTTTGTGACATAAATAAAATGTCAACTTTTCTATCTTATAAAATATGACGGATAAAATTGTCACGAATAAAGTTTATTGATGAAAAATTTGCAACGTCACTAATTCAAATTGATTTTTCATAATAACAATTCGTCACTAGTACAAATTTTTATTAGTGACCATATTGCAACGTCACCATTTAATCTAAACGTCATTAAAAATTTTCCCTCCAAAATTTTTTGAAAGCAAATTTTAGCGCAAAATATATAATGACGAAAACCAATGACGTTTTTTAAAATTGTCTTCGAAGATATACCATTAATCACTAAATGTGACGAAATAAAATAATCGTCACGTTTGTAGTATATTTTGTGACATTATATGTAATGTCATATAGAAATTTTTGTCACTAATTGATAAATTTGTTGTAGTGCCTGAATTAGTACTTTGTACCTAAAGAGACTTGATTACCTAGTTCTACTAATCTACCAAGGCAAAATATGATATGTACTTGGAATAAGAGTTAACAAATGAAATATGTGATATATTTGATATGTGTTTGTGATCATATGATATGTTATGAGTCTATGCTTTGTGTGATTAATTGATGGAATGTTACATTGATGCCAATATGTTTACATGTTTATTTGTTGTATACATGATTCTAAAACTAGCTAAGTATGACTTAACCATGTTTAAACTAGCTAGGTGATACTTGTGAAAGATAAAGCCTAGCTAGGTAATCTTGATAAATGAAAATAAGATATCTAAAAGACTCAAATAGTAGATTTAAGTACTACCTTACTAAGTACATTATTTGTACTTATCACTCTTTGTTTCCTTCTTCCCAAAACTACAGGTTGTTCTGATTCCGAAGCTAGCCTAATCTAATCCGGGAGCTGATCACAAGCCAAAGCAAAGTATGACATATAACCTTTTGTTTAGACTCATAGGAGGTAGCATAGATATGTGTATCTAGTATGTCACATGCATTTGAACTTTGTGTATATATGTAGTTGGAATATGTAAGACATTTGGATAATGGTTTATAATGGTTGATCTGACTATGTTTGACATGTTAATGTCTATGTTTTGAAATGTATATAAGATGGATTAATGTTTGCTTAAAGCTTGATATTAATCTTGTATATGCCTTGGATTGATATATGTGATGCAAGTATATGTTTAACATGTTATGTATATTGATTGGTTAGGTGTAAATGTATCTAGAGTACTTCATGTTTCTTGTCTAGTTCGAATGAGTGAGATAATAATTGATCAATGCTTCTTAATCTTTAATTGATTCGGATGACACATATATGTTTAGGAATGTAAATTGCATCTTGTGTTATCATTGAATATGTGATTGAATTGATCTTAATACATGTTACTAGCTCGAATGGCCATGGGGGTTTAATGACCTATTCGAATAGATGATGATATGAAAGGTGTATAGTTTGTATACATGTTCACTTGATGTTTGAATAATGTTGGTGTTAGAATGATATTGAAATAAGCAATGTGTATATAGTTAGATAGGTTCGAATATGTTGATATTGTATTGTTGATTATTTTGTTAACATTGTATGATCCTTGTTAGGTTAAAAGTTTTTGGTTTGCCCACCATGTTATATGTGATTTAGGTTTAAGTTTCTATGGATTGTTATGAAACATATAAGACATGTATGATTGTTTAGTCTCGTATGAACTTTATATATATATATATATATATATATATATATATATGTATTGTCATATGTTATATGTTTACTTGTTATCTGAATCTGTCCAGTGTTCTGGTAACGCTCCTTGCTCTTAACCCGAGCAAGGGGTGTTACAAAATGTGGCATCAGAGCTTTAGGTTATAGGTCCTAAACTCATCCGAAACATGTCATGCATCATATAGGTTTGCACTATGCCACATAGGAGTCTTATATCGAACTACTTGTGATTTCGCTCTCCAACTCGAATCCTGTTTGAATTCTTAACAGAATTTCTGCAACTAATCTGGTCCGGGACAATGAAAGTCCCAATGGATCATCAAATAATGGGGACAGTGTCGATATGCTACCCCCGGTTCAACCCGAACAACCTCGAGTGCAACCTCGAGAACAAGCTCCTCCACAGCTTGAAAATTCGACACTTCAATCTGCCCAACGAGAATGTCTCCTTAGTATGAAGGAGATGTTCGATCAAATTGTGACGAACATAAGACGTGAATAACCCGCTCTTGTTGTTGCTGCCCCGAGTCGAGCTCCGATCGACAAGCTTGCACAACACATTCTTTTATCTGTTCATATCTGTTAGACGAACTAAACTTGAAACCTAAAATAGTGAAAACGAGCCTCATAGTCTCAAATCCGATAAAAGGAAACTTACCGATTACCTTGATTTGTAGAGATTGCCGAATAACCTTTTGAAATGTTCCTTTCATTTGTGATCTATACGTGTTACCCAAATGTGAGTTCGATCTAGTTTTAGGATTAGATTAGTTGGGAAAACATGAAGCCCGAGTAGATTTTCAAAATCGAAGATTGTACTTACGGGGTTTAGGAAAAGAATCCATTCTGTTGATAGACAAGAAACCAACATCTATTTTTGCTGCTATAGCTTTCCAAGATGAGCTTGATTTCGGTTTGCTTGAAATGCCAATTGTATCTAAATTCATTGATGTTTTTCCCGAGGAACTCCCTAGCCTACCTCTCACTCGAGAAGTTGAATTCAAGATCGAAGTTCAACCCGAGACTAATCATGTGTCCATTATGCCCTATCGTATGACACCTATTGAACTAAAAGAATTGAAGAAGCAAATACAAGAACTCGAGGACAAGGGATTCATCTGACCCAATACATCTCCCTGGGGTGCTCCTGTCCTGTTCGTGAAAAAGAAGGACGGTACGATACGGCTTTGCATCGATTATCGGCAGCTGAACAAAGTAACAATAAAAAACAAATATCCTCTGCCTAGGATCGAAGATTTGTTCGATCAACTAAAAAACAAAACTGTATTCTCCAAGATTGATCTATGATCCAGTTACTATCAAATGAGGGTGAAAGAAGAAGATGTGCCCAAAATTGCTTTCCGAACTCGATATAGACATTACAAATTTCTGGTAATGCCATTCGGTTTAACAAATGTCCCTGCTGCGTTCATGGACCTGATGAATCGAGTATTCAAACCTTATCTTGATAAGTTCATTGTTGTTTTTATTGACGACATTCTTGTTTACTCCCGGAACAAGGAAGAACATGTTGATCATCTTCCGATTGTGCTTCAAATGCTCCGAGAACACCAACTGTTCGCCAAGTTCACTAAGTGTGAATTTTGGTTATCCGAAGTCTCATTCCTCGAACACATCATTTCATCTGATGGAATCAAAGTCGGCTCCAAGAAAATCCAAGCAATTCTTGATTGGAGACATCCGAGAAATGTGAGCGAGGTTCGAAGTTTTCTCGGTTTAGCCGGGTATTATCGAAGATTCGTGAAAGGTTTCTCAGTGATTGCCACGCCGTTAACCAAACTCCTTCAAAAGAATGAAGTCTTCGAGTGGTCGAAAAAGCAGCAACGAATCTTTGACCAAATAAAGCAAGCTTTGACATATGCCCCAACCATTATTCAACCCGAATCGGGAAAACAGTTCGTGGTGTACAACGATGCATCACTCTCAGGCATTGGTTGCATTCTGATGCAAGAAGGCAAGATGATTGCATATGCTTCCCGATAACTAAAACCACACGAATTGAACTATCCTACACACGACCTCGAGCTTGCGGCTATTGTGTTTGCACTCAAAATCTGGCGGCACTACCTGTACGATGAAAGGTGCAAGTTGTTTACCGATCACAAAAGTCTCAAATATCTACTCACTCAAAAAGATTTGAATCTTAGACAAAGAAGATAGTTGGAATTACTCAAAGATTATGATCTAACCATCGACTATCATCCGAGAAAAGCCAATATGGTTGCCGACGCTATGAGTCGAAAACCAAACCTTGGTAAGTCACTCGAAATTCTCGAAAATCTGAAAACGTTCAATCTTGAAATCCAATTGAACCATTCGAATTCCTTCTTGATAGCAAAGGAAGGATTCGAACATCTCCTTGTCCAACAAAGGAACCATTCGAATAGTATCTTGCATTCTAAGTAACATGTTCGATTTGTTTATCTGTAGCTCATTTGGCTATTAACGCTCATTTCCGACTATGCAAGACTCTAAATTATCTATGTGAACTTCAAGTCCAATCTACTCTGATTACAAGGATCATAGAACTCTAACAAGTTGATCCGGAACTTCAGAAAATCATTTCTAAGCTTGAGTCTAATCCTAATTTCTCCGTTAAATCGAACGGTCTTCTATACTTCAAAGATCAAATATGTGTTCCTAATGATAAGGCATTACAAGATGAAATCCTACAAGAAGCACATCAAAGTTCTTTTTCGATCCACCTTGGATCGGTTAAGATGTACAAGGATCTCAAGCCCTTGTATTGGTGGATCAGAATGAAATCAGCTATCAACAACTATGTCTCGAAGTGTTTGAATTGCTAACGTGTGAAAGCCGAGCACCGAGTCCCTACCGGAATACTACAACCTCTCGAATTTCCACAATGGAAATGGGAACGAATCACAATGGATTTCGTATCCAGCCTTCCTTGCTCTCCGAGAAAGTGTGACGTTGTTTGGGTAATCGTCGATAGATTCACCAAGTCAGCCCATTTCACTCCAGTCCGTATGAAATATAGTTTGGAAACTCTGGCCGATCTCTACATCCAGGAAATCATTCGTTTGCATGGAGTACCAATCCCAATTGTCTCTGACTGAGATCCCCGATTCACAGCTCGTTTCTGGAGAACACTTCAACGAGCTCTTGGCACCAAATTGAATCTGAGTACAACCTTCCATCCGCAAAGATGTAACACCCTGAAAACCGGTCTAGTCGGAATTGGATTCCGAAGATCGGAGTAATGCTATTAAAATATTGAAATATCGAATCTTTACTATAGATTATATTGTTATAGGATCTTAATTAAGTCAAGTCCTTAGTCAAGACTGTTTTATGAAGGCTCAAATTAGTGTTTTAAAGCTAGGCGTTTCGATACGATCAGACCCGTATTGAAACGGCCTATGCAAGATGTTTCGAAACGTTTTTAGGCGTTCCGATACGATTCCAACAGTAATAACTAACTTTTGGACTTTTGCTTGACCATTTCGATACAGTTCCTCCAGTTTCAAAATAGGTCCCCTATTTCGAATAAGTTTAAAAGAAATGTTTAGGTGATGACTCACCAGCTTGCCTATCACCCTCTCTCACGTGAATGACCAGAAATGATGATTTATAGTCATCTATATGTCTATTTTTGGTAAGGATAAGGGATAGCTAAATAATATTATTAAATAAGCTTACCTTAGTTGGGAGGAAAGCTTCTTATTGGTTACATGGGAGGTGGGTAGTGATTAAAATGATATTTCCCTTAAAATGAATTGGAGAAAAGGGAGCTCTCATCTTTGTGTTGTTTCACCGAGAGTCATTTCATCCTTTAGCTTTGAGAGAACAAGAACACACCTCCATTGTCATCTTCTCCACCAAGCTCAAGCACACACCTCTCCATTTGTGAACCTTAAGCTTAGGCTTTCTTTGTTTTAAGAATACCAAGTTATAGCTATCGATCGGGTAAGTGAAAGCCGTAAGTCAATCATCGATTCTCTTGATTATTAGAAAATCAATTTCAAGCTTAAAGATAAGCTTTGTCTATAGCTAATGGCTATTCAAATATCGATATTGTTATATTGATCCTAATGACTCATTGTTGCTTTTCCTAGCTCAAGAAGTGGAAAAGATTAATCCATCGCCTTCATCGAAAGCTAGGGATAAGGGTATCGCCATCCGAGAGCCTTAGGAGCTTCGGATTGTCAAGGTGAGTGTAGTCGGAGTCTCGAGAGTGGCTAGGTGCCATCTCGACTCATTGTTTATTGATTCACTAACCACTAATTTTAAGGGCTTTACATGAAGCATTATTGTAAGACATGTTGGTAAGTTTTGGTAAGTATTGCATTGATTCATTGTACATGGTATTGCTATCATTGTCATGGAAATCATTGAAGCATTGACATGAAGAATCATTGATATGAATTATTCTTATTGCTTATTGACATGGAAATTATGATTGTTGATTTATTGATATGATACTATTGCCATTGAATTATTGTTATTGATATTGATGTGTAAATATTGTTAATGAATCATGGACATTGAACTATGGATTATTGGACCTTGAATTCGAAGTATTGGATACAATTGGCATGCCATAGAATTCATGAGTTCAGTGTACGGGTGGACTACGGTCCTAAGGCTACGACCTATATTGATTTTGCGAGGCGGAGGGATGTATTGAGTGTTGGTCTTATTGGCGATGTTGGCGGAATTGACCATTTATTGACTTGGCGAGGAGGTGGAATTCGTGTATCCATATACCATGAATCGTTCCAAGGGAACTATTGATTATTGATAATTAGTGACTCAATTAGATTAGAAATACTAAATAATTAATTTAGATTAAACACGTTAGGGACTCAACTGAAAAATTCAAAGAAGACTACTAACTAGAGGAAGTGAACAAATCGGATGAACAAAGAACTAATAGAGATTGCATGCAACAAATAAGTAACTACCTAAAACAACCTTATTAGTGACATAATTTATAGACAAATCAAGGTTAAAAAAGACATTAAAGGGGTGGAATTAGGTGACTATCATGTCACCCCATTATGACTCTCCCTTGGCTGGCTCCCTTAGTGGGAAAGAAAGAAGTCTAAACCAAAAACAAGAAAGAATTGGGGAAGTAAGGAAGCATTCGGCCATTGTTGAGAGGAAAGGAAGAAAGGAAGCTTTGCATGTCCATTATCTTGGTTGAGGATCATCAATTAAAAATTAAAAGTAAGTTAGGCTCCTCATTCTCTATTCGATTATGTAAAGATTTTTTAGAATGAGTGTGTTTTGTACATTCGGTAATTCATAGAAATTAATTAGCAAACTATGGTAATGTTGCTGGGAAAATTTAAAGACAGGGTTAACAAGTTGAGCTGGAAAGAAAATTTGAAATGTGAGTCTCATAACAAGAATTATAGAGCTAAAAGATGCACTAGGATGGAAGAACTAAAATCTGTCCATCAATGCCTCAACCTAGATGACCAACTTTGAAAAATTGTAGAAATTAAAATACTAAAAATTTGAATCTGAAATTTTAACGCAACCTACCTTAGTATGTCTACTTTAATAGGAAATCAACGAAATCTAATTTCGAGTCCTATAGAAAAATATGGAGTGAAATTGGATAGGGTACTCGAATCTGCCCAGTGATATTTTAGTACGAACAGTGAACTTTGAAAATTCATATAAAATTGTATACTTGGAAATTTGGTTTAAAATTTTTATAGGTGGTAAGTGAGTATGTTAACTTAGCCTGTAAACAAACGGAATTTAATTCTGAGTGGTATAGTGAAATTTGGAGCTAAATTAGTATAGATGGTCGAAACTGTCCAATTAAGGAAATATCGAGCTTTGAATAAAAATTTAAATTGAATCGGTGAGAATTAATAAGGAGATTTATTAACATGACTGAGAAAGTTATTAGTGCTAATTTGGCATAGGTAATTGAAAATTTGAGTGGTGGATTAAGAAATATAAGAAGATTGGTGAACTAGCTCGAAACTAACCGGAAATTGAATTAGTTCAAGGACTAAAACTAAATCGTAAAATTTAGTGGTAAATTGAGTTAATTGATTCTGAATTTTATCTTATACGATTGTGAATGACTTAATAGAGCCTAGAGGAGAAGGAATCGAAGAGGATTCGATAGCTGGATTGGCAAAGGAGCGTGGGAAGAATCTCCGAATTCAGAACTAGCACGGCGACTGTGAGTGAAACACAATTAGAGTTGAGATTAGAGTCTCAACTACTTTAATTATAATTTCTGTTATATGGATTGCATGCAATATGACTTAAAATTCAAATTGGCTTATTTAATAAGGGAAGAAAGCTAATGGAATTGAATTTGGATTGCTTGTGATTGCTTGAATGAATTGCTTGATTGATTGAATTGGTGATATATATATGTGTTATATATGTGGATTGTTTATGTGCCTAAACTGATCTATTCATTGAAATATGACCTATTTTTGAGCTGTGGTTTATGAGTATATGTATATGTCTATGAATTGAGGATTGCCTAAATTGTTTGAGAGGTTCAAGTCATCGAGCCAATTGGATTGAGTTAGTTAATTCAATTCTAATTTTCTTGCTGGATTGCATCAATCGAGTGATGATTAAATTGGGATGTATGATGAAGTTGTTATGAAATTTCTTAGATATGTTTGAGTTGAAATATGCAAATGAGAATTAATAGATAAAAGTTTGGTATGAAAACCGAACTATGTACTCGAAATGTAGTATATGTATGACATGTTTTGTAATGGAAACTACATGTGTTATGATGGAATCGAAATTTATATGTGAAATAAATGAGAATATTGATTGATAAATTCTAGAATCTGATTGTTAAATTATATGAACTTAATTCAATACCAAATTGATAAAGCCCTTGGTATATATAGTCAGTCCAGGTAGTACGACATGCCTAGAGTCTAGAGCTCGTTAAAAATCGATACGTGAGTGTACCAGATTGCTATGGTACGTAAGTATACCTATTCGCTTAGTGTAAATTTGCACTAAGATGACATGTAATACGATTATATGAAAGTGGTACTTGGGTACCTATTCTATGGTGAAATGATTCACATCCTTGTAACACGTGACTCGAATACCTAGCTAACTATATGAACCAAGGCACCATAATCAAGTTAATAATTAAATAAAATTGTAGATAGAGATGGTTGATCTCTTGATTTCGATGAGTTGATAGTAGGAATGGTGGTGAAGCATGCAATTGATGAATTGAATTCTATGTATTTATCCTGTTACAGTTTGTTGCTGCTTGTATCTAATTTGTAGTATTTATGATTGTGAACTCGATTGTAAGTATGAAACATGTTGTAATTGCTTTGTTGATGACTTGTGAAATTACTTGTTGATTAATGACTCATTCAAATGGAATGGTGTAATCATACTTAAATTAAAGATTGAGCTCTTGTGTGATAATTAAAGCAAGAAATTCTAAAATGGTTAGACTAAGGTTTCCTCACTAAGTACTGTAAGTACTTATCACTCGTATTTTTCTTTCTTCCAAAAACCACAGGAAATTGAGTTATCGATCCACCTACTGATCTTGTTAGCAGTTGAAGATAGAAGTATATCTTTCATTATCTTTGATGTGCTTATGATGGGTGGCCTAGCTGTCAGCATGCTAGTTCAGTTTGCACTTATGGTTATGTTTATGAACTATTACCTTAAGACTGTTTAAAACTCTTAAGTTAAGTTTCCCTCATTTTGTTATGTAAGTATGGGGTAAATATGGGGTATAGCTTAGCCCTTGGTATATGTTTTGGGCTGGTTTCTTTTTGATCACTTTTTGTATAGGCAACCATTAGGTATAGCCGATGTTAGCTACCCCGAAATATCTTTTGTATAAGGGAAACAAACACTATGGATGGTTGATGCATATATCATATGAAGATATAATGATGATCTTAAAAATGAAATTCTCTAGTTGATCATGATTGGAATTAATTTTTCTTATTAAATTGAATCTTTTGAAAATGATAGAATAAGGATGAGAATATATATATGTATGTTATATGTTGGATAATTAAGATCAAGAACTTAATGTTAGGTCATATGTAAATTAAATGAATCAAATTTTAAGTAGGTCCACCTTGTTAGCATTCGAATAATAAAAAAAATATTACACGTTTTCCGCTGCCTATTTGTAGCAAGTTAATACGAATCTGTTTAATGCTCCTTACTCCTAACTGGGGTTAGGGGTGTTATAATATTGGTAATGTTTTGTTTGTGTAATATTGATTAACAATGTTTAAGATTCATGTCACCGATCTCTGTTTGTTTTCCAATAACACGCTCCGACCCGGTTCTCTACCAGGCTGGGAAGGGGGTGTTAGAAAAGTGATGAACAATCCGAGCGAGTGATTCAAGTTCTCGAAGACATGCTCAGAGCTTGTATCATCGACTTCAGGAAGAATTGGAAGAAATCTCTACCATTTTTAGATTTTTCATATAACAACAACTATCAATCTTCTATTCAAATGGCTCCTTTTGAAGCGTTGTATGGCAGAAGATGCCGAACTCCTCTAAGTTGGTCTGAACTTGGTGATAACAAAGTGTTAGGGCCTCAATTGCTTCGGGAAACCGAAGAACAAGTCCAAATCATCCACTCTCGATTGAAACAAGCCTTTGATCGTCAAAAGTCCTACGTTGATCTGAAACGTAGAGATATCCAATATGAAGTCGGAGATAAAGTTTTTCTCAAAGTCTCCCCGTGGAAGAAAGTGTTCCGATTTGGAAAAAGAGGGAAGGTAAGTCCTCGTTTCATTGGACTGTTCGAAGTGATTGAAAGAATAGGTCCGGTGGCTTATCAACTCGCACTTCCTCCTGAGTTCGATAAAATTCATAATGTCTTCCACGTCTCGATGCTCAGACGATATCGTTCGATCCATCACACATTCTCGAACCTAAAGAAGTTGACCTGAACCCTGATCTATCCTACGAGGAAGAACCCGTGAAAATCCTCGATAGAGAAATCAAACGACTCCGCAACAAGAATATACCCCTTGTAAAAGTTCTTTGGAGGAACCACAAAGTCGAAGAGGCTACGTGGGAACCTGAGGATACGATGCGGAAACAAAATCCTCATTTGTTCAATTTAGGTAAATTCGAGGGCGATTTTATTTTAAGGGGGAGGAGTTGTGACACCCTAAAAATACCCTAGTTGAAAATCCCTAAGTTAGTTAATAAAGAAGGTAAAAATATGTTGTAACCTAAAATGTAGTGCAAAAACGGGTTGTAACCTAAAATGTGGTGCAAATATAGTGTAACCTGAAAAATGGTGCAAAAACGGGTTGTAACCTGAAATATGGTGCAAAAACGGGTTGTAACCTAAAATGTGGTGCAAGTATAGTATAACCTGAAATATGGTGAAAAGAGGTTGTAACCTAAAAAATGAAACAACTTTGAGAAAGTTAAAGGACTAACAAGTGGGTAAAATTAATATAATAATAATTATAATATATATATATATATATGATAGATTGATAGTGGGATTATACTTGGCTTAGAATGAAACCACGTGTCCCACTATAGCATGGTTAAGACACACGGCAAAGTGAGCTATCAAAGAAAGAAATGTTCATTTTTCTTCATCTTTCTTATCCACCGAAAAAAACAAGAGAGAGAGAGAGAGAATTTGAAAGCTTAAAATCTGGGAAAAACAAGATGAAAAACTCTTGAAGAAGGGCCGGAAATTAGTTTAGAATTACATGCATGATAGAACAAAATTCAAGTAAGTGAGTTTCTGTTTACCCGATTTTTATTTTGTTTTTTATTGTTGTTTAGAGTTTTAATTCTGGAAAATTTGATGAAATTTGAGTGTTGTTGTCTTAGATGGTTGTTGGGCAATATGTGATTGCAATTAGATTGATAAACAAACATGAAATTGATCATTAGAAACCAAAGAATTAATAAGAATTTCGGTTACCGACTTAAAATGTTATAACATCATAAGAGTTTCAGTTCTAACCTAAAATATTATGGAATTAATAAGAATTTCGATTACCAACTTAAAATGTTAGGACAACATAAGAATTTCAGTTCTAACCTAAAATATTATGGAATTAATAAGAATTTCGGTTACCGACTTAAAATGTTGTCCCTGGACTAATCTGGAAAATGGTGAAATTTCAAGACCTAATTGCTCTGTTTTTTAACCCAATGAAACTTGAAAATATAGAGGATAAACATGTTAAACTTTGGTTAAAAGGCTGGATTTAAACTAGTTATGGATCATAAGATTAAAAGTATATTAGAGTCGCTTAGTAAATCAAGTTGGCAGAATAGGCCCTGAAAAATGTCATGTTTTCAAGTGTAAAACAGTATTGATTGGGAAATGGGAAAAATATGTTCCATACATGGATTTAAAGCTTAGTGAATAAGCTTTCTGGAATGGTAAAGTAATTGAAATTTGGACTTGTGAGTAAAACGTTATGGCCAAAATAGTGACTAGTGCTCAAACTGCCGAAATAGGGACAATTTTACATGTTTAAGTGTTTGAGATTGTATAAATGAGTTTATATGATTGAAATTGTAGAACTAAGTGTTTTGATATAATAATTAAAAAATGTTTTGGACAAATTTGAAAAGAATTTAAAACTTGTCTTTAAGTCCAAACAACTTGAAAATATGTTTGAGGTATTTAAAAAGGTTTTTGGCAAAGTTTTTAATGCTTTAAAGTAGTCAAACTTGACTTTCCAGCAAGCCCGTACCGATACGGTATACCTCGTATCGATACCTTTTTTACCCAAGTTTTGAATCTGCCAAAACCTGTACCGTTATGGGCTTACTCGTATCGATACGGATAGGGATTGTTTCGATACGCATCTTAGGCGTACCGATCTCGGCTTTAACAACCCCCAACGGCTATTTCCCAACGGTATTTTAAATTACATACCGTATCGATACGCTCTCAAGTGTATCGATATGTATAGGCTGACAAAGAGCCCAACGGCTAGTTCTATAGAAGGGTGTACCGATACGGGTCGTCATGTACCGATACGGAAGGCTTCATAACTGCAATTAATGTGGGAAATAAAGTCTCCAACGGCTCCAAAACATCCCTAACGACTAGTGACAGCTACAAACTCATTCGAGAGTATAAAAGAGACCTCCAAGCATCAAGAGAAGACTAATGCTTCAATTGTCAAACACCATATGATCAAGGCTATGTCTTAGAGCCTAATTGTCAATCTCTTGTATAGACAAACACTAGTGAGCCAAAATTGTTATATTTGCTCAAGTGTTTTAGGATTGGGTGAGAGCTTAATTGTGAAAACAAATACCTATTAGAGGGATTTGAGTTTACTTATTTTTTTATCTCTTTGTAAAGAGGGTTTGATCAAGCTTTGGGTAGAAAGCTTGATCGGTTTTGTAAGGGTTTCCTCCTAAGTCTAAAAAATGGACGAATCAATAGTGGATTGATTGGAAATCCTTAGCGGGGAGCTAAGGTAGTGGATGTAGACCTTGGTTAGAAGGTTGAACAACTATAAATCATCTTGTCATTTCCTTTTTAGCTTCCACACCTCTATCACCCAAAAATCCAATCTTCTCCAAACTTGGGAAACACATCGGTTGAAAGAAATTGAGCACCATAAAACCCAACAATTGGTATCAGAGCTTGGCTCAATTGAAGATGATTAACATCCTATTAAGTCGATCCGGCAAGTTCAATCAAAATCTCAAACAACCGGCTCAATGGCGCAATCCATCGACAAGCTGCCCTTCTTCGACGGGACCAATTATACTTATTGGAAGACAAGGATGATGTTCTTTGTCAAATCCAAAGACTACAAACTTTGAGATATCATTGAAGATGACCCGTTCGTACCACAAAGAAGCAAGGCGGAGTGGAGTGCCGACGACCGCAAGAAGATGGAGCTAAATTGCAAGGCATTGCACTTCATCTTTTGTGCACTTAGCCTCAACATTTACGAGAAGATGTCTTCTTGCGAGAGTGCCAAGGAAGTTTGGGACAAGCTCGAAGTTACATACAAAGGGACAAACGAAGTAAAGGAGACCAAGATCGGCCTCCTCAACCTAGAGTATGAAAACTTCAAAATGGATCCGGAAGAGGATATTGAGAAGATGTTCCACTGATTCTCCACCATCACCAATGGACTCAAGGGTTATGGAGAAATCATTCCGAAAGAAAAGCTTGTTCGAAAGCTCATCTACTCCCTTCCCGAGTCATGGGACTAAAAAAGAACCACCATCATCGAAGCCAAGAATCTCAAGACTTTGAAGCTTGATGAGCTCATGGGGCCACTTCTCACTCACCAAATTATGAGGAAAAACAAAGAAGATGAGAAGAAGAAGGAAGATATTAGAGCTATGGGGGATAAAAAGCTCAAAGGGCTTGGCATTAACACAAATGTCATTGCTCTCAAATCCTCCACATACCATCATGTAGATTCAAGTGAAAAGGAGGATGAAGAAGAAGAGATAGTTCATCTTTTCAAGAAGTGTGCCCCTTTCATGAAGAAAGCCTTGAAAGAACTTGAACGAGAATCCATGAAGAAGAAGAGGGCAAGCACTTCAAGCCATAAGAAGAAGGCATATGTGGCCACTTGGAGTGATGAAGACTCCACCGACAATGAACAAGCCAACCTTTGCCTTATGGCCATCGAAGAAGATTCAATGGTAACTTCTAATTCATCTACTTCGTGTTCATACTCATTTGATGAATTACAAGATGTCTATGACAATTTGGTTTTAGAATTTAAAAATCACATTTTGAAAAACAAGAAAGTGATTTCAAATTTGAAAATTCAAAATGACTTGATTTCTAAAACAAAAATTGAACTTGAAGTAAAACTCGAAGAGTTTGAACAAAAATGTTTTGATTTACAAAATTTGCTTCATAAAGTTCAAGAAGAAAAAGATTTGATTTCCAAAGAGCTTGAAAAGAAAAATAATGTTGGAAAATCAAATTTTTATGTAAGACAATCTAGTGCCCCTAGATTTGTAAATGATAAAATTTTTAGAAGTATTTGGGTCCCAAAAGGACTAAGTACTTTAACTAAAAAGGATGAAATTGAAAAATAGATTCCTAAGGGGACTAAATTTTGTGCTACTAACGTCTATGGATCTAAAGCAATTTGGATACCAAAAATTACTTGATTGTCTTATGATAGGTGTGATGGAGATTGATCAACAAGTCAAATATTGAGGGGGAGCTCCATGCACACAAGGAAGAACACTTGAAGAGGAAGGCTTCACATCCTCTCTTGGACTCAAGTGTTGGTAAAATTAGTTGAATTCTTTTTACTTAGTTTTATTTTTTTTATTCAACTACTTTAATCATATATGTTGGACTAACATTCTTTGATGATGCTTTGAGTAAGGGGGAGCCACTTTTAAAACCAAATATTTTAATAGTTTCAAAATTTAAACCTCCATTGTTATTTTGAGCCTAAAAGTGTTTTAAATTCTTTTTGATATAACAAAAAAGGGAGAAATGGTTTGAAAATTTGAATTTTCAATTGAATAAGGGGGAGCTTTAAATGATTTTGAATCTTAATTCTCTTATTTAAAATTTATTTCACAAACGAGGAGAAATCCCAAACAATTTTCAAGTTGGTTTTATTATATCAAAAATGGGGAGATTGTAGAACTAAGTGTTTTGATATAATAATTGAAAAATGTTTTGGAAAAATTTGAAAAGAATTTAAAACTTGTCTTTAAGTTCAAACAACTTGAAAATATGTTTGAGGTATTTAAAAAGGTTTTTGGAAAAGTTTTTAATGCTTTAAAGTACTCAAACTTGACTTTTCAGCAAGCCCGTACCGATACGGTATACCCCGTATCGATACCTTTTTACCCAATTTTTGAATCTGCCAAAACCCGTATCGATACGCATCTTAGGCGTACCGATCCCGGCTTTAACAACCCCCAACGGCTATTTTCCAACGGTCTTTTAAATTGAAGATCGTATCAATACGCTCTCAAGTGTATCGATACGCATAGGCTGACAAAGAGCCCAACGGCTAGTTCTGTAGAAGGGCGTGCCGATACGGGTCCTCGTGTACCGATACGGAAGGCTTCAGAACTGCAATTAATGTGGGAGATAAAGTCTCCAACGGCTCCAAAACATCCCCAACGACTAGTAACGGCTACAAACTCATTCGAGAGTATAAAAGGGACCTCCAAGCATCAAGAGAAGACTAATGCTTCAATTTTCAAACACCATATGATCAAAGCTATGTCTTAGAGCTTAATTGTCAATCTCTTGTATAGACAAACACTAGTGAGCCAAAATTGTTATATTTGCTCAAGTGTTTTAGGATTGGGTGAGAGCTTAATTGTGCAAACAAATACCTATTAGAGGGATTTGAGTTTGCTTATTTTTTATCTCTTTGTAAAGAGGGTTTGATCAAGCTTTGGGTAGAAAGCTTGATCGGTTTTGTAAGGGTTTCCTCCTAAGCCTAAAAAATGGGACGAATCAATAGTGGATTGATTGGAAATCCTTAGTGGGGAGATAAGGTAGTGGATGTAGACCTTGGTTAGAAGGTTGAACCACTATAAATCATCTTGTCATTTCCTTTTTAGCTTCCACACCTCTATCACCCAAAAATTCAATCTTCTCCAAACTTGGCAAACACATCGGTTGAAGGAAATCGAGCACCATAAAACCCAACAGAAATGAGTTCTAATGTGAATTGTATATGTTTTGTTTGAATGTTTAAGACCAAGACTTTGAGGAAACATTGGAAGATTCAATAGTTGGGCAAGAAAATAAAAAGGACAAAGGCATAGTGATCAAGGAAACAACCTAGCTTGGAGTATTGTGAGTGTAGTTAAACTTTAGGGTTAGGACTAGTGTCCTAACCAATGTATTTATTTTGTTATATGATGACTTGAAAGCACAAAATGAACTTAAATAATATTTGGTAGATGATTTAAGGGAAGGAGGATTAAATGGAAAAATGAAAACATGTATATGTTAATTAAATGTTACCTTGTCGATGCTTGATGTGTTGTGTTTAACCTTGATGGTCATTTGAGCTATGACATGAACTTATAAATGATATTGAGCTAATGTTTTTAATGAATTCACGAGTGAAATGATATTATAAACTTGCTAGAAATTACTTGAATGATGACCTTGAGTAGGTCTAGTGTATTGGTGACATGAACATGTTGTATGATCTTGTAATTTGGTTGATAATCACTTGGTTGTGCTTGCTGGAAATTAAATGACATATATAAGTCCTTGGTTGACTAGTGGTCCTTAGGTAGAAGGGCATGCCTTAGAGTCTAGAGCTCCTCTGAAACTAGTACTTTGAATACTCTCTGTTGGTGGGTTAACACCTTGTATAATTGATGCTTTGAGCATCCTCTGTTGAAAATGTGATTACTTTGAATTGGTGTAAGAAACCTTGATGCATTGAGCATCCTCTGATTTTGATGCATTGTACATCCCCTGAATTGGTACTTTGTACCTAAAGAGACTTGATTACCTAGTTCTACTAATCTACCAAGGCAAAATATGATATGTACTTGGAATAAGAGTTAACAAATGAAATATGTGATATATTTGATATGTGTTTGTGATCATATGATATGTCATGCGTCTATGCTTTGTGTGATTAATTGCTGGAATGTTACATTGATGCCAATATGTCTACATGTTTATTTGTTTTATACATGATTCTAAAACTAGCTAAGTATGACTTAACCATGTTTAAACTAGATAGGTGATACTTGTAAAAGATAAAGCCTAGCTAGGTAATCTTGATAAATGAAAATAAGATATCTAAAAGACTCAAATAGTAGATTTAAGTATTGTCTCACTAAGTACATTATTTGTACTTATCACTATTTGTTTCCTTCTTCCCAAAACTACAGGTTGTTCTGATTCCGAAGCTAGCATAATCTAATCTGGGAGCTGATCACAAGCCAAAGCAAAGTATGAAAAATAACCTTTTGTTTAGACTTCTAGGAGGTGGCATAGATATGTGTATCAAGTGTGTCACATGCATTTGAACTTTGTGTATATATGTAGTTGGAATATGTAAGACATTTGGATAATGGTTGATCTAACTATGTTTGACATGTTAATGTCTATGTTTTGAAATGTATATAAGATGGATTAATGTTTGCTTAAAGCTTGATATTAATCTTGTATATGCCTTGGATTGATATATGTGATGCAAGTATATGTTTAACATGTTATGTATATTGATTGGTTAGGTGTAAATGTATCTAGAGTACTTCATGTTTCTTATCTAGCTCGAATAAGTGAGATAATAGTTGATCAATGCTTCTTGATCTTTAATTGATTCAAATGACACATATATGTTTAGGAATGTGAATTGCATCTAGTGTATGTATGTGTGTGTGTGTGTGTGTGTGTGTGTGTGTGTGTGTGTGTGTGTGTGTGTGTGTGTGTGTGTGTGTGTGTGTGTGTGTGTGTGTGTGTATGTCTGTATGTGTGTGTGTATGTATGTGTGTATGTATGTATGTGTGTGTATGTATGTGTGTGTGTATGTATGGCTGTATGTGTGTCTGTGTGTATGTGTGTGTATGTATGTGTGTATGTGTGTATGTGTGTATGTATGTATGTATGTATGTATGTATGTATGTATATATACTTGTTATCCGAATCTGTCCAGTGTTCTACTAACGCTCCTCGCTCCTAACCCGGGCAAGGGGTGTTACAGGTTTCACTCGAAATTTTGATGTTGGTTATTGTTGAAGTTGTTGTAGTGATTACTAGCCTGGAAACTGTGTATAATTTGTGATGCATCGAGTGATGATGAAGCTGGTTAAAGTTGGTTATAGAGATGTGATATTCAGTCCTGCAACAGTTCGAAGGCTGTTGTGTAGATGAAGAAAATCAAGAAAGAAAATTGTATGATGGGCCATCGAAGAAGGAAGGAAAGGAAGAAAGCTGAAGAATGCTTCTTTCTATCAGTACACTGAAAAAAAAAAACAGATGTACATTGTTAAGCAGATGTTCAAGTAAAGATAGATTTGAAGTCTATTACTTTTATTCTTCGGGTATCAGCTCACCTGCATTTTTTTGTTTTGTTTTGTTCGAGTAAAGATAAATGATATTGTGCATGGTGAAGAAGAAAGAAAGTAAAAAAAAGGATGAAGAGTAAAAACAAGATGAAGAATGTTGAAGAAAGACCAACTCCCCAACTCCTTGAACCAACTCACTGAATTAGCTCATGGACTCAACGAAGATTGAAGAAGTTCAACAAGAGAACAAAACAAGATGAATGTTAAACAATTATAATTAGTTGTAATTGCAGTCACAAATTAAGCGTGTTAGAATATAATTAGTTGAAAATAATCTCAATTAGTTAATAGTTTGTTTAGAGTTTGTTAGGTGATTTGGTTGTTAGTTTAAGGATATAAATACAAAATCATTGTAATGAGTTTGGACTCAACCTTTTGATCTATAATCAATAAAATTTCAATTTCTCTGTTCTCCGTATTTTATCCTAAATCCCTAACCACCATTCATCTCTTTTACACATAAAACACTACCGTCATTCTATCTACTCCGGCTACCATAGTCCCCTTCTCGCAATGAGAATGAAAGTGATCATTGCATTAGTGTACCTTTAAAAAATCTCCAATGAGACTGGCCTGCTCACACAAGGAGAATACATGTTAGATCAATATCCTAATTAACAAGATGTGATGGTGAGATCCTTTCAACAAAATGTACATCTAACTTATGATTCGACCGAGAGATATAGGCCAAACGTGATGCAAGCGAATGGCAGTAATTGGCAAATAAGTCAAATTTATTTGAACCCACAGAACGAAAATGAAATCCGATTAAACATGCTGAAATCGAGTTCGAATGACGACTTGACATCTTCGAGATCCTTTCATCACAGAAAGTTAATGGTGAAGTAATGAACTAAAGAAGTCCATAAGTGAGATGTTGTGTTCCAAGGACAAGTGTTTAAACAAATAGCTAGCCCAAATGTATTTTGCCTTCCCCTGCTTTTACTTGCAAGCATACTTGTTGTACATAAATATTCACGGCAGAAAGGAAGAAGCATAGTAAAAATTAGTCCTTGTGGTGTAATCCTTCTCACTTTAAATACAATCCAATATATTTAAAAATATATATATCATGTCTTGATCAATAGTTATTTTCTACAACGTTATCATTATGATTGAATTCAATAGTCAATTTTATTATCATGATAATTTTTTTAACACAAAACTAAGAAACTAGCATGATAATTAATTCCGCCATTACTGATGTTTTCAAATTTACTAATGAATTTGGACTACTTTATAACTTTTTTACTGATAAGTATCCTTGTAAATTATATTTTCTAAAAATAACTATTTTTTTTAAAATAACCAATTTTACTACCATAGTTAATTGAATTCGGTACGCGAGTAAACTACACCGGAAGGACACTTAACTATGGGTTTAGTATTTTTTCAAAAAAAAAAACTATGGGTTTAGTAACAAATAAATAATTATTTTTTAAAAGTTATAAATATCTCATTCAATTAAAATATTATTACAAATAGATCATTTTGTCATTAAAATCGAAAGGGCGTCTAATGTGGCGTGGTATAGTTGAAATAATTTAATAAATTTAATATTTTATATTTAAAAATTCAATCAATTTAATTTTTTCGGTGTCATGTCAAAGAAAGCGAGTTCATCATGTCAAAACAATAGTTGAATAACTGCATTATACCATTAAGCAGCAACAAGGTACTGTTAAATTGTTATTATACTGAAAAAGTAATAGTATACATTTCTGGGAGAAGAACAAATAATTTATACAAAAATATGAAAAGTTTAAATATAAAGTATTAAATTTTTTGAATTGTTTTGAGTTAAAATTAATAAATTGTATAAGTTTTGAAGACTAAAATTATTATTATAGCAGGTCACACCATTATTTTTGTCTAATATTTAGCGGCCAATAACATACAGTAAAACATCTATAAATTAAAACTCTTGGGACCATGAAATTTTATTAATTTAGAGATATATTAATATATCGATAAATTAATAATTTGTTAATTAAAAGAAATTTCTCAAGTCAGAAAATATAACTTTGATAAAGATATTGTGTGCAAATAAATTGTAAATTGTACATAATATTCCAATTAATTAAAAATAAGTAGATTCATGTATATGTTATTAAATATATTTTAGCAAAGTTACCAAAGTAGTTATTGCACATAATATTCCTCAACGCCGGAACTTGTGGGTGCAATTAGAAAAGTTAGAGATGAAATTGAATTATATATAAATTTTAAAAAGAAACAGATTACAATAGATTTATATTTTAGCAAGTTACCAAAGTAGTAATTGTAATATTTATGAATTTTTAATATATAGTTTTGATGGGACCTTTATATTTATAAAGGGGATCTCCAAAAAATTATTATATTATTATCTTATCTAATTTGATGATTTTTTACATTGGCCCAAGTCGGGACCGGAGAAATTTATTATTTAATAGAGTTTATTAATTTAAAGAGTATTAATTTATAGAGGTTTTGATGTATTAACAATATTTTATTAGACCGCAAGCCTTTAAAGTAAAAGCATTCTATTTCAAAAATTCGAACTTCAATTTTAAATTTATAATATAACTAATTTATTGCAAGTGGGTGGGAGTTCTTGCATGCTGATCTGTTGTCAGAGATAAAGGAGGCGATCATGAGTTGCGAGGGAGCGAAAGCTCCGGGGCCTGACGGGTTTAGCTTTGCCTTTTTCAAGCGTGGGTGGGAGTTCTTGCATGCTGATCTGATGCATTTGTTTGAGGTTTTCCATGCATATGATTCTTTACCGAAAGGGGTTAACTCGACGTTTGTGGTACTGATCCCGAAAAAAGATAACCTGCAGGTAATCAGTAATTTCAGGCCAATATGCTTATTGAATTCCGTATACAAAATTGTGGCGAAAGTATTAGCGGGGAGACTTCAGAAGGTATTACATTCGTTGATAAGTGAGGAGCAATCAACTTTTATTAAAAGGCGACAAATTGTTGATGGTATCTTATTAACTAACGAAGTCGTACATTCCCTTCGTATGAGACAGTTTAGTGAAGGAGGAGGAGTGTTGAAGATTGACTTCGCGAAGGCGTATGATTGCATAAAGTGGAAATTCCTTGATGATGTAATGTGCCGGATGAATTTTGGGGTGGTATGGCGGAAGTGGATTATGAAATGTGTGGGTACGGCACGTCTTTCGGTCCTTGTGAATGGTAGTGCTACGCCGGAGTTTGCAATGGAAAGAGGGTTGCGACAAGGGGACCCCTTGTCGCCGTTACTATTTGTTATTGTTCCGGAGGCATTGCACCAATTCTTGGTGAATGCGGAAAGCTTGGGTTTGATTAAAG
Organism: Hibiscus tridactylites; assembly: GCA_958450335.1. Taxonomy (NCBI): domain Eukaryota; kingdom Viridiplantae; phylum Streptophyta; class Magnoliopsida; order Malvales; family Malvaceae; genus Hibiscus; species Hibiscus tridactylites. The sequence goes on from OY288287.1 coordinate 11,191,884, forward strand.
GGGTGAGTGTCACTGCGGATTGTCGCCTCTCGCATTTGTAATTTGCGGACGACACTGTTATTTTCATTCAAGGTGATGTAGAATTTGCCAGAAATCTGAAGCGTGTGCTGACATGTTTCGAGTATGGGTTGGGGCTGCAAATTAACTATGCAAAATCGGCAATGTATGATGTGGGAATAGAGAATGAGGTGGCGATGGAGATTGCAAGGGAGTTGGGGTGTTTGAGAGCTTAATTACCTTTCAAGTACTTGGGAATTCCGATTGGAATTAACCCACGGAATGGTAAGGTTTGGGAACCGGTGATTCATCGGATGCGATTATGTTTAGCGGGATGGAAGAAAAACTCATTGTCTTTTGCAGCAAGGGTGACATTGGTGAACTCGGTACTTTCTACGCTGCCACTATATTACATGAGTATTTTTAGGGTGCCGAAATCGGTACTAAATAAAATTGATATGATTCGGAGAGCATTCCTTTGGGAAGATACGAATTTAAAAAGAAGATTGAACCGGGTAGCTTGGTCGAAAGTGTGTAGACCGAAGAAGCTAGGAGGTCTTGGGGTGGCGAATATCGAATTAAGAAATTCGGCGTTGCTTGCAAAATGGTTATGGAGATATGCCGACTCTCCTAAGTCGCTGTGGAAGTCGATAGTGGAGGCAAAGTATGGTGTAGCAGTGCGGGGGAGACTACCGAATAGGGTGGGAAAACAACATATGTCATTCGTTTGGAGGTGAATTGTAGAGATTCAAGAAGGGGATGCTGCTGGTACTTTTATGAGTGAGGAATGTTTTTTTGTGGCACATAGGGAATGGACAACGGGTGTTGTTCTGGTTCGACCATTGGTGTTTAGAGGTGCCTTTGTGCGAGGTGTTTTCGCACATTTTTCAGTGTGCTAGGAACAAGGCAGCACGTGTTTGTGATTATGTGTTGCAAGGTAGCCTGAATCATGATGAGTGGCTGCTGTTTTTCAGCCGTGGGCTGCGCTCCTTTGAGCAGCAACAGCTGGGTCAGTTGCGGGCAATCGTGAGGGGGTACAAAATATGTGGGAGCGGGATGGATGTGTTAGTATGGAAGCCAAGTGCGGATGGGCAATTTTCAGTTGGGAGTCTTATGAAATTGATGTCATCTATGGGCATATCCGACTGTGGTCTTGATGGACTAAATATTTGGAAAATAGAGGTCCCCCGGAAGTCCAATGCTTCCTATGGTTTGTGCAATTATGTCGATTGCCGACGTTGGCAATGTTACGCGCTAGGGGCATGCCTTTAGTGGGAACTCAGTGTGTGTGGTGTCGGGTGGGGGTTGACGAGGAAGAGCGTATATTTTTTACATGCTCGTTTGCAGACAAGTTGTGGGAGGCGTTTTTCTTGTGGTGGAAGATGTCATGGGTGAAGCCGAGAACGCTTGCGGATTTTCTAGTGTAGTGTTGTAGTGGGGTTTTGTCGGGGTGGGGAAAGATTGGTGGGTGGTTAGCTGTGCAGCGGTTTTGTGGTCCCTATGGCTTGCGCGGAATGACGTGATTTTTAATCATAAGCAGCTTGTAACCGAGGAGCTTTTGTTTCTTGTTAAATTGCGATCCTTCTATTGGATTAAATCCTCCGCGCAAGGACTTGACATCACCGAAGCTGCTTGGTGGGATTGGTCGGTGCTGTGTGTGCCGTCGTGTATAGTGAGACCTCGAGTTGGAATCCGTTGGTGTCCACCGATAGAAGGGGCACTCAAGTTTAATGTGGATAGCGCGGAAAGAGGGAAACCGGGGATGGCGGGCTGCGGGGGTGTGTTGCGGGATGAGAGGGGTGTGGTGTTGGCGGTTTTTTCGGGACCTTTGGGTTGTATGGACTCGAATGAAGCTGAGGTATGGGCCATCTATCATGCGATTCGTCTGCTGGCCGAGACGAGGTGGAGGGCGGATTGGTCGTTCATCATTGAATCTGACTCACGGATTGCATTGTCATGGGTGTTGCACAAGGAGAAGAGACCTTGGCGATATGGGTGGCTGTTTCGGGAGATAGATAATGCTTGTTTGCAGCTACGTTGTGTTTGCTTTCACCATGCTTTCCGTGAGGCGAATTTTTTCGCCGATGCTCTAGCAAAAGGGGGTGTGGATAGAGTGTCTTGGTTTCATGTTCTCGCGGATACTTGTATGACATCGTAACGCTTGTTTTTTCCTTGAGACTTGTTTTTACTTACCATGATGCACTCTGTTTCCTCAAACTTAGGGTAGGGAGGTTTTTTAAGGAGGCATATGGTCGGCTGTATGATTTCTATACGCTGAATAAAATCATACGTTATTGATCAAAAAAAAATTATTGCAAGTAGCAAGCAGGCGTTACCTAAGAGAACCATCAGGCGAAGAAAAACCAATAGTTCAATTTGAGTACTAATCTATGTTCCAGCGCTGGTAGCAACAAAAGAGGTAAGTTCCTCAGCTTAGCCCTTCAAGGTTTAGGCTTTAGTTTTGGCTGCCGCGGGCAAATGCATGTTGGGACTGAACGCCTGTTGTCAAATTTTGAAATTTTCAAGTGTGGGTAAACGACTGTTTAAGGCGAAAATTACTGGATAAACGCCTGTTAGAGATCAAATTTTCTATTGTTTGACGAAAAAATTTAGAGTCAACGCCTGTTTAAATTGCAGAACACAACAAAAAACGAACTTAGGCAAGGCTTGGGTTGAAGAAGATAAGAGTGCATGGATATTTTTACTCTCAAATAATACAAGTTTCCCTTTTTTTTTTCTTGAGAGAGACTAATTCCTACTCGTAGTTGAGTTGTTGGATGTTTATGCCAAAAAAAAAAAAATCTTGTTACTTTGCTATTAATTGCAAACCCAACCCCTCGTTTTAAGAAGTCAAGGTCAGCAACCCCGCCCCTCATTTCTTTCTTGTCATATCATGGAAAATTCTAAGCAAGACCCGTAACAAAATTGCTAACCCAACCCAAGTTTCTCTTCAAATGACTACTTTTTATCTCACCCGCTTCTCACGTAGGAGTAAGAGTACTAAATACTACATAATAAAGCTTGACCCTGGAATTGTTTCAGCAGGCAGGCATGGATGCCTTCTTCTTCCTTTCTTCTTCCTCCCTCTTATTCCTCTTATTCTTAACTAGTTTCCAAGCGTCTATCGCCAACCCCGACAACGATACCGACATCCACTTTACTTCATGCTCTCCTTTCGACTGTGGAAACCTTAGGAATATTTCATATCCTTTCTGGACCGACCAGCTTCATCGACCTTCATATTGCGGATTTGCTGATGACGGGTATAAGCTCAAGTGCACGCAGAATGAAGCTGAGCCCCCTGTTTTGACCCTCAGCTCTCAACAATTCCGAGTGCTGCATCTCAATGCGTCTCGCGATTTGCTCACAATCCAACGACTGGATTTAAACACTTGTCCTCGGGAGATTCCCATAACCCCTGCTTTTAATTACTCTGGAACTGCTGAAAACATTACTCTGTTTTACGGCTGCGGATTACATGCAAATCAGAGTCTCCGGTGCAGGAGGGACGGAAGACAAGAGTTCCCTGTGTTGGTTAAGGATGGACAAAATGGATGTGGTGAAAAAGTTGAAATTCCAGTTGAGACAAAGGCTTTTGATGATCTGATGAAGGGAATCGCCGCTGTGAATGAAAGTTTACTTCAACCGTTTGACATGAAATACTTTGCATACGAAGGTTACTGCAAACAATGCAAGGATTCCGGCGGAAGGTGTGGATCCGACAGCAGCTCACCCTCAACATTTGCCTGCTATTGTCCTGATCGTCCGTATCAAATTCGTTGCCATTCTGTTCCAGGTACGCTTGCACTACTCTTTTTTTTCAACTAATATGGCGTCTCGTGCTTAACCTTGTTTAGGTAAATTTCGAATAGAAATGTTTTTTTTTTTTTGTCTATTTATGCCTTCACCCAAAAATAATAAGTTTAAATTTCAGAGTCATGATTAATGCTTAGGGTTCAAGAAATTAGATATATAGTGTATATTTTAAGATATAAGGTGTAAGATTTATGGTATAAAATTTAAATCAGAGTATATAATTTAATTTTAGAACATGAAAAAGAACACAAGAAAAAAAAAATTTGTTCGCAAATTTCTCAGTCCATTGAAAAAAGAACACTCGGATGAAATTAAAATCTAAACAAATGGGTAATACAGAAGCAAATTTATCAAAAGAAAAATAAATCTAATTAAATGTAGAGAGCCCAACCTAGTTGTAGCACTCATGTGCGTAAAGTACATGTACGTTATAAAATAATTTGAGAAAACTACATTTAGTTTTTTCGTCAAGATTGTTTCTCCCATTAAATACATTTTTTGTTTTGGTCTCTAACATAATTACTGACGTGAAATTTTAAATATTATCTTCTTTCTCCTCCACATATTATATGGGAGCTAAGACTTGAACCTCCATCCCTAAGTGAGAGAGCGAGCATGTTAACCACTAGGGTAAACACTGTATATCGTCATATTTTACCAAAATTTATTCTTATATTAAAGAAACGAACCCAAAAATAAATTAAATAATTATTTATTTTTTTATAAAATCAATATTAAATTATTTAAAAAGGATCTTATATCTTTTAAAAGCATAAATAAATATAATTTAAAAGTTTATATGCTATAATAAATAAATATTATTAATTTAATTTTTTAAATAATTTAGTATTTATTTTTTAAAATAAATAAATATTTAATTAATTTTATCATTATTGAACAAAGTAAAAAATATTAAATCTAGTTTAATTTTTAATTTTAATCACAATTTAGTTAAACATAACTTAAGTTAAAAGTATCACAACTTTTTAGTCTAACTTGATGTTTAAATATTAAAATTTTTATTAATAAAGTCTTGTGTTCGAACTATTCCCCTAACTTTAATATTTTATTTTGTGTTGTTGGTAACTTAATATATGTCCAATATAAAATTTAGTTAAAATAAATCAAACTCTTTACTTAGCACACTTGGGTTGGAATCCCAATTCCCCTCAAATGTGATTTATTTTCTTTATTGTGGTGGTGACATGTGTCACCATCACCACATTGGTTTGAATAAAATTTTTTTTTTTTATGTTTTTGATATAGAGGGGCCAAAATAGAAAATGTATTTAACGAGAGAGACGTTTTTGTCAAAAATATTAGTTGAATGACCAAAATAAGAAAAAGATGATAATTAAATAACAACCAGTGTAATTTTTCGAAATAATTTATATTATCATATAATCACACTAATATATTTAAAAATACAACAAAAATTGGAAATGCATATGAAATTAAACGTAAGCATTCCGTTCTGTTTCTGGGAAATTATGGGAATGTTGTCCTTTTCTTGGTAAGAAGAATAGTCCTCTCATTTACATTTACATTTCATTAATATACATTTCCTATACCAATCCAAAAAAATACTCTCTCAAAACTTTAAGAAAATAATAATTTGGTGTTAGAAATAATAATATAACAACAACAGCAAAATATTGCTTCTATTAATATCATTTAAAATGTGTTTTTTATATTCAGTTTAATTTAAATATGCTTATGTTTGGCATTTAGCGGGTAACAGATTATATTAGCTGATAATAATAGCTAATAGTATTAGCTCATTTGATTAGCTGGTCGAATTAGTTGATTGTAACTTCAAGAAAATAATAATTTGGTGTTGGAAATAATAATATAACAACAACAACAAAATATTGCTTCTATTAATATCATTTAAAATACGTTTTTTATATTTAGTTTAATTTAAATATGCTTATGTTTGATATTCAGCGGATAACATATTACATTAGCTGATAATGATAGCTAATAGTATTAGCTGATTTGATTAGTTGGTCGAATTAGATGGTTGTATAATTTAATTATTTAAACAAGTAAAATGACACATAATGACATGGTTATATTTAATACTTGTTTGACCAATTTATTACTTATTATTATTTTGCATCTATTAATATTAATTAAATTATAAAAATTAATTTTTTAATATCATTACTAAGCATATATGAAGAACGTATAAATTAATTTCTTGTTTTTGAAATTATCTTTTTAATATAATTTTAATAAATATTAAATTTAGATGTATACATTAAATTATTACTTATTAAATTTATATATTAACTTCTTATATATAAAATTATTTTTTTAATTTTATTAGTTATTCAAATTTATTTTTTTAGAATTTTTTTTTATAATTTTTAAAGGCAAAAGAGTCTTTACAATTCTTTTATCCAAACCTTTAATTCAAAAAGCTTCTAGAATGAGATTTTTCAAATAATTTTTTTTACCATAATCCGTTCTTATAATCCTTTATTTACCAAACATTACTAAGCAATTTGAAGAGTGTATATATTAGTTAAATGTCTGATTGGTCAAACCATCATTTTGCGGGTTTGGTCATTAACTAAGAATTCAAATGAAACTAAATTCATTAAAAAATATTAGATGGATTTGGCTCACCACGACATCCATGGTCTATTCAATGAGATTCATCCATTTCAGCGTAACTTCTTTTTTTTTTAATGAAAAGCCTCCATTTATTAAAGAAATTAAGTAGTCTAGACGGTACAAGGGAAAGTGAACCGACAAATCCCCAAACCGACAAATAAAGAAACAAAACTCAGACAAAGCAAAAACGGATGAAGGCAAATACAAATCCTCACACCAGCCAGCACTGGAGACGATGAAGTAATCAAACGCACGGGAGGAAAAGTACACCCAGAAGCATCGATCGTGAGCATGCAAACAATCTCATGGGAAAGAAAACAGACGGTTGATCAGAGCGATGATCGGTCAGCCTCCACCGCCTAAACGACGCAATCAGGAACCTCTTCAACCCAGAAATGATCTCTTGAGTTAAAGCGAGAGTCGCCCGCCACCAGATGCGCCACCCTATTCGTCGGACGGTAAGCGTGACGATACGAAATTTCAGTGAAATACTTAGCCTTTTCTTTAATTTCATGGATAACCGCACCAATCACTGGGTTATCTGGAACCGAGGTTTGCAGTTTCTTTATTACGGTGAGTGAATCCCCTTCGAGAACTACACGCCGGAAACCTAGGTCGTCCAACAGTTTGATCGCATGGAGGGCTGCCACCGCTTCATCATGAAAGGCTGACGAAACGTGGTGAGTAATCCTTCTACCAGCACCCATAACGTCTCCGTTGGAATTGTGAATGACCACCCCTGACCACGACTTGCTTTCAGGGCTCAAAAATTGGGCGTCAAAGTTGGCCTTGACTAACCCAGACGACGGAGCACACCAGTGAGGGTTAGACGGACTCAAAACAAAATTCTGGTGCGGTAATATGCTCTCCCACTCCCGATAATATGATTTTATAAAAGCAATTGTATGTTCATATGAATGGATGACACATTCATTTACTTTTTTGTTTCGTGCAAACCAAATAGCCCATAGTGCGATAAGAACCTTTGAGTGTCGAATTGTAGGAATCAAAATAAATATCCAGGATAGCCACTCTTTGAAGGAAAGAGTTAACACCGTTGTTGGCCAAGTATACCCAACCCCTGCCAAACCATAGTTGCACTAAGACAATCCCGAAATACATGCTCCCTAGATTCAGGTTCAACATTGCAAACTGAACAAGTAGGTGACGAAGCAATTCCTCGATAATAGAGGCAGGACTTAGTAGGAATAAAGTTGCATAAGGATCGCCATACCTGAATGCGAATCTTCTGAGGGCATTGAATGCTCCAAATCTTCTTATAAAGCAAAGCATCCATTTGAGGTGTGTCAAAAGATGTCATTAGAAATTTGTACCCACTCCGGACAGAGTAAAGTCCAGTTTTTTCCCCACTCCACACAAGACAATCCATGTGAGGATAGCTCGAAATAGGAATAGATAGGATTTGCGAAGCCTCACCAGGGAGGAACGAGTTATAAATAAGGTCTTCATTCCATGTCTATTCATCCGAGTTCAGTAACTCAGATACCCATCGCAAACCAGCTACCGGAGGAGACTCAAGACGTCTAGGGACGGAACATGGCAACCAGCAATCGGTCCAAATCGATATGGAACGACCATTTCCTACTTTCCAACGCAAACCTCGCTCAAGCAAGCCACGAGCACTCCAAATACTTTTCTAGACAAGCGAAGGCTGGGACCCCAAAGTAGAATTCAAGAAGGTGGTATGTGGGAAATACTTAACTTTAAAAATACGTCCTGGAAGTGATGCAGAGTTAGAAACTAGACGCTGGGCCTACTTTGCTAATAGAGAAATATTGAATTTCGAGAGATCCCGAAACCCTAAACCCCCATCCTCCTTGGACCGGCACAAAAACTCCCAATTACACCAATGCATCCCACGCTTATTTGGTGATCGTTGCCACCAGAATTTCGCCATAGCAGTCTCTAAATTATGGCAAAGAGTCTTGGGTAGGAGAAAAACCCCCATGGCATAAATCGGGATGGCCTGCAAGACGGACTTAACAAAAATTTCTTTACCCCCTTGAGAAAGAGGGAAAACACACCAATTCGAGATACGTGCCTGAACCCAATCATACAAACTCTAGAAAGCATGCCTCCTATTACGACACACTAAAGACGGAAGCCCAAGGTTCTTTTCAATTGAGGACGAATGCTCAATCGATAACAGATGTTGGATATCGAATTTAGCTGCATCACAAACATTACTGGAGAAAAAGAGTCCCGATTTATCAAAATTAATAATCTGACCCGAACAAACACTGTACTCATGAAGGATATTCTTAATATTTAGAGCACCATTGACCGAAGCATCCCCGAAGATAATGATGTCATCCGCAAAAAGTAAATGGGTAACAGTAGGGGCATATCTATTTAGCCTAAAACCTTTTACGGTACCCACCAAACTCCTTTGTTGAAGCAAGGACGAAAGGCCCTCACTACAAATAAGAATGAGAAAAGGGCTAAGAGGGTCCCCTTGCCGGAGTCCCCTAGACGACACGAAACAATCACCCACTTCTCCATTTAGAACAACAAAATAAGATATTGACGCCATACAACCTAGAGTCCGATTAATCCAAGTCGAATTAAAGCCCAATTTGTGTAAAACTCGAACAACAAAATCCCATTCTACCCTGTCATAGGCCTTAGACATATCAAGCTTCAAAGCAAAATACCCCGACCGACCCATTCGTTTTCCTTTGAAAACAATGTAGAATCTCATAAGCAACCATGATATTATCTGAAATCAAGCGGCCCAGAACAAAGGCATTGTGGGCCTCATCGATGCAAACTGGCAGCAATGTTTGTAACTGGTTGGCTAAAACTTTCGAGACTATCTTGTAGAGGACATTACATAAACTAATGGGCCTAAAATGGCTCATCTGCGTTGGATTAGGAATTTTTGGGATGAAAACAATATGTGTCTTATTAAAGGTGGACATATCAATTTCCCCATTTAACACACTGATGCAAAATTGAGCAACCTCCTCACCCAATATATGCCATAACCGTTGGTAAAAAATTGCACCAAGCCCATCTTCCCCCGCAGCTTTTAATGGCCCCATCATTTTAACTGCTTGAAACACCTCCTCCACACTATACGGGCGTAGTAAAAACTGATTATCTACTTTCGAAATCCTAGGAGAAATACCCTCCAAAATACCTGTACAGTCAGCCACCCCCTGAGGTGAATAGAGACTGAAAGTATTCTCGTGCCATACTCTCCATCAGCTCCGGGGATGAACAACTAATACCAGCATCATTTAACAGCATCGAAATCCGATTTTGCCTTTTCCGCTGAGATGTATGACGATGAAAAAATGACGTGTTTTTATTGCCATTTCGGAGCCAATTTGCCCGTGCTCTCTGTTCCCAATACAACTCTGATTTATCAGCTTCCAAATTAAGGGCAAGCTTCACTTCCTCAATTTCTCCCAATGTCTCATCCGACAGATATAAACCCACAAGGTCTTCTAGTCATTTGATCAAACTCCGCTTCGAAACCTTCCGACTAGCCCGTAGTCTACAAAACCACGCATCTAAGCCCATACCAACAAAACGCAGACGGTCTGGGATCGAGCCCGAGGATGCACTCCAAAGTTTCCACACTTCACTCTCACACGATTCCTCCAACAACCATGCTGCCTCAAACTTGAAATGCCAATGAGATCTAGGGGCCGACTGTGTAGAAGTATCCATAAGTAAGGGACAATGGTTCGAGAATGAATGTGTCATATGAGATAATATGAAATTAGGATGAAGAGACCACCAAGCATTATTAGCAACGCCCCTGTCAAGCCTCTCCCGAATATTGGTTGATTCAAATTTTCCTTTCTCCCAAGTGTACCACCGGCTCTGATAACCAACATCCGAAAGAGAACAGTCGTCCAAAGCAGCTCAAAAATCAGACATCTGCCGCTGACTACGAACCCTACCTCCTGCCTTTTCAAATGAAAATAAAAGCTCATTGAAATCCCCAATCACCAGCCAGGGGACCTGCGGACTATCATTCAATTGGCGAAGCAAGTTCCATGATTCATTGCGATTTTGCTCCTCCGGGGCACCATAAAATCTGGTACAGCGCCATGATTGCCCCTCCCCATCATCAGAAATCATGAAATCGATATGACGATCGGAAAAAGATCGGAGAGAACCTGGCAATTACCACGCCAAGCCAGACATAGACCACCACTTCTACCTCGAGAACCAACCTCAATACTATACGGGAAACCACATTTCTTACGAACTCTCACCGTATCAGCAGACTGCAGTTTCATTTCAATCGGAAAAACAACAGACGGGTTAACGTCTCGCAAACTATCCCAGAGACGTCTAACTGTTCGAGGCTTCCCCAAGCCCCGAACATTCCAACTTACAAGCTTCATTGTTCCCGGCGGGCCTGAGTGTCCAGGCCGGCCGATGTAAAAGCAGTTGTTGAAAGGGGAGCCACCGCATTCTCCGAAGAGGAAGATACAGATACCTTCCGCGGATGTTTGAGACCATCAGAAGGATGAACCAGAATGTCCTCATCCACAGTAACCATTTCCGTGTCAAAGAGGGGAGAGCCTAAAGAGCTAGGCAATAAAGGCCCCAATCCAAAAGCACTTTGGACCGATGACGTAGATGCAATAATGGGCCCATTCAAGGTCTCCTTACCTTTTTGGGATAAAGATGATCCCTTAATATCAGTAGGTAAATCAGGGATAGGAGCAAGATTTTTGCCTGATTGATTCTCACCTATCTGGATGCGTGAATTCTGCCTTGAAATACGGGAAGCTCCTACATCCTCCTCACGCAGCCAAGTACTCGACGGAACACCCCTTCCCCTCGCCGGAGCCCTTAATGAAGCATCCCAGGGAAATGAACCCTCATGGTGGACTTGAAGGATTCGCAATGGGTAGAAACCTTCACCGTGGCCTAACTTACCACACCTAAAACAAAAAAGGCGCAGCTTCTCATACTGGAAAGACACAAAAACCGTACCCCCAGTTGGTAGAAGCAATTTCTTCCGGCGTTTTAACGACTTTGATAACGGTATACGAACACGGATTTGCATACAACCCTTAAGACCTAACATTATAGCTGACGAGTCAAACTCCAAAAAGGTACCAACAAAATCGCCAAGCTATTTTGCAACCGACTCCGAGATAAAACTACTCGGGACATCATTTACCAAAACCCAAAAATCCATCGTTTTCAACAAAACCGTAACCAGATCTTCCCCATCTTGATGCCGGTGCAAGATTAAAAGATGTAGATTAAAGTACCATGGTCCATCAGTCTCAATTTGATCCGCATCGATCGGATTAAAAAGGCGAAACATGTAACGCCCTTCCCCCTAGATCTGATATCGCAATACCACCAATCGGGTGCCATACATTAGCCAAAGTCGCCTTCATGGATGGGAAATGGATCTGACTAGTAGTGAGGAAGGAACCCACAAAGCAAAACTCAAATGATATCGGGGCCTCATTCTGCACCGGGACGATAGCCAATTCTTGTTCCTCTTCCTCCTCATCAATGGTAAGTTCCGCCAAAACATCATTCACCGTAGCCATGATCGTGCCAAAATAAGAAAGAAAGAAGACTAGGCAACAGCCAGAAAGAAAGAGAAGAGAGCAATGAAAACTGGGCAACAGCCAGAGAGAAGACTGGCAACAGCGTAACTTCTAAGTAACTACACACTCTTTAATGACATATAAGAAAGAGGTGAAGATAAATAGAAAATTATTATTGGATGGGACCATAAATGACATGGTAAGCCAGACCCATCTAATAATTTTTTTTTATAAAATGATAATATTAAAACAAAAAAAAGAATGAGCAAACTTCCATTGACTAAAAAAATCAAAAAATGAAACTCTAAATATGTAAATTATCATGGTAAGTCACATAACTCAATCCTAAACTATGCCAATTTAAAATTCAAAACTAAAAATCTACAATAACGAAGAAAGGAAATAAAAAATTGGGAAAGTATGAAATTAAGAACGTACACGTTCAAAGGCGAAACATATAATTAAGCCGTTTAGTTTTAAAGTTGTAAAATAATTGGATGTGATTTGTGAGTTAATCGATTGATGTAATCTTTTGTGATAGGAAGCCGTTCCAATCTTGGCAGAAAGCTTCTTCTAGGTACGAGACTTTTTATCCAAATGCCTTCTTCAAAAGGATTAAAATAATTTAGTAATTGTGCCTTGTTATTTTATTTTATTTTTTGAAATTTAGTTGGGGCCTCATTAAAAGCCCTTTGGCTCAGTGGGAAACCAAGGGAAAAAGAATACCCCTTTTATTTAAGCTTTCAACGATAACATCGAACACAAACATCCACCCAATCTCTACTTGGCTGCGACTAACCCATTACATGTCCATACATAATCAGTCAACCTCCCGAGTCCATGTTTTGCAAGTTTATGAGCCTCACAATTCCCTTATCTATGGCTAAAATTTATTTTACACCCAAGAAAATCACACATATCTTTGCATTCATTGACGATACTACGAAACGGAGCCGGAGCCACATTCGGATTGTCTATCCACTTCACTGCAAGAGCATTATCTGTTTCAATAATGAGCTTTTGAGAATCGCGCAGGAGTGAACCGATGAACAACAATCCCGCTCTTCGGATTGCCTGTAGTTCTGCGCTTGTGGGGTCTGAAACTCCGATGGGGCTCGCAAACCGGATGAGATGTTTGCTGTTGTGGTCCCTCAAGATGTCGCCTATCCCTGCTTCTCCAACTGAACCGCAAACAGCCGCGTCAACGTTGAACTTGACTGACCCCTCCACTGGTGGTGACCAGACACTAGTAATGGTCCTATCCACGTTGTTGGCATTTATTTCGGTCATAAACGGGCATCGAATGAACTCCGAAATTGACGGGACTGATTCCGGCCACTTGCATTTGCACCAGTGTTCAATTATCAGCAACACCACGTCGAACATTCTCTCTTCGCTGAGCACCTTATTACTGAAAATTCTCTCATTCCTGCAAATCCAGATAGTCCAGAATATCCCAAAAAACGTCATATTCCAAACTGGTTTTGAGCGGGCTTTGATTGGAACATGTACCCACATTGTTAAAAAGTCTTTAATATTATTTGGGATACAGAGATTAACCTACCAGAGATTGCACCACCTTGCCCAAATGCCCTAAGATACGTTGCAGTGTAGAAAGAGATGGTTTACCTCCTCGATTGCCGACTCATAGAAACCACAAGAACTTGATTGCACGTTGAGAATCCCGTGCTTGGTAAGTTTCGATCTCGTAGAAATTCTTGATTGAGTAGCCCTCCATACAAAGGCTTCAACCTTTGGTGGAGCCAAATTAGCCCAAACTAAACTCCAGAAGCTGCATTCCTCCCTCCCCCCGTTGACACAACTTTACAGTAATCCTTTGCATAGTAGTGACCTGAGGATGAGCCAACCCATCTAATAGTATCACTGACGTTCGAGGTGTGAACGACCCTGTTATTAACCTGTAGAAAATCCTGCCAAATGGTGGTTTCCCACTAAAAAAGTCTTCTTCTAAGTTCAATGTTCCATACCCATGTTTCGTTGACCACTTTTCCAAACTCTTGCACCTTCCGAGATTTCTTCACCGCTACTGCAAAAATTCTTGGAAACGCAATTCTGAGAGACGCAAGTTCTGTCCATTTATTCTCCCATAACTCAATTGCATTATCATTTCCGAAAACACATATGACATTCTTAGTAAAGACATCCTCATGATCAGTTAGAGGTAGTGTTATAGATTTCTACATCTATGAGAACTGTCTCCTCTTGTCCAATTTTAGAACTAGCGAACCTGTAGATGACTCATACTTGGCAGCCATGATCTTTCGCCATAGGCAATCCGATTCAACAACAAAGTGCCACAGCCACTTGTTTAACAAAGAACGATTCTTAAGCATAATGTCGACTATCCCGAGGCCACCTACTAATTTTGGTTTACATAAGTTTTCCCATCTTATCCAATGGATTGCACGACTATCGTTTTGCCCCCAAATAAAACCTGTTATCATTTTATTAAGAGTTGACGCAACACCAGCAGGCATTAAAAACAAAGATAAGAAGTACATTGGAAGGTTAGATAGGACCGACTTAACTAGGGTGATCCGACCCCCAAAAGAAAGGCTCCTACCCTTCAATCCCTGCAGTCTTGATCGAAATTTGTTCAGGATTGGGTTCCACATTTCAACTGAGTTGCGCGGATAACCCAGGGGGAGACCGAGGTAAGTAGTAGGCAGATTATCGCAATCACCTTTGACCGTCCGCGCCCACTCTTTCATTGTGTCTTCCTCCACATTTACTCCATATATTTTCAATTTCCTCATATTTAACTTCAGACCAGAGGCAAGCTCGAAGATTCGCAGGACTCTCTTCATATTGCATATGAAATCTTTCTTTGCCTCTGTAAACACAATCAGGTCATCGGCAAACTGAATGTGCGAAATCCGACAATCTTGAGTTCCCACTTGGACTCCATTGATCAATCCTACCTCTTCGACCTTCAACAAGATCACGCTTAACGCTTCCCCAACAAGGTTGAACAATAGTGGTGACAACGGGCAACCTTGCCTCAGCCCTTTTTTTATGCTGAATGGTTTCGAGGTTGTTCTATTTACCAAAATGGATATGGTTTCTGTCGACAGACACAACTTCATCCACTTCCGCCATCTCTTACTAAAACCCATCTTGTCCGTAATTAAATCAAGGAAGCACCAATCCACTGAATCATAAGCCTTTTTAAAGTCTGCTTTGAAAATAACATCTTCCCTCTTCTTTCTCTTCTGCTCATCTATGATCTCATTCGCGATTAGTGAACAATCCGCGATCTGCTTCCCTACAATGAAAGCAAACTGCCTTTCGCCCACCACCTCATCTATACATACGGCCAATCTCCTTGCGAGAACCCTGGCTAAAACTTTGTATAAACTTCCAACTAAGAAGATGAGACGATGGTCATCAAACACTTGGAGACAACTCTTCTTAGGAATAAGCGTAATAAACGAATGGTTGATGGTTTTTTCAGTCAACTTCCCTTGTAGAATTTGTGGAAGAATTCAATTATACTTGACTTCTGTTGATCCCAAAACTTCTTAAAGAAATCAAGGTTAAACATGTCTGGCCCTGGAGCACGCGTGCCATCTGCTGCCTTTATGGCCTGTCAAACTTTTTCTTCAGTGAATGGTTCTTCTATTCTGGACGCTGAATTATGAGTTAGCTTCTGGAAATTTATTGCTAAATCAGCAACCGAGAAGGTACTCACTTCGTTGTAGCCTCTTCTAAAATAGGAAACAAATGCCTCATTAATCTGATGTGTGTTGAATATGGGAATGTTGTCGACCCGAATGCAAGAAATATGGTTTGCTTTGCTCCGCAGGAAAGCCATCATATGAAAAAAATTTGTTAAAGAACTTCACTCGCGACTTCTGCAGCCACTCCCTTTCCCCGATTCTATATTTTCTCCATAACTCCGAGTCAGATGAATTCTTATTCGATAAAATATCCTTTTTATAAATATTCACGTTGGATCCAAGTGCTGAGATAAAGATAATTGGGTTTATCTCCTCAAATTTTTTATTTAATAGCAATTTAGGTCCCATAAACTTAAATATTAAATAGATTAAATATTGTCCCTTAAATTTTGAACTTAAATATTTAATAAATTCTTATATTTTTGAAATATAATATGTTGATCCTTTTAATGTTTGATCATGACCTCATCTATAGTTTCAAATAATTATTTTTTTTAGGGAGGTTAAGATAAATTATTTTGATTTTCTCTCGGGATTCTACTTATATGACAGGTTTTGCTGGAGGAGCAATCAGTCTACTAATCACCTGCATTATCACACTGTATTTAAGAAGAAAGGCCCCATGCATTATTAGTCAGTTCATACAGAGTAATACAGATATAGAGGCTTTCATAAGGAACAATGGAACCTTATCTCCCAAAAGATACAGTTACTCAGATGTCAGGAAAATGACAAACTCATTCGACGAACTACTGGGAAAAGGGGGTTATGGAAGTGTGTTCAAAGGAAAGCTACCAGATGGCCACCTTGTTGCTGTGAAAGTTCTTAATACGACCAAAGGAGATGGTCAAGAGTTCATCAATGAGGTTGCAAGTATTAGCCGAACTTCCCACGTTAACATTGTCACCCTTTTAGGTTTCTGTCTAGAGGGTCGGAAACGAGCTCTCATCTATGAGTTCATGCCTAACGGATCATTAGAAACATTTATTTACAAGGATAATATCGTGAAACACCGTCAGCACTTGACATCAGAAGAATTGTTCAGGATTGCAATCGGAATAGCCCGAGGGCTCGACTACTTACACCGCGGCTGCAACACCCGGATTTTGCATTTTGACATAAAGCCTCACAACATTCTTCTAGATGAGAATTTCCTCCCGAGGATAGCCGATTTCGGGCTGGCAAAACTATGCACCACGAGAGAGAGCATTGTATCAATGTTGGAAGCTAGAGGGACAATTGGTTACATAGCTCCGGAAGTGTTTTGCAGAAGTGTCGGAAGTGTTTCGCCTAAATCCGATGTGTATAGCTATGGAATGCTGGTTCTAGAGATGGTTGGAGGAAGGAAGAACGTGGATGTTGGAGTAAGCGAAACGGAGGAAATATATTTTCCTCATTGGATCTATGGGTATGTTGTGCACGAGAATATGGAACCGCAATTGCTAGGTCTGGAGACTAAAGAAGAAACTGATATTGCAAGGAAGATGATCTTGGTAGGATTGTGGTGCATACAAACCAATCCATTCCATAGACCAACGATGAGTAGGGTGATCGAGATGCTGGAAGGAAGCGTCGAAATATTGCAAATTCCACCTAAGCCTTACTTGTCTTCTCCTTCAAGATCACCGGTGGATTCTGCCTTCTTAACATTATCCTGATGAATACATCCTTAGAGTAATCTATAAGCTTAGTTTAATGTATTAAAACTTAAATAGTGTAATGTATGTTCAGCTCATGAAACGGTTGAGGGATAATTATGCTTTTTGAAATTAAATCCAACAAATGGTTCCAGTGGAAAAGCGGATGATATTCATCATTTTAAGAAACTCGTGTTCAATCTTCTTCTTTTTTTGCAAAGTGTGTGTATTGTCAAAAGATTAAAAATATCTATGAACATATACTACTATGTATCAAAAGACGACGAATTACATTAAAATGATTTGTATATAGAAAAGTTAAAAGTTGCAAACAATATAATAAAATGTTAGTTTTTCTTCTAAAACATACCCGTTTCTGAGACTTTAGTGCTCTTAGGGCGAATTTAAAAACTGAGCCCCTAATTAGGAACATAACTATGATCTAATATTGGGAGAAGCAAAGTTTTATTAAATCTTTAAATCTAAAAATTGAGAGGGAGAAAAATCTTAATTTTCTATTATTTAAACTAAAAGGGACCTCAAATGGAATTAGACCAAAAAAATGAGAGGACAAGATCCCCTGCAAGCTATTCATGGCTCTATCCCTACCTCTAATGACAAGTATCGAAAAAAATAAATTTTAAGGTTATACAAAAAATTAATTTGCTTATAAATTGGATTTTAAGGGTAGACAAAAATAAATTAATTTGATTGTAAATTGGGCCTCAATAACAATTATAAGAAAAAAAATTAAGAGTAGACAAAAACAAATTAATTTGTTTGTCAATTTGATCTCAAGTAATAAGTATTAAAAATTAAATTTTAAGAGTATACAAAAATAAATTAATTTGTTTGTAAATTGGTCTCTAATAAAAAATATTAAAAAATTAAATTTAAGAGTAAAAAAATAATATTTATTAATAACAAGTATTTGGACTAAGGTTTAATTTATTTATAAATTGGACCCTCTGCACACGCTCAGATATAGTTGTGCTTTCAAATAAAATGTGAATGGATGATATTTTATTGTTTTAGTTGTTGAGTGATAATAACAATTTTTTGTCTAAGGTTAAAATTTATTTCTTTCTCAATTATTTTAAAAATAAAATATTAATTTGTGCAGATAAAATTTTCAAAATCATTTTTTTCAATTCGAAACCAATTTATTATCTTTTGTTGTTATACATAATTTTTTTAAAAAAAATATATTTGATACACGAAATATAAAATTTATTTTACACAATTGTGTCCGATCAATTGCATTACTTTTTTTTTTTTTGAAAAACAGCTGGCTTTCATTAGATAGGGTTGTAGAAATTACATTATAGACAAGTAAAAAAATAAGAACCCTAACATAGATTTTATACCTAAAAACCAGCTAACTCAAAATACTGATATGATCGAAGTGCATCTAAGAAATGCATGTACTTAAAAACTCCGATAAAAAGATTAAACATGCCTCTGAACACCCTACAGTGTATAAGAATATAATGACCAAGGACTATCAAGCATCAACCCAGATTCATTATATCCAGTTAAACTATAGTTGTTGTCTTTGGAGATGCTTCTTCAATCCAGTAACACAACATTTGTTTTTCACGCCCTTCCTGAGTAAGAGTGTGGGCTGCATTGTTTCATTGTCGATGAACAAACTGAAACTTGATGCTTTCAAATTCGTTGGCTATGGTCCTAATATCATGGGTTATTGGGCTGATCAAAGAACCATTTATTGTACTAGAACAAAGCTTCTTCATCATTGTGAGACTATCTCTTTCAATCACGACCCTTCCAAACCCAAGTTTCTTAGCGTATATAGCAGCTTGCAAACATGCTAAAACTTCAGCTACAAAAGCATCTACAACATGACAATGGGAACAACACTCGAAGCCATAATTAGTCCTTTGTTATCTCGACCAATAACTCCTGAAACATATGTTTTAGCAAGGCTGTCATAAGCTGTATCAAAGTTAAATTTAACAACATTCCTTTCAGGTGACTGCCAAGTTTTCATCCTCTCCATTGATCTTGTGGCTATATATGTATTAACTATGTCATAATCACAAATGAAAGTTGAGACAAATGACAGGGTACCATGCATAGTACCTACTACATCTTCATGGACCAATTTATTACGTTCATACCAAACTGCCCATAGAGTCACCAACATGATTCTTTTTTGCTGAACATTTAAACTGAAAAAAGTCATAGCTATCCAGTCCATCCAATTAAGATTTAAGGGGTAGTGCATAAAATCAAGACCTTGTGGAAGGAATAAATGTTTAACAAAATCACACTCCCCCATCAAATGTACTATACTTTCACCAGAAGAACAATAGAAATGACAAAAATTATAGACATTTATGGAGATTAGCAAAGGTAGGAACAAAATTGTTTGCAATCTGCCACATTTTTATCTTTACCTTTGAAGGTAATTGAACTGCCCACATTTCTTTATAGAATCGAGCAACGACGGTAAAGCTTGAAGAAGTATTCACATTATCTGTAATAGAAAGATCATAACGCAGGAACCTATAACCACTTTTAACATAATAATTTTCAGATCCATCTGGTCTCCAAATAGTTTCATCAACTTTACCAATTTTGAATAAAGAGATCGTATAAATTTTTTACACTTAGTCTTCATCAAAAAGCTCCTCTAAAACATCTACCCTCCATGAAACAGAAGGTGCATGTATGAGATCTGAAACTCGTGTATAATTGACATTTATGGAATCCCTCTAAATTCTGCCATCTCCTGGCCCTAGAAGCCATGCATCACTTCAAATGTTTACCTTCTCTCCAACCAACCCCATTTTCTATTAACCCTCTAGCACTCCAAATATTTTTCCATATGTAAGACGGAATAGAGCTTAGAGCATATGATAAAAAAATCAGTTGTCGGAGGATATCGGGCTTTAATCACCTTAGCAAGGAAACAATTAGGCTGAATGATCAATCTCCAACATTGCTTAGCAAGTAGAGCTACATTGAATTGGGATAAATCTCGAAAGCCAAGACCTCCACACAATTTAGGCTTAGCAAGGTAAGTCCAAGTGCTCCAATGTATTCCCTGTTTCGTCCTATTGTTCCTCCACTAAAATTTGGCCATTACTTGCTCCAAAGCTCGACATAACTTTGAGGAAGGAAACAATTCATGGCATAGACATGTAAAGTTTGTAGAACGCTCTTAATAAGAACCTTTTTATCGCCATGGACAAAAATTTAACACTATAATTGTTAGTCTTCTTGTTAAAACGATCAAGGTAAAACTGGAAAGCACCTTTTTTATTTCTTCCCACTACTGTAGGCAATCCCAAATACCTTTCTGGATTCAGCGAAACACGAACTTCCAGCATCGAGCCAATCTGATCTTGCAAACTACTTTTAACATTTTTACTAAAGTAAATTAGTGATTTATTATAATTTACCTTTTGGCTCGAATGTCTACCATACATGTTAAGATTCATATCTGTTGAAGTTCAGTTGCTGAGTTAGTTACTAGGTATTCTTGGTGGTTAGTTAGTTAAAGTTGTGTACTCTTTCCTATATAAACAAAGCTGTGTATATGGATTGTAATTGAATAAAGTAAATAAAGAAATTCTTTCTCTAAACTCAAGTTAGTTGTAATATGGTATCATATGTGAATTGTATTTCACGCTTTCTCTGAAAATATTCTTCCATTTTCTAATGCACCGACATCAACCTCAACTCAGTTCAATGCTTGGACACGGGCTAATAATCTTGTTAACTCGTGGATCTTGAACTCTGTGTCGAAGGATATTGCAGCTAGCCTTCTTTATCACTCTACAGTCGTGGCCATTTGGAAAGACCTTGAAGATCGCTTTCATCAAACAAATGGTCATCGTGTTTTTCATCTCAAAAAGAAGTTGGGTGAGTTATCTCAGGGTTCTATCTCTGTTAGCACATATTACACTCAATTGAAAATCTTGTGGGACGAGTTATCTTCTGTTAAACCTTTTTGTACTTGTTCACAATGTAATTGTGGTGGTGTTCAGAAAATGTTGGATGAATATCAGAAAGAATTGACCATGCAATTTTTTATGGGGCTCAACGAGTCATATGCTTTCATTCGTGCTCAGATTCTTTTGATGGATCCTTTTCCATCTATGTCTAAAGTGCTCTCTTGGATTCTTCAAGAAGAGAATCAACGATCCATTGTTATTAGCACTCTTGTTCCTGAACCTGCATTTGCTGTTAAAGTTCCTGTTGCGAGGAAATCTCGGCCACAATGTAGTCATTGTAGCATGTTGGGTCACACCAAGGACAAGTGTTACAAGCTTCATGGCTATCCACCTGGGTACAATTCTCGTTCCAAGCATGGTTCTTTGGTTCATTCCAATGCTGTTGTATCTTCTAATGGCTCATCTCAGGCTGATTCTTTGACTACGAGACAATGTCAACAGCTCATAGCCATGCTCACTAATCAACTCCAGTCTGCTTCAACCTTGGATATTCCCTCTTCTTCAGTCAATCTTTCGATGCAAGGCAAGATTGTTTCTTATATCAATACTCTAGGTTCTTATGATGCTAATAATTGCTAGATTATTGATTCTGGGGCTTCGAGGCATGTTTGCTACATCCAAAGTTTTTTTGATTTCTTGAAACCGATCCAGCATACATCTTCTCTTTTGCCTAATAATACTAAGGTTTCTGTTGGTTTTTCTGGGGATATTCATCTTTCTTCTTCTTTGGTGCTAAAGGATGTCTTATTTTTCCCTGATTTTCAGTTTAATCTCTTGGCAGTCAGTGAGCTAATTAAACATTCTGATCTTTTTGTTTTGTTTTGCAATGATCGATGCTTTATTCAGGACCTACGGTAGGTGATTGGGAAGGGTGAGCTCTATAAGGGTATTTACTTACTTCACATGCCCGATGTGTACACAAATTGGAATGTTAATTCACAAGGTATTCGTGAAAATGATGTTAATTCACTAGTTGTATTGGCTTCTTGGCATGCTAGGCTTGACCACCCTAGCTCTCATGTTTTACGTACTTTGCATGATGTATTACCTTTTCACAATTTTAATAAAGATGAGCCTTGTAGGATTTGTCCTCTTGCCAAACAACGTCGGTTATCTTATTCTAATTCTACTTCTCGAGTTGTTGTTCCTTTTGAATTAGTGCATTGTGATATTTGGGGACCATATAAATCTGATACATACGATCAGCATAGGTTTTTCTTAACCTTGGTTGATGATTACTCACGCTCTACTTGGACATTTTTTCTCAAACATAAATCAGATGTTGGCTCGATAATTCCAAGTTTTATAGCAATGGTTAAACGTCAATTTGGGTATGATTTGAAGGTTTTTAGATCCGATAATGCACCTGAATTGAAATTCACTACTCTTTTCTCCTCTTTGGACATCGTTTATCAATATTCTTGGGTTGAGACTCCTCAACAAAATGTTGTTGTCGAAAGGAAGCACCAACATCTCCTTACTGTTGCATGTGCTCTTTATTTTCAATCCAAGGTTCCAAATGGTTTTTGGGGAGATTGCATTTTGACTGCCACCTATCTCATTAATCGACTTCCCTCACCTCTTTTGGATAACTAGTCACCGTATGAACTATTGCATCATCGTGCTCTAGATTATAAACATCTCAAGGTGTTTGGGTGCTTATGTTTCGTCTCTACTCTTCAAGATCATCGTGATAAATTTTCAGAACGGGCCTTGCCTGGGATATTTCTGGGTTATGTTGCTGGGATGAAGGGTTATAAAGTTTTTGTTCTCCAGACTAAGTCTATCATGGTGTCTCGAAATGTGATTTTTCATGAGAACATTTTTCCTATCATACAATTGTGCATGGTGATCAACATGAACATGTCACACATGCGGATGATGTACATCATGAGCCTGCTGCTTCTACTGAGTCTGTCACGCATCATGGTACTCAACATGAGTCTGCTACATCCAATGAGCTTGTTATACAAAACGAACCTGCTACGCAACATGAGCCTGAGTTGGTTGAACATTTTCCAGTGGTCAGGAGGTCTTCTCGTACATTTGTTAAACCTTCTTATCTTCAAGCTTATCATTGTAATAATGTTGTTTCTACTTCATGTCCTTATCCTATTCAAGATTATCTTTCTTCTGCACGATTGTCTTCCTCGTATTCCACATATGAGCCCTCTTTTTATCATCGGGCTGTCCAATTTCCTGAATGGCGAAATGCCATGGCTGATGAACTGCATGCAATGGACTCTCTTTGCACTTGGACCATTGTTTCTCTCCCTGATGGCAAACAACCCATTGATTGTAAGTGGGTTTATAGGATCAAATACAACGCTGATGGCACCGTTGATAGGTACAAAGCCCGTTTGGTAGCCAAGGGATTCACTCAGATAGAGAGCATTGACTATGTTGACACCTTTTCACCGGTGGCCAAGATGACTTCCTTTAAGGTCTTACTTGCTTTGGCTGCTTCTCAAGGTTGGCATCTTCTCCAATTGGACGTAAACAATGCTTTTTTAAATGGGACACTCGATGAGGAGGTCTACATGAAGGTTCCCCTTGGTTACAAGACAGACACAGTGGGATCAAATTTGGTTTGTAAGCTTAATAAGTCTATATATGGTCTTAAACAGGCTTCTCGTCAATGGTTTCAAACGTTCTCTTCAGTGGTTCTTAAGCTTGGTTTCATTCAATCACCTTCTGAGCATTCACTGTTTGTTAAAGGGACTGGTGATGACATAGTTGCCTTGTTGGTTTACGTCGATGATATTATTCTTGCTGGGAAGGATTTATCTTCACTTGCCTTGGTTCGAGAGTTTCTTCAACAACACTTCAAACTCAAGGACTTAGGTCCATTACGATATTTCTTGGGGTTCGAAGTTGCTCGAAATGCGTCTGGTACTTCCTTATCTCAGCGACACTATGCCCTTCAGATCCTTGAAGACACAAGTTCCCTTGGTAAAAAACTCGCAGAATTGCCGATTGTCTCTCCGCACAAGTTGAGTGCACATTAAGGGGAACTTCTGCCTGATCCGCAAGTGTACAGACGTTTGGTGGGTCGTCTTCTTTATCTCACACATACAAGGCCCGATATCACCTACACAGTGCATTTACCGAGTCAGTTTGTGTCATCTCCACGACTACCTCACTTGCATGCAGTGTATCACTTTTTATCTTACATTAAGGCTACTCCTGAGATGGGCTTGTTCTTTTCTGCATCATGCAACATGCAGCTGAGTGCGTTCGTTGACTCTGATTATAGTTCTTGCCCCGGCACTTGTCGCTCCACCACTGGTTTTTGCACATATCTTGGTGGCAACATTATTTCTTGGAAATCGAAGAAGCAACATACAGTGAGTCGTTCTTCCTGTGAAGCTGAGTATCAGGCAATGGCTTCTGCTGTTTGCGAGTTGATTTGGCTTGCTGCCTTGCTCTCTTCATTTCATGTGTCAGTTCCTACTGCTTTTCTCTATTGTGATAATCAAGCATCGATACATCTTGTGAAGAATCAGGTCTTCCATGAACGCACAAAACACATTGAGGTGGATTGCCATTTCGTTCGAGAAAAGATATGTTCTGGCTTCTTAAGATTGTTTCATGTTCGTTCAGCCGATCAACTTGCAGATATTTTCACCAAAGCATTACATTCACCTGCGTTTCGACACTTCATCGACAAGATGGGCCTTCTCAACATTCATAGGTCTCCATCTTGAGGGGAGATGTTAAAATTCATATCTGTTGAAGTTCAGTTGTTGAGTTAGTTACTAGGTATTCTTGGTGGTTAGTTAGTTAAAGCTGTGTACTCTTTCCTATATAAACAAAGTTGTGTATATAGATTATAATTGAGTAAAGTAAATATTGAAATTCTTTCTCTAAACTCAAGTTAATTGTAATACATGTCAAGTATATCTCTCAGTTTAATTGCTCCCAGTATAAATGCATCACCAAATAAAATGCTAGCATCCGCTAACAACAGATGACCAACTTCAAGAATATCTCTCATTTTTACTAAATTGCATCATGTCAAAACATTTGTCATTTCCTTGGTTTTTTGTTTAGGATTCATCGTCGTCTCAATATATTATATTATATGTGAAAGGGTATTAAATATGTAAATGGTTGAGGATTCTGGTAATTTGTTGATTCCACCATCATTGGGAGTTTTACCAGAACAGAAGTGGCGGAAGATAATGGGGATATATGGGCCATGCCCCCCAAAATTTGAAAAATTATAATTTAGACCCTTAGAATTTTTAAAAAATTTAATTTTCCCCATTTTTTTTTAAAAATTTAGGTTAAACTTTAAACTTTTTGAACGTTTTAAATTAAATCTCTCCCATAATTTTTAAAAGTTCTCATCAAGTCTCTCAAATTTTCAAAAATTTTAGTTAAACCCTAAATTTTTTAAAAAAATATATAAATTGAATCCTTCAAAAATTTTAGAAATTTTAATTTAAACCTCTATTTTTTTTTAATTTTAAGTTGGCCCCCAAACTCTACCACCAAATTTTGCCACTGACAGAAATTCCATGCTTTTATTTTGGTGTTTCTATTTATGCCTCATATTAAAAAAATTAAATCTAAAATAGAATTTAGAGAATTTGAGATATTGTATTTTTTAGGGTTTTAAATTTAAGATTGAGAATTTTAAATTATTTTGCTAGGGTTGGATTAAAAAATAGCAAAAAAAGAGCAGAATTTTTTTTTTTTGGAGGGGGGGTACAAAGACCAGAAGTTACCTGGAAAGACAAGCGCTGTCTTCTTATTGCATCCGGTTTTTCCTATAACAATAACAATGTAACAAAAGATTTTTTAATATTTAAACTTCCATCTTTCCTATGGTTCCTTTGTTTTTACTTTCTGAAAAATTTTCCATCTGAAATTGAAGAGAATGAGACCTGAAATCTCCCCACCATCTCTCCAACTTCTCACTTTCACCTTCTCCTTCTTCACAGTTGTTTCGGTAACTCATTCCCACCATCAACCACCGCCCTACGGTGATTGCCAATCTTCCTTCGAATGCGGAAACTTGAAAGAAATCAGTTACCCATTTTGGGGAAACCAACAATCTCATTGCGGCCGACAAGGCTTCAAGCTTCAATGCCACCCAAACATGTACCCGGTTATAAACATGGAGAACCAGAGTTTCATTGTCCTCAAAATCGAACAAAACAGCCAGTGGATAAAGCTGGCACGATCAGACATCTGGAACGGCGTCTGCCCACTCCTTAACACCCAACTGGATCACTCTCCTTTTAGTTTTCAAGGCTCCGGTACTCGAAACATCACCATGTTCCGTGGTTGTCCGGTAGGAATCACTAGAGCAGAAGATGCATATAATGTTTCTTGCAAGACGAAGAACGGGAGTAGTGATTTAATTTATGTTGCGCTGGAATCATCCACCGACCCTGCTCAAAACCTATGTGATTTACAAATTACAGTTCCGGTTCTCATCATGGCTTATAATCAAGTGGTTGATGGAAACTTGACTCCCAAAGAAGCTTTGGATGAAGGCTTTATCGCCGATTATCACTTTGATGAAGAGGAGTTCTGTAAAATCTGCAGAAATTCGTCCGGAATATGTGTACCTGCAGACATAAACTCCACTCAGGTTCGTTGCATTTGTCATGGAAAGCCAGATATTCCACCATGCTTGAAATACGGTAAATCTCATCTTTCATAATCCAATTCATAACATTTTTGTTTACTCACTGGATTATGTCACACCCTGGGTGGAAAACAATTTCATATTAACAAAATATACTTTATTAAGTAGTGTAAAACTATTTAATCCTTCATTATTTTAAATTGTTAAAAATGTAAAATATATTGTGAAATATTAAATTAGTTCTAATTAAAAATACGACCAAATTGAAAGAATGTGTAAATACTAATAGCTAAATTTATTATTATTTTTTTGAAAGTAACAAAAATTAAAGTTCGATTCTCATTATATAACTTTTGAAAGTTCGATGACCATTTTGTTTTATTTAAGATAATTTAATGTTCATTTGTGTACTTTACCGTATTAATGTTTTTAAGCGAGTTAGTTGCACCACATGTCCCCGAATTATGATCTTCGTTCTAAATTGGCCCTAAAGTCATCCCTAAACCATAACCCCATTCTAAATTGATCCTTAAACTTTTAAATGTTCCATTTTATCCCTAAGCTATGACACTTATTCTAAATTGGTCCCCCAAACTTTTGAAAGTTCCAATTCCATCCTCAAATTATCGTTTATGTTGCATCATATTATTACATAATACACATCAATTTTTGCATGAAAATTAACATTTTTATAATGATTTTATTAACATAAGATGTGATTTGTAGATGTTGATGATTTGGGGATGGAATTAGAATCTTCAAAAGCTTAAGAACTAATTTAGAATGAGAATCATAATTTGGAGATGAAATTAAAATATTTAAAAGTTGGGGACCAATTTAAAATAAAGATCATAGTTTAAGGATGAAATAAAAACATTCAAAAGTATAAGGACCACTTTAGAATGGAGCATATAATATGATGCACATAAAATACAAAGTATATTGGATATATACTTTAGGTATGCACATAATACAAAGTATATTGTAGGTATGCACATATATGATTCACCAAAGTTCTAACTAATCTACTGGTTGTACAGAACGCGACTACAAAAAATTGCAAGGGTCTAGATACGTGGGTAGGTTTTACTTTCCCATTTATTCTGAATTCTGACTTGTTTTTTCACATATTATTTCTCATCAAACACTTCACTTCTTTGACTTAGGATATGGCTTTGCAAGTGGAGTAATATTTGCATGTCTCGTCCTTGTTGGATATAAAACTACGAGACTGATGTCCCGAATGATCAAAACCAAAACGTTCAAAGATCCCAACCTCGAGACTTACATAAAGAAATACGGATCACTAGCTCCAAAGAGGTACCAATGTTCCGATATCAAGAAAATAACCAACTCATTCGCCGAGAAACTAGGCGAAGGCGGCTTCTGCAGCGTCTACAAAGGAAAGCTCGACGACGGTAGCGTTGTCGCTGTCAAGGTTCTTAAAACTGGCCTAAGTAATGGAAATGGAGAAGAATTCCTCAATGAGGTCATCAGCATTTGCAGAACTTCCCATGTTAACATCGTCTCGCTGATCGGATATTGTTATGCCACGGACAAGCAAGCTCTGCTTTTCGAGTTTATGCCCAATGGCTCCCTAGAGAAGTTCATACACAATGAAAACATTTCGACTGCAGGGCGCCTTGCGTGGGACAAATTGCATGAAATCGCCATAGGGATAGCTCGAGGCCTCGAGTATCTCCACCGAGGCTGCAGCACAAGGATTTTGCATCTCGACGTAAAGCCTCACAATGTACTTTTAGATGAAAACTTTTGCCCCAAGATCTCTGATTTCGGGCTTTCGAAACTGTGTCCGAAAGGGAGCGTTATATCTGTGTCGGGTGCTAGAGGGACAGTCGGATATATTGCCCCAGAACTATTTAATAGGAATTTTGGGAGAGTTTCACACAAGGCTGATGTGTATAGTTTTGGAATGATGGTTCTGGAGATGGTGGGAGGAAGAAAGAATATCGCTGAATCTGCAGATGATGGTAGTGAGACATATTATCTGCGTTGGTTTTACGACCGTCTCCAGAATGAAAACGGCCTAGGATTGCATGGTATAATGAGGAGCCAAGATAACGAAATCGCGAAGAAGATGATAATAATAGGGCTGTGGTGCATACAGACGTACCCGGTCCACAGGCCATCAATGAATGAAGTTTTGTTTATGCTGGAAGGTAGTTTAGATGCCCTCAAAATCCCACCTAAGCCTTTTATACATACCCCTTCAAGAACTCCTTTAGACCTTTATACAACTCCAATACCATGATTCTATGTTACAAATGAAATAACGAATTAAACACTTTGGTTTCTTTATTTATGCAACTGATTAATCAAAAAACAAGAATCAGCTGAAAGTTTTAGTGCCAAACCTGACATTTTCTTATACCCTTTATCCTGTATAATATTTACAGGTCAAGCACAGATGTGAAGAAAATTACAGCGTCCTTTTACTATATGCCTCCAAATTTAGTTAATTCGGTTAACTCGTACTCGTCGACTGTGTTGTAGAGGAGCTAGGCCATTTTGTCATCACACAATCTGGAGAATGTGTCAGTGGTCCACTCTTCAACAACACAACATCGTCTTCCAAAATATCCATCTCTTCGGCCTTTGCTTTACAGTAATCCTCACTTTGTATACGCAACAGAGCATCCAACACTTGTGCCATACTCGGCCTCATGTCTTTCTCGTTCTGCAGACACTGGAATGCCACCTCTGCTATACCTGTTATCATTTTCCTAACCTTGTCGTCCGATTCGAACCCGAGCGATGAATCCACTAGCTCATGTAATGCTCGGTTTTTTATCTTATTGATAGCCATGTTCGACAAGTTGATCTCGTGCCGATGCCTCGTGATGTCGACTGCTGGTTTTGATGATATTAGCTCAATCAGTACAACCCCAAAGCTAAACACATCACTCTTGTCGGTAAGGTGGTAGCACTGGTGGTATTCGGGATCCACGTAACCAGGAGTCCCTTGTGGGGCAGTGGAAACGTGGGTAACATCGGTTGGGAAAAGACGAGACAGTCCGAAATCAGCAACCTTAACACTGAAATTGCTGTCGAGGAGAATGTTGCTGGTTTTCACATCACGGTGGATGGTATCAGAAGCATGGAGATAGGTCAATGCATTTGCAGTCTCTATGGCTATATCTAAGCGAATGGACCAAGAGAGTGCACCGGGTTTAGCACGTTGTCCATGAAGGTGGTCAGCAACCGTTCCGTTAGGAACATATTCATATACAAGCAAGAGTTCCCTACTGTGACGAGAGGTGCATCCATAGAGCGACACGAGATTTCGATGGCGCAATCGAGTTAGGATTGAGACTTCGTTCATGAATTGCTCAACTCTCTTGTAGTTGTTTTCATATAAGCGTTTAACTGCAACAGCACGTCCATCTCGCAGTTTGCCTAGTTAAGAAAGACGGATGAGAAAAATATAAGTTTGACATGATTCGAATTTCTAATGTAAGGTTTTTCTTTTTCATTTTTCTTACCATGATATACAGTTCCAAAGCCTCCATCACCGAGTTCCTTATTGGAATCGAAATTGTTGGTAGCTTGTTCAAGTTCTTTATAGGTGAAGAGATGGACGCCAGCCAAGCTATTGTCCTTCTCAAGATCCTTCATGAAAGAGAGGTAAGAAGATGATTTAAAAGAGTTCTTTCCACGATGACGGCGCAACCAGAAATAGAAAGCGATGCTCGAGATTATTATGCCTCCAGCAGCCGCTCCAAAACCTACATTTGTCGAATTTTTATATCAATTTGGTGAAAAAAAAGGAGAATGCAGCAACAGACAGCTTGAAGAGAAGAATGAAACAGAGGAGAATCAGCGGATTATTTTACCGATTAGAAGCTTTCTTTGCAAGTTAAAACTACTCTTCCCTGAAATAGAAAAAAGAAATTGTGTTTTTGACAGTTAAATGGTAAAATGGAACAAGTAAAGAGTTGAAAAATTCATAATCCAAAGGGGAAACTTGAACTAATTTTTCACATAGGGTCAATTATCAGCTATCCATGTCATGTTATGATACAAGAAACAGAAGGTAAACATGTAAGGATCCAATGGCAGGATATTATTATTTTGTTCACAAACTTTAATTGTTTTATGGTTTCACAGACTTGCCTATCAACTTAGCAATATTGCAATAACCACAGGACAAGAGACCATTTGGTGTCCAGTTTGCAATGTGTACTATTTTATCTATGAGGTTTTGGATTCAGAGAGAAGTAGAAGGTGTGGTTTTGACGCAAACACGTTGGGTACAAATAGTCCATTAACAGCCGCTGGTGTATGGGACCATTGATTTCTCTAAAAAAAAAAGTATATGGGACCATTGACCCATTCAAAAGTTAGACCAAGAACCGCCCTTTGCCCAATCAAAGAAGTAAAAGCTACAAATATTGGAAAGCTGAATTCTGGGTCATAGAAAGACAGTTGGAAATGACGAGTGGGGTTGTTCATGATTGAGAAAGAATGTAAAGAAGCAGGCATACCATGGAGGCAACGAATTAGATATGGACGATCAGGACAATAGCAGGCAAATGTTGAGGGTAAGCTGCTGTTGGATCCACATCTTCCGCCGGAATCCTTGCAGGGTCTGCAGTAACTTTCGTATGCAAAGTATCTCATGTTAAAGGGTTGAAGTAAACTTTCATTCACAGCGGTGATTCCCTTCAACAGATCATCAAAAGCCTTTGCCCCAACTGGAATTTCAACTTTTCCAGTACCACCAACACATCCATTTTCTTCACCCTTAAGCAACACAGGGGACGCTTCTCTTCCGTCCCTCGTGCAGTTGAAACTATGGTTTGATTGTAATCCACTTGATCGGCAGCCGTAAAACAGAGTAATGTTATTATTGGTGGTGACAGAGTAATTAAAAGCAGCGGTAATCGAAATCTCCCGAGGACAAGTGCTTAAATCCACTCGCTGGATGGTCAGCAAACCGTGAGACGCATTGAGATGCAGCAGTCGGAATTCCTGGGAACTGAGGGTCAAAACAGGGGGCTCATTTGGCATGCACTTCAGCTTATACCCCTCATCGGCAAAGCCGCAATACGAAGGTCGATGAAGCTGGTCGGTCCAGAAAGGATATGAAATATTCCTAAGGTTCCCACAGTCGAAAGGAACGCATGAAGTGAAGTGGGTATCGTTGTTGGCGTTGGCGGTAGACAGTAGGATAACAGTTAAGAATAAGAGGAATAAGAGGGAGAAGGAAGAGGGTGAAACAGAGAGGAAGAAGAAGGCATCCATGGCTGGTGAAACAATTCCTACACCAGAAGAAGTAATTTGAAGAGAAAATTGGGTTGGGCTTGCAATTTGTTGCGGGACTTGCTTAGAATTTTCCATGTCATGAAAAGGAATAGAGGGGCGGGGGTGCTGACCTTGACTTGTTGATTCCAACCCAAGTGACGGATGACGCACGCAATACGACACCGCCTAGTGGCCAATATTTATGAATATATCATTTTCACTTTGCAAAATCCCTATTCTCCTTTGCTTTTCCATATTTTAGACCAGCGGAAATACAATCTAAACCACACCAATATTAAAAATATGTTATAAATGCATTAAAAATGTCCAAGACAAGAATATAAATAGGAGATACAATGATGAAATTAGTATAAGTTGACGAGGTATCTTAAATTTGTGATGGTAGAAAGAGAAGCTATAAATGAGGGAGAAGACTTTGTGCAGAAATGTTTGGAAAAAAGGCAAACCCAAAAGAGCACGTCACATTGGTTTTGAAACAATTAATTTTCCAACACACTTGTTTGTACTCGACAGGATCAATTGTGTTCATATGCTTTCATTACTAAATTGTTTTTTTAAAAATAATTAATTACCCCGACTATTTATTGGAAGGATTAGGAGTGATAATGAGCTTGACCGGCTCAACTCGACTCGTTATCACCCCTAGAAAGGACAAATCTACCATAATGAGCTAAACTTTAAGACCCAAAAGCTAAGCCCAACAGGTAGAGGACAGGACACATGAGATGTCATCCTGGGCAGTGGCAGTGGCACACACTGTTATTTCTCGCTCCAAACCCAGCCCTCTTCTGTCTAATAACTAAGCTTTAAAATATTACATATGTACAAACATATTTGGTCGGTTAATTAAATTACTAATTTTTATTTTTTTAATTTTTTAAGTTACAGATTTTAAGTTCACTAAGAACATTTTTCTTAGTCTATC
This sequence comes from Hibiscus tridactylites, assembly GCA_958450335.1. Lineage (NCBI taxonomy): Eukaryota > Viridiplantae > Streptophyta > Magnoliopsida > Malvales > Malvaceae > Hibiscus > Hibiscus tridactylites. The sequence goes on from OY288287.1 coordinate 11,225,011, forward strand.
GTTCCCTTCCATTTTAAGTAAAATTATGTTTAAATTTAAAATTTGTCAGGAAAAAATGATTGCTTATCATTAATGACTCAATTTAGAAATAAGATGAAAATACAAAATTGGTGTTTTATTAGTCATATTAAACTGAACTCAAATCTGAAAATCCATGAAAACTCAATAACTCCAATCCAAAATTAGCACAATCTGATACTAACTCAAATCAATAACCCAAAATGACATGAATTCGAATTAAATATAAATTTTTAAAATTAATTTAATTTACAACTTGTAAATTGGAATTATCTTTTATTAACAAAAGCTTGTACTTATATATAATATAGTAAATCAATATTTATAAAATTTATATAATATAATCAGAAATATTATATGTAGTTTAAGTTTTACTAGCATATTGTTATGAGATCAATAATTTCGTGTATAATAATAATAATAATAATTCATATGTAAAAGTATTGTTCATTTTAAATAACTTTAATGGTCAAACTGAAAACATATAAGTAAATGATACTGATAACTTTGAATTTAATATCATCAAACTCAGAGCAAACATATTTGGCCGGTTGGACAAACTGCTTATTTTCGTTCTTTCATTTTCTTTAGGTCATAAGTTTTAGACTTTTCAAAAGCACCCTCTTCCTTCCTCTGAAGTCTTTTCCTTCCCCTCCCCTCCAATTAAGATTAAAATTATAATTAAGCTTTGTCAAAAAAAAAAATATCACCCAACTCAAAACATTGAACATTAAAATAATTGTAACCTAAAATGATTAACCGATTTAAATCTAACTGTCAACTTGCTTAATTGACAAGTTTAAATTATGAGAAATTATATCATAGACCGTCCTACCATGTCATCTATTGTCCAACAAATAAAAATATATCTATTTCACTAATTTTTTCATGTCATTTTTTACCAAATAAATCTTTACATGGTAAAAAGTGTTTTTGAAATTTGATTCACAATAAATTTGAGTAAAGATTCACTTGGTGAGAAAATGATATGAAAAAATTTAATAAAATAAATGATTTTTATTAGTTAGGATCATAAATCACATGGCGTGACGGGCTTATATATAATTTTTTTAAATTATAATGATTAATAATATTCTCTTACTTTCCTCGAGATCTTAGACTTAAAACTCTCTTTATCTCTCTCTTTCTCTCTGAATCTTTAGTTTCGTAGTAAAGATAAAAGAGATATAAAAAGATTAGTAATTAAATTATTCGTGAATAAAAGAATATTTTTATATTAAAAATAAGATTATTATCTCATACACATGCAATATAAATTTTTTATTTCTTCGGGCACCTTAATTTTTAGATTTTAGTTTAGAGTTTAAAGCTTAGGGGTTTTAGTGTATGGGTTTAGAATCTAAGGTTTAGGGTTAGAATCTAAGGTTTAGGGTTAAAATTTAAGTTTAAGGTAGTATGCTAGAGATTTAAATTTTAACCTATAAACCCTTATATTTTAACCATAAACTCAAAATTCTATCAACAACCGCTAAATTAAAACCTACTACACTTAAACCACTAAACCCTAAACGAGGTCTCTAAACCTTAAAACTTATAAACCCTTATATTTTAACCATAAACTCAAAATTCTATCAACAACCGCTAAATTAAAACCTACTACACTTAAACCTCTAAACCCTAAACGAAGTCTCTAAACCTTAAAATTAAGGCGCTTGTATAAACAAAATTTCTACAAGCATTTGTGCATAGAATAAATACCCTTAAAAATATATTTAATAAATTATCATAATAATTCGCGTATAAGTTTATAAATCTTATCTGAAGTAATGAATTTTAGATTTTTTTTAACTTAAAAAACGATACAAAAGTTTAAAAGGGAAAAAAATAGTACTATAATTTGAAATGATATATGTATCACTAATTTAATCAATGGTTTAAAGTAAAGATAGGAAATAAAAAGGTGTTGCATTTGTAAAGACCGATGAGAGTGGGGTTTAAAGAAATGAGAATACTAAAACTGCAGATAGGAATTAGGATATGTTAAACTAATAAAACTCGAAGACGTGCAATCTTGGTTATATTAATACTAAAATGAAGAAGCCATTGTTGACTTTGACCTTATAAGCAATGGTGGATTAATAAAATAGAAGTGCATCTCTGAATAATGTGAAAGCAACACTTGCTGTAGCTTCTTTACTGAGAAATCAGGGTAATGGAGGCTTCCTACTTCCTACTATCATCATATTATTATTATGTATGTCTAAAATTGCTTTTCACCATCTAAAACACTGCTAAACCAAGAAACTAGCTACTAAATTAATTAACTTTCCTATGCTTCTCTAAATGGTTGATTAGAAGAAAGAGAAGAAGCAAACATACCAGGAACCAAACAGGATTTAGAGTAAGGCTGGTCGTGGCAAAAGCATAGGAAGTCGAGCGATGTATTGTTTGATCCACACACTCCACCTGAGTCCCTGCATGCCATACATGGAATCATGTCCTTAACATACATTACATCAAACCCTTTATTCCAAGCATCCACTATTCTTTCTGTTCCAGACCACACTTCTTCTAATTCTCTTTGATTAACCGGGAATGTAATACTGGCGCCACAATCCCCGAGTTCCGACCCATGAATTCTCGACAATGATTCATCCAGGTAATAGGCATAGCTATGAGTATCACCGTTGGATGTGTTGCACATAAATCTGTTTTGGGAAGCTATCCCATCTTCAAGAGGGCATCCATAGAATATAGTGAGATTTCGAATCGTTGCAGCAAAATCGAATAAGTTGTGATCTAATGAGATGTTATAGAGTTGTTGAGGACAAGGATCTTCCCAGATATCAACCGGTGCAATGCTCATCATTCCGGCACGACTGATGTTTAATACACGGAATCTTTGGGAACCAATATCCATGGCCGGGAACTGATTTTCTTGGCAAAGGAGCTGGAATCCCCGATGACCGCAGTACTGCGGGCGTCCACTGCCCCAGAAAGGGTATCCAATGCCTTGAATGGCACCGCAACTGAATGTTCCATTACATTCAAAGACTTGGTCGGTTTCATGAGAAGAAGCTATGGGGGAAACAAGTAAGATGAAGATGATGGAAGCAGAAAAGAAGAAGAAGAAGAAGATATGGGTATCCATTAACAGAGGATGATGAGAGATGAAGGTTGAATTATTGACAAGAAAAGAAGGCTAAAGTAAACGTTTTCAAAGAGATAGCGAGCAACAGTAGTGGAAACTGGGGCAGGGCTGCTCCAGCTTGTTTAGAATTTTGTATGGAGATGGCTGCTGAGTCTGGCTCCTTTTATTGTTTCAGAAATTTTAGTTGACATTCAAAGGTGGGCGATTTTTGTTTCAGCTACTATCTATTCTGGCGAGAAATCATGGTACAATTTAACATTATTTTTAAAATTACTGTAAAAAATAATTTTGAAAAGTAAATATCCATATAAAAATTAGGTAGAAATCAAAGTTTTAATGGCATTGTGAGTAGGATGTTAGGTGACATGCTAATATTATTAAGGGCACTGTCTGCAGCTTTTTTCATGTTTTCCATAATCTAGCGGTGTACAGCAGTCCAATCAGAATATATTTATTATATTTATGGTTTTATTAAGGGTTAACTACTGGGATGGCCACTTATGTTTCTCCTTAATATAAAATTGATCACCGATTTTTAAAAACGACCAGTAAAGTCACTTAAAAAATACTTTAGCCATGGAGTTTAATGGTTTATTAGAGTAAGCAAATATGTTTATGGACCTCCTACTTTCTGGCAATGTTAGGTTCGAACATAGCTTCAAAATTGTCTTTAGCAAAAGGTTCCATCTATGTTTTAATATTTGATCAATCCTGATGTCTGTAGATGAGTCAACTGCAGGCTTGAGCAATGATCGTAATTCGATCTTTTCTTTTGCAGATAATTGAGGTTTATCAATATAGAAGAAGGTGGAGGGGAGAAGAAATAGAAAAATATAAACATGAAAGATTGTATGTGTAATTATACAAATTATTTTTATTTCGATAGTCAAAATAGGAGTGAAGTAATAGTTTAGGGACTATCTAGGTAATTTATGCTTTTTTATTATGCCAGATCAGCCTCCCGTTTAAGTTTAACGGCAACAAACGTCTCAGTGACCAAAAGTTTACGAATCGAAAACGTAAGTGATCTTACTTGTCGTTTTTGAAAATCAATGACCAACTCTATACTGAGAGAAAACATAAATGACCATCCCAGTAGTTAACCATTTTATTAATACAATACTCTGGAATATGGGAATTTGGAGTACAAGAGTGCATGGGGCAGGGGCAGGGGCAGAAAAGTTTTTATCTTTATTAATATTTTATGTTTTCTTAAATGTTCTTGTTCGTTTTGCGACTAAAAATATTTATATTATTTTATTTTGTATAAAATAGAATTTTGATATGAAAAAATAATATTTTTTTTTATTAATATTTTATGTTTTCCTAAATATTCTAGTTCGCTTTGCGACTAAAAATATTTATATTATTTTATTTTATATAAATTCAAATTTTGATATGAAAAAAAGTAACATTTCTCTATTTAATCAATGAAAAATATTTTACGTTCTCCTTTAGTCAGAAACATAAATCTTGAGTTTTGAAAAGTATAGTCTGGTTTATTATATTAATTAATTGTGTTTAGTAAACCATCTATATTTAAATAAAATAATGTAAGAGGGAGGGCAGTCTCACCCTATCAAATGAATGGCTCGTCAATTTGTTCAACCAACCACCCCATTATTATAAATTTATAATTATGGAGGTAATACACAGGGTAGATTCGAATATTTATAAATAAACTGTTTTTATTACAAAATAGTCACTAGTCGGTTAACTGTCGTTAACTGGGAGACGTGGAAATTACGAAAAATTATATAATAACATATTTAATCCGCAACATTTACACATTCGCCCAATTTACACATCAATAATAAGGGTTAAATTAGGAATAAATTGATTAAATGTGTCAATATTGAGGATTAAATGTTATATTATTCAAATTTCTATAACTGTCATGTTACCCAATTAACGACAGTTAACGGCTCAGTGACCATTTTGTAACAAAAACTAAAGTTTAATGCTCATTATGTAACATTTGAAAAACTCATCTGAGAAAAGGACAAAACCCTAAAATCCCCCTAAAATTCGTGTTAATAGAGAGTGATTGCTCCAATCGAGATTGAATCGAGTTGATAAGCTATCAATAGTCTGTTCTGGTGAGATTGTTCTTAATCATCAAGTTATGCTCCCTTTAATTGCATTTCAATTATGTGTTGATTGATTGCTTGCAATTGATTTGATGATTCTCCATGGTTGATTTTGTGAAAGCATTCTTGAACTTCTGTTATAATCACTTCAATTAGGATACATAAGCCACCTATAAACATTCTTAGATTATTGTAACCCCCTTGACTCGGCCTAGACGATAGACCCGAACCAAGAAGATTACATTGGGTTAGCTGAAGCAAACATGAACTTACTCGAATTTCGGTCCATTTTTTCTTTTACTTGTATAGATGCATTATTAAGAATTAAGGTGTTCTTACAAGCAGCGGTTCAATTTTCATTCAAAACGAACATCGATAAAGCACTCAATTGCAAAAAACAAGCATTCTAGGGACCAAAATATAAAACTAAAAAATTACAGGGACTTACACCTGTTTCAAGTTATCAATTATCAATTATTCATATTTCATGGCAGCATTTCCAATTTCAGCTCCAATGGATAACAAATAAGCATCCAATTTCACAAAATACGAAATTAAGGACTAAATCATAAAACAACCAAAATACAGAGACTAAAACATTAATAAAAGCTTCATAGAGAAATTAGATACATTAAAAGCACTCTTGCAAAATCTCAGGTCAAACAGACATCATTTACTTATTCAATTAATACAACAACATACGGTGACCGAAGTGCAAATAATCTAAACTTGGTAAAAATCCATTTATCGAATTAATCGCCATCCACACCGACTCCGAGCTGCACTAAAATGCGTTTTGGGGATTTGAATCTCAATTCGAACTTATCCTCTTATTTACGAACTACATTAACATGCTTTTAAAATTATATCACCATTAAACACATAAACTCAAATAATCACGTAAAACACCAAAAATTTTCCCCTTATTCAAAACCCATTTTCATGCAACATTCCTGCACCCAGCACACAATTGTGCGTCCAAGAAACCGCGGCAACCGTGGCACCGTGCCATGTGTTACGGCCATGATGTCCCGGCTCGGATTAGCATGTCGTACGACACTTGAAAGGGAACGCATCCCAGAAGAGTCAGCCTTACTAGAGTCCAATTCCAAGGACTTTACTTAGAAGCGTCGTCTCATGATCCATCAGGCAACACGCCTATCCGCTATCGTATCCGGACAGGGCGCGATATGGGGCCCCTAGCCCCAAACTGTCCCTAGGGCATCGCCCTAGAGAGACATCGTGCCACCCACTTTGCTCCAATGCCTGCACACCTAGGCCCCTCTCGAGCCTAGGAGAAGGTCACTTACGCCAAGGTCGCTCGGCTGCTAGCACATGGCGAGGGGGATGGTGGAGACCCAACACCAGACCACTTTCCCCTAAAGAGTTAAATAAACTTACCAGGAATGATGCCAGTAGACGTTGCATCATCCCAAACGAGGACACTTCCTGAACATAGCCTTCATCGTCTTCCAAAAGCATCCTAACTAGCATCATTGACTCGATAGCTCCTTAGGGATTGCTCATCTCATCACTCGATCCGCATCTACTCGATCCCCGATAGGCTTGTTAAGGCAGGATCGCAACACAATAAGAGACGACCTTGACATTCTCCCACACTTCCTTTAATCGATGTCCTCATCGATGTACTGTAATACGGGAAGGTCCTGATATTCTTCCGCACTTCCTCTATCGATATCCTCATTGATTTAGTCCAACAAGATATGATCCTAACATTCTCCCGCACTTCCTCTATCGATGTCCTCATCGGTGTTGGCATCGACTCTTCATCACCCAATCAGTCGATATGGAAATCTGTGGCAACTCGCCCTTGATCTTTGCCTGATCTCAAATGCTTCTCTAGTCCCATCATCTGAACTTCCAAGCAAATAAATCAAGCCCCGATCATGTATTCCCTCGATCTCTTCGTGACCACGTTGCACATATGTAACCATCAAGACCGATCATGAACCAGCTATCACCCAGTTCCATTTCCTCCAACCCACTTGTTGGATTCATGCTCCTACACTCTTACTCTGATTATGGCTTGATCAAATCAAAAGTACCGAACCACTGACCCACTTGAACATGTGCCTTGTAGTTTCTCGTGCCCCATGATCTTGCCACAAACCTAGCCATATTCGAGTGAGCTATGACTCGTCATGCAATGATCTGCTCCACGACACTAAACACAATTGCCAACTATTTCCCACTACATAGTGAGACCCTCGAAACTAAAATGTGCCACCATAAAGTCTCTATCCAAGCGCATAAGTGTAGATGGATCTCTAATTGCCACCACTGTACATAAATGTACTTTGTCTCTTTTCCTTTCCCTGTATTTCCTGTACAACAAGATATACAAGCGAATGCATCAATGATAACATATTCACACAAGTCTAGTATGATACCTGGTTGGTACACATTGCCTTGTGCCACCACCAATCCCTAGTGTGTCTCTGTATGCACCCCTCATATGATACTGGAAACATCACAAGGAACACACCGCCTTTCCTCACTCGACAATACCATTTGCTTATGAGGCTTTGTTTCTCACTCAGCTCGTCTTCGCCACTTGCCAACTGTTTTGATGCTATCCAGCTTTACGAGCTTAACTCTGAAAATCCTCCCCCACTCCACTTGTCGATGTCCTCATCGACGAAAACAAAGTGAGCTGTACGACTAAGCACCACCCACTTATGTTGTTCAACACTAAGCACACAACTGGTTTCGTTTCTCCTCCACTCCATTTGTTGACGTCCTCGTCGATGAAAATAGAGTGAGCTGTCTAATTATGCACCACCCACACCCACACATTTCTTTGTATGATTGGAAAGCCACCGCATTCTCAAGGAAAGCCTCTCGTAGATACTCGTGTTACCCAGTTGTACTAGACTGCACCCCATGCTAGAACACCTCGTGTGGTATATCCAGTTTCAACAACGATTACTCAGGTTGCATCACCCTTGTTTCTGTTGCCCAAAAATGGCTTGCGTTGCAAACGGTGTTCTACCTTGACATAGCTAGTACTCCCATTAAAGGGAGGCCTTCATGCCAAAGGAATTGTTTCCCTTTGCTATCCAGGACAAGGCCATGTTGGTCCATACTATCTTTTGCCATGCCATACCCTTGAGAAAAACAAGTCCCCACAAACCTTGGCCACTCGAACCATAGTGTCTATCGCAACTAACTCAAGTTACCTCCTTTTCCATTGCCGAAAACACTAGAGGACTTGAAATCACGCATTGTATCTGCTCATACAAATCCGCAACAACCTTTCTTTTCACCTGAAAGACATGTTAAGCAACAAACAAGCACCACACTTTATCATGGTTAAATTAAGCTCCATCACATCACTTGCAATACACGCTTCATAATGCTACCAAGATAGCCATCTCAAGCCCTGTACGCACTAAGAAATCCGCTTAGGCCACATGTCACCAACGAGTATTAGCGAGCCAACTTCGCTAAACCTGCAAAGGAAGAATAAGCAACATTGTGCAACAAATCACAAGCGTCACCATGCTAGAATAATTGTCGTGGTTAATGACAGGCACCGCGTGTGCACTAATTCCACTCCAATCATCTAGTAAGCACCCTCATGCTATCATGCGCCACTGCGCCAGGTCAATTATCGAGGTTAACGATAGGCACCACTTGTGCACTAATACCCTGACAATTACCCAATAAGCACCACCGTGCCAACACGCGCCACTTCGCAAGATCAATTATCGAGGCTAACGACAGACACCACTTGTGCACTGATACCCCGACAATTACCAATAAGCACCTCTGTGCTAACAAGATCGAGCATCGCGTATGCTTCGATCGCTATAGAGGATAACGATAGACACCTCTATGCACTAATTTCCCTATAGTTATTCATTATACGAGTGCCTCTGCACCAAATAGCCATAGTGGTTAACGCAGACACCTCATGTGTATTGATTCCACTATGACAAACTCACACGCACCACTGTGCTACATTCACTGGGCACCTCTGTGCCAAACATTCTTTCGCACCACTACGCCAAGATAACAAGTCACCCTGCCTACTCTACATCCGAAAGTGCTTGGTGTAGCTTCTAGCCATCATGCCTACTTCGTTTGTGAAAGCGCTTGGCGTAACATTACACCATCATGCCTACTCTATGAATGGAGATGCTTGGCGTCATATGACACCATCTTGCGTATTCCCTGACTGGAAGCGCTTGGCTGAAGTCTTCCCACCCTGCCTACTCCAACCCAAAGAGCGCTTGACCTGTCGTCATTCGACCCTACCTACTTACAAGCATAGTAGCACTTGGTGTGGAGCCACCATAATGCACAATTATTGAATCAAAATTCTCGACCAGGCTTCACCAACCTAGCTCTAATACCGCGTGTCACAGCCATGTTGTCCCGGCCCAGATCAGCATGTTGTGCGACACTTGAAAGGGAACACATACCAAACAAGTCAGCCTTACTCGAGTCTAATTCCAAGGATTTTACTTGGAAGCGTCGTCTCATAATCCATCATGCAACACGCCTATCCGCTATCGTATCACGCGGGCCTAGGGCATCACCCTAGAGAGACATTGTGCCATCCACTTGGCCCCAATGCTCCCACACCTAGGCCCCACTCGAGCTTAGGAGAAGGTCACTTACACCAAGGCCGCTCGGCTGCTATTACATGGCGAGGGGGATGGTGGAGACCCAACACCAGACCACTTCCCCCAAAAGAGCTAAATAAACTTACCAAGAATGACGCCAGTAGACGTTGCATCGTCCCAAACGAGGACACTTTCTAAACAGGGCCTTCATTGCCTTCCAAAAGTATCCCAACCTGCATCATTGACTCGGTAGCTCCTTAGGGATTGCTCATCTCATCACTCGATCCGCATCTACTTAGTCCTCGATAGGCTTGTCAAGGCAGGATCGCAACACACTAAGAGACGGCCTTGACATTCTCCCACACTTCCTTTAATCGATGTACTGTAATACGAGAAGGTTCTAACACCATGCAATGTTTGAATGCCACGATAAATTAAAAATGCAGCAACAAGCAGCCTACTCGGTGTTCCCTTTTTTTGGCTTTAAAAATCATCACCAACATTTCATCGAACACTTACAAAGCACACTAGCATATGATCTAATAATTCAATCATTCTCCCTATCAATTACCCTAATTAAAGAACTTAAATTTAAATTCAACCAATTAGATTAATTTCGGAAGTCAATTTCACAAAATTGATATTAGATTATATCTAACCCATAAGAATAACTCATAATCCAATTAGGAGATCATTAGATTATATCTAACCCATAAGCATCTAGAAATTAAATTAAGCCATTAAAATTCATTTTAACATCAAAAGATAATAGAGTTGATAGAAAATCAACACAAAATAATTAGGAGATCATTAAAAAAAATCAAAGTTTACCCAAATAAATTGGAAACTAAAAATGAAAATTGCTCCTCCAATCTTCCAACGTGAAATTCATTGAACAAGATGAGAGAAATCAAAATCCCTTATGTGGCTATTGATTAGAAATGGTTTAGAAAGAAAATGAATAGAAAATGGATAAAAAAATCCAAGAAAACTAAAATGGCGATTGAAAGAATCTTGAGAGAAAAAGAAAGATAAGTTTAAACATAGCTTTCTTTCTTGAGAAAATAATAACCGTCGTCAAATTTTAATTAGAAATAAGTAGTGAAATCCTTATTTAATAAATGGGTCAAATAATCCCATAAAAATACCACTTTAGTTCCTTTTACAAAATAATCACCCAAAATTACTTATAATTTTTGCAAAATGGTCACCTTTTAAATTAATATCAAATCGACCATTTAATAATTACCCAAAACTCAATTTCTTCCTTCACTAATATCATTAAATATATTCTTCACAAATATATGTCATGATAAATTTATCGGAAATCAATTTAATTATCCAACTTATTTTCTGGAATTAATTAATTAATTAGCTAAAGCCTAGCCCAAAATTCCAACATGTTTCTTATAATTCACCCGAAACTTCCAGCTCGTTTTCCGGGGCCTTACAATTATAGAAGATATTTGTGAGAAATTGTTCCAACGAAATGAGCGAGAGAAGTGACTACCGCCGGCGATGCTGGACCATCTTTGTGGGTAATCTTTCGGATCAGATTCATTGGAAAGGTGTGTTACAAGTTTTCAATCGGCATGAGCAAGTGGTGGGTGTATTTGTTCCAACGAAAAAAGCATGTGATGGCTCTCGTTTTGGATTGTAGAGGCGAGGCGGGTTGTAAAGCAATTGAATGGTAAGTGGATATATGGATCAAAGATTTCCGTCTCTTTCACACGTAGATTATCACGCGATTATTACTGTAAGTGAAAAGAAAGAGTGGGGTTGAATGGTGAAAGGGAATCTAAGTAGTGGTTTGGGATGTACGTGATGGGAAATGGATGCAGACAATATAGAAAGTGATCGATGACGATAATGTTGAGGTTTTGCGTAGCTGTACGATATGGTGGTGTAGATTTCCAACTGGAATTCCAGTTCTAGCAAGAGAATTAAAGATGGCTGGGATTGAGGGTTTTTCACTAATGAGAATTGCGGGATCTAGAGTATTGTTGATGTTTTCGAGCCAGGAGATCAGAAGACGAGTTCTTGACAATACAACACTTAATAAATGGTTTTCAAAGGTGCGAAATTGGGAAACGGATCTTGATTCAGAGAATCGTAGAGTTTGGTTAGCAATTAGTGGATTGCTGATGCATGTTTGGCAGCGTGTGACTTTTTAAAAATGTGGCGTCACTTTAGGGTAGTATGATTAGATGTGATGATCTAAACCTTGAGCTGAACTCGTTTGAAATAGGACAGATTCTAATCGAAACTGCACAATTAGAGCAGATTGATGAAAGTGTAGTAGTACAAGTGCATGGAGCGACTTTTTGAATACATGTGGTGGAGATTGAGCCATCGTTAGATGAACAAGAATATTCTAGTTGCGAAAGGGAATGCATATCCGATGATGAAAGTGGGGATGATGAGCCAAAATTGGATGTAGGCAGCAAAGAACATATGGTACTAAAATTAAAGAGGCGTGTGATTGGTGATTCTAGTGAGCGTATGGAGGTTATAGAAAGTGATATGGAGGTAGCAGACGAGCGTGAAGAACAACGAAATATGGATAGAAGTATTGAGTTATACTGGTAGGAAAATCAATTATGAAATGACCATGATTAGGAAGGAGAATGTGTGGTGGCTAGGCCGATATGCTCCGGGGATCGTACTACGGGTGAAGAGGTTAGATTTGTGTCATGAATAAAGCGTAATATGTGTGGGATGGGGATAAATGAATTGGCTTTAGTTGATTGTCCAGTGTGTTGTGCCTGGGGGGATTTGGAGGCTGATGTAAGCGTGCTAGTGGATTCCATGTTGGATATGATTTTGGAGCCCATCGAAGTCCTACATTTTGATGAATCTAAAGAGAAAGAACGTGAGAAACAAGAATTACAAACGAGTAAAAGGATGAGAAATAATTCTAAGAAGAAGAGAGTTGACAATGAGGATCAGGTGAATGCTTTAACAACCGGTTCAGTTTTGCTGCAGCGTTGAGAAGCTATATTAAGGGAGGCATGCGAAACTGTTCAACTTGGTCGCTTAATTAGGGCACAAACTATTGTTCATAAGGCTGAAATTGTGAAGGATATCGCAAAACTCATCGAGGAACTCAAACGAGGTGCTAGGAAGCGCGATGCGTGTGCTGTCGTGGAACACAAGAGGGCTAGGCTCATCGATAAAATGAAATTGGTTCATAAGACGTTGCAAAAGCATAGTTGCAAGATGGTTCTCCTCCAAGAGTTAAAAATTGAGGAGGTAAGTGTTCAGTTTGTTCGTAAGATTTGGCTGACTGATAACTTTGATTTTGTGTTCTCACCTTCAGTTGGTCGGTCGAGGGGATTAATAATTATTTGGGAGGTTTTGAGATTCTGTCTTGAGTCTAAAGTTATAGTGAAAAATTATGTGACGGTGCGGTGTATGTGGATTGATGTAGAATGGTCTTGCGGTATGGTCAATGTCTACGCTCCTTGCGTGCAGATGAGTTTGTGGGGGGGGGGGGGGGAATTTAGGGGGGTTATCGTTTCGCAGGGTGTGTCGTGGTGCCTCGTAGGAGATTTCAACACGATGCGATTTGTTGAATTTTTTTTTGGGATTTATTGGTAAGGTTAGAATGAGAAGAGTCGTGTATTGGTTATATTTTTGGCCTTTTGGGTGTGTTAGATTCCAACGAAGAGGAATTGCGAGCTATCGCGTATGCACTTGACATGGTAATACACTCTCCTTGGTGCAATGGTCCATCGATTGTAATTGAGTCAGAATCTCGTGTGGCCGTAGCATGGGTATTGCACATTTCTAAATGATCATGGTGTTTGTGGCAATGGTTTAACCAAATATACGAGGCATGTCGTTCATTATCGTGCGTGTGTTTTAATTCAATCTTTTAAGAGGCAAATACGATGACATATGCGTTGGTGAAGGGGTGTGTGTCTCGGACACCTTGGTTGCGTATGCCTCAGTGATTGGGGGTAGGACTCGACCTTGTTGCTGATTTTTCCCTTTAGGCCATGATGGTACTGTGAGGTGAGGGAGGGCTCTTGGTTGTGTGGGATGTGCCTTAGTTGTTGGGCTGGTGCGTTTTTGGATTGTTTTCATTTCTTTGAGTGTTTTGTCTTGATTGTTTAGCGGACTGTTTTGGTTTCATTCTTCGGGCATGTGGTTAACATTTTTATCGTATATTATCGTTGGTACTCTTTTCCTCCACTTAGGTTTAGGGAGGTTTTTAATGAGGCCTTCGATAATATAGTTGTATGATTTTCCTCCTTCATTGAAATCATACCATTGATTAAAAAAAAAGTTTGATGACCATTTTGTATTTTTAGAGATAGTTTAGTGACCATTTGTGTACTTTACCCTAAAACATAATCATCTTTTGTGAAGTTTTTAATATATTTTTAATAATTTATATTTTAACAATATTTTTAAACACTCCTATATTTTTAATTCACATTCATTTCAATTATCGTTGTTAGCTTCCTTTCAGATATGCTGATGTAGCATGTTAAAATCTTCTTTTCAAAAAAGAATTTTAATTTTATATATTTACAGTTATCTCTAGGTCCAAAATTTCATGAACGGAGTGGTTGTTGGTCAATTCTAATAGTGAGAAAGATTCGCTTTGCCTAGAGATTAACATATTCTAGTTTCAAGTTGATTCGACAGTTAACCGTGGTGAATCAAAACTATAAATCTCAATTGAAACTAAAAATAAATCTTTTTGATATGTCATTGTTAACCATCATATCAGTTTGAAACCAAGCTATATTAATCTTCTGGTCAAACGAATCCTTCCCACTGTTGGGATAGACTAGTGATGAGTTTATTCATCAAATTTTGGCACTGTTGTAAACTTAAAAATGTATGGTTCTTTTGAGAGAAAAAGACTTTAACGTGTTACATCTGTATTTTTTAACAACAATGGTCATTATGACAACGAATTAGAAGTTCAAAGACTAATAAAAGTGTTTCTATTTCATGACCAAAAATTGAAGCACCCTAAAATTTAAATGACTAAATTGCTTAAATAAAAAATAAGTGCTTAAATTATATTTCTTTTAAATTTTAGGTGCCTAAAGTTTACATCGTTACAATTTTAAGTGCATGGTAATTAACTGTCGTTAAAAAATCTGTTAACCAATCAATGCTATGCACGTAGCAATAATTTGAGTTTTTAAATTTTTGAAGAAAAAACCCAATTTATTTTTAATTATTTTTAGAAAATCACAAAATTCCAAAATCCCCCAAACCCCAAAATCAACACCGCTTCCATCAACGATCGTCGCCTCTGAGCACACCCCTTTGGTTTTCAGACCTAGTCAGTCATTTCTCCCAATAGGGCGTCGCGAGAAACGACGAACGACGTGTTAACTGAACGTCAATATTGCGTTCGTCGTTCGTCATTTCTGGCGACGTCGTGTTGGGGGAAATGATCAGTTAGGTCCAACGACCGAAAGGTTGTGTTCAGGGGCGATAATTGGCAGCGGAAGCGTGACGATTTGGGGTTTGGGTTTGAGAAATTTTAGGGATTTGGAGACTGTTTTGTAAAAATTGGAGAATTTTGGGATTTTCTAAAAAATTAATTTTTTCGTATAAAAATTTGTTTGAAGTTTATAATTTTGAAAAAAAATAAAATAAGCATGTCACGTGTCATGTTTTGATTAGTTAATGGATTTTTTAACAGTAGTTAACTATCATGAATCTAAAATTGTAATTGTGTAAACTTTAGGCACCTATTTTTAACAAAAAAAATACTTTAGATACCTTAACCAAAAAAAATTATAATTTAGACATTTATTTTTGTTTAAGTAAAAACAAAATAATAACATGAGCATGTAGAAAACATATTTATGTTAGCCCTTCAAAAATATCGATGGGCTTACTATTAAGAGTTATATAAAAATACATAATATATGTAAAAAAAATACAAAAATAGATTTAAATTGTATACTTTAAAATTTAAATCCTTAACCCTAAAACTTTAAATCTTAAACCTTAAATTCTAAACTATAAACTAAACATCTTAATCCTAAATTTAACAAGCTTATTTTATACACAATTTGTATATGAAGTTTTTTCTATAATAATCTCATGTATAAATCTATCCAACTCAATATGTGAACACCTCTATCCATAACAGAGTAGGGATGTAAATGAGCCGAGTAGAGCTCGAGTAGTGCTGAGTTTGACTCGGCTTGTTAAGATTTCGAGTCGAGTTTGTGCTTGAGTAATTTTTAACGAGCCTGAGAAATCTGACCTCGACTCGGCTCGTTAAGAACTCGAGTTGAGCCCAATCGAGTCAAGTGTTGACCGATCTTTGACCATGTGTGACTCGAGTAGCTCACGATCTGTCACGTCTCATTTAAAGCCCTACTAGAAAAAAAATTTGATACACAAGTTGTGTAAACTCAAGCTTGTTAATTTTAGAGTTTAGAGGTTTAGGTCACTTGGTTTAGAATTTAGGATTTAAATTTTAGGCTTTAGGAATCATGTTTAAGGTTTATGTTTTAGGTTTAGGAATTTAAATTTTAAAAAATAAAAAATAAAAAAAATTAATATATTATATTTTTGAGTAGCTCGTGAGCTTTTTGAGTCGGGTATCAAGTAGCTCGGCTCATTAAGAACTCGAGCCGAGTTCGAGCTCGAGTCGAGTCCAATCGAGTCGACCTTTGACCGAGCTTTGACCCAAGCCCATCATTAAGGGTGGGCCATAAGGGCGACAACCCAGGGCCCACAGTTCATATTTCTCTAATATTTATTATTAGTGTCTAAATATTTTCAATACTTGTTGTTAGAGGCATATTATTAAAACTTATTTATTTTTCAATATTTGTTATTATATGTCCATGTTTTAATACTTATTATTAGAGACCTATTTTTTTCAATATTTGTTGTTAGGCATATTCTTAAAATTCAATTTTTTCAATATTTTTTTTATTATGAGTCCAATTTTTTTTTGTAATACTTGTTATTACGGGCATATTTTTTTTTCAATACTTGTTATTAGAGGTCTACTCTTAAAATGTAGTATTTTTTCAATTTTTTGTTATAAGAGGTTTAATTTTTTTTCAATTCTTGTTATTAGAGTCCAATTTTTTTCCTAATATTTGTTATTAAGTACATACTATTGAAATTTAATATTTTTCTAATACTTGTCATTAAAGCAATTTTTTTCTAATACTTATTATTATGAGCCTACTCTTAAAATTTATTTTTTAATATGTATTATTAGGGCCTAATTTTTAATTTCGCCCTCAGGCTAGCAAAATCTCAAGAACAACTTTGCTTTGACCAAGTTATACTCGAATAACTCGCGAAATATGTCTCATTTGCAGCCTTATAACCGAGTATGGTTATTGGGAGTCGATACAAAGATTATATTGGCATCAGGGCTGACCCTAGGTAGGGGCAGCAAGGGCGCCCGCCCAAGGCCCATTGCTCAGGAAAATTAAATATTGTATACTTTGGAATTATATTTAAAAATTTAGTTTGTTTTAATATTTGTTATTAGGGCATATTTTTTAATATTTGTTAATAGGGGTTAAGATTTTTTTTCAATATTTATTATTAAAGATCTACTCTTAATATTTTTTTCCTAATACTTGTTATCAGGGGCCTATTTTTTTATATTTGTTTTTAAAGGCTGAGTATTTTTCAATATTTATTAGTAGGGGTCTACTCTTAATATTCAATTTTTTTCTAATACTTGTTATTAAGGGCCCATTTTTTAATACTTGTTATTAGGGGCTGAGTTTTTTCCGATATTTATTATTAGAGATCTACTCTTAATATTCAAATTTTTTTTCTAGTACTTGTTACTAGAGCTCCAGTTTTTTTCCAATATTTGTTATTATGGGCATAGTTTTAAGGTAAAATTTTTGTAACACCCGTGTTTTGGGCCTAGGAGTTAGCCGGGTATTAGTTCGAGTCAAATAAAATTTAATTAAATTAATTCAACTTCAAATAATGACCTATTTGGGCTTTAATAAAGAGGGAGGGACCTATATCGCGATTTGACCCAAGACTTTCAAAAAGCAAGACCACTTTATACATAAAGTTGTCATCTTCTTCATAAAACCCTTTTCAAATATTAAAAGGAGAAAACCTCCATTGCTAAAACCTCTCAAGTATCAAAGTTACTATTCTATTTATTTTAGCACCCGATTTCAACACTATTTTAAGAGGTAATTATATTTTCTTAACATCCTCTCCATCCTCTACTTGTATATTGTCTTAAATTTCAAAAATATGGGATTTTGGGAAATTAGGGTTTATGTTGAAATTTGGGGTTTTAATGGGGTTTTCCAATTTGTTTTGATAAATTATGTTGGGGTTTTGTTTAAGCATAATGAAATACACAACATATATTAATTTGGTTGAATTTGGATGAAAATTCGTAGTGGGTCCTTAGGGCAAATTTTAAGGTATTAAAATTTGGGTTTTTGGTGAGTTTTATGTTGAAATTGAAGGGCTGATGGTCTACCTATGTTAGGAGGGTGATTTGGGATGTTTTGGAAGTCATTTGGGTGTTTGGAAATGGGTATTTCAGCCTTTGGTTGTGGGAGTCCGAAAATTGGGTTTTTGGAGATGTTATGTGGTTTGGAAATTTGTAGAATTGGGTTGTGATTGCAAAGTGGGGTGAAGGTTGAGTTAGCATTGAATTGGGAAGTAACGTATGTGTTTTTGTTTGACTAGAAGCAAGTGGAAACGCGGAAGAGGCTTTGGGACCGAATCCGGGTTCGTAGGAAGATTGGTTCGAATTGCTAAGGAAGGGCGGTGAGTGGTTTCAACTTGTTTTAAAGTTTGGTTCGAGTGTGTGTGTGTGGGTGAAGTGTGCTTGGTAAGCCACTTCTAGTTGATTCAAGTTGTTAGCTTAGCCTTGATATCCATGTGCTATTGTGCTTACTAGCTATGCTCTTGATTTGTGGTAAATTGATACATGTATATATATCATGATGAGTAGATACGTGATGAGCATGTATTGTGGTTGATGATGTTTATATATGTTGTGGTTATGATAATTGGCACTAAAAATTACCGGTTGTAAATGATCGATCATTAGGATAGTGTGCACACAAATTGAGTCAAAACGTACGTGGCCTTGATGGCGTTAAGTCATCAAGGAGGAGTACGGTGATGTAACATTCCACCGGAAGCTATTCATATAATTCTACAGGATGATGAGTGGAATCCCATCCGTAGGGCATGTGGCGATGAGTGGAATCCCGCACATGCAAGGTCCGGTGATGAGTGAAATCCCACCGAGGTAAAGTGTTGTTGAGGTTTATATCCGCACAATCGGGGTAATTAAAGTGGCCAATTAAACTTGTTCATGTATTGTGATATATGATGGTGATATGCGATTGTGGTATATGGCGTTGTTGTATGTTGATGATATTGATGTTTAAGCTTGTTAGGATTGAGAGACCATATATGCCACTTGAAAGACTAGCTAGGTCTACTTGATTTTATGCCTATGCTTGATGTATGTAAGACTAGGATTAACATGCTTGGACCCTGCATTGTTGTTCTTTTTCGCTTTAGAGCACCCTCACTAAGCTTATAGCTTACGCTCTCTATGTTCAACAATGCAGATCATTAGCGTGATGTTAGCTCGAGGCAAGGCAAGAAGGGCTTTCCAAGTTGTTGCTCAAGTATGGTTGATTTTGTAGTAGTTAAGCAATGTGGCAATAGGGTGTCTTTATATGAGCTTGTATGACTCATTTGAATGATGATGTTGTTGAGTTTAACTATGGATTGTAAGCATGTTATACTTTGATGAATGTTGGTGTGTATGATGGTATGCTTTAGGATGCTTTAGGTTGCTTTATGCTGAGTGCAAACCTCTCTTGAATGACTTGTGGCTTTATGACCATTTGAGCCTTTGAGTATGTGCATTATGGCCTAAATTGCTCTTTCATTAGAATGTTATGTATGAATGCCTTAATTCATGTATGGTTGATCCCTTTGGCTTAAATATGTATGCTTACATGGTTGTATATGCTTAGGTGTGTCGAGAAATGCATTTAGAGTCGTTTTGGGGTCGTTTAGGTTGAATTTGAGGAATTGCAGTGCAGGGGGTATCGATACCCCTGGTTAGGGTATCGATACTCTCTTTCCCAAAGGCCTCAGATTTTGCCTGGGGTATCGATACCCTAAGGGTATCGATACCCTCCAAAGTCTCTGTAATTTGGAATTTGGAGTTAGAGTAGAGCGTATCGATACGGGGTTCCCGAGTATCGATACAGATCTATTCTGTTGACCAAGGAAGTTTGACCGAGGAAGAGGGTATCGATACCCGTACCACGGGTATCGATACGGTCTTCTCGTGTTGACTTCTTGGGTTGACCTAGAAAGGGGGTATCGATACCCCTGTCAAGGGTATCGATACTGCCTGCCTTATAAGCTAAAAATTGCCTGTTTATGCATGGCTGTGATTCGAATGTGTTTTTCCTTTGAACGTTTTCCGCTGTTGTGAATCACGTAGGACTTAATATTCATCTAGGCAAGATTAATAAAAAAAATAGGGTTGCTAACCGAGGGGGAATCCTTTGGGTTTCGCTTCGGTTTTCCCCGTGTGGCCCACTCGGACCGGTCATCCGGCCAGACCGGGACGAGGGGGTTACAATTTTGATATACATGCTAGTAAAACTAATTTTACACAAGCCTGCATATTTACATTATAAAACTCAAATCCTAAATTCTAACCCTAACCCTAAAAACTAAACCTTAAACCCTATACCCTAAATTCTCAACACTAATCTTAAATTCTAAACCCTGCAACATAAACCCCTACACTTTAAACCCTAACCCCTAAAACTAAAAGGCACATGTAAACTAAAGTTTACACGACATGTGTATCAAAGTTTTTTTAATAGTTTTAAAATTTAATTTTTTCAATACTTGTTATTAGGAGACCAATTTTTTTAATACTTGTTACGATGGACCAACTCTTAAAAATTAATTTCTTTCATTACTTGCTATTAGGGGCAAAGATTTAAATAGCGGCATGCAACCGCAACAACGATCGTTATATGACGGTAGTGGCATCATCTAAAACCACAATATATGGAACCATTATGTCCACAATAGCATATGTTACTAAAAAAATTTCATAACCGTGATACTCACAATAAACAAAATAACATCTATTATATATATACAATCATGATAAACACAACACAACAATAAATACAACTATAACTATAATTACAATTTAAATCTTTATTTTAAGGCATATTTTTTAAGTTCGGCCCGGGCCTCCAAAAACTCAAGACCGGCCCGGATTGGCATTTCAGTATCCGTGCTTCATAGGTTCCCATGTACGTCGGTTGATTTAGTTTGTATTTTTCAGATTTTTCGGCCTACAAACCAAAAGAAACCCGCTGCTCATCTTTCTGTCTCTGAAACAATTCCAGAAGCCTCAACAAGTTATCTCAGAGCCGGACGCCTTATAAATCATATATCATATTCATCTGAAAATCTGAAACCAACTCATATCTAAAAAAGTGATCAAATTTAGCATTTTTCAGAAAAAGAAGAGAAATTTGAGAGAGAGTCAAGAAAACATTTTGTAACAATCCAACTCTGATTTCTATTAGAAATGGTGCTTCTGCAACAACAACTTCCATCTAGTAGCACATGATGGTGGATCTCACACAAACATTAAACAAACCTAATCTTAGTGGTTTATACTAGAAGCAGCAAAACAAGATGTATCACCACAACTATATATAATTAAAGTAATTTCTTTCCATCCATTCTGCAGAGAAACATGGATAGAAGAGAGGCTTGGAAATGGGATCCAATGAGCAAGCTAGAAAGCCTAGCAGTCTAGCACCTGGGGAAAGGAGTGCCACAAGTGGAAGCAACCTTCCTGGAATTGGGAGTGTTAATAAATTTCTTGAGATTTGGGTTCTTAAGGTATTGGCAAAGGCATGGCTTCTGTTCCTAGATCTTGCTGCAGCACAGTTGAGATGGCGGTGAGGAAGATGTTATGGCGCTGACGCAGGAGCTCAGCTGCGTCGGGCTGCATGTCACCGCCATTGACACCTCTGCTTCTGCCAGTAGGAGGATCACCACCACCACTGCACACGATGCCTTCATTTTTGAAGTTGGTTTCGTTGAACCACAGTTTTATGTGTATAGAAGTGATGATTGATGCAATTGGCTTTGGTTTCCCTCTAAATTTATAGAGGTGGGCTTTGGTAAAATTGAAAATTGAGATGAAAATGGGAATCATCTACAGTTTTTTACCTCTATCTTGATGATTTTAGGTTGCCAGGGAAAAAGTAAAATTGTTAAATATGCATTTAGGTTGGCCCTACATGTATAATGAATGAATCGGCGTGCCTTACAAAATATACATTGAATTTTACCATTTTCATGATGGCCACCAAAATGAGGTGTGTGCCTTTCTTCTCCATTAATCTTACATATGTATCACATGCTTACACAAGTCCAGTAAATTTGGAGGATTCAGACATTTGCTTTCTTGGTCTCTGTCAACTTTATTGAATTAATTCAGCATATGACATTATTTGATACCCAATCCAAATGTGTTTTTGATCTAGTTTATTTATTTGCTGCTGATTAAATCGTAATCTTTTTTCTTACAATATATTTTGGCAAAGAATTTAATATGTTTTTTAACTAAATAAAGACAGTGAATTGGCAATGTTCTCCCATTCTAAATATTACACTGCTCCTGCCATTTCAATTTGACTCCAATTCCACTCGTTCACTGATCTTTCTTCACCCCGAAACAGGTTCATATGAAAGATTATGGTGCCCAATTTCAATATATATATATATAGGTTTACTACTATTTCATAAAGTTGGTCTTAACTTGAATCTCGTTGAATTTAAATTGAGATCAGTAACAAATCAAATTGAACTTAAGAATTTTTTTTAACAGAGTAAAGGAAGAAGAATAAGAAGATAAAGGAAAGACATAGTTTCCATTCATTCAATCGATACTCTTCTTAGCTGAACTTTCAGCCTTTAAACCCTAAAATAAAAAGAATGGCGTTGTTCCAAACCTACTTATATACTCTAATACTCATTGTTTCATTAAACGTGAGTTACTACTGAAGTAAACTGAGAGTTAAACTAAAATTGACTCAAGCGAAACGACAGAGTTTCACTTGTTTATTTTGAGTCATTACAATACTCCTCCCTTGGAACAAATCCTTGACCTCAAGGATCAAGGTAAAACAGAAAGCCAAGCCTTTGAAGCAACCATCCTTGAGTAACATTGGATCATCCTTACGGTTGGACCAAACATTGCCCAAAGCTTTTTTTCCCGCAAAGCTGCAGCAATGTCTATGAGCATTCAACTACAGATGAAGCAACACATACTGTTTCTGCCCACGACAACTTAAGATCTAACACAAAAGGCAATGCTTGAAGCAAGAAGGTGGTTGATGCAGTGGATTTCTCAGTAGTCCTCAACAATTTATCTTCTAATTCATTATGTTTTGATGTATAGCTTGAATGCAGGCCATTAAGAACCAATTTCGCTGGCAAATAAACTCTGAATCTTTATCTAGTAGGAAAATCGAGCATCCTATTCTCTTGTATCTATTTGACAATGGGTCATCAAGGGTATCATTTCTCATAGAGACAACAACAATGTTTTGAACACGCTCGAATGATGCTGCACAATGATCAACAAGTTCTTGATAATCTATGAATAAAAGGGGCCTAGTGAACCAAGTTTGGCTAAAGTCTGACCACACCGCCTTTGTTTTAGGACCAAATTCCTTCATTGATCTCATTTTTTCAACATACTCCAGTAGCACATCCTCGCATTTTTTCTAATGAATATTAGATAGCATCCTCATTAGTACATACTTGTAAATATCCTGGCTGCAACGAACCTTCATGACGTTTGCAACCCTTGGTTCAAGTTTACAATGTGATGCTGCAACACTTATCTGTCGAAACCCGAGTCTCCCACATCTCACGTTCATGGGGTGAAATTTTAGTGGCTTCTTCTTAAACATTTTCTCCTTTTCCCGTGGCTCAATGAAGGATTATCAATGTAATATGAAAAGAAGAAGAGAGATTCAAGAAGATAGAAGGCCAAAAGATGTAATTCATTCATATGAAGTAAGGGTATTTATACAGAAACATTAAGGGATGATAGCTAATCATCGGGGATTACAACGGCATTAACAACCTGACATTAACAGCATTAACAGCCTGACATTAACAGATTGATAACAAACTAACTGATGTACAACTGTTTACAAGACTTGATCTTTGACAGATAGCATAGCTCTAACATACTTTCTATTTCTTCTTTTTCCTTCTTTTTGAACTTCAAGAATCTAAACAAGTTGAAGCAGATGTGAGTTGCAATTCTTCAGCTGAAAACACATTGAGTTGTTGACGAAGATGAACAAAGAAAGAAGCAGACAGTGGCTTTGTGAGCACATCTGCAATCTGATTCAAAGCTGGAACATAGTTTATCTGAAAGGATCCATCAAGAATTTTTTCTCGAACAAAGCTTAAATCAAGCTCTACATGCTTCAGTTTGGCATGATGCACTGGGTTTGCAGAGTGAGCTATGGCACTGGTATTATCACACCAGATAATAGAAGGAGAAGTAAGATGAATGCCTAGCTCAGTTAGCAATGATTTTATCCACAAAATCTCACAGATTGTATTAGCTATGCCTCTGAACTCAGCTTCAGTAGAAGATCTTGATACAACCCCTTGTTTTTTTGAACTCCAAGCAACCAAGTTATCTCCTAGATAAACACAATAACCTGTTGTAGATCTTCGATCGTCTGGACTAGACCCCCAATCAGAATCAGTGTATGCCACAATAGAAGAAGCAGCAGACTTGGTTTTAAAGAACAAACCATGTCTTATAGTACCTTAAGATATCTAACAATCCTTTTTACAGCCTTTCAATGCTTATCAAGGGGTGATTGCATGAACTGACTTACCCATTTTTAGCAGACAAGGGAGGAGAAGTAACCATGGGTGTGGGAGCTGGTGTAGCTTCAACCATTGCTGTTTTATCAAGCAACTCTAGTATGTGCTTTTTCTGACTAAGCACAAACCCTTGATCAACAGGTTGAACAGTCATACCCAGAAAATAATCCAGCTTACCAAGATCTTTAAGAGAAAAGGTTGTATTGATCTCCTTGATCACATCTTCAACATCACGTGATATATTCCCAGTAATAACAACATCATCCACATACACCATGATATAAATCTTGCTACCATTAATGTTCCTAAAATATAATGAAGAATATGCTAAGGAGGCAGTAAACTGAAGATTATTCACTAAATGGGCTCTGAATTTTTCAAACCAAGCCCTTGGAGCTTGTTTGAGTCCATACAAAGACTTCTTTAGTAAACACACCAATTTGTTTCCATCCTTATCAAACTGCTCAAAACCAGGGGGTTGGTCCATGTACACTTCTTCAGTTAAATCACCATTTAAAAAAGCATTGTCTATGTCAATTTGTCTCAAGATCCAACCATTAGTTAGGGCTAAACTAAGCAAGACCCTAACAGAGACAGATTTTACCACAGGACTAAAAGTTTCACAATAGTCAAACCCAGCTTGCTGTGAAAACCCCTTAGCTACTAGCCTAGCTTTATACCTAGCAACACTCCCATCAGCATTCTTCTTAACTTTGAAGAGCCATTTACAACCTATTGGAATCCTATCAGTAGGCAAACTCACTAACTGCCATGTACCTTTTTGAATTAAAGCATGAAGCTCTTTCTCAACTGCCTCTTTCCACTCATTTACTATCATAGCTTGATGAATGTTCTTAGGTTCAGATAAAGCAACATCAACATGAAAGGCTTTAGGTTTGAATATACCTAACTTAGATCTAGTAACCATAGAATGAGTAGATATCACCTTAGTAGAATTCTGAGACTGATCAGAGATAACAGCTGGATTCTCTTCATGATTATAAAGTCCACCACTAACAACTGGACTTACTTCATGACTATGATCTACAGAAACATGATTACACACACCAGCAGAATCATGCATTTCATTATAATCATGCAAACCAGTAGAAGTAGCTGCAGAATTTGCAGAAGAACCAATATCATCACCACCAGGATGATCACCATCAACAGAAACAACAGGATGAACATTATCATCACCACCAGGAGGATCACCATCAACAGGAACAACAAGATGAACATTAGAAAGATCAATACTAGGAGTACTCTGATCAGAAGAATTTGTCTTAGAAGATTGAGGAGAACTTTGCTGATAAGCTGAAACAACACCATGTTGAGAAGAGTTGTTGGAGATACTTTGCTCAAAATTAGAAGAAAGAGAAGGACTGGAGGAAGAACTTGAAGGAAAAGAACTGAACTTCTTTGCAGACCCAAAAAATTTAAAGACAACAGGAACATCTTTGGAAGAATTAGGAGTAGACTTTTCCTTAGAAGTTTTTTCCTTAAAAGGAAAAACTGCCTCATTGAACTGAACATGACGTGACACGTACACCTTTCCATCACTACTTAGACACTTGTAGCCACGTTGATTAGAACAGTAGCCTATGAAAGTACAAGGAACAAATCTGAATTGAAGCTTGTTCTTGTTATAAGGTCGAGTAAGAGGATAGCATAAGCACCCGAAAACTTTAAGAAAGGAGTAATCTGGAGCTTTTGCAAACAGCTTTTCATGAGGAGAGACTTCATTAAGAACCTTAGAGGGTAATCTATTTATAAGAAAGACATATGAGAAGAAAGCATTAGACCATTGACTCAAAGGAACAGAAGCTTGAGCCATTAAGGTTAAACCAAGCTCTACAATATGCCTATGCTTCCTTTCCACAATCCCATTCTGCTCAGAAGTATATGGGCAAGTATTTCGAAATTCAATTCCTTGTTGTTCAAAAAAAGCAACTAAAGGTTTGAATTCTGTGCCACAATCAGATTGTAGAATTTTAACTTTGTGATTTAGTTGCTTTTCAACAAGTTTTATAAAAGAGGTGACAACATTACAGACCTGAGACTTATTAGAAAGAAAATAGATCCATATGTACCTAGAATAAGCATCAACAAAGCTTATATAATACCTACAACTGTTTGAATTTAAAGGAGTAGGACCCCAAAGATCTACTTGAATAAACTGTAAAGGTTCTTGGTAAACAGTAACAGAAGAGTTAAATTTCAATTTACAACTTTTCCCTAACTTGCAAGCTTCACAAAAAAAGGTGTCTTTATTTCCAAGAAAAGAAATGTTACATTGTTTAGAAACAACATCAAGAACAGCAGAAGATGGATGCCCTAATCTTCTGTGCCAAAGTTCTAAACTATGATGCATAGAAACATTACAATTCTCAACAGATCCTAGAGGTCTAGGCAACTTAGCAACAGAATCAACAGTACAGCCATTTGAAGCATAAAAGCAATTCTGAGAGTGAATAGAATTGACCAAACCAGACGCATCAGAAGACAGTTTGTACAAACCATCACTTTCCATGCCTTGCATTATCAGTTCCTGTGTTGCCAGATCCTTCACCAGACAAAAATTAGGAAAAAACTCCACTGAAACATTGTTATCCTTAGTCAATCTTGAAACAGATAATAAATTCTTTCTAATATTAGGAACATGCAATAAATTATTTAAAACTAACAGCCTAGAATCAGAATTAATGACAGAACTACCTACATTAGCAATGGGAACCCCCATACCATTCGCTACAGAAACCTTACCTAACCCAGGTGAAGAGATAGGGTCAAGAATATTACCTGCATCGGGAGTAAGATGCGCAGTAGCCCCAGAGTCTGGATACCAAGCTCCATCACTGTAAGACGGAAGCCCGAACTCATCAGACACCGCCGCAACGGAAGCCACAGCACCAAACGAATCAGACGCTCCATTATGAATTACAGTATCCGGACTAGGGGAAAAGTCTTGCAACCCAGATTGATCCTCAGATTCATCAAAATTACAATAGTTCGCTGAGAAGCCACCATGAAATTGACCATCATATGACTGATCGAAACGGAAGTAACAACGGATCGCCAGATGACCTAATTTGCCGCATATCTGACACTGAATACGCGGTCGCCCAGGAAAACCACGTCCACCACGACCACGAAAACCACCAGTCGAACCACCACGATACGACGGAAGACCTTGACCTTGACCTTGGCGAGAATCAGGAATCGGAGGTCGAACCTGACCTCGACCTAGACCCTGATCAAAACCGTGTCTCCCACTATCAAAAGCCTGTGAATATTGGCCATAAGGAATTTGGGCATTAAAGGAACGAGGCCCAAACCCAGGCCCTTGAGCCATATTAACCAAGAAACTCTGAGTAGCAAAATCTTGTTGCCTAGCTTCAGTGTCCAAAAGAACAGAACACACACCATCGAGTTTGTAAGGTTGCTGACTCGAAGTGATCACAGCAACGACAGGCTCGTAATCAGGAGGAAGACCAGAAAGTATAGCATATATGTGCATAGTTTCCGAAAGAGGATTGCCACATGCTGCCAAGCTGTCACAAATGGACTGAACTTGTCCAAGATATTCTTTCATGCTTTGATCCTTCTTTCGCAAGCTTCTTAAAGAGCAATGGAGATGCATGACACGCGTGGTGGATGAAACAGAAAAAGATTGATGAATCTTGTCCCAGATCTCTAAAGCAGTTTTACAACTGACTAGAGAGGGCAAGATAGAAGAACTAACAGAGGAGAGTAACCAAGAACATAAAGCAGAGTCTTGCTGCTTATAGGAAACAAAGTCAGGGTTGATAACAGTGTTACCTCCTTCTGCACGAATGTTCTTGGGAGGAACAGACAACGTGCCATCAACATGATCTACCAAAGCCAAGCTCTCAATCGCAAAGAGTACATGCTGCCGCCAAAGCAAATAATTGGTGTCGTCAAGACGGATGGAGATGGTCTTGTTCGTAAAAGGTTTCGAAGAAGAAGAAGAAGAGGAATCTGCCATATTTGCAACCTCTGATACCATGAAGGATTATCAATGTAATATGAAAAGAAGAAGAGAGATTCAAGAAGATAGAAGGCCAAAAGATGTAATTCATTCATATGAAGTAAGGGTATTTATACAGAAACATTAAGGGATGATAGCTAATCATCAGGGATTACAACGGCATTAACAGCCTGACATTAACAGCATTAACAGCCTGACATTAACAGATTGATAACAAACTAACTGATGTACAACTATTTACAAGACTTGATCTTTGACAGATAGCATAGCTCTAACACTCAAACTCATTTCCTGTTACCTCCTCAAAGAGCCTAACAAACTCCTTTACATTTTCCACAATTTCATGCAATTTCTTAAAACAATAGGTATCATCTAGGAACATGTAACTCATTAAAATGGGGTGCTCAAAAGGCAAGTAACCAACCATTAACACAAACAGTATCACACCATAATAGCCTATATTGTTGATCACCTCCTGAGAAACATAATTTCTGGTGTGACGCAACCCATCATCTCTCGTTTCTTGAGGTAAAACACTCAAACTAAATTCTGAAATTTTAAGAACTCCATTATCCATCAGCAACAAATTCTCTCGCTGAATAGAAAGGCAAAATGACAAGATCTTAAATGCATCTTGGACTCCAAAGGATGTAAGCAATACAAGAAAAGAATCAAGCCAGCTAAAACGTTCTATTGCATCCTCCATAGTAGCATCCAACATATCAATCATCAAGGGTAAAACAATTGTAACTGATGGTATTAAGCCTTTAAGAAATCTGAGCTGTGGGACTCCAAGCTTCACACGAACTGTTTCAAGAACTACTAAATATAATTGCTCATCAACAACATGCCCTACAACTGACCGCGGAAAACGACCATGGACAATCACATTGTTGTTCCCCATCACTAAAAGCCTAAATCTATAGGGATCACTCACCTCCACAACTTCACTCAAAGCTCACAATGAATCTTTATCTATCACTAATAATTGATTCTCCATTAGTAGTAACCTAAACCCGTAGGAATTCTCACTCTCAACCAAAACACTAGTAATCAACATAAATTTATTATTGTCATGACCATACCTACACCTCATTGATCATGTGGTAGAGATGACATTATGTGATTTGTGATGTCAATCGTAGTGATCTGATCTAATTTGCCAGTTGATTTACTTCTTTCAATTCCACGTGGATTCCACAACGATTGTTAATAAATTCAATAGTGCTTTCCAACCAACCCCTCATCGAGTCATCACCCAACAGGCTTCTAGTTGAGTTATTTTACCATAGAGTCCTGGCCGAGTCATCAATACCATCCAATTCCTTGTCCTTTTCAAAGATAACCTATCGAACACCTTGACTTCGGTATGTTTTGTCACCAACGATTCTTGCTACGGCTCGTCCCCAATCGTTTGAATCACTAGTATTGGCCCTAAGAGCCCTTAAGAATGCTCAACAGTTGGGACTGGTTTGTTGTCCCTATGAACGTCACTTGTGCCACTTGACTCCGACTCCGAGTTAATACTCTGTCCACCGTTCTTGAGGATCAGTGTGGTTTCTGATACCTTTGTCACAAATCAAATCGAACTTAAGAATTTTTTTAACAGAGTGAAGGAAGAATAGAAATAGATTAGGAAGAAGAATAGGAAGACATAGGAGAGATAGAGTTTTTTATTCATTCAATCGATACTCCTCTTAGCTGAACTTTCAGCCATTAAACCCTAACACAAAAAGAACGACACCATTCTGAACCTACTTACATACTCTAATACTCATCGTTTCATTGAATGTGAATTACTATTGAAGTAAACTGAGAATTAAACTAAAATTGACTTAAGCGAAACGACACAATTTCACTTCTTTATTTTGTGTCATTACAAGATCACGTATTGTTAAGTGTTCAAAAGTACTATTTATATTACTCTTTTTACTTATATTATTGTTAGACTTAAGCCCATTTTAGT
The DNA here is from genome assembly GCA_958450335.1 of Hibiscus tridactylites. NCBI lineage: Eukaryota > Viridiplantae > Streptophyta > Magnoliopsida > Malvales > Malvaceae > Hibiscus > Hibiscus tridactylites. The sequence goes on from OY288287.1 coordinate 11,255,738, forward strand.
TGCATTATTAGACATTTATGCATATTTTCATAATTTCCTTCACTGTTATGCTTGAGTTCATGTTTTGATTAGTTTTGGTGGAAAAAGATATCGTTGGAGGTTGTTTTGTGTATGCAGGATTTAATGCCCAAGCAACTCAGGAAGGTCATGCCGAACTAGTTGCCGAGGCAACTCAAGAAGATCATGCCGAACTTGTTGCCAAGGCAATTGTCGACAATTGAGGATAAGATGAAATGGTAGCCGATTTGATGACTGGATAAACTCAACATGGCGTGAAGCAAGAAGAAAACTTAAAGGGGTTGGAATTCCATGAAAAAGTCAAAGGGAGATTAAATTCCATGAAAGTATGAGAAGTTTTAGAAAGATAAATAAATTAAAGAGATTTATCTCTTTAATGCAATTTAATTTCAACTTAACTCCCTCCTCAAGAAAGACTTTGACCTAGCCATCTTCTATATAAAGAAGGCCAAGTCGCCAACTTCAAAGGAAGAGAGATCGATTGGAGAGAGTTCGACTAGTGGGCTGTGCGATATCATCTTCTTCTTCTTTATTCTATTCGATTCATGTTTGGGGATTATTCCTTGTATATCTTTCGAAACCCAGCCATAAATTGATGTGAATTGGCTTGGGTTATTTTGGGTTTTTGGTTTTGATAAACAATTAGATTTGTTAGGTTTTGAAGTTGCAATTTTAATTCAAGGTTTGTTCATTCTTGGTTTTTAATCATGTTTGCGAGTGAATTAAGAGAGGATCTCGTGAAAGTATCTATTTATCTAATATCGGGAGATTTAGATTCACAAAACGAATGAGCATGGTCTATATTCAATCAAATCGATGGTGAAGACTAATCTGGCTTAGGAATAAGTTGTGGATGTCAACAGCTAAAAGGAGCGCAAGATCGGTTGTTTTCCATCATTGGTTCACGCAGTGAGATATTATCAAGGCTTGTACAATCAACTAGTATTTCGACTTAGGGATAAGAAGAAATCATAAAAGAAAGCTTCGTCGAACCTTGAAGGTTGTTGTTCGTTTCCAAGGCAATTGTACCGTTTCTTCATTGCTCGGGCATCAGCTTCACTCATTGCCACGACATAGGTTTCTTTTCTTCATTGGCTTGACATCGCCTTAACTCAATGCCCTAGCAATACGATTAATGCCACTGCCCAAGCAATTGAGTCGTTCTTGCACTTAATTACTAAGACGGTCCATTCAATTATCACTACTCAAATTCACGATAATCCGACCTCTTCTCTCTTATTTGATTTCCTCCTATCACCTATTTGTGTTTTTATTTTTTACAATGCAGTAACTTAAGCAAAATGACCCAAACGAATCCCTGTGGAGACGATACTCGATACGCATATCACTTTATTACTTGCGACATGTATACTTGAACAACTGCGTATCACTTATTACACGCAACAAGTTTTTGGTGTCGTTGTCGGGGATTGACAATTGGTGTTAGTTGTTTTTGTTATTGCATTTTTTTCTTATTAGTTTTACTAATTTTTCTTTTTGTTTGTTTTATCAAAAAAATCAGGTGCGCTACAAGTTAAGGGACATCAGCATGTCGGGGAATAAAAAAAATCTATTCGAGAACTGATGTTAGAAGATATGAATCAACCGAGAAAAGCATATACCTTGGAAAACCCGTGCACTTTTTATGGAGAACATCATGTGTTTGAAGATTGCCCTCACAATCCCGATGCATATGACTACATGGAGGACCATAGATGGAACCAACAACAAAATCCATCATGGTATGATCAAAAATCTCAAAAAAAATTACCATAACAATTTTACCGCAGCAACAGACATGCCTTATAAATGTAGTCCTTATCAGCAGTCAAGTGCCACGACAACATATATGCAAGGGAATGGTAGTCTTCCTCAAGAGCATTCAAAATCCTTGGAGGACACGCTTCAAGCTTTCATGGCTAGAACTGAATCTCTCATCGAATCCAATCAAGAGCTATCAAATTCTATGAAATTAAAGATGGCTAGGATGGATGCACTCGTGAGCGATTCGATAGATCAAATGAGGAGACTTACTAATGCCAAGGATAAAATGCACCAACAATTCATTCCTAGGGATACTGAAGTCCCAAGGCAAGAGGACAAGGAACAATGCAAAGAGAGCTCTCTGATGAGTGAGGAACAACTAAAACCTCCAAGTCGAGAGCCTGTCTACCCAACACTTGATGAGCCTGAGCAACAAATTGCTTCGACAAAGATTGAGGAGCCTGAACAGAGCAATGTCGCAGTAACACTCATTGCGGCTGAGAACAACAATGCTATAGCAAATTATAAGGAATTTGATGCCCAGAATGTTACAACATTGATGCTGAAGCAAGAATATAAAGATTGCTCTTACCTACATTTGCCACGGCAATTGCACGACCACATGCAAGATCAACGAGATGACAATACTTTACCAATGGAATATGAGCAGGTAATGGTTGAACCTTTTGAATTCTTTAAAAACTCACCTCGTCCATTGCAAATCTCTATTGATGTTGGTATATTTGAAGCCATTCAAATCTCTATTGATGGAGATGTTTGAGAGACAAAAAGAAAACGATATTTGGATTCGTAAATCTTTTCAGAAAATTGGTTTTTCTCTTGACTTACAGCGAATTTTTGCAACTGATTGCCACATCAATTGGCTTGAGCAGCAATGGCCAGGACAACGAAGGCTACATCCAACCATGATGGAGGTCAATAAGATTGAGGTAATTAAATTGTTGGGTGTTGATATAACGTTTCCTACTAATACATTCATGCCTTCAGGAACAATAGCAAGGTGGGAGGTATACATGGACTACAAGGGAACACGAAAGAAAGGCACCTCCACCATGGTAATGCAAAAGGGAGTAGCTACAAGCACATTGGCCCAACTCTTTTTGGGCAATGTTGTCACTCGATGGAGGGTACGGATGGGCTATAAGAAATATCAGAAACGACCTTTTTTAAGTTTTTTTATCTATATTTTTTTTCAGTTTTTCCTTTATTTTGATAATTATCTTTTTATGATATTTTTAGGATAAGAGTTTCAAGTGATAAGGAGTTTCCTAGCCTTGAACTCTTAAGTTTTCTTTCTTGTTTTACTCTTTTTTTACCAATAAAGATCCCACAGGAACCACAAACCCATTGACAAAAGAAAATCTCAAAACCATGCCCGAGAAACCGAAGTTTCCTCGGCAATACCTGACGCCGCTACTAGTGTTGATGCCTAGGCAAGTAGGCTAGTAGCTCCAGATCAACTTGAGGCCCTCGTACGCCCATTGGCACACCGACTAGAACAAATCGAAGCATGCCAATTATTTTTATGCGATATATGAAGAACCTACTGCCATCACGCAAATCACGCTGGAGAAATACCTGGACAGTAAAGTGTCATTCCCTATCTTCTCTGTCGAACTACTTGTCACGACAACCACAACAGAGCATGCCCCGACACCTACCCCAGCAGTTGCCACGGCAACAAACACTGTGGATGCCCAGGAAACTGAGACTGGTGACGCTTCGGCAACTATGGATGCCCTAGCCACACGCATTCAACTATCGTGGACCGAAAAAAAATCAAGCAAGTAGCTCGAAGGAAACTCATCATACCAGGTGACGACCTTTTCGACTAACTCGTTTGCATCTCGTTTTATTTTTCTTTTTATTCATCGAGGATAATACCTCACTCGACTTTGGGGGTGTTTGTGTAACCCCCTAAATCCGACCCAAGGGTAATGGGTCGAATCTAGGAAGTCGGGTTGAAAACATGTCCCTTAAGTAAATAATTATTAGGTTCCCAAACATTAATATTCAAAAATAATAATTAAAAATGGTGTCGTTTAACATTAAAATCCATATTTCAAAAATGCAGTCTTATAGATAAAGCAGTCCAAAATAAAGTAGCAAAATATCCAATTAAAATTCTAATGCATGCTAAACAGTTTAAAATCCCCAAATAAATATAAAAGTAATCAAATTTACATAAAAATCCCAAATAATGAAATAACTGGAATAAACCCGAAATAAATTTGAAAAGTAAAATTATTCATACTAAAACTGTAATAAATCTGATAATTGTGGTCTTCCAAGTACCGAACTCCTATGTCTGAGAATCTGAAATAGAAGCTAAGGAGGAGTCAGCTATTAAGCTCAGTGTGTCTCTAAGGTGCATCAGACAGAAAATCACAAGAATCATACAGTCAACATAGTTATTTCAACAGTCATTCGAATACACAGATATGCAAAGCATGATGCACCTAAGTCTATGTCATGAACCCATCTACATCACCGTCCGAAGAGTAAGGTTCCCCTGAACCACTCTCTACATCGTCACCAAGACTGAAGTGGAATTCAGCCCAAAGGGTGAAACCACTGATCTTCCTCCGTACATTTCCCACCCGAATGATATGCATGAATGTTCCGATTCCAATCCGAATGCAACATCATTAGTCCGAAATTGCATGAGCATCTAGTCCGAAAATGCATGAGCATTTAGTCTGTATTTATTATTAAGATTCTGATGTATGATTCCTAACAGAATTGCATACAGCATAACACATAGCTCATGTCACCACTTAATCCGCAAACAGACATCACACAATATATTCCGCAAACAGACATCACACAACAACAACACATATGATATAGCACAAGCAGAGAACACACCTCAGACAGCTAACAGCTCAACGTCAAGAGTGACGTCTCTCACGCTCAGATCTAGAAGCAGGCGGAACAAGATCAGCACCTACAAAGGTTCACTAAGTTAATATTCACTACTACTATGCCACAATCTACTAAACATAAACTTATTTAAATTCACATACGCGCGGAACTCGAAGGCTGAGATGCAGGAGGTCGTCCAGGCAGAGGAGGAGGGAGAATCTCGGTGTCCGAATCTATGTCACATGAACGCAAACGAAATCCGATTTTAGAAACTAATTTACACTTTCTTTTTAACTAAGCATAAAATTGAATAAAAAGGCCAAAAATAGCTATTCGGGATCGAATTTGGAAAAACTGGTTGCGAATCTTGAACCGGGGCGTCGAAAAATATAAAGTTGACTTTTGGCCCAAAAAGTCAACGCTGACGTCATCATGGTCAACGATGATGTCATTGTTGACGTCAGTCTGCATCAGCAACAGCATCAGCGAATGACGTCACCCAGTTTAGTCACACATGTCTGGTTCAGTTTAGGGGGTCTATATCGGTTCGGTTCGATGATTCTAGTTCGGTTCAATCCATTTTTCCCCAAATCAGATTAGATTAACCCTAATTCCCTTTATTTCCAAATTTGCCAAACCCTAACCTTAAACAAATATCCTCAATCTCGAAACCCTAATCGACTAACCCATCCTGATGGCAGCCAGCGAAGACCCACGGTGGTCGGTCAACACGACGGTGACGGCCAAAACTTACCCCGAAACGCGACGAGGACGCGGCTACAACGGTGTGAAGCGAGAACCAGAACGGTTTCTTATCGTTGTCTCACGACGGCGGTCGGCGAAGGAGATTTTGCGATTGGGTTTGACTCGTGACTCGACGACGGCCACGATGGTGACAGCCGTGCAAGCAACAGATGACGAACGACGGTCGATTGGTTTCGCTGGAGCTTAATCGAACAACGGAAAGGCTTGGTTCTCGACAAAAACGGGAGAGAAAGGGAAACTGTGCGGCTCAGGAATTAATTTTGGATAGGTGAAGAGACAAAAAGGGTTTTTGCCCTAAGTTTTTTGAAAATTCCCATTAAGGGCTCCAACTTTAGCCTGCACTTCAAAATAACCCAAAAGGTTTATTTTTATTCAATTAGGTCACCAAAACCCCCAAAATTCACAATTTAGCCCCAAAATTCATTTAGGTTTTTTGATTTAAATTCCCAAAAATTAGGGTTTCAATTTGGGGATTTAAAATATTAGGGATTTTCAAATTTGGGAAAATTTTGGGGTGTTACAGTTTGTTTCTAGTTAGTTTCATGTTTAGTTGCATTCATCTTTAGTAATCACATATAAGTTGCATATGTTATTTGTCATGCCTTTGATTGGATTTAATTGCTTAAGACTTGTTTAATACCCAATGATGAATTTTGCCACTGCACTTAATTGAAAAAACCTTTAAATTTTAGGATTGCATGAAAAGAACTTAGAATTTTACTATGATGCTGAAATTATTTACACGGCTGTGGCTTGTTGATTGAAAGAGACTTAGTGAACTTAGGTTGCTTAAAATTTGGGTAAATTAAAATTAAAAATGAAAAGTTAATTTCTTGCTAGAGGTGCCCGAAACCGGCTCTAGTAGTTAATGCACATCAAAGAATCGCTAGAGGTGCCCGAAATTGGCTCTAGTCGACTAAATTAAAATAAGAAATTGTTAAATCACTAGAGGTGCCTGGAATTGGCTCTAGTGAAAACAAAAAATAAATACCCCGGTAATGAAATTGTTAAAAACCTATTGTTCACATAGAATCTTGAAAATCAACTTGTATACAACTACGCACACACATTATCACAAGCATTATAGTTTGGTTCCGGGTAATTTTTTCTCTATCCAAAAAATTTAAAAGGTGGTCATACTTTGTGCCACGGTTCTGAGGATTGAATTCAATTTTGAAGCATGTCTTTGATGATAAAAGTCTTGACAGGTAATTGTTAGTTTGCATTGCTTGAGGACAAGCAATAGTTCGAGTTTGGGGGTGTGTTAAGTGTTTAGAAGTATTATTTTTATAACCCTTTTTACTTATATTATTGTTAGAATTAAGCTCATTTTGGTTGCATTATTAGGCATTCAAGCATATTTTCATAATTTTCTTCACCGTTTTGCTTGAGTTCATGTTTTGATTAGTTTTGGTGGAAAAATAATACTACTGGAGGTTGTTTTGTGTATGCAAGATTTAATGCCCAAGGAGGCAGGAAGTTGTCGAGGCAACTTAGGAAGGTCATGCCGAACTAGTTGTCGAGGCAACTCAAGAAGTTCATGTCGAATTTGTTGCCAAGGCAACCACCGACAATTGAGGATAAGATGAAGTAGTAGCCGATTTGATGACCGGATAAACCCAACATGGCGTGAAGCAAGAAGAAATCTTAAAGAAGTTGGAATTTCATGAAAAAGTCAAAGGGAGATTAAATTCCATAATAGTAGGAGAAATTTTAGGAAGATAAATAAATTAAAGAGATTTGTCTTTTTAATGCTATTTAATTCCAACTTAACTTTCTTCTCAAGAAAGACTTTGACCTAGCCATCTCCTATATAAACAAGGTCAAGCCACTGACTTCAAAGCAAGAGAGATCGGTTGGAGAGAGTTCGACTAGGGGTTGTGCGATATCATCTTCTTCTTCTTTATTCTATTCGATTCATGTTTGAGGATTATTCCTTGTATATCTTTCAAAATCCAGCCATGAATTGATGTGAATTGACTTGGGTTATTTTGGGTTTGTGGTTTTGATAAACGATTAGATTTATTAGGTTTTTAAAGTTGCAATTTTAATTCAATGTTTGTTCATTCTTGGTTTTTAATCTTGTTTGCGAGTGAATTGGGAAAGGATCTCGTGAAACTATCTATTTATCTAATATCAGGAGAGTTAGATTCATGAAACGAATGAGCATGGTCTTTATTCAATCAAATCGATGGAGAAGACTAATCCGGCTTAGGAATAAGTTGTGGATTTCAACGGCTAAAAGGAGTGCAAGATCGGTTGTTGTTCACCCTTAGTTCACGCTAAGAGGTATTATCAAGGCTTGCACAATCAACTAGTATTTCGCCGAACCTTGAAGGTTGTTGTTCGTTGCCAAGGCAATTGCACCGTTTCCATATTTTTTAGTAATTAGTGGATTGATTTTTAAGTTCGAGTCCCTCAAATTTTCCTGATATATATAACATGATAAAGAATTACAATTAAATGTGTATGGGAACTCGAAAACTCGACTTGAATCGAGAAAATTTTAAATAAAATTCGAGTTGTAAAATATGACTCGTCAACTCGAATAACTCAAAATTCTTTAACTTGACTCGATCGAACGCTCACCCCTAGTCTCTAGTAACATGTGCCCCTAATAATCATACGAGATTCCTCTTTTAATTTTCACGCCTTGTTTCTTTTCTCTCCCCTCAAGACAATCAACATTTCAAGGTTTTTTTCCTATGGTTTTGCAATGATGGATTATCTCACTTTTGGCTAACCCTATTGAGAGTGCTTACGCTAATTTCCCAACCTCCCACTGCCATTTTATCATTTTCCACGGGCAATGCATCAAATTTGTTCCTTTGTAAAAGTTGATCATAAACTCTAAACAATAATATTTCTATAATTTTATCTGTCTTTTACTGGAAAGTTTTCTTTACGACCTTAGACATTCGCAATGGCGGATGCGAAGGTTAGTTTGAGTGGGCCCGTGCCCACCCTGAATTTTTTAAAGTTCATATATTTATTTTTAATTTTTTAAAATTTTATGAATTAATCCTTAATTTTTATTACTTGTGTTCACCCTGAAATTTTGAAATTTTTATTATTGTGTACACCCTAAAAAAAATTTAACTTGTACCTACTTTAAAAAATATTTCTGGATCCGCCACTGGACATTCGGCCATTTTCTTGCAGCTGCTTTTACGTTTGATTTGATATGAGTACGATGAAATGAAAGGTGCAAGTATATGATTGGATTCACTCTATAGACATATGATTAAGCATGCAAACTGTAGTGCAGTTGTGCAAATGCGCAGTATCTGCTGCCTCCTTATAATAATATATGTAGTACTATTGGAATAAATTATGATTTTGCAGCGGATTTGGCCCCACATTCATTTACATATAATCTTATGGATTCTTGTAACATTTTTTAACAATTGATTTCTACTTTTATATATAAAAAGTTGAATCTAAAAATTAGTTTTAGTGAAAAAGATAATGATAGTTATTTTAAAATATTTGAGTTTAATTAGCTTTGTCTGTAAGATTTATATCTTACTAAAAAGTTAAAAAGTTATAAAAAAAGATATATACTCTTGAAGGAGTTCCACTTCCCCGTCACAATGGGATGGTTAACAGGGGCGGATTATAAGCCAAGCTACAGGGGGCTTGGCACCCTAAGGTTTGGGAAAGTTTGAATTGTACTCTTAAAATATGTTAAAAATTTAAGTAGCCCCCTTAAATTTGTCAAAAAATTTTATTAAATATTAAATATTTTTGAATAGTTTTAATTAAGTTCCATAAATTGTTAAAAAATTTATTAAATCTTTCAAAAAATTTAGTTAAATTCTCATCTTTTTATAAAAAGAAATCTCATTAAATCTTTAAATTTTTCAAAAATTTTGACCAGACCTCAAAAACAATTTAATTAAGTCTCCAAACTATCATACTAAGATCCGGCCCTGATGGTTAGTCAGACGACTAAACATTAGAGGCACCAAATTAAGAACAAAAAATCTTGAAGGGCCACAATGTTTGACTAGGCATAATTTAGGGGTCAAATTATGCTTTAATCCTTAATAATACCTTAACTAAACTATTCTTAACGATTAAATTTGGCAAAGACAGCACACTAAAGTTGTCAATAGCGTACCGATGGACGTATCATTTTTCTTTGGCATAGATATCAATACAAGTTTGATTTGTTTTACCATTTCGAATTTGTCATTATTTTCTAAATATTTCCTCATATATAATACATATATATATATATATATATATATCAATTACATACATATATAAGTATATTTATATTTGAATATAAATCTTAATATTATTAATTAAGCTCAATAACTTAATTAAAAGATTATATTTTATTATTAAATGTAATTTTGTTAAGAAAGTTAATATAAAAGAATCAAAAGTTGGTTTAAAATATTAAAATCTTGTACTAATCGATATGAGCTGATATGCATCGGTACAAATCAGTATTAATCGATATAGGTTGAAATTATGGGTGTTTATTGTCGGATATCAGATTCGATCTGGTTTTCTAGGATATTTGATTTTTCGGATAGATGATATAGTGATTCGTATTCGATCCGAAAAAATTTGGATATCCGGATATTAAGATACCCGGATATCCGAAAATATAATTTGATTAACTATTTTTTCGAATTTGAATGTCGTATTTATGAAAAATTCAGAATTTCGAATATAACAAACAACAAATTGCTAAATATAACAAGATTCACATCTATGAAAATTTTGATTTTTTTAATTTTCGGATATAAAAAGCATCAAATTCTTAAATATAACAAGATTAATATTCATGAAATTTTGAATTTTCGGATAATCTCAAACTTGAAATATTGTGATTCGTATCTGATCAGGAAAATTTAAAATCAGATCAGATATTCGATCCGAAAATAAAAATTAGATCGAATATTCAAATTTTTGAATCGGATTAAAGGATAACCATATCGGATCGGTTTGATCGAATATTTTTTAACACCTCTAGTTGAATCACACTGAAATTTTAACCAGAAATGTATAAATTACTTGGTACCAATTCTTTTGAACAATTTCTACCTAGGGGAGTGGAATTTGCTCCTAATGGGTTTTGAACCCATAACTTAAAAGAGAGGGGTGTGTCAACTGAGAGCTTTAATCACTTGCTATAAAGATTGTTGACTACTAGTCGACTTTTTTAAATTTATAATTTAGTCATTCAATTAAAAATTATTACAAATAGGTCACTCTGTTGTCAAAACTAAAACAAATGTGTAACGTGGCTCAATATAGTAACAAGTTTAGTCCCAACACATATACACACGATCTATTTGGAACTAATTTGAAATAATTCAATAAATTCAACTCATTTTTTTTTTGCGATATTATCAAATCAAACAAGTTCCAACAACCGGGTATTTGTATTCTAACATAAAGCAACAATAAATTATTGATAAAAACAACAATCGGATAGTTGCAACATGAAAGTAGTGTAACAGTTCTAGAAGAACAACATAAATTTAGGATAAGAACAAAGACTAAATTGATAGAATATTTAAATATGAAGGGTCGTGTTTATTAAATTCTTTTAAGTTATGATCAAATTGATCAAATGTATAAGTTTTAGAGACTAAAAATGTTATTATACTAGAACACATCACCATCTTTTTTCCATTTTAATGACCAATGATTTGTTTGTAACATTTTTTTAATTAACTGATTAAATTTTATCTTTTAGAAGAAGGTAACCCAACTAATAATTGAGTGACTTGGGGTGTATTTTACCCAAACAAAAAATACTAAAACAAATGGGCCGAAAGAATTGAATTTCAAATTTGACCTAACACTATCTTTGGGCTTTGAACAAAGTTGGGTCTGTTTTGGACTTTCCCTTGATTCAGATTTTGAGCCTTGACAAGAGCTTGAAACCGGGCTTGACCTGATTGGATTTTGGGCTAACTAGATCCAACGCTAGACCGCGTTTCAACTTCGGCCTGCCCAACCCAGTTTTGGACTTTTTAAATTGGCTTTCTATTTTCCAATAATATCATGAAAGAGCCCTGTAAATACGTCCAAAAATTCAATATAACCCCTTTATTAAATCAATATTCCAATTTAGCCTTAAATTAAATTGAAAATTTAATTTTATCTAAAATTAAACTCAACAATCCAATTTCTAGATAAATTCAAGTGTCAAATTTCATGGAGTGAACAAAATCAGGTGTTTACAATATTTTTTTGTAGACGCTTTTATTCTTTCAAAACTTGATCTCACAAATAAATTGTTAGGCTCGATATCCTTCAACTGAATTGTTTGCCAAGTGGTAGAGAATATGTGTTTTGGGTGCATTTAGTGGAAGCAAAAAGATAGACAAAAAGACAAAAGATTCATAGTGGTTCAAGCTTCGAACAAGCTCTACATCCACTACCTTAGCTTATCACTAAGGATTTCAACAAATTCACTAAAAATTCTTCCACTTTTCTTGGCGTAGGAGGCAACAAATTACAACCTAGACTCACTCACTAAGTCTAGCATCCAAAACTCACAAATCGAGCTTTGGGATCACTCTCTAACAAGAGAAAACTTAACAAACTAGAAATCACTCTAAAAGGTTGATGTTTGAACTCTTAAGCTCTTACCCAAAACTTAATATACTTGAGCATACAATGACATTTAAGCTCACAAGTGTTGTCTATACAAAGAATGAGAAATTAAGCTCTAAGACAAATTTGACATCATAATGTTGTTGACTTGTGGATCAATAGTCTTCTATATATGCTTGGAGGTCTCTTTTATACTCCCAATTGAGTTCTTAGCCGTTGGAGACCGCTTGGGATGAATTAGAGCGGCCTGGGCCTTTATTTCCCGTAATAAATGCAATTCTGGAGCTAACTATATCGATACGCGGGTAGCCGTATCGATACTGGTTCTTCAGGAACTAGCCGTCACGCTTTCTTCAGTTGATGCATATCGATACACTTCTGAGCATATCGGTACGGTCTTGCACTTTAAAAGAACGTTGGAAAATAACCGTTAGGGTTGTTGAAAATCGACGTTGTAATTAAAACATAGGGTATCGATACGCTACATAGTCATATTGGTACGACCCGCTTTCTCGTATCGGTACGGCCAAGCCGTATCAGTACGGTTTTTGGCTACTAGAATTTTCCTGTAGTTAAAACCCTAAAGCATATCGATGCGAGGTATACCGTATCAGTACGGTTACTTGAAAAACACAGGTTTGGTTGTTTTAAAGACATTTTAAATCATTCCAAAGCCTTATAAAATCCATCAAACATATTTTCAAGTTGTTTGGACTTATTAACATTTTGAAACCTTTTCAATTTAGTCCAAAACAATATTTTTATTATTATATCAAAACAAATATCTCAATAATCTTTTCCTTTTTGATATAATAAAACTAACTTGAAAATTTGTTTGTGATTCTCCACCTTAGTATTCAAAAAATTGAATAAGAGTTTTTAAAATTTAGAAGTAGTTAAAGCTCCCCCCTTATTCACTTATTCACTTGAAAAAATAATTTTTCAAAATATTTCTCCCCTTTTTGTTATATAAAAAGAAATTTTGAAACATTAAGTTCAAGGTAACAAAGGAGGTAAGATAAAAATTTTGACAAAAAATAGTTTTAAAATGGCTCACCCTTACTCAAGCATCAAAAAAATATTAGTTCAACAATTATGATAAACTAGTTGAATTAAAATACATAAAACAAATTAAAATAAATAAAATTTAACTAATTTTTACAACACTTGAACCAAAGGTAGGATGTGAAGCCTTCCTTCTTCAAGTGATCTTCTTTGTGTGACAAGAGCTCCCACTCAATTTCATCACTATATTGTTCAATGCTCCATCACACCTAGAACAAGACAATCAAGTAATTTTTAGTATTCAAATTTATTTGGATCTATAAGCATTTGTAGCACAAAGTTTAGTCCCCTTAGGAATCCATTTTACAATTTTATCCTTTTTAGTTGAAGTAATTAGTCCTTTTGGGGCCCAAATACTTCTAAAACATTTTCCATTTAAAAATCTAGGGGCACTAGATTGTCATTGATAAAAATTGTTTTAACAAAATTAGATTTGGAGCATTCTCCAATTTCACATGTTTGAGCATTTTTGTAAAACAAATTCTTTTTGAGGTCATCAATTTTTCCTTTGATGATCCTTTTGAACTTTTTGAAGCAGGTTTTGTAAATCAATGCTCTTTTTTCTCAAAGGCTTCAAACCTTGCTTCAAGTTTGAGATTTATTTTGGAAAGCAATTATTTTCAATTTTTAACTTTAGAAGCAACTTTTTATTTTTAGAAAATAAAGCCTTGAATTCCAAAAGCAAATCATCATAGGCTTCTTGTAACTCATCAAAAGTATATGAATTTGAACAAGATGAGTTAGAAGTTACCTCACCCTCTTGAAGTGTCATCAAATATAAGTGGGCTACCTCATTATCGGTGGAGTCTTCATCACTCCAAGTTGCCACATATGCTTGCTTTAGAAATGATCCTTTTTTGTTGAAGCGAGGGCAATCGTATTTGGTGTGCCTCGTCTCCTTACATTGGCGATTCTTTTGGGGATCCTTCATCTTCTTCTTCGATTCATGCTTAGATTTCTCAATTTCTCTCTTCATGAACCGGGTGAACTTCTTGAAGAGATGAACCATCTCTTCATCTCCACTTTTCTTCTCGCTTGATTCTTCATATTGGCATGTGGAGGATGGAAGAGCAATGACATTCACATCAATGCCTTTCTCTTTGATCTTATTCTTCTTCTCCTTCTTCAAGGGTTGAGACATCATCTCATGGGTGAGCAAAGATCCAATGAGCCCGTCAAGCTTGAGCTTCTTCAAGTTCTTTACTTCTACAATGGCCGTCTTTTTGGACTCCCATTATTCGGAAAGTGAGTATATCAACTTCAGAATGAGTTTGTCTTTCAAAATCTCCTCTCCAAGACCTTGAGTTGATTGACGATTGTGGAGAAACGATCGAACATCCTCTTAATGTCTTCATCCAGGTCCATCTTGAAGTTCGCATACTCAAGGTTGAGAAGACCGATCTTGGTCTCCTTTACTTCGTTGGTTCTCTCGTATGTGACTTCAAGTTTGTCCCATACTTCTTTGGCACTCTCACAAGAAGACATTTTCGCATAAATGTCTAGGCTAAAGGCACAAAGGAGAATGTGCAAAACCTTGCAATTTAGTTCCATCTCCTTGCGATCATCTGCATTCCATTCCGCCTTGCTTCTTTGGGGGCACGAATGGACCATCCTCAACAATGTCCCAAAGATGATAATCCTTGGCTCTCATGAAGTACATCATCATATTCTTCTAATAGGCGTAGTTGTTCCCATCGAAGAAAGGTGGTTGTAAAATCAATGTTTGATTTTTTATATAACAAATAATCTAAGGACCAAATTGCAAAGTAAATAAATTTTTAAGTACTCAAAAGACTCACATTTGACAAGTAAATTTTAGACTTATAATGTTTTAAAGTCAAAACTTAAACCCCATAAAATTTTCTAAGTGTTTCAAAGCTAAAATACTCAAAATCATCAAGGTGTTTCGATAAAATTCGATCTTAGGAGCTTACTGGAAATGTCTGTTTTGATACGGAATGACTTGTTTCGAGACTAGGGTTTCAAAATGGTCTTCCCCGTTTCGATATGGCCTTCATCTAGGCTTTTGTTTTTTAAGTGTCATTTTGAAACGGCTCATAACCGTTTCGATACTGGGGTTAAGTATTTTCAAAATTGAGCATTAAATGAACTAGCCGTTACTTGTCAGAACGGAATTTTTGAAAATTGGTTAACTGTTTCGATACACCCCTTTAGTGTTTCAAAACGGTGTTTTACAGTTTCAAATGTGTGCAAAATTGTTTCGATACGGCCTATAGTTGTTTCGATACGACCCCTTTTCGTTTCAAAACGCCTTCTCGCGTTTTGATATGGTCCCTTTTTTACACATAACAGTTCTTTCTTTTTTAAGGCTATTTCGATATAGAGCCACGTGTTTCGATACGAGTAGTTGCATAACTGCATTTATAGAGGAAAGAGAGAGCTCCAATGGCTCTATTGATGATCTCAACCACTCAAACAACTAGAAATCAATGAGAAGGTATAAAAGCAAGCCTCAAAAGCACCAACAACAACTATTGAACCTAAAAAGCAACATCCAAGCAATCAAATCCAAACCTTTGAGCATAAGTGTCAAATTCTTGTACCCAACTCATTTGAAGTTCTTCAATGTAAATCTTTTTAGAGCTTGGGGAGTGTTTATTTGTAATTGGGTAAATAATTAGCCTTTGAGAGGTACTTTTAAACTTTGCCTATCTTTATCCTGTAAATAGTGTTCTTGAGTCAATCTTTGGGTAGAAAGATTGACCGATTTGTAAGGTTTCCTCCTAAGCCGAGAAAAGGGGACGAATTCAAGTTAGTGAATTGTTGAAATCCTCAGTAGGGTGTTGAGGTAGTGGATGTAAAGCTTGTTTGAAGCTTGAAACACTCTAAATCGTGTTGTCTTCGTCTTTTAAATTTCCTACTTGCACCCTTCAATTTTTATTCTACCAATTCACCCCCTCTTGGTATTTAGCCATTGTTTGATCAACTCAACAGTGGCCTATCGATGGATTGCGCTATGAGCATCGGTTGATTGTGTGGTTCATCGAGCTTGCTTGGATAGCCTCAATAGGTGGTTAAACCTTCTCGATTGAGCCTCGTTCTGATACGAATTGTAAGGCTCGATATCCTTCAACCGAATTGCTTGCCAAGTGGTGGAGATGATTTATTTTGGGTGTATTTAGTGGAAGCAAAAGGATATACAAAAAGACAGGATTCATAGTGGTTCAAGCTTCGAACAAGCTCTACATCCACTACCTTAGCTTCCCACTAAGGATTTCAACCAATTCACTAAGAATTCTTTCCTCTTTTCTTGGCTTAGGAGGCAACCAATTACAACCTAGACTCACTCACCAAGTCTAGCATCCAAAACTCGCAAACCGAGCTTTGAGATCACTTCCTAACAAGAGAAAACTTAGCAAACTAGAAATCCCTTAAAAGGTTGATGTTTGCACTCTTAAGCTCTCACCCAAAACCTAATACACTTGAGAATACATTGACATTTAAGCTCACAAGTGTTATCTATACAAAGAATGAAAAATTAAGCTCTAAGACAAATTTAACATCATAATGTTGTTGATTTGTAGATCATTAGTCTTCTATAGATGCTTGGAGGTCCCTTTTATACTCTCAATTGAGTTCCTAGCCGTTGGAGGCTGTTGGGGATGAATTGGAGCCGTTGTGGCCTTCATTTCCCGCAATAAATGCAGTTCTGGAGCTAACTGTATCGATACACGGGTAGCCGTATCGATACCGGTTCTTTAGGAACTAGCCGTCATGCTTTCTTCAGCTGATGCAGATCGGTACGCTTCTAAGCGTATCGGTACGGTTCTGAGTGTATCGGTGCGGTTCTGCACTTTAAAAGACCGTTGAGAAATAGTCGTTGGAGTTGTTGAAAATAGCCATTGTAATTAAAACACAAGGTATCGATACGCTACATAGTTGTATTGACACGACCCTCTTTCCTGTATCAGTACGGCCAAACCGTATCGGTACGGGTTTTGGCTATTAGAATTTTCATGTATTTTAAACCCTAAAGCATTTTGATTCGGGGTATATCGTATCGGTACGGTTACTTGAAAAACACGAGTTTAGCTGTTTTAAAGACATTTAAAATCATTCCAAAGCTTTATAAAATCTATCAAATATATTTTCAAATTGTTTGGACTTATTAATATTTTAAATCCTTTTCAATTTAATTCAAAACAATTTTTCTATTATTATATCAAAAGAAACATCTCAACACAAATTTTCATGAGTCTTCCCTTCTTTTATAAACTTGAGTGAGTTGGATATTTCTTAGATTTCCCCTGCGGTTATTTTTTATGATTGAGTAAAATGCGACTAAATAATTGATTTTTTTTACTTGATTCGACATAGAATTTTTTTACTCGAATAAAATCATAATTTCATAATCTCGACTCGAAAAAATTTCAAATAAATTATGAGTTATAAAATGAGACTTTAATAACTCGAAACTTTTAGTAATTATTGGATCAATTTTCGTGTTCGAGTCAAGTCCCTCAACTATGCTTCATATATGTATATTGCATATGAAAGAATATGAAGAAATATATTTATATATCGTATATAGTTACAAAAAGTCGTTTAAAATAATAGAACCAATTAATATCATAATAATATAGAAATTTATAATTAAATTTAAACAGAAACTCAAACAACTTTACTTAAAAAAATTTCAAATAAAATTCGAATTATAAACAAGATTTGTTAATTATACCAACTTATATTTTTTAAGATCGACTCTATTAAATACACTTCTATACTTAAATTAGTTTTTCATGCTAAAATCTAATTGGGAAAAAACATATTGCCGTGCGTATCCTTGGTAGGGGTGCTTATCGAGCGAGTCGATCGCGAGTTGAGCAGTGTTCGATTTATGTTCGTTAAAAAATTTTATTGTTCGACTCGACTCGTTGTTCGTTAAGCTCGTTAAAATTGTGCTCGACTTGTGCTCGTTAAAAAATTTGTTGCTCAACTCAACTCGCTGCTCGTTAAGCTTGACTCATTGCTCGTTAAGCTCACTAAAAAATTTACCTTATTTTTAACTAAAAGTAAAATTTAACAATACTATATGGGGCTTAATATTAACATAAATTAACAAATTTAACCAAAAAAATATCAAAAGAGTGTATAAAGCACTTTCAAAGTCTAAATTTCAAACTAACAATCTACAAATACACCAAACTAGCATATTAAAACTAAAGTAACAATCTACAAATTCATCAAACTAACATATTAAAACTAAAATAACAATTCACAAATATTTTAAAAAATTAACGAGCTGCCCGCAAACTTATCGAGTCGAGTTAGACTTTGCTCGACTCTACTCGTTAAAGTCTCGAGTCAAATTTGAGTTCGAATCGAGTCAACCCAAGTCGAACGTTTATCAAATTTTGACCGAATTGAGTACGAGCAGCTCACGAGCTGCTCAACTCGTTAATCACCCTTAATCCTTGGTAAAGATAATCGTAAATATGAAATTTGTACATATGATTTCATATTAACGAATTATATAAATATTATGTATGAATAATGTTATTTTGTGTCAGGTTCGGCCATTCAGAAGCATTTAATGTTTTGATACAAATCTGAATATTAAAAAGTCTTTGATTTTATTGAAAAAAAATGCTTTAAGAGACTTAAATTTGAGCAATTTTACATGTTAAATTATGAATAGATAGTATTTTATGGTTTAAAATTTACAATTTTAAAGATATGATTTAAGATTTTAATTTGTAGAGTAAAATTAACCATGTTTAAAAAAAATACTGCCAATGCATGATATAAGGATTAATATCTTATACACTGGCGGTGAAAATTGAAAGTTTCCACAAGCGCCTTAGTTTTGGGTATAGGGAGTTAGTTTAGGGTATAGGGTTTAGGGTTTAGGTGTAGGTGGTTAGAATTTAGGGATAATTGTTTCAATTTAAGGTTTAGGGTTATTATATAGGGTTTATAAGTTAAAACCTAAACCTTCACCATATTACCCTAAAAACTAAACCTTAACATATAAACCCTAAATTATAGCCCTAAACCTTAAATTGGAACAACTATCCATAAATTCTAACCCTCTATACCTAAACCATATACCCTAAACTAACTCTCTATATCCTAAAACTAAAGCGCTTGTGAAAACTTTCAGTTTCCACCGTTAATGTATATTAATCCATGATATAATTACCCGTAAATTAAATACTTTTTTAATTTAATATGGTAACCGAAAGCTCTACTGTAAATGTATAAAAGTTACTCATTTAAATTCTAGCTTTTAAATTTTTAAAAGTTAGGACTTTATAAAAAAGGGTAAACTACATAGTTGACCACCGAACTATGGGGTTGGTGTCAATATGATCACTATATTATTTTTCGTCTCAAATACACCACACAACTATTTAAATGGTGCCACGTTTGCCACACGCCGTTAAAAAAAACGAAAAAGTTGACGGAACTGTTAAAAAAATTGGTATAATTACATATTTGGTCCTCTATATTTTATACAATATATCAATTTAGTCCTAATTTTAATCTAATAAAATAAATTAATTATTCAATAAGATGGTGACACGTGTCACCACCTTATTGGAAGTCTTTAATTATTTTTATTTAATTAATTTAACCACCTTATTAGAAGTCTTTAATTATTTTTATTTAATTAATTTAATTAATTTTCCACCTCCAATCAGGTGGTGACACGTGTCACCCAATTAGAGGTGGAAAAATGAAAGGAATAAAATCCCCCCTAGCAAGACTTGAATCAAGGACCACTGGGTACACAAGCTACATGCTTGCCACTGAACCAAGCACAATTTCGTGCTATGGGATCATTAATATATGTATTTAATCAATATCTTCGATGAAAATTTTGAACCATCTCATCTCAGCCAACTCGAGCTTCATGGCTCGATTCCGGAAGTTCTTCAGAGAGTATCATCTGATTCTGAACCATCTACTTCCGCAAGATCGGATGGCATCCTTATGAACCTTCTCGGTGGTGTTCTTCAGGCCAAGGATGATAAAGCGCGTCGAGAAATGAAAATACTTATTTCGCGTCTGCTTAAAGAAGATTCGGTGGATGACAACAATCGGTTCGATGTCTCGAAAGATACCCTTTATCATCTCTGTCACAGATGTTTTAGCGCTCTAGTTCTCTGCTTATCTGAAGCTATAGGAACCGACGGTAGTAAGCGAGACCGAGGAGTTTTAATGGCTGAAATAGCTCGAGAAGCCGACAATTTGCAGTGGATTGTTGATATTCTAATTGAAAAGAGAATGGCAAATGACTTTGTGAAACTGTGGGCGGATCAGAGGGAACTTGCAGAGCTTCATTCGAAGATCCCTACCATGTACCGGCATGAAATCAGTAGAATCACTGCTCAAGTCTGTATTGCAATAGGTAGGGGAAACATCTTGGTTCCGAAAGAGAGCCGGTTCTTGTTATTGTCGACATGGCTGGACGCACTGTACGAAGATTTCGGGTGGATGAGAAGGGCTTATAAATCAGTAGACAAGAAACTAGTCGAAGATGGGCTGAGTCGGACAATTCTTACGCTGTCGTTGCGGAGACGACTGTCCCAATATCCAGAGAGCATTCGAAGTTTTGTGGAGAAGAGCTTTCATTAGACAATACGCGGATGTGGAAGATGGTTCACAGTTGCAAATAACTGTCTGCAGTTATCCAAACTAGTGTATACAGATAAACTGATATATTAATGATCCCATTGCATGAAACTGTGCTTGGTTCAGTGGCAAGCATGCAGCTTGTTTACCCAGAGGTCCTGGGTTCGAGTCTTGTTAGGGGGATTTTATTCCTTTCATTTTTTTCACCTCCAATTGGGTGACACGTGTCACCACCTGATTGGAGGTGGAAAATTAATTAAATTAATTAAATAAAAATAATTAAAGACTTCCAATAAGGTGGTGACACGTGTCACCATCTTATTGAATAATTAATTTATTTTATTAGATTAAAATTAGGACTAAATTAATATATTGTATAAAATATAGAGGACCAAATGTGTAATTATACCAATTTTTTTAACAGTTTCGTCAACTTTTTCGTTTTTTTTAACGGCGTGTGGCAAACGTGGCACCATTTAAATAGTTGTGTGGTGTATTTGAGACGAAAAATAATATAGTGGTCATATTGACACCAACCCCATAGTTCGGTGGTCAACTGTGTAGTTTACCCTATAAAAAATTGCTTTACTAGAAAATTAGCCCTTAAAATATACTTAATTCACATATAGGTCCTTACATGTTTCTTTTTTTTTGTGAGAAAGGATATTTAATCTGTCATCCCACCCCCCTATTTGACCTCAAAACTGTAGCAAAAGAACATATCACACGTTATGTTCTTATGACTGATTTTTTTTTTTTGTAAACTCAAAACTAATTGATAACCAGCTGCCAACCACTTTTTTTTTATAAAAAAAAGACTAATATTAAAATTTAGTAAAATTATGGCTAAGGGGTTAAATTTGTCCCTATAATAAACCTAAATTAATAATATTGTCCCTATTTTCCATGCAATTTTCTCTCGAAGTCATTCAATTCAACAATTTTGTCATTTGACCGATGTTAACCATTAAAGTGCTGACGTGGCAGTACATGTGTAATGATGATGTGGCAAAGAGGCTAAATTGCTTTTTTAACTGACTTCGAGGGTATAATTGTTTTTTTGTTGAGATCAGGGGCATAATTGATTTTAATTGAAAGTTTGATATCTTATTTAATATTTAAGCTAAAAATGAGAATTTAAGAAATTATTAAAATTATTAAAATATTAAAATAGGAAAAATAATTAGTTTAAAATTCAAATTAATTTAATCAGTTTATTTAGTTTTCGAATAAAATTGGATAAATAATTTGATTTTTTGAGATCCTTTGGATCCATGGTAATTTTAAAAAATAAGCAAAGTGAGAACTCTCACAAAAAATCAAAAATATTCTTATTTTTAAAAAAAATCATAAACTTAATAAAAATAAATAAAATATTAAAAAATTATTAAAAATAAAAACTAATATAAAAATTATAATGTATTAGAAATTGTAATAAAATAAAATATAAATTTAAAAATTTAAAAATATTAAAAAGTATTAAAAAATTGATCAATTTCATCAAATTTTCTTTCGTTTTTCTAAATCAAATTGATGCTCATTAATATTTGATAAGTTTTATTACTACTCTAATGGAAGGATGACTCCATTAAAAATGTGTTCAAGCAATATTAGTTGGTATAGCATAACCATAAACAGTCAAACACTTTTTCAATGGATTTTATATTTTTTTTATTTTTTTATTTTTTTTATATTTATAACATTTGATATTTTTAATTTGATATTTTTACTTAATTTTTTAAATTCATTACAATGTTTTTATTTTTCATATTTTATAAATATTTATATATTATTTAAATATTTTTTAAAATTTTAATAATTTCTTACTTTTTAGCTTAAAAATTAAATAAGTTATCGAACTTTTAATTAAAATCAATTATGTCCCTCGAAGTCGGTTAAAAAGTAATTCAGCCCCTTGGCCACATCATCGTTACACATATACTGCCACGTCAGCATCGTGGACCGTCACGTCAGCACTGTTAACTGTCATGTTAGCACTTTAACGGTCAACGTCGGTCAAAGGGCAAAATTACTGCAATTGAATGACTTCGAGAGCAAATTTGCATGAAAAAATAGGGACAACATTACTACTTCAGATTTACTACAGGGGCAAATTTAACCCTTTAACATAAAATTATTAGTTCATTTATTATATTTTTCTGGAAAAGTGATAGACAGTACTAAGGGAGAAGCTATTTTTTTTATGTTAGGTAATAATTGAATTATAAATTTTTAAAGTAGTGAAAAATACATTTGTACTATTATAGTAATTTGTATCTTTATAATTTTATAGGGTGATATTTTCATCAAATTAAATATTAATTTTAAAAGTTTTAAAGGTATAAAATTTCCATTTAGGGGCCAAGACGTGATCTATTTATTCAAATTATAATATGATAAATGGTTTTAATAGGTTTTTATGGTATTTTAGTTACCAATGTTGACACATTTTATAAACTTGACTCTTTTTTTTTACTTAAATTTGAGCCACGGCTTTTTTTATATTTGAAGTGATGTGATTTTAATGGAAAGAATTTGTACAAAGAGTTGCATAAGTGTGTAAAACTACTTCAGCTTTAAAACAGTATTGCGAGAGATACACTTACATTAGTGTAAACTTAATTATTTGTACACACTAGCATTATTCTTTGTATGATCAATAATTTTATAATTTAAGTGTTGAATTTATCATTATAATTGTATTTGTCATGTACAAAATCTTAAATTAATTTGATATTTCTATGTATCGATTGAGAGTATTGTCTTTGTCAATATATTTTTAGGATAATTATTTGATACACTGGCGGTGAAACTAAAAGTTTTCACAAGCGTTTTAATTTTAGAGTTTAGTGAGTCAATTTAGGGTGTAGGGTTTAGGGGTTTAGATTTAGTAGTTTAGAATTTAGGGTTTGTGAATAGAATTTAGGGTTTACAAGTTAAAATCTAAATCTTCAACATGTTATAATAAACCCTAACCTCTAAACCCTAAATTCTAACCATAACCCCTAAATTCTAACCATTTCCCCTAAATTCTAAACCCTACACATAAACCCCCTAAACCCTACACCCTAAACTCTAAAATTAAGGCGTTTGTAGAAACTTTTAATTTCCACCTTCAATATATTAGATATATATCCATATTTTTAACGACTGGATTTTTTTTATATCAGACAAATTAATAGACATTTTTAATTTACAAAAAAAAATCGACATTTATGATTTTCGTGAATAGAATGTAAAAATATTAATTATACAAAGAGTTACATACGTGTAGTGAAACTTTTATTTTGCATGTCTCATACGTTTGAGTTGAAAAATACTTTTCAAAAATAATTTTTTTTAAAAAAATTAGTTATTTAGTATTGCTTCTGCCTTTAAAAATACTTTTGACCCTAAAAGCATTTTTGATAAGCAATGCTAAACGGGGCCTTAGACAAAATGTTGCTACTAATTTAACCATTAGCTAATAATATAATTTGGTGACTTTTGGTTCGACAATGACATAGTTAGGATAATTTATATTTTAAATTATTAAACATAACATTTACTTTCACTTAAATCACACATATTTAATTTAATTAAATTACATCTTTTAATTTTTATTATTTATAAATTAAGTCACTTATATTAAAACTACTAAATAAATCTATCGAAAAAAATGAAATTGACACTTTTATTTAAATATTTTTCACACATCGTCATCAAATAATGTTTAATTAGTAGTTTAATTTTTTTTGTTAGAATTTATAGGAAATTTAGTTATTTTTACTTTAAATTTATTTAAATGAAATATTTCATGAAACTCTAATAGAAAATTATTAAAATTATCAGCTAAAACATCGTTTGATGATGATATAAGAAAAATATGTTAAATAAAGTGTTAATTTTAAATTTTTTATTAAAATTATTTAATGGTTTGAATATAAGTAATTTATTAATAATAAAAGTTAAATGATGTAATTTGATTAAATTAAATGTTTGTGATTTAGTAAAAGTGGATGTTAAATTTAATGATTTAAAATGTAAATTACCTCATAATTAGTTACGCAGATGTCTTCTTTTTAATTGGGACATATATATTTAATAATGTAGAAGTTGCTAAAAAGAATAGAACTTTTCAATATTGCAAATCTAGTTTCAAATAAATATACGTGTTGGTGCTTGCGCATCAAGTTATGTCTGAAACTAAAGCCAATGAAAAAGGTTATAAATTAAGAAGAAGCTACTACATGAACTCCATGTTAATATAAATAAGAGTGTATGTAAAGTTGATGCAACCTATTGGGTTTGGAAAGCTAAGATTCACAAAGTGGCGGGCATGCAAAGTAATATCTAACCTTTGCAAAGGAAATCAAAGCCCCCAAGCCATTCCTTTCTTCTTTATTCCCACTATTCACTTGCTTTCACACCAAGCTTGGAACCCATGCATTCTCGTATATAAGACCGGTTCAATGCAAGTGGTGATTCATACAAACAATCCATTCCATTCCATATCAACAAGTATATACAGATTCAACCATGCCGATATTCGAATCATCGTCGGAGTCCGACAATGAGACCACCCCACAGGTAAAGCTCTTTGGACGTCATAGGCCTGTGGAGGCCATTCTTGGAGGTGGAAAAGGTACTCTCTCTTTATATACATACAATTTGTGATCCTCTTGGTACCACCTCATTAAGAACAAAACTATAACATCTAATTCATAAACAATGTGCAATGTATTTCAGTGGCCGACGTTCTGCTGTGGAGGAACCCAAAGGTGTCAGCCGCTTTACTATTGGGAGTGACATCGATATGGTTCCTTTTCGAGGTCGTCGAGTACAACTTCGTCACCCTCCTCTGTCACATCTTCATCACCACTATGCTTGTCATCTTCATATGGTGCATTTCTGCCGATTATTTTGGATGGTACAACTTTTTCTTTTACTTCACCACCTGATTAACATAGTATTGATTTCACATTCAAGTGTCAGCACGCAAAACCTTGTTCTGTTATTGATTCACAATTCATCTCCAGGAATCGTCCAAATATCCCCGAGTTGTTGTCGAATGAAACCGCCTTCTACGAAGTTGTTTCCGTCTTCCATTGGAGGTTCAATCAGTTCTTAAAAAAATTCCTCCACGTTGCTGGTGGAAATGACCCTGTCAACTTCTTCCTGGTACCACCATCAAAATCTCCATACCATATATTTCGACTTTCGTCTCTGCATTCTTCAAACTTTTAAGTTTCTAAACTTATGGTAACTTATAGGTGATCCTTTCTCTGTACATAATATCGGTGATCGGATCTTATTTCGACTTTGTGAATCTCATCTTCCTTGGTAAGGTTCATCATCTCATGACTATTAATGATTTTAAAGCATAGAGATTAGAGCACATTGGAGTAATTAGTTTTTGTTGGTTGGATGAAATTGAAAGGCTTTGTGAGCTTGGGAACACTGCCGTATCTGTACAGTCGATACGAGAACGAAGTGGATTACCATGCCGGGAAAATGAGCCGAAAGGTGAGCAAAATGTACAAGAGGTTTGATTCAAGAGTTCTGAACAAGATACCCAGAGGACCAGTGAAGGAGAAGAAGCACTTGTAAATTGTCCAAAACCGGCTTTGTTTCCATTGCGGATTGCACATGTACATTTCCATATACATGTCTGATTGCTGATCTAATGAATAAAACAGATTGACATTTACAATATACTGAAATTCCAAATCCAAATCCAAATCCAAATGAATCCATTTTTTGACCTCCATAATGCAATCAATTTGCTGTCCACATTTACACCACTACTTCTGGTCCATTGGAGTGAGTGGTACATACATGTATTTTGTGATGCAATCTGAAAACATAAGCAAATTGGCCACTTCAAGCTCCATGGATGTGGAAAATCTTAAAAGTTTCTATTATTAAAGCTGCCTTTGAGAAGTGTCCACTAATTACAAAAACAAATGCATTTTAAAAGTTAAACTCTCTTTTCCCCACAGTTACTTGGGATAAGATTGGACCAGTTCCAGCCTACCCAAGTTACTATTAGTGAAAAGTGGTACTTCAATAATTGAGAGTTATAGTAATTTATATATTCTGAAGGTGGTGGCCACTGGCCAACTATCTAATTAGTGCTGATCACTGCCATGGATTTAAAAGCAGGTTTTGGCTGTTAACATACAGCTTGTATCTTTATCAGAAATTGTTTGACAAGAAAGAGTGGAAGTACATATATGCATCATACATGATACATTTGTAGTGGTGCATGTGATTGTCGACCCACTAGTAATATTTCATGTCCATTTCTGGTGGCTTATGCCTGCCAATTCTAGTGCAAGCAACAGGAATCACTAAAAGCTTAGTGGGATATTAAGGAAATATAGTATTATTAATGCTAAGTCAATGGTCTAGCTAATATAGAATATATATAAGAAGACTCACTGCATGAGTCTTTGAATGCTCATTTCACTCAAGGACAACATACAGATAGAAAGAGAGAACATGGTCAGGGAACTGAAGGTAGTTACCGATATGGATTCCGGCAGTGTTCTCCTCGTCTTGTGGGCGGCTCTGGTGACCCTTTCTTCGATTTTGGCCATGATTTTCTCGTGTGCAGATGGTGTGTCAAAGGAGAAAACCACCTCATCGGTTGACACAGGTGTATATGGTGGAGGATGTGCAGCTGGATGTGGAGCAGCTTGTGGTGGATAAATCCTTGACTTCAACAAGAAACCATGGAACTAAGTACAAAGATTTATGGAATTACAAAGTAAAGTGAGGCAGCTGGGCTTGTGCAGAGAAATGCTATAGTCTATAAAACCTTTTGCTGTATTAGACAACTGATACTCTGAATGTCATGAATCATTTGATTTACCATGTTTTCATTGATTCTCTTTCCGGCATAGTAAAGTAAGTTTTTGGACTGTGACATACAAAAATCCTGTCCCAAAGCTATACTGATAAGGCAGACATCAAATTTCACTGACTCACTAACTAAGCTTATCCACCAGAAAGTAGAGTACCATCTCTATTTTACCATCATATAAAGACTAGATCTGACATCATCCTCAAACCTCCCATTATATATATATATATATATGAGGAAGCTATCAGGTTCCCACAAGCTGAACCCCGCCTATAATGGTCCACCATACTTCATTTCTTTATCTTTATCATCCTTATAGACTACGATTTTCTGTTTGGACCACCCTAAATGAACAGCATAATAGCAAAAATATCAATAAAGATAGCAAAAATAGAAACTCATTTAATATGTTTTTAACTCATGCTTTATGATTTTTACATTTAATTTTTATTTGCTCATCATAACAAACAGTTTTTAAATCTATCGGTCGGTTCAATGAGCTAATGTAGCATTTTGAATCCTTAGGAATGGTCCGAATGGACATGTTAAGTTTAGAGTATTATTTTGGTTCACCGGAAGCAGGTGTGGATGCACCATGGTGCATGGTGGGTCACGTGACCCACCATTAAAATATATGATAAATTATTTGGGTAATCACTAAATTTTTGGGATGCTTTAACTTTGATCACTAAAATCAAAAATCCTTCATTAAAGTTATTAAACTTTTAATTAAATTTATTATAGTCATTGTTGTAGTGTTGTTAACCCCGGTAAGAAATGTTGATGTGGCACGTTAAAGAATTCTTCCAAATTTTTTTAAATTTTTTTAAATTTACCGCTATTGCCAAGGTCATAATTTCTATTAACAGAATATTTGTCGATCAATCCCAACAGCTAATGTTTAAACTCTAGTTTTTAAACTTGAAGGGGGAAAATCCCAAAAAAAAAATTAAAATAGTTTTATTATATCAAAAAGGGAAGATTGAAGAACTAATGTTTTGATATAATAATTGAAAAATAATTTTGGACTAAATTGAAAAGATTTCAATTTTGCTTTTTAAGTCCAAATATCTTGAAAATACGTTTGAAGTATTTTAAAAGGGTTTCTAAAGTGTTTTTAAAGCCAAACATTGAAAACTACCTAGGTGTTTCGATACAGGACTTCACAGAGAAAGCGTTTCTATACAGTCTTGCCTGTTTCTATACAGTTTTGCATAGCATTTCGATACGACCACTTCCGTTTCGATACGCCTATATGGCGATGACCTCAACGGTCAAAACTCCCAACGGCTATTTCTCAACGGCCTTTTAAATTGCAGGACGTTTCGATACAAAAATCAATGTTTCGATACGACCGTTTCGATACGGCCAATGATGTTCCAAAACGGGTGCTGCATCAGACTGCAATGGCTCTTTATATTTCAAAGATGTTTTGAAACATGATCGAGTGTTTCGAAACGGGGAGTTGCAGAACTGCATTTATGGTGAGAAAATAAGGTCTCCAACGGCTCCAATTCAACCCTAACGGCTAGTAACGACTACAAACTCAATTAGGAGTATAAAAGGGACCTTCAAGCATCAAGAGAAGGCTAATGCTTCAATTGTCAACAACAATATGATTAATATTTTGTCTTAGAGCTCAATTGTTCATTTTCTTGTATAGACAACACTAGCCTAATTGTCAAAATACTCAAGTGTTTAGGTTTTGGGTGAGAGCTTAATAGTGCAAACAAATACCTATTAGAGGGATTTCAAGTTTGCTTAGAATTTCTCTTGTAAAGAGGGTTTACTCAAGCATTGGGTAAAAAGCTTTGAGGGTTGTAAAGGTTACCTCCTAAGCCTAGAAAAGGGGACGAAATCCTTAGTGAATTTGGTTGAAATCCTTAGTGGAAAGTTAAGGTAGTAGATGTAGGTGCTTGCTAGAAGGCTGAACCACTATAAATCCTTGTGTCCCCAATCTTTTAGCTTTCACTTTAACACCCTAAATTCAATCTTCTCCGAACTTAGTAAACGCATCGGTTGAAGGAAATCGAGCTTAGTAAAACCCAACAGTTTTGTTAGAAGTTTAACATAGTTTAGTTTAAAGTTCATATGATGGTTAACATTAGTGAATCAAAACTAAAAATCTCAATTGAAATTAAAAATTAACTTTCACTATAATAAGTTTCTCTACTCTCTAAAACACAATTACATCAGTGTAAGATAGTTATAATATTTCAAACATATTTACATAGATTAGTTATTCAATGTCAATATGTCTTTGACTATAAACTATGTTTGCTTGCACAACAATTATCAATAATTAATATATTATTACAACAGTCTAAATTGATTTTAAGTTATTACACTGATTGATGAACTACCAAGTTTAAATTTCTGGATCCGCCCCTAACTGGAAGTAGGGGTGAGAATTGGCGGGGTTGGATAATCGAAAATCGTGGGAATTTAAACTGACGAGATAAGGAATAATCGAAATCTTCACCCATAGGGATAGGGATTTCTATATCTGAACCGTGGGAATAAGCTAACCGTAACTGTATAAATAATCGTAGAGATCCCTAACAAATATCCGCAAAGATCTAGAAATTTTACAAGATTTTTAAAAAAATATATACTTATTTATCTATACACCCCTTATACATATATCTTAATAAAAATCATAATTATATTATTATCACTCTAACTTTCTCTCAAACCTAACCACACTCAAGTTTTTCAACATGTTTCTATCTTAGTTTTGAGATATAAGCTAAAACCCTCACTTAAATCTTTCGCAACACAATACCCTTTTAATCTTATCATTTCATAATTGCTTCCATTCGAAGTATCTAAACTTTATATTTTAAATTAAACTGTTCGTTTATTTTGGTCAATAAAATAGTAATTTTATTTAATTATTTTTGGATGAGATTCCCCGAAAACCGCGGGGATCCGTGCGGGAGGGTATGATGACGAAAAATTTCTCGAAACATTTAATGAGATTCTCTAAAATTGTAACCGCAAGTGTTGAGACGAAGTGAAAAATGCAAAACCGTCCCCAACCCACCCGACTCAGTTACCACCCCTACCCGGAAGTGAAACTATGCCAAAAAACCGTGCTACAGCCTCCCTTCAATTTAACTTTTTTGTTTTGTTTTTATAGATATTTTTGTTATGTTTTTCATTCTTAATATTGGGTATTTTAGGTTTAGAAGTTCTTTTTAATTTTTCTGGATATTATAATTTCGATAAAATGTTGTGTATTTTTTATTTTTTTATGTATTTGTTTAAATAAATGGAATATGAAAATTACAGTAAAATATTTCTTTATTTGTGCTATTTTTTACCTTTATAGTAGATTTAAAAAATGTTATAAAAATGTTATTGAACTATTTAGTTGTTACAGAATGGTTAATTCACTATTTAATTGTTATATAATGATCATTAAGCTATTTAATTATTTTAAAATGTCATTGAACTATTTAATTGTTAAAAATAGTTAGTTATTACAAGTTATATTGTAATTTTTTGTTGTTGATTTTAAAAGACTTTGTTTCCATAAAGGTTTAAAATGAAAGAATGAAAGGAGTTTCAGTTTCAAAAAAGCATTTCTTTGAGAAAAAAACTCTTCAATTCCTTTCATTTGAAGTGTTTATTGGGATCCTTTTAATTCCTTTCATTTATAAGATTTTTGGAAACAAAAAATATTAGTTCCTTTCATTTGAAATGTTTATGAGAATAAAGTCTTGAAATCAATAGCAAAAAATTTTGCATCATAACCTATAATAACCAACCATTTTGTAACAATTAAATAGTTCATAGATCATTTTATAACAATTAAATAGTGAATTACCTTTTTGCAACAATTAAATAGTTTAATGACTATTTTGTAGCATTTATAAAATTCAATGACCATTTTGTAACAACTATTATATTACTTAGTTGTCCAGTCAGCCCGTCGTTAGACTGTTGACGTCATTTAAGGGTTAGTGCTCATTTTGAACAAAATCTAAATTTTAATGTTTATTTTATAATTTTTAAAAGTTTAGTGACTAAAATAAACATTTTAAAATAATTTAGTGATTATTTGTAAATTTTAATTTTTTTCATCAAAAAATTCTGTTAATTCCAAAGGAATGATCCGAATCTGAGGGTCCGTGTGTTAAACGTTTGGGGCTAAATTTTGATGTTTTTCAAAAATTTCATTTTCTGGCTATCCGAAAACTTTGAAGTCTGAGGTTTTGATTTTAAACAGGTGGAGATTACAATAGGCTTTGGGTAGTGATTAGTTTTAGGAGGAAAAAAAACTTTCATTTTTTTTCGGTGTCCCTTTCTATACTTTAACACTAAAATATTAAATTCTAAGTTTAACCTTAATTTTTAAATCCTAAACTGTTGAGTGGATCGAAAGATCAATATGAACCAAGAGGGGGTGAATTGAAAATTTAAAGTTTGTGTGGTGGAAATTTGCAAATTAAAAGATTGACAAGAGATTTTAGAGTGGTTCAAGTTCCAAACGAACTCTACATCCACTTCCTTAGCTTCACTAAGGATTTGCAACAATTCCACTAGTTGCTCTTCCCCTTTTCTAGGCTAAGGAGGCAACCCTTACAATTTCGGTTAAATTTTCTACCCAAAATTTAACTCAATCCTCACAACAAGGTAACAAAGAAATTGATGGCTAATAGAGTATCTCTCAATACAAATTGTAGCCCAATTACAAGCACTCAACCCAATTGAACAAGATAAGAATGAAAATTACAATTGGGGTTTCTAGACAATATGGGATTTTTGCACAATTGCTTGGATTTGATGAATAGATGTTTTCTTGAAGATCAATAGTTGTTGATGTAGCTTTTGGATGTCTCTTTTATACCTTCTCATTGATTTCTAGCCGTTTGGGTGGTTGGGAACATAAATGGAGCCGTTGGAACCCTCTCTTACCACCATAAATGCACTTCTGCAACTATGCGTATCGGTACGCGGGGAGGAGTATCGATACCTGTCTCAGAAAAGAAAGAGTCGTTGTGTGCAATAAATAAGGGGTATCGATACGCGCGTAAGCGAATCGGTACAGGGTATCGATACGCGCGTAAGCGTATCAGTACGGGGTATCGATACGCGCGTAAGCGTATCGGTACGGGATATCGAAACGGTAAAGGTCGTATCGATACCTTTTTCTCAACTAAACTCACTGTCGATTTCCGTATCGGTACGAGGGTTAGGCGTATCGATACGGGTCAACGACCATTTAAAATTTTGTTACCAACCAACTGACACCAACGATCAAAATATTTAAACCGACTTGCATTTAAAAATTTATTAAGGCCGTATCGATACGAGGGTTTGTCGTATCGGTACGCCACTCAAACTCTTTAGGCTTTTACACAGGGGCGTATCTATACGAGGGTTTACCGTATCGATACGTGTTCCTCCAGTAGCCAACTTTGGCAAAAAGGTATCGATACGCTTGGGAGTGTATCGATACACCTGAACGTTTTTCAATAGTTTGGCCTTAGAACACTTAGAAAATATTTTGAGTTTGAGTTTTTCAAATCAGTTTTAAAGAGTTGGTGATTTAAAACTTATTAAGGGACTTACAAAAACAATTTTAAGTTTTTCAAATTGATCCTTAAAGATCTAATTATATCAAAACCAAACATAGGTTTTACAATCTCCCCCTTTTTGATATAACAAAACTAAAACTTAAAATTTTTGATATTTTGAAAAACTTTACAAAGTTAACTCCCCCTTAATATAAGCTTGGTAACCTTTGAGTTAAAATCAAAATATTTGAAGTGTTGAGCTAGTTTCTCTCCCCCTTTTTGTTAGATCAAAAATATTGAGACAATTAAGTGCATAAACATAGGCAAAGGTATAAATAAGCAACATTAATATTATTCATCATAGCATCAATCCTTAAAATCCAAACAAAAGCAGAAAATCAAAGCATAGGTTTAATAATAAACTTAGTCCTAAGAACATAAAGCAAAGGTGCATAAAATAGAAAATCCTAAATGATATGCATGAGATGCAAGAAGAAACGTCTAGGCATCGTCTTCGTCGTCTTCATCATCTTCATCATCAACTCCCATTGGCTCATTATCCCGCATGCTATTGCGCCACTCATCATGGAAAGCGGAGATGGAAATATTCAAAGAATGGTGACCGCTTTCAAGGGATGTGAGGCGATTCTCCATACACGTCATCCTTGTATCAAAAGTAGTTTCAAAGGAAGTAAGACGAGTGTTCATATCCGTGCGCAACCCGGCAAATTGCTCATTGAGGTAAGTCATGAGAGCATTCATGGAGGGTTGTGGGACTTGAGGAGCTTGAGGAGCTTGAGGAGCTTGAGGCTCTTCAAATACGGCGGTGGCCTCGGGTGGTAGCTCGGCAAGACGTACCCATTCACCATTAAAATAGTGGAACTTTGCCCGTGCAAGAGATCGCTCATCAATAGGATCGGTGAGGGGAGTTGGGTAGTCAAAAGAGCAATCAATATCCTTTTTAATAAAGAAATAACTCAAAGTCGTACCATATGTAAAGGAGGTGACGAGATTTGTGTGACGATTTTGCACAAGGTAGACGATCTCCGCGAACATGAGTCAAGCAAGATTTGGGCGCTTTCGCTCACGGAAGCAACGGATCCAAAAATCATCCACTTGACGGATGGTGGAATATTTTCCTCCGGAGGGACGAAACCACCAAGACACCATCAAATGTAAGATCTGGTCTTGAGCATTTAGGGCGGTGACGGATCCACTAAGAACGTGCCCCAAAGCATGCTCATCATCAATGCCTTCATCCTCTAATTTAAAAACTTCACAAATGGATTTGACATCAAGGATGATTTTCTTCCCCATGAGATAAGAGCTAATGGCAACAACTTCCCCATTACGAGTAATACATTTGGCATTAGTGTAGAAAATCAAAACCAAAAGGCGATAATAAAAACCGGGATTAGATATAAAATCCATGAAGTTCCAACGACGAAACAAAGGAAGATATTTAAACTTAAAACGCTCGGAGTCGAGAAAAGAACGGATATTACCCTTTCCGCACGAATCTTATCATTCTCAAATTGACGAAAATAAGCTAGACCCGTGGGACCTTCAAAGGATTGCTCATAGATGGAAGCATAGTTCGGACGTGCAATCGCTCCAAGGGTGGATGATTCACCGGTTTGAGAAACCCTTGTACGCTTCCTCGATGGTTCCTTTGGTGCCATGATCTAAAAGAGAAATTAAGCAAAATGATTTCTTCAATTTTGAGTAAAAACCAAGGTAAAAAAATTTTAAGAAAATTTTTGAAGAACAAAAGTTTAAAAAAAAAGATGAAACAAAACAACAAAACAAAACAAAAAAAAATTGAAAAAGAAAAAGAAAGAAAGGATTACCTTGATAGAAACTTGAGAGATTAAAGAAAATTCTAGCACAATTGTGATGAGAGAGAGCTCAAAGCTTTGCTTGATTGAAAAACTCTTTTAGATTTGAGTTGAGGTGTGAAAAATATGAAGGAGGAAGAGCCTTTTTATAGGCAAAAACGGCTAGGGTTTTTAGGTTTTGAAGAGTTTTAATTTTGGTAAAAGTTGAACACATTAAAAGCCAAATTTAAAACTGTCTGCGCAATCGAGTATCGATACGCCTGATGGGTGTATCAATACGGGGGTAGAATCGTCATTTCTGCAAAAATGCCCGTTGGAGAGTCGTATCGAAATGGATGAGGTCCGTATCGAAATGACCCGTATCGATACGAGTTTAATCGTATCGATACCCGTGTAAGCGAAATAAATTCTGGGAAACTGAATGAAGAACACGTATCGATACGCGTAGATCCGTATCGATACCGTATGCCCAGAAATGCATATTTGGTTCTAAGAACAACCATAGGCTCGAATTTAACATCTCCTAAAAGTATGCAAATGATGAATGGACAGTTCTAAGCATATTTTAATAGAAGCATACTCCCCCTAACTATAGGCATGGATGAAATTAGGAGTCTAAACACATAAACATGGCATTTCACAAGATCAAACAAATTTAAGCACAAAAGAGGTCCTAAAAGGTCAAGATAGGCTAGTTAGACCTAACTCTCTCCTAAGGGACCAAAAACGCTCTTTGTCTAAAGGTTTTGTAAATATGTCCGCTAATTGATTTAAGGTGTCTACATACTCTATAATCACATCTTCTTTAAGGACATGATCTCTAATGAAATGATGCCTTATTTCTATGTGTTTGGTTCTAGAGTGTTGGATGGGATTTTTTGTTAAACATATTGCACTAGTGTTATCACATTTTAGGGGTATGGTTTCAACTTTAATTCCATAATCTAAGAGTTGTTGCTTCATCCAAAGGACTTGAGCACAAAAACTCCCTAAGGATATGTACTCGGCTTCGGTGGTAGATAAGGCTACACTATTTTGTTTCTTAGAGAACCAAGATATGAGCATACTACCTAGGAATTGACAAGTTCCCGAAGTACTTTTCCTATCGATTTTGCAAGCCCCATAATCCGCATCCGAATAAGCATGAAGGTTGAAGGTAGAGTCTCTAGGGTACCAAAGACCTAAACAATGAGTATCTCTAAGGTACCTAAAGATTCTCTTAACGGCTATAAGGTGAGACTCTCTAGGACTAGCTTGAAACCTAGCACACAAGCAAACACTAAACAAGATATTCGGTCTACTTGCGGTAAGGTAAAGCAATGATCCAATCATAGAACGATAAAGCTTAGAGTCAACACACTTACCTCCTTCATCTTTGTCAAGCTTTGTAGATGAGCTCATAGGTGTGGCTTGAGGCTTTGCATTCTCCAAGCCAAACTTCTTGAGCATATCCTTTATGTATTTTGCTTGATTGATGAAGGTGTCATCCTTCTTTTGCTTGATTTGGAGTCCCAAAAAGAATGAGAGCTCCCACATCATGCTCATCTCAAATTCACCTTGCATTAACTTAGCAAACTCTTGACAATGACATTCATTAGTAGAACCAAAAATAATATCATCAACATAAATTTGAACTACTAAGATGTCATTTTTATACATTTTTATAAAAAGTGTAGTGTCCACCTTACCTTTTTCAAATCCTTTTTCAATTAAAAAGTTTGAAAGTCTTTCATACCAAGCTCTAGGAGCTTGTTTTAAACCATAAAGAGCTTTAGTAAGTTTGAAAACATGATTTGGAAATTTTGAGTCTTCAAAACCCGGTGGTTGTTCCACATACACTTCTTCATTTATAAAACCATTTAAAAATGCGCTTTTAACATCCATTCTAGCTACGGGTGCATAGGTTTCATCAAAATCTATTCCCTCTTCTTGAGTGTAACCTTGTGCTACTAGTCTAGCTTTATTTCTTACAATGTTACCACTCTCATCTAGCTTGTTCCTGAAGACTCATTTAGTTCCTATTGTAGATTGATTACTAGGCCTATCAACTAATGTCCAAACGTTACTTCTCTCAAATTGATTTAACTCTTCTTGCATAGCCATAATCCAAAAGTCATCTTTCAATGCTTCTTTAATATTCTTAGGCTCTATGCATGAGATAAATGCAACATGATTCATTAATCTAAGAGAAGATCGAGTGGTTACCCCCTTGGATGGATCACTCAAGATTTCACCATCTTTGACATAGTTCAACTCCCTTGGGTAGCTCACTTATTTTTTCTCAAGAGCCAAGTCCTTCAAGGCTTCAAGAGGTGGATCTTGTGTGTCCTCTTCTTTTGTTGGAATCTCATCCTCCTTTGAAGTTTGTCCTCCATCAAAGGCATTTATGATTCCTACATCATCATCATCACAAGAATCCTTCCTAGGAAGGAGGTTATCATCGAATACAACATGAATAGATTCTTCTACTACTAAAGTTCTTTTGTTAAATACTCGATAGGCTTTAGAGGTTAAAGACTAACCTATGAAAATAGCTTCATCACTTTTTGCATCAAATTTACCTAAGTTGTCTTTTCCATTATTTAAAACAAAACACTTGCAACCAAAAGGGTGAAAATAGCTAATGTTAGGCTTTTTAGATTTTAAAATCTCATAAGGTGTTTTCTTTAAAATTGGCCTAACCATTACTCGATTTACAATATAGCAAGCGGTGTTTGTGGCTTCCGCCCAAAAATATTTAGGTAAATTGTTTTCACAAAGCATAGTTCTATCCATTTCTTGCAAAGTTCTATTTTTCCTCTCAACTACCCCATTTTGTTGAGGAGTTCGAGAAGCCGAAAAATTATGGCTAATACTATTTTCATTTAAAAAATCTTCAAACCCCAAATTTTGAAACTCGGTTCCATGATCACTTCTAATATGTGAAATTTTAAGTTCAAGATAATTTTGGGTTAGTTTTGAAAATGTGATGAATTTTTCCAAAGCCTCATCTTTAGTACTTAAAAATAGAACCCAAGTAAATCTAGAAAAATCATCAACAAGTACAAAAGCATAAGACTTACCACCCAAGCTCATAGTCCTAATTGGCCCAAATAAATCCATATGGATAAGTTGTAAACATCTACTAGTAGAAACATCATTAATGGATTTAAAGGAAGACCTATGTTGTTTACCCTTTGAGCATGCATCACAAATTTTATCATTTGAAAATTTTATCTTGGGTAAACCTCTAACTAGATTAAGGGAGACTAGTTTTTCTAAAACACTTATGCTAGCATGTCCTAGTTTCCTATGCCACAACCATGCATCATTTTCATTTTGTGCAACTAAGCATGCATGAGATGTATGAATGTCATCTAGATGCACCATGTATATGTTCCCTATGCGATGACCTATGAGCATAATATTGTTAGATTTAATGTCTACAATTTTGCATCCATTTTTATCAAATAAAATATTAAATCCTTTATCACACAATTGACTTATGCTCAATAAATTGTGTTTAAGACCATCGACATATAAGACATTTTCAATGAGAATAGTAAAGTGATTACCTATGGAGCCAATACCTTTAATATGGCCTTTGGAGTTGTCACCAAATGTCACTACTCCTCCACTTTTTGGCTTTAGATCCATGAATCTACTCTTGTCTCCGGTCATATGCCTTGAGCATCCACTATCAAGGTACTATGAGTTTTGACTTTGTCTTTGGCCTTGTAGCAATGCTCCCCCTACAAACAAAGATATTAAGCTTTTGTTTTTGGTACCCAAATCATTTTGGGTCCATGAGTGTTAGCTCCCAAAACCTTGGTTCCCTTAGGAATCCAAGATGACATAGCAATAACATTGTTAGATTTTACAAGTTCCTTAGGAACACATACACTTCTAATTCTTTTAGCTCTACTATGTCTAGGATAGCTACCTTGTTTGTAGTAGTTAGTCTTTTTCTTAGGTTGGTGTGTTCTTGAGGATTTACCTATTTCATGCTTGACACTACCAACATTTTTCAAAGACTTTTTGAGCTCATTTAGCTCATCCAACACCTTTTGGTGTTCACTATTACATTGAGACAAAAGGTTATTAAGGTCAACATTTTCATCTTGAAAGAATTTTAGTTCATCTTTTAACCCTAATATCTTTTTCTCAAATTTTGAATTAGCTTGAGTGAGTGAGTCATTTTTCTCATTTAGTTCCAAAATAATCTTTTTGTTCCTAATGACCGACTCTTTATATTTCTCAACTAATTCATCATAGACCTCTTGTAACTCATCATATGCATCATTCAATTCTTCATATGTAAACCTCTTGTAACTCATCATATGCATCATTCAATTCTTCATATGTAAAATCTAAAGTAGATGAGTTAGATGTTACCATGGAGGAATCTTCCTCAAGTGACATGAGGCAAAGGTTAGCCACTTCTTGTTCGTCATCCTCCGATGACTCATCATCACTCCAAGTAGCAAGCTTGGCTTTGAGCTTCTTCTTCTTCTTCTCAAAGCCCTTCTTCTTGAGTTGAGGGCACTCCGAACGTATGTGGCCGGGTTGTTTGCACTCAAAGCAAATGATAGGATCCCTTCCTTCTTCTTTGTTCTTGCTTTTGAAGTCCATCTTTCTTTGGATTTTTCTTCCCCTGTTGGACCTCATAAAATGTGAGAATCGTTTGGCTATCATAGCCAATTCTTCTAGTTCATCCTCCTCACTAGAAGAGCTCTCTTCATGTTGTGAAGCTTTAGCTTTGAGAGCTATTCCCATCTTCTTCTTCTTCTTCTCAACCTCAAGCTTCTCTACTCTTTTCTCTTCTTTCTTCTTCTCTTCTTCTCTTCCTTGTTTCATGATCTCATGAGTAAGGAGAGAACCCACAAGCTCATCAAGCTTTAAAGTCTTTAAATTCTTAGCTTCAATGATGGCGGTTCTCTTCCCATCCCAAGATTCGGGAAGTGAATAGAGTAACTTCCGGACAAGCTTGTCTTCCGGTATGATTTCTCCAAAACCCTTGAGCCCATTGACAATAGTGGAGAAACGATCAAACATCTTAGATACCGTCTCATCGGGCTCCATCTTGAAATTCTCATAACTAAGATTGAAAATTCCAATCTTAGTTTCTTTAACATCGTTGGTGCCCTCGTAGGTAGTCTCAAGAGTGTCCCACACTTCTTTGGCACTCTCGATGGATGAGACCTTAGAATAGATGTCCGGACCAAAAGAGCAAAATAGCATGTGGAGAGCTTTGTCATTGACTTGAATCTTTTTTCCTTTCTTCTTCACTCATCTCCATCTTTTTCTTTAAAACCATCTTGCCTTCACCATCTTGCTTCAATGGAATATAAGGGCCATCTTCAATGACATCCCACACTAGGTAGTCATTTGACTTGATGAAGAGACGCATTCTATTCTTCCAAAAAGAATAGTTATCACCATTAAAGAATGGAGGCTTTGTAGTAGATTGAGACTCGTACATGCCCGAACCGGGGGTTGAAGCCATCTCTTGATATATGATGACCACACTCTTCCAAGGAACTCCTCTTGTGGTTGTTAATCCTCAAAGAGGTAGGCTCTGATACCAATTGTTGAGTGGATCGAAAGATCGATATGAACCAAGAGGGGGGTGAATTGGAAATTTAAAGTTTGTGTGGTGGAAATTTGCAAATTAAAAGATTGACAAGAGATTTTAGAGTGGTTCAAGTTCCAAATGAACTCTACATCCACTACCTTAGCTTCACTAAAGATTTGCAACAATTCCACTAATTGCTCTTCCCCTTTTCTAGGCTAAGGAGGCAACTCTTACAATTTCGGTTAAATTTTCTACACAAAATTTAACCCAAT
Source organism: Hibiscus tridactylites (assembly GCA_958450335.1). Taxonomy (NCBI): domain Eukaryota; kingdom Viridiplantae; phylum Streptophyta; class Magnoliopsida; order Malvales; family Malvaceae; genus Hibiscus; species Hibiscus tridactylites. The sequence goes on from OY288287.1 coordinate 11,296,456, forward strand.
CCTCACAACAAGGTAACAAAGAAATTGATGGCTAATAGAGTATCTCTCAATACAAATTGTAGCCCAATTACAAGCACTCAACCCAATTGAACAAGATAAGAATGAAAATTACAATTGGGGTTTTTAGACAATATGGGATTTTTGCACAATTGCTTGGATTTGATGAATAGATATTTTCTTGAAGATCAATAGTTGTTGTTGTAGCTTTTGGATGTCTCTTTTATACCTTCTCATTGATTTCTAGCCGTTTGGGTGGTTGGGAACATAAATGGAGCCGTTGGAACCCTCTCTTACCACCATAAATGCACTTTTGCAGCTATGCGTATCGGTACGCGGGGAGGAGTATCGATACCTGTCTCAAAAAAAGAAAGAGTCGTTGTGTGCAATAAATAAGGGGTATCGATACGCGCGTAAGCGTATCGGTACGGGGTATCGAAACGGTAAAGGTCGTATCGGTACCTTTTTCTCAACTAAACTCACTGTCGATTTCCGTATCGGTACGAGGGTTAGGCGTATCGATACGGGTCAACGACCATTTAAAATTTTGTTACCAACCAACTGACACCAACGGTCAAAATATTTAAACCGACTTGCATTTAAAAATTTATTAAGGCCGTATCGATACGAGGGTTTGCCGTATCGGTACGCCATTCAAACTCTTTAGGCTTTTACACAGGGGCGTATCGATACGAGGGTTTACCGTATCGATACGTGTTCCTCCAGTAGCCAACTTTGGAAAAAAAAGGTATCGATACGCTTGGGAGTGTATCGATACACCTAAACGTTTTTCAATAGTTTGGCCTTGGAACACTTAGAAAATATTTTGAGTTTGAGTTTTTCAAATCAGTTTTAAAGAGTTGGTGATTTAAAACTTATTAAGGGACTTACAAAAATAATTTTAAGTTTTTCAAATTGATCCTTAAAGATCTAATTATATCAAAATCAAACATAGGTTTTACATAAACTATAAACTCTAAAAATATACTATGTACATAATTCACTGAACCTTAATCTTAAACTTAATTTTTTAGTATGAGAATAAATAAAGACACCGAAAAAGGATCGCGGATTTCTATTCTAGTTTTGGATAAAAATTTTGATGTGTTCTTAAAATTTTGAGTAAACAACATGAATGATGATGACTTTGTTGAACATTTTTAATCTTTAAAAAAGTTTTTATTTATTTTTTTTAATATTTTTACAGTTTTTTAAATCTTTTATATTTTTATAATTCTCCAAAATCTTTTAAATTTTTTTTCAATTATATTAATTTTATATTTTTAATTATCTAATAATAAAATATAAAAAAAACAAAAACATATCATGTCATGTCAGTTAAAATCAATCAGGTCAATTAACACATGTGTAAAAGTTGTAGAGTCAATTTCGGATTTTTCTAGCATGCGGCAGCCTAATATGCGGCTAATATACGGCGTTACCGGAAACATGATTGTGTATATAATGTAACCGGTAAAGCGGTACCGGATATGTGGATATGAAATGATCTTTCCGGTAAAAACCACTAAAAAAATGATAAAATAATGGTAACCGGCAAATTTAAGTAAAAGGTCAGACATAATAAAACCGGTAGCGTCTAATTTGTTATAAGGTATATAATGTATTCGGTAACGCGGTACCGGATATGTTGATTTCGAAAGTATCCATACTTTTGAAAAGTTTATCGATACTTTTTATCAATGGTACCGGATATGTTGATTTCGAAAGTATCCATACTTTTGAAAAGTTTATCGATACTTTTTATCAATATATGTTGTACTAGGGGTAGCCAATAAGAATCGATACCTTATACAATATTATCGATAATTTAAGAAAAACATTGGAACTGGTTCAATTGTGGGTCGATAGTATGGATACTTAAATGAAACATATGGATACTTATATTAAATGTTTGGATACTTCTATGAGAGGTAGAGATACTTTCGAAAAAGTATGGAAACTTTATAAAAATTATGGAAACTTCTATTAAATCGTTTATATGAATTAGAATCAAGAAAATACTAGTGCATCAGATAGAAAGGAAAAGATTACAAAATGAAAAGATTACAAAACGATATGGCAACGGAAATAAAAAGAAATTGAGAAGAAACAAAAGATTGATCTTCTAATATTTATGTGCAATGCAAAGACCAAGCCGGATTGTTTCCAATATCATGTAATAGAGTTTTATGATATTGGAAACAATCTGGCATGGTATTTGAACTGCACATAAATATTAGACCATCAATCTTTTCTTTATTCTGAATTCATTGTCCCTTCAAGCCTCCTCCCTTCAAGTCCCCCTGCCACCCATGGAACTTGTTCCAGCACCAGCTTGCTGTCCAACCATCTCTGCATATGGTCGCATCTCAAACTTGACCTTTTGGTTGCCTAATGAACAAATTTTTTTTGCATAAGTATGACCAGAAGAGTATCTTGTTATTAATAATAGAAGAAAATGATAGAGAAAACCTTGGAGATGGCGGTTGAAGATGTGTATGTCTTCTTTTTCAGCCATGTAACCATATAGTTGGCGCTGGCTGGATGGAGGGGATGGAGCATGACGTTGCCAAGCATCTAACCCGAAACCTTGGGCAGCAAACTGGTTATGCAGACGCTGAGCATCTAGATAACCTCTTGCCGTGCTCTCAAAAATCAAAAGGCTCATCCCACGATGGCCTTCTGGACCATATGAATGGCGAGCCTTGGCAACAGCACCATAGGAACTGAAAGCGTTGAGAAGGTCTTGGTTTCCCATGCCAATCCACTGAAGCAAAAAATTAAAGAAATAAGAAGTTAAGTATTATAATAGTAATGAAAACATAATTCAGAAGTTATATAACTACCTTCCCATCTCCATCTGTATGATGTTGTGTGTTCCTAATCATCACCATGGGTGGCCAGAGTATTTGGTGATGAGCTTCCTGGTGGCTTGAAGGCGGGGGGGGGGGGGAGACAATAGCAGCATCATTACTCAGACCACGCCATTGGCCTGAAGCGTGACGTTGAGGTTGAGGTTGAGGAGTGGCCGAAGTACCCCTTCTTCGTAATTCCTCGTCCAACGTCTGAGCAAGGAGGCGATGGATTTTCAGCTTATCTCTTTTTTTGGTTTTTGCATGGGTGAGTAGGGACTAAAGGCCAGAAAACGACTTAGAGGCACCAGGACCTCCGTGGCATGCTGGACACCACCATGGAGTAGTAGGGTCGTTGATAGAGTTCATTCGATCGAAGGCCTCGAAGAAACTCCTGAAGAATTTGCTAGATTTCAATGCCTCGTGGCTTAGTTGTTCGTCATTATCAGAATCAGAATCAATATAGAAATCATAATCACTGTTTGATGATGTGTCGAATTCAATCTTCCTCTTTGCGAAAGACTGAGGATTTTTACCCGAACTTCTGCTTGAACTCATTTTATAATAGAAGATTGTGAAAGAGAACTGATTATAAAAGCAAAGGAAAGGGTTGAGTAGATAAAATTGAAGATGTTGTGAAGAGCAAAATAGAGGAGTTGTTAATTTATAGGCAATTTCCGTTTGGGAGGGAAAGTGATAATGCATGAGACTGAAAAGGCAGAGATTCGTTCGTTCTCCTCGTTTCCCGGGTTATAGAAATAAATGAGGAGAAGGTACATGAACAGAAACGGTGCATGTGATACATTGGAAAGACGCGAAACTGAAAAGGTAGAATCAGATTCGTTCTTCTCCTCGTTTTCCGGGGTTATAGAAGTAAATGTGGAGAAGTAGGAGCAGTAAACGGTGCATGCGTGATACAGGGAGGTAGAAGTGAAAAGACACGATACTGAAAAGGAAGAATCAGATTCGTTGTGGGGATTAAGGGTTTCAGCTTTATACAGGAGGAGCAGTAAACGGTGCATGTGATACAAGTGAAATGACATAACACTGGAATGCAAAGTTGTAGAAGTGTATAATGAAAACGGTAATAATAAACCGGATACATTGATGTAATGAATAAAGAATACAGTAAAAATATACCGGGAACATGAATGTTTTTGCAAACTTATCGATAATTCCATTAAAACATGGAGAAAAGTTTCGAAAATCTTGTTCCCATTAAGCTATGGGAAGCCTTTAGTTTTTGTTAATTATCGATATTTGTGTAAAAGCATCGATATTTTCGAAGGATATTCATACCGGAACATTGATTTTCTTTCAAAAGTATCGGGGTTTTTTATTAATAGTGTGTAAATTGTATCGAAACTTTGGTTCCAGTATGCAATGGGGATCCATATGTGAATTACAAGTATCGATAATTGTTTGCAAATAGGAGTAAAGTCTCGAAATTTTCGACCCTATTTGCTAACGTAGCATGTAATCTTAGAACATGATCGATACTTTTACTGAAAGGGTGAAAACGTATCGAAACTTTTTCTTCCAGTAAGCTATGGGAATCCTTTGTTTCTTAAAGTATTGGTATTTGTATCGTAACGTTAAGAAACTATCGATAGTTTCGAGCAGATTCGCTAATGTATGATGGAATTTAACAACAGTATCGAAACATTTTCAGAAAGGGGGAATAATGTATCGAAATTTTATTTGGAGCCAGTGGACAAGTAAGGGATAAAGGATGAAATAAGACGTCATATAACATAATTGGAAGATAATTTCAGAAGTTTATTGTTAATCTGAATCATCGTAGTCAGTGGACACGTCTGAACTTAGGTTTAGTTCTTCGATCAGCTGTTGTTTTCTTTGTCTACGCCTGTACATAAAAAGTTGCAGCTCATCCGCAGCCGCATCAACATCCGGTGAAGACGGTGCGCGTTCAGTGTTTGGATCAGGTTGTACGGGTGCAGACGAACTACCTTCGCCGGCGTTGACGTCGTCAAACTTAACATGTAAATCGACGTTTGTAGCTCCGACGGAATTGAGGTGGTCATACATGTTACGAACGTCTGTTTCGTTCGTAAGCTTCATAACGTAGTGTGTTTTGTTTGCTGACGGTGTTGGGATTCGACATTCCATGGAAGAAATTTGTTTGTGGCCGTGTTTACTAACCTCGATTGTTGTCAACTGTATTAAATCTTTCAGTGACATTTTGGTGGTGATTGTTGACTGAAAAAAAAGTATCGAGAAAATAAAATGTTGCCTGAAATTTTGCCATAAGGTGAGCAAAGATTAGGCTCGGTGTTTAGAGAGAATTTGGAATGAGTAAGTGATGGTGGAATTCGTGGGTATTTATAGGAAAGCAAAACACCACATAAGTAAATTTAACTGGAATGAAAACTTTAATTCGCATTTCATTTAACAATACTTTCTTTTTACAATAGTATAGAAACATATTTAGTATGTTGGAATAATGTTGCCTGAAAGTATCGATAATTTTTATCGTCCTGTACAGAAAGAATCGATATTTTCGAGCAGATTCGGTAACGTATCAGGGAATTTAACAACCGTATCGAAACATTTTCAGAAAGGGGAAAATTGTATCGAAACTTTATTTACAGTAACCTATGAGAATTCATTGTTTCTGAAAGTTTCGATAAATTTTATCGGGAAGGAAAGAAAGATTCGATATTTTCGCGCAGATTTGGTAATGTATCATGGAATTGTACAACAGGATCGAAAATTTTTCAGTAGAGGGAAAAAATGTATCGATAATAAAATAGAATTTATTGCACGTTAACTTTGTAGGAAGGAAGAAATAATTTGCTCTAAATGCTTTCAACCACCATCAACCACCACCACCTACCGAATTTAGTACTTGAAAATGAAAGCAACACAACAGAAGTCCTGTGCAGGAAAAGTTTGGACCACTTCAACCGATCGTGTTTAAGAAAATGGAAGATATTCCATCCAACGATGTTAATGGTAGCGGGAATTTGCAAGATGAGAAGTTGACCGTTGATGATTCGGAACGGTTGGTAGGTCAGCTATTTTCTTCACGTGAGGAAGCTTGGAATTTTTACAAGGAATACGCAATGAAACAAGGTTTTAGTGCACGTCGAGGAACATCACGGCTGGATGGCGAAGGGAATGTGAAGACACAAGAATTTTGTTGTTCAAAAGAAGGGTTTAGGTGTTCGAAAGTCGAAAATGTTAATCGTCGACGTGCACATACGCCAGTCACACGAACAGGATGCAAGGCCAAAATCGTTGTCACAGCAACAAAAACAAAAGATCAGTGGGTTCTAAGTAAGTCTTTCCAGGAACATAATCATGCATTGTGCACACCTCTTATGACACCATTTATGCGTTCAAATAGAGGTGTGACTGAGGCTGATGTGGCTGAGGCAACAGCGTTGAAAGAAGTTGGTGTTGGGACATCAAAGGTAATGAAATATTTCATGAATCAGGCAGGGGGATTTCGTAATGTTGGATTTACTAGTAAAGACCTGTACAATGCACTTGATAGAGGTAAAGCAAAGGAGCTTGTCAACGGGGATGTGAATGCACTCCTTGATTACTTTGAGTACAAGAAAGATGATGATCCAGGGTTTTTTATGACATACTCCACAGATGAATCAGGGGCATTGCAGCATCTTATTTGGTCTGATTCAACATCGAGATCAGATTACACTTGCTTCGGTGATGTTATTGCCTTCGACACAACTTACAAAGGTAATTACTATGCACGACCAATTTTGCCTATTGTCGGTGTCAATCATCACCATAGCACAATAGTTTTTGCTACTGCGATCATAGCTGACGAAACGACTCAATCGTTCGAGTGGGTGCTGCGAAATTTTCTACAAGCCATGCTGAATAAAGCGCCTCTTTCAGTTGTGACAGACGGGGATAGGGCAATGCAGAGGGCTATCAAATGTGTTTTCCCTTATGCTAAGCACAGATTATGTTCCTGGCATCTATCTCGCAATGTACAAGCTAACATTGGTGACAGCAAATTTAGCACAGCATTTAATAGATGTATGAGTTCGTGGTGGACAACCAGCGAATTTGATAGAGAATGGTCTAGGGTGATTTCCGAATTCAACGTCGAAAACCATCCATGGGTGATAGAGAAGGGAAATACTCGGAACTTATGGGCTCAAGCATATCAAATGGGTCATTTCTTTGCCAATTTGCGATCCACACAAAGAAGCGAGTCTTTGAATGCTGCACTCGGACGTGCCCTGATACAGAAGAAGACATATGTAGACGTAGTTCGTACAATTGAACAAACTATTGGAAAAATTCGTATCAACGAGTTGGAAGCAGATAACAAAAGTTCGCAGACAACGCCCTACCAGATCACCAAACTCACAGACCTAGAAAGCCATGCTGGTCAAATTTATACGCGAGCATCATTTGGTTTCTTCCAAGAAGAACTTCAAGAGGAGACTTTGTACCGGATTGACGAAAAAATTCAGTCCTTATCAGATGACTCTCTACATTTTGTTCTGTCAAAGTACAAGGAAAAGAACATTAGATTTGACGTATCTTTTGATGTTGTCTCGGAAACCGTCACATGCTCGTGTAGGAAGTTTGAGACTGTAGGAATTCCATGTTGCCATCAACTGCATGTTCTGAAGCACTTGGATTACACATGTATTCCAAAGTCGTTGATTCTAACTCGATGGACGAAGGAGGCGAAGGCTGCTGCACCAAGTTTCCTTGACTTCAATGTAGCACCTGAAGTTATGCAAATGGCACGGTTCGCGGCCCTACGTGCAACGTCAAGTCGTTTGTGCTACATTGCATCAAAGACAGATGCATCTTTCATAACCGCAAGAGATGAGATGAAAAGACTAACTGCCGAATTTGAACAGTCGTTCGGTTTGAAAGATTCAAGTAAACGAAGAAATGTTGATAATGGAGTTCGCGTTGGCGACCCTAAACGAAGACAAGGAAAGAGAAAAGTTGTCGAAAAGAAGATCGTCCAGAAGAAAAATAGGAGTTGCTCTTTCTGCAATAATGAGGGACATAACAGAGTAACGTGTCCTAAATTAAAGCTGGGTCTGGATTCTTTTACACAACCTACCTCGACTGACTTTTTTGCTAACGATGCGGAATGGTCCTACGGCCCCGCAGATGAGGATTATAATGTAAGTTACTATATCTATTCTACAACATATTGTCTGCAAGTGTTTGTTTATGGTTAATTTTAATATCAATCACTTCTTTATGTCTCAGGGCAACGAGGACATTTGGAATACAGCAAGTTCCCATCAACAGACATGGTGAGTACATACAACATTATGATATAACATTCAAATGTGTAAAGAGTTATTTTTTACAAATTCGGGTACAGTACTCTGGTCATTCGCCAACTTTTCGAAAAATTCTCGGATGTTTCCGCCCTTTTCTGTGGATATATAAAAATAACCCAAATTAGCAGACTCTCCTGTCAACATCTTCAATATATAAATAAACCAATGGAATTAGTCACATATGTAAGTGTAATACCTAACGCATTGTCGTTGGAAGATGATTGGTTATAGGGAGGCGGACATATGTAGCTGTATTCCTATAAAGAAAAGATAAATTAACAAAATAATAGCATATTACGTTATTAATAAATTGAATGTAAAAAATATTACTCACTGGATTATGCCTCATTTTCTCGGAAGAATCATCCACCAACAGTGTATTCTCCTCTTTGAATTGAGGATACTCATTCCAAACTTGATGCAAGTCTTTGCAGAAGGTATATTCCTCTTCCTTTATGCACTTTGATTGATCCTGTTAATAGTAACTTGTAAAGCACCAATATGTAAGAATCATAACAAATTCAATTACCAATATGTAAGAAGCATCTTACCCAGATGAAAAAATATCGTTCATTTTGTACGGGTATTTTGTTAAGAGCAAGGTCAATGTTATGCCTGCAATCGTGAACAATTACCACGATAAACTTCAAATTATTTAAGAGGTCAACGTTAAATGTTAACAATTTGGATCATAACGGTGCTTACCTCAACTTCGATGACCATATTCCAACAACAAAATTCTCTAAACAAAATTGCATAAATTCTTCTACACCTGGCCTCAGTTTAACATCTACAACATGAAAGGAAATTAAACATAATTGTTTTCTTTATAGCCGTAAGCAGATTTACAGAAATTTAATTACCTCTGGGAGTTTGTTTTGTATAATATGCAAGGACTCCGTTGACATCAAAAATGACAAGTTTTTTGTTCTGTGTTACAGAAATAATATATCTGTTAGGGTCTTCACTGTCATCCTCATCTGAACTGCGTACCTCTTCATCATTCTCCTCTTCAGGCACCGTATTATCCTCTTCACGCACCACTGGATTGTCCACTTCTGTTATAAGCATGTCAATAGTCAAATAACCGAATGTCAATTGTAAATTGAAAGGTTATTTTACCTATGGGTTTGTATTTGCTTTGAAGCCATTGATTACGGAAGTTGGAGAAGTCAGCACGAACTGAGGAAATATCTGCTCGCATTTGGTCGATTTGGTGATTAATCTCGCCAAAACGAGCATCCATTTGCTCGCGGAAATGAACCATGTAATCCATCACTGACTTCATGGTAATCACCCCTTCGATCTCATCTTCTTGCATTCGCTCGTGCTGTTCTGCTTCAACGTTCTCCACTTGGTCGTTGCCTTGTTCTGCTCCAATTAGACATTTGTTTATCCAACCGACGTTTTCAATAAAATCGTATCCCGCTTTTGTCAAGGTAATCATGTCGATCTTCCGGGATAGTCGAAGAGGGTAGTCAAGATTGAATTGCACTCCTTCCTTCCTCAATATATTGCAAATTATGCATCCATATGGTAGTGAAGTTGTAATGGAAGCACCCTTCTTCACTATATGTAGAATTGTCTCATATATCAGTTTTGCTATGTTTGGAGCGGTTCTTGATTCATATTTAGACAACCACCAGTAATCAGTATCTCGAATTTCTGAATATTTCCCACCGGACGGCCGAAGAAACCAACTGACAAGAAAGTGGAACAATCTGCCCTCCGCACCAAGGCGAGTGGGACTATTCCGCTCCACACGTTTCATTGTAGGATCTAAAACATGTTCATCAGAATCTCCTACATTCTTCACTCCTATACCAGCAGCAATAGATGACGCATCTATATATATGTCCTTACCCATGACATGAGTCATAAATCCTAATATTTTTCCCGAACTAGGATGCCGGTCTAATTTCGCATTACTGTAGAAAACTCTAACAAGATTGGGGTAATATTTTGGTTCTACACCAAGCAGTTCAAGCCAGCCCCAATCTGTAAATGTATCTTTAAACCCAAATTTGTTTTTCTCATCGAAGAAGAAGTCCAAGTCAATAACACGTTCTGGACGAATCTTCCTTGTTTTGAAATTGCTATCATATGTCAGTTTCTCATCGGTGCTTCTAAAGTTTTGCGATTCAAAAGACAAATTTTCTTCAGAAGAACTTCCACTTACTTGACTAGCAGACCTTGATTTCGAAGATGACTTTGTCTTCGAACCATAACCTCTCTTCCGTTTGAGTGCCCCTTTTTTGGGTTCCCCTTTTTTGGGTGCCATTACAACTGTTATATGCAGAAGCGGAACGGTTACTCCATAATCGTGCAAAACCCTAACCCTAAAGTACGCAAAATCAGTAACTTTTACAAACCTGTAAATATGATCGTCGTAATCGTCCGCGTCGGTGTTGATTTTACCCAGGTTGTACGGTGGTAATCGTCGTTGGAGTTGAAGAGATCTCTGCAATAGTATCGATAAAATTTCGAAATGGAGGATTGATTTAAGTTTAGTGGTGGTTTATATAGAAATCCCGCCTAAATTTTCTTCAAAAATATCGATAATTTAATAACGAAGGAAACAAAGTATCGATTTTGTCGGGGATTGTTATTCTAAGGATACATATATTTGGTATAAACGTATCGATATTTTTACTCATTGCGGCAGAAAAGTATCGACACTTTAATTCCAGTAAGCTAAGCAAGTCCGTATGTGTCAAAAAGTATCGATAGTTTAATACTGAAGGAAAAAAAGTATCGATTTTGTCGGGGATTGTTACTCTAAGGATACATACATTTCCTATAAAAGTATCGATATTTTTACTCATTGCGGCAGAAAAGTATCGACACTTTAATTCCAGTAAGCTATGGCAGTCCGTCTGTGTCAAAAGGTTTCGATAATTTAATAATGAAGGAAAAAAACTATCGATTTTAAAGGGGATTGTTAATCTAAGGATACATATATTTCGTATAAAACTTTCGATATTTTTACAAGAGTATCGACAATTGTTTCCTAAAGGAAAATAAGTATGATATTTTTACAAGAGTAAGCTAATATGTTAACATAATTTACAACAAACTAACTATGATATCATCATTTACATAGTGGGAAAAATTATGGTAACATAATTATCTTTTCATACGTCCCAGGCAAGCAGTTGTGAACTTCGCTCTCCTTCTATTACAATCGTGATTTATGAGATCGTTTAAAACTCTCGGACGATCAAAATCCCCAACAACCTACATTCAAATTAGGAGTCAATGTCAGTCCCAAATTTTTTTAAAAATGAAGTCCTTTTCCGACCACTTACCAAATCATCCGGTGACCTCCCTTCAGAAATAGCTTCCATCCACATGACCACATACATTCCGCAATCATGTCCGTTCGTTTGCACCTTCGTCTTACGGACCACGAATTTTAAATCCCTCGGTGGGACCTTAATCTTCCCAAATTGGGCACAAAACGCCTCGTCCTCACTAAATTTCTGTAAACATTCCAACTGCGTAAAAAAAATAAATACAATTAGATTACGAAGAATTTTTGCATTATAAATTACAAAATGTATCGACACATACTGTTTTCTTTGTTTGCTCCACTCTAGTCTTGTGCCGGGGAGATCTATGTAGACTATCAAGAAACGATGCTACACGATCAACCATATCCAACACCAAGAGACACCAATGAGTATTCGAATCGTTTATTGGCATGAAGATCTACAACAATTGTCACACAAGATATTAGAACATTTATTGTTATTATTTAAATACTTAACAACATGTACGCAAAAATATCTTACCATGTCACAATCGGTAATTTTATTATGGCCCATCAATGTTCTAGAATAGAAGTTTATAAGAAATGGCGCATTTTGACCGTCCATTATGAACGCGCTCTGCATTTTAAAAAACAATCTCCAGTAATTGACCAGCCATGACCAAATTGGACACGAAAATGTGTAAAAATGTAACTTACCACAAATTCGGATGGTAGATAGCAAATCTTCCGCTTCATGGTAGGATTCCTCATCGAATCGTAACCCAATAACCAGCCTTTCAAATTAATAATCGGACTTATTAGCCATTCCCCGGGTTTTAAGCAGCCAAGGTCGCCTACTGTGCCGTGTTCGAGCCCGTAATCTACGATAACATCTCTATAGAAGCAATTTTTTGTATTAATTTTTTCCCACATTTATTTAAATATCACTCGCAAAGCAATATGTATAACTTACGATGGTTCTAACAAGCCACTATTCCATACATAATCACACATCGCAGCCTCGACGTCATCAATTCCACTTGGTATTTTGACTTTTGTAACCTACGATATATCAATAGATATTAGCCGCAACACAATAATCAAAATGGATGTCATTTGTATTATTCATTTTACCTTTTTACTCTTCTGCTTCTTTGGTGCAGGACACCCTGAATCGAGCTCTACATGTATTGCATGACCCGGTGTCCTCGTATCTTCATGGTGGACCTCTCTTATATTTTCCTCCACCCTCTTACTCAATTCTTCTACATTTTCTTCATCATTTTGTATAAGTTCATCATATTTTGCCTCAACATAACTCCTCTTTTTGTTTATTTCAGGACTTAAATGTATCCCCTCATCAAATTTTTTGTTTATTTCAGGACTTAAATGTATCCCCTCATCCAATTTTTTCTTGAATTCAGGACTTGAATGTATCCCCTCATCCAATTTTTTGTTTATTTCAGGAATTAAATCTATCCCCTCCTCCAATTTTTTTTCCACCGTTTCAATCACCCCCTTTAACTCACTCCTCAATTCCACCACTTCTTTAACAACACCATTACACTTTTCCCCTACTTCCCCCTTTAAGCTCTCAATAGCTTGTTCGATGCTCTCAATAGCCTGTTCGATTCTGGATTGTCTTTGCAAACAATCAGAAACGAGTTTTTTAACCTCCGCCAACTCAACAATCAATATGTCAAATTTACTTCCCCCTTCATTCACTTTCACCTTATATTCTACCTTCTCCTCTTCCTCCTCTTCCTCCTCTTCCTCCTCGCCAACCTTCACAAATAAAGTACATTATTAGAGCATCTTTATTTTTTAAGTCCTTAGCAATCTATAAATACTGAAATTACCATTACCTTCTTTTTCGGTAATTCCAACTTTAACTTTGCCATTACTCGAACAACTTCTTCCTTGCCCCAGGCAGTGATGCGTGCCACTCCGGTTTTTCGGAATGTCGGCACAGAAGAAGAATCTGACCAAAAATCATACAATGCAACCTGCATTTTGTATAAACTTTATCATTTTCTATAATAACTACTTACAAAGTTTTCTAAACCAATACCAATATTCAACTCGTTTACCTCTAAGACAGCAATGCATCCTTTGAGGTATGAGGGGTTTTTGGACTTTTGAAAAGTCTTGATTGCATCAATTATTTTGTCATACACATATGAAGCCTAATTTAATTCACCTCTAAACCCGGAGTCGCACAATAACTTCATACTATCCTTGCTCGGGGATGAATCACCCGTTGGACATAGGAATACTCCGACAATGTACAATAGTACACGGGCCTTCAGATCATCCCCTTCATACTTACCGCTTTTTATTTCGTCCTCAAGTGTAGAAAATGACACATTAGACGTTAGGCCATACTTCTGCACAAGTAATTTCCAATCCTCCCTCTTTATAACTTCATCCACACTCTGGCCTTTATTTTGTAGCCCCAATACGGCTTCAACAATTTGGACACTAAAATGAAATGAATATTCTCCGTATCGCACATCACACTTCTGCAAATCAAAATCTCCCATCAACAACCGACACAATTCCCTCCGAATTGGTCGGTCCTGAATCCCAATAAGCGATCCAAACCCCATTTCTTCCAAGAGATTTGATTTACCCTTCGCTTTCAACTCCTCGACTATGTGGTGCACTCGTTTTATGCTACACCTAGTCGACACTTCCTGTGTAAATAATATTCATATAATGTCAGAGTTTTTATATATCATTTATCAAAATATTTACAACTATAATGAATACCTTCTTCTTCTTCTTCGTCTCATAGTTTTCTCTAGCATTTATGGACAACATGTTGAATGGTTGCTTTTCAGTTTCACTCATCGTGTACCATTTATTCACCACCACGTCTCTCACCTGCAAATTATGCATAAACCATAAACAATCAAAATATTCAACCTCCAATATATTCACTATAATTTCAATTTACATACTGAACCGACAGTGTAAGTCCCACAATCCCTTATCCTCTGCAATTCTTCAATACTGTCATGATAGGAAAGTTTAAATGTTCTTAAATACTTTCATCCAATAACAACTTACAGATTAATTATTTCACAATTTCTACTTACTAGAAGTACAGAAATCCACCCTTTGGTTTCTTCGGATTTTCCTCCCTATCTACTCTCTCCGCCTCCATTTGAATCATTTCAGTCTCATCTTGAACAACATCTTCATGATCCTTAGAACCCATCTCGCTTCAGTTTTCTGACAAAAGTATCGATATATAATTTCTACCGACATTATTAATTTCTACCGATAAGTTCTCAGAACAAAGTACCGATATTTATTTCCTAAATATATTTACACAATTTCGACCTATATCGATCCGAATTCCGATTTTACTTCAACATCACTAAACCCAAAACATTATCCCCAACTACCCAATACTACATTACTAAAAAACTAGGGTTTCGACAACATACCTTTTACTTCAAAGTCCCCAAACCCTAAACCTATCCTTTCGATTCTGATACAACAAATTAGGCTTTCTGTAAATGCAACCAAACTCGGGTCGATTTCACAGCAACCAAACTCGAGTCGATTTCAAATACTCTCCTCTCTTAGGTTTTCTGTAAATGCAAGCAATACAAAGGATACTTTTAACCGGTTATATCATTATGATAATATAATCGATACAATTCCCAAAAGTTTCGATACGTTTTTGAATTGTGTCGATTCTTTCGACACCAAACAATATATCCGGTAAGATTTACCGGTTAGTTTATATGAATTAATAATGTAACCGGTTATGTAGAATTTTTTTATTGTACCGATTCTTTTGTGCACGCTCTTAATTAAATATCGATATTTTGGACATTTCTTTTCAACCGCGGTTACATTGGTGTTCAAAAAGTATCGATAATGATTTATAAAGTATGGATACTTTCGAAATAATATATCCGGTAAGATTTACCGGTTAGATTATATGAATTAATAATGTAACCGGTTATGTAGAATTTTTTTTATTGTACCGATTCTTTTGTGCACGCTCTTAATTAAATATCGATATTTTCGACATTTTTTTTCAACCACGGTTACGTTGGTGTTCAAAAAGTATCGATAATGATTTATAAAGTATGGATACTTTCGAAATAAACAACAAATTAGGCGCTACCGAATATATTGAAATTCGGATCAACACAACCGGTAATTTTACCGGTTTTGTTATAGTCCAAATGTCCGAGTCCCCATCCGCTCCAACTTAACAACAAATTCGGCGCTACCGATTATATTGATATTCGGATCAACATAACCGGTAACTTTTACCGGAAACATGATCTTTAACCGGTCACCGCCCTAGCTGGTTACGCCGTATATTAGCCGCATACTAAGCGCCGTACCGCAGAACCTCCCGTCAATTTCTTTAAAAAAACACATACGTGCGCAAAAGTTGTGTAGTCAATTTTCGTGATAAGAATTTAATTAATTCAAATTTTAGCAATTAAAAACCTCAAAAATGAGAAGAGTTAATTAATTTTTTCGAATACTAATGTTTCTTGTACCGTTAAGCCAATATAATTAATGTGGGGGTGAGCATTAGGGAAATGATTGTATTGATCAGATGAAGCAGGATTCAACCGTCTGGCTATACTTGGCCAAGAAACAACTTGATGTAACTGGAAAAAAACAATAAAGACCAACTTATAAAATGTAAAACAATGTCTGTCCATATTAACATGCAAACAAACACTAAAAGTCTAGCTGTCTGAGCACTGTGCCCTGTCCATGCTCTCCGAACTAGCATCAATGGTTGCTGCCGTTGGCTCCGCAGACGACTTTTCCATAGATACTCCTAATAGAAATGGCTTTGGAGGCATCTCAAGGAGCTCAACCGCACCTTCCAGCATCTCCAAAACCTTACTCATCGAAGGACGATCTGTAGGCTTTATCTGTATACACCAAAAACCAACTATGATCATTTTCCTTACCATTTTCCTCTCCATCTCGGCTGCATCTTCTAATTCTAGATCCTCCCCTCTATCGAACCGGTCATAAATCCACGAAGGGAAGTATATTTCACTAGACTGCTCGGCAAATGCATTCAAATTCCTTCTCTTTCCTGCCATTTCCATCAACAACATTCCGAAGCTATAAACATCAGCCTTATGCGAGATACTCCCGATGTTCTTGTAAAATAGTTCTGGAGCCATATATCCAAGAGTGCCTCGCGCCGCGGTGAGAGACATGATACTAGCATCTATTGCGTGCAACTTCGCAAGTCCGAAATCTGAAACTTTCGGAGTGAAGTTTTCGTCTAAAAGAATGTTATGCGGTTTGATGTCGAAATGTAAAATTTGCATATCGCATCCCCGATGCAGGTATTCTATTCCTCGAGCCACTCCAATTGCAATCTCGAATACTTTTTCCCAACTCAAGTCCATATTCTTGTCTTTCGAAAATATGATTTTATCTAAAGAACCGTTGGGCATAAAATCATAAACAAGGGCTTGTTTTGATCCTTGTACGCAAAAACCAACAAGTTGTACCACATTAACATGATGAATCCGCCCAATGGTACCAACTTCATTGATAAAATCTTGGCCTTGTGATTTTGACAATTCTAACAATTTTACTGCAACAAAACGACCGCTTCGAAGCTTTCCTTTAAACACGGATCCAAAGCCACCCTGTCCTAATTTATTTTTAAAAGATTCGGTCATTCTCTTTATCTCTGAATAAGAGTACCTGATGGGCATTAACTTATTTTGCATTTGAAGAAATTCTTCAATTGTATCATCCATGCACAAATGTCGCCTTCGAAACTTGAGTACTACAACGCTAATCAAGCATGAAGCCCCCAGTACAGTTCTAATAGCAATAGCAACCCCTGTGCAAAAAAATTATTAGGAGAAAGAGAAAGGGATCGGTATAAATAGGGGTGATAATGAGCCTGATCGGCTCGCGAGCTACTCGGGCTCGGCTCGAAAAGCTCGTGAACAGGCTCAGAATCTACATATGCACTAAAATAAATTATGTGTTTGTATTTTCTTTCTTTAGTTGGTTGTTGTTTGATTTGGTATTTTTTTTAATTATGTGTTTGTATTATAAGAATATTTATTGATTGTTTGGATTAATCTAATTTTTGGCACCTTTTCCCCTTTTCGGTCATTGAATTTCGTTTTTGTGTTGGTTATGAAAGGAATTTTTAACAAATCTTTTATAATAAAAAATTATAGCAAAATTTTTCATTTCGAGCTGAGCCGAGCCTTACGAGCCCGAAAAAAGCCTGACGAGCTTCGAGCCCGAGTCGAGCCCAATACTATAATTTTCGAGCCGAGCTCGAGCCTAAAATTCCGAGCTCGGCAAGCCTCGAGCCCAATTACACTGTTTTCGAGCCGAGCCGAGCCTGGCCAGGCTCGGGCTCAGCACGTTATCACCCCTAGGTATAAACACATAATAAAGTAATTGTTGTTCTATAGTCACTTACTTATCTATAGGATTGTTCTATTTTGATCACCGAACTGTAAATTTTGTCAATCAAGTCATTATATTATTTAAATGGTATCAATCAAGCTACTGTTAGTAGGGTGTTCATAACTGGCTCAATGGGTACCAATAAGCTCGTAATGCAAGTTAATAAAGTGGAAGAGAGGATGAAACATAATACTATTACAGTAATAATATTGGACTTATTGGGCCTCTGGATATCTATAACCCAGTTATGAACACCCTTAACTGTCAGTCAAAAGTTAACAGAAATGATAGCATGACAGTTAAGTAAATTTGTATAATTATATATTTAGTTTTTTACATTTATACGGTCAATCAATTTAGTACTAATTCAAAAAATATAATAAATTTAATTATCACTATGTACAAGTCATATCAATTTGGTTTTGATTTTAGTTAAGTAAATTTGTATAATAACATATTTAGTTCTCCACATTTACACAATAAATTAATTTAATTCTAATTCAAAAAATATAATAGAATTAATCCTCACTATTTACAAATCATTTCAATTCGGTTTTGATATTAATTAAAAATAATAATATTTTTTTCTCCTGCATAGGAGTAAATATAATCCCTTATCACTGAGCTAAGCTCAATTTTTAGCTAAGAGTCAACAAGTTTTCTTTTCAACTTATTTTATTAGTAAAAATTAAATGATAAAAACATAGCATCAAGGGATTTGAACGAGGATTATTAAAGGACTTATGGTTTGTCCAGCCACTAAGCCACGCTAATTGTTTGGTATATAAGGAATTCTTTTATAATTAAATTATTGTCAATGCATGATATTATACTATATATTAATAAAGTATTAATACTAATAGTTTCATAAAATATCAATACTATTAAATTATAAATTAATTTTTTTTAAATATATTCATAATTAATATATTTTTAAATAATATTTAAATATTATATTAATATTAAGAATAAACTACACTAAATATCACTTAACTTTAGGCGATTTAGCGTTTATATCACTGAAATTTTAATTGTTAGATTATAACACTATATTTTGGTTTTAGTTTCAATTATGCCACTGGACCGTTAACTCGATAACAACATAATAACAGGAAGAAAAAAAACAATGTTGTTTTTGTGTGGGTATTGATGCCCAAAATCACTTTGTTTTAAGCATTGAAAGTTAGAAGTGTATCAATTTTGTCACAAAACTTTAAAATAACTGTTTTTACTAATGGGCATTCTATCCTCAACTGTCGACCAATCATCGTTCGTCATCAATTACCATTCGCGACAAAATCAGTATAAAATTTTCGACTCATTAGTTTTCAACGGAATCCACTAAAACCCGATAAAATTAGATTAATTGCTCCAAACATCCCCAAAGTAAGATCTAGACTTTAAATTAGTCTTCAAACTTCATCATGTTTTAGATTTTAAATTCGTCTACGAACTTCAAAGCATTTTGACTTTACATTAGCCTTCAAACTTCAAGGCAATTAAATTATTAGTATCATATCAATTAAGTTTATGTTTCATCCAAATAGTTAATTTAAACATTAAATGTTAGTTCAAATATGATAAAAATATATCTAAAATATGTGAATCAAATAACACCTATTGTATCTATATATACATATATAAATCAAATTATAAACCCATGTACCTCATTATTTTTGTTAATAAATTTCTATTGATTGTTGTTCAAAAAATAAATAAATTCCTATTGATGGCGTTAAAATTATTCTTCGCTGATTATATATATATATATATATATATATATATATATATATATATATATATATATATTGTTCACTGATTGTAGTATAACGCAAATTAAATGCTGTAATAAGAATTTGGGCATTAGTTGTGAATTTGCTACATTTTAGAAAATTTAAAAATATTTTGTTTTTTAAAATTATTTCATCATTTATAAAATTATATAATGAACTTTTAAAAATGTTAGAATAAATTTAGTAATTAAAGTTTTCATAAAGAGTATTTACTTTCAATCTGAGTATTTTATTTTTACTATGAAGAGTTAAGGGTTTTGTTAAATTCTTTGAAGTTTGAAGTTTTTTAAAGCTTAAATAAAAATCTAGCCCATAAATTATGTTTTTTTTTGCTTTTAATCCATAAATTACTTTTTGGTCAAAATAAGTATCTAAATTATTATTTTTTTATCATTTTCAGTATTTAAACTATTTTATAATCAAAATAAGTACCTAAACTACGCCGTTATTTTGCTTTTAGTTCTTAAACTATTTTTGGTAAAAAAACCATGTGACATGTCAACATCTTATTGGTTGAATTAATTTTTTTAACATAGATAATTATTGGACTTAAAGTGACCAAGAATAATAATTTAGGTATAAACTGGAGTATAATTTAAGGGTTGATTTCCATTTAAACTTTTTTTTTTAAATTGAGTCTATTTTGAATCGTGTGTGTATATATATAATTCGAGAGGAAAAATCAGAGAAGACATTGGTAAATTGATTCTGACCTGTTAGAACAAGGAAGACAACCTGGGTTCCTGGTAATAAAAAATGGGAAAAATAGGTTATAAATTTCAAAGGAGGAGGAAACACAGGGAAATTCCAACAAACTAATTAATGGAACAGTACTGAAAAGCATACTTGAAGTGTAATAAAAGGTAGTTGTATCATGCGATGGAATGCCGTGCGAGAAAAATATTCGAAAGCTGTTTAAATAATTTGAAAGGATGAAGTTCAACCGCCATAATCTGCATCAACAATCAAAGGTTTCTGTCAGGAAATACATCCAAAACCTTAAGTCGATGTTATAAAATTCTTACATTTTTGCAAGTGTACTTCTGTCGCGGAGAACCCAGTATCCCGCGCAACCCCAGGGCACGTCATAGCCCATGAGAAGCTCCCGATGAATATCCAAAATAGATAGACGGCGGAGATTGGTGATATTAGAATATCGCAACCGAACGGGCCGTGGAACCTGGACTTCCACGGTGCAAGACACATCAAAGCCAGTGTCATTCAGCGTCTCGGCACCGAATAAAGCGTAAAAATAAGGGTACGGAGAGAAGGACGCATTGGCACAGGAAGCGGCGTCGACGTAGAGAGAAGACGTACTCATGGGTACTCGGCAACTCACAAAATAGATAAAATCAACAAAATCTCCGCATACAAGGGATTTAGGAAGAATGGAGCATACATCACTGTCGAGACTCTGATCGACCAACCGAATTGTTGGAGAGTCACCACCATAAAAGATGTCTGTAACATAGAAAGTCCCGTCCGAAGAGTGCAACATGGTGCGGTTGTTTTCGCAAGCCAGTTCAATGTAAGGGATGCTGCCACAGTGGGAAGGGTCGCCTTTTAATCTGAAAGGGCTGCTGATGTTGGTTAAACTTCCGCAGGATGAAGGGTTGCACCCTGCATTTCTGGCTTGTCTTGCAGCATTAACCGCGTCGAAAAATGGAAACCTGGAGAACGCGACCAAGCATAATATTGCTGCAACTTTTGTCCTTAACATCCTGAGGAAGAAGAAGAAAAAGAAGAAGAGTGATATGAGGTATCAGTAACGGGATAATCCACAACAGGAGGATTTGAAATTGAAATACTTGCAGAAAACATAAAAGTCAAGATGTTGGTCATTTTGTTTGAATGGAGGCCATTATTTTCACGCGTTTGTAGTTTTTTTAATGAAAAAATAAGAACAACATCTTGGAATTTTGTGTGCGTTTCTATATTACACATTTATTAGTCCAAGCACAGCTTGGAATTTTCCAATCACTTAATTGCCGTGCTTCTTCGGCTACAAAGTAAACATGTTTACCACTCTATTCTATCTTTCTCCTTTAATATTGGTCCTCCACATCCGAGTGATGGACATCATCGTTGTATTTGTAAGTGGGGTTCTCATTGCCAATTTTTGATTAAAAGTGCTTATACCCAACTATCGAAGGACATCTGAAATATAAAGATAAAAAGTGGTCCTTGATAAGGAAATTTATGGTACTTGAACGTGTTGTGTTTTTTTTTTTTTTTGTTAGCCTTGCAAAATAAGCTTCTCTTGAATCAATTCAGATGCACAAGCACGGACAGAGTCGGGATGGAACTACGGAGTCGGTCATAGCTTACTAAAAGAAAAGTCAGTCAAAGCCCCTATTTCAACATCTTTGATTAAAACTATGAACTTAACTTATAAATTAAATAGCAAAGAGACTTGAGAGAGAGAGAGAGAGATCAACATGAACCTGCCAAACATTTCCCCCCATCTCACTGCTCCCAAGTTAACAGGGACGATGCTCCGTTTCCTTGTTGCCTTGATATTGATGGTTAAAGAAGGTGGAGCAGCAGCAAGTTCGGAAATATGCAAGGTTGCAGAGTGCAAACGCCACGGCCCGCCTGTCCGGTTTCCATTCTGGTTACAGCACCGGCAGTCGAACCACTGTGGCTATCCCGATTCAAGCTTCCAACTGTCGTGCTCTGAAAATAAACAAACTCTCCTCCACTTGCCACGCTCAGTTAAGATGGTGGTCCAGTCTATAGATTACCAAAAACAAGAAATTAGCTTGTCTCATCCCGATACTTGCCACTATATCCAGCTCCTATCTCTCAATTTATCAGCATCCCCCTTCCAGTTCCTTGACTCACGAGAAATGGAAAACTTAATCTTGTTCAACTGCTCTTCAGTCCGCGACGATACTTGTCCAATTAAAGCTCTACCTTCCGATTATAAGTACAACGTGGACCTGATAAATTGCAGTAAATGGGTTGACCTCCCAGGAGTTCCTTACGCACTAACTATTCTAGATTCCTTTAACTTACGATGGTCCAAACCCATGTGCATTGAATGCGAAGCACAAAGAGGAAGTTGCAGACTGAAGAACAATGGCAGCACACCATCTCAAACAGAGTGTTACGACATCCCCAAACCCAAACGCAGCACACAAGCAGCCGCAGGTACACCTACATACCCTCTCAACTTTCTTGCCTGCTCTGCACTTCTGCAACTTATAAACTAATTTACTAATATGTTGTTTTCAATTATTTACTTCTACCATTTATTTGTTAAAGCTACCAACCTCACCATACATAAATCCTTTATCCTTCCCCCCCGACTTGCATGCCTTTACACGCTTACTCACATTTCAATCTATATCTAGAAAGCTGATTGATTTCCGATATTTTACAGGTTTATCTACAAAGTTAAAGCTAATAATAGCAGGTATGCAATATTTCTCTCTTCTATTGCATATAATTCTATCAAGCTCATACAATTAACTAAATAAGCGGCAAACAATCAACTTTGTAACACCCTATTTAAGTTGTTTTCAGGAAAAAGATATGAGGAAACACACTAAGTTGGGGCATATTTTATTTGCAGGTGTTATCTTAGCTTCGTTTTTTCTTGTATTAATTGTCATTGGACTATACTATGTGTACCATCATGAGAAAAGAAAGAAAGAGAACCAAGGCAAGATTGAAAAGTTTTTGCAAGATTATAGATCCCTTAAGCCCTCCAGATACTCTTTTGCTGATATTAAGAGAATCACATATGACTTCAAGGACAAACTCGGACAAGGAGGTTATGGAACTGTGTTCAAAGGAAGGCTTTCTAATGACGTATTGGTAGCCGTAAAAATCCTCAATGTCTTTAAAGGAAACGGTGAAGAGTTCGTCAACGAAGTGAGCTCGATGAGCAGAATCCACCATGTCAACGTAGCTCGCTTAGTTGGGTTTTGTGCTGATGGGTATAATCGAGCACTCGTTTACGAGTACTTGCCGAATGAGTCACTAGAGAAGTTCATATTTGCAGCCAACGGTGAGACTCATGTCCTTGGTTGGGATAAGCTTCAAGAGATTGCCTTAGGGATAGCCAAAGGGATTGAATACCTACATCAGGGTTGCGAGCAACGGATCCTACATTTTGACATCAAACCTCACAATATTTTGTTAGACCAGAACTTCAACCCTAAGATATCGGACTTTGGTCTAGCTAAGTTGTGTTCCAAGGAGCAAAGTGCAGTTTCAATGACAGCAGCCAGAGGAACCATGGGCTATATAGCACCCGAGGTCTTATCTAGGAACTTCGGAAACGTTTCATATAAATCAGATGTTTATAGTTTTGGAATGCTTTTACTTGAAATGGTTGGAGGGAGAAAAAACATCGATGTCACAGTGGAGAACATGAGCCAAGTGTACTTCCCAGAATGGGCGTATAATCATTTGGACAATGGAGAAGAGATAGGACTAAGAATTGAAAATGAAAGCCATTCCGAGATGGCAAGAAAACTTACAATTGTTGGACTTTGGTGCATCCAATGGTATCCAGTAGATCGTCCTTCAATGAAAGTTGTGATTCAAATGTTGGAAGGCGAGGCAGACAGTCTCACTAAGCCGCCAAATCCTTTTGCTTCCGCAGATCATATGAAGATGAGTTCTTCCAAATATAAAAAGCCTATTGATATAGAACTAGCAGTTATTGCCGAGTAAACATTGAGTTCAGCTATATATAGCTAAAATGAAGCAAACAAGACTGATATACATGTATTCTGTAGTATTACATTTTATTTGTAGACAATAATATAATGCATATTATATATTTTTTTAGTTTTAAAATTTTGAATTTGATTCTTGATTTGCCAAAGAAAATACAAAATAAATCCAATTCAGCTTGACTCATTACTTTGGCTACTCAAAACACAAACCTAGGACAATAATTATATGAATCGAATTCCATCATTCATATAGCCAAGTCTGACATTACTCAACATATACCTATTTGGTCTACACTGGATGGCCATTAATTGCCTCGTATAATTATTGAATTCCATAGGTTATAGTCTGGATAACTTTAACCTATTTGGTCTACAAAGACTTATGTTGCCTCCATTGACTGGATGACCATTATTGATCAACTTATCCCATTTGATCGGCACTCAAGCTATATATTTAAGATAGAGATCAGTTTTCTACCTGCTCATTATCTCAACAAGTATGGTCTGAAGTATTATTCCTGCATAACAATAAGTCCGTAAGTCAGTAGCTCAATAGTCATCTTATCAACAAAGTCCTTGATAGGCATGTCTCTGAGTAACTAATATTAAAATTACCTAAAGGGGACACATATTTGATCTGGCCTGAATGAAATTGCAGGCAGCATTGGAAGCACCCTTGTTAAACTAATAATGTCTTCGAATATGTAGTTCCCATTTCCCAATGTTAGATGCAACCATGACATATTTAAGGCATAAATCTTCATATCGAAGGTGAGGAATAGGTAAGTCATTGATTGTAAAGGATGTAGTTCAGACTTCAGATTGTTGTTTTATTCTTCTTGTATTTGAATTTGAAGTGCACTTCTTTTGTAGCAGGCCATTTCCCTGCTTTCCTGCATAGATTAAATAGCCATTTATCCAAAAAAAATGAACAAGACAGAAATCGTGTTAAAACTATATAACAAGAAAAAAGAAAGACAAAACACTAGCATCTCTACTAATCTACTCTTTAAATTTTCCCAGAGGTTAAAAAGTCTATATAGAAATTGACTAAATCTAGAAGTTTTAAAAGAAAAGAAAATTCTTCTGGTATATCCCCCAAGGTATTGTAAAAAATGATGATCACATTTCTTGCAATTGTAATTTCATCTCATGTTCCCCATTTCACTTTTCTCACATCTAATTTAAATAACTAAAGTAGAAGTTAGCTTAATCTATTTTGAGGAAAGACATCTCTGTATATAACTTCATCTTTTTTACTTGGTTCCCTAATTCACACTCACTCACTCCTCTCCTGGGAGTCCAAACATACCAATAAATTACAAACATATCTTCAACAAAACAAAGACTTGAGAATGTCATGCAAACAGAGAAGTTGAAAAGCTAAAGAATAATCTTTTACATTGAATTTTCAAATTGAAAACTGTTTATTGATTAATTCCACTACAAAGGGGGGGAAATTAAAGAAACCTTGATGGTGTTTAAAGAGTGCATGCTTTGCAGTGATTGAGAACTCTTTAATTACATACAAGGATGGGACAATAACCTATGCCAATTTCCTTTTATTTATACAGCAAAAATGAAAAGTAACAGGCCAAGAGGTAGCAGTTTTTGCTTCTCTTCAGTGAATTCAACTCCTGGGTTCCACCACACCTACATCTCTTTAAATTCCCTCATTTTCTCCCCTTAGTTTCAACAAGAAAACAGGAATTTCCTGATTTAGTTTCTCCAATAGTCAGAACAAAGAAGAAAGCTTACCCAACAACTCCTGTAGGTTGCTGCAGATACATTCAGCACCTCTCCTGTCTGTAGACAATTATCATCATTTATAGGAACTACATGTGCTCAAATTTAACACAAGCCACCCAAATCTCATTAATGAGGTATCCCTGTTTCTGTAACAGAATAAAAGGACCCCTCCATCTGGCAATGCCATGAACTTAAAGCCAGTCATCCATCTAGAGAAGCACAGCAACAATACCGGAAGACAGAATAATAAATATGCCTAAGAGCTCTCTTTCGCTGGTACTGGTAGAGACTACCATTTTGTGAAAATAAAGAAAGGTATAACAGCAGCTTAAAGCACGCGGGTTCATTCAGTTGGTGATAATGATAAGGTATATTCAGCTGCTTCTTAAACACAACAAAAAAAGTCACCGTTACAGCCAAAGGGGCATTGCCTTGGCAAGAAGGAAAATAAAATAGAAAGATCATCATAACACCTATATGATAATATCAGGTGTAAACTGGACAGGCAAAAACGAAACCAAAGTTTTTCCAACCATTTGAAAATGAAACGGGCAAGCCACATCTCCCTGACCACAACGTTATAGGTATATATTTCTCTCCTCTCTCTCATTCATAAGCCTTTTCCCAATCATCTACAACCTCTGATGGCTCTGTTTCATTTAAACCCCCACCCATAAACCTAGCTGAATTTGAATTGGCAGCATTTGAATCCACAGTTGGCATCGATTGAACATCAGCCAGCTTTGAAGGATCTTCGGAGCGAACTGCTCCAGAAGATGAGCTTACACTCGTTTCAGAATCAAGAACACTCCAACGGTTAATCGAAGCAGGAATTGGAGTAACCTTGTCTTTCCATGCAGATCCCGGATCTGAAATGCCACCAAGAGGCTCATCACCACCCCTTGGATCTGGATGTTCTCCCCAACCAAGCTCCTGCACCACAGCCTTCTTCCACGGATTTGCCTTTACAGCAGCACTTGGCCCTGTTCCTCCCCACGCAATATTAGCAGCTGATGCTCCACCACTCTGAACAAAGGTAGCAGCCCCTGTATAAATTGATCCATGATCCAATCTCCTCATAGCCGTTGCAGCTCGAGCAGGATCGCTAAATACAGCCAATGCATTCTTGTCATTCAACCAAACAAGTTCACACTCCCCACCAAACCTCAACACCAATGCACTTATATCTGATTCTCGTGGCAAATCTAGGAAAGAAACAACAAGCCTTGGATCCATGTCCACAAGGGGATCAAAAACAGGAGGATGTACTGTCCCAGTACCGGTCGACCCTTTACCCCCAATGATACGAGCTGGTGGTTTGGATTTGGGAGTAGCATGAATCACAATAAAACGCTTGGGCTCCCAACCAGCAGCACTAATAGCAAGCTTCCATCTTTCTGCTATTATCCTGACAGCATCTCTCTTATCCTTCAGCACTGGGCAGAACACATGAACCTTCAAACCCGTTGCTCCTCTGTTCTTGCCAAGTACCAAAAACTTGCACCTCTCCTCCACAGCTAGAACCCACTTAGGATCCCGCCTGTATAGGTCAAAAATCAGCTCTGATGTAACTGAATTCTCACCAAAATGAAGAGCATCCAAGTTGGGGGGAGTGATATCAAACGCATTTGCAAGAACCCGTTTGCGCTCCAACTTAGCACATTCGTCGTCGCACATAAGCTTCCTTTGTCCAAGAGGAATCCTTTTGCCTGTTGAGTCCACTGGTTGAAGGGGTGCAGGCAATTTTTGGATAACAGAAGCTTCAAAAACTGTATCAGCATTGAAACCACCAGCATCACAAGGAACAGTTGCACTTAGCCGGCTACAAGAACAAGTGATTGTAACTCGAAAATCACACCTAACATCAGGACATGGCGCATTTGGATGACATGGCGCAGTACATGTATGCCTGCAGTCTCGCCGAGGTGCCCCACATGTCTGCCCACAAGAGGCCCTAAAACTTTGTTCAGCTCCAGATGATGCATCACATGGCGCTGGGTGACACGTTCTCCCACATGCATGTAACCCACACTGTCTGGTCTTGCCGCAAAGCTTGTTGCATCTGATATCTTTTGATCCACAAGGAATATTCCCAAGAACAACATGTCCTCCAATGCATTCCTTTGCCACAGGAACAGAACAAGGTGGACAATCTCCAAAATGGCAGCTGTGGGAAGACGAGTGACCACAAGCCTGTGGAACTGAGCATGGAAGTTGACATGAAGGCGGTGGTGTACCACATGGCAATGGAGGAGGGATTGAAGTTCTTCCACAAGCACATGTCAAATCAGTAAAGATTGTTTCCAAGCATGGAGGGCAGTGACCACTGTGACACAGAGATTCACAAGAATGTTGTCCGCACCTCAGCTTCTTGCCACATGCCATTTGGCAAAAGTGTGGATCCCAATTGCCGGAGTGAAGATTATTAGAGTTTGAAAGAGGGCAACATCGCTCACTACATCGATGTCTACCACAATTCTTCTTACACCCACAAGGCTTGTCGCACGTGAATCTCTCATTTTCAAGTGTTGTTTTGTAGCATTCCACCTTCCGAGAAGTTGATCCACAGAGGCACTTTTGGGTGACAAGAACCAGACAAGGTGGACAACTCCCAGCATGACAGACTTGGTCACACTGGTGCACTTGACAAGGAAGGAACTTCGCACATATCTCTGAACAAACTGGAATTGGGTCCAAACAACTTTGCCTTTGATCCTGCAAGCTTGTTTTCCCACAGTAACAAGACTTGATCTTGCTTGGCATAAACTCACAATCCCCGCAAGGACCAGGATGGCAAATTTCAGCACAGTAATGATTGCCACATCTAAGCTTCTTTCCACATGTTGAATTACAAGAAATAATGCCATCTTCTGCTTTCACTTCTCCCTTCACAACCATGTCACCACAGATGACAACTTCAACCTTTTTCTTGCAGAAACATGGGGCATTAATTGGAACTTTGCAAGGATCACAAGATCCGACATGGCAAATCCGTTCACATAGATGACGCCCACACTCAAGAAGTTTATCACACCGCTGACCACAAGTAAGAACCGGCTTCCTATCGAAACACCTGGTTGTAATAACTTTCTTCCCACAAGGACACAACCGTGGCGGAGCAAATGCCTTACAAGGGGGACATGGACCAGGGTGACATTGCAAAACACAAACATGAGGACAAAGTTCATCCTTCATCACCCCAGAACCTAGTCCCAGCTCCTTCTCAAGCTGCTTTCCACACGGCTCTCCACATGAATGTGGAGTCAAGTACAAATCAGTAGGAGGGTCAGTCCTCTTCCCACAAAAACAAACATACCGAATCTCCTTAGAGGATGTGAACTGCACAGACTGACAGCCTGGGCAACGCCAATTAAAACCTTGATTCTTCTCGGCCACTAAATCAACAGAAGTGGGTGCCCTCGCCCATTTCTTAATACAATTGAGGTGAAAAATGGAGTAACAACTCGAGCAAGACCATATGGCGCCCGACCTCCGTACCATGTCATAACAAATCATACACTCAACGGTACTTGTTATAAGCTTATCTTGAATTTCCTGCACAAGCTGCGGCAAATTAGGATCAATCTCCTTCCTCACAGCCACATGATTCTCGCTCCTTTCCTTTTGCCTATCTCTCCTATGGTTGGTGGGCCGACCAGCTTGTCTATGCATATTATCGCTTCGAGTTGAGGCCTGATTGACATCAGGGGTCGAATTCGAGGCGGCTGGTGAGCTGCTTTCAACACTGGTGGTTGCAGATGAAGATCCTCTAGGAACCCATTCTCGACGAGTGCTCTGTGAAGCGTTTCTCGGTCTATTTCGGCCTTGAAAGCTCATGCTTTTGTAGTCGGACGTCAACGAGCTTTGTAAACCCGATTGAATTTTTGTGGATGAAGCGAAAGATCAAAGAAACTGTAACACCACCAAGCCAAACAACATTTATCAATAAACCAGAGCAATCCCTGGGTTCGAAACGACATACAAACAAAAAAAAAACAAGTACTTGGAATTGACTTTCAATTCCTAAATCAATTAGAAAAACAAAACAAACAAAACCCAGATCAGGAATTATGAAAAGAGCAGAAATTGAACCTACCTGATCAACAAGATAAAGCCTTCCCCTTTCTGATCCTGTTTCCTGTTCTGTGGGTATAAAGTTTGTTTCTTTTTAACAAGTTAGGGTCACGCTTTCTGAAAAATGAGACAAACCCAAATGGAACGGAAAGGTAGAAAGGGTGTATATATATGGAAGGATTGGCTTGGGGATAAAGGAAATAGGAGACTAATTCGTCACCGAGTTAAGAAATGGCCTTCAATCATATGCATACGGCTGCCAATTATGACAACGGTGTGCATCCGTATTCCTTGCTGCCCACTCAAGGGCTCGACTTTGAGAACTTAGCCCAATATGGATTAAGATTGTTTTCTGTCTATCTCATAAATAATTCAACTCAATCCATGATAATTTGCACTCAAATTTGGGTGGCTTAGCTACTATGGACTTGTCCAATTTGGTTTGCACTTGGGTTTTTTAATAGTTTAAAAAGTAATTACAAAGCAGTAATGTAGTATATATTTATAAATATTTTTATCTTTTTAAAAAGTGTATATAGTATATAGATAAAGCGATTTGAGCTCGTGTCACTATTTGACCCAATCAATTTTCACACATTTATAATATGTTATCTTTTTATTTTATATGTTATATCCTTTAAATCATATAAAATTAAATATATTAATATAAATATTAAAATATATGTTAAATTGATTAATTTGAAATTTTGATAAATGAAATAATAATAATAATAATAATAATAAAATATATGGATAGTTCTAAAGGGGGTTGAGTTAACCTTCCTCTGCAAATATAGATAGAATTAGATAAATTGTGAGACACATATTTTGAATTGGATCAGACTTAGATAATTATATGTAATATTAATTCACATGAACTTTTCAATTCAAAATTATATTGTGCACTTTTATGACAGTTTTTCGTATGAGATAATCGGTGGTCTCTTCAGATTTTGATGGTCTTTTGTAATTGTTTGTTAAAGTATAAGAATTTTGCAGCGAAAAGTATTGTATAATTACCAGAGCGCTCTGGTTGAGTTGATGATTACTGAATTTTATTTTGAAGACTGTGTAAGCTCTTTACAAAGTGATGGATTTTGCTTTTCATGTTTCCACACTATTTAAATTTTGATGTATATTTTTCATATACTCCATAATTATTCATGTTTTGGAGTGTGTTTGTTCGTAATACTTTTTATTTTTAATAAAATTCAGTTTCATGTTCTTTGTTAAAAGAAATTATATTGTGCTTTGACATCATATGTTGAATGCATGGAAATGTAATTATTTAGAAGGAATTCTAATTTCTTGTTCATGTTTGATTACTAGTGTAATTATATTTTAATTTTTATATCATGTTTGGTAGTATAAATTGTAGTTACACAATTACGTAAGTTTAAATTTTAAAATAATACATTATTAAATTAAAAGAGTGTAACTACACTAATTCTTACTCATCCTCCTATACTTGAAGAGTGTAATTGGAAACTTTCAATTTAGCATAATGTTTTAATGAGTCATGCATAATTCAATGATTAAATCAAAAATTAAATTAAAGTAAGTGCAAGTAGCATGATAGAAATTGGAGCACATGGAAATTGATGTTATCCACTTAAGACATCAGTTGAGTCAAAATAATGCCACCAGAAATCAATAATATAATATGGTATTGATAGGCATTAAGCCTGTAATTTATGTGATCCTCAATTCTCAATATTCCTTTCATCTGTCTTTTCCTTTATAGGCCACTTACAAGGTTGCTATAAACATATTGGCTACAAAATTCCAAGCAACAAGTAACTTTACAACATAGGGTGAGATTTATTTATTTTGCTTTTCTTGAAAGTTAACATCAATTTAGGGTTTATTGGTTTTTTTAAGAAAAAGAGAAAGAAAGCATGGATTACTATTTACTATTAATAATTTGTTGGTTTAGTAAGGTGAGGTGCAAGGTTTCTTAAGAAGATTGGAGATTTAAATCTTGAAGTTATGAATGAAGAAAATTAAATTAAAAAGATCGTCCCTTAATTAATCTCTGCAAAATTCAATCTGAATTAGTTAGCTAATAAATAAGATATTGATAATTATACCAACAAAAGCATGGGTTACATTTTTTTAGAGGAAAAGGCAAAAGTAATAATTCACATTTTATAGATTCCAGAGGACTGAGGTTGTTGTATGATAGCAAAAATTCTTTGACGTGATTTCCTTTTCTTTACTATTTTTTATTTATTTATGGAATGGTGTTACATCGACAGATAAACTTTTTTCTCCTTGGATTTGGTAATATAGATAGGTATAATAGTTTTTAATTAGTGTTTAGGGTGTTAAAAGTCCCTTCACAAATGTTATAAGGGTAAATTACACGGATGGTCCCTTATTTTGAAAAAGTAATATTTTGGTCACTTTTGTTTTTTTATTATAATATTTTGGTCACTCGGATGTTAACCTATGTTAAACTGCTGACGTGGTATGAGAAATAACTGTTAATTTTTAATTTAAACGCCTAAAGTTTTGAAAGCTTATTTTTCACTCCTTTCCAAACAAAAAAAATTAAAATCAACTTATCCTCTCAAAATCTTTTCTCTACCCTATCTAGGGACAGAGTTAAATGCACCCCCCAAAAAAAGTTATTTTCACTTTTGTCTTTTTATATATTTTTATTTTTAAAAATTAATTTATTTATGAATTTGCCCTACCCACTTTCAAATATTTATATTTTGTCTCCTAATCTCAATCTTAATTCCATCCCTAACCCTAACCCTCTCCTTGATGTTTCCATCACCAGTTTCTTTTCCAAATCCCAACCCTCGTGTCACCGACTCTTCCTATAATAAAGTGAGAGTTAAGGTTTAGAAAAGAAACTGACGATGTCAATAACGACAACATCAAAGAGAGGATAGGATAGGGGAGAGAAATTCTAGAAGTATAATTTAATTTTAGGTTATTTGTTTGAAAAGGAATGACAAAATAAACTTTCAAAAGTCTATGAGTCTAAATTAGGAATTAACAATTTCAATTAACGTGCTACGTCAGCAATCTAACGGAAATTAACGTCAGAGTGACCAAATATTACAATCCAAAAGCATAAGCGACCAAAATGTTATCTTTCTAAAATCAGTGACAAAAAAATATATCAAAAACAAAAGGGACCATCTGTGTAGTTTACCCATGTTACAATAATAGTAATGAAGAAAAGAAAAAGCCGTACACGTTTAATTTAGCTTAGCTTGTTTAGTGACGGAAGACACCACTAATATCTTTGAATAAAGGGGCCATCAGCATGGACCCTACGCTACTCTCTACTCACTACTCACCCTTCAAATTAGTTAATTAATCCCATAGTTTTATACGGAGCTTTACATAACAAGCACTTTGCTTCAGTCTTTCATTCACATAACAACTCTTCTCTCCTCTTTCCTTTTCCCTGTTTATATAAATTTCAAACCTTTTCCATCCAAGTTTTGTAATTTGTTCAACTCATGGCTTAAGCCTTCCTTTTCATGTCTGCGACCTTCATGTTCGTGTTCAACATCTTCCTCTTCAGGGGCTTGTTCTGCTATTGGTATGTCCCTAAATTTTCTGGGATTCTTTTTAACTTTCTACTTTTATCATTTGGAAATTTCCCTTCTGATTTCAGTTTTTCAAAGTTTCGTTTTTGGAAAGTTTGATCCTTTTGTTGTCTGAAACTGTTTGTAGATAAGATAAATGCAGAGCCTTTAGAAAAGGATTCATTGCAGTTAAAACCCAGAATCATGTTTTTCTTTGTTTGGTGATTAGAGATGAAATTAATGTGTGAATTAAAGCAAAAGTGATACCATAGAATTTAAGATAATAATTTGCTGAAATTTTATGGATCAAGAGAATTCAGAGATTGTGTACTCTGTACTAATAGAAATAGTGTGGTGCTGGAGTTGGAGTTGGAATTGGACACAGTACAAGGTTTACTTTTGTATCAACCACCATTGCTGTATGTGGTCCTGTAGGGCAGCTTCAAATGAATGCTGAACAGAAAGAAGGGAAAGGAATTGGTTTGGCTTCATAAGTATTGCTGCACCAGAAATTCCTATTTCATGACACCATGAATCATGGGTTTCGGGTTGTTTTTTATTTGGACAATGATCATAAGGTGTTTGATTGATTTGCAAATCAAACTTTTGGTGTGGTTGGTGCAGACAGTGATGCTGCGTAACAATATGTTTATGGGGGGAAGACTACATTCACGAGATCGATTTAGCAACTGGAGGTTCGATATCGACAACATGTCATACGAGGTAATGTTATGTACGAGTGCAGAAAATGAAGAATCCAAGTAACATAAGACATTCGGGTTTAAATATTTGTGTACTGATGTAAAATAGGAATTACTGGAGCTTGGAGATAAAATTGGTTATGTGAACACCGGATTGAAAGAAGATGAAATAAGTGGATGCATAAGTAAAATTAAGGGCTCAATGAAGAACGATGTAGCACCAAACGTACCCATGCATGTGGATAACAAGTGCAGCATTTGCCAGGTGAGTTTTTCTTTTCGTCTTTCGAACACGACTCATACGTTAACCGATTCTCGGATACATGTATAGGAGGAATACGAAGCGGATGAAGAGATGGGGAAGCTTTGCTGTGGACACGGTTTTCACATCCAATGTATAAAGCAATGGCTGCTGCAGAAGAATGCTTGCCCTGTTTGTAAGACCGAGGCAACACCTAGATGCTAGCAGCCATGGATTCATGTTTAACCCTCTTGTTGGTGTTTCATTACAATTCTTGTTTAGTTTCTGAAAAAATGGGATATTTGATCATTGTTTATATGGATGGAAACTTGTTGCAACTTTGCCCGAAATCAAATATGATGATTGTGTTGCTTTCAATCTGGTGTATAAAAATGTTGAGGTGCCGTGATAGGAAAACTAAGCTACATATGAAGAAATGCAGGTCTCCCCACGCAACAAACCTGCACTTAAAGTCAAAGGCTCTCTTTGTATTTTTGGGATCTTCCTTTAGGTATTGCCTAAAAGATTTCAAGGTTCTAATTTAGTTTAATCCGATTCGAAGAAATCTTTTGTCTCTTTTTGATGTCTCTATTTATGGCTCACTTTAAAAATAGAATTAAGGTATAGAGAGTTTAAAGTATGGTGTATTTTAAAATTTAGAATTTAGAGATAATTTAATATTTAATTTTTAATGTTAAGAACGCACCGAAAAAAGAAACCCATAGATTTTTATTCATATGATTCTTGTATTCATTTTTGGAACTAATCATTTAAAGAAAGAGAAGTTTTTTTGATCAAATAAAGAAAGAGAAGGTAATATGATTTTAATGACAAAACTAATTAGGGCCTTCAATTATTGAAGGGTTAATAATATTATTTTCTTATAAGATAATTAAATGAAAAATGTATTAGGCGTCAATTCATGTTATTTTAAAATATTTAGAGTTAATTGTATTATATATTCTTAAATTATGACTCTTATTTTAAATTAGTCTATAAATTTTTAAATGTTTTAATATTGTCCCCAAATTATGGGTCTTATTTTAAATTGGTCCTCAAACTTCTGAATGTTTTATTTTCATCCCCAAACTATGACCATCATTCTAAATTGGTCCCCCTAACTTTTGAATATTCCATTTTCATCATTAAATTATTGTTTATAACACATCATATTATTACATAATACGCATAAGTGTTTCATGACAATTAACAAATTTTATAACGGTTTTATTAACGTAAGATATGATTAACATATACTGATAATTTAGGGATAAAATTAGAATGATCAAAAAGTTTGAGGAACAAATTAAAATGGGAGTCATAGCTTAAGGATGAAAATGAAACATTCAAAACTTTGGGACCAATTTAAAATGAAAGTCATAATTTGGGAATGAAATTAAAACATTTAAAAATTTAAAGACCAATTTAGAATTATGATCATAGTTTGAGGGCATATGGTGCACTTAACTCAAACATTTATGTGTTTTTATCTTGTATTCATTTGTATTTTGTATGTGCTTTAACTAATTTTGTTTTTGGTTGCCCTCGAATTAATTAATTTTGGTTTTTAATAATATTTCAATAGATCTCATATTTGTTATATTCTTTTTATTTTTCATATACATAATAAAATTATTTGATATATATGTTGTCTATTTTTTAGTTTACACAAATTTATCTATTTTAAGGTTTATAAGTTTATTTTATAGTTTAGAATTTAAGTTTTAAGGTTTGAAATTTATAGTTTAGGATTTAAAATTTAAAGAGTTATATTTTGATATACAAATTGTGTAATTTTTTTTTTACAAAATCCTTCCTATTAAAACTATAAAATCTAAATCTCAATATTAAATCTTACACCCCTAAATTATAAATTCTAAATACAAACCCTAAACTAAATCCATAAACCGTAAAATTAACAAATTTATATAACTTGTATATCAAAATAATATCATAATAATATAACTGGTATTTTATTTTTCGTGTACAAGTATTATATAATTGTACACATTAAATTATGTTTTTAGGAGAGTTTCAACACATTCTATTATTTGAGTTATGTACATATTACTTTTTGGGTAAACTGTATGCATTGGTGCTACTGTTACCTTTGAACTATAATTTTTGTCGATCAGATTATTTAACTATTTAAAATAGTATCAATCAAGCTATTGACCGTTAAATTTTAACAAAAATATTGACATGACAGTTAAATAAATTTGTATAATTTCACTTTTAATTTTTTATATTTACACATTCAATTAATTTAATTTTAATTTTAATTTTAATTTAATAAATTTAATATTTTAATTAAATAAGGATGCCTGTTGTTAATTACTCTTAATTTGAATTTATTTAATTAAATAAACTTTTATTTTCCGAGCCCCATATTTTTACCAAAATTCTTCCAAATTTCAAAAGAGCCTTCGAGCTTGGACGGATAATCGAATCCTTGAACAGCTCTATATGCAACACACGTATGAAAGAAACTAATTTTTTTTAGGAGAGTTTCAACACATTCTATTATTTGAGTTATGTACATATTACTTTTTGGGTAAACTGTATGCATTGGTGCTACCGTTACCTTTGAACTATAATTTTTGTCGATCAGATTATTTAACTATTTAAAATAGTATCAATCAAGCTATTGACCGTTAAATTTTAACAAAAATATTGACATGACAGTTAAATAAATTTGTATAATTTCACTTTTAATTTTTTATATTTACACATTCAATTAATTTAATTTTAATTTTAATTTAATAAATTTAATATTTTAATTAAATAAGGATGCCTGTTGTCAATTACTCTTAATTTAAATTTATTTAATTAAATAAACTTTTATTTTCCGAGCCCCATATTTTTACCAAAATTCTTCCAAATTTCAAAAGAGCCTTCGAGCTTGGACGGATAATCGAATCCTTGAACAGCTCTATATGCAACACACGTATGAAAGAAACTAATTTATTTAAAACGCTCAACTATAAAAATAAGTGACCAAATTTTGTCTTTTTTTATAATAGATGCTTAAAGTTTTTTTAACCAATATAAGTGCCTAAAGTTTCATTTTTAGCTTAAATATGTGCCCAAAGTTTTATTTTTTTGTTTGTTTTAAAGTCAACCGAGTCACCTATTTTGGCCCCAAAAAAGAAAACTTGAGGCACCTATTTCAACAAAAAAATGTTTAGACACCTATTGCAAAAAAGAGACATAGTTTAGATACTTATTTTATAGTTAAGCGTCTTTAAAATTATGTGTTGATATAAACATAAAAGCTACCATATGTGGAACTTAAAAAAATTGGTTTACATTTCGATAAATTGTACTTGGTTCTAATGAAGCGCACCGAAGAAGACTATCTGTATTGAATTATGTTCCATGAAAATAATGAATTGCACATTCCTTATACCAGACTGGTCTGCTTTGAGGTAACATTGTTCATTTCACCTCGGCTTCCTCTATTCATTTACAGAAAACATGAACTTCAGGAGTTTGACTATATTAATTCAACCTTAAGATCATCAAAAGTTTTCAGTGAGTCCAAATTTCTAATGGTTAACCATATACAAATGAAGTATTGCCGTTAGAAACAGAGAGAACTGGTATGTGTGTGTGTGTCTATATATATACATAATATCATATATCTATGTATATGTATATGCTATTTCTAAATGGATACTTTACCTCCTCTTTTGTATGTATGAATGTAGTATTTGATGTGGAGATTTAAGGGGAAACAGCCTTGACGAATCAACTCGTTTCTACTGCATCGTGACGACCGAGAAATTCTATTATACATGGATATACCTGATCTGCAGCCTGCACCAAAAGTTGTTATGTTGCTCAAATTTGGAATGAGTTCCACTGGTTAAGTTGCATTTAATATGGACTAACAAAACTATTGACTTTAGAGAACCCGGACATTAAATCTTACCAATCGTCCACCCACTAAATCATAGTGAGCATAATGAGGACCACCAGGTTCTCCAAAAACTTTGTAAGAGATCAATGGCTCGGGAATAAGCTTCACTGTTTCTGCTCCATCGATATCATTATAAATCGAATGAGAAAAAAAGAAGCAAAACCGAGTGATAAATTAATCCATTCTTGACAGGATAGATGAATTGTGCATCATACCATATACAGCATCAGGCGGACATATCAGATCTTGGTCTCCGGCAATTGCTAGGACAGGGACTTTGCTTTTACTTAGATGATCCTTGTAGAAGAATGTCCCACTCCTGTCACGCAATCCACCCTCGTGAAAGGCTGTCGCTAGCTGCAAGAGAAGCTTGGCAGGCACTGTCTCTGCAAATTATGCTTTAATTGTCATTTATTAAACGTTCCAAAAAATGAAAGCATCAATACAAATCTAACTGTGCCAAGTCAAAGGGAGATTCGAAAGACTCGTTCTAAATCATTCTGGACTTGTCAAAGATATGTGTATCAATAGAAGGACATCAAAGTGAATCTTCATAGGTTGAAGGAAAAAATAACTAAGAAACGAGGACTAAATTAGGGAAGTACGATCTACCACAAGCTGACAAGCACATTAAAACAACAGCATAGGAATCACTGACACAAGGAACATTGCATTCTCATTTTACAGACCTACAGATTAGGATAGGGTTTTTTGTGTCATGGTGTACTTTTAGCAAAAGTGAAGCATTTTTTTTTCTTACCAAAGTTTTCCATTGCAAGCTTTTCAAGCAACTTCGGCTGCATCATGTCTGCGGCAGAAATTTGAGGACTCAACCATGACA
Organism: Hibiscus tridactylites; assembly: GCA_958450335.1. Classification (NCBI taxonomy): domain Eukaryota; kingdom Viridiplantae; phylum Streptophyta; class Magnoliopsida; order Malvales; family Malvaceae; genus Hibiscus; species Hibiscus tridactylites. The sequence continues at coordinate 11,335,883 of OY288287.1, forward strand.
GGATGTAGGGAGGGTTGGTTGCAAAAGGATGGGCAGCAGCAATCAATGGTCCGATTGGAATGACAGGAACATTTAGGACTTGCGCAGGCTCTGTCTACTCGTCAAAGAGAAATAACATCATCTTATTGTCAAAATTTGTATACAAGCAGATGATAATACTGAGAACCAAGAAAGAGCTTAAGCAATTCACTACAATAACACTTGCCAGGGGTAAAAGCAGTTTGAGTGATGACTTAGAAGATGTATAGTCCAAGGACGACGCCAACGTAGTGACTGATGCCAATCCAGAATCCTTCCCTTCATAACCTTATAGAAGTTACACATTTTAGCATTACTATATATTGTTCAAGGAACAAAGCAAGTCAAAGAAATATGAAAGACTTTCGGACCCAAAAAGAATTGCCATGTGCTACAGATCTCTCTCTTTTAGCCAACAATAGTATAGTTGGCAGAGTGACAGACTATTAATTCCAAAGTTAAGGTTTCTGTTCTATCAACCCTAACTATCATAAATAAGAAAACAAAAGCTCCCAAAGTTAACTGTGCTATGAAAATATGGTTCACAACATACCCAGATTTGAGTACCTATATTACATGATTTTTTTGAAGTTCTGGCTAAGTAAGCAACTTGTCTTTTAAATTTCTTATACATATCTTTCATCCATTAAGTAGCAAGGTGGGACTTATAGAGCTCTCTTGGATAGCTTCTTCCCTAGAGAACAGCAGAGATATAAACCTATATCTGTTGCTATCATATAAACCTATATCTGTTGCGCCCGTGTGAGCCATATGAGCAGTCCCTTCCCCTTAAAGGAGGGAAAGTCAAAGGATTCATTCACAGAAGCCCTGCCCCTAGAGCCCTACCATGGAGAAGATCCTAATGCTATCCAGTAGAGAGACCTTTATTTGAGGAAAGCCATCAGGCAAAGGATAGACAAAAAGCTTTGGAAAGTTGTTAATAATAAACTAAAATCTATGTAATATAGACAGAGTTGGAACTTAGAACTTCCCTCCACGTAACAATTGAGTTACAAGAGCCCTCACCCTTTTTGAAATTTGAGTTATTACATGCATTAAGTCTTCAGCTAGCAAGTAAGAAAGCTGATAGGCTATTTCAACAAGAGATTCTCTAATGTAAGGTTATCTACTCGACCTTTTACAACAATTTTTAGGTCTTTTCCTAGACAAGCAATTGAATGAAAAAGGTAAAGAGTAGTCACCAAACTTCTTAGCCTTTCAAGCGGAAGCAATCCCTTTGCTTAGGAGAATAAAGAAGCCATTCACTAGAAGACAAGCTGTGATCTGATAGAAGTGATTATAAACTGTTTACTAGTCTAATTCAGCTGGTGCTTTGTCCCAAGGAAATGAAATTCAAATTGGTTTTATTAAGTGAATTCATGAAGAGATCCAAAGGTTCAAACTCCTAAACAAATTCTAATCATGATAGAACAGAGAAATTAAACATTCAGTTATATATTAAAATAGCAAACCATTTTTGCAGTGCTAAGCCTAAAAGGTAATCATCAAAGAATTCTCTATGCAGTAATAGCTTTTACAAATATAGGTCATAAATGTAGACAACGCAAGCAAGTTTGTACAGAATCTTACCACATCGTGATAGCATCGCATATAGCAAGATACCCCCCATAGAATGACCAATTGCAAGCAACTTGCCATCCTTTGGTTTGCTCTTATCTTTTATGTATTCCATCTAAGATGAAAATTTCATTTCAATAATACTGAAGTTAGTTATTATGGTTTATGAGTAGTACAGAAATTCTTCTATGAAAAACCTTTTATTCATAAGGGATGGCACCTCACCGCCGCAGGGACGTCTTCTTCTAGGTAGTGATCAAAATCCCAATCATACTTCGCCATAAGATCAAGTTGTTTCTGTATATCTTTTAGTGCTGTAGAAATGCCGATGTGCATATCAAAAACCCGCGCCGGAGATGCTCTTTCAGCTTCTTCAATTATATTTACAAGCTTTTCCATAAAATCCCTAATTCGACCGGCTAAATCATATATTTTTTGTGTTTCTGAGAAGCTTGAAAGGCCTCTTTTAATGGAAAAACTCCCATCATCTTTGTAAGCATGAGCACCATATTTTCCATCCTTAACATAAAAGTCCTTCCTCTGAGACAGAGAATCTAAAGGGTCTTTTTTGTATCCAAAGTCCACTTCTTGTGTACTCAATCCAGCACCTCTGAGTTCAATAATCCAAGTGTCATATCCTTGACTGGACATGACGCGTGCAAACGAGGACTGAACAGGAATTCGCAACATCAATTAAATGGATATCCAATGACAGAGAGGATAAAAAACGGAGAAATACAATTAGAAACTTAAAAATTAATAAAAAGAAGAACCCCATAAAAGCTATAGGCCAGAAAATTACAAACCAAACGACACCCAGATTTAAGTACTCAAAAAAGTTCAAGCCTACAAACTTTAAAAGCTATAATTGTGTCTAAAGTAGTTGCATGCAAATGCAAATATGCAATGCAATGAGAGGTCAGAAGGGTGACCTGAGGGGAGAGATCGTAACCAATGGCATTGGTTCCAACGCCGGAGAAAAGCAGCAAAGGGTGATTCCTGGACGGCGCCTGTGAAGAAGGAAGGTACCTCCAAAGAGCAACCCTCCACTCCGATTTCTCTACTTGAACGTAGTGAAGCTCGTCAGCTGTACAGATGCTTGCCTTCTTCTTATCATTCTTGTTCTCCACGGCGTTTCTGTTGAATGCAGATTTGGTGAGGGCGGGCGACCAACGAAATGAAGATGGGGATTCGGGCATGCGGGAAGGATTGAAGGAATCGAAACGAAGAAACGATTGGAATCGGAGAAGCATCGTTTTTCTGTTGAGTAATGCGGGGAAAATTGGCTAATTGGATGTCACCGTTTTAATTCCAAACTAAACCAATTGCTTTGCGTATACATTAATCATTCTATGTATAATGACATTTCAGGGCCTCTCCAGTCTCCTCTAAAACTTAACAACATAGCACCATCTCCACAAATTAGTTATAGGGTGGGCTAAACGTTTAAAGTGTAAAAAAATTGAGTTATTTAAATTTATAAATTTTATATAAGTTTTTTTTTGTATAAAGTTGAGTTTGTAAAATTAGAGTCAAGTTTTTGTGTAACTTTAATTGTAATTATTTATAATGTTATAATACAAATTGATTCAATTTAAACGGCTTTCTATATCTATATATGATATATATATATATATATTTATTTATATTTTCACATGTGATATGCATAATATATCAAGCAGAATCGAGAGAATAGACTCGAACTTGAAAATTGATCAACTAATTACTAAAAAAATTGAGGTATTCGAATTCCCATTTTATAACTCAAATTTTATTTAAAATTTTTTTTAGTCGAATTGAGTTTATAAAATTATGAGTTAGTTTTCTCGCGTCAAGTCGAATAATTTAATTTTTCGTGTTGAGTCAATTTTTGCCAACCGCTAATTATTTCAAAGTAAAAAAAATAAATTATATGAATGATGACTTAATTATAAGGTAAGTTTTATTATGACTATAGATGTATTAATTTTGTTAATTGACCATTAAATTATTAAAATAGTATAAGTTAAAACATCTGTCCTTAAAATCTAACAAAAAAGTGACAATACAATTAACAAAAAATTAAAATAATTACAACTTTAATCTTTATTATTTATAATTTTAATATAATTATTATTTTAATTAAATTATATATTTTTGAATTTTTCTGATTTTAATAAAATTAAATTTAAGAATATTTATTGGGAGTTGTTGTCTTGTAAGTAACTCATATATGTATGTTGGAGAAGAGATAAGGAGGCATTGGTGGAATTATCAGATCAGATTTCGTAATTGAATTGAATTATGTGAATCTAAAGAGGGGCAGTTGACCCTTTGTCTTTGCTTGATAAATGAAAATGATTGTTAAATTCCAAATTAGCCCCTAATTTTCTCTAAGATTTTCCATCCAAACAAACAAATATGGATTAACTACTAGAATGATCACTTATGTTTCCCCAGTACAGTTTTGGTCACCGATTTTAAAATTCGACCGATAAGGTCACTTACGTTTTTGAGCTGTAAACTTTTGGTCACTCGAAGTTAAGTGTCGTTAAATGAGTGACGTGACTGTTAAAGGAAAATTTATATAATCACATTTGGTCCATGTTAATTACATATTATATCAATTTAATCATAATTTTAATTTAATTAAATAAATTAATCACTCAATTAGGTGCCGACATGTGTCATCACCTTATTAGAAAAATTAATTATTTATTTTTCTTTAATAAATTCATTTTCTCCTCCAATCAGGTGGTGATACGTGTCACCTCATTGGATGAGGAAAATAAAACAAAAAAACTATTTTACTTTTGCTAGGAATCAAACCCAGGTTCCCTTGGGTGTAGGTGCCATTGGTTTACCACTGAATCAAGTGGCCATTTGCAACATAAACTACAAAATATAATATATGTTTCAGTTTGTTGTTAATGCAAAGAAAAAGTAATATATATGAGTTAAGGGGACTCGAATATGACATAATTGAGACACATAAAAACATTTAAATCAATGTAGAAATATAATAGTAAAATTAAAGTTGACAACATTTTATAAATTTATATTAAAATAAAAATTATATTCGAGCGAACTTTAATTTTGTTGTTAATCTTATTTATTTCTTATTTTATGGTATTAATTTTAATTTAATTATTATATTTTTTAACTAAATTTAATTTAATTAAATAAAAAATTAAAGTTATATTAAAAATTTATTTAACAAAATCAAATTTATTTTTTGATTAAAGTTATATTCTTGAGTTTGAATTCGTTAAATGATTTTTTCTATATAATTTCAAAAAAATTATTTTAAATTATAAATTAATTATTTTTAAATATTATATTTCTACAGACAACAGTAGTTTAAATGTTTTTATGCGTCTCAAGTATATCATGTTCGATTCCCCTTAATCTATATTTATTTCCCTTTCCTTGCATTAACAACAAACTAAAACATATATTATATTTTGTACTCTATATCACAATTTGACATTTGATTCCGTAGCAAACTCACGCTACTTACACCCAGGGGAACCTAGGTTTGATTCCCAACCAAGGCAAAATAGTTCTTTGTTTTATTTTCTTCATCTAATTAGGTGACATGTGTCATCACCTAATTGGAGGAGGAAAATAAATTTATTAAATAAAATTAAATAATTAAATTTCTCTAATAAGGTAATGACACGTGTCAGTACCTAATTGAGTGATTAATTTATTTAATTAAATTAAAACTAGGATCAAATTGATATATAATAAGTAACTAACAGAGACCAAATGTGAAATTATATAAATTTTCCTTCAACAGCCATGTCACCCATTTAACAACTTTTTAACAGAAACTAGCGTTCGAGTGACCAAAAATTTACAGCTCGAAAACTTAAGTGACCTTATCAGTCGAATTTAAAAATCGATGATTAAAATTGTATTGAAAGAAAATATAAGTGACAATTCTAATAGTTAACCCAACAAATATCCAGATTTATTGCAATCAATCTTCATCTTCCCCTCTTAACAACAGTCGATGCTCAACTTGATTTGTATCAACAAAATCACGTGTTTGGGCCTACTTTAGAGGCTTCGGTTACGTGTAATTAAAACCCCCCATCATATAATTAAAAACAACAATATGTCCCACCCATGTGATTCATTAATATCACTTCCGTATTTTGGCTTAAGATTTTTGATTAAATGGTATTTGGGTAATTTGACTTAAGTATCTTTTATAATTGTTTAGGGAGTCTATTTGTGTGTTTGGATATTAAAATTTTTGTACATCAACTGATTATACGGATGTAATTGAAAGGAAATTTAAATAACATAAAATATTCATTCGAATTCCAACTAAATATATGGTTTTCAAAATGTAACCAGATCCTTGGGCAAATACATCACTTTAAATGTTTCATCATTTTGAAACTCATCCCATTTAGTATCATGATCGGTTAATCCTCGGTTGGTGTCGATGTTTTATTAAACACATGAAGATCATTGTGCTTGGGTTGTCTTGCTCTTAATCCACCAATACCACCATTCTCGGAACCACCTAAGCAGTTAAAATCGTTAGCCGCCTACGTACAATTTGGGTCAAGGTTGTATAAATGAAAACTTTTTTTTTTTTGGTTTAACGCATTATCAAAGGATTAAGAAAAAAATATAAACATATATACTATATTGTAATCACCTTAAGACTACTAAAAAATATATATATGGGTTAAGTACACCATGTAAAAATCATTTTGTATTATATCTTTTTTGTACTGTTAGATGAAAGTAAACAAACTATCGATATTAGATATATATATATTCATGAAAATCATTTAAAATTTCCTAAGGCATTTTTTATATTTTTATGTTATCATATTATTTTGTGAAAATATTATAAGAAATCATGATTTAAATATAATAAGGTATTAAAAAATAAAATGTAATTTAATAAAAATTATAAAATTAATTGTGCAATCTTTTCTTCCACCTCATGTTCCATACCTTCAAAGCTTGAATAACTAAACCAATCTAGAGGGGTAAAATGAATAAATGAAATACAATGGTGGTTAAATAAAACTCTTAGATTTTTACAAAATTTAAAGAACATTCATGATATTCTTAGAGTTTTATTAAAGTATAGTTTAATTTTTTTGTTAAAAAGGTCAAAAATGATGTTTTAATTATAGTTTAGGGGCCAAATCAAATATTAACCATCTTTGTTAACTCAGTGGTAGAACTTGAGGTAAGAGTTTAGGGTGGCAACTTAAAATGTTAAATTGGAGGCATAAACTAAATTTTTCAAAAAGAAAATAAGGGTTTGACTTAAATTTTTTAATAATTTTGAGAGATTTAATTATAAATTTTAAAATTTATGAGAGGGGATTTAATTGAAAATATTCAAAATTTTGAAGTTTAATATGAGTTTTTAAAAAAAAATTGAGGGAGCTAAATAATTTTTTTTTTAAATTACTGGTCAAAATCTAATTTTCTAAAATTGGGGGGCATGGCTAGGTTTTTAACGAGCACGAGCGAGTGTATGTTCATGTTTGTTCGTTTAATTTTAACGGAACAAACGAGAAAACGGAACAACTAAGCGAACATAATTTTTTGTTCGTGTTCGTTCATTAAGGAATGTAACTTGTTAATGTTATTCGTTAAAATGACAAACGTATGCAAACGAACATAAACGAACGCAAACGAATATTGAGTATTGTTTAATTTTTTTTCTTAAGAAGTCTCAAGTCTTGTAAATTGTGTATTGTTTAATTTTTTCCTTTTTATTTCATATTTTAAAATATGTTTTTATAATATTTAGAATATAATGTTTTTGTTATGAAAAAACAATAAATATAAACACATGTGAATAAATTTAAACGAACATAAACAAACGTAAATAAACAGACGAATTACCGAACGTTTACAAACGTAAATAAGTTACGTACATTGAGTATTGTTTATTTTTTTTCTTTTTATTTCACATTTTAAAATAAGTTTTTTTCTTTCAAAATCTTTTTAATATAATACTTTTGTTATGAAAAATAATAAATATAAAGATATGTGAATAAATTTAAACGAACATTAACAAACGCACATAAACGGACGAATTACCGAACGTTTACAAACATAAATAAGTTACGTACATTGTGTATTGTTTTTTTTATTTCATATTTTAAATATATGCTTTTAAAATCTTTTAAATATAATACTTTTGTGATGAAAAATAATAAATATAAATAGACATGTGAATAAATTTAAACGAACATAAACAAACAAATATAAATGAACAGATTATCGAATGCTTACGAATGTAAATGAACGAATGAGCCATTTGTTCATGTTCGTTCATTTAATCAAACGAGTATAAAGTCTCATTTATGTCTATTCGTTTAATAAATAAACAAATGTTCGTTTACAGGCACAACCCTAGGCACAACCCTTCTAATCCTTGGTAGCTTTCACCACTGTGTTAATATATCACTTTAAGGGACATTTGTTATTTATTTTTTTAAAATTAGACTATAACGTAACTTTCGAAACACTAATGATCAGTATAAAAAAGTTACTCAAACATCAATGATCATATGTGTAATTTACAAAAATAAATTTACACAGTATTAATTGAAGATTTGTATCAAATCTTATCATGAAACAAATTTCTCGAGCGGGTGTTCCTAGTTTTAGTATAATCATTTCCTTTTTATCATTTAAATGAAAAGTAATATTCCCTTTGTACCTTTAAATTTGTCTTTCATTTGACATTTCACTCATTTTAAGAAGAAAAATTTGTTTAAAAGATGTGTTGTAAAATAATTAAAATGATAATTTTATTTTTAAAAAGTAAAATTTTGTTTTGTTAAAAATCTAAAAAATATATAGAGGGAAATGTGCCTAATAAAATTTGTTAAAATTTTTAAATAGACAATTTAAATAGTACAATTTAAAAATACAAAACAAAAAATTTAGTGTAACAAAAAATATTAAAATTTAAACCCGAATTTTTTAAATATCATAATGGAACTTCAGCAATGTTCCAAAGAGAAGTTGATTGGTATTATCATAATCCAAGTTGTCTATAAATTTGATTAATTAAATGGGAAATTGACCTGTAATTGTGAACAGAAACATATTTTACGTAAGGATTTGTCTAATCTATGTAAGGTTAAGGGTAAATTAATAACTTATATTTAATATAAGATTCTATTTGAAAAAACAACAATCATTTAATGTATTACAAAACTCTAATTTTTTTTGAAAAATCTAAACACAAAATCCTAAATCATATACCATAATCATAAACTCTAAAACTTAAACCCAAAAATCTAAAACCTTAACCCTAACCCTAAAATTCAAACCCTAAACCTTACCATAAACTCTAAACACTAAACCCTAAACTATAAAACTTTATATTGTGAGTTATAAACACTAAACCATAAACCCTAATCATGCCCATAAAACCCTAAACCCTAACCCTAAAAATATAATACATTAACTATAAAACCTAAACCCTAAACCTAAAAAATAAACCCTAAACCATAAACTCTAAAACCCTAAACCCTAAACCCTAAACTCTAAAACCATAAATAATAACCCTAAACCCTAACCATACTCCTAAAACTCTAAACTCTAAAAAACTTAAAACCCTAACCATGAAAACCATACAACTTTAAAACTATAAACCCTAGACCTTAATACATTAGATATAATTTTTTTTCAATAAAATCTTTTAAGGTTTTGTAATATATTAAATGATTATTATTTTTTCAATTAGAATATTTTGTTTAATACAAAATATTAATTGACCCTTAATCTCATACATTGGTTAGAAAAAGCGTTTACGTAATCTAATGCTACAAGAAAATATAATCTCTCTTACAAGTCAACATTCATCCGCCGGTTATGATCATATATTATATAAAAGTAACACAAATAGATCACGATTCAAGGGCGGCACTAAAATATAAACCCATTAACTAAATAATATACAAAAACATAAATTTATTTATTTACATAGCATAGAGTAATTAGTTATTGTTTCGGCGTTGATTCTTATTTAACGTTATAATAAATATGAATCATTAAATGAACCTGCAATATATAAAAAAAGTTATAACGAACAATTTTATCACGGTTTTAAATAAAACCAAACATTATCAGGAAACCGAATAATGTTCATAACGTAAATTATCTATGGGGAACAAATTTGGGTCGTGGGATTTAATTGTGGATGTTAAAAAATTCGGAATTAAATTTTTTACCATTAAAGGCAAAGTGCATTGACTTGGGGTTCCAAACGCCATAGTATATAGTTTCTTTCTATGAAGTTGAGGCAACAGAGAAGATTGAAAAAGGAATAGAGTTTGTAGTTATGATGGGTTCGTCTTTCTTCCGCCATTTGGTTGTCTTCCTCGTCTTCATAATTTCAGTGTTGGCCCTTCAGATGACTCCACTGGTTTCTGCAGGTTTGAAACTCAATACTCTGCTTTCTATATTATATCTTCCATTTCTACAATTTTTTAGAGATGAATAGATGTGGTTGGTTGTTTCTTTCTGTTTTTTCTAACATTTTCGTGCCCGACCGCGACTATTGTTTCCCTTTAATCGGATCTGTAATAATCTGAACAGAATTTTATTTTTTATTTAATTTTGATTTTTGACTTCGTCCCTACTTAGAATTAACATGTTTTGAGTCTCATCTTGATATGAATTCATTTGTGATGGGGAATGCTGGATTGCATGTAGAGACGCTTTATCATATTAATATATTTCATAGAAAATTGTGTAGGGAAATTATTTAAAATAAAAATAAATAAATTGACGATTAGGATTGTATATAGATATTGAGAAAATGTGAAATTGCAGATTCGAATGTGAGCAGAGAGGGCGGCGGACGCATGCCAAAAGCACCTCCATCTCCGGCTCGAAACCCCCCACCCGATGGTCCATTCTAATTACGGTTACTATATTTATATGGCATTTGAGATTCAAATAAAGTATGCAACATCACTTGCTACATATTTGGTTGTTGTCGAGTATTTTGTGTTATTTTATTGGAGGGTTATTCCCTTTTATGTCACATTTGAGTTGTTTCATTTTGAAAATAGTTTGTCCATTTCTCAATCCCCGTTGGCACCCTTTGGAATTTGTCCATGGTGCCGTATAGGGATGGGACGGGACAGATCGGGTTGATTTTTGTTCGACCCTGACCTAAAAATAATCACACTGTATCAACCCAAAATTATAAACACAACCCAAGTCTAATTTAACTCGACTCAAACTATTAAAAATATATTTCAATTCTAGGGATTTAATTGTAAAAAATAAATTTAAGAATCTAATTATATAACAAAATCAATTTTAAAAGTCTAATTGTAATATATATATATATGTGAGACAATATTGTAAATATTTCTAAAAAACAATATAAAAATTATAGTAATAATTTCGAGTCGGTTCGGGTTAGAAGCAGGCCAAGGTGGGTGAAATGCCCACAGTCTATCCCTAATTTATGCCATATCAGCTTGCAAAAGTTGGCACACGTCCATGGGCCTGCCACAAGAATCTTCACTCTTTAGCAAAATGGTATACCATTTGTAATTTCTTTTACAAAAAAATTACATAATCTGATAATTTTATACAAGAATAGTTTTATTAAAAAAACTGAATTTTGACAATATATTATCAAGGGGGAATCAGAAGGGTGGCAGAGGCCATATCCCATAAATGGTAAAAATACTAGTTCAGTCCTTTTAAATTTTAAGTTTTGTTTAACATAAGGGTAAAATTATACTTTGCTCCCTAAATAATAAAATTTTAACATAATCCTTTTAAAATTTACTGATTATAAGTTAAAACAATGGTACAATTACATTTCAACCCTTAGAAAAATATGATTTTTTATGATTCCCTCAAAAATATATCTGAGCTCGCCTCTATATATTATTCCTATAAAATAACATGTCAAAATTTGTTTGGGCCTTATATAAAATGTTTATATTTATGTTTTTGATGCATGCAGAAGACGTTCAAACCACGTGAATGCATATTTCTTCATATGAACGTAAGACCAGGCCAGAAGAAACAATGAATTTCAACGAGATTTTTTATGGATGAAATATAAAACCAGTCTTATGTTTTTTTAGTTATTTACCTATAAAAAAGTTACAAAATAATTACTCAACTTTAAAAAGTAACAAACTAACCCCTTGTAATTAATAATTGACGGTAAATGATGTGATAGCTAATAAAATTGACATAGTAAAAAATTTAACCCACGATTCTAAGCTTTATTTTAATTTAGTTTAAATTTTAAAATTAAACCTTTCACATTTAAATATTGTCTTAACTATAAAATAAGTGCCCAAACTATGCCTATTTTTTGCAATAGGCGTCTAAAGTTTTTTTAGCTGAAACAAGTGTCTCAAGTTTTATTTTTGGTCCAAATTAGGTGCCTCAGTTGACTTTAAAACAAGCTAGATATGAAACTTTAGGCACCTATTTCAGCAAAAATTAAAACTTTAGACATCAATTTCAGTCAAAAAATATTTTAAGCATCTATTACAAAAAGAGACAGGATTTTTTAACTAAGAAATGGAAATTCATTCAACAAGAGGGGAGAAGCCATCACACATCGAGCAACTCTCATCCCTAAACTCAACAGGGTCGAAGAAGAGACATCCTACTTCAACAAACGTTGTCATACGAGCCTTCCAAACATCGAAGATAACAAGATCAAGGCAATGATCATTTACTTGTAGATTCATACACATGAAAGAACAAGTGACCACTTGGGAAGGGAGAAAGGTCATAACCAACATTCGAACCTCCCCAAAATCGAAGATGGCTGAGCGACATCCCGAAAATGAACCCGACGAGTTTGGAGCCATAGAGGGAAGAACAGACCCGGTTAAAAAGGAACCGAGTTAAGACTTGATAACAAATAGGAGCCGGGACATAAACCTTAAGCAAAGCCTTTGCAGCGCTTTGATGGTGGAGCAAAACGCAAAATAACAAGAGCTGTTCCGTCAAAGGTCAAAACCAGCAAAACACCATACCTCCACTCGATCGATTCCAGTCACGGCAACCTGATGGAAGCAATGCCGAAAACCAGCAACTTGTTGTCTTGTTGAAGAAATCAGAGAAGATAGTAGATAACCAAAATAAGTCTCATACGATAGGAAGACTCCGGAAAAGTAAGAAGCTAAGTGGCACTGAGGGGAAGCTCACAAAAACACACAATGGAAACCCATAGAGAACACCTTCCATCCCTCTCCTTTGCAACCAAAAGCACCACTCCAAGATCGAACGAAATCTTCAAGAGAAGACCGATGATATTCTTAGAAGGGATACACACGCTTCCAAGCTCACGATCGAAACAAAACTCAAATAAAATTCGTAGAATAAAGGAAGGGGAAATTGGGGGGAAAGCTAGGATTTAAGGGGTTCCTTTTGGTCGTTGTTTATTGAATTGCCTTAAAAAGAAGATAAGTACAGTTTGGACACTTATTTTATAGTTAGGTCAATATTTAAAGTGCCTTTTACTCTTTTTAGATGCCCAAACTATTATTTTTTGTCCCTTTTTAGGTTAAACTGAGACACCAATTTTGACCGAAAAATAATAGTTTTGTAACGCCCCGATTTAGGGCCCGAGAGTTTATCGATGTGAATTTAGGATTAGTCCAGGTTAAAATTTGATTTAAAATGAAGATTTTATAAAAATTGCATTTATTTACGAAAATGCCATTAATGAAAATAGAATATGGGGATTTGAGTAAAAGGGATAAAGAAAGAAAAAGAAAAGTTTGAAAAGAAAAAAACAAAAGTGTCATCTTCTTCAAACATCCTTTTTCACCAAAACCTCTCATAAACCCTAAAACCACTATTCCATTGCCCAATCCCTCTTTCAAGCAAGATTTCCAAGGTAAGCATTCCATTGATTTAATTTTTCTTCCCTTGGATTGTCACTAGATAGATTTTTCTTAAAAATCTATTATTTTGGGGTTATTTCAAAATGCTTTGAGTTTGAAAAATGGTAAAATGGAGGGGTTTTCGTATGAGTATTCTAATGTAATGTTTAAGGGTGTTTTTGATCATACTTGAGTGTCTTAAAATGTTAAAAAGGATGAAAAATGGTGGGAAACCCGAAATGGGTATAAAAAATGAGATTTTTAGGTTAAAAAGGTTGAGTTTTTAGGTGGTTTTGGGTCAAAAACGTGGTTGGTGGTTCCTTCGATGTTGGGGGATGTTTCTAGATGTTTATGGCTGTGTTTTGATGGTTGAAATGGCTGGTTTCAGTGTGAGGTTTGTCTAGAACGAAAATGGTGAAGTTTGGAAGAAATTTGGGTTTGAATCAAAGTGTTTTGGTTGCAAGGAGTAGAATTTCGGGTTGTTGATGGTTTACAAGTGTATTAGCATCCTAATAATTTGTTTTGGGTTGTCTTGAAGCAGCAGATATTAATTCGGGTACTTTGGGCGCGATACCGAATACTACGAAGGCTTGAGAACGGTGTTTCGACTTTCGTTGGGCTTAATCGGTGAGTGGAAACTATTTTAAGACTTTAAATGTGTTCAATGAAGGTTGTTGTAGGTTTGAGTGGAGTCTTAGAGACTAACCTAGACCCGAGTGTAAGTTTATCTACTCTCGCTTGTTTGGTTGATTATGGGTGTTCTCGATTATGTGTGTTACGGTGTGTTTTTGATTGTTTTTACTCTTCGTTTAATATTGTTGTGTAACCGTTTGTTGGTGTCGAGCCTCACGTGATGGTTGTCGTTGCTACGGTGATGTGTAGTCCTACCGGTAGTGACTAGTAGAAGAGTACGGTGATGTGTAGTCCCATCGAAAAACGACTAGTTGTTGTGAACGGTGATGTGTAGTCCCACCGTATATTGGTCACGCATGTGCATACCATGTATTGTTATGATTGTGTTTCATTACATCTTTTCCTTAAATGGTTTTGCCATAAATCTAAGGTTTATGTTTTATAACTGCATTGTTGTTGTGTTTTAGAGCTTCGCTCACTAAGCTTTAAGCTTATGCTCTCTTCTTTTCCAACAATGCATATCTCTAGTGGCTTGGGAGGCAAGTGGGTAAGGGAGGAGTTTCTTACGAGCTCAAAGTATGATTTATGTTTTGTAATAGCACTTAGACAATGGGAATTGCTAGATTTGTATGTTAAGGAGTTGGTGATCAAACTCCTATGCTATGGTTTGTTTATGTTTCTAGCATGTTTGATATGGTGATACTATGTTATGTTGAGGTTTAATGTGGTCATGTATGAATTGCTTTGTGATTTGGCATATTAGTGTTTTTGAACCTAAGTGTTCATGTGAGCTCAGGGCTTGAAATCCATTTTATTGCTTGAATGTATGATTGATGATGTGATTAGGACACTTTGCATCTAGAATGTATGTATGAGATGTTGCTATCTGGTTTTTGATTATTCGAGACAAGTTTAGGGATGTTTGGAGGTGTCAAAGTAAGATTTCGGGCCAAACTGTGTGCAGGCGTTTCGAAACGCTCGATGTGGTTTTGAAACGGTCGATGCTCCAGGGGTACCCGTATCGAAACGGGAGTGGTGTCGTTTCGATACGTTTTGCCACTAGAGGCTTCTGTTTCGAAACCCGTTTCGATACGGTTTGTCACTGCGAGACCCTATTTAGGAACCAGTTTTGATACGTTTTGCCACTATAGACTTTTGTTCCGAAACAAAGTGGGACCGTTTCGAAACGACTTGGTCTTACTTTTAAAATGAAGCCCGCGTTTCGGAACGAGAAAGCCTATTTTGAAATGCAGGCAGCTAAATTGGTTAAATGGCATCTTCAAAGGTTCCTGAATGTTACATTTTAGTCCCTATGGCTTGTATGCTTCCTATTTGATCTATATGTATCCTTTATGATGGTTTGCCCCGCGTGCATGTAAATTGACTAACAAACTATATGATAAGTTTAAATTATTGTATGCCCTTGCTTGATCGTATCTTTGATCGCCTTTTCGATGTTGTCTCATCACCTAGGGTAAATTGTGATATCTAGACAAGCTAATAAATGAAAAAATAAGGTAAATTGTGATATCTTTGATCGGTTTTTCCCCATGTAACCCGTTCGGTCCGGTCTGTTGGCTAGGCCGGGACGAGAGGGTTACATTTGGTGGTATTAGAGCCTCGGTTATGAGGTCTCTCGGGAAGGTAAGTCAAGTAAATTGGTTTGTTTGGTTTGTTTGCTATTGCACGGTGTATGGAAGCATGCTTTATTGTTCTTGTTGTTGGTTGAAGTTTAGTCAAGTGTTCCCATTGCTAGGTATTGTTATTGGAAAATAATTTTGGTTTAAAGAGCTTGAGAACTTGGACCCTTGCCCTTGCTAACCAAATGTTTCTTGTGTGTGATGTAGTTATTGTTTAGATTCTATCTCGTTATGGTAAGACTGAGAGGACGACCTAGAGCGGGTGACCAGCACCCGAGGATGTGCCTTATGTTCCTCTTGCTCCCGATGGTAATAGAGCGGGTGGCGAAGGTAATGTGCCTCAGGCCGGTGCACTTGCTGGAGGTGATGTCAATGGACCTCAGGCCGATGCAAATGTTGGGGGTAACGGAGCTTAGACAGGTCAGGGTCCGGCAGGTGCGGACATGACTCATTTGATTTAGACTATAGCCGGAGCTTTTTAGACATCTTTGGCCGATATGCAAGCTGCAGCGCCACCTCAAGGTGCGGGGACAAATTTACCCTTTGAAAGACTTCGTAGTTTGGGCGGAGTTGAGTTCCGTGGTTTGACTCTCGAGGGTTCAGAGGCTTGGCTCGAGAGTATTACACGCATCTTGGGTCAGATGGAGTGCTCAGACACTCGTAAGTTGGGTTGTGTTGTCTCCTTGCTTCAGGGAGATGTGTATGCTTGATGGACCACCATTACTTCGGGTATAGTAGAGGCGGATGTCACTTGGGAATTCTTCAGAACAACTTTTAAGAAGAAGTATCTCAGAGTTCGATATCAGGATGAGAAGAAGAGAAAGTTTATGGCCTTGGTTCAGGGTAGCAAGACGGTGTTCGAGTACGAGGTTCAGTTTGTGAGGTTGAGCCAGTATGCTCCCGAGTTGGTTCCCAGTGAGAGGGAACGGTGTGAGCGTTTCCGATATGGGTTAACTAGAGACGTGAAGACTTATATGCTTGACTCTAACTACACCGAGTTTGATGTTTTGGTCTCTAGGGTTAAGGATATTGAGCAGAATTTAGGCTCGAGTGCTCGTGCTAGTGGGTCCAATTCTGGGAAGAGACACGCGAATTGGGACAGAGATCATGCCAAGAAGCATAGAGATAAGAGGTATCAGCCCGATTCGAGGCATAGGGGTGGTAACCATGGACGGGGCCATCAGGGCCAAGAAGCTGTTGTTCACACTCCTGAGTGCACTAGATGCGGAAGACGCCACCAGGGCGAGTGTATGGGTACCTTTGGGGTATGTTGGAACTGTGGTTCCCGAGATCATTTGAGGCGTAACTATCCACACCCGGCTAGGGGCGGTGTAACACCTGTGTTTTGTGGTTAGGAGTTAGTCGGTTTAGTGGTCCGAGTCGGTAAAATTAAATTAAATCAAATTGGCTTATGCTTGACCTAATTGGGTTTTAAATAATAAAGAGGAGGAACCACTTTGGTGATTTAACCCAAAAGAAATTAAAAAGGTAGACAACTTTTAAAAAGGTCAAAAGAACAAAAATGTGGTCTTCCCTCCCTCATCTTTGCTTTCAACGTGGAAACCCCAAACCAAAACTCCATAAACCCTCATCTACTATTCCATTGAGTTTCATCTTCATCTTAAGGCCATTTTCAAAGGTAATAACATTTTCTCACTCTCCTCTTCATCCTCTATCCATACATGGTTGTAGATTTTGAAACTACCAACTTTTGAAATGTTAGGGTTTGGTGAAAGTTTGAGTTTTTATAGAGATTTTCAATTTGTTTTGAAATATAAAGTTGGGTTTTAGTTTATTCACATTAAAGTGTACATTATATGTTAAAATGGTTAGGTTTGGGTGAAAACCCGAAATGGGTTCTTGTGGCAAATTTTAAGGTGTCAAAAACTTGGTTTTTTGTGGGTTTTAGGTTTAAATTGGAGAGCTGATGGTTTAAGTATGTTAGGAGGATGTTTTGGGAGCATATGGGTGTCATTTGGATGTTTGGAAATAGGATTTTCAGCTAGGTTTTGAGGGAGCACGAAAATGGGTATTTTGGGTGGTTATTTGGATCGGAAATTATTGAAGTTGACTTGTGCTTATGGGGTGAGATGATGGCTGAGTTTTAGCATTGAATTGTGAAGTAATGGATGTGTTTTGTTTGGATAGAAGCAAGAGGAAGCGTTGGAGAGGCATCGGGATCGAATCCGGGCTTGTAGGAGGCTTGCTTTGGTTGCTAAGGAAGGGTGGTGAGTGACTTTAAATATGTTTTAAAGATTGGTTCAAGTGTGTGTGGTGTATGTGAGGAATGTGCTTGGTAGGCCTTTCCAAAGTGAGTGTTAAATTGGTGACTTAACTCCTTGAATTTTAGTATGCTATTCATGCCATTGTCTATTGTTATTGTGATGTGTGGTTTGGTTGTATATGTATGCCTTGCTATGTATATACAATGTGTATGAGACGTGAATAGTGGATATGTGATGTGATAAATGAAATTGGCACTAATTAACTTACCGGGTGTAAATGATTGATCATTAGGATTAGTGTGCACACAAATTGAGTCAAAACGTACGTGGCCTTGATGGCGTTGAGTCATCAAGGAGGAGTACGGTGATGTAATATTCCACCGGAAATTTATATATATTCTACGGGATGATGAGTGGAATCCCATCCGTAGGGCATGTGGTGATGAGTGGAATCCCGCCCATGCAAGGTCCGGTGATGAGTGTAATCCCACCGAGGTAATGTGATTTGTTGAGATTAAATCCGCACATCCGAGTAATCTTAGTATGATGTGAGATGTCATACATGACTCTTGAAAGACTAGCTAGGTCTACTTGTTGATTTACCTAAGTATGTTGTATGTGAGATTAAGGGTAATCCAATTGAACTTGTTCTATTAATTGTAATGTGTGATATGAATATGTGATGTTTGAGCTTAGTATGATGTGAGATGCCATACATGACTCTTGAAAGACTAGCTAGGTCTACTTGTTGATTTACCTAAGTATATTGTATGTGAGATTAAGGGATAACATGCTTGAACCCTGCATTGTTGATGTTTTTGATTTTAGAGCATCCTCACTAAGCTTATAGCTTACGCTCTCATTTTCAACAATGCACATCATTAGCGTGGTGTTAGCACGGAGCAAGGCAAGAAGGGCTTTCCAAGTTTTTGTTGCTTAAGTACGGTTAAACAATTATGTAGTAGCTTAGCAATGTGGCAAGGGTGTGTGCTTTGTATGAGCTATGTATGACTCATATATGTGTTTGATGTTTATAAATTGACTTGGATTGTAAATATGCTATGTCGTGCCAAATGCTTGTGTGAAGTGTGCCTTATGGATGTTTAAGATTGCTTTTGATGGCATGTACACCTATTTGAAGTGAATTGTGCCTTTTGGCTTCTATGTCTTCAAGCATGCCCTTTATGATATGTTGTTAATGTGTAATTGTTAAGTACGAATGATTCACCATATGCCTTGTGGGTGTTTGAACATGCTTGACATATGATGTATGCCTCTAGACTTGGTTTGCTTGTGTTGTGTGCCTTTAGGGGTCCTTTGGGACCTTTAGACTTGTTGAAATTCGCCTAAGTCTGGTTTTCAAAGGTTGCAGACAGCCCGCGTTTCGAAACGAGCTGGGCCGTTTCGGAACGGGTAGGCTTCAGGGACCCCGTATCAGAACGCGTTTCGATACAGTTTGTCCACTGTGAGCCTCTGTTTCGATACGTGTTTCGGAACGTTTCGGCTACTGGAATTCTGAGAAAATGACGAGATGAAAGCGTTTCGAAACGGGTCTAAGGGTTTCGAAACGGTCAAAATCTCGTTGACAACGAGTAGTTGACCGTTGAGGGCGTTTCGGAACGGTTGACCTCCGTTTCGATACGGCCTCTTCGTATGGGCTTTGGGCAGTTGACCTGGTCAAGGCATTTCGATACGCCTCAAGGGTGTTTCGAAACGACCTGCTTAACGGATTAAAATTGGGTTGTTTAAATGCTGTTTTGGGTTTGAATGTTTATCTTTTGCATTTTATTCCGTAGTATGATCACATAGGATTTATATGAGCCTTTAGAAAAGATTGAATTAAAAGAAAAAAATTAGGATTGCTAACCGAGGGGGAACCTTAACGGGTTTCACTTCGGTTTTCCCCGTGTGGCCTACTTGGACCGGTCATCCGGCCAGACCGGGACGAGGGGGTTACAGGCGGACCGGCTCCAGCTAGGGGTTTTGAGCATTAGAGAGGCCGTGGGCGCGGTCGTGGTAACTTTCAGCCGAGGAACGATGGTAAGAGAAACTTAGCTCATGTGGTGGCAGTTCAGCCCGAGGGTGGAGGACCGACTAGGGTTTATGCGCAGCGAGAGGCTAGAAATGACACATATGTCATTGCAGGTAATTTCTCGATACAGTCTTTGACTTTGCTTTCTTTTATAGATTCGGGTTCGACACATTCGTATATTTTGGTTGAACATGCAAGGTCCCTCGGTCTACCGTATGAGTGGTTAGAGGTAGGTGTAAATGTTACTAGTTCTTTCGGTGATACTGTGGTAGTTAGGAAAATGTATAGGAGGTGTCCCTTGATGGTTCAGGGTCACGTGTTTCCGGTCAACATGATGGAGTTACCGTTCTATGGTTTTGATGTGATTATGGGCATGAATTGGCTCGTAGAGCATAGAGCTAGGGTAGACTTTGAGACCAAGAGAGTCTCCTTGAGGCTTACAGATGACTTTGAAGTTGTAGTGGTGGGCGAGAACATTAAGTTCTTGTCCAATGTTGTTTCTGCTTTATAAGCTTAGAGATTGATGGATTCGGGTTGTCATGCTTATTTGGCTTATATGATGAATCCGAATATGAGTGAGGTTAGACCGCAAGACATCAGAACAGTTTGTGATTTTCCGAGTGTTTTTCCGGAAGAGTTATCGGGTTTGCCTCAAGATATGAAAGTTGAGTTTGCTATTGAGACATATTCTGATTCTGTACCCATGTCTATTGCTTCGTATAGAATGACACCGAAAGAGTTGAAAGAGTTGAAGACGCAGCTTCAGGAGTTGTCAGATAGAGGTTTCATTAGGCCTAGTATTTCTCCGTGAGGTGCTCCGGTCTTGTTTGTGAAGAAAAAGGACGATATTATGAGGATGTGTATAGACTATAGACAATTGAACAAGGTAACAGTGAAAAACAAGTACCCTTGCCTCAGATAGATGATTTGCTTGATCAGTTGAGAGGTGCTCTAGTGTTTTTGAAGATTGATTTGAGATCCGGTTACTATCAGTTGAAGGTGAAAGATGAGGACATACCGAAGATCGCTTTCCATACACATTATGGGCACTATGAGTTCTTGGTAATGACTTTTGGTTTGACTAATGCTCCAGCTGCATTTATGGATATGATGAACCGAGTGTTCCACAAGTTTTTGGACATGTTTGTGGTAGTGTTCATAGATGATATCTTACTGTACTCTAGGACCGAGGAAGAGCATGATGAGCATTTGCGGCTAGTGCTTCAAACTTGGCTTGAAAATCAGTTGTATGCCAAGTTGAGTAAATGCGAGTTTTGGATTAAGGAGGTAGTCTTCCTAGGTCATGTGATCTCAGACAATGGGATTAGTATGGATCCCAAGAAGATAGAAGCCATAGTGAATTGGAAGCAACCGAACTCAATGACAAAAATCCGTAGTTTCTTAGGCTTGGCGGGGTATTATCGAAGATTCGTCGAAGGATTTTTTAAGATTGCGACACCTTTGACTAAATTGCTTCAGAAGAATGTTCCGTATGAGTGGTCAGATGTAAGACAACAAGCGTTTGAGAAGTTGAAGAAAGCTTTGACCAAAGCTCCATATTTTGATTCAGCCTGAACAGGGAAAAGAGTTTGTGATTTACAGTGATGCTCTGTATGTAGGCTTAGGTTGTGTGCTTATGCAAGAAGGTAATGTTGTAGCTTATGCTTCGAGACAGTTGAAGGTTCACGAGAAGAATTATCCCACTCATGACATTGAGTTAACCACAATAGTGTTTGTTTTGAAGATTTGGAGACACCATCTTTATGGTGAGAAGTGCACCGTTTATATCGACCACAAGAGTTTGAAGTACTTGATGACTCAGAGAGAGTCGAACCTTAGACAACGTAGGTGGTTAGAACTTCTTAAGGACTATGACCTTACGATAGAATACCATTTGGGGTAAGGCAAACATATTGGCCGATGCTTTGAGTAGGAAAGTGGCGGTTGAGTTGCGAGCCATGTTTGCGAGATTGAGTGTGTCAAGTGATGGCGATTCGATTGCCGAGTTACAAGTTAAACCCTCGTTAGCCCAGTTGATTCGAGAGAAACAATTGCAAGACGAGTCTTTGGCACCTCACGTGCAAGATATAGCCGAGGATAGACCTACCGATTTTTGCTTTGGTGAGAACGGGATCCTATGTTTCAAGGATAGGATAGTTGTTCCAGAAGATTCCGAGTTGAGGCGTACTATCTTAAATGAGGCCATAACAGTCCTTTTGCTATGCATCCGGGTAGTACGGAGATGTACCGTGGGTTAAAAGAAGAGTATTACTGGATTGGGTTGAAGAAATATGTGGTCGAGTTTGTGAGTAAGTGTATGGTATGTTAGTGAGTTAAAGCCGAACATTAGTTTCCTTCAGGTTTGTTACAACCGTTGAAGATTCCAGAATGGAAGTGGGAACGTATTACTATGGACTTTGTGTCGAGTTTACCGTTGACTCCTTCGAAGAAGAATTCTGTGTGGGTGATAGTTGATAGATTCACTAAGTGTGCTCATTTCATACGTGTCCATACTATCTACACATTAGATAAGTAAGCTGATCTGTACATCAATGAGATAGTGAAATTGCATAGGGTACCGAAGTCGATTGTATCAGACCGAGATCCAAGGTTTACATCTAGATTTTGGGAATGTTTGCATCGTGCCTTGGGCACTTGGTTGAACTTCAGTACTTCGTATCATCCACGGTCAGATGGTCAGTGAGAGAGAGTGATTCAGGTGTTGGAGGACATGTTGAGGTGTTGTATCATCGACTCCCAGGGTTCTTCGGAGAAGCACATACCGTTAGTAGAGTTTGCATACAACAACAGTTATCAGACTAGTATTCAGATGGCACCGTATGAGGCTCTATATGGTAGGAAATGTAAAACACCTATTTGTTGGGCCAAGGCCGGACAGAAGCTTATACCGATGACAGATTTGCTTAAGGGAACTACCGAGAAGGTAAAGTTGATCTTTGATCGGTTGAAGGCGGCTTCAGACTGACAGAAGTCATAAGCCGATTTGAAGAGAAATGAGATAGAGTATGCCGTGGGCGAAAAAGTGTTTTTGAAAGTCTCGCCTTGGAAGAAGGTGATGAGGTTTGGTACGAAGGGTAAGTTGAGTCCGAGATTCATTGGACCTTCGAGGTAGTTGAGAGGATCGGTCCCGTTGCGTATAGATTTAGACTCTCGACCGAGTTAGAGAAGATTCACGATGTGTTCCACGTTTCTATGCTTCGGAAGTATAGATCGGATCTGTCTCATGTAATGCCAGTGGAAGAGATTGAGCGGAATCCCGACTTGTCGTATGATGAAGAGCCAATTGAGATTCTAGCTACGAACAAGAAAGTGTTGCGTGGGAGGTCTATCGAGTTAGTCAAGATTTTGTGAAGACACCGAGGTGTGGAAGAGGCTACTTGGGAGAGGAAGGAAGACATGGAAAGACAATTTCCGTATCTCTTTCCGTCAGGTAATTTCAGGGACGAAGTTTCTTAAGTGGGGGAGAGTTGTAACACCCCGGTTTAGGGCCCGAGAGTTTATTGGTGTTAATCTAGGATTAATCCGGGTTAAAATTTGATTTAAAATGATGATTTTATAAAAATTACATTTATTTACGAAAATGTCATTAATGAAAATAGAAGATGTGGATTTGAGTAAAAGAGATAAAGAAAGAAAAGAAAAAGTTTGAAAAGAAAAAAACAAAAGTGTCATCTTCTTCAAACACCCATTTTCACCAAAACCTCTCATAAACCCTAAAACCACTATTCCATTGCCCAATCCCTCTTTCAAGCAAGATTTTCAAGGTAAGCTTTCCATTGATTTAATTTTTCTTCCCTTGAGTTGTCACTAGATAGATTTTTCTTAAAAATCCATTATTTTGGGGTTATTTCAAAATGCTTTGAGTTTGAAAAATAGTAACATGGAGGGATTTTCGTATGGGTATTCTAATGTAATGTTTAAGGGTGTTTTGGATCATACTTGGGTGTCTTAAAAATGTTATAAGGATGGAAAATGGTGGGAAACCTGAAATGAGTATAAAAATGAGATTTTTAGGTTAAAAAGGTTGAGTTTTTGAGGTGGTTTTGGGTCGAAAACGTAGCTGGTGGTTCTTTCAATGTTGGGGGATGTTTCTAGATGTTTATGGCTGTGTTTTGATGGTTGAAATGGCTGATTTCAATGTGGGGTTTGTCTAGAACGAAAATGGTGAAGTTTGGAGGAAATTTGGGTTTGAATCAAAGTGTTTGGTTGCAAGGAGTAGAATTCCAGGTTGTTGCTGGTTTACAAGTGTATTAGCATCCTAATAGTTTGTTTTGGGTTGTCTTGAAGCAGCGGATATTGATTCGAGTACCTTGGGCGTGATACCGGATACTACAGAGGCTTGAGAACGGTGTTTCGGCTTTCGTTGGGCTTAATCGGTGAGTGGAAACTGTTTTGAGACTTTAAGTGCGTTCAATGAAGGTTGTTGGGGGTTTGGGTGGAGTCATAGAGACTAACCTAGACTTGAGTGTAAGTTTATCTACTCTCGCTTGTTTGGTTGATTATGGGCGTTCTCGATTATGTGTGTTGTGGTGTGTTTTGGATTGTTTTTACTCTCCGTTTAATGTTGTTGTGTAGTCGTTTGTTGGTGTCGAGCCTCACGTGATGGTTGTCGTTGCTACGGTGATGTGTAGTCCCACCGGTAGTGACTAGTAGAAGAGTACGGTGATGTGTAGTCCCATCGGAAAACTACTAGTTGTTGTGAACGATGATGTGTAGTCCCACCGAATATTGGTTACGCATGTGCATACCATGTATTGTTATGATTGTGTTTCATTACATCTTTTCCTTAAATGATTTTGCCATAAATCTAAGGTTTATGTTTTAAAACTGCATTGTTGTTGTGTTTTAGAGCTCCGCTCACTAAGCTTTAAGTTTACGCTCTCTTCTTTTCTAACAACGCAGATCGTTAGTGGCTTGGGAGGCAAGTGGGCAACGGAAGAGTTTCTTACTAGCTCAAATTATGGTTTATGTTTTGCAATAGCACTTAGACAAGGGAATTGCTAGATTTGTATGTTAAGGAGTTGATGATCAAACTCCTATGCTATGGTTTGTTTATGTTTCTAGCATGTTTGATATGGTGATAGTATGTTATGTTGAGGTTTAATGTGGTCATGTATGAATTGCTTTGTGATTTGGCATATTAGTGTTTTTGAACCTAAGTGTTCATGTGAGCTCAGGGCTTGAAATCCAATTTGTTGCTTGAATGTATGATTGATGATGTGATTAGGACACTTTGCATCTAGAATGTATGTATGAGATGTTGCTATCTGTTTTTTGATGATTCGGGACAAGTTTGGGGACGTTTGGAGGTGTTAAAGTAAGATTTCGGGCCAAACTGTGTGCAGATGTTTCGAAACGCTCGATGTGGTTTTGAAACGGTCGATGCTCCAGGGGTACCCGTACCGAAACGGGGGTGGTGCCGTTTCGATACGTTTTGCCACTAGAGGCTTCTGTTTTGGATCTCATTTTGATACGGTTTGTCACTGTGAGACCCTGTTTCGGAACCAATTCCGATATGTTTTGCCACTGTAGACTTCCGTTCCGAAACAAAGTGGGACCGTTTCAGAACGTCTTGGTCTTACTTTTAAAATGAAGCCCGCGTTTCAGAACATGCAAGTCTGTTTCGAAACGCATGCAGCTAAATTGGTTAAATGGCATCTTCAAAGGTTCCTGAATGTTACATTTTAGTTCTTATGGCTTGTATGCTTCCTGTTTGAGCTATATGTATCCTTTATGATGGTTTGCCCCGTGTGCATGTAAATTGGCTAACAAACTATATGGTAAGTTTAAATTATTGTATGCCCTTGCTCGATCGTATATGTGATCGCATTTCCGTTGTTGTCTCATCACCTAGGGTAAATTGTGATATCTAGACAAGATAATAAATGAAAAAATAGGGTTGCTAATCAGAGTGAGGCCTTAGCGGGTTTCGCTTCGGTTTTTCCCCGTGTAACCCGTTCGGTCCGGTCTGTTGGCTAGTCCGGGATGAGGGGGTTACAAGTTTGGGCACATGCTTTAACCAAAAAAATAATAGTTTGGGCAACTAAAAAGAAAAACTAGATAGTTTAAGCACTTTAAAGGGGCAAAAAAAGTTTTACACCTAAAAAAGGAAAAACGGGAGAGTTTTTGTGCACTTATTTTGGTATTAAGCAAATTCTCTATCTAAAATTAAACATTTGTTGAAAAACAACACATTTTCTCTTCAGTTATATTTTGATACACAAGCTTTGTAAAAATAATTTACATAATCCTTCATATCTAAGCTATAAAATCTAAATCCTAAATTTCTAGCCCTAACACCCTAAAACAAAAACCTTAAACTCTAAACCCTAAACTCTAAATTTTATCCATAAACTTTAAGTTATACACCATACAACTTAAACCTTTAAACCCTAAACCAAGATTCAAATATCTAAACCCTAAAACTAAAAGGTTTGTGTGAACTTTAGTTTACACAAGCTTGTGTATCAAAGTATTTTACTTTTCTCAAACCCTTGTTTAAAAACCAAAAATTTTATTCAAAATCTCTTATTTTAAACCTTTTTTTATCGAAAGTAGCAACTTCATAGAACCACATAAAATTACAGTAACAATGATAATTCAAGGGGTTGGACTTCCACCCAGTTCACAGACAAACACTAAGGCGTGATTTCCTAGCAACCCAATCGGCGACCTTATTACATTTCCTACGAATGAAGAAGAAAAAGAATAAGATAAAAGTGATACTAAGGACAACAGATCAGTTTCAATAGTGAAAGTTTCCCAACAATTCTACCCTTTTTCCATTAAGGCGCAGGACAAGATCAACACAATTCGATTCAAAAACAACTTTTGAAAACCCTTGTCGAAGGGCAACAACAACTTCTAATCTGCAAGCCAAGGCTTCTACGACACATGATGAAGCTGAAACAACAGATCAATTCGCACCTCCAACAATTTTTCTGGAGTTGCCTCGACACACTGCTGCAATACATGCTTTCTTAGAGAAATGATCAAAGGAAGCTTCACAACAAATTTTACAAAAACCTTCCTCCAGTAGACTCCAAACAATAAAAAAGATCTGAGGAGAAGGTTGCGTGGAAGAAAAGATCGAAGATGCCTCTTGAAACTTAGAGAACTCTTTTCAAGATAATTGCTACACATCAATTGGATTACCTAATTTCTTCTGGAAGCATAACATGTTACGTCCCTTCTAAATATTCCAACATAAGGAAGCAATAAGCCTTAGTGAGTCAAGATCCGAGGACTTTTGAAGAGACTCTGAGAGTTGTTTCCACCATTTAAGAAACCTCAGAAATCCTTCTTTTCTCAGACAATAACTGAAGTTAGAAGCCCTTCAAATTACTTGGGCAAAAGGGCAGAAGAAAAGAATATGCTCAATAGTTTCCTACTTTCCTCACACCTTAAACAAAAAGGAAGGACATTATTAGACTTGCGACTTAGATTGCAAAAAGTAGCAATGGCATTATGTCCAACCTTCCACAAGAATGACCGGATTTTAGGTGAAACATGTAACTTCCAAATCGATCTTCATAGGTATTTATCCTCTTTCGGGTCATAACTAGCACTAGAAACACTAAGAGAATTCATAGAATTAAGAATAAAGTAATATCCGGAACGTATCGAGTATTGTCCATTCTTAGTTGAAGGCCAAACAATATGATCTTCACAATTCATTCCGCCAATCAATTCAATCACTCTTCGTTCCTCCTCCGTAAATAAAGATCTGAGCTTGGATGATCTCCATTCTCTTCTCTCCTCATTAATCAAATGGCTAACACGAAACAATTTTCCTTCTGTATTTCTTTCCGATAAAATTAAAGCATTCGGCAGAGTAGGCACTCATTTGTCATCCCAAATGTGAATGGATTTTCTATTACCAACATTCCATCTTGAACCTCTTTTAATCGTTTCCACACCGTCCATGTTACTTGCCCAAGCCTATAATGGTGACGAGCCTAACTTGGCCGTGAATAAGTTGCCACTCAGAAAGTATCAACCTTTTAAAATCTTGACCCACAAAGCATCCAGATTTTGTATTAGTCTCCAAGATTGTTTTGCAATCAATGCCTTGTTAAAACTCTGAAAATCTTGAAAGCCCATACCTCCAAAATCCTTGCCCTTCACCAAATTATCCCACTTAATCCAGTGAATACCACTTCTTGGTTCAGTCGAATTTTCCCACCAATTTTTTTCAATAAGCTTGTTGAGATCATCACAAAAAGTTACCGGGAGAAGAAAACATTGCATTGTATAAGAAGGAATCGTCGTGGCAATAACTTTGATGAGAATTTCTTTACGAGTAGGAGAAAGGAGTTTGTTTTTTCAACCTCTAAACTTTTCCCGAACTCGATCAAGAATAAATTGTAGAGCCTTTTTTTTTCATCTTCCTCACATTGAAGGAAGGCCAAGACACATGCTTTTCTCATCCATTTCGGAGATGCCCAACGGCCAACACATTGCCAATAAGCTTTTGTTGATTAGAATCAATGTTGGGTGAGAAAAAATAGTTGGTTTTTTCAAAATTAACAGATTGACTTGTCGCCATGAAAAAAGAGTTAATAACCCTCCTAATACTGTTACAATTTTCAAAACCAGCTTTGGTAAAAATTAAGCAATCATCCGCAAACAATAAATGGCTAAGCACCGGACATCTCCTACTAATTTTGAAATCTGAAAAAGATCCGTTCACGATCTTCTTTTCCACCATCAGGGAAAATACATTAGCAATTAAATTAAAAAAGAAAGGAAAAAAATGGATCACCTTGACGTAGCCTTCTCTTCGGTTTAAAGCTCGTTTCTCTTTCACCATTGATAACAGTAGAAAGGGAAATTGTAGAAACACATTCCATAACCTGTGAAATCCACCATTCACAAAACCTATCTTCTTCCCAAGTTTATCCAAGAATATCCAATCGACTTTATCATAAGCTTTAGCAAGAATAAACTTTAACGCCATAATTCCGTCTCGCCCGCTTCTCCTTCTTTTAATTGTGTGAAAAGTCTCATGAGCATATGAATGTTATCTTGGATTTGTCTTTCACCCACAAAAGCCGATTGAGTCTGCCAAATCATATTTGGAAGGTGAACTTTCAATCTTGATGCCAGGATTTTAAAGATAATCTTATAGGAGGAATTAGTTAAACTAATAGGTCTATAATGAGCAATCACTTCTTCAAAATAAGGACCACATTTGTATTGTTAAGACTGTCCTGACAGAAAAAAATCTTTCACCATTTTCACAAATCCATCCGTATAATATCTCCCAAAGAGTGATAGAAACTCCCTGAAAATTCGACGAGTCTCGGTGCCTTGTTAGCTCCAAGATTAAAAGCAATATTCTTAATTTCTTCATCTGTAACCTCCTTCGTAAGCGACTCATTCATATCATTCGAAATGTACATGGGAACTTTATTCAACACTTGTTCATAGTTAGAGGTCGGATACCTTTGGAATGCACTGATGAAATGGTGTTGAATCATATCTCAAATCTCTATCTCATCCTCCGCCCAAGTACCATCACATTTTTTTAATCTGTAGTTGGAATTTTTACATCTATTTTGCACTGTTGTAACATGAAAAAATTTAGAGCTTCGATCACCGTTCTTGAGCCACTTCATCTAGAACCTTTTTCAGATTCTAAATTGTTGAATTTCTGTAATTTTCATGGAAATTTATTCTGTTGGGATTATTTTTGAACCGAAGGTCTCCTTGCACCTTACCTCTGAATTTTCTTAATTTGAATAACATATCGGAGCCTCTTGGTCCTTGGGCCTGCAAGCTTCATGTTCTTTTCACAACTTGCTGGCATTCATTATCAAGCAACCACTTATTCTCGAACTTAAAATCTCTTCGACCAGCCCTTTAATATAAGAACAATAGAACTCCAAATCACATTAAATAAAATAGGATCAATTTTTTCTATAATAGAAGAACCAAATGGACGAGGGAGTCGGGTAGGATTAAAGCTAATCACAGCAACAACCATTCGCTTGAGCTCGAAAGAGGAATTTGGGGTTTTTTTTTGCCCTATCACGTTCAGCTAATTATGAGAGCAACAATCTTTTTGCTATTTTAAACCTTTCATCGCATTCGCATATTTGCAACCAACAAGATTTTATTCAGATTATTTCATTCTCAAAAGCTTTTCTTTTTTACTGAAACTCTCCTGGAGTTTATGAACTTTCTCCTTTTTCTTAGCGTCCAAGCAGATCAGTATAGTTGCACTTACTTCTGTAATCTATAATCAGCTGAAATTTTCAGTTTTTAATATGTGAATGTGTAATTAATAACTTTCTGAATAATGCTAATCAGATCAAGTATATTTTCTTCATAAGCTTTATCCAAATTTTCTCCTTTTTATTTTCTTTCAATTCTGAAATTGGGAAATTTTAGTTTAAAACCTGTTCTTTTTGCACGTGTCTCAACTTTGACTTTAATTTCATCTGCTATAAAAAAATGACATTCGAGTTCTAGCTAAACTTAACATACTTTTTTCTGGGATGGAAAATCATCTTCTTCTAAGTATGATCCATTTGTGCCTTCACATTAAAATAGTAAGTTTAAAATTTAAGGTTTATAGTTTAAGGTTGGGGCTTAAGGTTAAGGTGTAAGGAATTAAGGGTAGGGTGTATTTTTTTAAAGTTTATGGTTTATGATATGAAAATTAAGGTTACGAGGTAAAATTTAATTTTTAACTATTTTTTAGGCAATGATATAGAAGGAGGCATGGTTACGGGACATGAAATTTTTACCCCTTTTTCTGTACTTTTTAATTTGGATATTGTCAATTAATAGATAGTTTAGAGGTGGCTTAATTTGACCTCAAAATTATTTCTGCAGTTGTTTGAATGGGCGGCATGCTTGATGTAACACCCGAGTTTAGGGGTTAGGTGAAAATAATATTTTAATATTATTTGAGTTCGGGTTATAATTAAAACGATCCTTTAAAATTTTGGGTTTCAAAATAAATATTTGAAATGAGACCAAATTGATTTAATTGCAAGTTGAAGAGCTTTTTAAAGAACAAGGGAATAGCCATTCATTAATGGCCTTTTGGTAATTTACCCATCCTTCAATTTAAATCCTCTTTTTTCACAAATAATCACTATTCACTCTCTTCCTCTTCCTTCTCCAACGTGAAAGAGCTCTCCCCTCTTCAAGTTACTATTTCATCTCATTTCTCATCCATTTCAACTCCATTTTGAAAGGTAATAACGTTTTTGACTTCCCCTCAACTCCCTCTCTTTAAAAGTACCATTTATTTTGATTTTCATGGAAGTTTTGGAAAATAGGGTTTTGAAAGATTTTGATTAAAAATGGAAACTTTATGTTGTTAAGCTTAATGTTTTGATTTAATATGGTTAGTTATGATGTATAGAAGTTATATGGTACCACATATGTGAATTTTGGATGATTTTGAGCAATTTTCGGATTTGGGTAAACATGGGGGTTTTGGAGGGTTTTGGGTGAGTTTTGGGTGAGTTTTATGTGGGTTTTGATAGGCTATTGATAGTACTATGGGTAGGAGTTGAATTGGGATCATTTGTGGGTGTAATGGAGATTGGAAACATGGTTTTGGGGCTGCTCGAGTTTGCTAAAAATGGGATTTGTTCATGGCTTGCAACATTGTAATTTGTGATTGAATTGTATTCCGGGTTGGTCTTTTGATGTTGAGCTGATTTGGAATTGTTTGAAATGTGTTTGAGGTTGTTTAGAAGCGGGAATCGGTGTTGGAGAAGTTTCGGGAAGAAATCCGGGATTGTGAGAGTGGTTGCTTGCTTGGCTTGGAGCTTGGAAGCTTAGGTGAGTGGTTAAACGTTTTACATGGTTTTTAAATGGTTGGTTCGAGTATGTGGACTAGGTTAGGCTTCGTAGACCCACCTAGAGTTAGGATTAGGGTGGTAGCCTAATCCTAAACTTGATCTAGAGCCTTTGGATGAACTTATATATGTAGATGTGTATGCCTCATATGACTTGTGTTATGATTGATTTATGTATTTTGTGCATACATGTGAGATGAGGCATGAGTTATGATGCTTAAGGCATGTATGGTAATGGTTCATGATTGTGTTCATGGTGAGTACGTGCTAAGCACAAAATTGATTGAAATGAGTAATGTGGAATGAGTAAAATGTTGGCACTAGTATGCTTGAGTACAAATGATCGTTCATTAGGATGTTAGTGTGTACACATGAGTCAAAAGTCGCGCGTGGCCTTGGTGGCGTTGAGTCACCAAGGAGGAGTACGGGTTCGCCCGGAAATTGTATTTATATATAGTCGATGATGAGTGGAATCCCATCGACGGGGCGTGAGGATGAGTGGAATCCCCTCCGCGAGACCGATGATGAGTGTAATCCCACAATGAGGTAAAGTGGTTGTTGGATGTGAGTTCCAACGTGTTTATCCGTGTATTCGGGTCATAGCTAGGTGCCAATGTTGGTTGATAAATGTATCAATGTGTTGAGATTAATGATCCTTATTTGGATGCTTAATGTGACTACTTGTGTTGAGGATTTAGAGCTTGTTGATCATGACATTTACTTGTATATTGCTCATGCATCTTTATCTTATGGCTCTTGTGGACCTTTGGTATGTTTGTGAGTGCCTTGGCTAGATCGTGCTCGGACCCTGCAATGTTGAGGTTTGTTTTTAAGAGCTTACCCTCACTAAGCATCATTGCTTACGCTCTCTTTGTTCAACATTGCAGATCCTTAGTTCGTGGGTTGCTAGAGCAAGTTGAGGGCCTCCAAGTGTGGTTGTTGGCTTTGAGTACATCAAGTATGAGCTTTTAATGTTGAACATGTAATAGTTAAGCAATGGGACATGAGTTATTTTGATGGATGTTGTTGGTTGTTTAGGAGCTTTCTTAGACTCCATGTTATGTTGTTTTTGTATGGCTTGTTGATGCCATGTTTGAATTGTAATCCATGGCTAAATTGCTTATCATGAATGTTGGCTATGTGCCTTTTGAGGTTGCCTTTGTGTTTGAATGTTGAAGTATGAGACCATGAATGCCTAAATGTCATCTTTGATCAATTGCATGATTTCCTTGATGTATGTACATGTTGGGTGTTTGTATGGCTAAATAGTGATATGTAAATGTTGTATGATTGTTTGTATGGGTCTAGGGAAGTCTTAAATTGCATTTAGGTTCGAGTATCGTTCGTTTTTGTTGAGTTTAGAAGTTTTGCAGTGCAGGGCGTATCGGTACGCCTGAGGGCCGTATCGATACGCTATTGCCTCTAGGGCTCAAGTTTAGCTGGGCGTATCGATACACGGGGGTGTATCGATACGGTTTTTGCTCACTGGAATTCTAAGATTTTGGTGAGATATTACCGTATCGGTACGGTGGGTTAGTGTATCGGTACGGGTTTATCTCGTTGACCACGAGATGTTGACTAGGAAGGGCATATCGATACCCTTAACAAGTGTATCGATACGGTCTTCCTGTGTTGACCATTGAGTGTTGACTTTGGTCAAGGTGTATCGATACCCTTGACAAGTGTATCGATACGGCCTGCTTAATTACAGAAAATGGGCTGTTTTATGAATGACGTTTTGAATGGTTGATCTTGTATTGCTCTTGTTTCCGCTGACGTGTTTCACATAGGTAATGGTAATGCATTTAGATAAGATAAATAAAAAGAATTTTTTAGGATCGTTAACCGAGGGGGAACCTTAACGGGTTTCGCTTCGGTTTTCCCCGTGTGGCCCACTCGGATCGGTCATCTAGACAGACCGGGACGAGGGGGTTACACTTGTTGGTATCAGAGCCTAAGGTTACCGAGACCTTGGGCAGGTAAGTGAGGTAAGTTTAAGTTTTGAATTGATTTGCACGGTGTTTGCTTGCTTTGTAAGAATGGTTGCTTGTTCGACAAGTATGTTGACTGTTTGTTTAAAAGCATGTTGTGTAAGAGTCCCATTGCTACTATTACATTGGAAAAAAGGATTTTTAAGTGAGGGAACGTACTTGAACACTTGGAAGCCTTGCCTTGCTAACCCAGCTTTGTATGTTTTGTTGTTGTGGTTGTAGTTAATATCTGTGAGAGCGATGTCTAGGCCGAGGGGTAGGCCGAGAGTGGTTCGTCAGGAACCACAGGTTGCATCTCATGTTGAGCCGGCAGTTGGTGTGGAGGCTCACATAGAGGGGCCGGTGGCCGCGGGAGTTGGCGCTCCTCTACCACCTCCTCCGCCTTGAGCTGGAGGCGAGGATGGAGCTGAAGGAGAGGGACCTCAAGGTGGCCAAGGTCCAGCTGGAATTGATATGAATCCGCTAGTGCAAGCAATAGCGGGAGCTCAGGCTGCAGCTCAGCCTAGGTGTGATGATGTCAGTCTACCTTTGGAGAGGCTCCGTAGCTTGGGGGCCGAGGAGTTTAGAGGATCTACTCCAGAGAGGTCAGAGTTATGGTTGGAGAAGACAGTTCGTATCTTGGCTCAGATGGGTTGTGCGGGCGCACGTAGATTGGGTTGTGTAATCTCGTTGCTTTAGGGTGATGCCTACACCTGGTGGGTCACCATTACTACTGGGGTTCCAGAGATAGAGATTGATTGGGATTTCTTTGAGTCCGCTTTCAGGAAGAGGTACTTGGGACCGAGGTACTTAGATGAGAAGAAGCGAGAGTTTATGGCCCTTACTCAGGGAGAGGCTTCTGTGACTGACTATGAGATCCGTTTTGTTCGCTTGAGTCAGTATGCTCCAGAGTTGGGTCCTACTGAAGTGGAACGCTATAACCGTTTCCGCTTGGGTTGAGTGAGGAGATTAAGAGGTACACGCTAGCATCTGACTACTCAGACTTTGATGTATTGGTCGCGAGGGCCAAGGACTTAGAGCACAGTTTGGGTTCGGCCAAACGATCTGGTGGTTCCAGTTCTGGTAAGAGGCATAACCACTTTGATGGTAGAGATGCCAAGAGGCACAGAGGTGGCGGACATCAGTTTGACCATAGACGTGGCGGTGGCCATCATGGTAGGGGCCATCAGGGCCATAGAGGAGGAGGGCGTTTGCCCGAGTGCACCCGTTGTGGGAGACAGCACGCTGGTGAGTGTTGGGGTAACTTCCATGCTTGTTAGAACTGTGGTTCGAGGGACCACTTTAGAAGAGATTGCCCGCATCAGGCGGCACAAGCACCGAACATTGCTTAGGCTCCTGCGAGAGCGAATGATTTTCAGAGAGGCCGTGGGCGCGGTCGTGGCTACTTCCAGCCTAGGGCTGATGCACCTAGGGTAGATGCTCAGAGGAACCTTGCTCATGTTGTGGCAGTGCAGCCAGAGGCGGGAGGACCAACGAGAGTTTATGCTCAGAGAGAGGCCGGGAACGACACTGATGTGATAGCAGGTAATTTCGAGTTACAGTCTATGTCTTTTCTTTTTATTGGTTTATTCAGGTTCTACACATTCCTACATTTTGAGTGAGCATGCACAGAAGTTAGATATCTCTGTTGAGATCTTAGATGTAGGTATGCATGTTACTAGTTCTTTTGGTGAGACAGTTGTGGTTAGACGTATGTATAGGAGATGTCCACTGAAGATTCATGGTCATGTGTTCTCAGTTGATATGATGAAACTTCCTTTCTATGGTTTTGATATTATTTTGGGTATGGACTGGTTAGTTGAGCACCGAGCTAGTGTGGATTTTGAGACAAAGAGAATTTCCTTGAAACTTTCTGATGACTACGAGGTGGTAGTAGTAGGCGAGAACGTTAAGTTCTTGTCTAATGTGGTGTCAGCTTTAGAGGCTCATAGGTTGATGGACTCCGGATGTGGGGCTTACTTAGCTTATGTTATGAATTCGAATATGAGTGAAGCTAGACCGAAAGATATCAGAACAGTTTGTGACTTTCCGAATGTGTTTTCTGAAGAGTTGCCGGGTTTGCCTCCTAACAGAGATGTTGAGTTTGTGATTGAGACTGTTTCAGGGTCTAATCCAGTTTCGATAGCTCCGTATCGTATGGCTCCGAAAGAGTTGAAAGAATTGAAGAGTCAGTTGCAAGAATTATTAGATCGTGGTTTCATTAGGCCTAGTAGCTCTCCTTGGGGTGCTCTCGTGTTGTTTGTGAAAAAGAAAGATGGTAGTATGCGCATGTGTATTGACTATAGACAGTTGAATAAGTTGACTGTGAAGAACAAGTATCCGTTGCCTCGTATAGATGATTTGTTTGATCAGTTGAGAGGTGCTTCAGTGTTCTCGAAGATAGATTTGAGATCCGGGTACTACCAGTTAAAGGTGAAAGAGTGTGATGTTCCGAAGACAGCTTTTAGGACTAGATATGGTCACTATGAGTTTCTTGTGATGCCATTTGGGCTCACGAATGCACCTGCAGCATTCATGGACATGATGAACAGAATTTTTAGAGACTATCTAGACCGTTTTGTAGTTGTTTTCATTGATGACATACTTGTGTACTCGAAGACAGAAGAAGAGCATGATGGACACTTGAGATATGTTTTACAGAGATTGTTGAGCAATCGGTTGTATGCGAAGCTTAGTAAATGTGAGTTCTGGATTCGAGAGGTTGTATTTCTTGGCCATGTTGTTTCGGCCGAAGGTATCCGAGTTGATCCATCGAAGATTGAGGCGATTGTTGAGTGGAAACAACCTAAGTCCGTGACCGAGATTAGAAGTTTCCTAGGATTAGCCGGTTATTATAGGAGATTTGTTGATGGTTTCTCTAGAGTAGCTGCTCCTTTGACTAAATTGTTACAAAAAGGGGTTAAGTTTGAATGGTCAGATGCAAGACAGAAGACCTTTGAGAAATTGAAAGAAGCTTTGACCAATGCCCAGTGTTAGTGCAACCTGTTTCGGGTAAGGAGTTTGTGATCTACAGTGATGCTTCCTACGTAGGTTTAGGATGTGTTTTGATGCAAGAAAGAAGAGTTGTTGCTTATGCTTCTAGACAGTTGAAGATTCATGAGAAGAACTATCCTACCCATGATATAGAGCTAGCCGTAGTTGTTTTTGCATTGAAGATTTGGCGTCATTATCTGTATGGTGAGAAATGTATAATTTACACCGATCACAAGAGCTTGAAGTACTTGATGACACAGAAAGAGTTGAACTTGAGACAGAGAAGATGACTAGAGTTGCTAAAAGATTATGATTTGACCATCGAGTACCATCCGGGTAAAGTGAATGTAGTAGCCGATGCTTTGAGTAGGAAAGTGGCCGTTGAGTTGAGAGCTATGTTTGCTAGATTGAGTGTGTCCGATGATGGTGGGTTGATCACCAAGTTGCAAGTGAAGCCCTCTTTGATTCAGTTGATTAGAGAGAAGCAGTTGCAAGATGTGAGTTTAGTTTCTCATGTTCAAGACATAGCCGAAGGAAGATCGACCGAGTACAGTTTCAGTGGTGAGGACTTGTTGTGCTTTAGAGATAGAATTGTTGTACCAGAAGATGTTGAGTTGAGACGTCAGATTCTAAGTGAAGCACATTCGAGTCCCTTTTCTATGCATCCGGGTAGTACCAAAATGTACCGAGATTTGAAGAGTGATTATTTCTGGGTTGGTTTGAAGAGAGATGTAGCCGAGTATGTGAGCCGTTGTATGGTTTGTCAGAGAGTGAAGGCATAACATTAGGTTTCTTCAGGTTTGTTACAGCCTTTGAAGATTCCGGAATGGAAATAGGAGAGAATCACCATGGATTTTGTATCGGGGTTGCCTTTGTCTCCTTCGAAGAAAAATTCTGTTTGGGTGATTGTTGATAGGTTCACTAAGTGTGCTCACTTCTTAGCAGTGAACACTACGGATTCCTTAGACAAGTTGGCAAACTTGTACATCCGTGAGATTGTGAGACTTCATGGAGTTCCGAAGTCTATTGTTTCAGATAGAGATCCTAGATTTACTTCGAGAGTCTGGGGTTGCTTGCATAGTGCTCTAGGTAGCCGGTTGCATTTCAGCACGTCTTATCATCCGCAGTCCGATGGGCAGTCAGAGCGAGTGATACAGATTCTAGAGGATATGCTTCGTTGTTGTGTGATTGACTTCCAGGGTTCTTGGGAGAAGCACTTACCGTTAGTTGAGTTTGCTTACAACAACAGTTATAAGTCTAGTATTCATATGGCACCTTATGAGGCTTCGTATGATAGAAGATGTAGGACTCCGATCTGTTGGGCTGAAACAGGTCAGAGATTGTTACCTATGCCGGATTTGCTTAAGGGGACTACCGACAAAGTGAAGTTGATTTGTGACCGTTTGAAGGTAGCTTTCGATCGTCAGAAGTCTTATGCGGATTTGAAGAGAAAAGAGATAGAGTACTCCGTGGGTGAGAAAGTGTTTCTGAAAGTATCTCCGTGGAAGAAGGTAATGAGATTTGGCCGAAAGGGCAAGTTGAGTCCGAGGTTCATTGGTCCGTATGAGATAGTTGAGCGGATTGGGCCTGTAGCTTATCGTTTGAGGTTACCTTCTAAGTTAGAGAAGATCCACGATGTCTTTCATGTGTCCATGCTTAGAAGATATAGATCAGATCCATCTCATGTTATGCCCGTTGAGGAGATAGAGTTAAATCCGGATTTGTCCTATAATGAAGAACCCGTTGAGATACTTGCTTCTGATAGTAAGGTGTTGCGTGGCAAGACCATAGAGTTGGTCAAGGTGTTATGGAGACATAAAGGTGTGGAAGAGGCCACGTGGGAGAGGAAAACGAATATGGTTGAGCAGTTTCCGTATCTGTTTCCACCAGGTAATTTCGGGGACGAAATTCCTTAAGTGGGGGAGAGTTGTAACACCCGGGTTTAGGGGTTAGGTGAAAATAATATTTTAATATTATTTGGGCTCGGGTTATAATTAAAATGATCCTTTAAAATTTCAGGTTTCAAAATAAATATTTGAAATGGGACCAAATTGATTTAATTGCAAGTTGAAGAGCTTTTTAAAGAACAAGGGAATAGCCATTCATTAATGGCCTTTTGGTAATTTACCCATCCTTCAATTTAAATCCCCCCTTTTCATAAATAATCACTATTCACTCTCTTTCTCTTCCTTCTCCAACGTGAAAGAGCTCTCCCCTCTTCAAGTTACTATTTCATCTCATTTCTCATCCATTTCAACTCCATTTTGAAAGGTAATAACGTTTTTGACTTCCCCTTAACTCCCTCTCTTTAAAAGTACCATTTATTTTGATTTTCATGGAAGTTTTGGAAAATAGAGTTTTGAAAGATTTTGATTAAAAATGGAAACTTTATGTTGTTAAGCTTAATGTTTTGATTTAATATGGTTAGTTATGATGTATAGAAGTTATATGGTACCACATATGTGAATTTTGGATGATTTTGAGCAATTTTCGGATTTGGGTAAACATGGGGGTTTTGGAGGGTTTTGGGTGAGTTTTGGGGGTTGTTATAGGTGGGTTTTGATAGGCTATAGATAGTACTATGGATAGGGGTTGAATTGGGATCATTTGTGGGTGTAATGGAGGTTGGAAACATGGTTTTTGGACATGGTTTTGGGGCTGCCCGAGTTTGCTAAAAATGGGATTTGTTCATGGCTTGCAACATTGTAATTTGTGATTGAATTGTATTTCGGGTTTGTCTTTTGATGTTGGGCTGATTTGGAATTGTTTGAAATGTGTTTGAGGTTGTTTAGAAGCGGGATTTGGTGTTGGAGAAGCTTCGGGAAGAAATCCGGGATTGTGATAGTGGTTGCTTGCTTGGCTTGGAGCTTGGAAGCTTAGGTGAGTGGTTAAACGTTTTACATGGTTTTTAAATGGTTGGTTCGAGTATGTGGACTAGGTTGGGCTTGGTAGACCCACCTAGAGTTAGGATTAGGGTGGTAGCCTAATCCTAAACTTGATCTAGAGCCTTTGGATGAACTTATATATGTGGATGTGTATGCCTCGTATGACTTGTGTTATGATTGATTTATGTATTTTGTGCATACATGTGAGATAAGGCATGAGTTATGATGCTTAAGGCATGTATGGTAATGGTTCATGATTGTGTTCATGGTGAGTACGTGCTAAGCACGGAATTGATTAAAATGAGTAATGTGGAATGAGTAAAATGTTGGCACTAGTATGCTTGAGTACAAATGATCGATCATTAGGATGTTAGTATGTACACATGAGTCAAAAGTCGCGCGTGGCCTTGGTGGCGTTGAGTCACCAAGGAGGAGTACGGGTTCGCCCGGAAATTGTATTTATATATAGTCAATGATGAGTGGAATCCCATCGACGGGGCGTGAGGATGAGTGGAATCCCCTCCGCGAGACCGGTGATGAGTGTAATCCCACCGTGAGGTAAAGTGGTTGTTAGATGTGAGTTCCAACGTGTTTATCCGCGTATTCGGGTCATAGCTAGGTGCCAATGTTTATTGACATGTGTATCAATGTGTTGTGATATATGATCCTTACTTGGATGTTTATATGTGTTTACATATGTTGTAAAATAGAGCTTGTGGAGCATGACATTTAATTGAATATTGTCCATGCATCTTTATCTTGTGGCTCTTGTGGATCCTTGGTAAATATGTGTTTTTCCTTGGCTATGATCGTGCTCGGACCCTGCAATGTTGAGGTTTGTTTTTAAGAGCTTACCCTCACTAAGCATCATTGCTTACGCTCTCTTTGTTCAACATTGCAGATCCTTAGTTCGTGGGTTGCTAGAGCAAGTTGAGGGCCTCCAAATGTGGTTGTTGGCTTTGAGTACATCAAGTATGAGCTTTTAATGTTGAACATGTAATAGTTAAGCAATGGGACATGAGTTATTTTGATGGATGTTGTTGGTTGTTTAGGAGCTTTCTTAGACTCCATGTTATGTTGTTTTTGTATGGCTTGTTGATGCCATGTTTGAATTGTAATCCATGGCTAAATTGCTTATCATGAATGTTGGCTATGTGCCTTTTGAGGTTGCCTTTGTGTTTGAATGTTGAAGTATGAGACCATGAATGCCTAAATGTCATCTTTGATCAATTGCATGATTTCCTTGATGTATGTACATGTTGGGTGTTTGTATGGCTAAATAGTGATCTGTAAATGTTGTATGAATGCTTGTATGGGTCTAGGGAAGTCTTAAATTGCATTTAGGTTCGAGTCTTGTTCGTTTTTGCCGAGTTTGGGAGTTTTGCAGTGCATGGCGTATCGGTACGCCTGAGGGCCGTATCGATACGCTATTGCCTTCAGGGCTCAAGTTTGGCTGGGCGTATCAATACACGGGGGTGTATCGATACGGTTTTTGCTCACTGGAATTCTGAGATTTTGGTGAGATATTACCGTATCGGTACGGTGGGTTAGTGTATCGGTACGGGTTTATCTCGTTGACCACGAGATGTTGACTACGAATGGCGTATCGATACCCTTAACAGGTGTATCGATACGGTCTTCCTGTGTTGACCCTTGAGTGTTGACTTTGGTCAAGGTGTATTGATACCCTTGACAAGTGTATCGATACGGCCTGCTTAATTACAGAAAATGGGCTATTTTATGAATGACATTTTGAATGGTTGATCTTGTATTGCTCTTGTTTCCGCTGACGTGTTTCACATAGGTAATGGTAATGCATTTAGATAAGATAAATAAAAAGAAATTTTTAGGATCGTTAACCGAGGGGGAACCTTAACGGGTTTTGCTTCGGTTTTCCTGGTGTGGCCCACTCGGACCGGTCATCCGGCCAGACCGGGACGAGGGGGTTACACTTGGATAGAAAACAGCGAAAGATAGAGTTTGGAATTGTTTGTTTCATCCTTGGTTGACATATGTTATTTTTCAATGCCCGTTCTAAAAGTTGTGAAGGCTCTATATTACATTTTAAAATAAGCCCTTTATAATATTATAAAATAAGGCAAAATTGTAAAATACTAAAATTATCATATTACGATTGTTTCTTACAAAATAAAAAATTTTCAAACATATAAAACTAAGACAATAAAAAATATAACTTATATGAGAATAGTGATAAATTTATGATACTAAAAAATGAAAAGAATAACCTTTATTCGCAACAAAAAAATAAATAAAAGAAGAAGAAGAAGCACTACACATTCAACAAGACCACAGAATTGGAGAAGAAACAACCTTCAAATTTCTCAATTAGAAATTCAACCTTCAATATACTAATTAAAAATTGTAGTATGAACTTGTTTTCGGTTTTTAAACGATGAATATCACTAATTAGTAGTTGAATTTAGAGTAATTGAAGAAGATTTAAACTAGGATGGACAAAAATATGATTTTTTTGTCCGTTAAACACCATAAATTTGATGGTTCTTTTAAGAAAAATTGGTTACAATTGAATTCTTCATATAATAAGATAGAAAATTAAAATTTTGTTGTTGTTGTTGTTGAATCTTGCCATGAGAATTGATAAAGGAGGGATATCAAGAATTTTCTTGGTTAATGTAGGGAACAAAAAATTGATGAGGAGAGAGAATTGATTTAGAAATTAAAATGATTGAATTCTTCATCGAGTTTTCTTCACACGCGCGTATCGTAAGGGAAATATATTTTTTTGACTTAGCAAATTTTTTCAAAGTGCGAGCCCCTAAATTTTAAGGCTCTGTGACGTGTCACGTGCCACACTTGTAAATGGACGAGCTTGTTTTCTCCATATATTTTAATTTGATTTCAGTTTTTTAGGGGTTCCAAGTCTATTCTGGTACTGATTGTAGGTAAGGGATAGAAAGCATGAATGAATAGTGTAAACGCATATGTGAGGTCAGGGATGGACTGAGGGGTGGGGAGCGGTCATCCCTTGGAAATTTGAAATTCGTATATAATATAGAAATTTTATAGGCTAATGGGGTACTTTTTCCCTTCAGTTCTACCCAAAAAATTAATTTCGCCCCTCACCGAAAAACGCACTCAATGTGGTACCTCAGTCCGCGTAATCGATCAAATTGACATTTTGACTGACGTTGATCGTTACGGTGCTGACGTGGCAGTTAATGATGATAACGTGATGGTCCATGATACTGACATGACAATACACATGGGATGATGACATGGCGGTCCACGATGCTGACATGATAGTACACATGGGATGATGACATGACAGTGGGGCATAATTGATTATTTTAACCGAATTCGATGGCATAATTGATTTTTTTGTCGAGTTAAAGGGTATAATTGATTTTAATTAAAATTTCGATAACTTATTTAATATTTAAGCTAAAATAAGAATTTAAGAAATTATTAAAAATTTAATAAATATTAAAATTAGATAAATAATTTGTTTAAATTTCAAGCTAATTTAATCGATATATTTAATTTTTGAATAAAATTAAATAAATAATTTAGTTTTATTACACTCTAAGATAAGGAATTTTCAATTGAAAATGTGATCAAGGAATATTAGTACGCTTAGCATAACGAGAAACAGTCGAAGACTTTTCCGATGGTTTATAAATATTTTTAAATTTTAATTTTTTATGTTTATAATTTTTGACAATTTTAATTTTTAATGTTTTTACTTAAGTTTTAAATTTACTATGATGTTTTTTAATATTTTATAAATATTTAAATGTTAATATTTTTTAGCTTAAAGATTAAGTAAAGTGTCGAACTTTCAATTAAAATTAATTATGCTCCTAAATTTGGTAAAAAAAATTAATTATGCCCTTAAATTCAGTTAAAATAATCAATTCAGCCCCAATGCCACGTCATCATCCCATGTGTACTGCCACATCATCGTGGACCGCCATGTTAACACTGTAATGGTCAACATTAGTCAAATGGTCAATTTGATCGATTTCGCGAATTGATGGGCCACATTGAGTGCGTTTTTCGGCGAGGGGCGGAATTGATTTTTTGGGTTGAACTCAGGGGCAAAAGTACCCCTTTAGCCAATTTTATAAAAATCTATTTTCGCTCCTTTAAAATTTTATAAGTTCGCTCCCTAACATAAAATCAT
Source organism: Hibiscus tridactylites (assembly GCA_958450335.1). Lineage (NCBI taxonomy): Eukaryota > Viridiplantae > Streptophyta > Magnoliopsida > Malvales > Malvaceae > Hibiscus > Hibiscus tridactylites. The sequence goes on from OY288287.1 coordinate 11,379,730, forward strand.
GTATTTGTCCCTGAATGAGGTGTGAATTGAGATAGAATAAACTTAATAAAAAATAGATTAATATGATTGAAAAAAATATTATGAAGATAGTGAAAATGATTCTAATTGGTTTGAAAAAGCATAAAGTCTAGATTTGAACATGTATGGTCTTGTTTGTGTTTTGGGGCTTGAGAAAATGCACGTTTGATTCTCTTTGATCAATAATATGAAAGTGAGCATATGTTTATTTATGTTAATTTATGCCTGGCTCTGTTAAGAGCACTTGTAGATGAGGAAATAATCCTTAAGAGTTAAATTTGTCAATTTAGAATAGGGGTATCGATCTCGATGTCAACTGTCCACAAAATTCCTGTATAAAATTTTGGTATCGGTACTAAACTTGAGTATGAATACTCACTATTCAAAATCAATACTGAAAAATTAGTTCCGATACTCGTTTTTCAGTACTAAAATTCTTGTATCGAACACTGTCCTTTGTAAATTTGTGGAATTTGACTACTATATCCCCTCTTATGATTAGTAATGCAAATAAGCTTTTAACGATATATGTATTACAAATTGGCCCCTTAAACATTTGATTTAATTTATCCAGATTCAAATGATAAGAAAGGCTTCCTTCTGGACCAATTTGAGAAAACATATTATCAATTAGTCCCTAAGCTTATGGTAAATGATAGAATGAGTGTATTAGCTGTGGTTACAAACATATTGATCTTAATTGAAGTTAAGCAAAATTGAAAGATAGAAAATTTGTCTAACGAATCTGATTACTATATTAAAAGAATTTTTAAATTCAAAGATCAATGCACAAAAGAAAGTTTATATGATGTATGAATGTTTATGAATTCTTATAACAACAAATCGATGATTGGATATTCAAGCTATAGAAAATTTAGTTAGAATTTCTGATCTTTGAGCACTGGAATAGTACAAGAATTAAAATGAATTTTTAGGTTTAGTACAAGGACTAAAATATTTCATTTTAGAATAAAGGGATTAAAATGAACTTTCAAAGATAGTACAAGGACTTCTATTACACTTTTACCTTCTTTTGAATGATGACCGGTTTTGTAAATGTTTGAGTGTCTGATATTGTTTTGCCTCGATTCAATTTAGAACTTTTAGAAACAGTGATTCTTTCCACTTAATGATACTCCAAGCTTAATATCTCATACGTGTGTTTAGGGAAGTAAATGTTTGAGTGTATTGTAATTTATTCATTTATATTCGTTTAAATTTGTTCACATATGTTTATTATTATTTTTATAACATAAAGTATTATATATATTTAAAAAATTAAAAAACATATATTAAAAATATAAAATATAAAAATAAATAATATGTTCATTTATGTTCGTTTAAATTTGTTCACATATGTTTATTATCTTTCATAACATAAAGTACTATATTTAAAAAAAAATTAAAACATATATTAAAAATATGAAATAAAAAAATAAATGATATGTTCATTTATGTTCGTTTAAATTTGTTCACATATGTTTATTATTTTTCATAACATAAAGTATTATATTTTTAAAAAAATTAAAAACATATATTAAAAATATGAAATAAAAAAATAATACTCAGTATACGAGACTTCAGAGTTCGAATTTCTTAAAAAATTAAACAATACTCAATGTTCGTTTGTGTTCGTTTATCATTTTAAGGAACGAACAAGAACAAGTTACATTCCTTAACTAACGAACACGAACAAGAAATTATGTTCGTTTAATTATTTGTGTTCGTTCGGTTAAAATTAAGCGAACGAACATAAATATACCCTCGTTCGTGTTCGTTCGATTCGTTTACATGACTATATGTATTTACTTGAATAGATTTTTTGTCGAAAACATGGAAAGTGAACACATGTATGAGATATTCAAGCTTGAATTATCAATTGATTAAGTGGAAAGTGTTACGGCGAACGCCGGCAGACAGAAGGCATCGTGAATCAAGATCGGAACCCTAACGTCATCGTAAAAAAGAAAAACAAAAAAAATGGTTACCAAGAAAGACGAAAGAAAGAAAGAAAGAAAGAAAGAAAGAGAGAAAGGGCTAGATAGATTATTGGTTTTTTTCTCAATGTAGGCCAAAGTTCCAAAAAACTATTTGGGCCAGTACCACTTCAGTGGTTTATATATCCCAATATGGGTAGTCAGACTGAAACTAACAAATTCAGTCTGTTATAACCAACTAGAGGCAGTTGCTTACTTCAATATTCACCCGACTTCTTCACCTCCCTTGAGCTGGTTCAAAGACCATACACACAGTTGATTGCGAAGTTCTTGAAAGCGAGAAGCAGATAATGGTTTAGTGAAGATATTCATTGTTTGAAACTGAGCTGTAATGTAGTTGACCTCAAGACGCCTATTCATGACTCTTTTCCGAACAAAATGCAAGTCCAATTCAACATGTTTTGTTTTTGCGTGCAACATAGGATTGGCTGCCATAGCCATTGTACTCGGATTATCACACCATAGCTTCAGCGGTTTAGTGTAAGTTATGCCAAAATCACCAAGAACAACCTTAACCCAAATAACTTCAGAAGCTGTATCTGCCAAGCTTCTATCTTCAACCTCGGCCGTGGATCTCAACACAGACTGTTGTTTCTTCGAACTCTAGGCGATGAGATGAGACCCTCTAAACACACAATAGCCAGATATAGAACGACGGTCATCAATATCTCCAGTCCAATCCGCATCCGAGAAGGCTTGTAATTCAACTAAGTATTCACAAGAAAAAAATAAGAATCCATAATATGATGTTCCTCGTAAATATCATAGAATCCTTTTAACTGCTGACCAATGGGCATCCTTAGGATCTTGCATGTATTGAGCCACCTTATTAACAACAAACGCAATGTCTAGGCGCGTGTGACGGATATAGAGGAGGGCACCCACAGTGCTTCAATATAACTGAGCATCTGCACTAAGTGATCTTGTATCTTTGTTGAGTTTAGGTGAGACAGCTATAGGTGTATCTACAGACTTAATACTGGTCATGTCAAGCTTAGCCAACAACTCTCCAATAAACTTATGCTGACTTAAAAATAATCCTTGATGTGTATGTATAGCCTATATGCCAAGAAAGTAATGCACTAGTCCAAGATCTTTTAATGAAAATTTATCATGCAAGACTTGTATTACAGAATCAACATGACTTAAATCAGACTTAATTATATAGATATCATCAACGTAGACAACAATAAAGGTCATAACCACATCAACTTTATACACAAACAAATAAGGATCAACATACGATGCAACAAACCCAAGATCATGAAGAAAGTCCTTTAACTTACTGAACCAGTTTCGAGGTGCTTGTCTCATGCCATAAAGAGCTTTCTTTAACTTGCAAACGAGGAGCGAACCATCATTGGCATACTGAGTAAAGCCTTCAGGTTGCCTCATGAAAACATCTTCAAGTAAGTCTCTTTTTAAAAAAACGTTGTTGACATCTACTTGTCGAACCTTCCATTTCTTGGTAATAGCCAACGGAAACAAGATATTAATCGCGAAGAACTTAACCACTGGATTGAATGTCTCACCAAAATTACACCCAGGGATTTGTGAAAAGCCTTTAGCCACAAGTCTGGCCTTGTAGCGATTAACTGTGCCATTAGAGTTGTACTTAATTCTGAAAATCCACTTGCATCCTATAGCCTTTCGATCAGAGGCTAATTTGACCAGTTCCCAAGTCCCGTTAGCAAGAAGTGCATTGTACTCTGAGTGCATGGCTTCACACCATTGAGGATGAGCAAGAGCCTGTTGCACATTACTTGGCACCTCTGAGCACTCTACTGAATACACTTTGGGTTTGAAGACTCCCACTTTACTTCGTGTCACCATGGGATGTCGATTTAGGTTTGATGAACTAGGACCAGCATTTTTAGGAGGAACCTAAGAAAAAACAGAAACGATATTATCATTTCCACCAATACAGTCCATAAAATCAGAAGGTACATGACTATTGGAACTATGAGCTTGAGAGTAGATACCTTCCCTATCATTTAACCCTGCAGGTAGATGTTGACCACATGCAGGTGATGAACCAGTTTGCCTATCAAATAATGTTGTGGCAACAGGTGAACTCTCAGGGAGTAGAGTTTGCACTGGCACATTATTATCAGAGTCTAAGGCTGCGTGCTAAGTAGATGCAGTGGGTGCTGTATTTTGACCAACAGACAAAGGGCTCTCATGAATCAAGGCAGAACTAAACTCTTGATTTCTTGAAGGTGACTGTTGCTCAGAAGTTGACACATCAACCGAAACAGAACTTAACTCTTGATTTCTTGAAGATGGATGTTGCTCAGATGTTGGCACATCAACCTGATCAGGGATTAAGTGATGATCCTGAGATATAGATGTACCACTGGATGGTGCTTGGTTGTCCACATGGGGAGTAATACTTTGCACATCAGACAAAGGAGATGTGGATGTGTGAGACAACGGAAAAGAAGGTGACATAAAAGCTTTGTCCCTTGCATGAGCTATTCTAAAAGTTGCACCTGCAGCAAAAGGAAAAATGTGCTTATTAAAAGTGAAATGACGTGATATAAAAAACCTTTCATTTGTTTCCGTACATTGATAACCATGGTATTTTGGAGAATATCCCAAGAAAACACAAGGCTTTCTGATAACCATGGTATTATAGGCTGTAAGACAAGGGAAGCACTCAAAACCAAAAACCTTTAGAAACTTGTAGTCTGGTCCTCTCCCATATAACTTCTGATGTGGAGAAATGCCACCTAAGACATCAGTTGGTAACCGATTAATCAAATATACAACACTTAATACGGCAAAGGAACAATACTGAAATGTAACATGTGCTTGTGCCAAAAGTGTAAGGACAATATCAATGATGTTGCGATGTTTTCTTTCGACAACGCTATTTTGCTGGGAAGTATAGGGACAAGTGACTCTGTGTTGTATCCTCATAGCAATAAGATCAGATTCTAGAGCCCTAAATTCACCACCACCATCCGTTTGTAGAGCAACAATAGAAGTTGAAAATTGATTTTTAACAAGAGCAACAAAAGCTTTAAAAGTTGAACCAACTTTAGATTTATTCCTCAACAAAAATAACTAGCAATTTCTGCTATACAAATCAACAAATGACACATAATACTGCCACCCTAATGACTTAATTGGTGCTGGGCCTTAAACGCCAGCCTCAACAAGTTCAAAGGACTTATTGTAAACAGTAACGGAAGAAGTAAAAGGAAGCAAATGACACTTCCCTAACTGACAAGTATTGCATAAACTATGTCTATCTACAGTAATAGGGTTATCTAAAACTGAAGTAACAACTTTGACAGCTGGGTGGCCAATCCTTTGATACCAGAGCCAATAGTTGAAGTACTAGCCAATTTTATTTGCAGAAATAAAAGGAGCAGCAACTGAATTATTCTCAACAGCTGAAGAAGTAGTATTGTAACACAACACACAAGAACCTTGAGCATTAGAATCAAGATGGAAGCGGTAAAGACCATCCTCAAGCTGCCTTTCCATCAAGATTTCCTTGGACCTGCTATCCTTAACAAAGCACTTAGTATCTTAAAACTAAAAAAATACAAAATTTTCACGAGCAAAACGAGAAACAGACATTAAATTCTTTGTAATTTAGGGAACATAAAGTAATTGAATAAGAGCAAGTGGTCTTGAATTTGTGGAAATAATAGACTCGGCAACATGAGATATCTTTAACATGAAACCATCACCAAGATAAACTTTTCCTTTATCTGAGTAAGGCTGAACCACATGCCTAGCTGGCTGTTCACTGGTGACATGGTGTGTCGCACCAGAATCAAAATACCATTTGTCTATTGTGGATAAAACTCCCTTAGTAATTAAGGAGTTTATATGAACAGTATCTTTAGTTCCTTCAGTTGTGCCACCATCAGGACTTGTATTAGGACTCACAAAAAGATCATAGCATTCATCTGTTGCATTATCAACATATCTACATAAGTTAGCATGAGTGTTAGGAACATGAACATCACTAGTTTGCCTTGATTGTTGGGAATTAGAACCCTTAAAGTCTTTATTAAACCTATATCAGCATCTGCCAACCAAATGTTCCAATTACTACAAATTTGACACTGAATACGCGAGCGACCATAAAACCTAGCACCAGATTGATTTCCAACACGTTGATCACGAGATCTAGATTCCACAAAGGTACGAGACACATCCTTATCACTACCAGACACATCATGTGAATGATCTCCATTAAATCGTGTCAAATTAATGCCTATTGGCACCCGTAATGGATCAGACAGCCTAGACTATGCATCTTTAAGAACTGAAGTAACCGATTCAAAAGTATGAGGTTCACGACTAACAGTTATAACAACAATGAAAGATTCATATTCAACAGGCAAGCCATTAAGAACTGTAGCTATTTGCTCAATTTCAGACACCAGACTCCTACTAGTAGCTAAGAGATCACATATTTCTTTAATAGAGGTAGTATACTCACTGATTGTAGAGTTGCCTTTCTTCAACGCTCGAAGTTGGCAATGGAGGTTCATGATTTTGGTTGTTGATAGTTTCAAGTACAATTTGACAACAGCACTCTAGATTGCCGCTGTGGTTTCTGCTCCAACAAGGTGTGGCAGAACCGTCAGACCAATTGTTGAAAGCAACCACGACGCGAGTGAGCTATCTTGTTTCCTATATCGCCGATAAGTAGGATTAACGATAAGTTCGCCACTGGAATTTTTGATCACCTTAGAAGACACTAGAAACGTCTCATCGAGGTAATGTTCAAGCTCATGTCCCCTAATCATCAGAATGACATGTTGCTTCCAAAGCAAAAAATTGTAATCATCCAATTTAAAATTCATTTGTTTATTAGCGAAGAAGGAAGATTCCAAATCATTAGAAGCTTGAAGGTTATCAGCCGGATCAGCTGGAGAGAGCGAATCATTCGCAGCGATAGACATACTTACATAGACCAAAAGATGAAATACAACGAACTAGAAAAATCTCGAAACCTCAATAGCGAAATCGACTAGTAAGAACTGGATCTGTAGGCCTCTGATATCATGTTACGGTGAACGCCAGCGTACAGAAGGCACCGTGAATCAAGATTGGAACCCTAACGTCATCGTGAGAAAAAAACAAGAAAAGACGGTTACCAAAAAAGACGAAAGAAAAAAAAGAAAGGGCTAGAGAGATTATTGGTTTTTTTTTTCTTCAATATAGGCCAAAGTTCCAAAAGAATATTTGGGCCAGTACCACTTCAATGGTTTATATAGTCCAGTATGGTTAGGCAGACTGAAACTAACAAATTCAGTTTGTTATAACCAACTACAGGCAATTGCTTACTTCAATAGAAAGAAGCACTTCCTCTGAAATTCTCCACTTATTCAGGTAAGTATTTATTTATTTTATTCGTTAAACTTAAAGTTGAAAAAAGAATGAATGCTCGTGGGTTGTCTGTGTCTGTTTTTGGGTATGGAAGATTCATTGCATTGGATGAGTCAAATTTGATGAATTTGAGTGGACGAACAAAGCAAACGACACAACACAAAGCTGAAAGCCCCATTGCAATTCATCAAATCAATCAGACACTCGTCACATTCGGGTGGTTATGAGAGAGAGTACTTTTATTATTATTCCAATCCAAAAAGGGAAAGCACAAACTTCAATAATATCGATTCCCCAAAAACGGCATGCATGCTTTGGGACCCATTTTATCATTATTATAATTCTTATTTATTTTATTAAATAAATTATGTAAATCATCAATAAATTTTATTTTTATACTTATTTTGGTCACGAAAATTTTAAATATTTAATTTAGTCACTGAAATTTAGATTGAACATCACTTTTTTGTTAACTTTTGACCACATCCATTTACCTGCGAACGAAAAAACTTCTCCAAGATCTAAACGATAGAAAACTTTATCGGCACAAGAGAGATAAATACTAAAAAAATGGCTCTATCCGATAGTAGAGGAGGGAGATCGAAGAGAGAAAAACTATAAAAATTTTCACCGATTTGTGAACGTCTAAGCACTTTTTAGTAAAATGGCGGTCGAGTTCAAACTCAACGGGTCAACAAGAAGTTACTGATAAAATTTGGAACCGAATGACCATTATCTACGAATGTTGGGGGTTTATAAGTGACAAAAAAAAGTTTAATATCTAAACTTCAGTGAATAAATTAAATATTTAAAAACTTTAGTGTCCATAATATGTTTAAAATTAAAGTTTAGTGATAATTTACATAATTTATTTTTTTATTTCAATTTGATCTTTGTATTTTATAAAAACTAAAAAATAAGCTTTAACTTTGGGGAAAAAATCTTATCTGAATAAAGTATTGTTGAACCTCATATTAAATCATTGATTTGAAAATCAACAATTTATGTGTAAATTATCACTAAACTTTAATTTTAAATCATATTAAATCATTGATTCAAGTGTGTACAACGTCCGCTTCCTTGTCGATTCTAATAAATGGATCTCCGTCAAACCGTTTCCAAATGAAAAGGGGGCTGCGCCAAGGCTGTCCGTTGTCGCCTCTTCTGTTCAATCTGGTTGGCGAAGCCCTAAGCGCAATTCTCTCAAAAGCTATGAATTCTAAGTTCATCCACGGCTATTATTTCGATGGCCTCAGTTCAGCGGTTAGCCATTTACAATTCGCTGACGATCTGGTGATATTTTCTAAAGCAGACGAGGTGTCGGTGCAAAACATCAAGCGTATCCTTAAACTATTTGAGTTAATGGCTGGGCTCTCGCTTAACGCTCAAAAAACCAAACTGTATGGTGTTAACGTGAATCCTGAGCTGATTAATTTTTGGAGCAGCACTATAAACGTCAGCCGGGGCTCACTGCCAACGGAATATCTCGGGATGCCGCTGGGTTATTCACGTAACTCGACAGACATATGGGAGCCCGTTATTCTAAGGATACAGAAAAAGCTTGAGGCGTGGAAGGGGAAGCTACTGTCTATGGCCGGTCGTGTTACTTTGGTAAAAGCCGTACTGAGTAACCTTCCTATTTATTATTTATCTTTGTTCCTGTTACCAGCTGGAGTTGCTCAAAAAATCAACAAGATATTCGCTAATTTCATCTGGGGGGCAAACGATGGCAGAAAGATCCATTGGATCAAATGGGATAGGTTGTGCGCTCCGTTAGCAAAGGGAGGTTTGGGGCTGGTGGATATCAGAGTCAGAAATAGGTCATTGTTGAACAAATGGCTTTGGAGGTATGGGTGCGAGGAAGGAAACTTATGGAGGAGAACTATTGCCATGAAGTATGGTGAAAATCAGCAAGCATTGGTTCCTAAAAACAATATTGCAGTTCGAAAGTCCTGGATTTGGAACAATATTCTAAGGCCATTGTCGAATGGCGACGATGATTTTACGAAGAATCTGAGAATGGTGTGTGGTGACGGAAATAATATTGATTTTTGGCTGGACCCATGGACTGAAGTCCCTTCGCTCAAGGGGGAATTTCCGCGAATTTTTTCAATCGCAATAAAGAAGTCGGGCAAGGTTAGCGAGTTTGGTCGTAAAGTTAATAATGTTTGGGAATGGAATATAGAATTGCGCAGGAGCCTCTTTGTTTGGGAAGAACAGTTGTGGGATAGATTCGTTTATACCATCAACAAAGCCTCTAGCTCTTGGATTGTTAAAGACGCCTTGCGGTGGGTCGGGTGTTCGAATGGCGTCTACTCCCCGAAAGCTTTTTGTCAGTTAAACAATGTCGAGAACATGTTACCGTCGTTTAACTGGAAGATGGTTTGGTCCAGGCTAGTTCCACCAAAGATAGAAAATTTCATTTGGAGAGCCGTTCTTAACAGGTTACCTACTCTTGATGAATTGCGGAAGCGAGGATCGAGAGTCTCCAATTCCAGTCTTTGTGTACTATGCGGCGTTGATAATGAAACCCTAACCCATCTTTTATGCCACTGCCCAATTTCTTGGAATATTTGGCAAAGATGCTGCAATCTTTGGAACTTGGCTTTCGTGATGCCGGCTGACCTACCGTCTCTTATCCAGGTTTGGTTCCACATATCACCCTTCAAACATGCCCCCCAAATCTAGTTTATGATGTTTTTTGGTTGTTGCTGGACACTTTGGTTGTGCCGCAATGAAGTGATCTTTAGAAATAAATGCTTTAATGAGGATATGTTGTTTGATTTGATTCTGCTGCGAGTTGGGTATTGGTGCTCAAGCAAGTGGCCTTCTTCCTTCCCATCCATTAGTGTCTTCGTGAACCAACCGAAAGAGCTCGTTCATAAAAGAATTTCCAGCAATGATGCACAGCCGCCAAGTTGGGAAGCTCCGTGCAAAGGTTGGCTCAAATTCAATGTGGCGTCGATCACTACTAGGAACTCCGACATTGCTGGTCTAGGGGGCGTGCTCAGAGATGAGAATGGTCGAATCCTTATACAGTTTGCGAAAAAAGCAAGGGCTGTCGACCCGTCCGCCGCTGATCTGTTGAGCATTTTGGAAGCAATGAGCCTGTTCTCAAAGTCTCAATTTAGGGGGAATGCTGGCATCATCATCGAGTCCAACTGCAGCGTGGTTAAGGAGTGGCTAGATAGGCCGGAATATGTGGCCGGGGGTTCAAAGAAACAGTCCTGAAGATCAGAGATATTGGTTGCGATTTTCAGTGGACGTTCAAGGCTGCCTTTAGTCCCAAGCAATCGACTGCACAGAAGCTTGCCTCTAGGGGCTTAAATTGCAAGTCAATTTTCGTGTGGGAATGGAAACCATAGTCGGCTGAAACTCCACGATGCATTGCTAGCGTCCCATGACCATCTTTGGGTCGAGAGCTTCGGGTAGGGCAATGGCAGTTTCTTTTTCGTTTTCGGATCCCATGTAATATTTCTGTATGTTAGTGGCTGCCGTATGTAAAAGTGCGATAAGTTCTTAATAAAATTTACGGGCATTCTTTTCCCCCAATTTAGGATTAGCGGGGGTTTTTAACGAGGCCCTTACTCCTTTCAAAAAAAAAATAATAATAATATTTTGAGTTCATACGTTTACCAATAAATTGGATTACTTTTAATTTTTAAGAGTATTATGATCAAATGCTGATAAACTAAAACAGAGTGAGTAATTATTTATTTTTGTAAAGTAGATGGATAAAATTAATATTTAGACCAAGTTTTATTGTTCTTTCACATCAATAGATTAGCATTTGTTATATACTTATAAAAAGTTGAATATTTGATACACCCTTGTGTGATTTTATGTATCATCAATGAATTAGAATGAATTTATTATTAAGATTTTATAATAATATTTCATCCTTTGATTTACTGACATATAAATTACACGTGTATCAAACATGAATTTATAGGTCAAATATCTACTCAGTATTTACGAAATAATGAAATTTATGATTAAAATATTGATTTTCATATTTAAATATTAATTTTATTATTTCGTTCGAATTACATTAGCATGATTAAAACCAAACGATCCTTAATCCCTCTATTTAATAAACAAACAATAAATAACACTTGAAAATATGTGAATTTTTTATTTCCGATATAAGTTTGTTTATTATATTAGATATGATTTCCTTCGCGTATTGTATGTATAATAATAATAATAATAATAATAATAATAATAATAATAATAATAATAATAATAATATAGCTGCCACACAAATACTCGTCAGCTCTTGCGTCAGCAATTTATTTGAATACCACATTAGCATTACTAGACACCAAAATTAAAAAGAAAAAGGAATATCTATGTTTTATATTCTCTGATTTCATTTTATCATCTGTTATTAACAATTGTGATTGTTTCTTCGAATAATATATTTTTAAAATTTGAATTTATTTTCTTTCACTAAAAATATAACATATTTTATCATTTTAATTAGAACGGAACACTTAAAATTCGAAAGACACAAAAATCACTAAAAATGTTGTAGATGAAAATGACGAAATTTTCTTTTTCAAAAGATAAAAAATGAATTGGATACTCCAATTTGATATGACGTTCACATGGTATTGGATGTGGTTGGTAGTTGTATCAATTTTCTGTTAATTTTTTAGGTGGAATATGTTAAGATGATTAAGTTTAGTATAGTTGATAAATTCAACAATATTAGTGGCACATAATAAGTATAAAAATTTTATGCCTTTAATCATGCGTCTTTTTATGTCCTACACTAAAAATATTAAAAATTAAATTTTAAATTCTACATCTTAAACCCTAAACTATATACCCTACCTCTAACCATAAACTATAACCTTAAACTCTAAACCCTAAATTTATTTTCTTAAGTGGGACACCAAAAAAATAATTTTGAGCAGACGGTTTCCATCCAAATTGTAATGGTGCAAATAAACTGATGGCATAGATTAAAATGCAATGATGCAAATAGATTGATATATTTTTTAAATATAAAAAATTAGATAAAACCTTAAATCCCTAACCTATAAATCAAACTCATAACCCCTAAAATTAAAAAGACTTTTCTGTCAAAATTTTTTATTCTTTAAATGAATTGAATATATAATAACAATGGATGTGAATTGCGGTTACCGTCGGAGTTAGAAACGATGCTATGTTTGTGGTTGTGAGGGGTTGTTGTCTTTCTTAATATTTTTGATATAATAGTATTGAAAATGATTTGATGCACTTGTAGTAGAAAGTGAAAATTTTCACAAGAGTGTATTTTTAGAGTTCATTGTTAAGGTTTTAGGGTCCATGGTTAAGATTTTGGCATTTGGGTTTATCCTTTATGGTTTTGAGATAGAGATTGTGGTTTATAATTTAGAGATTAGGGTTTAATGTCCTTAAAATAATATATTGTATCATTTGAAGCCCGTTGCGCAAAGAGAAAACTCCACCGGCAGTGCGTCAAATATTGACTCTAATAGTATTTTAGGTCATTTTTAGTTTAAATATTAGTCAAATAAGACTTTATTATTTCCAATATTTAAAATTAAAAATTTAATAAAATTTTATTCTCTTAATGTTTGAACCTAACTCTGCCACGGCTGGGTTTATTTTGTAGATGTAGCAAGATATTTGTAAAACATGGAATCTACGAGAGAGGTAGGAGCAGTTGTGAAGATATTATTAGGAAGGGAATGTATGGGGTTCAGACACGTAAGTGGTTTAGGGATATAATGTGGGGATGGCATGCCACCGCCCCCACAAGAGATAAGAAATGTGTGTTGAGGGGTGCTCTTTGCCTTTGCTTTCTTTATTGCTTTATCTTTCTTGCTCTTCTTCTTTTGCCAAAGCACATCGTCCATGCTTCTTGGCAACTTGCAACTTGGCCAGGATGCTTATATCTTTTGATTGGCCTCACTCCAATCAATGACGAATTCAATTTTTTTTTTTTAAATAAGATCCTAAATGTTTTTTTTTTCTCCAAATGAATATGCAAATTTATTCATAAAATTATACGATAACAAATTTGCCATTCTTGTATTTGAGTAGAGATTGTCTAGGTTTTCCATTCCCTTGGTTCTATTTTGTTAGATTTCTTACTGAAGGTTTGAAACATTCATATTCCTTGTTGAAAATGGATTGATACACTACTTTTTCCATGTGTTATTACATGAAGATATGCAAATTGCATGACAAAAGCTGACTCCTTCGGCAGTAGAAGATGGACCACAAATGTCGCAGCCTGAGTTAAGTTTATCTTCTTAAATAAAGGAAACTGTTTCTGTTTTTTTTTTCTTTCTGTTTTTGGCAATTAATTATGAGGCTGTGTGTCTGGTTTTAGTGAATGGAAAATCAAATCAAGCAGCAGTGCCATTGACATGCCATGTTAGATTAGAGATAGCAACATGCTCTTTTTTCGGTCTGCAGTCTGGGGATATTTTACACCCAAAAACCTATTTTAATTAAATATCTAGAAAAATTGCTCCCACATATTATCATTTAGAAAAATAACTTCTAAATCTGTCACGTATGAATAACTCGCGTTTCGAGGTCGCGAGATACGAACTCGCGCTACGCAAAAAGCGAGTTTCGCATACGTGGCAACACTTTTCAGAATAACGAATTTTACGAAAACTCGTGTCGATTGGCATGTTCGAGCATTATTTTGGGCTTATCAATCATATATTTTTTATAAACATTCAGTTTGGGTTCGTAGTACTGGAACACGTCTTTCATTTGACACCAATATGACCCAGTTCAGTCCGTTCTAAACATACTAAAATTCGCGTCGAAAACGGTATCATAGCTTGTTTTGTGAATGTATGAAAGTATAGGATGACCTCATATGCTCTTTCTGCAAGAATGACAAGCCAGAAAAAAGAATTTTTAAAACGAATAAGACTTAGTTAATACGAGGACCCGAGCGATTAGGACACTTGTTCTTTGTGTGTCCAGGATTTTTACATATACTGCGATGTTTCTTTTGTCCGGTTTTTTCTCTATGTTCGACCAGATCCTCGGTACAGTAAATTCGTGTCGATCGTGGACGTCCCTTTTCTCTTATTAGTGTTGGATCTGGGCGTATAGTCGGTTCAATATCAACGACATAAAAATCAATTTCATTTCCGATGGGAGGAAACTCTTTTTCGTAAATATTGAATACCGTTTCGAGTAAGTATACCAGATCAAGCAGTCTCATGTAGTTAATTCGTTGGTTTGAACAAGCAGCAATGGCGTGTGCGCACGGGTATTTGAATGTTTGGAATACTCCGCAGTCGCAGGTTCTTTTCCTAAGATATACCACATATGCGTTGTGTTGTATGCCTTCCAACGGCCCGGAAAATTCTGAAACACGCAACAAATGTCATTCTCACGAAAAGAGAGTTGTAGTCATCTCATTTGAATGACGCACTTCAATTTGCAATTTTTACGAAAGTCCGGGTGGACTTTGTGGCCACCTGTCATGTACTCAGTTGCTTGCCTTCCCAAGGTTGCAAATAGGGTAGCCAAACGATAGTATGTCGCTTTGACAACGGAAGTGATAGGCAAATGCCGCACTCCTTTGAGTGCCGAGTTGACTGGCTCAACCAAGTTCGTTGTCATGTGACCATATCGTTTACCCTTGTCATGTGATCTAAGCCATTTTTCCCTCGGGATTTTGTCAAGGTAGTCTGCGCCATCTTTATTTCTGGCTCTTAGTTCTTGGAACAAGTCCTCTACCTCCTGTATGTAATTCGAGTTGCCTAGGGAATGACAATTGAATAGTTAGGGGCGGAAAACACATGCAAAGATATCGTAAATGAAAATGACTTAAAAGACGTACCCGTTCGAAGTACAACAACACGTTCATCATGATTCTTGAACCGCTACAAGTAGTTCGCTGCAACATGTCACAAGCACTAACCGTGGTAAATGTACGAAGGCTTCCAAGAATTGCCCAAACGTTCTATTGCTCACAAGATCGTTGTGCCTCTGTTGGAAATAAGACATATCCCATCGTCCCTTGCCCGCATTACAGGAGAAAGAACATGTTTTCGTAGGTTCTTAAGGAAGAACACCCAAGACTTGAGATCCTTCTTTTAGACAATTGTGAATGCTACAAGCACGGTTTTTTGATTACCGTCTTGTACAACCGCCAGAAGTAGGACATGTGTATATTTCCCGTACAACCATGTACCGTCGATTTGAACAATCGGTTTGTAGTGCTTGAATGCATTAATGCACCGGGGGAATGTCCAAAATAGTCGGGGGAATTGACAAGCACCTCAAACGACACGATCATTTTTGTATGCCGGAACCGTATGAAGTTCGACAACCGTTCGGGTATGTGTTTCTGCACCAGGTTTAGCCACGGGCGCAACTCATTGTAAGATTCCTCCCATTGACTAAACATATTTTCTACGATCTGGTTCTTTGCATACCATGCTTTATGTTATTCAGGATAGTAACAGTGGACCTGTTAAGCTGTTGCCTGACAGACACGAACCGTGACCCGGGGATTTGCTTTTACCAGTGGCATGAAGGTGTTGCAGAGGACGTGCACATTGAGGTTCTTGTGATCCTGACTTAGGCTAGTAACGGTGCATGTATGGGGCCCTTCCAGTTTTGTGATTTTCCATAGGCCGCCCGCCTTCTTCAATTGTGATACACGAATTTTCCACTTACAACCTTGATTCTTCTTGTGGGCGCACACCGCCTTGTAGAAACTCGTTTTTGTTTTCTCCACATTTTTCATAACAGCGTGGCAAATGTTGTATTGCTACATTGCGGCCATCGCCAGTTCTTTTGTAAGGAACGTCATCCCAATGGCCAGTTCACCATCAGCATGGTTGAATCTGTCGTCAATTGTTTGGCATTGGTATTGTGAAAATTCTGGAACGTTCAATGCATCCATATCAACTGTAGTGCAGTGGAATGATGGCTGGTAATAAGAAATAAGTGTGGCCGATACTGGAACGTTGCTTGTTGTTAGGTGTTTTTCGTTGCCTTCCAACTCATCCATATCAATTGTTGGAATGATCACGTCTTTTGGTACTTTATTGAAGGGCCCTTGCTCTTCGCCTTCGGGTCTGGGTTCCTTAAGCGGTTTTTCGTCTGAATTATCCCCCTCGAACCGGTATAGTTCAGCGTCGTTGATCGCTACTCTTTCAGGCGAGCAGGTTGGTCGTCGATCGCGAGACCGCTCGTGAACCGTATTTCCAATATCAAATTCGAGAGAACCAACACAAGAATGTCTCCCCATAGATGGTTGAACGCACTCCATGCTAGGGACATACGCTGAGTATCGTGCATATGAGGAATCATCGAAGGGGTTGAATGCTTCATGGTCGGACCTCATGTGGGATGATGACGATGCCTCCCCCCATAGTATACTAACTGTACAGATTGTACATTGCATGTCTTGGCACATCGAATTCATCGTTCGAGGGCTGGTTTAAGTTGAACCCAAAACTAGCTACGCACGAATGTCTTGGCACAGCAGACGACGATGCACCAAACTCGTTGCGTGGACTGTATGTAGTTAGCAGGTTGAAATCATTTCGTAAACTGGCCGTCGGATTATCAACATTGGAATTCGGATCAAAGTCGAAATTCGCCCGTCTATATGTTGGGATTTCGATAGCAAGATTAGAATCAGAAAACGATGCATACAAGTCTAGGGGACCGCCTAATGAATACTCCAAGTGGGTTGACACCATCAGCTCCACATCACCGTGTTCTGCAATGCAGCATACGGAGTACGTTAATGGATCTATAGAGATTGTAACCCCTTCGTCCCGGTCTGGCCGGATGACCGGTCCGAGTGAGCTACACGGGGAAAACCGAGTGAAAACCCCTTAAGGAATTCCCCCTCGGTTAGCAACCCTATTTTTTTCATTTTAAATCTTGTCTAGATGAGTATTTAATCCTATGTGATCATACAGCGGAACAACATTCACAAGGCAAGCAACGAACTCAGCCCAACATCTTACAGCTCAATTTTAAGCTTTTACTACAGGCGGTATCGATACCCTTAAGGGGTGTATCGATACCCCTTGACTAGGTCAACCGGTCAAAGTCAACCCGTAGAGACCGTATCGATACACCGAAGGAGTGTATCGATACCCTCCCCAACGGTTGACTTCCCACGGTCAACGCTGAGATAACGGTATCGATACGCCAGAGGCCGGTATCGATACTGAACTGGACAGTAGATCCAGTGACCAAAATAGTATCGATACGCCCCTTCGTGTATCGATACACGAGGCCTGAAACAAGAAGGTGGTATCGATACCGTACCAACCGTATCGATACCCCTGCTACGAACTTTCATGTTTGAGCTGATTTAAGGCACACGGAGGCCCCTAAATCCCTCAAAAACCCCAACCAACACACTAACATCAATCCTAAGGCAAATCAAACATAAAAGCATGCTTTAACTTGAAACCAAAGGCACAATTCAACACAAGATGATACACAAACCATACAAGCAACATAAGCTTTCAAGCATAGCATTCCAACAAAAGGCATTTCAACATTTAAGGTCATACATGGTGCTCAAAGGCCTTAAAAGGCACATGATAAGCATAACATGTTTTACAAACCAAGGCCAAGTCAAAACATCAACATACACCCAAACTCAAACAACAATACCTATCCCATTGCTTAACTATTACATTCCATCACTTAAAATTCATACATTGAGCTCACCAAAGCAACACTTGGAGACCTTTCCTTGCCCTTGCCACCCACAAGCTATTTATCTGTATTGTCGAACAAAAGAGAGCGTAAGCATGAAAGCTTAGTGAGGGTAAGCTCATAAAGCAAACCTTCGACAATGCAGGGTCCAAGCACGGGCTACAACCAAGATAAAATGCATGATCTTACCTCTGGTCCACACGAGCCATAATTATAATTGATGCATGAACGTATATTCAATGTCATGTCATGCTCAACATGTTTAAATTCACAACATATGAAATCGCATATATTAAACCATGTTAGCAACACATCCCAAATCACATTGGCTCACAATTAATCACATATTGGCAACATAAACCACAATACGTATTGGCACCTAGCTATGACTCGAATACGCGGATAACCGTTGGAGCTCACATCCAACAACACAACCTTTACCTGACGGTGGGATTACACTCATCACCGTTCACGCGGAGGGGATTCCACTCATCCTCACGCCTCATTTCACGCGGAGGGGATTCCACTCATCCTCACGCCCGTCGATGGGATTCCACTCATCACCGACTAATATATATATATGAAGATTTCCGGGCGAACCCGTACTCCATCTTGATGACTACCATCATCAAGACCACGCGCGCATTTTGACTCACGTGTGCACACTAGACATCCTAATGATCGATCATTTGTACCCAAGCATACTAGTGCCAATACTACACATTTCATTACTCTTTCACAATAACATTTTATAATAACTTCCGTGCTTAGCACGTACTCACCATGATCATCGGATCATACAATCACCTCATAACATCATTACACATGTCAACACTACATACATCTCAATAACACAATATCACATCATATTTTATACATATGTATATCTTTATCACATTTATCATCAACATGCATGTAACAATGCATTAAGCCATGCCTCCACATACATATATAACAACATAAGCATAACCACCATAAGCATGATTAAACATGAGGCATAATTCAACCATTTAAAGATCAACCAAGGTCTCTAACTAAAGTTTGGGATTAGGCCACCACCCTAATCCCAACTCTAGGTGGGTCTACCAATCCCAACCTAGTTCACATGCTTGAACCAACACTTGAAAACCATTTAAAAATATTTAACCACTCACCTTACTCCCTTAAGCAATCCAAGCAAAGCCAACTCAAGTCTCCACAACTTCCGAAATCGTGCCCGAACCTCCCAAGGCCAAATCCGATGTCTCTAATCAATCAAAGGCAATGTATTAACCTCTTAATCAACCACAATTTACTGGTACACATCAGCTCTCAATTCTCTAACATTTTCTCAACAATTCAAAGCCGAAATGTTCCCAAATAATCCCATTTTCGTATTCCAGCAAAACCCAGCCATTACCTCCCAATTTAAACACTTAAAATACTCCAAAACATGTCCAAAACACCCTCATAATGTTGTACAACCATCAGCCCTTCATTTCCCCACACAATCACTTCAAAAAACTCTTAATTTCCACTCCTAAAAACCACCTACAGCAGTAGCTACGGGAATCCCATCAAACTAACATTATAACCTCTCAAAAATCATCACAAAACATCTAAAACACCCACCCAATGTTGCTATAACATCAACCCAACAATTTCTCATAAAACCCTTCCAAAAACACAAATTTTTGACACTTTAAATACACCCCTAAAACCCATTTCGGAAATTCATCAAAATCCAACCAAATTAACATATAATGTGCATTTTAACATGACTAAGCAAAGCCCCAACTCAATTTATCAAAACCAATTGGAAAACCCCCTTAAAAATCCAAACTTGATATAAACCCTAATTTTCAAAAGTTCATATTTTTAAAATCTAGGACCATGGATAGATAGGAAATGGAAAGGAGAGTTCAAATATGTGATTACCTTTCAAAAACCCCTTGAATTGATGAAGAAATCGAATGAAATATATGCTTGAAAATTGAGAGAGTTTGGGGAATGGGGGGAGGTATTTCACGTGGGGGGGGGGGGAATAAGGGAAAAGAGGAAGAAGATGACAATTTGAAAGTTGTCATCTTTTTTTTAAAAGCTTTTGGGCAAATTACAACATAAGCCCTTCCCTTTTTACTAAAGTTCAATTAGGCCACATTTTAAGTTGGATTTATTTTAACTTAATTTTATTGACTCGAACTATAAACCCAGATAACTCCTAACCCCAAAACACGGGTGTTACAGAGATCGGCAGACGATACTTCAAGTCGGACATATTTTGGTTTTGGCCATGCAGGACATTGCTCTCCAGTTCCTTAATCAACTTATTGTAGGATAATCTCTTCGGAATCTTCAGTGTTATAGTATTCGATAACTGAAAAATGACGTCGAGTGAGGCATCGGCGATTATCTTGCCATCATAGTATACTAGATTAGCAACACCTCCTCGTCTCGACATTTTTTTCGGCAATTGAAAGACTTGAAAAATTGAAAGACTTGTTTTGTGAATGTTATACAATATCAGTATTGCATTCTGCTTCATATAAGGGAACAAAGCGACTTCTGGTATCTTATTCATTCGAAAAATCTCGGAGAATCTCGCTTTTGCAGACGCGTCAAGGAACTTGCTTTCTGTAGAAAGCGAGATTCTATCAGATTCAATAATCTCGCGTTCTACAGAACGCGAGTTCCTTATCGAGTCAGACACTGACAAAACTGGACTGACACGTCTGAAAATGTAAATATTTTATTCCGGGTGAATAATAATTGTACTTTGCATAACGATATATCAAACTGAATTGAATACATGTTTGAATAAGTGATGAAATGGGAGGTATATATATATACCAAGAAGGTTGGAATTTAATTTGTAAGGACTTCGATCGATATAATATGTCGAGACGAGAAACTATTACATCTTTGGTATACTACAATGGTCAGATAATCGATGATGCATCTATCGGCGTCGTTTTTCAGTTCTTAAGTGGTATATTGCTTCTGCTGCCATACAACTTACTGTATAAGAAGTTGATGAATGAAGTGAAGAAACATGTTCCACATTATCCTAACAAAAAGATAGAATCATTGAAGTACATAATGCCGACATCGTTAGAACCATTAACGTACTCATTATTTCACATTATGGACGACGCTGATGTGGAAATGATGGTGGAATCTCATCATCAGTTTTGTTCAGGGTGGGCCCTTGAGCTTGAGCTTTATGTAATGTTTTCTGATCATAGTGATGTTATCGGAGTCAGAAATAATATGTAAATCGCGTCCTGTAAAACGCGACTTCTTTGAATAATGTCAAATATCGCGTCCTATAAAACACGACCTTGAAAATCACGTCCTATAAAGCACGACTTCTTTGAATAATGTCGAAAATCGCGATTATAAAACGTGGTTTCTATCTTTGTAGAAAAAATTGCGTCCTCTACAACGTGAATTTGACAAATTATTTCGACATTGTTCAACCCTATAAATGTTAAGCCGGAGTTCCAAAATTTTTACACAACTCAAACAATTTTTTTACACTACTCAAACAATTTCTTTGACAAATTATGGCGAGTTTTTCTGCTACTTTTTTTCTTTCAAGGAACCTATTTCTACACTTCTTTCAATAAGAAAATCACAAGAGATGAATTATTTGAGTCGATTTCAACAAGAGTTAAGGAGTCTACAAGCTCCAAAATTTCTGCGTTGTGTGCCAAAGTTCCAGTGAATGAGCCCGGCCAGAAGAACACTACATGCTAACACTATCCAATCAGAAAGATATGCGCAAGATGTTTCGGGCATACAAACGTTCCGGGGGTACGAACATCGATCTTAGTGTAAACTTTGATACATGCTCCAGTTCATCTACAATACTTAAGCTTGAAGACGAGGACACGCTATTTATACAAAATTATAGGAGACGGTAGGAGAAGGAACAAACAATTGAGGAACTAAACTTAACTTCTGACATAAGTATCGACTACGAGGGCAGCGAAAATGATTCATTCTCGTAGTTTTAAGTATGCTTAGTAATTTAATGCTTGTGTACTTCTTTCAATTAACAATCTTGTACTACTTTTCGTTAATATAATTATTGCAAATATTATATTTTACATCTGAACCGCTTTGATTTTCAAACAGTTAACAATCACAAAATATGTAATTAACAAACACAGACGTATTACATGGCATTTTTTGTTACAACTAGCATGTATGAGGTCTGTCGTATCTTCTTATCTGCCAAATATTGTTCAGCGTCTTTGTTCGTGATACATGAATCATCCAGTTACAGTCGTTGCCCTTTTCGACACATTCTGCGATATATTTGTTCGCAGTCATTTTCTTCACCGTCGAATGAAGTGATCGGCGTATGTTGTAGTTTTTAATCACATTCTCTACCATTTTCTTCACACTGAATATCATCCTAACTTCTAGTTCACCGTCAGTATCGACATCAACATCACAAGAGTGACTCCTAAAAGATGGTAAATCATCTACATTTGTAGCCCTTACAATGAAAGTAAACGAAAGAGTGAGTTCAAACTTGAGGCAGAGGGGTCTATTTATAGGGTGTAAATGAACCAATGTAAATGAACTGATGTTCTTTCAAATTATTGTTTTTATAAAAGACAAGCATTGAAACACGTAAAATATTACATATGAATGTGTAAATTAAATTTTTATTTTTCGTATGTTAAAAACAATTTTCACCAACACGATACAAATGTCACCAACACCGATGTTCTTCCACGATACAAATGTCACCAACACCGTTACATGCGGAGGTCTTAGCATAGCTTCGAAAACACCAGAAATGGTAGAAGCTTTGACTTGCATTATCAAATGTAATCGGCACGCGCCACTGGATAAAACCCTAGAGAGGACACCTCAAGTTGCACCCGACATGATTTCGCACGTGCCATTGATCCACCATGAGCCACTACATCATCTTCTTGATTCAACAAATGTACCCTTACACTGGCTCGCCATGTTATGTTACCTTGTACAGAAACAACAAAAGTTACCCGATATTGTGATTTGTCGATCATGTTACACAAACACAAACGATACATTGCACCACATCTTCTACCCAACAGATTTTCTAATCATTCGAATGCTCAAACTTTGCAACTCAATACAAGTGCAAATATTCAGCAACGTTCGAGTATATATAGCCCAAACTCGTCGAATCTCAAGACAAATCGCGTTATGCAAATAGCGACTTTGGCATGAATCAGATTCCGGACGTGTCAGTGACCTCGCGTTTTATGAAGAGCGAGTTTCTAAAAACCTCGCGTTTTAGAGAACATGAGTTTCCCACGTCATCGCGACTTCTGGTTCTATAAATACCCAGCTGATCAAGGAAGGGAAGCAACACTCAGTCGGGAAAAAATTACCTTCTCAGATTGAGTGCGTGAAGTTTTAGATTGTAACTACTTTTGGCAACAAATCACGTATCAGAAAAAATTTATTCCCGAACTAATTTCCTCGATATTGTGATTTTTCGTTATTCGTAGTTACATATATATATGTTGAGCAGATGTTAACTATTTTGACATACGCTCGCGAGGATCGACAACAACAAATCACAATATCAGAGAATTCGATGTCTTTTTGAATGGTAGGCAAGTAACAATATATCCAATAAACCTCCAAGATTGAAGACAGGCATCGAGTGCAAGGCAAGATTCACGCGAGCCGGTCATTAGCATCACCTTAATGATGATCATCATTGTCAGAACAAGTTTCAGCTTCTCCAATAAATGTTGGTTAGGTTGCAAATGCGATTTTATCATTATAATTGTAAATAAATACCCTAATCCTTTTAATTTTAAAAAAGAAATATTTAAATCCGATTTTAAATAGAAATAAATCATTTGAAATTAATTATATTATTCAAAAGTATTAGTAAATATACTATACTATCAATATTACAATGTATTATATTATTCAAATGTATTATATTATATTATTCAAATTTATTATTATACTATACTAATAAATAAATAAGTATAATATAGTATAGTATATAATGATTTTATTATTATAAGTATGTATTAATAAATATATCCATAATATAATGATTTTATTATTATTTATTAATATATATATTATATTATATAGACTAAATTTAAAAATTTCGTGACCTCGCGTCCTACGAAGAGCGAGTTCTTCGAAAACTCGCGCTCTACAGAATGCGAGGTCCTCTATGCCCGTTCAGTGTACACGCCTGTTGCAATGCTGCGTCTCTTCAATGTAACTCGCGTTCTGTGTAAATCGAGGTTTATAGGATATCACGTTTCGTAGAACGCGAGGTCTCTTTAATATCGCTTCACAGGGGCGCGGTTTTTTCTATAAATAACCGGTCCCTACCCCACACACAAATCATAAAGCGAGTTATATTTCATCTTCTAGTCTAATATTTTTCATACTCCATACAAATGGCGGGTTTATTGCGACTAAACCAACAACACGTGTTCGACTATTGAAGGACCACTAATGAGGTAATATTCTTTATATTTTTAATTTTTTTACTTTATTTTATTAATTTATTAATTAATTAATTTATTATATATTGTTTTATTTTTTTCAAGCACTACGAACGCGCATTGACGTTATACGTCAATCGTATCACCGTCGCGCCGGATCTAGAGATTATGCCGTTCATTGAGGAAGCTGATTTTGGTCATGTCGCGAAAATCGTGGGCGGTACGAAGTTGAATCGTTCTCTGATTAACGCCTTAATTGAACGATGGAGGTCAGAGACACACACTTTTCATTTTCCGTATGGCGAGGCGACAATTACACTAGAAGATGTCGCATACCATTTTGGCTTGCCTACAGACGATGATCTTATCACCGGTATAGCCAATGGTCACTGGCCAACCCTGTGTGGAGACCTGTTGGGAGTGGTGTTGAACACGTTCGACGGTGGCAAAAACTACATAACTTTTTTAGACTAAGAGTTTTCAATCCTCCTCCCGATGGGGATGACGAAACAAAACGAGTAAATATTTTTTATTATATATTTCGTGTTTTTTTAATAATTGAAATATTTTATATATATTTCATGCTTTTTTTACTAAAATATTTTTTATTATATATTTTCAAAGCGGTTTGCTCGTGCACACATACTACGCATTATTGGAGGGATTTTGATGCATGATAAATCCCGCAACAAAGTGCATGTCATGTGGTTGTATCATCTAATTAATTTTGCGGAATCAAGAGCAAAATGTTGGGGAGCAGCGGTCTTGCACTTTCTGTTCAAGGAGCTTTGCAAAACTGTCGACCCTGTCAGACAAGCAATCGGAGGATGTCTTTTGCTCCTTCAGTCTTGGGCTTAGTTTCGTATGTCATTTTTAAGCCCGCAGCCTAGACAGCCCACCCCCTACACATTTCCACTTCTTCGGAGGTACCATTAAAATTATTTAATTGAATATATTTTTAATAATTTCTTTAACGATTTTATTTAATTTCCATTAATGACAGGTGGGCCGGTACACTCACCTACCATGGACTGCCAACCAATCAGCGAGACTACAGGCTTGTGATCGACAAGATGCAACACGATATGGTAATCTAAAAATTTATTTGTAGTTCTTCATATTATTTCTTTAATCAAATTTTATATAATTAACGTTCAAATGAATTTTTTTAGTTCGTGTAGACTCCGTACGCTAGTCTTGTGATTTGCCAGATTACTCCGCCAGACATTGTGCATTCCTCTCACGTACGGTTGCTGCGAGTGCCACTCATCAACTACGAAATTGTCGAGTGGCATCCTACAGACCGGGTTCTACGACAATTTGGGTACATCCAAGGGGTTCTGTATCTGCCGCCTAATTTGGACGAGTTACATCGGTTGACGCGGCAGGGGAAGACATAAATTCATTGGGGCCATCATCACACTGACTAGATCCAACAATGGATGGACCGATATGCCAGTCGATCGCCCATCCTCGTACCCATTGTGGATTGGGCCATGTTCGTCACTTTCAACTATTTTCAGTGGTACCTCCATAATGGGAAGCCACATATACTTACTCTTGAGGAGCGCGAGCGAGAAATTGAGGTGCCTCCCCAAAAATGGCCACACCCTCATCGTCGATCCAGCTAGAGCCAGAGCCAGTCGAGGCAGCACGATCCGAGACCGCGAACTGACACTGCAGGGGCATCATCTTATAGAACAGCGTTTCAGAATTTCACTGGTCCTTCCACGTTTCAGTAGATGAGGCCTTCCCCGAGTTCGGCTTCTCAAATGCCTATCGTCCCTCCATGCCGATGAGTGGTTCTCCGGTGATCGATGTTCCACCGTTGGCATCACAGTTCGACTACAGCATTGTCCAGCATACGCTGTCGGGCAGCTTGTTCTCCACCCGCCCCGGTCTCAGTAGGAGTCCGCATTTTGAGGACATCTTTGGAGCCGATGATGATGATGCTGATGCTGTTGCTGCTAATGATGATGATGAGAATGACCCTGGAGCACATGACATTCGGAGGAATCTGCA
The DNA here is from genome assembly GCA_958450335.1 of Hibiscus tridactylites. Lineage (NCBI taxonomy): Eukaryota > Viridiplantae > Streptophyta > Magnoliopsida > Malvales > Malvaceae > Hibiscus > Hibiscus tridactylites. The sequence goes on from OY288287.1 coordinate 11,406,281, forward strand.
ACGGGATCGCCGTGCACCCCGCTGCGGAAAGAGTGGACATAGACATCATTAGGGCTTTTTTCAAAATTATATTTAATTATGTTTTAATTATATTTATGAAAGACATTACATTTTTTATTTTGTAATTACGGAATTTTAATTTTCTTTAGTAATTTCTTTTTTATATTTTTTCTAATTTATATTTAATTTCGTTTTTAATTACTATTATTCGATTAATAAACCAAGTCTGTCACGTCTTTTTAAAGACAAATTCATTAAAAAACAAACTAGGATACCGTTTTCTAAGTGAATTTAGGTCGATTTAGAATGGACAAAAATTGCCCATATTGGTGCCATATGAAAGAGAATTTCCAGTACTACAAACTCAAACTGGATGTATACTAAAAATATTCGATTAATAAGCCCGAAATATTACTCGAACATGCCTATCGAAGCTTGTTCTTCCACCTAGATTTGCAAAGAACTCGTTTTCTACAGAAAGCAAGTTCACCGCGATAAATTCAGTTGCCTCTTGAAATTTTCGGGAAATTCGCGTTTCACAGAACGCGAGTTTCCGTAAAATCTGTTATTCTAAAAAGTGTTGTCACTTGTGCGGAACTCGCTTTTTGCGTAGCGCGAGTTCGTATCTCGCGACCCCCGAAACACAAGTTCTTTATACGAGACAGATTTGGGAGTCATTTTTCTACATAATAATATGTGGGGGTCATATTTCTAGATATTTAATTAAAATAGGTTTTTGGTTTAAAATAGCCCTGCAGCGGCTAACATTTCTCATTTTGTGGACCATTTCACCACTTGAAAAGCAGCATTTATCTATGATTTTCTATGTTTTGTAAATGTTTTTTTTTGGCATGGCGGGTGCCGTATAGCATTAACATATGTAACAAGTTTTAAATATCAATTTGTACTCGGTAACTTTCATTTGCGTGTTATTATTATTTTCTTTAATAATACGTGGGTTAAATTTATTAGAAAATAAAGTAAAATAATATTTTAAATAATATAAAAATAGTAACAAATAATAAAATAAAGGGAAATTAAAAAACTCAGACCAGCAGAACAAGTCCAGTGAATTGCAATGACAGAAATGAGATGAAACGCTGGAGAAAGAAAGCAATAAACAATTTTTTTGTCTCTCTCCACCTACACGCTTAAGGATCGAAGTAGGAGTGGTGAGCGAAACCAACATTCTTGCAAATTGTTTCGTAAAATAGATCCGACTATATCGATAAACAAATCACAAAAAGATATCAAACAACTAAAGACCATCGACAATTAAAAATCATAGACAAACATTGTGAGTAAATTATCCACGAACGGGTAGAGAGATTATTAAATATTTAAAACACAAATACAAGAACTAATATTTGATGCCAATGACATATTGTAAGTTAACACGAGTTCAAATCACTTTGTTTACAAAATGTATGTAAATTGTCAAAGAGTTAAGAATATGTATATACAAATACTATCTTACAATCACCTTTAGATAATTAAAAAACTTAAAAACAAATATAAATAATTGTATTTAACGTCTTCCAATTCTTGGGTTCTTTCTTTTTAACTGTTTAGGAGGGTGGGACGAGAGGCGAAATTTACGTGGGACTAGTGGGTTATGGTTTCAAAAATATATTAAAAACTGAAAAAAATAAGTTGAGACAATGAAAATTTTGTTTTTTTATCTCTTTTAAAAATATATATAGTTTGTTATTGGTCTTTAAATTTAGATATTTTTAAAAGGTCACAAAAAATAATATGGGTAGTTATACCATGCACTGGCGGTGAAAATAAAAATGTTTCTACAAGCGCCCTAATTTTAGGAGCTAGGAATCTAGTTTAGAGTTCATAGTTTAGGGTTATGTGCTTAGAATTTAAGGATTATAGTTAGAATTTAGAGTTTAGGGTTAAAATTTAGGGGTTATAAGTAAAAATTAGCCTAAAACTTAAACCCTAACTCCTAAACTCTAAATTCTAACCACAAATCCTAAATTCTAAACCCCTAAACCTCAAATTATAAATCGTAAACTGAATCGCTAACCCATGATATTAGGCGTTTATGAAAACAAAATGTTTTCACCGCCAGTGCATGAAATATTTTCCCAAATAATATTATGCTCTGCTACTAGGTTCTATCCTCGTCGTGTTCTCTCTCATCTTCTCCTCTTTCTGTTTTCTCTTTTCCATCTATTTTTTTGATTTTGCATATTTAAGTTTTCGTGTTACGTTGTTTTAAGTCTTCCCATTTTCTAATGAAAACGTGAACATTTTCTCTCAACTTTCCCATAAGCTAAACTATTTTCTCATCACTAAATCTCAAGAGATTTATTTCTCTTCACCCACTCTTGATTTCTAAATGGTTCTCATGGATTTCTACATCAACTAGCTATGGATTTCTTGAAGGTTTTCATCTAAATCATTGTCAATAAAGGGGAAAAGCTTGTGTTAGAGGTGATCTTTATTTTCTCTCCTCTAATCAAGGTTCTTTAAGGAAATTCCCAAGTCTTTGGCTCTTTAGTTGTGTTTATTAATAAGGTTTTATAATCTATTTGATGAAAATGGTTAGATCAAGCTTTGAAAGATGGTTTCTCAAGATTTTCGTAATGGTACTATTTTGGTTAATTTGAGATTGATTTTAATCATATTTTGGATGTTAAATGATGTTGAAATAAGGGTTTTATCATAGTAATCCCGAAATGAGTTGGATCTCTAGTTGTTAGGTTGCTAGATTTGGGTTTTTGTGGTGATAATGTGGTTTTGGTGTTGCTGGAGATATAAGGCTGCAATTAGGTTGTTTTGGATGTTATTTGATGATTAAAAATAGATGGAAGTGTTAGCTTTTGGCTGGGTTGAGTTTGTAGAGAAATCGAAGGTGTTTTCAGTTGTTTCAGATAGGCGTTTTGGTGTTTTAGGGTAGAACAACGTGGTGGTTTTGGTTGCTGGTGATTTTAATGCATTGAGATGCATTAATCCTCTGTTTTGTGTGATATAAATAGAGGAGAATGTATCGAAAGCAACCGGTGAAGTTCCTAGAGCTTCAGAAGCTTGATTACGTTTCGGCAAAGCAAGATAGGTGTTGTTGGTGAGTGGAAATGGTTTTAAAGATTTTCAAAGGTTTTAAAGCAAGGTTTGGGAGGTTTAGATTAAGCTTGAAACGCTAATCTAAGCTCAGAAGTAAGTATGAGATGTTTCTCGGTTTATCCCATTATTTTATATGATCATGCTCATGTTTTGAAGATAGAGTTAAACTTACTGTTTTATGCATATTTTGAGAAATGATTTGATAACTTATATGATCCCATGAGATATAATTATGATTTTGGAAAGATAGACCTTGTTGAGAAAATGCTATGCATTGTTGATATTTTTGAAATGAGATAAGAAATGGTTTATGTTTATGCATTGAAAAACAATAGGTAATTGATGTTTAAAAGTGTATATTGGCATGAGATGAGATTACTTTTACCGGATAAAATTGGTTGACCAATAGGATGAAAAAGTGCACTATAATATACAAAATTCATTCGTGCTCTTTGGTTCGGGCAATGGGGGTAGTTCCATTCCGTTCCAAAGTGAGAGTGTGGTGATGAGAGATTCCACCACTGTAGGTTTTGATGATGAGAGATTCCATCAAGATTTATGGCGATGAGAGATGCCACCATGAGAGTTCGATGATGTGAGATTCCACCAAGGTAGGACATGACGATGTGACATTTCGTCAAGCTATCCGCATATCCGAGTAATGTTGCTAAAATGCCAATATATGAGATTCACGTGTACCTTGTTTATAAATGATTTAATGAATTGAGTTTCATATATGAGATTATACTTTCAGAAATGCTTTTGAGAAACAAGCATGTGTGGTTTTGGTTTTAAGATTATGCATTTGGGTTAATGCATGAGATAGATGGTACATGTGGTTTTAATGATGTGGTTTTTGCTTTGAAAATGATTTCAAGCATGAGTTAGATTGAGCGTGATGAGATAGAGTTTTCTACTTGAGAAATGGTTTTAAAATGCATTGTTGTTGTTGGTTTGTTTTGAGCATCCCTCACTAGGCATTATTGCTTACGGTCTCTTTTCCCAACAATGTAGAGAAATAATATCTTTTGGGCAACGAAGAAGCAAGTAGGAACACAAGGAGTGAGACTTAGCTCAAGTATGGTTTTATGTTTACCTTTTAGTAATAATTGACAATGGGAGGACACCTTTATGTTTTGGGAGAGTGTGTTTTGAAACTCCCTATTTTGTGGCAAGTTTGTATTGCCCTTGTTGACTTGTAAATGGCCTTTTCATGTTGGTATTTGCTTTAGTTTGTGTTTTGATTCTTGAATGGTCTTTTTGCATAGGTAGCATGCCTATACATTTTCTTAATGCATATTGTCATGCTATGATGTTGAAATTGCCATGTATGATTGAGGTTTGATGCTTAAATAAGTTGTATGCATGTTGGAATGAACTTGATTGGATTTAAGTGTGAAAAATCAATAAAAATTTCATTACAAGCCCAGGTGTTTCGGTACGCCTAAGGATGTACTGAAACAGTGATCCTGAATTGGCCTTGGGGTTTTGAAACAGAGGCAAGTGTTTTAACACGAGCTCCTTTGGGTTGGCTACTAGAATCTTATGTTTCGAAACACCATAAAGGGTGTTCGAATACGAGCCCGAGCTTCGAGAAGGTTGAACCTGTTCTGAAACGGGGTGTTCTGATAGAGGGAAACCTGTACCAAAACACCCAGCTGTTAAGTTGGTTATTGGAATCTTTTGAAGTTCTTTTTCTTTACATTTTGGTCCCTGAATGTTTATACGTTGCTGTAATGAGATTGGATGATTGTTTTGAACTGAGATTTGATGGAGTGATATGTAATGTGACTAATTAAAGGATGGTAATCTAAAATTTGAAGAAGTTACCATAAATTATTAAAATTACAAAATGATCCCTAAAATGTATTTGTATGCAATTGAGTCCCTAAGTGTTGTCTGATCGAGTTGCAAATTGTTCCACTGCAAGGTTTAATACATAAGGTAACATTGAGCATTTAGACAAGAAACAAAAAATTGGACCGTTTATTGGAGTAAACTTCCCGATTTACTTCAATATTCCTCGTGTGACTTGTTCAGTTCGGTCTTTCGCCTAGGTCGGGTCGAGATGGTTAAATTTGGTGGTATCAGAGCCAGGTTTCGAAAGAATTGGGAGGTAAGGTTGATGTGATATTGTTTCTTGGTTGATTTAAATGATGATTGCTATACTCGGTGGTTGTTTATGCTATGTTATGACCATTGTTTTGATTTGTGTGTGATGCACCATGTTTGATAACATGATTTATGGTTGTTATGTGTTGATTGGGGGAGAGACTAAGGGTACCCATTGCCATATTATTACTAATATAACGAGGATTTTGGTTTTAAAGTAAAACTTGAGCACTTTGGATTCTTGCTTCGGCTAGCCCGATTTGTTTAATGTTGCATTTTTAGCTCAAAGATTCATACAGTTTTGATAATGGGATCGAGACGAGAGCTTAGAGCCAATGTGCGTAATGTGGTTGAGAATGAGGTTAATGATCTTGAGAATTTGCCACCCCCTCATGCTTCTCCTGGTGGTGATGCAGCTGGTGCGGGAGCTAGCGGGAGCAAGGGCATATTGCTGCTGATATGACATTGTTGATTCAGGCTTTAGCTAGGGCTTTTCAGGCAGCGATAGCGGGTATGCATGTGGCTACACCATAACCCGGTGCTAATGATGGTTTACCTTTGGAGAGTCTATGCAGTTTGGGTGGAACTGAATTCCGAGGTTTGTCTCCTGAGGGTTCTGAGGCTTGGTTTGAGAGCACCCAAAGGATTCTTGGTCAGATGGGTTGTAATGATGCGCATAAGTTGGGTTGCGTTATATCCTTGCTTCATGGAGATGCTTATACATGGTGGATGACCATCATTGCGGGTATGGAACCTGCCGATGTAACATGAGAGTTCTTTGGAACTGCTTTCAAGAGGAAGTATATGGGTGTTCGCTATCTTAGTGAAAAGAAGCGAGAATTCATGTCTTTGGTGCAAGGAAACTTGATCGTTTCAAAATATGAGGTCTATTTTGTTTGGTTGATCCAGTATGCTTATGAACTGGTTCCAGATGAACAAAAGAGATGTGAACGTTTCCGTTACGGGCTTGTCAAGAAGGTCAAGAATTATATGTTGGCTTCGGATTACATAAATTTTGATGTCTTAGTCACTCGGGCTAAGAACATTGAACAAAATTTGGGCTTAGTTGCTCGTTCAGGTGGTTCTAGTTTTGGAAAGAGGTCAATTGAGTTTGAGGCTGGTAGAGATCGTTACAAGAAGCAAAAGGATAAGAGGTATCAACAGGATCCAAGGCGGGGAGGTGGTAACCTGGCCGTGGTCAGCATGGCCAGAATGCTTTAGTTCGTACACCAGAGTGTAACCGGTGCTGTAGAAGGCACACAAAAGAATGCTAGGGTAATATGGGTACGTGTTGGAATTGGTGGTCACGAGGTCATATAAAGCGTGACTGTCCACAACCGGTTTGAGATGGACAAGCTCCGGTGCGAGTAGCTGAGCCACAGAGAGGCCGTAGGTGCGGTCGTGGTAATTTCCAGTGTAGAGAGGATGGACAGAAGAATGTTGCTCATGTTGTTGCTGTTCAGCCTGAGGGAGGTGGACAAGCTAGGGTGTATGCACACCGAGAGGAAAGGAATGACACAAATGTGATTGCAGGTACATTTACTTTGCAATCCTTGTCTATACTTTCTTTGATTGATTCTGGTTCTACTCATTCATATATTTTGCGTGAGCATGCGCAAGCGCGTGATTTACATGTTGAGTTGTTAGATGTTGGTATACGTGTAACCAGTTTTTTTGGTGAGACGATTGTTATGAGGAAGTTGTATAGGAGGTGTCCTTTGTCTGTTCAAGGTCATGTGTTTGAGGTTGATTTTATGGAGTTACCTTTATATGGTTTTGATGTAATTCTTGGTATGGATTGGTTATCTAAGCATAGGGCTATGGTTGATTTTAAGACCAAGCGAGTTTCGTTGAAACTTGCCGATGATTACGAGATGGTAATCGTAAGTGAAAAATGTAAAGTTCTTATCTAACGTGGTTTCGGCTCTTGAAGCGAGTCAGTTGATGCGTTTGGGATGTGAAGATTTCCTGGCTTATGTAATGAATTTAGGTACAAAGGAGGTACGAGTATAGGACATACGTATAATATGTGAGTTTCTGGGTGTATTTCCGAAAGAGTTGTCTGGTTTACCACCAAACAGAGAGGTTGAGTTTGGAATTGAGTTGCATGAAAATACGACCCCAGTTTCAATAGCTCCCTATCGAATGACACCGAAAGAGTTGAAGGAGTTGAAGATGCAACTTTAAGAGTTTCTTGATCGAGGTGTCATTAGACCTAGTGTTTCACATTGCGATGCACCAGTTTTGTTTGTAAAGAAAAAAGATGGGACGATGCGAATGTGTATAGATTATCTTCAACTGAACAAGTTGACAATCCAGAACAAGTATCCTTTGCCAAGGATTGATGATCTTTTTGATCAGTTTTGAGGTGCTTCGGTGTTTTCCAAGATTGATATGATATTTGGATATTAACTGTTGAAGGTAAAGGAGGTGGATGTGCCTAAGACTACTTTTCATATGAGGTACGAGCATTATGTGTTTTTGGTGATGCCTTTTGGTTTGACTAATGCCCCTATCGCGTTTATGGACATGATGAACTAAGTATTTCATGAGTTTTTGGATATGTTTGTGGTTGTGTTTATCGATGACATTCTTGTGTACTCTCGTACGGAGGAGGATCATGATAAGCATTTGCAGATCGTGTTGAAAGTTTTGGTGGAAAATCAGCTTTATGCTAAGTTGAGCAAGTGCGAGTTTTGTCTTAAGAAAGTTGTTTTCCTTGGACATGTGGTGTCGGCCGAATGGATTCGGGTCGATCCCCAAAAGATTGAGGTGGTGATAAATTAGAAGTCGCCTTAGTCGGTCCATGAAATGCGTATTTTCCTTGGTTTGTCGGGATACTATTGTAAGTTTGTGGATGGTTTTTCAAGGATTGCTGCTCCTTTGACAAAGTTGTTGCAAAAGGATGTTAAGTTTGAATGGACGGAGGTTAGACAACAAGCTTCCGATAAGTTAAAGGAAGCATTGATGTAAGCTGCTATCCTGATTCAACTTGAATAAGGTAAAGAGATTGTGGTTTATAGCGATGCATCCTATGTTGGTTTGAGATGTATGTTGATGCAAGAAGGTAGGGTGGTAGCTTATGCCTCTCGGTAATTGAAAGTCCATGAGCGTAATTACCCTATGCATGATATCGAGTTAGCTGTGGTGGTGTTTGCCTTGAAAATTTGTAGGCATTACCTTTATGGTGAAAGGTGTACGGTTTACACGGACCACAAAATTTTGAAGTATTTGATGTCCCAAAAAGAGTTGAATCTTAGGCAACAATGGTGGTTGGATTTTCTTAAAGATTATGACTTGACGATTGAGTATCATCTAGGGAAGGCTAATGTTGTAGTCGATGCCTTGAGTGGAAATGTGGCTGTAGAGTTGAGGGCGATGTTTGCTTATTTGAGTATATCACGAGATGGTGGTTTGGTGGCCGAGTTGTAAGTGAAACCCTCGTTGGTAGAGTTGATTAAGGAGAAACAATTGTTAGATGATTCGTTGGTACCGCATGTACAGGACATTGCGGAAGGTAATCCAACAGACTTTTGTTTTATGAGAAAGTTAAGAGGTATACCTAAGCTTCAGATTATTCTGATTTTGATGTCTTGGTTGCCAGGGCCAAGGACATTGAGCATAGCTTGGGGTTGACCAAGCGTTCAAGAGGGTCTAGTTCTGGAAAGAGGAATAACAACTTTGATCGCGGTGATGCCAAGAGGCATAGAGGCAGTGGACATCAGTTTGACCATAGGCGTGGCAGTGGCCACCATGGTAGAGGCCATCAGGGCTATAGAGCTGGAGGGCGGTTGCCCGAGTGCACTCGTTGTGGGAGACAACATTCAGGAGAGAGTTGGGGTAACTTCCATGCTTGTTGGAACTGTGGTTCGAGAGACCACTTCAGGAGAGAGTGTCCACATCAGGCGGCACATGCACCGAACCTAGCATAGGCTCCTGCGAGAGTGATAGATTATCAGAGAGGCCGTGGGCGCGATCATGGTTTCTTCCAGCCTAGGGCTGATCCTAGGATAGAGGCACAAAGGAACCTTGCTCATGTTGTGGCGGTACAGCCAGAGGTTGGTGGACCAGCTAGAGTATACGCTCAGAGAGAGGTAGGGAATGACACAGATGTGATAGCATGTAATTTTGAGTTACAGTCCATGTCTTTGCTTTCCTTAGTTGATTCGGGTTCTACGCATTCTTACATTTTGAGTGAGCATGCAAAGAAGTTAGACATACCTCTTGAGATCTTAGATGTAGGTATGCATGTGACTAGTTTCTTTGGTGAGACAATTGTAGCTAGACGGATGTATAGGAGGTGTCCGCTGAGGATTTAGGGTCATGTGTTTCTCGTTGATATGATGGAGCTTCCATTCTATGGTTTTGATATTATTTTGGGTATGGATTGGTTGGTTGAGCACAGAGCTAGTGTAGATTTTGAGCCAAAGAGAATTGCGTTGAAGCTTTCCGATGACTATGAGGTAGTAGTAGTAGGCGAGAACGTTAAGTTCTTGTCGAATGTTGTGTCAGCTTTAGAGGCTCATAGGTTGATGGATTCCGGTTGTGGGCTTATTTAGCATATGGGATGAATCTGAATATGAGTGAGGTCAGACCGAAAGACATCAAAACAATTTGTGATTTTCCGGATGTGTTTCCAGAAGAGTTACCGGGTTTGCCTCCTGACAGAGATGTAGAGTTTGTGATTGAGACTGTTTCAGGGTCTACTCCAGTTTCTATTGCTCTGTATCGTATGGCTCCGAAAGAGTTGAAATAATTGAAGAGTTAGCTTCAGGAGTTGTTAGACCGTGGTTTTATTAGGCCTAGTAGTTCGCCTTGGGGGTGCTCATGTGTTGTTTGTAAAGAAGAAAGATGGCAGCATGCGAATGTGTATCGACTACAGGCAGTTGAACCAGTTGACAGTAAAGAACAAGTATTCATTGCCTCGTATAGATGACTTGTTTGATCAGTTGAAGGGTGCCTTAGTGTTTTCGAAGATAGATTTGAGATCAGGGTACTATCAGTTGAATGTAAAGGAGTGTGATGTTCCGAAGACAGCTTTTAGGACTAGATATGGTCACTATGAGTTCCTTGTGATGTCGTTTGGGCTCACGAATGCACCGACATCTTTTATGGATATGATGAACAGAGTTTTCTGAGACTATCTAGATCGTTTTGTAGTTGTTTTCATAGATGACATTCTTGTGTACTCGAAATCAGAAAAAGAGCATGATGAGCACTTAAGACTTGTTTTACAGAGGTTGATGAGTAATCAGTTGTATGCAAAGTTGAGCAAATGTGAGTTCTGGATTCGAGAGGTGGTGTTTCTTTGCCACGTTGTGTCAGCCGAAGGTATCCGAGTTGATCCGATGAAGATTGAAGCTATTGTTGAGTGGAAACAACCTAAGTCAGTGATAGAGATTAAGAGTTTCCTAGGATTAGCCGGTTACTATAGGAGGTTCGTTGATGGTTTCTCTAGAGTAGCTGCTCCGTTGACTAAATTTTTGCAAAAAGGAGTTAAGTTTGAGTGGTCAGATGCGAGACATAAGGCTTTTGAGAAATTGAAAGAAGCTTTGACGAATGCCCCAGTGTTAGTACAACCAGTATCAGGTAAAGAATTTGTGATCTATAGTGATGCTTCCTACATAGGTTTAGGTTGTGTTCTGATGCAAGAAAGAAGAGTTGTTGCTTATGCTTCGAGACAGTTGAAGGTGCATGAGAAGAACTATCCTACTCACGATATTGAGTTAGCCGCAGTTGTGTTTGCATTGAAGATTTGGCGTCATTACTTGTATGGCGAGAAGTGCATAGTTTACATCGATCATAAGAGCTTGAAATATTTGATGACACATAGAGAGTTGAACTTGAGACAGAGAAGATGGCTTGAGTTGTTGAAAGATTATGATTTAACTATCGAGTACCATCCGGGTAAGGCAAATGTAGTAGCCGATGCTTTGAGCAGAAAAGTTGCAGTTGAGTTGCGAGCTATGTTTGCTAAGTTGAGTGTATTCGGGGATGGTGGTTTGATCACCGAGTTGCAAGTGAAGCCTTCTTTGATTCAGATGATCAGAGAGAAACAGTTGTAAGATGTGTCTTTAGTTCCTCATGTTCAGGACATAGCCGAAGGTAGACCGACCGAGTATAGTTTCAGTGGTGAGAATGCGTTGTGTTTCAAAGACAAAGTTGTAGTACCTGAAGATGTTGAGTTGAGACGTCTGATTCTGAGCGAAGCACATTTGAGTCCTTTTTCTATCTATCAGGGTAGTACTAAGATGTACTGTGACTTGAAGAATGATTACTTCTGGGTTGGTTTGAAGAAGGATGTAGCCGAGTATGTGAGTCGTTGCATGGTTTGTCAAAGAGTGAAGGCAGAACATCAGGTTCCTTCAGGTTTGTTACAGCCTTTGTAGATTCCGAAATGGAAATGGGAGAGAATCACTATGGACTTTGTGTCAGGGTTACCGTTGTCTCCTTCGAAGAAGAATTCTGTTTGGGTGATAGTGGAGAGATTCACTAAGTGTGCTCACTTATTAGCAGTGAACACTACAGATTCTTTAGACAAGTTGACGAATTTGTACATTCGCGAGATTGTGAGACTTCATGGAGTTCCAAAGTCTATTGTGTAAGATAGAGATCCGAGATTCACTTCGAGGTTCTGGAGTTGTTTGCATAGTGCCCTAGGTAGCCGTTTTCATTTAAGTACTTCTTATCATCCTCAGTCAGATGGACAGTTAGAGCGAGTGATACAGATTTTAGAGGACATGCTTCGTTGTTGTGTGATCGACTTCCAGGGTTCTTGGGAGAAGCACTTGCCCTTAGTTGAGTTTGCTTACAACAACAGTTACCAGGCTAGTATACAGATGGCTCCTTATGAGGCTTTGTATGGTAGACGATGTAGGACTCCGATCTGTTGGGCTGAAACAGGTCAGAAATTGTTACCTATGTCGGATTTGCTCAAAGGAACTACAGAAAAAGTGTAGTTGATTGGTGACCGTTTGAAAGCAGCTTCTGATCGTCAGAAATCCTATGCAGATTTGAAGAGAAAAGAGATTGAGTTTTCAGTGAGTGAGAAAGTGTTTCTGAAAGTATCTCCGTAGAAGAAGGTAATGAGATTTGGCCGGAAAGGCAAGTTGAGTCCAAGGTTTATTGGTCTGTATGAGATAGTCGAGCGGATTGGGCCAGTAGCTTACCTTTTTATATTGCCTTCTGCGTTAGAGAAGATCCTTGATGTTTTCCATGTGCCAATGCTTAGGAGATATAGATCGAATCCGTCTCATGTTATGCCCGTTGAGGAGATAGAGTTGAATCTAGATTTGTCTTACAACGAGGAACCAGTTGAGATACTTGCTTCTGATAGCAAGGTGTTGCGTGGCAAGACCATAGAGTTGGTCAAGGTGTTGTGGAGACATAGAGGTGTAGAAGAGGCCACGTGGGAGAGGAAAGTTGATATACTTGAACAGTTTTTGTATCTGTTTCCGTCAGGTAATTTCGGGGACGAAATTCCTTAAGTGGGGGAGAGTTGTAACACCCGTGTTTGGGGGTCGGGTGAAAATAATATTAAAATAATGTTTTGGGTCTCGGTTTCATAATTAAAATAATAAAATATTATTTAGGCTTCGTATTTTCAAAACAAACATTTTATGTTGGACTTAAATTAATTTGAAACTCAAATTTCATGGATTTTAGAGTTTATGAGATTGCCATCTCATTAAAGGCAAAAGTGTAATTAAGTGGTCTTTCAATTAAAACCTCTTTTTGTTTAAAATATCCCTTGTCATCTTCTTCCCCCTCTCTTCCATTTCATTTTCACGACAAAGAGAGCCTTCCTCCTCCATTTCACTATTCCATCACCTCTTTTGCTCTTTGTTGGTGATTTTTGAAAGGTAAATGCGTTTTTGACTTGTCCTTACCTTCCCCTTCATGTTGGTACCTTTAGTTTTCAATAAAACCAAGTATTTTGTATTTTGGGTTTTTCAAGGATTTTGATAAAGGTTGTAGCTTTATAGATTTTTAACTAAGCTTTTGATTTATAGTTGTTAGATAAGTTGTTTGTAAATCATAATGTCCAACATATATGAATTTTAAAGGGGTTTTATGATGATTCGCGGATTTGGGTTTAAGTGGGGTTTTAAGAGGGTTTAAAGGTTGGTTTTGGGGCTGTTATGTGTTGGAAATTGAGGGCTGATGTTAGTATGATGGTTAGGGGTTGTTTTGGGAGCCTTTAGGTGTTTTAAAAAGGTTGAAATCAAGGGTTTTGGGCTGAGCTAAAGGGCTGCTCTGGAATTAGGTTTTGGGGATTGTCTTTAGCTTGAAATCTTGTGTTTTGTGCTTGGTTTGTATTTCGGGTTGGCTACATTGATTTGTGAACTGATTTGAGGTTGTTTTGATTGTGTTGAGTTGATTAGAAGCAAGAATTTGTGTTTGTGAAGCCTTACGAACGAATTCGGAATCGTTGGAAGCTTGATCAGCTAGTGTGTTGAGCTTGGAATAGTCGGTGAGTGGTTAAATGCTTTTAAATGATTTTCAAGTGTTGGTTCAAGCATGTGGACTAGGTTGGGCTTGGTAGACCCACCTAGAGTTAGGATTAGATTGGTAGTCTAATCCCAAGCTTTAGTAGAGACTTTGGTTGAACTCTAATTGTTGTGTATGCCTCATGTTTAATTGTGATTATGGTGGCTAGGTATATGGTGTTATACATGTATGTTGAGGCATGACATTGATGCATCGTTATATGCATGTAGTTTGTGTATGATGGTAATCATGGTGAGTACGTTCTAAGCACAGAAGTTGATATGAAACAGTGTTGTGAAAGGTTATGAATTGTGTTTAGTATTGGAACTAGTATGCTTGGGTACAATGATCGATCATTAGGATGTTTAGTGTGCACACGTGAGTCAAATGTGCGCGTGGTCGTGGTGATGGTAGTCATCAAGATGGAGTACGGGTTTGCCTGAAAATTCTTCTTATATATGTTAGTCGGTGATGAGTGTAATCCCATCGACGGGGCGTGATGATGAGTGGAATACCCTCCGCGTGAAACGATGATGAGTGTAATCCCACCGTAAGGTAATGGTTGTGTTGGATGTGAGTTCCAACGGTTATCCGCGTATTCGAGTCATAACTAGGTGCCAATATGGATTGATATATGTGTTTGTTAATACATTGATATATGTATTTTCATGTGTTGATCTTATGAGTTGTTGAGCATGGCATGATGTTGATATTTATGCTCATGCATCATTTATATTTTTGGCTCATGTGGATCGAAGGTAAGATCATGCATTTCTACCTTGGTTGTGCTCGTGCTTGGACCCTGCATTGTTGAGGTTTGTTTTACGAGCTTACCCTCACTAAGCTTTATGCTTACACTCTCTTTTGTTCGACAATGCAGATCCGTAGTTCGTGGGTTGCTCGTGCAAGGAGAGGGCCTCCAAGTGTGCTTGTAGTGCTATCTTAGCTTTCAAGTATGGACTTTAAGTTATAAGGTGTAATAGTCAAGCAATGAGATATGTGATGTTGAATTAGGCTTTTGATACATGTTGATGTTGGTTTTAGGAGCATGTTTAGACTTCTTAATTTGTTGTTGTTAGTGTGGCTTGTTGATGCCATGTTTGGGTTGTAAACCATGTTTAAGTTGCTTACCTTGAATGCCTGAGTGAATGTTCTTGTTGATGCATGAATCTTGAATGCTATGAATGCTCTTATGTTGTATGTTGATGCATCCTATCTATGTATGGCTTTTGTGTGGTTGAAGTGTGCCAAATATGTTTGTTGTGTTTGGTTTTGCCTTAGAGTGGTGTATGTTGGTTGTTGGGGGCTTTTAGTTGTGTTTTGGGACATCCTTGTGCCAAAAACCAGCTAAAACCAATCTGTAGACAGAAGGCGTTTTGAAACGGTTGGTCCCATTTCGGTACGGTCTCTGTGTTTCAGGCCAGACGTTTCGGTACGCTAAGGAACGTTTCGGTACAATTTTGCCACTGGAAATCTGAGATTTTGACGATAAATTGAAGTATTGAAACGAGCCTTGGTGTTTCGGAACGGTCTTCGTATCGTTGACCACGAGAAGTTGACCGTATATGGCATTTCGATACGGTCCACCCCTGTTTCGAAACGGTCTCTTCGGGTTGACTTTGGCCAGTTGACCTAGTCAAGGCGTATCGAAACACCCTATGGGCGTTTCGATACGGCCTGCTGTGAAAGTTAAAATTGGACTGTTTTGATTGGTTGTTTGGATGTTTGCCTCGCTTGTTTCTTCCGTTGTTGCCTTTCTCACATAGGATTTAATATTTCATCTAGACAAGATAATAATAATGAAAAAGTTTTCTCGGGTCGGTAACTGAAGTGAAACCTTAACGGGTTTCGCCTCGGTTATCCCCGTGTAGCCCACTCGGATCGGTCAAGTGTCCGGACCGGGACGAGGGGGTTACACAATGCAAGGGTATAAAAACAAGTCTCAAATGCTACAACAACAACTATTGAGCCTTCAAGCAACACTAAAGCATTCGAATCCAAACCTTAAGCATTTTAGAGTCAAATATTTATACCCAACTTAATTAAGTCTTTCATTGTAAATTTTATTGAGTATTGGGGGTGTGATTAATTTTATTTGGGTAAACATCAACCTTTGAGAGGTAATTGTAAGGTTTACCAAACTTCTTCTTTGTAAAGAGTGAGTTGGATTAAGCTTTGAGTAGAAAGATTAATCGATCTTGTAAGGTTTCCTCCTCATCCAAGAAAAGGGGAAGAATCAATTAGTGGATTGATTGAAAATCCTTAGTGGGAGCTAAGGTAATGGAGGTAGAGTTCATTTAGGAACTTGAACCACTATAAATTGCCTTGTATCCAATTTTCATTCATCCATTTTTTCCCTTCAAATTTTAATCGCCAATTCACCCCCTCTTGGCCAATTGCAATCTATTGATCAACTCAACAATAAGATTTGTAATGTTATTTAATAAAAAATACCATCTAAACTTCTATAATATATTTATAATGTTATTTTTAAATAAGAAACTTTTGGGGATAAAGTATTGCTTAGATTATAAATGAGTCAATATTTTAATGTGAAGAAAAATTTTACAAATTATTTTAGTTGAATAACCAAATTGAATAAAATATAAAGTTAAATGACTAGATTACAAAAATAATATATTTTATTAAAAATATGAATTGAAGTTACATACATATTATATAGTGTTAGTGAATCATGTGGTTTAGTTTTGGTCAAAATAGACTTAAAACAAAAGATGAATTGAATAAATGGGAAATCATTCAAAGTTGAGGGGCTAAATTGAAAAAAATTGGAAATTTATTTTAAAAATAAGAATTGAAGCTAAATAGGTATTCTACAGTGGTGTAGGAGCATGTGGTTCAAATTCGGTCAAAATGGACTTAAAACGAATGAGAGATTAAAGAAATGAGGAAATCATACAAAGTTGATGGGATAAATTGCAAAAGGATTAAATTTATTTTTTAAAATATGAATTGAAGCTAAATAGGTATTTTAAATTGGTTTAGGAACATGTGGTTCAAATTTGGTCAAAAATTGACTTAAAATGAAGGAGAAATTAAAATTAAGGACTAAATTGCAAACCTATAAAATTTAGTATTTCGAGTTGGGCAAATTTCAACTCGACTTAAAGTAGAATTTTTTTTATTACTCGAGTTGACTCAAATAACTCAAAATTGAAAAAAAATTAATTTTTTTTCGAGCCGAGTCGAGTCGAATTTTGCTCACTCCTAGTGGAGAATTTATAGTCAATGTATAAAATATGAACCTATACAGGACATGTATCAAAATTTATTTCGTTAATTGTGCTAATCATATTTAAGCCACTATGTCTATTATCAGGGGTGAGTGTTCGATCGAGTCGAATTGAGTAAAAAAATTTCGAGTTATTGGAGTTGACGCGTCATATTTCACAACTCAAATTTTATTTGGAGCTTTTTCGGTTCGAGTCGAGTTTACGAGTTCTTATACAAATTTAATTATAGTTATTTATCATGTTACAATATGATTTGATTCAAATTTAAACGACTTTCTCAAATCATATAAGATATATATATATATTTCTTCATATATTTGTTTTCCATATATTTCTCTATATTTTTTCATATCGGTATATATATATCAGGAAAATTTGAGGGACTTGACTCGAATTTAAAAATTAATCCACTAATTACTAAAAATTTCGAGTTATTCGATTTCCATTTTACAACTCAAACTTTATTTGAATTTTTTTGGAGTCGAGTAGAGTTTTTTTTACCTCGAGTCGAAAATTTTGAATTGTTCGAGTTGAGTTTTGATCACCCCTATCTACTATTATAAAATGTTCAATAACATTTTCTCGGATGGACCGAGGGAGGCAGTCGCCCCCTGAAAATTTGATATTCGTATATGATTTAGAAAAATTTTAACAATTGTCTATGTATTTTTTATTGAAAATATATTTTTGCCTCCCTAAAATTTTATAAGTTCGTCCCTCTAAAATTTTATAGGGTCGTCCTCTAACATAAAATTTTGTGTTCGTTCCTAATTTTCCCTCTAATTTTTTTAAAAGAAGAAAAAATCATTTTTTTATTATAAGAAAAAAAACCCGTTAAGTTGATGCTAACTATTTTTCAATTTCTTTACATTTTCAATACTTTTTATAAATTTTATAGTTTTTAATAATTTAAATTTATTTATTTATATTTTTTTACAATTTTAATATTTAATAACTTTAAGATGGTTTATTTTTATAATAAAAGATGTTAATTTAAGAGGCTTGTTACTTTTTTCATTAGTTAATTCAATTTAGTAAAAATAAAAAAATTGAAAGACCAAAGGAATAGAAACTTTTAAGAACTAAAATGATTTAAAAAAAAATCTAAGGCCTAAAAATATTAGGGTAAACTACATAAATGACCATCATATTATGGGTTAGGTCGCGATTTGACCATTTTACTTTTTTTAAGCAATTAAATCATCATACTATTAAATTGGACTCAATGTGACCACCAGCCATTAGAGGCTAAAGGAAGGAGTGGCGTGGCAGTTAGTAAAAATTTGTATAATTACACATTTGGTCATCATTACTTATACATTCTATCAATTTGGTCCTAAATTTAATTTAATAAAATAAACTAAACATTCAATTACGTGGTGACACGTGTCACCACCTTATTGGAGAAAAATGAAATAACTCAAACCTGCGCTAAGTGAGAATCAAACCTGTGTAAGGTAGGGGTAAAGGTAGTGGCTTAGCCACTACACCAAGCACAAGTTTGTGTTATAAATCACTAAATTTATTATAGGTCTTATTGTTTTCTAAATTAATTTTTTTAATTTCACATATATAATCATCAAATTATTTTTTTAATTTAATTTAAAATTTCAATTAAATTATTATATATGTTAAATTATATTAAAAAATAAAAATTTTAAATTATAATAAAAATCTCAATTAAATTATTAAAAAAAAAATCATTGATAGAATGTATAAAAGTAACGAGGACCAAATGTATAATTATACAAAATTTTTACTAACTGCCACATCACTCCTTCCGTTAGCCTTTAAAGGCTGGTGGTCACATTGAGCCCAATTTAATAATAAGATAGTTTAATTGCTTCGAAAAAAAGAGTAAAGTAGTCAAATCGCGACCTAACACAAAGTATGGTGGTTATTTATGTAGTTTACCCAAAATATTATTAGACCGTAATAAAATGATGTAAATTTTAAAGCCTCAACTTCCGGTTTTGACTTATAAGATTTGCAGAGGGGCAAAACCCTAAAGCACATTGCCATGTCTTGAAAAAAAAAATAATCAGTGATCAATATCTATATCCAGGGTGTTTTAGAGATCTAGGGGATATATCCAATTTATTAAAATAAGACCTTTAATTAGTGGAAAATACTTTGATGCACAAACTTGTGTAAACTTTAGTTTACACAAGCCCTTTAATTTTAGGGTTTAGGGTTTAGGGTTTTAGGTTAGGGTTTAGGGGTTTAGTATGTAGGGTATATAATTTAAGGTTTATGGGTAGAATTTAGAATTTAGAGTTTATGATTTAGGGCTTAGGTTTTAGGTTGCTAGGGTTTGTGATTTAGATTTTAAATTTTATAAAAGGAATGTGTAAAAAAAATTTACACAGCTTGTGCATCAAAATAAAACCCTTAATTAGTAAGTAAAAAATAAAAAAATTCAAAAAAATTACCTTACTACAAAAATTGTTTAATTACTCATTCAACAACAAAAATTATTTATAAACATCAGAAAATCTAATATTTTCATTTAAAAAGTACCGGTATTTTTGCATGTTTTGAAGCAAAATTATTTACAACATTTTCAATATCAACTTCTTCCAAAAGATCACTCTCGATTACCATCAAAACAAGTTCATTTAACCTTTCTTGCGATATAGTTATCCGTAAGTATGACTTCAACAACTTCATTTTTGAAGAAATTCGTTCTATAGAAGTAACAATAATAGAAATAGTCAATAAGATTCTATAAGCAATTGTCGCATTTGGGAAGCAATTAAAACGTTTTAAAAAGCTTATTAAATTTATTGCTCCCATTTTTTCCTCAAGCAAAAGTTCTCAAAGTAATTTCAGCTCAATAAATATTGTATTTCTATCAATATCAGATAACTCTTATTTTTCAGAGGATTTTCAAAATTGTTACAATGAGTTTTGAGATTAAAGTCGTCCAATGAAAATAATTTTTCATAATGAAACAAGAAGCCAAAAACATTCTCATGTAATTAATATTGTTCAAATTTCTTATCCAAAAAAATGATGACTTGATAGACAATATATAAAAAATGACTTATTAGGTTAGGAGATGTTTTTTTTAAATGAACTCATTAGGAGATATTATTGTTCGTATGTGGCAATTAATTTGAAGGTGGGTACAAATTTTTCGTAAGTTGTTAATTATCAAATATAAAAATTTATAAGTATTTTATTTATGTTTAGTCCTTATTTTTGGGGCCTGTGCGGTCACTCCACTTGCACATGTTCATAACCCCACTGCGGTTATATTGAAAAGGAAAATACTTTTTTACACAAGTCTTTTAATTTTAAGGTTTAGAGATTTAGGTTGTGGTTTAGGGTTTAAGTTGTAGGGTGTAAAATTTAAGGTGCATGGTTAGAATTTAGACTTTAGAGTTTAAAGTTTAGGTTTTAAGGTTTTAAGGTGTTGAGATTAGAGATTTTAGTTTTAAATTTTATAGTTTAAATATAAAAGGTTGTATAAATTTTTTAAACAACTTGTGTATCAAAATATAGTTATATTTAAAATAAACTAACAAAATGTGAAAAATTAATTATTAATTGATATAATCAATATTTTGGGAAACAAACAAAAGCAGCCGCAATATCATTCAATTCGAAAGACTATTTGCAATACGCAGCACACTGTACATTATTTCCAAATCATTTCCAAGATCCAAACCCATCCCAATATGTCAAAAAAAAAAAACCCATCCCAAGAGTTAATTAATCAACACACCAAGGTCGCTGAAATTTTGTGCATACGGGTCAGGACAATGACTAAATATATCAGGATGAGTATTTTATCCGATCCGATCTGGTTCAATCGGGTTGGATTTTTTAATAGAAAATTTAAGTTCGAGTTTGGTCGAGTTTTATTAAGAGTAATTTTGGGTTAGGTTCAGGTTTATGGTGAAACATATCTGACTTGATCAATGATTAATAGTATATTTTTTTCATATATTTTTTAAGGATATATATATATATATATATATATTACAATTAGGTCATTAAAATTGACTGTTTTACAATTAGGTCCCTAAAATTTAATTTTTTTAATAGGTCGGGTCGGGTTCGTGTTTAAGTACATAATTTTTAAGTCGGGTTGAGTTTTTTAAAAGATGAGATTAGGTTGGATCCAAGTTTAGGGTACATATTTTTGGGTCGGCCAAAAACTCAACTCGACTTGTGCCCATCCTAGACTTAAACCTTATCCAATGGTGAATTATCATTAGGGTTTATTAAAGAGAGTAAAGTACATTACCAACAGCCAGTTGGTCCAGTGAGATGAGACACTAGATTCCTTAAATAAGGTCAGTAGTTCAAATTCTGGTGGTTGGGAGGATCGCCCCCATAATGTGCTTTTGTAGTATCTGATCCGGATTAGTCAACAAATGAGTTGGATACCAATGATCATAAAAAAAGAGAGCTAACAATTTGTTACTTTTGAAAGGTCCATGATCAAAACGGCCATTTTTCATAGTTTAATGACTACTTATATACTTTACCCTATTAAAAGAAGGTTTGTACGATTAGGGTTAGTTACATAAAACGGGGTGAGTGTACTAATAGTTTTACCATCTTTGTGTGAAAGAAGTTAGCAAATGGAATCTAGAGGGAGAGAGAGTACAAGAGGGACAGCCAGTGGTTAGTACTTCTCAAGGAGGAAAAAAAGAGAGGCCAATATCTACCCTACACTTATTATTGCTTTGAGTGGGTGTCACCTTTTCTATCCCTATAAATACAGGATGAGTCTCTCCAATAGATCATCATCCAACAAGGCTTCCCTTAGTTTTCATCTCCCAAGGGCCAAGGGCACCCTTTCCTTTTAAAGTAAACCCTTTCTTTTTCTATAAAACTACAGTGGTGTGTAGGGACTCTGGGGGGAAGAGGAGGCACGGTGATTGTTGTTGACAGAAGATAGAGAGCACAGATGATGGTGTGCAATGCATGCATCCCACTCCTTTGTGCTCTCTATGCTTCTGTCATCATCACCTTCAGCCACACTTACCCCTTCCTTCTCACCCTATTTTCTTCTTTTATTATGTTCATGTTTCCTTTTGCAGGGAGGCTCTTGTTGAGTAGTGTTATGTTATCCCACATATATAACTTGTTGAACTGTTGATTTTATACTGAATTTGGGTTTCTATGGTATTATTGATTAGTTTAAAATTGAAAACTTTACATTTTTGAAGTCTGGTTTTTCTTAGACAAATCTTTTTTCTCTAGAATTGAGTTGATCCTCATTAGGATTTCAAAAGTAGGTTGAAATTGTTTACTGGTGAGCTCTTCTGACGGGATACTGTTGTTGTAATTCATCATATCTTTTGTTTTCTGTTTTTGAAGCTAATTGATTATTTCTTTTTCAGTTAGAGAGATATCCGACAACAAAACCTTTATCAACCCATATGCAAGGGTCCCTCCACATGGAAGCATGACATTTTAGATGCGATATTACATGTACATATATATATATATATATATATATGTATAGCAATTCATCTCACCATACCAGTATTTCTTAGCAGCTTAAACTTATTATTAACATTTTTTCCCTGCTCTCATAGATTTCAACCTATGATCATTCTAGTGTTGTTTTGGAGGTGTTAGACTTTATTGAGCATTTTACTATGTATATTCCACAAAAGAGAGGGGCAAAGCTTTCACATGTCGATCTCGGATGCTGGCCTGCTAAACCCTGGATATGTAAACTGAAATCAATTGACATTTGTAAAAAACTTATATCTACTTGAGCACTAGTCAAAAAGTAAAAATACAGCCAACTTTCAAGCAGACAATTGGTAGTTAAGGCTGCAATCTCAGCATGAATTGTATCTATCCCTAATGCTTTTCAGACCTGCTCTCTATACTCCTACTATTGTTAGCTAAATGAATTATTCCACCCCTGTCCCCTAAAACAAGACTATAGACCTAAGAAAAATGGGAAATACTGTAAAATGTTGCAAACCCTAATCAATCTTAGTATTACAGAAACAAGTTTAGTCATAAACTAATACAAGCTTTCAACTCAAATGAGAATCAAGAAGCCACCCAGAGATAAATTATACCAAGGGCTAAACTGGATGTTAAACATTTTCATATTCACTTTATAAAAATCCTATATTCCTTTTTGGTGCCCTACTCTAAAAAAATTATATTTAAGGTTTATGACTAAAGTTTAGGAATATGATTTAACATTAAGATTTAGGGAATATCCTAAGGAATTAAAGGTAGGCTGTAATTTTTTTAAGGTGTATAGTTTAGGGTTTAAGATTTAAAATTTAAGACTATGACTTAGAATTTAATTTTTCTTTTTTAAGATGAAGCATGAAAAGGTACACCAAAAAAGGTTTTTTATCCTATAATTTTATGTTGGTTACAGAAGGTAAAATTTTAAAAAATAAGTTTAATGTGATTTTCTATTTGTAGGGGTTTCCTAGCAATTTCCGAGATTGGCTTCTTGCAGGAGGTGATTCGAGAGCCCTAGGGTGTTAGGGTTTCTCGAGAGTTGGCTCTGGCCGGTGATGGAGGCTTCAGCGGGGATAATGCGATGCTGGTGTCGGATCTGTGTTTCAGAGAAAGGCTTCTGCCACGATGGCGGTGGTGGCTAGATATTATGCTACGAGGGTTGAGTTGGGAGATATTGCCATACTGTTCTTGCATTTGATTTATATGGATCCGAGTGTAGGAACTAGGAAGTAAAAGGGTTCGGGTTATCATTTTAGGAAATCTGAACAGTCAAAGGTTAAAGGGGAAGGAATAGAGGACCACCACCAGAATTCGGAGTCCATCCGGCGGTGAAGCTAAGAGATCCAGAGAGCGGTGGGTTTGATTTTTGGTTTTAGATTTGGATAATACAGAACTCATTTAGAAAAAAAAAAAGGGGGGGGGGGGGGGGGGGGGGGGGATTCGGACTAAAAAAGAGGAGAATATTATTTTGGGATAGCGGCCGATGATGGTGTCCAAACCAGTTTCTATATGAATTTTCACAAGTTTTTAAAATACTTATATACTTTTTTAGAATTGTATTCAATTTTTTTATATTATTGAAATATAAAAAAATATCAATCTAGAAAAACAAGATTAATAGAAGGGAGGAACACAAGCTTATGATCAAATTTATAATTTATGTGGTTAATCTAAGGTTTAGATGTTTATATTTATAGTTTAGGATTTGATGTAAGAATTTAGGGTTAAGAATTTATAATTAGAGTTTATGAAGGTGCAGATTAAAGATTTAAATTTTAAATTTTAAAAATTATAGTTGTGTAATTATGCATATTGTGTATCAAAATATAAATAGGCGAAGAAAGACACAAATAGTATAAACATTGTATCAAAAAAACCTTTTTTTTTCCAACAAATGAACAAGAAAGTCTATGCTATTGGGTCACTTTCAACTTGATGTAATTTTGCTACGACGACATTTTTATTTATTTTTATTTTATATATAATATTTAAATAATATTATTAAATTTATTTTTCTAAAAATCGAGCTTTATTTAATAAATATTTATACGCATATCCTTTACTATTCCATCGATGATTATTTATTGGTTGAAATTTTAAAAATATTTTTACATAAAATATATTTTACTAGCAATCTTTTAACCATGTTGTAGTAAGTCATAAAAAAAATTGAATTTTGGAGTTGTAAACTGAGCAATTGAGTTGTGAGAGTCGCTTTCATAATGTACCTCTGTAATATTAGATCTGAATTAATCAATTAATGTGTTGAATACTGATAATTAAATAAAATTATATCAATGTATAGCATACTTAGTTTTTAAGTTCATGAATTTCGAGTTAAAATTAATCATCATGGTAAATTATATAGTATATAAGATGAATTGAGACATGATTAACGTAACAAGATAAAGTAATTAAAATGTAACACTAACCCAACACAAATGCTTGATAATTCAAGATTTTATAGCAAATTATTAACGTATAAAGTTTGTTAGGGCGAGCAAAATTCGCGTACTCAAATAAATAAAAAAATTGATTCGATTTAAAAAAGTTTATTTATAATTTCATAAATTTGTATTGACTAAAAAAATTAAATAAAGTTTGAGCTATAAAATGAAACTCAAATAATTTAAAAATTCTAGTAATTAGTAAATCAATTTTTAAGTTCGAGTCGAGTCCTCCAATCTTGCTTAATATAAGTATATCACATATGAAAAAGTATGCATGTATGTATGTATGTAAGATTATAGAAGCGGTTTAAATTTGAACTACTAGTATCATAACATTATAATATTTACAATTAATTTTGATCACAAATAAGAACAAATCGATTCGACTTGACTTGAAAATTTTGAAATAAAATTTAAGTTATAAAATAAGTTTTGCCAACACGACTACAAAATTTAAGTTAAACCATACAATTTTTTTTAAAAAAAAGTTTAATTTTACAAAATTTACAAATTAAAAGTCTTAAAATTTAATTAAACCAGAACAACGAGGGATCAATGTTTAATTTTATTAATTTTAAATGGCATGGTCCTAAACGATAATAAACCAGAAAATTTTGTGAAGGGCAAAGGCCTAATTACAATAATTTCAAAACTATTATGACTTATAATACAATTAACCCATCAAATTTGGGGTAAGTACCCCTCTCATCTAGGGATGGCAATGGATCAAACTGTATAGAATTCAAGTCCGAATCCGTTACAATCGGACACAAATATTTTTCAGATTTGGATTCGAATTTTTTTCAACCATATTTGGATCGAATTTTTTCGGATCGGATTCGGATTAAATTGTCATTCATAGTGTTGACCCGAGTCAGAGGGGTGGATCCGAATTTTAGCGTATTTAGGCTATATTATGTTTTGACCCTCTAATATTTTTATTTTAATGCAAATCAGTCCATAATTTTATATATTTAATTTCTTGCGTTTTTAATTTTTGTCATTTAATTATATACTTATTCATTTTTGTCATCCCTACTCTCATCTTACATGTGGTTTCGTCTTTTGTTGATATATGTTCTTTTTTAATAGTCTAAAGGTGATTACAAGGTAGTATATTTTCATACATATTTTTAATCTTTTGACAATGCGCATACACCTTGTAGACAAAGCGATTCGAACCCGTGTATCCTAAAATGAACATCATCTGTTTTTTCACTGAGACACTTGTTGGGTTTTTGTGTTCTTAATTGACCTATTAATATATTATCCAATGAGCTTTTTTAGAAGAAGATACTTTTTCGCTAAGCAAAATTATATTTATTTATGAAAAATACTTTGATACACAAGCTTGTTTACGTTTACACAAGTCTTTCAATTTTAGCGTTTAGAGTTTTAGTTTAGAGTTTAGGATTTAGGGGTTTAGTGTGTAGGGTGTATAATTTAATGTTTATGGTTAGAATTTAGAGTTTAAGATTTAGGTTTTAGGATGTTAGGGCTAGGGATTTAGGTTTTAGATTTTATAGTTTAAATATGAAGGGTTGTGTATTTTTTTTTACATAACTTGTGCATAAAAAATATAGCCTTTCATGAAAAATACTTTGATACACAAACTTACCCTTTATTCATTAGTAAGAAGTAACCATATTACATTGCATTACATATTTTACGACAGATAGAAAAATCAACCACCACCCCAACTATACCTCAATCAAACACAAAGGGTCAATACTCCACAACAAAATAAGATCTATTATTTAGTTAGGTGACTAAATATATTTATATTGTCTCATTTTATGCGAGTTCGAATCGCAATATTTGTTTGAAGAATATAAATATCTCTCCGCTAAATAAATAAATAAAAACTCCACGACAAAGTAACACGTTTCATATCCCAAAAACAATGAACAGAGACTCCACAAAGAGATTACATGTAATGTAATCCATATTCCATATAGATTTGAGCGTGGAAGAAGATATGATAAATTAGGAAGTGTCACTTCATAGGATAAGCTTATGTATGCCTATGAAAACTAATCAAATAATGCTTCTGAGAAGACTGGGTACCAAATTCTTTCCTGTTTGGTAGAACTTGACTGTTTTTCAAAGGAAATAGCTTTGGAATAACCTCCTTTTGGTTAGTGGCTACCATTTCATACTGCCCCTCCATCTTTGCTTTGCTTTTTCTTTTTGTTTTTAGATAGTTCACGTAAAATTATTTTGGCATATAATATTTAAGAAGCCAATTCTATTTCTTATCCTTTGTTGATCGAAGAGAATTCAACTTTGAGTGAAAAATGTGTAAGGCAACGTAATTTCCACTAACCATGAACCTAAACCAGGTATAAAAGGGATAAAAGGGAGCTATATAAGTCATCCACCAAGCCTTTTTTCACGCTTTAAAAATAAAATGTATTTTTAAAATTTATTATAGAAAGTAATAAATTTTTTTGATAAAAATACTAAATATTTTTGAAAAATTATTATAGAAAGTAATAAAAAATATTTAAAACTACAAAGAAAATAAAAAGAAGTGTTGATTAAACATTATGAAGAATAATTAAAAATAAAAGTATTTAAAAAATATACTAGGGGGCGTTTGGTTCACGGAATGTAAGATTACCTCTGGGAATAGGATTACCGGAATGTAACATTATTTGACACATTACTGGAATGTTACATTATCTTGTTTGGTTTATTTGGTAGGAATATAGGATTGTAGTGTTTGGTTGGAGGAATATAAGATTAATTGGAAGCAAAATTTACTAACTTGTCCTTATAATATATTTTCTTGTTAACAAGTTTAATTTTTAATTATTAAATTAAAAATATTTACATAAAAATTTATAGAACTATTTTCGTTACATTACCTAAAATTTGCAAAAAAAAAAAACAAATATTTATAATATTATTAAATTATTTTTAAAAATGTTTTATATTTATATACATTTATTCCTTTTAATTTTTTAACATCAAAATATTAAACGTTTAATATGCTTAGATTTTTAATTTTTTATTACTTTCGACCATTTATCAAACAAATTAAAGTAAATAATAAAACAAATCTAAAAGTAGTAAAAATGATAAAAATAAATTAACTTACTGCTTTTTTTAAGATAAAAAATATCTTATAAATCAAATAATAAAATTAATAAATCATGTCTTAATGCATTCAGTCTCAAGCAACATACAATCCCATCCCTAAAAACATCGTAAATACAATATTAATAAAATGTACTATTAAATATTACAACATTATCTAAATATATACAACACCATTTATATATTTAACTAATATTAAATATAAATATTTAATAAATTTACACCATAAATAATTAGTTACCTAATTAAAAATGCAATAAAGGATCAACATGAACATAATTCATAATCACAAGGGTAATATTGTCCAAAGAGGAAGGAATTGTGTAATGCCTAAGAAAATGAGGGGAATAGCATTCCCACCATTTAGGGGGAAAAGAGCCACTCTTGGAAAAGAATAATACCTCATAGTGGGAATCTTCCTAAACCAAACAAGGGAATGTAAGTCTGGAAAAGATTATTACCCCTGGTAATCATCTTTTCCGCGAACCAAACACACCCTAGAAGTTTTTATTTCATCTTCGTTGGACAAGTCCTCCACCGTTTCTCATTAATTTGAATTTTATATCATTATTTTGATCACATTTTCAATGGAATTAATCTTGCATTAGAAAAACAATTGATTTTGAGATTTTCTTTTATAGTTTAAATATGATGCGATGGAGTCTACATCAACATAGTCTAAAATAAAACTTATGAGCATGACTTTGGTACAAACTTTGTCCCATTTTATTTAAACTATAGAAAGGAACCCCAAAAGTTATTGTTGTTCCGATTCAAGGTTAATTTTAATGAAATTGTGTTCAAGAAAATGTATTAGACTCGGGTTGGCAATATACGATCGAAGACATCTTCAATGAAAGATGTCCATTTTTTTATATTTCTTTTACAATTTTAATACTTTCTTGAATATTTTCATTTTATTTTATTATAATTTCTAACTTTTCTTTTAACTTTTATAATTTCTTTTGAAAATGTATGGAGAGAATGTATTATGCACACCACCATCAATTCATTTTCTTTCAAAAAAAACATTTTCTAAATTTTTTTATAGATTTTTTTGAATCCTTTAATAATTTTCATTTTTTATTTTTAACATTTCAAATGTATTGTTGACTTTCAAATATTTCATATTTTAAATGTTTAATTTTTTGAATTTTTATAATTTATTGTTTGAGGATTAAATAAACTTTTGAACTTCTCAAAAAATTAATTAAGCCTTTTACCATAATATTATTCACGCATTGATCATCGCGTCAATAAATTTAACCACCACGTCAGTATGATAACAATCAATTACAAAAAAATTTGTGAAAAGGATTACATATGCATTTTTTTTATTTAAAAACTCAATTGGGTGAAAAATAAATTTAATTATTTTTTAATAATTTCTACCAAGGGAAAGGGAGACTAATTTTACTCCTAAAAATTTGAACCCACAACCTAAGAAAAAGAGATGGTATCAACCCAAAACTTTTAACTACATGCTCTAGAATTGTTGACACTTATTGTTATTAGTGCACATTACAGTGTCTAAAATACTCATAATTATTACAACCCATCAATCGGAAACAATTATACTTAAACACACTTAAATCATGACATTTTAAATAGTAAATCAACAATACACATCGAATTAATATTCAATCAACAAATTTATTTGATTTTTTTGAAAAAATCGGGACCTTTTTAAAGCCTTAAGCAATTATTTATTCATATCTTATTTATACAATATCTAAAAGGGTAAACAACACCATTGATCACCAAACTATTATCACTTTTCCGTTTTGGTCATCAAACTATTATTTTGGGTAAAACCGACACTAACTTTACGTTTTTTCTTATTTTGGTTACTAATGTTACTTTTTTCTGTTTTGGTCACCAATCTATTGCTTATTTCTTGTTTTGGTCACCAAACTATTATTTTTTGTGAAAATTTTTAATGTCGGGTGACCAAAATAAGAAAAAAAAACGTAATGTTAGTGACGATTTTGTCAAAAATAATTGTTTGATGACCAAAACAAAAAAAAAACAGGAATAA
Source organism: Hibiscus tridactylites (assembly GCA_958450335.1). Lineage (NCBI taxonomy): Eukaryota > Viridiplantae > Streptophyta > Magnoliopsida > Malvales > Malvaceae > Hibiscus > Hibiscus tridactylites. The sequence continues at coordinate 11,436,265 of OY288287.1, forward strand.
TTTAGTGACCCCAATAATGTTGTTTACCCTACATTTTGTTGCCTTTAGAGGGATAAAATTGAATTGAACTAAAACTAGAAAGGGTAAAGTAATCATAAATTTAGGATAACCCCATAATGTAAGATCACCTAATTAAGAGCTATTGCTTAGTAAATTATAGCGTTTTTGGACTCGATAATTCACAACATGCTTACTTTCAGTTGATTGTACCCATTCAGGGAAAAATGCTACATTGCAAATATGTGTGTGATTACCTGAATTCATCAATTAATGAACATACAGCATCTAACTTCAAAAATTAAACAAGAAAAGAAACAGTACTAACGAATGCCCCAAGTCTAAACTTGAATCCAAACCCATTCTTTTCTTTATGGTAAAATTCATATGTTTTAGGGAGCAATGGCTTCATAAAATTAAAATGTTGGAGTAGAATTACCATTAAATCTTGAAGTAGAGTCATCGTCAACACTCGATTAGCAGAGACTCGAGATTCTCGAAGAGTTAGAGGCAGCATGTAGTAGAGGGCTATGAAGGTTGAATTCTTCGATCGAAACTCTCTCCCTGGGAATCAATAACATACTTCCTGAGACACACATTGTGACCAATATGCAAGGACTAACGAGCAGCGAATAACACTTTTGAGACAAATGCGTGCAACGTTAAACACGAGAACACACGATCAACGATGAAGCTACTCTCCGGAAGAGCCGTTTAAAACTCCGGAAAGCATCGATGATTAGTAATTCCCTTTCGTGTTTATCCTCCTGATTTCAAGGCTGAGTTGCTAATAATCCTTAACTCACCTATCAACTCAATCTTTATTCTAAATAAGGAACCTTAGGACTTACGGTAATCTGGTTTCCAAATGCTGGTTTCATGATTATAATGAAGCAAACAATCAATCTCTTACATCATTCAATAAAAACACACAAACTTTTGTGCTAAAGCAACGAAAAGCCTCACATATCCGCAGGTAAACAATTCGAACATGAATGTCAATCATTATTAAAAAGAATTCACCATTAACACTTCTGGATCAACGAGGAAATTGATCCTAGAGAAGACATGCACGTACGTCTGGTAAGATCTTAATCATGTGCATCAAACTAAGCTTCTCTAAAATGCACTGCCTAAATTTAGGGGAAAGGAAATGCTTAAAACAATTAAAATTTTCAAAAGCACTTACGATAATTGACTAATAGATTCCAGATCACAAGCTTTCAACGTATCCTCATTGAATGAACGGCGGTGAAGTTGGCGCGTGAAACTGCTTGTAGTGTCCAAAAAATAGAGAAGAAATGACATAGTGCAGCAGCAAAGAAACATGGGTATAGGCCCAAAGATCCAAAGCAATAGGGAGAAAGATAAGTAGAAGGCACGCAGTCCGAGTGACCAGAAATAACTTCCTCTGTTTAAGTTTCTTGCAACATACTCCACCGTCTCTGTATCGCCCATCGATGAAGGGAGAGTGACCAAGAAGCTTACATGGGCGTAGTATCTAATAGACTGCATATTGCAAAGAAAGGCGACCAGGAAACACAGCAAGATGGAAAAATACTTGATTGCAGAGAGTAGCGGGGTCTTATTGCCATAAACTATTTCTGAAGTTGAGTTGCCAGAGTCCGAGCTGCTGCTAACAAAAACACTAATAAGAGAACTAAGAGTGATAGCTATTGTTGCCAAAAGTGTCGACGCCATTATGTTGTTGCGTATTGTTTGTACTGCCAGAACACCATTTTTCAAGGGATCCTGAAACATCAAAGAGAAGGTGGCTATCATGCGGACCATTCTAGACACAATCATTGAAGTCGATATCTCGTTTTGCTAGAGAACAAGCACACTGACATTCTATATGGAAAATGTTCCACGAACGATACTATCGATTGAATATGTTCTTGTATTGCTTAAGGCAGTTGATTGCCTTTCGGATCTAGCATTTATAGCCTAATTTCACTTGTTGTCTTTCACTCCAAATTCATTAAGTCCCATGGAAATCACACTTTTCTGTTTTAAGTAATATTCAAGGATAAATACATTGTGCTCCCCATATGTTGCAAAAACAAACCCCCTGCACCAGCATTTTGTTATTGCAGACATGGAGTCCTAAAAAGAATATCTCTACATGATGCATGAGAACATAGAATATCTGAAATAAAGCTCCAAGATGACAGACAAATGTCTGCAAAACGTTCTCATTATGCTGAATTTGATTATTGAAAAAGTTCAGACCAGAAGGCAAAGCTACATTATTTTAACAAAACATATGCAAACCACAACTTAAATCTCATTAATATAGACACAACAAAAAGACATGTCTTGATTTGGGAGCTGCCTGTTCTGCAATCTCACAAGAACATAGACTGATACAGGCTACAGCAGCTCAGAATCATATGTATTCCTTTTTCTGTTGATGAAACAACAGCATTCATAGCATCAAATTCAGCACTATTATTTGATCTATCTACTGTTACTAAATTAGGCCACATAAAGTCTGTTACCTTTACCACTTGAGTTTTGGCTCCACTAGCAAAAGAGAAAAAGTATGTTGGGCAATAAAGGTAAGAGGACAAGCATAGTGTTACTTTTATATGAAAAAACTATGTTTCAATGTGTTAGATTTAAACATCTGTAATTGCTCCAACTCTCAATCATCTGATTTTTTACTTTTAGCAACTTTTAACTTGTTTATCTAAAAGGAAGCATCAATTATCCAACCGATCCAAAGGAAACAGACCATAATAATTGGCTCATCAAGCTCTCACCAAATCTGGTGAAAGATGAGTCAAATAATGAAGAACTGTACTGTATTTGTATGCAAAAGATGAATCCAACTTGGAAAGTCAAAAGCTTTTACTTCCAAAACTCAATGAACATCTAAGAGTTGAGTCACAAGTCAAAGATCCTGTAAATCCCATAGGTAGAGAGATTCCAAAACTTTGAAAAGAAGCCATAGCTCAAAATTAAGAGCAGAAACCGTGGGGAACAAGAAGGGAAAGAGAGGGACTCACAGACATCATGGAGAAAACCCATTGGTGACGAGACTGGGCATTTAAGCCGATGACAGTCTTTGCAGGATGCTTGATAATGGTAAAAAGAAGCCACGCATGATAGAGAGCAAGCAGCAGCAGCCCCAATGGAACCAGTAGGTAGTCTAACTTGTCTTCTTCCATGAGTTTTTTTTAGCTCTTTCTTCTTTCTTCTGTGTTAAATCTTCGAGGGCTGCAGATCCTCAGAGAGTGAGACACAGAAGAAAAACCAATCAATAGCTTTACCAAACCAATATATATATACATATATTTATATAGGATATGATCCATTTACACAGACTTCAACTTAAATTGTACATACGAAAATGTTATGAAAAGATGAGAAAAGAAAAAACCCCATTACATACAAAAGGTTTTGGTCCCAAAGAAGAAGAAAAGGGTAACATAGGAAAGGGAGACTGAAGCAAGGAAAGGCCGTCCCGAAAGAACAAAATCATATCAACTGTTATACATTCGTTAAAAAAATTATTAAATTCGAAAATTTTATTGAATTAATTTATGCAATTAATTTTAAATATTGTAAAGCTTAGTATCTAATTTGATTTGTGTGCCATAATTAAATTCTCACTTTGATTCTTTTATTATTTTTTATTAATTTAATCTTTATACCTTTATTTTACCTATTACTTTAACTTCTTGTCATCCATGTTAAAATTGACAGAAATTAGGAACCACCCTTTGTAAAAAAAAAAAAATAGAAAAAAAATTATTTAAAATCTAAAAATAGAAAAACATTCTTAAAAACTCAAAATTTTAAAATTAATTTTTATTCCTCTTCCGATTTTCAAGGGTTTGCCACTAATCCGAATCGACTCGTGTCACACACCTGACTTTGGCAGGCGTGTATCTTAGCAGGGATTTTCTGCATATAGAACGCCTAGAATTCGAGACCTGCTTAAACGATACAAAGTTGTTTACCACTTGGACCAACCATGTTGATTCCTTTAATATGTAATTTTTAAAAATGTAATATTGCATAATTACATCTAAAAATAATTAAGAATTCATACAATTATAAAAAATTCATATTTTAAAAAATATTAATTTTCTTTTCAAAATGCATTTGCTGTTTTATAATTGTTAAAGATTTGTTTTTACATTTTAATGATTTTTTGAATTTTTATTTTAAAAAAGAAATTAATCATAATTACTCCCTCCGTCCCACTAAACTGTCACATGTTGGTCAAAAATGTTTAACTTTGACTATAATTTATTTAAAATTTTTAATTAATTAAAATTTATAAAATATATATTTAAAAACTACTTGATTCAAGGTTTTTAAAATATATTTTTTCATATTTTTATCAATAATAAATTTTAAATTATAAGAAGTCAAACTTAAAATGGTTTGACTCAAATGTGACAGTTTAGTGGGACAGAGGGAGTATATATTTATAAAGAATATATAATCAAAAAATATATTATAAACTTTTGTGATTTTTTATATTTTAATTTTTTAGGAATTGTTATGCTTTTTTTGAATTCTCTGTATATAAATTTAGAATTTTAATTTCACAAGTGTTTTGATATGTAACGACCTTCCATTACGTCAAACCAATTTTTTTAATCATATTCAATTAATTTGGATCAAGAGCTGCATAGACGACTTTTTTTAATCTAATTTATTTTATTCACAACGTTAGAATTTAAATTTTTAACTTTATCTAAGCGATCTAGTGTGTCATTCTAGTAGGCTAACTTGTTGTTGGTATTTTTTTAATATAGGTCGCATCACTTTTTTAAATGGGTAACAATAAGGGATTAAAGTGATGGATATAACAAAGGTATAATAGTTAAATTGATGTGAAAAACAGGAATTATCAAAACGAAAAGGGATTAAATTGACGGATATAATAAGGGATTAGCACGACTTATTTTGTTTGTACAAAGGCATTGAATTTGAAAAGGGTGATGAAACTGTATAAAGGAACAGAAGGACAGCGTACTTTGTTGGCGGACTTGTATTTATTGGAATAAAAACACAAAGTACCCACATTTACAATGTCTCACGTCACCACTCACCACCATTCTCGTACAAAGAACGTGACTCCACGCCACTATTACTCGTGTGTCTTATTAGAAAAAATATTAAAAAATTAAACAGATACTATTCTTATATTATACAATCATATTAAAAAAATACATTTTCTATCATTTGCGATAATTATATTGTAAATTTTTTTATAAAATAATCTAAGGTTTAGGGTTTAGAGTTTAAGTTATAGTTCATGATTAAGCTTTAAAAAATTTAAGGTAGGGTGTATTTTTAGGGTATATGGTTTATGATTTAAAATTTAAGGTTAGAGTTTAGAATATAATTTTATAATATTTTTTAATGTTAGAGCATAAGTAGGGACACAAAAAAGACAAAGGATTTCAATCTCTAAATATTATATACATGTAGTTTTCATGACATTTGTATAAATATAATAAAAATCTATATATAATTACAAATATTTACGTCGGACCAGATCAATAAATTTTATCTTGAACTTAAACTCCAACCCGTCCTAACCCTAAATCTTTTATTTCTAAAACCCACCTCAAACTCAAAATTTCTAAAAAAAAATTCCTACAAAAAAGAATCGAGTAGAATCCAATAAATTCTGGTAAAATTACCATCCTACCATGTCCCATGTGCAGACTTTTAAATTACTTGTACCCTCTGATTAAAAAAATACTCAACATAAGTTAAGTTAGATACATAAAACTATTGATAAAATTGTAGTCGGCGTGTTCAATAATTGCTTTTGTATTGTCTTATTAACATTAAAAAGGGAAATCTATAAGAAAAAAAGCCTAAGCACCAAAAACATTTAGATCTAATTTGGATTGGTTTTAAAAGTGTTCTTAAAAGCGTTTCTTTTAAAATATATTGCAGAAAAGTATTATAGAAAAATAAGATTTGCTAATTTAAGTATTTTTTATTGTTGTTAAAAGTTGATGTGAGAAGTGAAAATATTTATTCTAAACATGTGTTTGAGAGTATAATTAATTACAAAATATGAATAATAAATAAATGTGTTTTTGGTTATTTCATATGCAAAAACACTTCTCAAAAAGCTAAAAATATTCTCTTTTTTAGTTTTTACATTATGATTGACGAATTGATTTGGAAAACACTTTTTATCTCAAAAAATTCTTTATTTTTTTTTAAAACTCAAAAAGTTCTTTATTCTTCCTTGCTTATGGTGCTAGAAACGTTTTGACTCTAAAAATACTTTTCAAGTGTAATAAAGAAAGGATAAATATTCTATACACAGGCGGTGAAAACTTTTAGTTTCCACAAGCGCCTTTGTTTTAGGGTATAAGGACTTAGTTTAGGGTGTAGGGTTTAGGGCTTTAGGTGTAGGGGGTTAGAATTTAGGGATAGTTGTTTTAATTTAAGGTTTAGGGTTATAATTTAAGGTTTATAGCTTAAAACCTAAATCATCACCATATTACCCTAAAAACTAAACCCTAAATTATAATCCTAAACCTTAAATTGAAACAACTATCCCTAAATTCTAAAACCCTACACCTAAACCCCTAAACTCTATACTCTAAACTAACACCCTATACCCTAAAACTAAGGCGCTTGTGGAAACTTTCAGTTTCCACCGCCAGTGTATAGGATATTAATCCAATAAAGAATGGAAAATTATTCGATACACAAATGTGTAATTTTTTTGTTTAAATAATTTTGTTTATTTGAGGGTTTAGAGGACACTATTTAAGATTATAATTTGATATTTAAAATTTAAAATTTTAGGGTTCAAATAAACAAAGTTTTTTTTTCTAACAATGACATTTGGATTTTATTAATCAATATAAAAGATATAAAAATACAATCAAATCAAAAAGAAAAAAACTAGTTCACTAAAAATCTCATACAAATGTGCAAAGAAAAACAAATTCTTTCATGAAGATTAGTATACCATCAAAATTCAGAAACCTTCATTAATTTCCCTGTCTCTAGCCAAACGAGACGCTTTATGGAATGAAAAAAGGAGTAGTGAGCGAACCAAACTATCAGACAGATTACTCCGCTACACAGTTCTGATTACATCGACTAACAAACCATCAAACGAGTGAGGATCAATCTTTTCTATGACCACCGACAATATCATATCAGAAAGCTAGCGCCCTAAGGATCTATATACGAACACCAAACGACCTATACACTATGCTGAAATCGTGACAAACGACAAATGAAACGAACCACAAAATAAAAAAAAAACGTGCCACAAAAGCAGAGAAAACGCGTGCCATAAGAGCAGAGATTTTATTAAAATTAAAAAACAAAACATGAAAAAATAAGAAAAATAATAAAAATTGGTGGTAAAAAAACAGTACTAAGACTGATTGCTGCAACCAATTATTTATATGGAGAAAATTAAGTTTAGGAGAAAAAAAATAGGATAATGTATCTATTTCACCTTTTACTTTTTGAAACCAAAATAGACAAAGTTATTTATATGGTCTATGTATAAAAAATATTAAATTGTCTTAATCAAGAGTTAACCGGTAAATAGATATTTTCAAGAAATTAGATTAGAGTAGATACGTTGTCTCTGTTTGCTTGGAGTTTTGTTAATTATTGCATGTGTCACTTTAGATAATTGATAATTATATCTCTAAGTCTCAGTTGAGCCGTTACCTTTAAAACTTTTGTTATTATTTTTTTAATAAGGAGGAGGCCGAAGCCATTATATTAAGTACCTCTCAAACGAACATAAAGAGGGCCCATAAGTCACGATGTAAAAGGCCATGGAGATCAGGTGGAGCAGCAACGAAAGTAACCAAGGAATTAGAATGGCCAACATCAAATTAGCTGCCATGTTGGCTTCACGGCGAACGAGTTTGAATTCGACTTGCCGGGTGGAATCAATCAGAGCGGTGATTGATCGGATCAGAGCATGAGAGCTTGTACGAGAAGGAGTCGAGAGTAATTTAAAGGCATCTGCATTGTCAACCTGCACAATTATGGGATCAAGACCGAAAGAGCGTACAAGGCGCAACCCCTCATAGCTCAGTCTGCAACACAGTGGAATGCCCAATATTCTTGGCGAAAGAGCTGAGAAAAATACCAGCACTATCACGTATCACACCACCAATCGAACAAGATCCAAAAGAGGACAATACAACACCATCCGAGTTGGATCTAGTTCGATTGGTGGTGTGATACGTGATAGTGCTGGTATTTTTAACATTGTTCAAGGGAAGTCTAAAGGAGGCAGAGATATGACTAATGTCCAATGCTATAGTTGCAAAAGATTTGGGCACATTGCCACTAACTGCACTAAGAAATCATACAATTATTGTAAGAAAACAGGGCATATCATCAAAGACGGCCTCCAAAAAGAATTTGAAACTTCCTACAATGTCTCGATTGGTTCCTCAAATGGCCCTAGTCTTGGTCAGTCTTTTATTACTCATGAAATGTTCTAACAAATGATAGTTTCTGCTTTTTCTGCTTTAGGTCTTTCAGGTAACAAAAATTCTGATCCTAAGCCTTGATATTTTGATTCTGGTGCTTCCAATCACATGACCAACACTGTCTTATCTCTAAATAATGTTCAAAAATATAAAAGAGATCTTCAGATTCATATTTCCGATGGAAATTCATTACCTATAACAGCTGTTGGTGATATTTCAGCCTCTTTAAATACTATTTTTGTGTCTCCTAAGCTGTCCAATATTCTTATATCTGTTGGCCAATTAGTTGACAACAATTGCACTATTAAATTTTCAAATTCTGATTGTCTTGTGCAGGATCAAGTGTCAGGGAAGATGATCGCGAAGGGGCTTAAAGTGGGACGTCTCTTTCCTTTGCTTCTATCTTCCTCTCCGCTTCAAATTATGTTGCTTGCAATGCTATTCAACGCGATAATCAAGTGTGGCATAGACGTTTAGGATATCCTAATTCGTATGTACTTCGTGTCTTGCTTAAATCTGATTTACTTGGGAATAAAAATTCAACTTCTTTTTAATGATATTGCTGATTGTGCATCTTGCAAACTTGGTAAAAGCAAAACTCTTACTTTTCCATTGCATAAAACCCGGTCCACCAAACCTTTCGAACTTGTTCATACTGATTTATGGGGTATTGCACCTATAATTTCTCATGAACATTACAAATACTTTGTTACTTTTATAGATGATTTCACTCATTTTACTTGAGTGTATTTTCTACGGTCTAAAAGTGAGATTTTCTGTGTTCAAACTTTTTCTTGCTTTAGTTGAGACACAATTTTCTGCCAAAATAAAAATATTGCAATCTAATTTCGGTGGTGAATATATGTCAAATGAATTTCAATTTTTTCTTCAAAGTCATGGGATTATATCCCAGCATTCTTGTCCTTTCACTCCACAACAAAACAGTGTAACTGAAAGAAAGAATCGTCAAAGATTTAAACATGGTTTAGTTTATCGCCGACGCCCTTCTGCTTTTCACCCTCTTACAGGTCTCACTAAGGTTCCTCCAAATCTTCCTATGGCATCTGATCTTGTTCTACCCATTTCCAACGATCCACCTCCTCTCCGAAGAAGCTCTCGAACTCACAAACCTCTTGAACGGTATGGTTTTTCAACCCATGTGGCTATGTCAACTACTTTGTCTTCTATTTCTATTCCCACTTGTTATAAACAAGCTATGAAATTTGAGTATTGGCAACAAGCAATGAAGGCTGAACTTCAAGCACTTGAGGAAACCATACTTAGGGACATTGTTTCTTGCTCTCCTAATGTTAAACCAATTGGTAGTAAGTAGGTCTATGCTGAGAAACTCAAATCTGACGGCTCTTTAGATAGATACAAGGCTTGATTAGTCGCTCTTGGCAATAAACAAGAATATGGCCTTAAAATAGAATAGCATCATAATGTAGATTTCGGGCGTTTACTCAATATGTACGTTTCAACTTATATATATATATATATAATTATTGTAGTGGGCCCTTAAAATTTTTTAAACTCACTCTAAGTTTTTGGCTAACATATTTGGGTGTAGGCCCTGGACAAGGCGGGGCCTTAAGCCGTCGCCCTTATTGCCCTGGCCCAGGAACAACTCTATATAAGAAAGCTTTAGCTCTGAATTGTTGTAATTAATGAAAAAGATTATATTGAAGGAGGTTGGTGAGGACTTTTCTTTGAATTATTTCTCCCCCAGTAATCTCTAACTGGTTGGGTTTCGTTGAAAGTATTTGTTGGAGGGTTTGAAAAGGACATTGTTGTTGACAAGAATATTATTGAAAGTTAAAACTAATAAAATGTAGTACAAGTTGTATAATAAATTTCATCTTTCATTCATATGAATTAATTTATAAAGTATATATATATATATAGTTGTATAATAAACTTCCTAGCTTCTACACTCCCCCTTAAGTTGAGCACAAAAATATTCTTAATACCCAACTTGGAAAGAAGATGGCAATGTTGTTGACATCCTAAAGCCTTGGTCTTGATATCTGCCAACTGGTTATGAGTAAAAATATGTTCGGTCAGAATCATGCCTTCTTAAATCTTTTCTCGTTCAAAATAGTTATTTATTTTTATGTGCTTCGTTCTTTTATGAAACACTGGGTTAGCAATTATTTGGAGCATTGCCTTGCTATCACAATAAAGTTTCATAGGCTTTAAGTCCTTCAAGCCAAGTTCTTCAAGTAACCCTCTCAGCCAAACTATTTCTGATGCAACAACTGTCATAGCTCTGTATTTTACCTCTGCTGAAAACCTTGCTATTACGTTTTATTTTTTTTGACTTTCGTGAAATCAGAGAATCTTCAAGTATAATGTAAAAGCATGTGATAGACTCTCTGGTCATTAGACATGTAGCCCAATCTGAATCACAATAAACTGTAACTTGACACATACCATTAACTTTTAACAGAATCTCATGCACATGCTCTTTTTTATATCTAACCACTCTTCATACAACATCTAAATAAGATCGTTTTAGTTGTTGCATAAATTGACTAAAAAATTTATTGCATAAGTGATATCTGATATGGTGTAGGTCAAATAAATCATTATGTCAGTAAGCCTTTGGTATACTGATTTATCTTCTATAAATCATCTTCAACATCTTATTAAACTATTTTGTCGTACTCTTAAGAAGTTAGTCTTAGATTCTGCTCTAAAGGGGTTGAAGCTGACTTTGCATTTTCTAATCAAGTGTCTTTGATTAGTTTAAGTGCATACTTTCTTTTACTTAACATAATTCTTTCCTTTGATTTCTATACTTCAATCCCAGAAAGTATTTAAGTTCACCTAAGTCATTCATCTTAAAGCTTCAATTTAAGATTTGTTTTAGTTCTTCAATCATATTATTGTTATTCACGGTAATCATTAGATCATTTACATAGACAAGCAAGAATTCCATCTTATCTTGTTGTCTTTCGATAAACAAAGGGTAGTCATGTCTACTTTGAATATAACCAGCATATGGCAATACTTCAATGAGCTTTAAATTTCACTGTCTAGAGGCTTGTTTAAGGTTATACAAAGATTTTTGTTGTCTATATGTCACCTTCTCCCCTTGGTTGTAAAAACTTTCAGACAACTACATATAGACTTCCTCAGAAAGATCATCTTGAAGAAAGGCATTGAAAATATCCATTTGGAGCAAGGGCCAGTGGAAAGCAGAGGCAAGAGTCAAAATGGTTCGAATTGTGACCATTTTTACCACAAGAGAGAATATGTCAACAAAATCAATTCCCTCCCGTTGATTGTATCCCTTAGCAACTAAGCGAGCTTTGTACCTTTCAACCTCACCAAATGTTTTGTACTTAACTTTGTAAACCCACTTACATCCAATTAGAACCTTCCCTGGTGGTAATGGTCCAATAATTCAAGTATTGTTAGACTTCAATGCTTGAATTTCTTCATACATGGCTTTAACCTAAAGGGAAACTTTAACAACCTCAAAATATGATTGAGGCTCAGAAATTTAAGAAATAGAAGATAAAAAAAATTTAGTACGAGAAGGCAAATGAGAATAAGATGAAAAGTTAATAAATTGACTTGTAGATGAAGTATATTGGCAAGAACATAATAAATCATCTAACCAAGAAAGTGGTTTAAAAACTCTAAAAGACTTCCTAATAACAACAAAATCTATAATGAAAACAGAATGATCAGATGCACTCATTGAACTCAAAGAACATGTCTGGTTATTTGAAATGTTGGAAGGAGAACAAAGTGTAGGGGAATTAATCAGAATGATGAGGGACAAAAGATGTGAGTGAATTTCGGTTAGAAGAATAAGGGACAAAAGACGCGGGAAAATTCTGATCAGAAAGTTGTGCATTAGAAGTTGAAAAGATAGGTAAAAAAATTAGTATCAAAGACAAAAACAATTGGTGGGAAGAAGGAGGATACAAATTTTTGAAAGGGTGAAGAATAATGAAAAAAACGATATTCATGAAACTTCTCATCTCAAGTGTGAAAGAAAATTTTAAACTCAAAGATTAAATAGCGAGTAATCCTTCTGAGTTAAGAGTAATTCAAAAAACAGAAGGAGTGACGCGATAGGTGAACTTATTAGAAGAATTGTGTTCGGTAGCATAACACAAGCAACCAAAAATTTAAAAATGATCAAAATTAGGTGGCTTGTTATACAAAACCTCAAAAAAAAAAGATTTTCAATGTAAAATAGAAGAAAGGAGTCTATTTATGATATAACAGGCAGTGAGGATACACTCCCTTAAAATTTTATAGAAATTTGAGAATGAAATTTAAGAGCTCTAGCCATTTTTAAGAAATGTATGTGCTTACGAAATAAAAAGTAATTCACGAAATTTTAATCATCGATTTGGTTGCATACAATGAGATACTAGGAATATTATTATACATATCGTATGGAATTTACGTTTGGGTTGTTTTAAATTTTAGTGACCAAGTAAAAGTTGGTAGTGTATTTTATACTTAGGGAAGAAAACATAGATTATATGTCATTTATAGAGGTGACAAACGGGTTGTTCGGGTCGGGTCAGTTGTTTCAAGTTTGGTTATATTCGATTTTGATTCGGTTTTAGCTTAGGTTTATGGTGATTCGGGGGCATATTATTTTTTTTTTTGACATGCAGATTCGGGGGCCTATTAGGTTAGTTGGTTTCGGTTCAGTTCAATATTAGGCCAAGGCAATAAGAGATCATTCGATTTTTTATTCAGGTCAACTTTTGGATTGGTCGGTTTTAGTTGGATTTTCAGGTTGGTCAATTTTTTAAACCTCTATATATGGCTTTTTGGTGAGTTGTATAGTGGTTCACATCTCATCTTTCTTTATTTCTCTTAATATCCTTTCTTTATTTCGGGTTGTCTTCGGTTTGAGTTATTTTCGGTTTCGGTGAAATCGATTTGGGTCCATTCGACTTGGTTGAAATTCGATTTGGGTCTATTTCGGTTCAACTAAAATTCAAGTCGATTTCAGTTTGATTCATTTCAAATTTCTAATGAAATTCGAGTCATCATGTTCGAACGATATCGAGTTGATTTGGATCTAAGTCTCGAGTCAAGTTTTCAAATCTAGTCATTTATTTTTGTTGCATTACAAATTACCTCAAACCATGATTAAACATATTTAATAAATCCATGCTTTGTCAAGAGGCAACATTTTAAATATATAATATTTTATTTATTATTAAAGATTATTTATTAATTTATCTGCATATTTAATTAACTTTTTTTAAAGATATAGTGTGACCTCATGGTAGTATCAGTTATCTTTCTAATTATTTATAGGAAAAATTATATGAATAATACCTCACTTATTCTCGCATTACTGTTTTGGTACCGCCACCTATTATTTTTGGCAAAATGGTACTTAACAACATATTTTTATTCTATTTTGGTACCTAACCGTTAAAAACTAACAGTGATGATGATGAGATTAGTATAATCACAGTTTTAGTCCAAAACACTTATATATATATATATATATATATTATTAGTTTACTCCAAAACGCACACACATATATTCTCACCGAGAAATATTTGCAAAGCTTTGATCCCGATTTGTTCCATCCCTTTTTCACCCCTCGTATTTTTGTTGGTATCCCGGTCGTGGAGTTTGGGTCCTCTAATAACCCCGCATTAATTCTCAAATCTTAAAGTTTTAATTGTCCTTAGCGTGTTTTTAAAACCCAAAACCCCAAGTTACATCACGATTTTAGTTAATTTTAAACGATAAGAGTATCAAAAATAAAAGAAAAAAACATAACGTTAAGTACCATTTAGCCAAAAATAATAGTTGGGGTACCAAAACAGTAATGCGGGAATAAGTGGGTACTATTTATGTAGTTTTCCCTTATTTTTAATCGTTGGTTTTAGAAACATTTGATATATGTTAAGGTTGGTTGAGTTGGGTCACATCTATAGATAGGATCCTCTTACACTATGAATGGAAATTATCAACTCCTTTTCGGTACCCTTACTTATGCCCTCGCACTCAAAATTAGATTTAAGGTTTAGGGTTTTAGGTTAGGGGTTATGGTTAGGGAATTTAGGGTAGGGTGTACTTTTTAGGGTGTAGGGTTTAGGATTTAAAATTTAGGGTTAAGGCTTAAAATTTAATTTGATTGTGTTTTTTAGTATTGTGGCATAAATAAGGGCACCGAAAAGGGACAAATGATTTTTATCCCTTACACTATGTAAAACTTGAAAGTTTTACATTTTTTGAACCATTGAATGAAGGTAAATGGATGGATGAGACTAACAGTAGAAAATGTAGAGATTATCGCTTGGAAAAAAAATAAGAAAAATAGTCTTAGTCATTTATTACCATCATCCAATGGTCCAAAAAATGTGTAAAAGTAATTGAGTTTTACACAATGGAAGTGGATCCTAACCCATATATATTTATGTATTTATGTATCTATTTATCTAAATATGTATATGTATATGTATATGTATACAATATGTATATGTATATGTATATGTATAAAGTGGTGGTTTTGTAGGAATGAGACATCAACGAACAAGGAGTTAATAATGTGATTCTTTGAGAAAGTTAAACAACAAGTGGTGTGTTATTGGATGAAGAATACATATAGTGTCTAGTGATGAAGCAAGTGAAGTGCTTTTAACAAAGTAGCTCTAAACCTCCTCACATCAACCTTCACATTTTGTTTATCCAAATACGTCGACTTTACTGCATCCCATCCCTTTTTATGAACTGATAAAGGGTCTTTAATTATCATATGGTCCCTTAAACTGCTCTCCTTTGCCTTTATTTTATACTCCAAGTACCTTAACTTCATGTCCATGCCAGGCTCTGCAAAGTCTTTTCTAGCCAACCCATCTATGCATCCTAAAGGAACTATTTGAATCACCACCGCGTTGTCCGGAAGGAACACCATGTTTGTCAATCCAGCTCCATGGATGCCCATCAATACGTCGCACGAATTCACTGTTTCCGCAACACTTGCCAGGCTTGTCGAAATATTAGGCTCTGTTGTAACTACATTGTACCCCAAGCTCCTTGCCGTTCTTGTTATTTTGTCCATGTTCATGAACGATCGAGACCTTCTTCTGGATATGATCAACAGCCGAGGCCTTTTACCGACGTCATCGTTCCGTGTCTTGATTGCTTTTGCCCTTTTCAATGTGTAGGTTGTTCTCAAGAACTGCCTGAAGTCTTTCATTGATAGCTGATCTCGGGACTTGGATTGGTCAATACCGAGTTCCTTGTGATATTTAAGGCCAACAATCATCCTTGGGTAGCAATGTGTTTTCCCTTCTCGGTCGATGTCGATAATTTCGTATCGGGATAACTTTTTGAGTATTTTTTCGAACTTGGTGATCCACCAAGGCCTGTTATCTGTCACAAGAAACTGCACTTCTCCATTAAATTGTTTGGACGTTATGTATAGTGGGATCACAAGGTCACTGAAATCATGGAAATGGTTTCCCGAAAATCCCCCGAGTGAGAAAAGGATGGCCGGAACACTTCGAGTAACGTCGCAGTTAACCAATTCCATCGAAGTCACCGACCAGCTTTTAACAAGGTCCATGGCTGCAGCGTTTTCTTTTCTGACATAAGGCTTCACGGTCCAAGAGATCTTTCCTGCCGCAATTCCGGTCCGTAACGAAACGATAGATATAGTGGAGGAATTCCCCTGAACTGCAACATCCCCATTGATCTCGCAGTAATTCGGCATCCGTTCGCAATTGCATGCATTGCATATTGGCTTGGCTGATGAACTCTCTTCAACTTCAAAAAGGCTTGTATCCTTGAACGTTGTAATTGGATTTCCGGCATCCATGGATGGCTGTGATTGTACATGCACTGCATCATGAACTGAATCACCAAACTATGAACAAACGTCGATTTCGACACATATAGTTTCGAATTTAGATTGAAAAGGCCTACCATAAAAGTTGAAACTTACAGATAGATAATTGAGTGTAGGAATAAGACTTGAACACGATTGAAACGCCTAATGCCATGAACAAGCTCCCAACAAGTACTCCATATGTTAACCTCTTCTCTTTCAAATTAAACCAACTGAAGCAGCTGCACTTGTGCATTTTGCAGACAAATCATCCCTTTGGTGTCAATTCTCTCCTTTTATACCAAAGCACTGTAATCCTTAAGCTTTTAATTATGCAGGTAATTAAAGAAACCGATTTGCTTTAGAATGTTAGTTTAACATAGGCAATGGTGAAATGGACAAGTGAAGATGATTGTGTCGACAGTAATCATTGATGTTTTTGCTGCAATTTCCATTTGCTTTCCATGGAAGTTAAGCTGAGGGTCATTTCCATTTTCAACATTGAAAGCAACGACCTAACTAAAGTTGTTAACAACAATTTTAAATGATGCAATTAATGAGTTTGCTAATGTTACAAAAATGCGATTGTGTGTTTTTATTTTAGTTTAGGCTCATCAATTTTTTTTTTTTGCTTTACTGGTTTTGAGTTGATTAAATTCAACATGTATGGGTATGGTATCAAGAGCAGACCTATTTATAGCCTAATTATTTGATTAAGGTCAAAACTTTGCTGAAGGGTTCCCGGAAAAAAAGTTTAATACGTTGAACCAAAAAAAATTCAACATTTAAATTTTTATAACAAATAAGAATGGAACCTCTGCACAAATATTGCAGTTGACACTTTTTTATTTTTAAAAGTGTGGTATATGTTTTTTTTTTAAATATAACAAAAGCTAAAGTACAAGTGAAGTCGGTGTACTAGGGTTTCTACTTCACTATTCAAAGACGGATTGTCTTCAATTTAACTTCAATATTTTTCTTATTTTTTAAATTAAAAAATAGAAATCGGTGTGACAGGGTTCCGACTTCACCCACCTGGCATCTTCCCCGTTAGCTCACTGTCAACAAACAAGCTGAAGTCTAAAATTTTTACTGAATAAAATTTAATCATTGTTCAAAGACAAATTATCAAGTCACTATTTAAAATGTTATAGATTTAAAAATAATATGTGAATAGTCGTATTCTTGAGAGAGAGAAAAACGGTGCAATATTGGTGTAATTTCGCCAATAATAATAGAGCTACTTGAGATAGATAATGTTAATTTTTTTTGGATTAATTATCTCTTTTTCTTTTGTAAAAAATTGAGATATTCAAATTAGTAACTTAATTTGTTTATCCTAAAAATATAAAATATTAAGATTAAAAACGTAAAAGAATATTTTTAAAATTTCATTATCAAATAATATAATTATATTCAATGTTTTATTTTATAGTAAATAATTTTATAGTATAAATTTAATATTTGTAAAAAACAAATATTAAAAATTCAGGTCTTCATTTTCAATTTATCAATACTTTTTTGAAAACCGTTTAAACATTTTATTAAAAAAGGGTAAATTACATGTTTAGTAACTCAACTTGCAACATGTTTGCATTTTGGTCACTCAACTTTCAAAAAATTTAATTTTATCACTAAACTATGAAATTTTGCTCAATATGGTCTTTCTCTTAACATGCTGCATTTTGGTTCTTTTATTTCTGGAATTTACCTAAACTTGTAAACCTTTTCCTTAAGGTTCCCTTTCTCTCTACCTTTCTTCCCCTCAATTTAGTTTTCCACTGTTAAAATTTATTATTATTAAAACCGATGATGTTTCAATAATTTTTCAGTTGTTTCAATATTTTTTTTACTTGAATTAAAACCTGATTAACAGGGGATGCCATTTGAGTTAAATGACATGTAAATGAGTTTACGAGGTAAGTCAAAGCTTGGACTTTAGGGTTTTGCTGTGAACTATTTGGTTTGTTTAAAAAAGTTAACCTTTACTGAATGTACACTTAAAAAACTATAAAACCCACATCGAACATATTACTAGATTCCATCATTTCAGTTTCTTTTTTCTCATCTGCTTATATGTAGATTGTAGAACAAGTTATATTCAAAATGTTAAAAGGAGTCACCTTTCGCTTGTCGGTTTACAGTCATTCCACTGAAAATGAAGTTCATCAGCATCAATGGTAACTGCTTCTTTATTATATGATGGGGGAAGACACTGACCAAACAAAACCCAGGTTGCAGATATAGAAAATTGAGACGAGGCCACACAGGGTGGTTATTTAACTAATTACCTCCAAACGACTCTAGAAACTGCTCTTATTCATCGTGCTGGAATTCACGATCGAGTTCCCTCTTCAGATGACAACTATCTGCACTGCACAATAGTAGTTTAAGAATCGACTCATGCTAAAAGATACGATGTATCTATTTAATTATATATACACACATACACACGCGGAGACTTGCAAAATCACCCAACACATATTGCACCTTAGTTTACTCAACTGATTTTTTTTTACTTGTCCCTGAGGCAATGTATGCTTCTAGGCTTTCTAGCACTTAGATCAGGCTTCAAAACACTGAGCCTCTACGGAAGCAAACTGATTTTTACTACAAACCTTTTCAAGCTCACAAAACCTTCGTCAGGGCTTTTTCTTCTACAGAATTTGTAGCAAAACTTTCAAACCCTTCCATCGAGCTCACCTTCTTTAATTCCATCTAGAAAGATTGCTAAGCACTATGAAAGATTCACTACTACACAGTGGAAAGTGCTTGTACTTTATAAATTCACATGATGAGGAGCTTAAGGTGTTCTACAACTTCTTGAATAGCATAAGAACAAGAAAGAGCATACCCTAGATTAAGACTTAACGCTAGAGGCTTGATATAATTTCTTTAACCCATTTCAACAGGGCAACAGGCTGTCACTATTATGTCCAAGACTACCGAAAATGATTCTATTTAATAGTATCCTTACAAGGTTTAATCTCCACTCTCAAGTTGAACCACTACATGTTGCACATTTCAATCACTTAAAATGCTAACTATTATTAAAGGATCACGCAATACCTGTTACCTTAATTGTAGGTCTACTCTGAGGTTTTGTGCCAAAGATTGAAAAATCTACTGACCAACTGCCTGTCTCACTTCACCAGCATGCTCATCGATCTTCTCCTCTTCGTTGGAATTACCTTCAAACCTCTCAGGACCTGCCATTATTCTCCTTGATTTTCGTGTGGGAGAAAGGACAGTGGGACCATCCTGGGGATCAAAATCTGGTGCTCGCGACTTAGGAGCAGGCCTAGGGAGCTTAACTGGATCTGTAGGTAGAGGTGCAGATGAAAAATACCTGAACAGAAAGAAAATTGAGAAAAAGAACCAAAACTTGTCCTCATATTTCTAATTGAAAGATTTCGCTTACCAGTGCTCTAATGCTCGCTGCACTGAAATCCTAGCTTTTGGGTCATAAGTAAACA
This sequence comes from Hibiscus tridactylites, assembly GCA_958450335.1. NCBI lineage: Eukaryota > Viridiplantae > Streptophyta > Magnoliopsida > Malvales > Malvaceae > Hibiscus > Hibiscus tridactylites. The sequence goes on from OY288287.1 coordinate 11,456,038, forward strand.
TTTTTGATAACAGATCTAAAGCATCACCACTGGCCATCGGAAACAATGATCGCAAAGGTGGTGCAGGAACATATTGGTATTCTACATAATCAGGAAGGTACACCATATCTGGCCATTGGGAAGGTGTTGGCGTGCCAAAAGCTGCAAATATCTTTCCTAATTGATCAATGTCACTTGTGCCCTATCAAATGTTAAATGTTGAACCAATGAAAATGCAAAAATATAATAGGTATCATACTTTAAACAGATGACATATAGGTACAGAGCTCTGTATCAAAGGCGTAACTCGCCAAAAAAATGCATGCATTAAAAAACACTGAAGAAAGTTAGGTTCACCGGCAGAAATGGTCGTCGCAGGAGAAGTTCAGCAAATATACAGGCAGCCGCCCAAACATCCACACCAGAAGCATATTGCTTGGCACCAAAAAGTAACTCAGGAGCTCTGTACCATCGGGCAAAGACCTATTTATAGTCCCATAACAATACAACTGTTCAAAGAGAGTTGCAATAGATGTTGAAATAACAAATAAAAAGTGTATATAAATCAAAAGCTAATTACATAGAATGTGACAAAAGAAAAAAAGGAACATAAAATTCATCAGACAACACATTGTTGTGTGTTGCTTTGTTAGCATCTCTCCATAAAATACTACAATAACACATCACTGTTAAAAACCCAAATATACCAAATTATGAATATATAACAGAATATGAATATCAATGGATATTTACTGGGAAAACAGCGCGCATGTTTTGCGTACAAAACCAAGTGGCTGAATAACTAATCAAACCAACATATAGAAAACTGGGAATTACAATCAGAAACAAAAAATATAAACCCAGTTTCTAGACTTTCCCACAAAAACATAATACTTGGGAAAACAGTAGTGTTTCAGCTGTGTGGTCAACTCTTCCACTAAAGGTTAGCAAAGAAATGCCACTAGTAAGCTTATTGCCTTATTCTTTGAAGAAAATACTAATTCAAGATTATAAGAGGAGTTTATGAAATTATGGAGGGTAAAAGGAAGATTTTACTCAAAGCAACAATTAGTCAATGTACAGATACAACTAAACACACCTATTGGCAGCTATAAACTTACCTGGTGAGTAAACCTGCGATCTGGACTCCCAAATAAGCGTGCTAAACCAAAATCAGCAAGTTTAAGTTGTCCATTGGGTCCTATTAGCAAATTATTTGGCTTCATATCCCTGTAAAGCACAATTAAGAGTCAAGCAATTTAAGAAACAACAACCATTAAACTAGAGTAAGAGCAGGGAGAAATAATACCTATGTAAAACCCATTTCCGGTGGCAAAAAGCAAGCCCTTTCAATGTCATTTGAAAGTAGGATTTGATGTCAGCTGGTGAGAGAAAAATATTCCGGTCTCTGATAACAGCTTCAAGGTCAGTCTCCATGAACTCAAACACAAGATGCAGGTTACCTTCGTGTGGGAATGCATCGGTTAACTCGATTATATTTGGATCTTTAAGCTCCTTAAGAAGTTTAATTTCTCTGAGTGCAGTAAAATTAACCCCTTCCTTTTGCTTCCCGAGACGAATTTTCTTAATTGCAACAGTCTGCCCTGTCTGCAATGGACCAACAAACCACAAATCTTGTTATTGTTGCTTAATTGCAACAGTCGAATCAACAATTCATCTCATAACCAGATGCCTAATGTTATTGTTGCTTTTGCTACTTTCCGAAAAGCTCATTTGGCTACCAAAAACAATTACTAGCATTATAATTGTGTGCAACACAAAGAAGCAATCTTTAAATAATTAAAACGTATAATTGTAATTTTCTGGGCGAACAAAATGCATTACTTTACTTTTATGAAAAACAATTATGGTCGAATTAGAAGTTTCTCGGGGCAAATGATTCTTCTCCAATTACTCTATTCAATAGGTCATAAAAATTCACTAAAAAAAATATTAGATAGTAAAAAAAAATCAGATGGTTACAATTAGAAAAGAAAAGAGTTTTCGAAAGTTAGGGTTACCTTCGTATCGATGGCTTTGTAGACAACACCATAAGTACCTTCACCAAGAACCTCGCGTTTCAAATATCTATCCGACACTGTATCCGACTGATCCGTTTCTGTCATTTTTATTTAATTTTCTTTGGTTATTTAAAAATGCTCTTGTTTATTGTAATTTTCACAACGGATTACTCTTGTTTTCTCCGATTTTCCATTTCTGATCTTACAACCAATTTTCAAAACAAAAACAAAGTGTGAGAAACTTTTTCGATTTCTCAGCTCTGGAAAAAGAGAGAGGAACACAATAGAATCGATCGGAAATGAAGAGAAGTAAGAGAGATTTGGGAACCTGAAGTAGCAGGAAAATTTTGAAGCCTAGAGTTTAACCAAGCATCAAATTTTTTGGTAACAAAAATACTCCGAGAGAAAAGCTATATATAATTCTCGGTGAAACAAGCTATGGCGAGGGAAGAGAACGGAAATTTCTGGATTTCCGGTGAAATTATTATATTAATCCCTTTAACTATGCATAACTTCTGAATTTAGTCATTGAAATTAATTTATCAAAGGATAAACTACACATATAGTCCCTCAATTATAGGTTAATTTTTAGTTGAATCACATAAGTATAAAATGTTACACATTTATCATTTGAATTATTGAAAATTACAAAATAGTCTCCGACACGACATCTAAAGATACTACCTTTTGAGAATAAACAATGATATAGATACTCATTCGTTCTCATTTAACCTTGTTTAACTTCAAGAGTTCTTATAGAATTAGTGTTTTTCACATATGCTACTAAAGGTTTTGTTTTAATTCTTTCACTCTTAATGATGTGTGTTAAGACTTAAGACATCGACTTTCTTGCTTCTCCCTTCATTCATCCAAGTAACACGATCCAGAAGGAGATTTATACTTATAGGCTATACACTTGAAACAAAATCAAACACAATAGATTGCAGTTAATGGCTAAATATCGTTGATGTTGTAGATGATGGTATTACACGGGCAACGAGGAACTGGTGGTGGCAAATGATGGTGTGAAGGTTTAATGGTGGAGGGAGAAGAAATAGAAAATGGAGTATTGCAAGGATTAAATCGGTATAATATTCAAATGTTGTGGGTTAAATTTTCAAAATTACTATCAAATTATAATATCATGTAAAGTTTAAAGACTAAATTTATTACTATACCAATATTATTAACCGCCGCATAAGTTTTTTGTCTAAAAATAAACATTTTGCAATCGTTTTGTAACTTTCGATAACTCAAGTGACCAATTTATTATACTTTTATACCCGGGTGATCCAACTAAAAAGTATTCTGTAATTGAGTGACTATCAAATTTAATTGTGTGCCTTTAATTTTTTTTTTTAATAAAAGTACCAACTAGCTTTTATTGAAATAATAAAAAAATAAAAGAGTTACAAAAAAAACACGATGGGAAAACCAAAGAGCTAAACCAGAAAAAAAAAGATAACGACAGAACCATGAAAAAAAACCAACAAACAAGAGACTCAAGCTAGGCCAGCAAAACCTCCTTGCACAATTAATCTGGAGCAGATTCATCAAGCACTTAAGAGACAAGGAAGGGGAAAGGGTCAGTGAAAGAACCAAGAAAAACCAAACCCTTATAAAAAACGAGGAGAACAACAAAAACCCAATTAAGGTGGGTTGTTCCATCTTCTGTCCTCAGCGGCTAAACATTCGACGACGATCAGAGCTTTCTCAACCCAAACTCTCTCCGATGACAAGGTAAGACTTTATTTTGCCATTGCATGTGCCGAATTATTTTCATCTCGGGGTACAAATGGAAAAACACAAGACTGGAAATTCTTGGCTAAACTCAGGGCATTCCAAACGAGAGCACTAATCTTGTAACCCCCTCGTCCCGGTCTGGACGACTGACCGGTCTGAGTGGGTCGCACGGGGAAAACCGAAGTGAAACCCTTTAAGGCTCCCCTTCGGTTAGAAACCCTAGAAAAATTTCTTTTAATTATTATCTTGTCTAAATGCTTTAGTACATCCTATGTGACATACAACATCGGAAAGACAACGAACGAGGCAAGCAACTTAAAACAACCTATTTTATTCATTACCACAGGCCGTATCGATACACTAGAAGAGGGTATCGATACGCCTTGACCAGGTCAACTGCCCATAGTCAACCTAGGGAGACTGTATCGGTACACTGGTTGACCGTACCGATACGCCCTCGACGGTCATCTTCTCACGGTCAACGATATAAGACCGTACCGATACGCCTAAGACCTGTATCGATATGCCAAAGTCTCGTCAATATCTCAGATTTCCAAAGAGCTTTTGGCGTATCGATACACCTCCGTGTACCGGTACGCTAGGCTTAAACTGAGCCCCAAAGTGTAGGACTGTATCGATACGGCCCTTGGGCGTACCGATACGCCCTGCACTGCGAGACTCAAAATAGCTGCTAAAAGAACCGAGACTCGACTCTAGATGCATTTTACGACTCGCCAAACCACATACCAACACTCATACATCATTTAGCCACCAAGATTAAACATGTGATACTACTTAACCGAACCAACATGGCATTCATCTCAAGATAGGCAATTTGGTAGAAAACTTGCATAAAGACATTCATGACTTCACCATTTCATCCTTAGGCAATAAACATCACACATAGGCATTTCATAGCAATGTTTCACATGCTTTTTAGACAACACAAAAGCAACATCATGACAAAGTATTTCAAGCCACATCAAAGGCATTAACATCGAACCACACATACGAGTCTAACAATGCTCATACATCCACATGGCATCAACAACCAAACATGCTATGACATCAAAGGCCAACAAAGAGTTTGAACTCCAACTACATATAAGTCTAAATACCCCAATGTCTAGGCATTATTACAATTACTTAAATCGTACTTGAGCTACTTGAGAACTCCAAAAGCTCTTCCCTTGCCCACTTGCCTTCCGTAACTCTAGCGATCTGCATGTTGGAAAAAGGAGAGCGTAAGCTTGATAGCTTAGTGAGCGAAGCTCTAAAACTCAATAATCATGCAGTTTTCAAAACACTTTTCTTAAATGATAAATAAACCATTGAATGCACGAAAGATATCACAACATGACAACTACATGGTTTGCACACGCACAACTAACACACACGGTGGGACCACACATCACCGTTCGACCAGTAGTATTCCGATGAGACCACTCATCACCTTACTCTACCACTAGTCACTATCGGTGGGACCACTCATCACCGTAGTTATGACAACCATCACATGAGGCTCGACATCAACAACGACTACACAACAACAACGGATGTAAAAGCAATCCACAATGCACATGATAACACAACAATTAATCACGCATCATCGCATAACCATTAAGATAGGATTAGTAAACTTACACTTGGGTTTAGGTGAGCCCTCAAGGCTCCACCCAACCCCAAGAATTCCATTTCGAAAGCAAAACAAGGTTAAACATTTCTACTCACCGATGCAACCCAAACAGAAGCCAAACATCGATCTCAACTCTCCAAATTCCCCAGATTCGTGCTCGAAGCCTCTCCAATGGTTTCCCTTGGCTCTAGTCAATCAAAAACAACAATTTACTCAATCATTCAACCCCAAAATCATTGTCACAATCAAGATACATTTCCATGACCCATTTACCACATTTCCAACCCAAGAACCAACAAAACATCCTTCATTTTCGTACTCCCTAATGACCCAGCAGAAAACTACCAAATCCAATGCCCAAAACACCTCCAAACATCCTCAAAACACCCTTCCAATATCACTATAACCCCATCCCAACTCCCTTTCACAAAACCACACCAAAAACACAAAGTTTGACACTTCTAAAATACCCCCAAAACTCAATTTCTGGATTCTTAACAAAAACCAACCAAATTGAGATATAATGTACCTTAGGGCTAGGTTAACTCATAATTTAACTCTACACATCAAAACAAAACGAAAATCCATTAAAGTTTCATGCTTTCACTTCAAAACTTGAAAACCTCAAAAACCTTGAAAGATGATTTCTATGAAAACTAAAACTATGGAAATGTTGGAAATAGTGAGGAGAATTCAAAAATGTGCTTACCTTGAAGAGAACACTTGAAATGAGGGTGGGATTTGATGGAATAGTGTTTTAGGGGATAATAGGGGATTTTCAACGTGAAAAAGGAAGAACAAGAGGAAGAAGATGAAAAAGGAAGAACAAGAGGAAGAAGATGATGGATAGTCAATTTCAAAACCCCTTTCTCATATTTTATTTCCCTTTACTTTAAAATTACCAAAATGCCATTAATGAACTCAAACTCTTTTTAATTAAAATAAAAACCCAATTTAATTTAAAACGAATCCACGACTCAAACCCGATTCACCCGAGTAGCATCCAACCCTAAACCCGAGGCGTTACAACTCTCCCCCACTTAAGGAATTCCGTCCCCGAAATTACCTGACTGAAAGAGATAAGGAAACTGCCTTTCCATATCCTATTTTCTCTTCCAAGTGGCCTCGTCCACCCTTCGACGTTGCCACCTCACCTTGACCAACTCAATTGATCTACCACACAACACCTTGTTGTCCGAGGGTAAGATATCCATTGGTTCCTCATCATATGTCAAATCCGGATTCAATTCAATCTCTTCTACTGCATTACGTGAGACGGATCCGATCTATACTTTCGGAGCATCGAGACGTGGAACACATCATGAATCTTCTCTAGCTCGGACGAGAGTCTTAATCTATAGGCAACGGGGCCAATCCTCTCAACTACCTCATAAGGTCCAATGAATCTCGAACTCAACTTACCTTTCCTACCAAACCTCATTACCTTCTTCCAAGGTGAGACTTTCAAAAACACTTTCTCACCCATAACATACTTTATCTCCCTTCTCTTTAAATCGGCATACGACTTCTGTCGGTCTGAAGCTGCCTTCAAACGATCGCATATCAACTTTACCTTCTCGGTAGTGCCTTTAAGCAAGTCAGGCATCGGTACAAGCTTCTGCCTGGCTTCGGCCCAACAAATCGGAGTCCTGCACCTCCTACCATACAGAGCTTCATACGGTGCCATCTGAATACTAGCCTAATAACTGTTGTTGTATGCAAACTCTACTAACGATAGATGTTTCTCCCACGACCCATGAAAATCGATGATACAACATCTCAACATATCTTCCAACACCTGAATCACTCTATCAGACTGACCATCTGACTGCGGATGATATGAAGTACTGAAGTTCAACCAAGTACCCAAGGCACGATGCAAACACTCCCAAAATTTAGCTGTAAACCTCAGATCTCGGTCTGACACAATCGATTTCGGTACCCCATGTAGTCTCACTATCTCACAGATGTACATATTGCCAACTTATCTAAAGTATAGGTGGTATGAACAAGTATGAAGTGAGCACACTTAGTGAATCTATCAACTATCACCCACACTGAATTCTTCCTTGAAGGAGTCAACAGTAACCCTAACACAAAGTCCATGGTGGTACGTTCCCACTTCCATTCCGAAATATTCAACGGCTGTAACAACCCTGAGGGAAACTGATGTTCGGCCTTGACTCGCTGACAAACCATACACTTACTCACAAACTCGGCCACATCCTTCTTCAACCCAACCCAATAGTACTCTTCCTTTAACCCACGATACATCTTCGTACTACCCGGATGCATCGCAAAAGGACTGTTATGAGCTTCATTCAAGATCGTATGTCTCAACTCGGCATCTTCCGGAACCACTATCCTATCCTTGAAACATAAGATCCCATTCTCACTAAAACAATAATCGGTAGGTCTATTTTCGGCTATATCTTGCACGTGAGGTGCCAAAGATTCGTCTCACAACTGTTTCTCCCGAATAAACTAAACTAACGAAGGCTTAACCTGAAGTTCGGCTATCAACCCACCATCCTTGGACACACTCAATCTCGCAAACATAGCTCGCAACTCAACTACCACTTTTCTACTCAAAGCATCGGCCTCTACGTTTGCCTTACCCGGATGGTATTCTATCGTAAGGTCATAGTCCTTAAGAAGTTCTAACCACCTACGCTGCCTAAGGTTCAACTCCCTCTGAGACATCAAGTACTTCAAACTCTTGTGGTCGGTATATACGGTACACTTCTCACCATAAAGATGTTGTCTCCAGATCTTCAAAGCGAAGACCACATCGGCTAACTCTATGTCATGAGTGGGATAGTTCTTCTCGTGCACTTTCAGTTGTCTCGAAGCATAGGCTACCACCTTACCTCCTTCCATAAGCACACAACCTAACCCTACATATGATGCATCACTATAAACCACAAACTCTCTCCCCAGTTCAGGATGAATCAAGATAGGAGCTTCGGTCAAAGCTTTCTTCAACTTCTCAAATGCTTCTTGCCTTGCATCTGACCACTCATAGGGGACATTCTTCTAAAGCAACTTAGTCAAAGGAGCCGCTATCCTGGAAAATCCCGCGACAAATCTTCTATAGTATCCCGCCAAACCTAGGAAACTACGGACTTCTGTCACCGAATTCGGTTGTTTCCAATTCACTATAGCTTCTATCTTCTTGGGATCCACACTAATCCCATTAGCCGAGATCATGTGACCTAGGAAAACTACCTCCCTAATCCAAAACTCACATTTTCTTAGCTTGGCATACAACTGATTCTCTAGCAGGGTCTGAAGCACTAACCGAAAATGCTCATCATGCTCTTCTTCGGTCCTAGAGTACACTAGGATGTCATCTATGAACACTACCACAAATCTGTCTAAGAACTCATGAAACACACCGTTCATCATATCCATGAAAGCTGCTGGAGCGTTAGTCAACCCAAAATGCATCACCAAGAACTCATAGTGCCCATAACGTGTACGAAAGGCTGTCTTCGGTATGTCCACATCCTTTACCTTCAACCGATAGTATCCGGACCTCAAGTCAATCTTCAAAAACACGAAAGCACCTATCAACTGATCAAGCAAGTCATCTATCCTAGGCAAAGGGTACTTGTTCTTCACTGTCACTTTGTCCAACTGCCTATAATCTATACACATCCTCATGCTACCATCTTTCTTTTTCACAAACAAGACTGGAGCACCCCACGGAGAAATACTAGGTCTAATGAAACCTCTATCGGACAACTCCTGAAGCTGTGTCTTCAACTCTTTCAACTCCTTCGGTGTCATTCTATACGGAGCAATTGACACTGGTGCAGAATCAGAATACGTCTCAATAGCAAACTCAACTGCTCTATCTGGAGGCAAACCCGACAACTCTTCCGAAAAGACACTCGGAAAATCACATACTGCCCTTATGTCTTGCGGTCTCACCTCACTCATATTCGAATTCATCACATAAGCGAAGTAAGCCTGACAACCCGAACTCAACAACTTCTGAGCTTCCAAAGCCGAAACAACATTGAACAAGAACCTAACATTCTCACCAACTACCACAACCTCAAAGTTATCAGTAAGCCTCAAAGAGACTCTCTTGGTCTCAAAGTCAACCCTAGCTCTATGCTCTACGAGCCAATCCATGCCTAAAATCACGTCAAAGCCATAAAACGGTAACTCCATCATATCAACCGGGAACACGTGGTCCTGAACCATCAAGGGACACCTCATATACATTTTCCTAACTACCATTGTATCACCAAAAGAGCTAGTAACATTTACACCTACCTCTAGCCATTCACATGGTAACCCTAATGACCTTACGTGCTCACCCAAAATGTACAAATTTGTCGACCCTGAATCTATCAAAGAAAGCAAACTCAAAGACTATAATAAGAAATTACCTGCAATGACATATGTGTCATTCCCAGTCTCTCGCTGAGCATATACCCTAACTGGTCCTCCTCCCTCGGGCTGAACTGCTACTACATGAGCTAAGTTCCTCTGACCCTCGTTCCTCGGCTGAAAGTTTCCACGACCGCACCCACGACCTCTTTGATGCTCAAAACCCCTAGCTGTAGCCGGTCCGCCCCTAGCCGGGTGTGGACAGTTACGCCTCATATGATCTCGGGAACCACAGTTCCAACATGGCCCAAAGGTACCCGTACACTTACCCTGGTGGCGTCTCCCGCATCTAGTGCACTCCGGAGTGTGCACCATAGCTCCTTGGCCCTGATGGCCCCATTAATAGTTACCACCCCTCTGTCTCGAATCAGACTGATACCTCCTATCCCTATGCCTCTTGGCATGATCTCTATCCCAGTTCGCGTGTCTCTTCTCGGAATCAGACCCACTAGCACGGGAACTGGAGCCCAAGTTCTGCTCAATATCCTTGGCCCTAGAGACCAAAACATCGAACTCAGTGTAGTCAGAGGCAAGCATGTAGGTCTTCACATCTCTTGTCAACCCATACCGGAAGCGCTCACATTGCTCCCTCTCACTAGGAACCAACTTAGGTGCATACTGGCTCAATCTCACAAACTGAACCTCGTACTCAGACACGGTCCTGTTACCCTGAACCAAGGCCATAAACTCCCTCTTCTTCTCATCCAAGTATCGAACTCTGAGATACTTCCTCTTGAAGGCATTTCTGAAAGAACTCCTACGTGATATTCACTTCGGCCATACCCGAAGTAACAGTGGTCCACCAAGTATATGCGTCCCCCTGAAGCAAGGAAACAATGTATCCCAACTTACGGGCATCTAAGCACTCCATCTGACCCAAGATGCGTGTAGTACTTTCAAGCCACACCTTCGAACCCTCGGGAGTCAACCCACGAAACTCAACTCTGCCCAAACTACGGAGCCTTTCTAGGGGTAATCTTGTCCCTGCACCTTGAGGTGGTGTTACAGCTTGTACACCGGCCAAAGCTGTCTGAAAAGCTCCGGCTATGGTCTGAATCAAATGGGTCATGTCCGCGCCCGCTGGACCCTGACCCGCATGTGCTCCAACACCTCCAACATTAGCATCGGCCTGAGGCCCATTACCATCACCTCCGACTTGCACACCAGCCTCAGGCACATTTCCTTCGCCACCTACTCCATTACCACCGCGAGCAGAAGAACAAGAGGTTCACCCTCGGGTGCCTGGTCACCCGCTCTAGGTCGCCCCATCGGTCTCACCATATCAAAATAGAATCTGAAACAGCAAACAGACAATACACAAGAAAAATGTTAGGTTAACAAAAGGGCAAAGACTCAGGTTCTCAAGCTCGTTAAACCAAAACCATTTTTTGACAACAACAACTAACAATGGGGACATTTGACTAACCCTTAACCAAACCAAAAGGCCATTAAAACATGCTTCCAAACACCGTACTAGCAAGCAAACTTCAAGCATACATGGTAAAACACGCATCGATACCAAGCAACAACATAACACATAAAACTTACCTCGCTTACCTACCCGAGGTCTCGGAAACCTCAAGCTTTGATACCACCAAATGTAACCCCCTCGTCCCGGTCTGGACGACTGACTGGTCCGAGTGGGTCACACGGAGAAAACCAAAGTGAAACCCGTTAAGGCTCCCTTTCGGTTAGCAACCCTAGAAAAATTTCTTTTAATTATTATCTTGTCTAAATGCTTTAGTACATTCTATGTGACATACGACAGAGGAAAGACAACGAACGAGGCAAGCATATAACACAAGCAACTTAAAACAGCCCATTTTATTCATTACCACATGTCGTATCAATACACTAGAAGAGGGTATCGATACGCCTTGACCAGGTCAACTGCCCATAGTCAACTTAGGGAGACCGTATCGGTACTCTGGTTGACCGTACCGATACGCCCTCGACGGTCAACTTCTCACAGCCAACGATATAAGACCGTACTGATATGCCCAAGTCATGTAACGATACGCCAAAGTCTCGTCAATATCTCAGATTTCCAGAGAGCTTTTGGCGTATCGATACACCCCCGTGTACCAGTACGCTAGGCTTAAACTGAGCCCCAAAGTGTAGGACCGTATCGATACGGCCCTTGGGCGTACCGATATGCCCTGCACTGCGAGACTCAAAATAGCTGCTAAAAGAACCGAGACTCGACTCTAGATGCATTTTACGGCTCGTCTAACCACATACCAACACTCATACATCATTTAGCCACCAAGATTAAACATGAGATACTACTTAACCGAACCAACATGGCATTCATCTCAAGATAGGCAATTTGGTAGAAAACTTGCATAAAGACATTCATGACTTCAACATTTCATCCTTAGGCAATAAACATCACACATAGGCATTTCATAGCAATGTTTCACATGGTTTTTAGACAACACAAAAGCAACATCATGACCAAGTATTTCAAGCCACGTCAAAGGCATTAACATCAAACCACACATACGAGTCTAACAATGCTCATACATCCACATGGCATCAACAACCAAACATGCTAGGACATCAAAAGGCCAACAAAGAGTTTGAACTCCAACTACATATAAGTCTAAATATCCCCAATGTCTAGGCATTATTACAATTACTTAAATTATACTTGAGCTACTTGAGAACTCCAAAAGATCCTCCCTTTCCCACTTTCCTTCCGTAACTCTAGCGATCTGCAAGTTGGAAAAAGGAGAGCGTAAGCTTGATAGCTTAGTGAGCGAAGCTCTAAAACTCAACAATCATGCAATTTTCAATATACTTTTCTTAAATGATAAATAAACCATTGAATGCACGAAAGATATCAACACAAGACAACTACATGGTTCGCACATGCACAACCAACACACACGGTGGGACCACACATTACCGTTCGACTAGTAGTTTTCCTATAGGACCACTCATCACCTTACTCTACTACTAGTCACTACCGGTGGGACCACTCATCACCGTAGTTATGACAACCATCACGTGAGGCTCGACATCAACAAACACTACACAACAACAACGGATGTAAAAGCAATCCACAATGCACATGATAACACAACAATTAATCACGCATCATCATATAACCATTAAGATAGGATTAGTAAACTTACACTTGGGTTTAGGTGAGCCCTCAAGGCTCCACCCAAACCCCTAAGAATTCCATTTCGAAAGCAAAACAATGTTAAACATTTCCACTCACCTATGCAACCCAAATGGAAACCGAACACCGATCTCAACTCTCTAAATTCCCCGGATTCGTGCCTGAAACCTCTCCAATGGTTTCCCTTGGTTCTAGTCAATCAAAAACAACAATTTACTCAATCATTCAGCCCCAAAATCACTGTCACAATCAAGATACATTTCCAAGACCCATTTACCACATTTCCAACCCAAGAACCAACAAAACATCCTTCATTTTCGTACTCCCTAATGACCCAGCAGGAAACTACCAAATCCAATGCCCAAAACACCACCAAATATCCTCTAAACACCCTTCCAATATCACTATAACCCCAGCCCAACTCCCTTTCACAAAACCACACCAAAAACACCCAAAACCCAATTTCGGGATTCTTAACAAAAATCAACCAAATTGAGATATAATGTACCTTAGGGCTAGGTTAACTCATAATTTAACTCTATACATCAGAACAAAACGAAAATCCATTAAACTTTCTTACTTCCACTTCAAAACTTGAAAACCTCAAAAACCTTGAAAAAGGATTTCTATGAAAACTAAAGCTATGGAAATGTTGGAAATAGTGAGGAGAATTCAAAAATGTTCTTTCCTTGAAGAGAACACTTGAAATGAGGGTAGGATTTGATGGAATAGTGTTTTAGGGGATAAGAGGGGTTTTCAATGTGAAAAAGAAAGAACAAGAGGAAGAAGATGATGGATAGCCAATTTCAAAACCCCTTTCTCATATTTTATTTCCCTTTACTTTAAAATTACCAAAATACGATTAATGAACTCAAACTCTTTTTAATTAAAAATTAAAATCCAATTTAATTTAAAACGAATCCACGACTCAAACCCGATTCACCCGAGTAGCATCTGACCCCTAAACCCGGGGCATTACAAATCTCCGATCTATCCTTTGTTCCTGAACTCAGTTTCTTCATTACAAACAAGGAGTCACCCTTTGCAACAACGTGACGAAAACCCAGATCGATAGCTAATTATAGGCCTTGCACCACCGCGTGTGCTTCGGCAGCGAAGCTGGAGGAGGTATGCTCCAGTTTGGCACATTTTGCACCTAGAATAAACCCCTCGCTGTCTCGGATAATTACTCCCACATGCGCTAAACTGGTTGCAGGGATATAGCAGGCATCAACGTTAATTTTGACAGTTGGAGGACGTGGAGAAGACCAACGGACGGGCACCGGGGGACTCTAAGGGGATAGATGAGCTTGGATAACCTGCAAATCCAAACAATAACCCTTGACATAGGTAACTTTTTCCTCATCTCTTGTATCTTTCCCTTCGAAGACGAATTTGTTACGTGCAAACCATAGAGCATACATTGTGATTATAATCTCCTGAATTTTTTGATTGCCATTTATATGGAATAATGCCTCTAGCCATTCTATGAAACTGAGATGACTAACATTCGCAGGTTGCCGAATATACAAAGCGATCCACGCCTGTTTAGCATAAAAGCAATCGCAGATAACATAAATATTGTCTTCAGGAAACTGAAAACACTTACTGCACATAGGATCATAAGCTACTCTTCTAATACATAGATTAAATTTCGTAGGGACAAAATTCTTAATGAACTTCCAACATTGAATGTTCATCTTTGTAGGACAGTTTGATTGCCAAACCTTACAAAAAAAGAGCACTCACATTAGGCAGAGCCTTAGTAGAATCTAGGAGAAGCCTGTAGCCACTACGAACCGTATAAAGACCAGAGTGTTCACCGCACCAGACCATAGTATCTGATTGAGATCCCCTAGGAAGTGGAATACTTAGGATCTATGCTGCTTCTTGTGCCGAGAAAATACTCATAACTCGATCAACCCTCCAACAACCTGTTGAATCATTAATCAAATCAGCCACACAAAAAATATCAGGGACCAACGGTGATGAAACTTTTTTAGGGACCGGCCCAGGCAACCAAAAATCATTCCACACCGAAATAGACCTTTCGCAGCGCATTTTCCATCTGAGACCCATTTCCAACAAGCCTCGAGCACTCTAAATACTTCTCCAAATAAGACAAGGATTCGAGCCTAAGCGGACATTCAAAAAGTCTGTTAAGGGATAATACTTTGTACAAATAAGTCTTCTTACCAGCGAAGAAGGATTCGTAATCAACCTACATCCTTGTTTAGTAAGAAGAGCAACATTAAATTTAGACAAATCCTGAAAGCCAAGGCCACCACACTCCTTAAGATGGCATAGATCAGACCAAATGCACCAGTGAATTCCACGCTTATCCTTAGAATTACTCCACCAAAATCTAGGTAGAATGCTTTCCAACTCCTTGCAAAATTTTTTTGGCAAAAGGAAACAACTCATCACAAAAACAGGGATAGCCTGCATTATAGCCTTTATTAAGACTTCTTTACCACCTTGAGACAAAGAACGAGTACTCCAATTAGAAATCCAGGAGAGAGTTTTATCCCGAAGCTCCATAAACGCCTTTCTCTTATTACGGCCAATAATAATAAGGAGACCAAGATATTTTTCTGGACTGAAGCCTTGTGTAATGCCCAAAATCCGACGAACATCACCTTTACTCTCATCAAGCGAATTTCCACTAAAGAAAATCCCAGATTTATCGAAATTTATAAGCTGACCCGAACAATTCGCGTAAACTGACAACAACTCTTGTAAAACAGTAGCCCTTCTCGATGAAGCTTCACCAAAGATGAGACTGTCATCATCGAAAAATAAATGGATGATATTAGGAGCACCTCTAGCAATACGAGCACCAACACCATGATCAGCTTGTCGAAGTAAAGAGCTTAGGTCCTCGCTGCACACAAGAAACAAATAGGGGCTCAAAGGGTCTCCTTGGCGAAGCCCTCTAGAAGGGAAGAATTTTTCCCCAACAGAATCGTTTAGGACCACGGGGTAGGACACTGAAGAAACACAGTGAAGAATAAGAGACACCCAGGCAGGCGCAAACCCCATCTTTATCATTAAAGACCCGGTAAAACTCTATTCCACTCTATCGTATGCTTTACTCATATCGAGTTTTAAAGCAAAGTAACTTTTCTTCCCTTGCCGCTTATTACATAACAAATGAAGGATTTCAAATACAGCCAAGATGTTATCGGTAGTAGGACGCCCCGGGACAAAAGCATTATAGACTTCATCTATACAAAGAGGTAAAACAGTTTGAAATCAGTTGACCAGGACTATGGAAATAAGATTGTAAAGAACATTGAACAAGCTTATGGGACGGAAATGAGATATGTTTGTGGGCTCATTTACTTTTGGAATCAACACAATTCTGGTATGATTAATAGCAACCAAAGTAATTTCACCTTTAAGAGCACAGATACAGAAATAAGCAACATCACTGCCCACGATATGCCATAAACGTTGGTAAAAGAGAACACCCAAATCGTCTTCACCAGCCGCCTTTAGAGGACTCATCGATTTCAAAGCTGCATGAATTTCCTCAAGAGTATAATCCCTATTCAGAAAAAATATTCTTATCCTCGGTAATGCAGCAATCAATTCCATCAATAATTCTATCATAATTTCCCACGCCTTGAGATGTAAACAGGGAAACAAAATAATCACGTGCTAGATCACCCATCATTTTCTCATTCGTGACTTCTACATTATCAGGTGTAAGCAGTTTGGACACTCTGTTTTTCCTTTTCTTTTGTGACGCAGCACGATGGAAATACGTGGTATTCATGTTCCCATGTTGAAGCCAATTGGAACAAGCACGCTGCTCCAATTACAATTCATTCTTGTCCAACTCCAGATTAATTGCTAACTTTGTCTCAATAATATCTCCTAGCACATCATCAGAAGGAGTAAGCTCATTTAACCTCTCCAATTTCTGATTTAAATTTGTCACAGTGAACTTCTTTTCTCTTTTAACCTTTCGGAACCAAGCATCTAAACAAGTAGAAACTTGATGAAGTCTATCCAATAGATTATCCCCAAGTGACTTCCATAACTCAACAATTGTAGCTTCACATGAACTCTCAAGTAACCAAGAAGCTTCAAAACGGAAATGCCACACCCTGCTCTCGATATGCCTACGAGGATTCGTATGTAAAAGCAAAGGGCAATGGTCGGAAAAAGAGTGTTGTAAATGTTGTAACTTAAAGTCTGGGAATAAATTCCACCAAACATTATTCGCAACACCCCTATCAAGCCTCACCCTTATATTAGAAAGCTCACGACGTCCTTTTTCCAAAGTGAACCACAAACCAGTAAAACTGTTGCGTGTAAAATAGTCTATCGCAATGGTAGTGCAAGTGTACACGACGCAAGTAGTAAAGTGATACGAAGTATCGGATATCGTCTCCACAGGGATTGGGCTAATAGCTTCACCTTAATTCACTGCACGAAAGTAAAGAAATTATTTGAGAAATTTGTCACGAAAATAATAAAGTAAACGTAAATAAAAGAGTAGAGATATCAAGATAGAGAGAATGGGCTGGTATTGAATTGCTCAGTAGTGCAGGTATTGCAGAGTTTAGGAAATCCAGTTCTGTCGTCGCTTCCCGTCGCGGCAGCACCTATCGCGGCAGCAGTCCGTTGATTGTCGCGGCAGCAAACGCTCAACTCAGTACTTCAAGTTTGGCAAGAATTCCAGATGTGCCTTGGCCTATCCCTAGGTCCAAGTCTGTCGATGATCACTTCTTTGATGATACCTCCCGGCGTGAATCGAAGGATGAACACCGATGTGTATGAATTCTTCTTTAGCCACTTAACCTCGTCCTATCCCTAGGTCCGAGATAGTTCAACTATAAACTAGAGAACTTGCTCTTATTTCTTTCGTATACTTAACTCTCCCGATGTTAAGTAAATAGATAACCTCACAATGCTCTCCAGATGCTCTTGCAAGATATTAATAACCAAAATAAGAGAACTTGAAGTTTATTTTATTGAACTCAAAATTCCTAAAACAAAACAACCCTTGCAACTACTTTACAAATCAACTTGTGGCCCTAGGGGAAATTTAGAACATGATGGGGGGAAGGAAATCGGCTAGAATTTTGGGAAGAAGCTAGGGTAATCGGTTATGGGGTTATGCCCTCCTAGGTTAAAATACATGCCCTTATATAAGCTTTGGGCTCAAGTTATCTAAATTAGCAAGAATACAACTTTAATTGAAAGTATGATTCTAATAAAGACTAAATCTTCAAGGAATCTACTTTCCAGCCGTCATCTTCTTGCTTGGGATTTTCCCGCTTTGAACTTTGGGCTTGACATATCTTTTGATCTGGGGCTTGGAAAAATATGAGGTTTTCACACGACAGACGGGCTGAATTTTCTCTATCTGTCGAGGTCCACTTTGCTTCTTCTCCTCAAAATTGATGTCGTCCTCTGCTGTCATGGCAGCAACCATGGCAGCATCGTCCTCTTTGTCTGCTTGTCCAGTTCAGCTCTTCTGCTTCTCTGCCCAGCGCCTGCCCTCACCGTCTGCTACAGCGACAACCTGAAAAAGCAGTCATTCTTAGTAGAAACTGTGCCTTTTAATATATTTGTGATGTTTTGCTGTAAACTAACCTAAATGCAATGAATAATGCTTGAATGCAGCAGAAATATGTGTTAAAAAGGGTGTAAATAATAGAACTTTTACACACTCAACACACCCCAAACTCAAGTTTTTGCTTGCCCTCAAGCAACTAAGACCTAAAAGAAAAAATGAAATATTTTTGTTTTGGCTTTCAAACAGTGAACTATCCCTTACCCGTCATTCGTTCCCTGTGATGACAGCAACCTGTTGGATAATTTAGGATCTGTCCGGAATCTCACTATAGTCCTCGTGCAGTGTGTGCATGCTTGTGAACAGTTATATGGCAAGACTCTCTTAGTTTCACTAGAATATACAACTCTTCGAATCTTTTTTATGCCGAAGTTTATCTTTTGAAGGCATTTTTTCATGCTCCTTTGATTTTTTGTTTTGACTCGATTTCTCTATTTTTCAAGCTAAAGTTTTACTAGAGCCAGTTTTAGGCACCTCTAGTTAACTTCCTAGAGCCAGTTTTGGGCACCTCTAGGGCTGTTTGAGTCTCTTTTGCTAAACTTCTTTCCTAGAGCCAGTGTTAGGCACCTCTAGGGGTTATTCAAGTGCTAAGCTTCCTATTCTAGTTTGGCTAAGAGAAGTCTAAGCAGTATAACAGTCACAATGGTGTTTAAGTTTTCAGAACTATAGAAAGGCTCTAAACTTCTCTTTAAATTATCCTAAAGTTACTGCCACGACAGAGTTGTCACGACAGGCAAGTTCAGTTCACAATTTTCTGCCAAAATTTTCAATGTTTTCATCATTTTTTTAAGAGAAAAATAACTAAGTAAAAGACACAAAATTTAACTAAGATGTACTCCATTAATATGGAGGGTTGTCACCCCCAAACTCGAGGGTTGCATTGCCCTCAATGCAAATGACAAAATAAAAATGAAGACATATGAAGGCAGTACATCACAAAATATATATGGCAGGCAGCAATAAGAAGATAAGAAACTTAAATTTTAATCATTGTCTTCGCTGCTGCTGCTGAGGCGGATCTGGCGGCGGGTTCTGGTTCACGGGGCGGGCTGGGGTGGTTGCTGAACAACCTGAATATCAGAGTTGCTGCCGCTGCTGTCACTGCTGCTACTGGCCTTTGGCAGAGTCTTCTTATTTGCCATTCTTTTCTGCCTCTTTACCAGTGTAAATTCCTTCGACAGGTTCCTCTGAATAGAGGGTTCGTCATCACTGTATGCTCAAACGGAGGAGGAAGAGAACCCAGCAACAAAGGCAGCAAGGTCATCCGAGGGCACTGGTCGCTTTGTTCCTCGAGCAGATGGTTCAGCATGAGTGCTGCCGCATGCTGTCGGGGCAAGCGATGGTATGGAGGCGGCAGATGGTGTTTGTGGGGTAGCAGCATGTGTAGGTGTGTGGACAGGGGTGGTGACAGTGAAGTAATGGGCAGGGAAAGTGGGGAAAACAGCATCAGGGAAATTTAAAGTGTTTTGAATAAAATTTACCGTAGAGGCGGTGAAGTCCCTGATGAATGTCATGAGGCCCAACTGTCTTTCCACCATCTTTTTGAATGGCAGCTAGGATCTGATTGGAGGAGTCTGTCGGATCAGCTGCTGCGGCGGCAGGTGCAGGATTTGGCTGCTCTGATGATTCAGCTGTGGCGGCAGCGGGGTCAAATGATGAGAGAGGGGTGGCCACTGTCAGCTTCATGAGGCTGATGATATTCTTTTCCATCCAACCCTGTCCTTTCACTATGACATCGGTGTCGGCTTCCGGCACATTATGACCGCGGCATAGGGACGTGATGAGGTAGGGGAGGAAGATGAGGCCCGTTGGTCGATGTGCACTTTCCAAAATACTCTCTCGGATATAACTACCCACATTAATGGGTCTTTCATTTAAAATAGAGTGTAATAAGGCTAACCTTTGCTGGTCAACGATTGTATGGTGCGACGATGGCATGATCCTCTTTTTGATGAAGGCATTCCATAGTTTTGCCTCCGGCAGCAGCTGCCCCCTCTTCACCGTGTGTGGATTTTTCCGGCTGGTATTCCATTCGGTTCCCTCTTTCGTCAGTTCTGCCATGACAGCGTCATAGGCAGCATCATCCAATGTGTCGAGGAACTGCTGGTGTGCATCATCATTGGAGCCTATATAGAGACCATATAAGGAGTTGATGTGCTCGGCTGTAAATGGTACCTCTTTCCCTCTAACATTCACTGATGTCGCCTTTTTGCTGCTGATGGCAGCATAAAATTCTCTCACTAGCGTCTCGTTCATCTCCTCTGGTTGCTCCGCAAATGTTTGCCATAATAGAGCTCTAATCTCCCTGGCTATGAAAGGCTTGAGGCCCAAATTCTTTGCCTTTGGAGTATAAATGAAGCCTCGTTCTTCCCACAGATCTCTGGTTGCAAAGGACTGTGGGGGAGTTGCTGCCGGCGAGGAAGTAGGGGCAGCATTGCGGCGGGTTTTTCTGGAAGACATGTTAGTGCAAAGGTTGTGAAAAGTAAATGAAAGCAAATGAAAACTAAAGATGGAGAGCAAGTAAGAAAGGCAGAAGTGAGTGAAAATGAAAATGAAACGGGGTTTTATAGAAGAGGAATTGCTGCCCGTTGAAGCTGTAACGGCACACGCGAATAACGGGGCGGCTGTTGAGCTTTAGCGTGGCTGACACGTCTGACACACGTTTTCGCTTCTATTACGCGTCTGTCACACGTTTCCACGTCTGTCGTGACAGCATGGTGACAGTCTGTCTTTTCCGCGTCTGTCATGGCAGCCGTAACGACAGGCTTCAATATTGGGCTTTGTTGGGCTGATGGATGGATGGTGGGCTGAGTTCACTTCTCATGTTCTTCTTGGCTCCTTTATTTCCTAAAAACAATAAACATAAAAACATTATTCGAATAAAATAAACCTTATTTCCTAATAAATAATAAATAATAAAAATAACTAAAAATAAAATTTAGGTTAAATTAGGGATGCCAGGTGGGGCATCTCCTAAGGTAACCACTTCCTGCATTCCTGGGGCTTCAATCCCCTGATAATGCTTGAGGCGCTGTCCGTTGACTTTGAATTGGTGCCCGTCTTTTAATGATCGGATTGTGATGGCACCATGGGGAAAAACTTGTACGACTTGGAATGGGCCATACCATCTAGATTTCAGTTTCCCTGGTAAAAGTTTCAGTCTAGAATTGAACAACAATACAAGCTGCCCTGGGCAGAACTGTCGTGGCAGCAACTTCCTGTCATGCCACTTCTTGGTTTTCTCCTTGTAGATTCTTGCATTGTCGTAGGCCATTGTCCGTACTTCTTCAATTTCGTTCAAATCTAACAGCCTTTTCTGCCCTGCCCTGTCCAAGTCCATATTCACTGCCTTGATTGCTCAGTATGCTTTGTGCTCTATCTCGACATGTAGATGACATGTTTTCCCATAAATCAATCGGTATGGAGACATGCCCAATGGAGTCTTAAAAGTTGTCCTATATGCCCATAACGCATCATTTAGAAGTAAAGACCAATCTTTCCTAGTGGGCTTAACCATCTTCTCAAGAATGTTCTTAACTTCCTTATTAGCTATTTCAGCTTGTCCATTGGTCTGTGGGTGATATGTTGTCGCGATCCGATGCTTGACACCATATTTCTTCAAGGCGGCAGCAATAACCTTATTGTCGAAATGTCTCTCCTCATCACTGATAATCCACTGCTAGGAGGATGTATAGATTTCCACATGAAGATGGAAAAGGTCCCATAAAATCAATCCCCCAAACTTCGAAGATTTCGACTTCTAGAATGTTCTGCAGTGGCATCTCGTTTCTCCTTGAGATGTTTCCTGTCCTTTGGCACCTGTCACAACTCTTGTAGAAGATTTGAGCATCTTTATACAGTGACGACCAATAAAACCCTGACTGCAGCACCTTGGCAGCAATTTTGTTGCCTCCTAAGTGACCTCCATACTGTGAAGCATGGCAGTGATGAAGAATGTCTTCTTGCTCTTCTTGTGGTACACACCTCCTTATAACCTGATCTGCACAAATTTTGAAAAGAAGAGGTCCGTCTCAATAATAATGTTTAACATCATTTTGGAACCTCTTCCTGGCTTGATAATTAAGATCAGAAGGAATTATTCCGCTAACTATAAAATTAACGAAATCAGAATACCGGGGGAGTTTAGAAGACTTACCTGCCGCCATGGCTGTCGCGGCAGTGATTGCAGCAGCAAAGAGCTGCTCATCTGGGAAGGTCTCCAGTATGTTTGTCTCATCTGTTGGTAGACTCTGTCCCTTCTCCAACCTTGACAAGTGATCTGCCACCTGATTCTCTGTCCCTTTTTTGTCCTTGATTTCAAGGTCGAATTCTTGCAGTAGCAGGATCCACCGTATCAATCGAGGCTTTGCATCCTTTTTCGCGAACAGATACTTCAGGGCAGAATGGTCGGTGTGCACTATTACCTTCGTTCCAAGTATGTAAGAACGTAACTTGTCAATGGAGAACACCACAGCTAATAGCTCTTTTTCGGTGGTGGTGTAGTTCACTTGGGCGTCATTCAGTGTCTTGCTGGCGTAATATATGACATGAAATAATTTATCTCTCCGCTGCCCAAGTGCTGCCCCGACAGCATAGTCACTAGCATCACACATAATCTCAAATGGCTGTGTCCAGTCTGGTGGCTGTACTATTGGGGCTGTTATCAGTTTTTCCTTCAGAACCTTGAATGCTTCAGTACATTCATCATTAAAGTCAAAGGGTCGGTTCTGCTCTAAAAGATGGCATAGGGGCTTGGTGATTTTTGAGAAATTTGCAATGAATCTCCGATAAAAACCAGCATGTCCCAAGAAACTTCTAATACCCTTGAATGTGGTCGGCGGCGGCAGCTTTTCGATCACTTCTATTTTGGCCATGTCGACTTCTATTCCACGGCAGCTAATCTTATGGCCAAGGACTATCCCTTCATCCACCATAAAGTGGCATTTTTCCCAATTTAAAACTAGGTTTGCTTTTTCACATCTTTCAAGTACCTTTTGTAGATTGCCTAGGTAGCTCTCAAAATCGTCCCCAAAGACTGAAAAATCATCCATAAAAATTTCGAGGAAGTCATCCACCATATCGAAGAATATGGCCATCATGCACCTTTGGAAGGTGGCGGGTGCATTGCATAATCCAAACGGCATCCTCCTAAAAGCATACGTTCCATAGGGGCATGTGAAAGTCGTCTTTTCTTGATCCTCCAGTGCGATAGCAATTTGATTATAACCTGAATAACCATCAAGAAAACAATAGTAAGGTTTACCCGCTAATCTATCAAGCATTTGATCAATAAAGGGTAAAGGAAAGTGGTCCTTTCGGGTAGCTTTGTTAAGCTTCCGATAGTCCATACAAACCCTCCAACCGGTCACAGTCCTGGTTGGGATTAACTCATTGTTTTCATTGGTCACCACGGTCATTCCTCCTTTCTTGGGAACACATTGCACCGGGCTCACCCATTTGCTATCGGAGATGGCGTAAATAATACCAGCATCTAACCATTTGATTATCTCTTTACGCACCACGTCTTTCATCGCATGGTTTAGCCGCCTTTGGGCATCTATAGTCGGCTTATGATCTTCCTCTAAAAGGATTTTGTGCATGCATAACGCCGGACTAATGCCTTGAATATCAGCTATCGTCCATCCAATTGCCTTTTTGTGCTGCCGCAGCATCCCTATTAGCTGTCGTTCCTGTTCCTGCGGCAGCTTAGAAGAGATGATTACGGGCAACGTATCATTTGAACCAAGAAAAGCATATTTTAGCTGCCCTGGCAGGGGCTTCAGTTCTAAGGCAGGTGGCTCAACAGTAGATGGCTTTTGGATAGCATGGTTATTTGAAGTATAATTTAAAGGTTCGAATAACTTACCTGGACGATCGCCTATCCAGTTTACCTCCTTTTGATCTTCAGTATCAGATGTATCGGATTCAGAGGAGTTGCTGTCGTGACAGTCCTGTAGGTGGCTGCCGCGGCAGTGACCAATTTTGATGTCGTGACAGCCCGACCTGATGCAGGGTTGATCAAGGGTAACTTCAGTGATAACCTTACATTCCTCGTCTGCATCAGCATGCTTCATAGCTTGGAGAACATTCAACTTAATCTCTTGGTCGTTTACTCTCATAATGAGTTCTCCTTTTTCCACATCAATCAGTGATCTTCCCGTGGCTAAAATGGGTCGCCCAAGGATGATTGGTGCATTTTCGTCTGCTTCACAATCTAAAACAAGAAAGTCAGCAGGAACAATAAATTTATCCACTCTTACCAGAATATCTTCGATTTTTCCTTCCGGATGAACATAAGAGCGGTCTGCCAGCTGCAGGATTACTGTCGTAGGCCGCGCCTTTCCAATACCTAATTTCTGAAAAACAGATTTTGGCATTAAATTAATACTAGCACCAAGATCACAAAGTGCCTTACCCACATATTTATCTTCGATTACACAAGGTATGATGAAGCTCCCTGGATCCTTCTTTTTCTAGGGTGGCTGCCGATGAAGAATACTCATGCAACCTTCTGTCATCTTTACCGTTTCAAATTCCCCAAGTTTAGATTTCTTTGACATGACATCCTTGAGAAATTTGGCATAACCGGCCATCTCCCTCACGGCATCTAACAGCGGAATATTAATATGAACCTGCTTAAAAATATCATAAATCTTTTTGAGCTGAGATTCTTGCTTAGCCTGTTGTATCCGTTGAGGAAAAGGAGGTGGGGGACGATAATCAGCAATACGTCCTTCCCACTGCATACGAATCTCAGAAGGTTTGGGTTCATCGTTTTTCTCCTCTGTCGCTTCTACTGTCGTGACAGGCTCATCGGCAGCAGTCTGTTTATTACCTGCCGGGGCAGCTTCCTCGGCAGGTCTGTCCAAGGCTGGTTTCCTTACTGTTTCGGCTTCCTTTTCCGGCCCTGGTAGTTTCTTCCCACTCCTAGTAGTAATGTCCTTACACTGCTCATGTGTGGGTTGCCTAGCATTTTCAGTGTTACTAGGAAATCCTCCAGTTTGCCTTGGCTTAATATGCTGGGAAACCTGACCCATTTGTGTCTCCAAAGATTTCAGAGTAGCTTCATGATTCGTCATCCGCATCTCTGTTTTATCCATGAAATTCTCTATTTTTTTTTTGACAAACTGATTCATATTCTCAATATAAGTACCTGTCTGAGACATAAAAGTGGCCAGAGTCTGTTCCAGTATACTGCTCGTGGCAGCTGGTTGCTGTTGTTGCTGCTGCGGCGGTAGTTGTGGCGGCAGTTGCTGTCGCGTCTGCAATCTAGGTCCTTCCTGATTCTGATTGTGTGCTTGAGGATTCAGGGCATTATTAGGATTACTCCAAGAAAACTTGGGATCCTTTCTCCAGTTGGGATTATAGTTGTTGGAATTGTAATTCGGCTTGTAGTTTCCAACATACTTCCCTTCTTCTAACTGTATAGGACACTCATCCGAACTATGATTTCCCTCACAGATTTCACATACCTCCTCAACAGCAAATCCATGTTGTGCATCATCATTCAATAGCCTTTTCATTGCTTTAGTAAGGAATGCTACATGTGATTTCATCGTGCTGTCGGCCTCATAATCCTTGACAGCTAATACCTGTTTACCCCCTCTTCTTGCTGTCGTAAACTGCTCCTCATTCTTAGCCAGATTTTTCAATACTTGCATTGCCTCGTCCGGATCTTTATCCAATAATAGTCCATTTGCTGCTGAATCAATTCGAATACGAGTTTGTAAGTTGGCAGCATTATAAAACTTAGTTACCTGATTCCAGATGGGGAATCCATGCATTGGGCAGTTCCGTAGAAGAGTAGTAAATCTGTCCCAAGCCTCGTGCATCGATTCGTCATCTTCCTGTTGAAAAGTAGCAATTTCATTACGTAATTGCTCAGATAAATGCGAAGGATTAAAACGAGATAAAAATTCACGAGATAAATCTGCCCAAGTTCTAATTGAACCCGGCATAAGTTTATTCCACCAAGTTTTAGCTCTGTCCCTCAATGAATGGGGAAATAACCGAAGCCTCAGTATCTTCGGATTAACTCCTGGCAGTCTAAACGAACCACAGATTTCCTAGAACGTTTTTAGATGCTCCCTAGCATCCTCTGTAACAGCACCACTAAATTGACCGGCATTCTTGATCATGCTAAACATGACAGGTTTCAGCTCGAAGTTCTCAACATCTATGTCCGGCAGCGTAGTTTCCAGTTCTACATGATCGTTCAACATGTAGTCACGACAGGA
Source organism: Hibiscus tridactylites (assembly GCA_958450335.1). Classification (NCBI taxonomy): domain Eukaryota; kingdom Viridiplantae; phylum Streptophyta; class Magnoliopsida; order Malvales; family Malvaceae; genus Hibiscus; species Hibiscus tridactylites. Next base: position 11,482,778 of record OY288287.1, read on the forward strand.
CCGTCGTCCAGCAGCGGCAGCAGGGTTGCCGGCAGGCGGTATAATATCGCCGACAGACGGGTCGTTTCCATTGTGGGCCATCTTCTCTAGTTGTTCCTCAAGGTACTCGTTCCTGGCTAGTAAGTGACGAAGTTGTTTCTTGAGATTGAATGAACGTTCGATTTTCGGATCTTTACCTCGATTCGATCTGCGCATAAACAAGTAACCTTGTGAAAAGAAAGAGTTGAATGCACCAAAGAAAAACAGAAAAATAAAAATAAAAATAAAAATAAAAATAAAACGAAAAGTGCAATAAAAGAAAAAGTAGAGTTATGTTGCCAATCCCCGGCAACGGCGCCAAAAACTTGTTGCGTGTAAAATAGTATATCGCAATGGTAGTGCAAGTGTACACGACGCAAGTAGTAAAGTGATACGAAGTATCGGATATCGTCTCCACATGGATTGGGCTAATAGCTTCACCTTAATTCACTGCACGAAAGTAAAGAAATTATTTGAGAAAGTTGTCACGAAAATAATAAAGTAAACGTAAATAAAAGAGTAGAGATATCAAGATAGAGAGAATGGGCTGGTATTGAATTGCTCAGTAGTGCAGGTATTGCAGAGTTTAGGAAATCCAGTTCTGTCGTCGCTTCCCGTCGCGACAGCACCTGTCGCGGCAGCAGTCCGTTGATTGTCGCGGCAGCAAACACTCAACTCAGTACTTCAAGTTTGACAAGAATCCCAGATATGCCTTGGCCTATCCCTAGGTCCAAGTCTGTCGATGATCACTTCTTTGATGATACCTCCCGGCGTGAATCGAAGGATAAACACCGATGTGTATGAATTCTTCTTTAGCCACTTAACCTCGTCCTATCCCTAGGTCCGAGATAGTTCAACTATAAACTAGAGAACTTGCTCTTATTTCTTTCGTATACTTAACTCTCCCGATGCTAAGTAAATAGATAACCTCACAATGCTCTCCCGATGCTCTTGCAAGATATTAATAACCAAAATAAGAGAACTTGAAGTTTATTTTATTGAACTCAAAATTCCTAAAACAAAACAACACTTGCAACTACTTTACAAATCAACCCGTGGCCCTAGGGAAAATTTAGAACATGATGGGGGAAGGAAATCGGCTAGAATTTTGGGAAGAAGCTAGGGTAATTGGTTATGGGGTTATGCCCTCCTATGTTAAAATACATGCCCTTATATAAGCTTTGGGCTCAAGTTATCTAAATTAGCAAGAATACAACTTTAATTGAAAGTATGATTCTAATAAAGACTAAATCTTCAAGGAATCTACTTTCCAGCCGTCATCTTCTTGCTTGGGATTTTCACGCCTTGAACTTTGGGCTTGACATATCTTTTGATCTGGGGCTTGGAAAAATATGAGGTTTTCACACGACAGACGGGCTGAATTTTCTCTATCTGTCGAGGTCCACTTTGCTTCTTCTCCTCAAAATTGTTGTCGTCCTCTGCTGTCACGGCAGCAACCATGGCAGCATCGTCCTCTTTGTCTGCTTGTCCAGTTCAGCTCTTCTGCTTCTCTGCCCAGCGCCTGCCCTCACCGTCTGCTACGGCGGCAACCTACAAAAGCAGCCATTCTTAGTAGAAACTGTGCCTTTTAATATATTTGTGATGTTTTGTTGTAAACTAACCTAAATGCAATGAATAATGCTTGAATGCAGCAGAAATATGGGTTAAAAAGGGTGTAAATAATAGAACTTTTACACACTCAATAAAAACCAATATCATCCAAAGCACAATCATCAAGGGCGGAACGAAAAAGATCCATTTGTCGAGGGTTCCGCACTAAACCACCCTGCTTCTCCGTAGAAAACAAAATCTCATTGAAATCGCCAATGACTAACCAAGGCATATTTGGTAGATCATCCAAACTACGAAGCAAATTCCAAGACTCCTGATGTCTCTGAACTTCCGGTGCGCCATAAAATCTCGTACACCTCCATTGGTGACCATCAGAATCATCAGTTATAAGAATATCAGTATGCCTAACCGAATACGATCGTAGGGAAACAACACAAGAATTCCTTCATCCCATAGAGAGACCACCACTTCGGCCAATAGCATCAACATCAATACCGTTAGGAAATCCACATCGTCTTTGAATCCTAGCCATACGTGCAGAAGGTAACTTTGTTTCAATTAAGAAAAAAATACATGGGTTCTCACCTCTCAACTTTTGGTGGAGACGACCCACCGTCCGAGGTTGCCCCAAACCTCGGACATTCCAACTTATGAGTTTCATGACGAACGGCGGACCTGAGAAGACAGGTCGGCCGATAATAATTTGTGAACATCAGATGAATTAGAATCCTTAGAAACAACAAATGTTTTGTCTTGCACACATACACGTTTAAGTCCTTCAGATTGCTTAATTGGATTATCCTCTTCAATAGATGTCATCACTGTGTCCATAGTACTAATTGGGCTGCTCGAAGAATGCCTAAATAAAGGGCCTGGATTAAGGCCTCCCAAGTTAAATTATGATTTATTGCCAAAAGACAAAGCATGGGACTTTCCCGGAATACTAGGGATCACAGAAACACTAGGATTATGATATTGAGATCAAAACATTTCCTTTTCTAAAACTTGCAGAGTCAACCCTTGGCTGAGCTGTTACCGGCGTCGCCTCCCTCAAGCAAATACTTTTCGCAGCAGCCACTCTTCTCGGTGGAGCTCTCAAGGAAACATCCCACTCCATCGTAATTTCACTCGGGGTCCAAAGGTGCCCGTAAAGGACAAAAGCTTTCCCCATGACCCAATTTTCCACAAATGAAACAGAAAATAGTCATCTTTTCATACTCAAATCGAACATAATGATCACTACCATTCACAGCACGTATTTTTTTCCTACGCTTTAACGGTAAACGAATGTCAATACAGACTCTGATACGCATGTCACCTTTATAACCCAAAGAATCATAATCCAAAAAAAGAGCCTACAAAGTTGTCAATCGCCTTTGCGAATTTTTCCGAAATAGAACCGTGAGGAACGTCATGTACCAACACCCAAAAAGCAACATGAGTTAGAGGGACCAGATTTGGATTGTCACCCGCCTTTAAACGATGGAGAACCAGTAAATGGTTATTGAAATTCCATGGGCCACCAGATTCTATTCTATCATCATCAATCTGCAAATAAAGACGAAATAAAAATCTACCTTCACCCAGATCGGAAATCGAAATCCCTCCTAAAGGATGTCATACATTCGCTAGAGTAGAACGCATAGAGACAAAGTGGATCACACTAGAAGTGAGGAAGGAGCCAACAAAAGAGTGTTCATAGGAGATTTCCGGATCAGGATCCGCTACATCATCCTGCAGAATCTCGTCTTCACCAGTGTTAATTGTGAGACTAGCTAGTTCACTCTCCACATCGGTCATTGAAGCAGAAACCAAAAGACTCAAATCGGAGCCAGAAAAAAGAAAAACCAAATAGGAAGGAGAAGCGTTCCACTAAGAGCAGAATTAAAATTTTTATTAAAATTACGTACCTTTAAAATTTTAATAACACAGACCTCACAAAATAACATGACTAAATTTAAGAGACTTAAAACAATCATTTTGGACGGCGTTAATATAATACATAAAACCAACCAAATCTTGATCATACATGATAATTTTTCATATAACTTTTTCATGACACGATGTGAGTAAAAGATTATATTTACATTAAATTATATTTATATCTCTTAATGAATAATTACGAGTGATATAAAAATATACTAAACCCTAATTGCTTTCTTTTTTTTCTTTCTAGTCGCTTTGGCTTTTTTTTAACTTAGTTGCTTCATCTACGTTGTAAGGCTGGCGGCGGCACTTGCCTTAAATTTGGTTGTTGACCACCAGTCACTCTCTTTTATTTTTTTTTGCTTCGTTCTTTTGATTTCAATCTTTTTTTTAATAAATATGTCTTTATGATACGCTTTCCTCTACCTTTTTGTACGTATTTTCTACCTTTTGGCACGCTTTTCTGCCTATTGGCACGTTTTGTTTGTTTGTTTTGCTTCAGGGTGGATTGGACGTCGCCACAACTGATAAGATGGCGCTCTTTTAGTTATCTTGTTGATCTCCCTACTTTGGACCCTCAAACTGAATGTAGATGCAAGTTAGTCACCGCTCCTGTTCGCGATTAAGTTGTGGTAATAAACGTGTTGTCAACGTACCACAATTCTGCAATATGCATTTTTTAATGTTGTTGTTGATGTTTTTTACCTTCATCGTTGAGCTTTGGTTATATTTTGTATCTATTTTGTTTCGAATCTTTGAATTAGGTTTTTACCTTTTTTATCTTGTTTATGATCAAGAGGCCTTATCGTTTTAGGAATTAGTCTAGGTCAAGTTGTAAACTTTCATCTTGATTTTTTTCTTTTATGTGTAAAACGGACATACTCATTTAAAAATAATAATTACAAATGATATATAATTTATTTACAAATTTATAAATTTGTACTTAATTATTAACAGTGATTTCTAATTATTTTATTTTTAAATTAATATTCAGTTTATCTGTGACAATATATAAATTGATATTTAGTTTTTTTTAACAAAGTGACGAGTTTTGATTGAATAGAAACAAGCACAATACAAGAAACATGGATCGAAAGGAACCAAAACAAAAAAACGAGCAAGAACATAGAACAACATGGACAATAAACATATAACAACACAAAAGCACACAAAGAGAAATCATAAAACAAAAAAAAAATAAAAAGGCACACAAGTCATCAAGACCGACAAAAGATCCAAGTCGAGAAGCAAGCTAGCATGACTAATTTTCAGCTGCATGTTGAATCTTGAATCATGGGAGCATAAGATGTTAAGAGAGATGCAGAGAGATAAACTATCAACAGTCATTGTATCGTAAAAGTAAAATCGTCAATGAAAAAGTAGCTACCAAAAGAAGAGAGGCTCTAAAGAGTTCAAGCAACGATTAACTTGTCAACGAAATGACAAGAGCCAAAGCCGTCACTAAAAAAGATTGAAAGTCTGTAAAATTAAATTTAAAATAGTAAAATTCAACCAAATCATAGACGATGAGAAGAAACACTTAGAAAGAAAAGGTGAAACTCTCCTTTTCGGCTTTCGCCTACACCCACCCTTATACCTCGCAAGAGTGGCATGAACGGACATTGATCGTCAGAGAGAGAGTTCTATCGAACATGTTAACTGAGAGAACGAAACAAATAAAATAATAAAAGAGTGAAAAAAAATAAAAACAAAGAAGTAGAAGAGAAAAAAGAGAAAGAAAAAAACTTAAAATCGATTGAGGGGTGTGAGGCCAAGTGTCGAGGCCAACAACGGCGTACTGTCGTTCAAAAAAAAAACAAAAGACATGCTTCTTTAAGAGAGCAGAAGAATAAGATTTTTAAAGAGAGTATATTACAGAATCCATAGTTTTTTATAAATTTAATTTTAATTATAATCTTAAGGAAAGGAAGGGTGCTCTTAGTAGGTCTAGAATCTATATTTTTTTTGATAAATCTTAAATCTAAGACTAATCCTACCTAGAGGGGAGGAAAATAGAAGTGGGGCTCTAGGGGAAGAAGGATAATATTTCTAGTGGGTCTAGAACTCATGACCTAAAAAATGATGGAACAAAGATGAGCAACTTGACCAACCGATAAATGTAAAATTAACATTGAAAATCAACATTTTTTAGGAAGTTATTCATCCACAATATATATTCAGATAAAAAACACAAATAAAATAATCGCTAAATTGTAAAAATATTGTTTTGGTCATTAACTTTTTAAAAATTGTAGAATGACTATTAAATTTATTAAATTGCTACAAAATAATCATTAAATTTATTAAAATGTTATAAAATAGACATTGAATTAATAAAAATCATTACACTATTTTATAACATTTAGTGACTATTTTGTAATAGTGTGATAGGTCAGTGACCAAAAAATTATTTTTTTCATAGTTTAATGAATTATTGGTGTACTTTACCCTATATATATACTCACCAGTGAACTATTATGAATTTGTCTGGACCCTTTTGGTAGCCTTCCTTTTTATCATTTCCGGTTTGTCTTGAGGCTTATGTCACGGACCGCAAGCCCGCGACCGAGACAAGTGTAGAGAAGGCAGTTCAAGACCATCTTTACAGCATTTTGGGCTTGCCAGATGACCCAGGAAAGCTGGCCCATTCACTTTGGTAAATAGTAAAGGCATAACTTTTACTATGGTAATTCTGATAAGGCAACTTACTTATCATTTATGATAATTATAATTAAATCCTACATTATCTCTTGTTTAAAATTCAAACAGAGATGTAGATAAGATAGGCTCAAATCTAGACCGTTGATTGTAATGTATCTCAACCATTGATTGTAGGGGGCTGCAGCTATAAAAGGAGGCTCACCCCCACTTCATTTTACACACTTCACTTCAGAGTTAATACAAGTCAACATTCACTCTAGCCTTTCTCTCTTTACTTTTACTTGCCATCACTGTTCTCACGTTTCCGCACTTCTCTAAGTTCTCTTACTTAGAGTGTTTAGGGTGACTTAGCCGTCGTTTCAGCCGAGAAAGTGACTAAGGCTTGCACAGTTAGCCTAGCACAAGTCTAGCCCCGTGACAAGTGGCATCAGAGCAAAGGTTTTGCTGAGCAGATTTGTTATTGAGATGGCTCGTGATGGAGAAAGTACTGCAGTGAAGAAGGGTGTTGACGCCACGGCTGACAAATCCAAGAGGGGTTCGTCAAAGGACGTGATCACATCGATCTAGGGGAGGGTTACCAGGTTAGAGGAATCCATGGCAGAGGCCAAGGTAGCATTGGAACTGGTGGAGACGTTGGACATGGAGAAGTTAGGTTCGTTGGATTTCGAACTGATCAAGTCCTTGGATGGACTCAAGGACGATGTTCAAGCAGCTCTAAATGAGATGGATGTAAAGTTCTTGAAGCGTGGTGATTCTTTAGAGGCCACGATGGTTGCGTGAGATTGAGGAGCTCAAGGCAAAGAGTTCCAAGTCTGGTGATCTGAAGAAAGAAATGGAGATGCTCAAGACTGAGCTGCTTGTTTTGAAGGCTGCGGTTGAGAATGGCATTGCGACTGCAACTCCCAAGGCCTTGTGTGATATCCCCCAACCTGAGAAGTTCAAAGGGACGAGATCCGCCCAGGATGTGGAGAACTTTCTTTGGGGGAACGGAGCAATACTTCAAAGTTGTAGGCATCGTGGAGGATGCTAAAAAGGTAAGCTTTGCAAGTGTTTATTTGATTGATCTTGCACAAACGTGGTGGCGACGCAGGTGCGAAGATGTGAAGCGTGGGGAAGCTGTCATTGATACTTGGAAAGGGTTCCAAGAAGAGTTTAAGAGGCAATTCTACCCTCAGTATGCCAAGGACGAGGAACAATCGAAGCTGAGGCGTCTCAGACAAAGGGATGCACAATCATTGAGGGACCATGTCCGAATGTTTGTGGAACTGAGTTTGCAAGTCCCGAGTTTGAGTGAAGAAGATGGGTTCTTTACTTTCATGGATGGGTTAGAACCATGGGCAAAGATGGGGTTACAACGGAGGGATGTGACAAAACTCTTCGCTGACTTGATAGCTGCCGAGTCCATCATTGAGATTGGGCGTAGTAAGCATCACCGCCACTCTAAACTGAACCACCACGATAGTGATCGAGAGGAGGAGAAGTCATCCGATAGAAATGACGAGCCTCCAAGGGGCGTGAAGAAGCCATCAGGTGGGAATGGCAAGCCCGAACACCATCGTCAACAGAGGGACGAGAGGTTGCAAGTCACATCTACCTTTGCCACAAAAAGGGACATATCGCGAGGGACTGTCCGGCAAAAGGTAAACTTGTTGTTGTCGAGTGTCATGAGGAGGAAGAGTCGACAGAAGATGAGCCTATTAGGATTGGCGTAATTGCTAGTGTTAAGGCAAGGAAGCCAGGGGCTGTGGAGGCGCAGTTGAAGAGGTACCAACGCCAAGAGCCATAAAGGCCGAATCAAGTTAAGCCATCCAAGGAGGATGACAAGCCCGAGAGCAGCGAGGCTGCGAGACTTGGTTCGATGATATTGAATTCTGCCAGGGCGCGGAAAGGCCGAAAGTAGAAGGGGTTGATGTTTGTGGACATCACCGTTGCGGGACGATCAAGGAGTGCCCTTGTGGACACTGGGGCATCTGATCTATTCATGTCAAAGAAGGCTGTTGAGAAACTTGGTCTTACAGTTCAAGAGTCAACCAGTACGATCAAGACTGCAAATTCCAAGGAAGTTCTGATTGTCGGGGAGGCACGGAAAGTTGAGCTGCAGATTGGTGAATGGAAGGGCAAGGAAACTTTCAAGGTAATCAACCTAGATGACTTTGATTTCGTTTTGGGACTGAATTTCCTTGACCGTGTAGATGCTCTCATCATTCCTTGTGCCGACGTTGTCTGCAATTTGGATCCCAAACGACAATGTATTGTGCCCATTTGTCGAGACAAAGGGAAAGGAACCAAGACGCTGACTGCCATTCAGATTGTCGAGGATGATCCGAGCCAAGAAGGCATCGCTTTGGGGGCAACTGTTGGGACTACGACCTTGGAGGGGCATGAGTTGCCCAAGCCTGTTGGGGACATGAAACCCGTTGCAGATTCACCTTTGGGGGGAGGTGAATGTGGCATTGGACTTTGTAGGAGAAGAAGGGACAATGCCTGAGGCATCAAGCATCGTGGACAAAGATGAGTTGATGCCATTTAGAGTGAACGACGTTGCTGACAGTATTGCGAGAGAGGTACATCTCACTATGAGTGGTTGCCAGTCTGATTTGCCGCATGTGTTGGGTGTAGGGAGCAGAAAACCTAACCCATCGAGTAGTTCAAAGACTTGGCGCGAACACAAGAGGCCTTTTGGAGTTCGTCAAGTGTTCGATGTTGAGGCGACCAAGCCTTTGATCGGGGTCAAGAGGGTCCAAGCCAAGGCAAATCACAACCTGTAAGAGAGGGCTCTTACGATCGAGATGTACATGGCGAGCGAGATGTTACTAGACGGTGTGAGCCGATGCGAGCAGTACTTGTGGGAGGACATCTGTGCCCGATTCCGAGTTGGGAACCAGGCGAGGCCTTATGGAGATTTCGAGAGCAAACCGACCAGTTCGATTCTAGCCCCGCGACGAGGGCGTCGCTAGATCAAGTGGGGGAGAATGTCACGGACCGCAAGCCCGCGACCGAGACAAGTGCAGAGAGGCAGTCCAAGACCATCTTTACAACATTTTGAGCTTGCCAGATGACCCAGGAAAGCTGGCCCAGTCACTTTGGTAAATAGTAAAGGCATAGCTTTTACCATGGTAATTCCGATAAGGCAACTTACTTATCATTTATGATAATTGTAATTAAATCCCACATTATCTCTTGTTTAAAATTCAAACGGAGATGTAGATAAGATAGGCTCAGATCTAGACCGTTAATTGTAATGTATTTCAACCATTGATTGTAGGGGGTTGCAGCTATAAAGGAGGTTCACCCCCACTTCATTTTACACATTTCACTTCAGAGTTAATACAAGTCAGCATTCACTCTAGCCTTTCTCTTTTTTCTTTTACTTGCCATCATTGTTCTCACGTTTCCGCACTTCTCTAAGTTCTCTTACTTAGAGTGTTTAGGGTGACTTAGCCGTTGTTTCAGTCGAAAAAGCAACTAAGGCCCGCACGGTTAGCCTAGCACAAGTCTAACCCCGTAACACTTAGCTCAGCAGTATCGAGTGTCGATGGTTAGCTTCGATCCCCATTCTCTTTAATTTTGCTATTGTTTTGTTTCTCGAGTTGATCTTTGCATATTTATTAAACATTTCATCATATGTTCTTTTCCCCTAGTTTGAGTATCTATATAGCAATTTAAAGTATGTTGTCTTATGATGTTTTAATTTTATTGATGAATATTTTGTTAATAATTATTATTAACTCTTAAAATGTACATCTTTTTAGACAATGATTTTCTTCACTGATAGAGTTAATATGGTTCAAAATCTAGTTGCAATTAGAACACTTGATTGGGTGTTTATTTATGTTTTGTGCGAGTGTATGTGTTTCATTTTGATTTCATTGATTAATTTTAGATTTAAAAATTGTTTGCAGCCGCGTTTTCGGTTGCGTCGCGTTTATTGCGGTCGTAATTTTTTTAAAATTCGCACATTTTATTATAAAATAATAATTATAAATATAAATATATACAAACGACTAAGTCAGTCTGAATTTTCACTCGAGAAAATTAAATTCTTTCAAGGCACTAAGAACGTTGAATCGTTATAAGCGGAAGCAAATTATAGAGAAAAAAAACTCAAGAACACTCAAAAACAACATAAAAGAATTTAGAGTGAATACCTTGATTTACGTCGATCTTTAATGATTTACATCAATGATTATAATCGAAGCGCAACAACCACAATATAATATTCTCTAGAGTATATCTGTTATCTAAAGAAACAAATCCTATGTTTACATAAAAAGTTTGGTTGTCTTCTAGAATTCTTCACAGATCGAGCTAAGTTTGGTGGTCTCTTTAGCCCCCAAAATCTCCGTTAGAACCTATTGGGCAACCATGCGTGCATTTGACTGAGACTCAAACTGGCGGTCCATGACAATATGGTTAAGTATTGTTCACTTTGATTATAGAGTTAAAGAGTTTAACGATTTCGTACCAAGTCTCACAAATATGAGTCTTTATTATGTTTAGAGGTACATACATATAAATAGTGTAGAATAAAATAAACTTTCCTAGTATAATATCATAAACAATTGTAAATGTTTCTTTTAACTCAAAATATAATTATTAAAAAAAATTAAAATATAATTATTCAAAAAAAACTCAAAATATAAATATTTTTTTATAAAACAAATGTATTTTAATTAGTAAATAATTTCTATTATAATTAAAATATTTTTTCAAAACAATAATATAATAACTTAAGGTATGATTTAAAAATAAAAACTTAATAACTAAATAGGTGCTCAAACTATACACATAGTTCACTTTTAGTGCCTAACCTATTTTTCACTCTAAATATATGCTTAAAATTTCACTTCCATCATTTTAAGTATTAAAAAAACATTGGCCAATTAAAATGTGATACTAATAATATTTCTAATTAGTCAATTGAGTAGTGATAGCCAAATATATGCTTAAAATTTCACTTCCATCATTTTAAGTATTAAAAAAACATTGGCCAATTAAAATGTGATACTAATAATATTTCTAATTAGTCAATTGAGTAGTGATAGCCAGTTACAGCTTCAATGGTGGCTTTTAAAGCAAAGTTCAAACCCATGGATACCAAAAGTTATTTTCCTTTTCTTTTTAATTTTAAGGACTAATTTAGAATAAGAGTCATAGTTTAAAGACTTCTTGTGCAATTAATTCTAAAACATCCAGAAATCAAGTTTTAAAAAAATCATCAATTTTAAAGACTAACTATTATTTATCCCAATTTTGACAATAGTGTAAATAGAGTTAACTAACCAAAAAGAATAAATAATACATGTTTCTTTAGAGCCCAAACTTTTCAAGTCCATTAAGGCCCAAATAGTTATCAAAATACAGTTCATGTCCAATATTTTTTCAATCTTCCCAACCACCTCAATATAAAACTTGATAGTTTTACTCTATGTTGCACGGATACGGGTATGTGGACTCGGCTATTCATAGGTTAAGCCCCTAAAATATTAAAACTTATATAAATCTGTCGCACCCCCAGTAGGTTTCCAGGCAATAAAAGTCACCCACTTCACTCATTTCCCTCTATGCCATCATTTTTCCAAGAATAACAAGAGTGATGGGGATGGTTTTTATTTGCCGATACCATGGGTATAATTCTCCTAGAAAACAAGGTTCAATAAAAAAAGGTGAAATTAAGAAACCAAATGCATTACTGTGATGCATGAAAAGGACCAAGTAAAATCAAAATACATGAACTAGGTTTGTCACATAATTAGAATTTATGATGCAGAGATAGATTATCTCATAATTTAGACCTTATTGGAAACATGCTAAGCAATAAGCATGACAACAATTGGAACACAAAACCAAGCATAGGATAAAAGCTGCAAATCCAGACCTTGCTTAGCAAAAGTACAGCTTACACTTGGCTCTCAGTTGATACACGGCTTTGCTTCTCCTCTATACCCGAACGAGAGAATCTTCGCCGAAGAACATCTAGAACATTTTCTATCGTTACATCTTTACGCCTTAGCAAAACCATGGCATGGTAGAGTACATCAGCCATTTCTGAGGCAGTACGTGAACTGTCCTCTTTCTCCTCCAGTGTTCGGCACAATTCATCTGCTTCTTCCCTGCATAGGTAGACGGATCTATATTAATTTGCATATATAAAATTTAACATGCATATACCATATGCATACTCTTGGACACGCTAAAGACTTAAAAGCACGGCACATATCATATAAATACTCTTAAACATGTTGTTCAGTGGAGGCTTAACACTTTTTTTTTTGCTTTTTCTCAAGACTGGGTAGTCTACTTTCTGGGGTTCTCTATGGGACATATAAAACTATCATAGATAAGCTAAAACTAACAGTACCGAATTTTTGAGCACAACAAGTTTTCATCGCTTAAGAGTCGTTTAGTCCACGAGGGTTTTCCATGTTGCCCTGCTAACTCTAATTCTCTTTTGGAAATTGTAGACTCCAACGAGTATAATGTTGTCAATGCCAAGTTTGTTTCTTCAACCTGCAAATACAGACCATGTAAATTACGAATTTGCAAATAGCACCATATAATATAATGTAGAAGTATGAATAAAAGATTGTCACAAAAACATTTTTAAAGGCATGAGCTGATTACTTCTTGCCCCTTTAACAAATCACTTATTGATGTGAAGTAGCATGTCTCTGACCCTGTGTGGCAGGTAGGGCCATCCGGCTTCCCAAGGTAAATTATCTAAAGGAGAAGTTTCAGTTATGTCAAACTTAATACATTAAGCAATCAATAAAAAAATAAAGCCTAGTAAATTAAGGAATCAATAAAAATGTCAAGAATAAAGTTATTTAGAACGAACAGAATCGCGATCACAATCAACAAATATGTCGTGAATGTTGATGAAATTATTGGAAGTTTCGCCTTTTGTCCACAATGTTGCCCGTGATCGACTAAAGAACGTCGCCTTCCTAGAAGATATGGTTGTAGCTAGTGCATCCCTATTGACAAAGCCTTGCATTAATATGGCTCCCGTGTCAACATTTTGAGCTATAGCCACTGCCAAACCTTTGTCGTCCCATTTTATACTGTTCAACAACGTATCAACCTATAATTACAATTTTTGTATATGTGGGTCATTCTACTTAGATGTGCATTTTTTCAAAATATGAAAAAGTCAGAAAAGAAAATATAAAACAAAAATAAATGAGACACCATATAAAACAATTCTTCACAATATGTATGTGTATACACACATATATATCAAAGAAACTAAGAAAAGAAAAGAAAAAATGAACACCTTCAAGGGATGGCTAATAAATAGATAGGAAATTGAAACCATCAATTACTTCTCTATAATTTATTTCCCAAATATGTAACAATCCCTGCTGTTGTATCAAAGGTAGACACCTGATTATGTCTGCTTAGATTCGTGAGAAAACAAACACAAAATTTTAAAACAATAGTTCGCACAGAAACACATAAAAGGATCTATACTATATTCAAAATAAGTATTACCAAATGCATATCACATATTTTGTGTTAGTATTATCTTCTTCAACTTTTAAAAGGGAATAGATTGACAACAATTGTCCACCATATTCAAAATAACAAATGGCCTCATACTTGAATGTATAAATTGACAACTAAAGCAGAGAGGTTTTGACAGATGAACAGTCTAGATGCCAAGCAATTGGACTCCTTCAAGGGATGGCTAACAGATAGCTTGGAAGCCAAACCATTAATCCCTTCCCTATTTTTTATTTTCATGATATGTAAAAATCAGTACCATAATGTAAAAGAGAGGGACCTGACATATTCTGGTTATTCTTAGGCACTACTCAAAACATAGATTTCGAAAAGGGGGCCTAAAGTAGGAGCTAGTAATAGTAACAACATTATAAATTATTTTGTGGCCTGAAAATGCCAGGTTAACTTACCAATAGTAATTCAGGCATGGCAAAGAAGCCAGGATTCGTAGATAAGACAAAGTCTAGTCACACAAGATTGCTAAAACCAAATCAAACTTTAATAAATCCTTTTTTCTACCCAATGTTTCACTAAAAGGTAATAGCTAACCAATGTTTCATTTGGCACATCACACGTATTCGTAAAGGTATGCATGATTAGATGGTACTTCACAATCTGGCCATCAGAATAAGACAATAATATTTCACACTTTTCTTGCTAGGATCAGGTATAAACCTGTGTAAAATCCTTGCTTTCCAAACTATTTAATCAACCAATGGCTTGATAGAGTGAAAAACAATCAGATAATTCTACTAAAAACAATTGGCTGATTCATCAAGCAAATGCACATAAAAAACATGCATAAAATATAAAAGCACAATGCACAAAAACAATACCTTTGATTGAAAGTTGACATCTTTCTCAAATTTCCTCAATGAAGAAAAAACAATAGCATTTATCTTTTTCTTCTTGTTGAATCCACCACAAACACCAGCAGGAAACAAGCTACAGGCTTTGAAAGGGACTCTTACAGGTTGAATACAAGGGAAAGATGAAACCGCCATTGAAACATAAAATATAAATCGGCTATATTCCACTCACGTTTGTGTCAAGCTGAAAATAAAAATGGGAAATCAACCAACATTACTGAAAATAACAACCAGAAGAATGTTAGTAATTTAATTTAGTGAAAAAAAATTCGGAGTTTCACATAAATGCAAAATTGAGTCAAAAAACAACACATTGTTTGGACCACAACAAGAAGGGAAATTAAGCAGGGGTTTCAAAAAACGGCCCACGACCGCTATAGCGGCCGCTATTTAGCGGTAACGCCGCCGGCCGAAACTGCTATCGGCGAAAACAACGGTGGGACGCGGAATCACACTAGTAGCGGTGGATAGCGGCCGCAATTTAACGGGTAGCGGTAAATAACGGTAGTAACGGGCCGCTATCCCCGTTTTCTCCCGTTACTGTAAAATCTGAAAAAATCCATGGGCGGGCGATAAGGGTGAGCGTGAGAGTGTAAAGGGAGGCGAGCTGATGAGACTTACAGGGAGAGGATTGGTCGACGTTGAGGGGAGGGGATTGATGGCACGCCGACGACAAGAGGTGAAATCGCGCGGCTCTAGATGCTGGTCTGATGACGACGGCGTGAAAACAACCCTTTTAGGGTTTGAAAGCCAAATAGAAAACGAAGAATAAAGGGGGATTTAGATTTTGTTATTAATATTAGGGTAAACTACTAAAATGGCCACCTTACTTTGTAAAACGTAGCGATACGACTATATTATTTTTTTCTAAGCAATTAAACCACCAAACTATTTAAGTGGTATTAATTTGACCACTAGCTGTTAGAGACTAACGGCAGGGTGACGTGGTCAGTTAAAAAAAAGGTATAATTGCATATTTAATCTCTGATATTTACACATTCTTTTAATTTAATCCTATTTTTAAATTAATAAAATAAATAAATTATTATTAGTGGTGGCACGTGTCAACACCTTATTGGATAACTTTTGTTGAAGATAGTTCGTACGTGCCACAAAGATGCAAGGCAGAATGGAATGCATGTGATCGCAAGAAGATTGAGCTAAATTGCAAGGCTTTACATATTCTCTTTTGTGCATTTATCCCCAACATTTATGAGAAAATGTCTTCTTGTGAAGATGTAGGGAGGTGTGGGACAAGCTTGAAGTCACATACGAAGGAACCAATGAAGTAAAAGAGACCAAGATTGGTCTTCTCAACCTTAAGTATGAGAACTTCTAGATGGAACCAGATGAAGACATCACGAAGATGTTCGATAGATTCTCCACCATCACAAATGAACTCAAAGACTATGGAGAAATTATTCCGAAAGACAAGCTTGTCTGAAAGCTTCTCTATTCTCTTCCCAAGTCATGGGACTCAAAGAAGACAGCCATCATCGAAGCCAAGAATCTCAAGACTTTAATGCTAGATGAACTCTTGGGGTCTCTCCTCACTCATGAAATCATGAAGAAAGGGAAAAAAGATGAGAAGAAGAAGGAAGAGATAAAGAAGATGGGGAAGAAGAAAATTATAGAGCTAGGCATTAACACGAATGTCATTGCTCTCAATTCCTCCAAATTTCAACATGAAGAATCAAGCGAGGAGGAAAGTGAAGGTGAAGAGATGGTTCATCTCTTTAAGAAATTCACATGATTTATGAAGAGCAAGATGGCTAAATCCAAACATGAATCGAAGAAAAAGGTGAAGGATTCCCACAAGAGCAACAAAAAGGGATCATCTTCAAAGAATGCATATGTGGCCACTTGGAGTGATGAAGACTCCACTAATGATGAGGTAGCTCACCTATGCTTCATGACCCTCCAAGAGGGAAAGGTAGCTTCTAATTCATCTACTTCAAATTCATATTCTTTTGATGAATTGCAAGAAGTTTATGATGAATTAGTTTTTAAATTTAAAGCTTCATTTTCGGAGAAAAAAAAAGAAATTGATTTCAAAGTTTAAAACCAAAAATAATTTGCTTTCTAAAACCAATTTAAATTTTGAACTTAAAGTTTCAAGTTTACAAAAATTGATTCAAACAATTGAAAAAGATTATCAAAAGGAAATTGATGATCTTAAGAAAAAAAAATGATTTCCAATGAACTTCAAAAGAAAAATAATTTGGGAAATTCAAATTTTTATGTGAGACAATCTAGTGCCCCTAGATTTTTGAATGGAAAAGTTTTTAGAAGTATTTGGGTCCCAAAAGGACTAAGTACTTCAACTAAAAAGGATGAAATTGCAAAATGGATTCTTAAGGGGACTAAATTTTGTGCTACTAACGTTTATGGATCCAAAGCAATTTGGATACCAAAATTACATGATTGTCTTACTTTAGGTGTGATGGAGAATGATCAACAAGTCAAATATTGAGAGAGAGCAACATACATACAAGGAAAAACACTTGAAGAAGGAAGGCTTCATATCTTCCCTTGGGTTCAAGTGTGGTAAAATCTAGTTGATTTTCTTTTGTTTAATTTGATTTACTTTTATTTCAACTAGATTATCATATTTGTTGGACTAACACTTATTGATGCTTGAGTAATGGGGGCATTTTTAAAACTAAAATTCTTATGTGTCAAAATTTTTTAACATCCTATGTTATTTTGAACTTAAAGTTTTTTTAATTCCTTTTTATATAACAAAAAGGGGAGGAATGGTTTGAAAAATTGGTTTTTCAAGTGAGAATAAGGAGTAGCTTCAAATTTTAATTTTAAAAAAATTATGTCTCTTATTCAAAAAATTATTTTACAAAGGGGGAGAAGCACAAACAATTTTTCAAGTTGTTTTATTATATCAAAAATGGGAGATTGTTAAGCTATATGTTTTGATATAATAACTGAAAAATTGATTTGGACTAAACTGAAAAAGATTTCAAAATGTTTTGTAAGTCCAAACAACTTGAAAATATGTTTAAGGGTTTTTACAAGGCTTTGGAATAACTTAAAATCTTTTTAAAGTATCCAAACCTATGATTTTAATGTACCATACCGATACGGTATATAGCGTATCGATACGCTTTAGGATTTCTGCTACAGGAAAATTTCAGTAGCCAAAACCCTTACCAATACACTTTTTTTCGTATCGATACAGAGTGCTTTAAAACTCCCCAACAGCTAGTTCGCATACCGATATGATTGTATCGCGTACCGATATAATTGTATCGTGTACCGGTACGCCTTAACCGCTCCCAACGGTTTTTTTTCAGCGGCTATTTGAAATGTAGGTTGTTTCGATACACTTCCAGGTGTATCGATATGCATAAGCTGAACCATGCTCAACGGCTAGTTTTCAAGAAGAGTGTATTGATACAGTGATATGAGTAGCGATACCCTACTGCCCATAACTGTATTTATGGATGGAAATAAAGACCCCAACAGCTCCAAAACATCTCCAACGGTCCTCAACGGCTAGAAGCTCAATTGAGAGTATAAAAGGGACCTCCAAGTATCTATAGAAGACCAATGATCCTATTGTCAACAACATTATGATGAAAAGATTGTCCTAGTGCTTTATTGTACATTCCTTGTATAGACAAACGCTTGTGAGCTCAAATTGTCAATGTATGCTCAAGTGTTCTAAGATTTGGCTGAGTGCTTTAGTGTGCAAACATCAACCTTTGTAGAAGGATTTCGTTTGCTTAGAATTATCTTGTTTAAGAGTGTCCCCAAAGCTCGGGTTGTGAGCTTTGGTTGCTAGACTTGGTGAGTGAGTCTATGTTGTAAATGGATGCCTCCTTAGCCTAGAAAAGGGGAAAAATTCTTAGCGAATTGGTGAAATCCTTAGTGGGAAGCTAAGGTAGTGTATGTAGGCTTTGGTTAGAAAGTTGAACCACTCTAAATCGTGTGTCAATTTTTGTCTATCTTTTGCTTCCACTACAAACACCCAAAATTACATCTTCTCCACCACTTGGCAAGCAACGGTTGAGTGATCATCGAGCCTAATACATATTGATCTTGGAATCTTTAACAACAGTGCGGCCAAAGTTGGTAGAAAGATCTTTTTCTTGTAACAGATACATCAAACCATCATAATGCTCCTTGGTGAAAGTCACAGGACCAGTTTCTTCTTTAACCAAAGACTCAAGAGGCAAAAAAATCTCAGTATTGCAAGGCCCTATCTGATTAGACCTACTCGTCTAATATTTATTCTTATAATCAGAAGGATAATCATGTTTCTTATAACATTTGTCTATAGTATGACCATACAACCCACAATGAACACATAAAGGTCGTTTGTTTCCTGAGACAAACTTCTTAGGATTATTATTCCTATTATCCTACCTATATTGATCAGTAGACCTAAGACTAAAATGTCCAACCATCAAAATATTCGAGTCATTGATAACAACAGTAGAGGCAATGGATCGTTCATTGCTGGATTACGATGGAAAAAAAAACTCATTTATATTAGGCATTGGCTTCATCATTAGGATCCGAGACTTATGAGCAACAAAATTTTCATTCAACCCTCTATGAAACCTTAAAATTGAAATCTTGCTTTCGATATTTCAAGGCAAAACAATCACAAGAAATCAACGACCTTAAATTGCATATTTCATCCCAAACTATTTTTAATTGGGTGTAAAAAACCGAAACCGAAAGAGTACATTTTTGGAGACTGAAAAGTCTTGAAGCAAATTAGATATTCGAAGTAAATCGCCTTGATTGAAGCGATCAAACAAGTCGACCAACAACTCTGATGCGTTATCAATCCAGAGTACACTCTAGGCAATCTCTGGATTCAAAGCCCTCTGAATCCAAGAAAGGACGAGGTTGTTGCATTTTACCCATGCCTGAAAACGGGGATCGTCTTCTTTAGGCTCTTGAATCAATCTGTCGACGAACTGAAACTTGTTTTTAGAGATGAGTGACATCCTCATCGATCGAGCCCAACCATGATAATTCTTTCTATCTAACAGAGAAGACGTTAATACAAGCGTCGAATTTTCATTAGGTTGTATATAGAAATCATTGGACGGATTGTCGTTTTTGAAGCGAACACTAATAGTGTCGGGAAAAGATTGAGAATCAGAGAATCCTTCTGATACAATGTTAGCTTTCTAATTTGGGAATTTGGGAATTTAATTTTAAGGATTTTAGAAGAGGAAGAGTCGAAAAGAAACGATAGAAATTCACTTATTATCATTATCCATTATACAACATGACATTAAATACCAGTAAAGAAAATAAAGAATATCAAAACTGCCTAAACTAATTAACGGTTTATACAACTAATTAACAACTAATATTTAACAAATATACAATCTAACAAGACGTAAAGATAGAAAATGTTCTAGATGTTCTTCGGTGAAGATTATCTTGTTCGGGTATTATGTACTTCTTATTATTTTAAAATTATGTACTTCTTAATAAACCTAAGTTTTTAATTTTTTTAAACAAACCTTTAATGACATCTCCCTCGCCGTTTGACATCCCCACACATCAGCAGTTCACTATTCACCACCCAAGCATCGAGTACTTCACAGTTCAACATCCCTCACCCTTTAGTCACCGGTAAGAAGTAGGGGTGTTCAAAAATATCTGATCCGATTCGATTAACTCGAAATCACTGTTTGTGTGATCTCAAAGCGGAGTATCAAGCTAAGTAAACCTCTGACATTCCCGTTGATCTGATCCGAAAATTCGGATATCTGATTCGTTTTTTATTTTCGGATCAGATATCCGATCCGATTATAAATATTTCAGATCGGATACGGATCACAATATTTCAAGTTTTGGATTATCCAAAAACCCGAAAATCCAAAAATCTATTTTTTAAATATTAATCTTGTTATATTTTACAATTTGATGCTTGTTATATCCGAAAATTTAAAAAATCAGATTCTTTATAGATGTGAATCTTGTTATATTTAGCAATTTGTTGTTTGTTATATTTGAAATTCCGAAATTTTCATAAATACAACCTTCAAATTCGAAAAAAATAGTTGAATCAAATTATATTTTCGGATAATCGAATATCCGATCCGATTATCCGGTATCCAAAAAACTGGATATCCGATTTTTTCTGGATCAGATACGGATCACTATATTGCCGATCCGAAAAACCGGATATCGAAAAAAACCGCATCGGATCGGATCTGATATCCGACAATGAACACCCCTTGTTAGAAGCTCAATTGATCTCCTTTTTCTTCATTTTGGATGTTCGTTGACGGAGCAATCGACGGTTCATTCGCCAATTTTTGACGACTAAATCATGAGATTTTCAAATGTGGGGGCCGACGAAGACAAAGGTGGTCGATTGTGGTTGAATCGGTGATGGGAGGGGAGGAATTTAAGGATCTAGAGTTTGAGTTTGGTGGTTTCAGAGAAACTAAAGATTTTGGGTTTTTTTTTATAAAATTAAAGATTTTCTAATTTTTTAAAAATTAGAAATTAAAGAAAACACCAGAATATGCCATGTGTTGTGTTTTTATTGGATAAAAGAAAATTTTTAACGTTCGTCGCGAAAAATCCTAATTTGAGTTACGGAATGAAACGTTAGGCACCAAAGTGGCCCAAAAAATTATTATACACCTAACTGAAAAAAAAGTATAGGTTGAGCACCTTTTTTACTATTAAGCCTTATTAGAATAATGATAATATTTAGTTACAATCTAAAAAATTAGAAAGGGGCATTAATGGCGAATGATACCATGTGAACAGAAAACAATTCTGGTGAGTCAGATCCGGATGAGAATTGCGGAATAGAAACGATTACTGGACCATTTGCGGCAGCGAAAGTGAACCGGCGTCAGGACCGTTAATGGCGAATGATACCATGTGAGAAAGGGGCCATGATGGCCGGAGATGATGATGAATGGCGGTGGAACGTGATGAAGAAGAGTAACTGATAAAAAAAAATCAATTTTATTATTATTTGGATCGTATCAAAAAGTCTTGCAGCCTATTACAATTAATTGGCTTTTATAGTCCAATATTGAGCCTAAGCGCCTAACCAAATACAACTCAGCAAACTTCAACTGCTTAACAAATTCAATAACCAAAATACAACTAATTAATAATTTGCCAACTAATCACTAATTGTTTGTCTAACATTTTTCTCCTGATTTCCCAACATTGTCATGTGATTTGTTGATCGAACTCATCTGGGCAGCTACTATTGCGAGTTGTTTGGCTACATCTTGTAAAGTCCTTTGATCCGCTTCGGCTATGTGTTTCTGCTCCTCCAAGGATTTTCGTTGCTCATCGGTGTTGGAGAAGGGTGTGTTCACTATTTCAACCGTTGAAAAATCAGCTCCATTACGACCGTGAATGGTCGTAAATCGATTCATTGCCAAAGTTATAGTTGGTTGGTGTTGACAATTCATTGAACACATGGGTGATTATTCTACTTGGGTTGTCTCGAACAGTGAATTGAAATCTTGCCATCATAGATTTAGTAAAAAAATTCCTACATAATAGTTGATGGTATTGTTTCATCTAGTTATACCAACGTCGAGCTATTCCTTCAAAATGCAACGCCGTCAAAGTAATTCGGTGAATATTATCTATTTGGTGAAAATTGAAGAACTCTTTAGCATGGGCAATCCATAATTCCGGATTTATGCTATCAAATTTGAATAATTCAACAGAAATCAAATTTGGGGAAAACGAAAACTCATCTTCCATTTCTTTTAACTCTCAACGAAAACACCAATTTTAGAAACATTGCCGCACCTTAGCTGAAATCTGCAGAAAATGAGAGGTAGAAATAGAGAAAGAGAGAGGATAGAAATAGAAGCATAATCCCTTGTTACAACTTATACTCTATATATATCCAAACGATTTTACTAAAAACAATCTAATATATAGTCATTGCTGACTCATCTCAATAGTTGGCAATTCTTGTGAACACTAGCTGATTCATAACACTTTCATTGCCAGGAAACCGAGTGGGGATGGGTCAGGTTTATATAATAAGTTTTCATTTTTTAGGGGCTTGACCTATGAATAGACGAGTCCATGGTCAGGGGGTGAAGCCAAAAAATTTATTCGGTTCGTACAGGTCAAAATATTATTTTTACCATTTTTTAGTTAACAATGTATGTCATCTTTTGGTGTTTGAACCAGTGGGGATTAGGTTAAGGGTGATCATGAGACTCGCGAGTTACTGAATTCGGCTCGGTCAAAGTTCAGTTGGAGCAGGGGCGGAGCTAGAAATTTATTTAAGGGGTGTCATTTTTTTGAACGGTATTTAAGAGGAATTAATTATTTATAAAGGGGTGTCATTTTATTTGTAATGGGGTGTCAATTACATATATTTTTTGTTTTTTATATACAAATTATATAGAAAAATACAATTTCCAAAAAAAATTGGGGTGTCAAACGACACCCCAATGATAAATGTGGCTCCGCCCATGAGTTGAAGTGAGCTCGACTCGAGCTCGGGTTCGGCTCAAGACCTTAACAAGCCGAACCAACCTAAGCTCGGCTCGAAAAGCTCGTGAACATGCTCAGAATAGTTATATATATATATATGCTACATATGCACTAAAAGTAATTTGTTTAGCAAAAGAAAAATAATAAAATAAATTAGGGAAAATCCACTTAAAGCAAATTAACTAAAATAAGTTGGATATTTTCCTTAGTTAGTTGTTGTTTGATTTTGTATTTTCTTTTATTATTATTTTTATTGTAAGAATATTTCTTGGTTATTTGGATTAATCTAATTTTTGGGCACTCTTTTCCCCTTTCCCGATATTGAATTTCGTTTCAGTGTTGGTTATGAAATGGGCTTTTAACGAGGCCCCATCTTTAAAAAAAACTATAACAAAATTATCCATTTCAAATCGAATCGTCCCCGAGCCTAAAATTTCGAGCTCGATGAGTCTCGAACCGAACTAAGCTCAATAACACTGTTTCTGAGCCGAGTTGAATTGGGCCAGACTCGAGCTAGCTCGGCTCGTTATCACCCCTAGGTCAGGTATTGATGAGGCCAAACAGCCATCAAGTCCATAGCTTTCTTGACTACTTGCAAACTTCAATACATATTACGTTCTATTGGTTTTCGACTTGTGTGTAAAGTTGAAAAATAAAAAAGGGTGGTTTCTTTTATAAAATTGCAAACATCATTATACTCATGCATTTTATTTATTTATTAGAAGGCGTAACAATTAAAAAGGTGCTTAATTTATATTTTTTTAGTTTGGTGTCTAATATTTTTTTGAGTTATTTTTACGCTTAACGTTTTATTTCGAAACTTAAAATGAGTTTTTTGTCAACGACCGTTAAAAGTTTTTTATTATCCAATTATAACATGACACGTGACAAGCTTTTATTTATTTATTTGATTTCTGAATTACTTTAAAATTATGTACTTCTTAATAAACATAAATTTTTAATTTTTTTCAAACAAACGCTTAATTACATCTCCCTCGCCATTCGACATCCCCACACATCAGCAGTTCACTATTCACCACCCAAGCATCGGGTACCTCATTGTTCAACATCCCTCACCCTTTAGTCATCGGTTAGAAGCTCAATTGATCTCTCTTTTCTTTATTTTGGATGTTCGTTGACGGAGCAATCGACGGTTCATTCGCCGATTTTTTACGACGAAATCATGGGGTTTTCAGTTGTGGGGGCCGACGAAGGCAAAGGTGGTCGGTTGTGGTTGAATCTGTGATGGGAGGGGAGAAATTTAAGGATCTAGAGTTTGAGTTTGGGGGTTTCAGTGAAATTAAAGATTTTAAGTTTTTTTATAAAATCAAAGATTTTCTAATTTTTTTAAAAATTAGAAATTAAAGAAAACACCATAATATGCCACGTGTTGTGTTTTTATTGGATAACGGAAAATTTTTAACGTTCGTCACAGAAAAACTTAATTTCAGTTACGGAATGAAACGTTAGGCACCAAAGTGGCCCAAAAAATTATTATACACGTAACTAAAAAAAATATAGGTTGAGCACTTTTTTTACTATTAAGTCTTATTAGAACAATGATATTATTTAGTTACAATCTTAAAAATTAGGCTAAATAGTTTTTTTAATATAACCATATACATCATTAATAAATCATATGATGACCCACATTAATCAATGAATCAAAATGAATGAGATTTTTAAAATTTGTGGTGTGATGTGTCATTATTTGTTCCATTTCATTGAAGGTGTTTAAAATTATACGTTATCAAATATTAATCAATAATAAAAAGATAAGTCGATTAGACCTAATTTTTCTTGAAACCTAGTTTTCTATTTATAACCGCCGCAATTAGTCTTAATGTTGGTTGTCGACTACCATTGTTTATATTTTATTTTCTCGATTTTAATAAAAATTTATGCTCTTGTGGCATGAGTTTTTTCTACCTTTGTGACGTGTTTTTTATTAATTTTTGTGGTTCGTTTGATCGGTCATTTGGCATGATTTTAACATATTGTAGCGGTCATTTGGTACTAGTATAAAAATTCTCACATCGCTAGCTTTCTCGTTTAATGATTTGCTAACCGATGTAATTAGAATTGTATAACGAAACAATCTGTCTAATAATTTGGTTCGCTCACCACTCTTTTTTCTTAACACTTTTGTATGAGATTTTTAGTAAAACAGTCCTTTTTTTTTTTCTTTTTTAATGCATAATATTTGTAATATCTTTCATGGTGATTAATAAATCTAAATGTCATAGTTCAAAAAAAAAAAAGAAGATAAGTCGGTTGATGCCTCGCCTATAATTTCAAAGCAGATAACAAATGAATCATGATATCCAAACACGCCCAAGCTCAGAATTTCATAGAAGGAACTTGGTGCTGGGGTTCATAGAAGAAATATCGCAGAAGCAAACAACACATGCAATCAAATACATGGTACCAATTCAACCTTCCATGACTTGGATTTGATGTCTCCACCTATAATTTCAAAGCAGATAACAAATGATAAAAATGTTAAGCCCCTGCCCTTCAATCTCAGCCTTTATTTAACATCATTTCAATCAAATCACCATATTACCAACATTTTACCCCCCAAAAAAACAGAAACTCGTGGAATGATCTCTAGCTCCTTCGGCAACTTGATTTTGAACCTCAAACTTAGCCCCATTGGGACTATCTTTGCATTGGTGCAGGTGCCCTTTGTAAATTAAATGTGAATCAAGAGGTACAAACCTGGTTTCTACGAGGCTGACATACTGGAATAGAGGAGAGTGAAGAAGAGTCCAACTTCTGGAACACTTTGTATGGTTTGGATGAACTGGTTTTTGCTCGGTTCCTCGACCAAAGACGGGCATATCTGTGCGATCCGTGGCAAGAGTCTAGCTAGAGGCATCCCATTTGTTAGACTGCCTCCTCCAGACTGAAAGCCCTTCTCCTCCACCAGGGCTTTCGCCACTGCTTTTAATGATAATTCAACCACATTGCCAAATTCAGCACTGCAACACAAAAGGAACAAATTTCAAACTTTGACACCACACAAAGTTATCAGCACGAGATCAAGATTTGGAGATAGTTCAAAATAACACTTATAATTAAATTTTGCCTTTTGGAGTCTAAATGACAATTATTCCACATACTACAAGCAAGAAGGGAGAAGTTGTCAGGTTCACAATACTGAATTCAAAATAAAAGAAAAAAATGGGATGATATAATAGTCATCAAAGTTCTCATCTAACCACCACAAAAAACATGCTTTGTGGCAGGTATTCTCATTCAAAGCCTTATTCGAAGATCAGACACCTTTCTGACTCAAATATGATACGATAATTATAAAAATAGTATATTCTAGGCAATCCATACAACAAGACTTGGCATACGTGAGCTAGTTTCTTCTCACCTTGGTTATTAAAAACCTGTGTTTTATTGGCTAATTAACATTTCATCTCACCATTAAGGAAACCAAAGCTTTTTCCCCATTTTCAGAACATTTCCCTCTCCCTCAAGACTCAACCTTCCCAAATCCTAACTGAGAGGATTTGGAAGGCATGTTTCCTCTTTGGAGGTTTTTACTTTACAGGACAAGTTGCTCATATAGGTTTTGTTTTAACTAGGATATCAACTATACAAAAAACATAATAAGCAATTGTCCCCATCTCTTCTCATCTTTCCCTTTCCTTTTCTTAAGGAATGTAAACAAGGGGAATTTTTTATCTCTCTTCCCTCACTTACTACTCTTTAAATGAAGAAAAGCTTTTTTTTTATTTATTATTATTTTGGGTAAAGTACACCAAATGTCAACTAAAATATACTCAAATGATCGTTTTAGTAAATGAACTTTTAAAAGTTACAAAATGGTCATTAAATTTATTAACAATAAGGTTTGATAAATTTAATGACCATTTTGTAGCAATTCAATAAAATTTAATGACTATTTTGTAGCATCGTGGTGACCATTTTGTAACTGTTCTTAAATTTTAATAATTATTTTGTATCTTTTGAAAGTTTAGTGATCAAAACGATCATTTGAGCATAGTTTAGTGACATTTGGTGCCTTTACCCTATTATTTTTAAGAATGATATATCTGATTGGTTAGTCACTCATCCCCAAGAAACCCCTAACATGAAGCCTTAGGTTTACCAAGCCCTACTATTTGTGGTGGTGTGCCCTGTACTCTCTCCAAAATTCCACAATGTAGGTAGCCCTTCGGCCTTCATTACATATTCTAGGTTACATAATCAACCATTACCCTGAAAAGAACCCCTAATTGTTTTATATCCCCCTCTTTTCCCGTAAAAAGTTCAAAATAAAAGGAAAAGGATAGAAAAGAAAAATAATGCCAGTTATTTAATACTCGAGTATCATCAATTTTAATTCTGGTTTTTATTTATTTTATTTATGTTCTTTCATTCCCTCAATATAATTATTTGGTGTTAAAGCCTTTGTTGAGACAGAATGGAGCTATGCAATTGACCACACCACCCATTGTTCACTTCTAAGACTCTTAAATTGCTAAACAAAAAGCATAATAAAACAATATTATCTGGGCCAATGTACTAATGATACCTTGCAATCACTTCTCGTGTCTCAACCATAAGTTGATCAAATTGTGTAAACTCGGGAAGATTTGTTTTATCACTGCTGGATGTTTTGGCAAGTTTGTACAATCTTGGGTCCTCAGGCATCAAGCAGTCCACCCAGTGATGAGGACTTCCCATGCTAAGGAACATGTCAAGTATCTGCATGATAGTTTGATGAAGTATTGCAGTATTGAAGAAGTCCCTCAACTGCTTTCTGCAAGAAAGTAACAAAAATCCAAGCCATGTGAGGAGACTTCAATATTAACCCAATGTCCTTGATAATCTAAAGATAATATTCATGAAGCATTTGAGTACATCGATTTCAGAGGGACAAGAAGATTCATAGTAGAATCTTCTGAATACTTAGTGAAAGCATATAGAGCTTGTATGTTAGCAGGGAATGCCATATAGTTCAGGAGGTTTTCTCAAAGGACTATTCTGATGCATATTTCACTTTCAAGTCTTGCCTCCCAACCATTTTGAATTATATTCTCTAAGGATCTAAATATTTAGAAGACATATCTAATTACCCCTTAGTGAAAAGGGTAACAAAATAAACTCAGGCAAGACTACATAATTGGACGTGTTGTGCAATATCAGAAACCCATCTTTCAAAGACATTCGGTTTGGCCATTAACTTTTGGGAATAGAAGCATCAGGCATGTCACGATAGTCATCGCCATTACATTTTCAGTCCTTCAAAGTGCTTTATACCTCAGAAGTTCCTGTCACATACCCTACGGCTACATGTAAATACTTGTTCTATTTATTTTAAATAATAATTATATAATAAATAAATAATTTTATTTTGTACAAATATTTAAAATTAATACCATGCCCAAAAATATAAATTTGGAATTAATAAAATTCATATTATCATGTAAAGATACAATATAAAGTCGACCGGTTTCAAATGATAATTATATATCGAATATTATAGAAATTTAAAATTAAAAAATGAATTCTAAGTAACTTCAAAAAAAAGTTTGTTCTGTATATATACTATATCACAAATCACAATAACATAAAGTGTATTACTTTTTACAATAATAGAAAATTTTAGAACATTGAAGAAACATTTCCATGTAAATGTTAACTCAGTTTTTTGATAAAATAAATTTATTTAATTAAACTTGATTTCTTTTTTATAAATAGTATCAATCTTACTAATATTTAAATGATAAAATCTTAAAATGGAAATTTAAGACCATAATAAACAATAATGAAAGTTTTTCAAAAGAAGAAGAGTTTTTATTTAAATAAAAAATTCTTAAAATGGCAATTTACAAAATCTAACTGATACTTTAATGATGAAATTTTTAAACGGCAATTTTGAAATATAATTGAACAATCCATCTTTGTCAGTTCAAAAGATTTTCCACATCCGTACTTTTATATAGTATAGATTATCTTGATTAGGAGAAGGGATGTCAATGGAATATTCCATAAACTAGAAGAACAAATTGACAGATCATACCTTATCTAACGATGGATGATTGGAAATGCTAACCTCAAACAAGCCCCAACATGAAAACCAATTTGGGTTGGCCATATAAATGTATTCCTTCTTGATTAGGAGAAGGAATGTCAATGGATTATTCCATAAATTGGAAGATCAAATTGACATATCATACCTTATCTAACGATGGATGATTGAAAATGCTAACCTCAAAACAAGCCCTAACACGAAAACCAATTTGGGTTGACCATATAAATAATTTTCCTATACTTCACTCATTTATGGCTATGTTCTTTAGTAAAAGATTTATATATCTAATCCTGCTCTAGCTTATTATTTATGAAAATGCTGATTCAAAGAATAATAAACCAAAAGGAAAAGATAAAGAATTGGAGAACCACTTACGCTTTCAAAACTTCTGTTGCTGCTGTCTGCATACTGGAAATCAATTTTGGCAAGCCATGATTGGCAAGAAAGTCGGCACTTGCCAGAAATTTTTGCTGGTCATCCCTGTCAATGAGGTCAGCATCCTCCTGCATTTAAGGCACAAAGACCATGTTCAGAGAATAAGATAAACAAAGGCGCCTGACAGATCATAACTAA
Organism: Hibiscus tridactylites; assembly: GCA_958450335.1. Taxonomy (NCBI): domain Eukaryota; kingdom Viridiplantae; phylum Streptophyta; class Magnoliopsida; order Malvales; family Malvaceae; genus Hibiscus; species Hibiscus tridactylites. The sequence continues at coordinate 11,512,442 of OY288287.1, forward strand.
GATTTATGGGGCCAAAAGATACTGGGTGTAATGACAGTAATCAACAATTAGATTATTGGATGATATTACCTACCAATAAGGTGATGGCTTAAACAATACAAAATTAATGAACACTCAGAATCACATAGGGGGGGGGGGGGGGGGGGGGGGAGAGAAGTGACGAAGCTAAGAGGGTCAAGTTGATTGCAAGCATGAATGGTTTAATCTACAACAATCTCTGTTAACACATACAATTACTATTTATTTATATGGTCGACATTTTGGCTAGAAGACTCGGCACCTAGTATGAATTTAAGTCTCATTACTATCTTAATATTTTAACAAACACTGCCAACAGGCTTAGATCCAGGATAATAGAAAAATTAACTTCACATTTTGCCACCAAAATAACCATTCAAACTATATTGAGTAAAGAATCATTATAAGTACTGAATTCTTAATAAAAACCTCCTGTATGAGGTTATTGACTAACCAGAAATATAGAAATGCACCATCCTCATCCCTTTTGATTTCATTTTCTTAGTTGATAGTTGTGACACTCAATCTTGATGGAGCAGTTTGGTGTTTTCAGGTTTAAGAAGAAAATATATAAGATGAATATCAATAATAATTTAGGTCAAGTAATATAGCCTTCAACAACAAAAAGGCTCCGATATCAAACTTTATAGAGCAATATGAAAGTTCAGATAAGCCTCCAGGTAGTAATATAAACGAAATCAAAACTATTATCATAGGTTTTGTGTCTGTAAACAGCTGGTTTTCAATATGTTGACAAAATAACCTCTGTTATTATACCAAAATTTAAAGTTTAAAAACCTAGAAGGAAAGGCGAGGCAAGCCACCGGATCTTTCTACATGTGATGGGCATGATTTAGGTTTAAAAAGCATCCAAATTTACTTATGCTCTTTCAAAGCCCTGAAACATCCCCCCCCCCCCCCCCCAACCAATCCCAGTATCTTTAACCACTACGTTGAGAGATTTTGTCAAAACTAACACGAGCAAGATGTGAATACATGACTGCATATCCCACAACTGTTTCGCTTCAACTAACATTTTCAGCCAACAAGCTATCAGCCAAGGGACAAAATGACTTGCAAAGCTACAAGTCCAAACTCCAAAGTTGGCATCACTATTCAGGGTTCAAACCCTATGAAACCCCTCCCAAGTCAAAAATAGAAAAAGAAAATTTAATCATTTCAAAAATAGAAGCCCAAGTCATGTATCATTCCACCTCATTGACTTCAATAAACCAGCTTATTGTAAAATTGAAAAGAAAAAGAATCATCAAATGAAATCCTCTGTTTCTTAAACAATAGAGGCAACTAAAACGAAGTCGGGTGGATACGGAAACTATAATTAAACGTGAGAAATTTAGACTTAATTATATTCTCAGTGATTTCACCATATGAAGAGGTAAATCTGTGAGTTGATATGGTTTCACAAATCATCTGCAGTTAACAATTGATGAATTGAGCCTATTATCAAGCATTGTGGATAAAAATGTAGTGCGCTTACAAGTAAATGAGAGCTTCCAAGACCACGTGCAGTATCAATATATAGATGTCTTCCTAGAATGTTGACTTGAACTCTAATATATAAGCTAAGAATTGTTACTGCCCATATTGACACCACCATTCTTGTAAAACCTGGAAAAAGCCAAATCAGATATCAATTTGAAAGATTCGATACATCAACATGGCTTAAGAACTTGCAATGTATAAAACCCAGAGCAGCAAAACACTAAGGAAAAAAAAAAACGCATCATACTTGAAATTTTGAGTCTATCCCATAATTCAAGTTTCTCTGAAGAAGACAAACTGCTGGGCTGATCCTTCCCTTTCTTCAGTCTACCTGTAAGATGTGAAAGGTTCAAATATTCATCTATCCGGCAACTTAAATAGTGCATTGCATGAGGCAACGTTGTCGTATCAGCAATTCGTTGAATGTTCTCAAAATGAACTTGCATCCTGTCAACGTTACATAAACCAGAAAACATAAGAACCAAAACAGTGATTTGTTCCACAAAGATCATAACAGTTTTGATCAGTCTTACTGGGCTTTAATGAATTCATCATTTTCCCTCTCTCTTGCAAGTTGCCTTTCCAAATCAGTAAGCCTTCGTTTGTGAGCATCATATAGCTTATGCAACAAATACCCACTTCCTAAAACACCTGCTGCAACCAAAACCTTCCTCCTATGCCTTCTCCAAAAATCCCTATATGCACAAAAATGTACCAATTTATTGAAAAAACAATACATGCTCTAAAAGAAATATTAAAATTATCTCGTAAACCCACTATTAAAACTGAAGCAAAGCAAAGTATGAAGCAGCAATTAAATGAAAACCACAGAAAATTAGCAATCAACACATACCGAGCATAATATCAGCGAATGCAACTGACCCAAAAGCAAAAAAAAAGCATGTAATTGAAGCACAAAACAAGCTACGTATCAGAAAGAAAAAAAAAACCCAATAGATAAAATCGAATGAAACAAACAATTAAAAGCGGGGGAGGGGAATGAAAATTGAAAACTGACCTTAAATGGAGCATATTTGCTGCTATCAGCTATCGAACCAACACATCCATTTGGAACAAGTAAATATGAAAAGGGGAAGAACCCAAAAAGAAAAACAAACCCTACACTGGATATAAGATAAACAAAGGGTAATCTTTAAAGACTAAAGACGAAATATAAAAAAATCTCGTCGATGATGGGTGACGGGAAATGGCATGCATAGAGATACCCACCCCTTAAAACATAAAGAAAAAATTGATTAAAAAATTTGGTTAATTCCAAGTCGAGGGTTTATTAGAGGAAAAGAGGAATTTTGTCAACGAATCTCAGCCAAAACGTTTATTTATTTTGATTTCTGAAGAAATAATGGAATTTGCGGTGCCTAAGCCTAACTAATTAGAGGTGTAGCTGACTTGTTTCCAGAAATTTTCTTCAAATTGCGTTATAAAATAAATTAAAAAAATATTATCTTTGTACTTTTTTATTTTCACAAGCGTATTAATTTTAAGGTTTAGAATTTTAGTTTAGGGTTTATAGATTAAGGGTTTAATATATGAGTTTCAAATTTAGGGTTTATAGATAGAATTTAAAGTTTAAAGTTGAAATTAGGAGGTCAGAGTTTAGAATTAAGATTTAAATTTTAGGTTAGATATTTGTTTTAAATTATAAACTTTAAATTTTAATTCTGGACTCAAAATTCAATCATCAGCCTCTAAATTAAAAACTACTACACTTAAACTCCTACACCCTAAACAAAGTTCTTAAACCTTAAAATTAAGACGATTATGTAAACAAAATTTTCACGAGCATGTGCAAAGAATAATTATTCATATAAAAATAGGCTAAATTATTTCGGTAAACATCTAATTATAAATAAATTTTTTATCCACTATAGAAAGTATAAAATAGTCTTTAGTATTTTTAAATGTTTTTCTCTTTTTTATTCCATAAAAAAGTTTAACCAACTGATTAATGCCTTTTGTATTTTTTTGTATTTTTATGTTTTTAACTTTTAATATTATATAACTAAATTGATACAGTATATAATTATTAAAGACTAAACTGTTGATTTTCGAAATTACCGTATGACCTATCCGTTGTTATTTAACGAATTGGTGGCAAAAAAATCTAAAAATATTAATGCTTAATTTTAAATTTTATAATTGAATGGTTAAAAAAGACATGATCATAATTAGATGATTATTATAATTTAACTAAAAATTGTTTGGTGTATTTTTAGGGCATAAAACTAATAATATCAAATTGATGATACTATTTTGTTAATAAATATTAAAAGTTAATATAATTTTAGTTTGAACTTATAAGTTATATATACATCTGACCTTGTGTAATCTATGTTAATGTATAAATATATATTTCTTTTAATGCAACCAAAATATTTGATTTTTATTATTAGGGAAAATATATGATGCATTAGTAGTGGAAACATTTTGTTTCCACAGGCGCCTTAATTTTAGAGGTTAGGGATTCAATTTATGGTTTATAATTTATGAGTTTAGGTTTAGGGGTTTAGTATTTAGGGTCTATTGCTAGAATTTAGGGTTAAGGATTAGAGTTTAAAGTTTAGAGGTTATGATTTAAGTTTTAGGGTAATATGTTAGGGGTTTATGTTTTTACCTATAACCCTTAAATTTTAACCTTAAACTCTGAATTTAATCTACGATTCTTAAATTCTAAGTGCATAAACATAAACGCATAAACTATAAACCTTATATTAAATTCTTAATCTCTAAAATTATGGCGCTTGCGGAAACAAAATGTTTCCACCGCCAATGCGTAGTATAATTACCTTTATTATCATTATATTTTTTGTTCTCGTGACTGGATATGGGGAGATTAACAATTCTCTAAACATAATAAAGTAGGCATCGTACTTTCCATATCAGAACAAAAAACAATTGGCAATCATCAATCATTTATGCTTACTTATTCTTTACATATATAAGCATTCAGTTGAATAATAATTGTTGATTTTTTATCATGTAATTATTATATTATACTATGTTAAAAGATCTTATATTTTATTAGAATATGAGTATATGACCACTCGTTACATTTTTGAAATCGTATTTATTTTTAAAGTCTGAAGATATTCGTTGAGACGAGTTCAATGATAAATTTCTCGTGTTTTATTTTTTCTAAAACAATAAAAACGACTTCAATTGTACCGTAATAAAAACAACATGAGAAAGAAAACTAGAAAGGATGGATACACACATGGATGGACCGAGGGGGGCTGGCGGGGGCGTTCGCCCCCCCTAAAAATTTGAAATTCCTATACGACTTTTGAAAATTTTTAGAAATTTTTATTGAAAATTTATTTTCGTCCCCTTAAATTTTTATAAGTTCGCCCCCTTAGAAATTTATAGGTTCGCCCCCTAACCTAAAGTCATGTGTCCGTCCCTGGCTACACATAATATCATCCAAGCTAGAAAATCAACATAGAACAGGCATGCCACAATAACACAGATCCTAAAGGCCAAAGCAAACACCAAACAGAAAGCCGAAAACAAACAAACAACAAGAAGAAGAAACATAGAAAAAGTATAGGGGTTTAGAGAATTTCTGTTGGTATTGGTGAGACATAAATAAAGTTTTGCCTCACGTGTTCTTTTCCCTCTGTATCCAAAATTCTCAAATCGTCTTTCATGTTTCCCAAATTTGTCTACCGAGAGAAAAACTCAAATTCTTAAATTCATCATGGTATCAGTAGATTTTTCTTCTGGTTCCGATGAATCTGGTCGTCCCTTCAAAAACGATGATCCTGCCGGCGAGTATTACATACATCCCAATGAAAATCCAGCTTTAATCCTTTCTTCTTCTCTTCTCAATGGTAGCAATTACCATGCGTGGGTTAGGTCAATGAAAGTGCCATTGATTTCCAAGAATAAGTTCGGTTTTGTGGATGGGTCGATTAAGGAGCCTGTCGAGTTTGATTCCCGTTTTACTTCCTGGGTTAAATGCAATAACCTAGTGCTTTCGTGGTTGCATAGGGCTTTGAGTCCTGACATTTCCCAGAGCGTACTCTGAATTGATACGGCATCCGAGTTGTGAAAAGATTTGTTTGACCGGTTCAATCAGGGCGATCTTGTTAGGGTTTCCGATCTGCTTCACGAATTTTACTCATTGGGTCAAGGTAATCTTTCAGTTACTGTTTATTATACCCAATTGAAAATGATTTGGGATGAAATCTCTAATCTTCGTCCCCTATCTTCTTGTGAGTGTTCTACTGTCAAGTACCGTAAGCAAGATTTTTTGCTTCAGTTTCTTAGAGGGTTAGGTGAAAATTTTTCTGTTCCTAAATCCCAGTTGCTCATGATGAAACCTATTCCTACTGTAAATGAGGCGTTTGCTATTGTTTTACAACATGAGTGTTCTTTGTCTTCTAGTATTGATTTCAGTATCTTGCTTGCTAGTCGATATGAGTCGAATGTCAGAAATCATGATTCTTCTGTCCGATCTGAGTCTAGGAATAATGGGCCTAAGAAGTTCTCTGCTAATGTTGCTAATAGTAAACGACCTTTGTGAGTCTTTTGCGGGTTGTATGGGCATACGGTTGATAGGTGTTATAGGAAACATGTATTTCCTCCTGGTTATAAAAACATGAGTGTTGTTTCTAAGGCAAATAATGTCAATTCTTCTAGGGATTCTTCTGTTAGTCCTGGTGTTAAGGATAATATTCTGGCCCCAACTGGTTTTACTAAGGATCAGTATGAGGCTCTTTTAACTCTTTTGCAAGAAAGAAATCAGTCTTCAGTTCAAGAGTCCAAGGTTAATGCTTTGACTGCTGCTTTTGATGTTCCTTCTCAAGAAGCAGGTATGATCTTTAATTGTTCTTCTGTTAAACTTGGTAGTTCTTCTTGAATTTTAAACTCTGGTGCAACAGATCACATAGTTAACTGTCTTAGTTATTTTGTTGATAAACATCTTGTATCTAATAAGTTTGTTAAATTGCCTAATGGTCAATTAATTCAAGTGCCTTTTGTTGGAACTGTTAAGATTCATTCTGTGTTAGTGCTATATAATGTGTTTTATATACCTAACTTTGCTTTTAATTTGGTTTCAGTTTCTAAATTGGCAACAACTAATATTTCATTATTTTTTAATGATGATGTCTGTATTTTGCAGGATGTTGTAGCTTGGAAGATGATTGGTATAGCTAAGCAACAAGATGACTTATATTAGTTAGATACTTCCTTTCCTTTTGTTTCTAATTTTGTCATTGATTCTGCTAAGCCTTTTGTTTCTGTTGCTTGTGATTCTCTTTGTAATTCGGTCAATTTTAAGCTTTGGCATAATAGGTTAGGACATCCCTCATGTATTAGAATGAAATGGTTTGCTGAGCTGAATAAGAATATACATGTTAGTTCTTCTGATTCTTCTGATCTTAATTGTCATACTTGTTATCTTGCTAAACAAAAAAGGCTCCCTTTTCCTGTTAGTAATTCCAAAACTGAGTCTTGTTTTGATTTAGTACATTTAGATACTTGGGGTCATTTTCCTATTAAAAGTGTGTATGGCTTTAGTTATTTCTTAACCATTGTTGATGATCACAGTAGATACACCTGGATATATCCTCTAAAGTTCAAATCTGATGTTAAAAATGCTATTGAGGAGTTTTATAATATGGTTGAAACCCAATTTTCTAAGAAGATTAAATTTTTTAGAAGTGATAATGCTAAAGAACTCAACATGGTAGATTTTTTTTAAACAAAAAGGCATAATACACCAAACTTCCTGCACTCATACTCCACAACAGAATTTTGTAGTTGAACGTAAGCACCAACACTTGCTTTCTGTTGCTCGTTCTCTAAGGATTCAGTCAAATCTTCCATTGATTTTTTGGTTAGACCGTGTTAAACATGCAACTTATTTGATTAATTTAACACCAACCCCTGTTTTGAGTAATTCAACCCCTTTTGAAGTCTTGTTCAATAAGAAACCTCAACTTTCTCATTTAAATTTTTTTTGTTGTCTTGCTTTTGCCAATATTTTACCTAAGCCACAAACCAAAATGCATTCCAAAGCTGTTAAAACTGTTTTTCTTGGATATCCAAAGAATATTAAAGGTTTTCGTTTATACAATTTGAAAACAAAAGAAACATTTGTTTCTAGAGATGTATCATTTGTTGAAGATTCTTTTCCTTTTCAAAAATAAAGTTAAGATCATTCTGGTATTGTCTTACCTTTGCATGAAAACTCTTTACTTGATGATGATCTTCCTCATACAACTTCAGAAGTTGTTCCTCCATCCTTAAGTCCTCAAGTTGTCAACTCCAATCCTTCCTCAAATACTAATTCTTTGCATATTGGTTCTGAATCTATTCCAAGTGTTTCTGATGCAGGACCTTCAAGACAAAATTTGGAGAATATTCCTTCCAAAAGGCCTTCCAGAACTGTTACTCTTCCACAAAAATTTAGAGATTATCAGGTTTCTTTACCTGGTGCTCATACTTCTCCTCACACTATTTCTCAGGTGATATCATATGATTCATTATCTTCTGCTTATCATTCTTATATCTTGAATGCTACTATCCTAAGTGAACCTAAGTCTTATAAGCATGATATTCTTCATGATTGCTGGAAAACAGCAATGAATGAAGAAATTCAAGCTTTACAAAATAATAATACTTGGGATTTGGTTCCATTACCTCTTAATAAAGTTGCAATTGGATGTAAATGGGTCTATAGAACTAAGCTGAAGTCTATTGGGTCTTTAGATAGGTATAAAGCCCGATTAGTTGTCAAGGGTTATACTCAGCAGCCAGGGTTAGATTACTTACACACCTTTAGTCCTGTTGCTAAATTAACTAGTATTGGGACTATCATGGCAGTTGCTGCTGCAAATGGGTGGTTTTTACAACAACTAGATTTCAATAATGCCTTCTTACATGGATTTTTGGATGAAGAAGTTTACATGAAACCTCCACCTGATTTTTTACCTCAGAATTCCAATCTAGTTTGTAAACTTAAGAAGAGTTTGTATGGTTTGAAGCAAGCTAGTAGACAGTGGAATGCTAGGTTAACAGAATCTTTAATATCTCAAGGTTATAAACAGTTAGTTTCTGATAACTTTGTTATTGTTAAAGGAGTTGAATCTGACTTTATTGTTCTAGTGGTATATGTGGATGACATAATAATTGCTAGTCCTAATCATGCTCAAATACAAGCTGTAAAATCTTTCTTGCATGATACCTTTAAGATTAAGGATCTAGGTGATTTGAAATATTTTCTAGGCCTAGAAGTTGCTAGATCTAAGCAAGGAATTAATTTGTGCCAAAGAAAATATATAATGGAACTTCTTAAGGAAACATGTTTTATTGATTCTAAGCCTATGCCAACACCTCTTTTAGCTAAACACACCTTATCTAAAACTGAAGGAACACCATTGGTTGACATTACTCCATATAGGAGGCTTATAGGTAAGTTACTTTATTTAACAAACACTAGGCCTGATATTACTCTTGTTGTGCAACAATTATCTCAGTTTCTTATCTTCTCCTACTGATTTACATCTTGCTGCTACACATAGGGTTTTAAGGTACCTTAAAGGGACTCCTGGCCAGGGTTTGTTTTTCCCTGCTAATAATGATTTAAAGATTAATGGTTTTCTGATTCTGACTGGGCTGCATGCCCTGATTCTAGAAGATCTGTTATAGGGTATTGTATATTTCTTGGTAAGTCTTTAGTTTCATGGAAATCAAAGAAACATGCCACTGTTTCTAGATCTTCTAGTGAGGCAGAGTATAGAGCTATGACATCTGCAACTTGTGAAATTCAATGGTTGAGTTATCTTTTAAATGATTTACACGTTTCTTCTTCCTCTGCAAATTTGTTCTGTGACAACTTGTCTGTCATAAAAATTGCAGAAAATCCAGTTACATGAAAGGACCAAGCACATTTAGACTGTCATTTAATTCGTGAGAAGATTCACAATGGAGTCATAACATTGCTGCCTATCTCCACGCATCATCAGCTGGCTGATTGCTTCACCAAAGCCTTGCACTCCACATCTTTTAGAACTATGGTTCTCAGGTTGGGCATACAAAACCTATATGCTCCAACTTGAGGGGTATTAAGTTTGTTTTGATTGGTTGTACAACTAGGATATACATCTAGGATTAGTTATTAATTAGTTTCTTTTCTTTAAAGTGTTTCTTTATTAGTATATATATGTATATTATTCTATTTGTATTTTAATTAAGTTTTGATAAATGAAATAAAGTTTTTCCTCACGTGTTCTTTTCCCTCTGTATCCAAAATTCCCAAATCGCCTTTCATGTTTCCCAAATTTGTCTACCGAGAGAAAAACCCAAATCCCTAAATTCATCAACATACAAGCTTGAAGAACGAGGAAACTCTGTAAAAATTAACGAGAGATAATACTTAACAACCTCTTTAAATTTGTATAAATTAGGTTTGAATGTATGGTTTGATTATAAATTTGTGTATGATAATTGTGTATGGATGATTAAATTCGATTATTTTATGATGTTTGTTTTGTGGTTTAGGCCTTTGAGCAGTGACGGAACTATGTAGTGTGTGAGAGGGGTTGTTTCCTCACATAAGGCTTTTTCCCCTCCCAATTTTTAGATTTAATAGCTTAATAGACTCTTGCCTCTCCCAACATTGAATCCTAGCTCTGTCCCTACCTTTGAGATTTGATTTAGGGGTTTAGAGGACATCTTTCGAGTTAAGTTGTAAAGTTGCAGGGAAAGATTGTGAGTTCTGTGAATGTATGTACGGAGACGTCTTTTGGAATTCCCAATTGTAGCGCACTGATGGTAACTTTTACAATATTGGACGATTACGTCCCTAGTCATAGCACACCATCGCCAACTTTTACAATGTTCTGGTTGACCGATGATAACATGCTTTTGCAATCTTGTGCATGTATAATTAGGCCTTTTGCTATTAAACATGCGCTTTAATATCGTACGATACATCAGTGATTTAGGTGCACTGCAAATGCAAAAATGTTGTGTCCGATTAGAGTTCGGATGATTTGATTATTTTGCATTGTATTATGCTTCATTTATTTTCTGTCATTCATATTGGTTTGCTTTATAATTACTCAACTCGGTAGGATGGATTATTGGACTCTCAAGCGTATTAAATTATTCTTCCTCACATGTCGTAGGTTTGAGATTTGTCCGGGACATCGACATCATATTAGAAAGTTCGAGCAGCACTGCTTGCGGAGTACGATACTTGTGTTTTAGTGGGCATGTAGGTCAGGACACCTTGTATGCCTATTATTGAGTTTGTATTCGATTTTTGATTTCTAAACTCGGTTTTAAATCGGTTTTGTTTTGATAAAAATTTTAAATTACTCGTATTTATATTCGTGGGTCGCTCTTCTGACCCGAATATGACATCCCGAATCGGGTCAATCTCCCGTACTTGCTTAGGGTGTTACATATCTTTTTAGGGAGATTTTACATATCATTCAAGTCAGGTCTAGTGTAATGTGACATAACTCACAAACAGTCATTGAAGTATTGACAAACAACAATGTGTGAATTGGACTTCGTTAATTTTAGATACAATAGAAAAACTAGGACAAGATGACAATAGAGAGATCCAACAACACTCTTTTTTGCATAACATTTCGATATTTTTTTAGGAAAACTACATATTAGTACTTCAACTATGCATGCGTTATTATTTTGGTACTTCAATTACTATTATTTTTTTTGCAAAATGATACCTAATGTTACATTTTTCTATTTTGGTATCTCGACCGTTAAAAACTAACGGAGATGATGACGTGGCTTGGTATGATCATAATTTTAGTCCAAAAACACTTATATGTGTTATCAATTTAGTCCAAAATTCATCAATTTAAAACATCATCTTAATTTTGATAGAATTTTGTCTCATCCCTTTTCCACCCCTCGTATTCTCGCCAGTATTTCGATCGTGGAGTTTGGGTCCTCCAATAAGCCCATACTAGCCCCCCCCCAAATCCCAAAGTTTTGATTGTTTATAGTGTGTTCTTTAAACTCCAAAACCCTAAAAAAGTGTTCGATTAGAAGAAGAAAATTGAGGAATTTACAATTTTAATTCAAAAATTAAAATAATGTTTAAATTAATAGAATTTTAAACTAAATTGACTGATTGTATAAATTTTGGAATAAAACACTTATATGGTATAATCACAGTTTTAATCCAAAACACTTATATGTGTTACCAATTTAGTCCAAAATTCATCAATTTAAAACATCATCTTAATTTTGATAGAATTTTGTCTCATCCCTTTTCCACCCCTCGTATTCTCGCCAGTATTTCGATCGTGGAGTTTGGGTCCTCCAATAGAGCCCATATTACCCCCCCCCCAAATCCCAAAGTTTTGATTGTTCATAGCGTGTTTTTTAAACTACAAAACCCAAAAAAAAAGTGTTCGATTGGAAGAAGAAAAATGAGGAATTTACAATTTTAATTCAAAAATTAAAATAATGTTTAAATTGATAGAATTTTAGACTAAATTGATTGATTGTATAAATTTTGGACTAAAACACTTATATGGTATAATCACAGTTTTAGTCCAAAACACTTATATGTGTTACCAATTTAGTCCAAAATTCATCAATTTAAAACATCATCTTAATTTTGATAGAATTTTGTCTCATCCCTTTTCCACCCCTCGTATTCTCGTTAATATTTTGATCGTGGAGTTTGGATTCTCCAATGGAACTCGTATTAGCTTGTAACATACTAAAAAAACTAAAGGCTTAGTAGAATGTTAGAATATATTTGGATAGTGAAGATATCTTAAGAATAATTGGAATAAGAAGTTAAAGTGACTAATTTGAATTGTCCCTCTAATCGAATGGCTAAATTAAAAGGACCATAATTTGTAACAAACCACATTTTTAGGTTTGCATGTAGAATTCTTAGAAGTTTGAGGACCTTGTATATGTATCCCTTGTAGAATCGGTCCAAGAGGCTAGACTATCTTCTCCCCTCCACTCTTGTTAGCCGAATGATGAGAGAAGAGAGAGAATGAACTCTTGAAAATTTCTAAGAATGGCGAAGAGCATGGAATCAGTGGAGAGGGGCTTAGATTGTAACTAGAGAAAATTTTCCTTCTCATTGAGGTAATATTCTTCTTTTCCATGAATGCTTAGTTTTGATATGAATTGTGAAATGTTAGAATGAACTTGAATTTTATGATAGGTGATGGAAATAGAATCGGCATTAGTCAATAGATGGCTTGAGGGTGAATCGAATGGAAGAGTGAAAACAAGAATTCTCCATGTAATTGTATATATGTTGTTCTATTGAATGATTATTGGTGGAGTGAGAAATTGATATCCTTAGAGTATTGTAGTAATTGATCCGAGATAAAAACACCAAACTGTTTTGGAATTATTAAGTGAAATTGTAGTTAGTGAAACTTGAATTGAGTATAGGTGAATCGAGTTGTAAATGCCCTGCTTTTATATGTTAAAAACAAGTGACCACAAATGTGTAAACAAATTAGTAGGATAAGTATTGGACAAGACTGTTGTTAGAAATGAAATTAGAATTCAAACTGTTACCATCTTAATCTTGGATAGTTTAGGAACCGGAATAATTAATTGATTAGAACTAAAACATATGCTAGTGAATTATGTTGTTGCCATGATGTTTTAAATGAAAGAAAACAGGATTTTTTGGTGTTTAAAACGATATGATTCTTGTTAGATTAATTAATAGATGTTGTAGTAATTCTCGGGGCTGTTTTGATTCAAGTAAGTAAATTCATGTAATGTTGCATGTATCAACAACTAGGACTTATGCTATACCTTGAAAGATGAGTAAGGTTAATTGGAAAATTGTTAACCAAGAATTTAGCTGAGATTCTTGCATAGTTTGGCTGTGCATATTTAAGGATTTTCTAGGAGAAAGACTAATGGTTAATTGTGAAATTGAATGGAAATGGAGCTTGATCAATCGAACCTTATGACTAATAAGTAATATATTGTTACATGTGGGAAGATCAAGAGGATACAGAGGGAAAAAGGGTTGTTGTAGACCAAATCAAAGATAGGAAAAATGGGATCGAGATACGGGAACATCAATAGCTTGGAATCCACTGTAAGTGTAACTTAAATTGTGTGAATAAGTGATGTTTCCTTATTACGATTAAAGTATGATGTTTTTATTAGAAAGAATGCATGACATTATAGCTTAATTGAGGTAAGATCAATTGCTTGTCAATACAATAATTCCAAGCTAAAACTAAATAGCAATGCTTCTTGTTTTGTTACACTTCACTAATAGATGTGAAACTAGTCTTGAATTGGAAGTTATGAATGCATAATAAGAATAAGGAACTTGATGTCTCTCGAATTAATTGTATTCAAACTCAATTAAACAAGCCTTGATTCGAGTTAGTTAGACACAATTGGCATACCACAGAATCCGTCGAGCTCGCTAGTTGGACCACGGTCCCTTGTTGTTTAGGTCAAGTGACCTATTGGTACGATTGGTACCCTTGTTCAATGATGATATTGATTTAGTACCTTGTGGACTCTTGTTTAGTACAATATGTACTCTTGTTATTGTTACACTTATTTGAATTCGTGTGTCCATTAACTTTCACATCAAGGCTCAAGTTAAAAAGAAAGGTTCTTAATAATGATTCTCGGTATCTTAGATTGAGTAAATTGGATTATTTTCCTTGATTCATGAATTGGATCTTGGATCCCTTGACTTAAAAAAGAGGATTGAGAGTCCCTATAAGATGTTCATGTACTCTATCATGGTGAAATAAAGTGTAGTAGCTTGATGATTAACCATAGTGTTATTATATGAGCTTGATAAAGATCAAATAAGATTGACTCACGCTAGAATAATTGATTGCTTAAACTTTTCAGAGTTAAATACTAGAGCTCATGATAGGATTCCACCACTAGAATGCATGTTCTTTGGTTAATCATGACGTATGCTCTTGTTAACAACAATAGGGAGACTTGATTCCATGTTAATTATGAATTTTTTCTTGGGGAAATCTTATCTTGATACTTATACTTTCACCTTATTGTGTGTCAGGGTGGCTTTCGGTGCTTGTAGAACGGATTGAGGAGTCTAGCAAGATCACAAGGGAACCTAAGTGTATGTTTTGTTTATCCAACTTTTGTCTCCTAGGATGGTGGCACACTTTAGTTTATAAAACTATTGATAAAATTTTAGGTGTGTAACTCTTTTGGTATAATTCTATAACATGTATATATTAAGCTCATATGTGTTGTTTGTATGAAGTTTTACTAGTGGTTGCACTCGATGGCATGCCTACTTGTGTTCGATGTTCATATGATTAAGTGTGAAGGTTGTATGGTGAATGAATTATGTTTGTGACTATGAATAGATTAATCAAGTACATCTTATTAGCATGCTTGTATTGAGGATTCGAATGTTCATGTTCTATCATTTGAATAGTAGGTTGGTTGCTTAGTTATTTGAATCTCTTGACCTTTTCTTTTAAGATGACTTAAGAAGACAAGCCTAGTGTCCTCTCCATTGGTTCTTGGTTTAATGATAGAATCTCTTATGTTAGAATTTGAGAAATTTCCTTTTAGTTAGAAATAATAGGGAAGACAAATATAGGTACTTTCAATTTATAACTAGAATGGATTCGAATAGTTAAAATCAACACAGAAGACTAATTGAATGCTTGATTTGTATGATTGCCAATCTATAACATCTTCTTTTCATTTAATCGTGAGCTTCCTCTTGGTTGTTGTTGAATAAGTTCCGTTGAATGATTTGAGAAGCACATCTAGTTTAATATGTCAATTGCATATTTGGAGTATTATGAACACTCATTATCTTGCTTTCTCAATTGCTTGTTTTGAATGTCTTAGGAACCAAATGCATCTAGTCTTGTGTGGATGGTTTCTAACTTGTATCACAAGTTAATTGTCGACTAATCTTTACACCTTAGATTTGGTCTACTCCTAGATCGAGTTAGGGGGTGTTTCATAGCCCCCATTGATCCCCAATTCCTAAACTTTTGATTGTCCCTAACGTGTCTTTTAAACTCCAAAACCCAAAAAAGTGTTTGACTGAAAGAAGAAAAATGAGGAATTTACAATTTTAATCTAAAAATTAAAATAATGTTTAAATAGATAGAATTTTAGACTAAATTGATAGATTACGTAAATTTTGGACAAAAATTGTTATTAACCCAAGTCACGTCACCATTTTCGTTAATTTTAAACGGCAAAGGTACCAAAACAAAACAAAAACATAGCATTATGTACTATTTTGCCAAAAAAATAATAACCGAGGTACCAAAACAGTAACACGTGCATAGTTAGGATACTAAATATGTAGTTTTCGTTTTATTATAATGAGATATGGGTGATGCTTGGAAAGCACGAGGAGGTCATAAACGGATTCATACGGGAGAAGAAAAGTAAACATGAAAAATGATTTGTTTTTGCTAGGGCTGAAGGGTTCAATAAGCCCTTAAACTTTTACAAAAAAAATTCAATTAAGCCCCTAAACTTTGTTTGCACTCAATTAAGTCCTCAAACTCAAGAAAAAAACCAAATTGGCCCTTTGACCAACGTTGACCGTTTACTTTAATGGTTTATTTTTTATTTTGAAAAATTTCTTTTGACACATGTCGCAATAGGATAACGTCACTTGTCATTTTTATGAATTTTTAAATTTCAATTTTTTAAAAATATCTAAAAATAGGAAAAATCTAATTTTTAAAATTCTGGAAAATTATAAAAAGTATTTTAAAATATAAAAAAATAAAATTTCAAATTTTATTTAAAATAATAATTTTCAAAATATTGAAATATTTTAAAAAAATAAAAAAATTCAATATTATTATACAAGTATAAAACATAATTTGAAAAAAATAAAAAAAAATAAAAATTTATTTTGATTTTTAAAATATATTTAAAACTATATTTTAACAAATATTAAAAAATATTTTTAAAAACTATAAAACAATAAATGTTATTTTGATTTTTTTTATAATTGTATAATAACAGTTTTTAATATTTTTAATATTTTATTTTGTTAAAAATATTTTAATATTTTGAAAATTTACTATTTGATAAATTTGAATAAATTTTGAAATTAAAAAAATATTATTTTATAATTTTAAAATAATTTTTAAAAAAATTTAATTTTTAATTTTTTAGAATTTTTTTCTATTTTTTATATATTTTTTAAAAAAGAAAATTTAAAAATTCCTATAAACAGCAAGTGGCATTATCATGTTGCGACATATGTCAAAGAAGTTTTTCAAAAAAATCGTTAAAGTCAAAGGTCAAGGTTGGTCAAAAGGCCAAATTGATTTTTTTTTCTTGAGTTTGAGGGCTTAATTGAATGCAAAATAAGTTTAGTGGCTTATTTGATTTTTTTTTTTCAAAAGTTGAGGGGCTTATTGAACCCTTAAGCCGCTTGTTAGATATGCAAAGGCAAGTGTTTCTTATAGAGTTATCAGCACGACGAAATCAAGATCGAATATTGGTAGGGGCATAATATTAAATTTAAAAAATACAATGGCTTATTACATATTTAAACTTTAAATTCATGGGCAAGACCTAATTGTCTTGTAACGCCCGGGTTTGGGGCTCGGAAGATACTCGGGTTGGTTAAGCCAGTTCGAGTTAAGTTAAATTCCGGGGAGATAATTTAAAATATACCATTTCAGAACTTATGGAGAAAAAGAGAATTTAAAACCGGTCTCTTGGTAAAATGTGGTCAAATGGATTTTGGAGGTAGGTTTTGAGTTAAAATAAAATGCATTACTTGAAATTTGCCATCTCTTCTTCTTCACCAAAAGTTTTTCATGTTAAACACCCAAGCCATAGCGACCACCCACCTTTTCACCAAGCTTCACCATTTTTGGAGTTTTCAAGAAGTAAGCAACTTGGTTTTATTCCTTTCTTCCTTCTAATCTTGTTTTTAACACCTATTCTTCAAGGTTTTGAAGATTTCTCAAGTTTCTCCATTTTTTTTGGTAAAAATGGGGTTTTGAAAGGGTTTAAGCAAAAGTTATGATGTAACCCCCTCGTCCCGGTCTGGCCGGATGACCGGTCCGAGTGGGCCACACGGGGAAAACCGAATCGAAACCCAAAGAATTTCCCCTTGGTTAGCAACCCTATTTTTTTCCTTTTATATTAATCTTGCCTAGATGAATATTAAGTCCTATATGATTCTCAACAGCGGAAAACATACAAAGGAAAACACATTCGAACCACGGCCATACTTAACAGTCCATTTTTAAGCTTACAGGGCAGGCTGTATCGGTACCCTAGCTAGGGGTATCGATACGCCCTGACCAGGTCAACCCAAGAAGTCAACCACGAGAAGTCCGTATCGATACAGCCCTTGAGCGTATCGATACGCCCTTCTCGGTCAACCCTTCTTGGTCAACAGAGTAGACCCGTACCGATACTCGGGAGCCCCGTATCGGTACGCCCTACTCTCACACAAATCATC
This sequence comes from Hibiscus tridactylites, assembly GCA_958450335.1. Taxonomy (NCBI): domain Eukaryota; kingdom Viridiplantae; phylum Streptophyta; class Magnoliopsida; order Malvales; family Malvaceae; genus Hibiscus; species Hibiscus tridactylites. The sequence continues at coordinate 11,530,437 of OY288287.1, forward strand.
AAATTACAGTAACTTTGGAGGGTATCGATACCCTTAGGGTATCGGTACACCAGGCAAAATTTCTGGCTTTTGGGCAAGTCCGTATCGATACGCCCTGAGGTGTATCGATATGCCGTGCACTGCAATTCCTCAAATTTCAACTTAAACGACCCCAAAACGACTCTAAATGCATTTCTCGACTCACCTAAGCATATACCAACATGTAAGCACACATAATTTAGCCAAAGGAATCAACCATACATGAATTAAGGCATTCATACATAACATTCTAATGAGAGAGCAATTTAGGCCATATTGTGCATACTCAAAGGCTCAAATGGTCATAAAGCCACAAGTCAATCAAAAGAGGTTTGCACTCATACACAAGGAAACCTAGAAATTCTAAAGCATGCCATCATTCACACCAACATTCACCATAGTATCACATGCTTACAATCCATAGTCAAATCAAAACATCATCATATGTAATGAGTCATACAAGCTCATACAAACACACCCTATTGCCACATTGCTTAACTACTAGAAAATTAACCATACTTGAGCAACAACTTGGAAAGCCCTTCTTGCCTTGCCTCGAGCTAACACCATGCTAATGATCTGCATTGTTGAACATCGAGAGCGTAAGCTATAAGCTTAGTGAGGGTACTCTAAAACGGAAAAACATCAACAATGCAGGGTTCAAGCATGTTAATCCTAGTCTTACATACATCAAGCATAGGCATACAATCAAGTAGACCTAGCTAGTCTTTCAAGTGACATATATGGTCTCTCAATCCTAACAAGCTTAAACATCAATATCAATCGTCATGCAACAACACCATACACCACAACCATATATCACCATCATATATCACAATACATGAACAAGTTTAATTGGCCACTTTAATTACCTCGATTGTGCGGATATAAACCTCAACATCACTTTACCTCGGTGGGATTTCACTCATCACCGGACCTTGCATGTGCGGGATTCCACTCATCGCCACATGCCCTACGGATGGGATTCCACTCATCATCCCGTAGAAATTAATAAAAGCTTCCGGTGGAATGTTACATCACCGTACTCCTCCTTGATGACTTAACGCCATCAAGGCCACGTACGTTTTGACTCAATTTGTGTGCACACTATCCTAATGATCGATCATTTACAACCGGTAATTATTTTAGTGCCAATTATCATCATCAATCACATGTCATCAACCACACTCATGCTCATCACATATATCCACATTATGATATATATACATGCACCATATAATCACAAGTACAAGAGCATAGTCATTAAACACATTGGCATTTAAGGAAAATAAGACTAAATTAACTACTTGGGTTATAAGGAAGTGGCCTACCAAGCACACTTTACACACACACACCACTCATGCTCGAACCAAACTTTAAAACAAGTTAAGACCACTCACCGCCCTTCCTTAGCAATTCGAACCAATCCTCCTACGAACCCGGATTCGGTCCCAAAGCTCCTTCAACGATTCCTCTTGCTTCTAGCCAACCAAAAACACAACCGATAACCAAAATCAATGCTAACATTCAATAATCACATAACCTTGCATTCAAACCAACTCCATCCACAATTTTCCAACCAAGATAAATCCCCAAATAACCCAAATTCGTACTCCAACAACCCTTGGCTGAAACACCCATTTCCAAACACCCAAATGACCTTCAAAACATCCCAAAACACCCTCATAAAATAGGTAGACTAACAGCCCTCCAATTTCAACCTTAAACCCACCAAAAACCCAAATTTTAATACCTTAAAATTTTCCCTAAGGACCCACTACGAATTTTCATCCAAATTCAACCAAATTGATATATGTTACACATTTTAACATGATTAGCTAAAACCCCAACTCAATTTATCAAAACCAATTGGAAAACCCCTTAAAAATCCAAACTTTAATATATACCCTAATTTTCAATACCCCATAACTTTGAAATCTAAGACCATAGATAAGTAGAGGATAGAGAGGAGGTTAAGAAAACATATTTACCTCTTAAAATGGTGTTGAAATCGAGTAGCAAAATAAATGGAATAGTAATAAGGTTTGAGAGGTTTTGGGGTGGGGTTTTAGAGCATTTCACGTTGGGTGTGGGGAAGGGGAAAGGAAGATGACAACTTTTCTCATAAAGTAATCTAGCTTTTGAAAATCTTGGGTCAAATCGCGATATAGGTCCCTCCCTCTTTATTAAAGCTCAATTAGGTCATTATTTGAAGTTGAATTATTTTAATTAAATTTTATTTGACTCGAACTATAACCCGGTTAACTCCTAGGCCCAAAACACGGGTGTTACAACTCTTTCCCACTTAAGGAATTTCGTCCCCGAAATTACCTGACTGAAAGAGATACGGAAACTGCTTTTCCATATCCTCCTTCCTCTCCCAAGTGGCCTCGTCCACACCTCTACGTTGCCACCGCACCTTCACTAACTCAATCGATCTACCCCTTAACACCTTGCTGTCAGAAGCTAAGATCTCCACTGGTTCTTCCTCATAAGTTAAATCCGGATTCAATTCGATTTCTTCTACGGGCATAACATGTGATGGATCGGACCTATACTTGCGAAGCATCGACACATGGAACACATCATGTATCTTCTCAAGCTCGGATGGCAAACGCAACTGATAAGCAACGGGACCAACCCTCTTCACAATCTCATACGGCCTTATGTACCTCGGACTCAACTTCCCTTTTCGGCCAAATCTCATCACCTTCTTCCACGGAGACACCTTCAAGAATACCTTCTCACCCACTGAGAACTCAACTTCCTTCCTCTTCAAATCGGCATAGGACTTCTGCCTATCCGAAGCAGCCCTCAAATGGTCACCAATCAATTTTACCTTGTCGGTTGTCCCCTTGAGCAAATCCGGCATAGGTAACAGTTTCTGTCCTACCTCGGCCCAACATACTGGAGTCCTACACTTCCGGCCATACAAGGCCTCATACGGAGCCATCTGAATGCTCGACTGAAAGCTGTTATTGTACGCAAACTCTACTAGAGGCAAATGCTTCTCCCAAGTACCCTAAAAGTCAATGATACAACAACGCAACATATCTTCTAAGATCTGAATAACTCTCTCCGACTGCCCATCTGACTGCGGATGATAAGAAGTGCTGAAGTTCAAACGGGTACCCAAAGCTGTATGCAGACACTCCCAAAATCTAGAAGTAAACCGCGGATCTCTATCTGATACAATGGACTTCGGCACACCATGCAGTCTAACAATCTCACCAATGTACAAGTCGGCCAATCTATCTAAGGTGTAAGTAGTGTTGACTGCCAAGAAGTGAGCACACTTCGTAAATCGGTCCACTATCACCCAAGCTGAGTTCTTCTTCGTAGGAGTCAAAGGCAAACCCGAAACAAAATCCATGGTGATGTTCTCCCACTTCCATTCCGGAATTCTCAACGGCTGTAACAAACCTGAGGGAACCTGATGTTCCGCCTTCACTCTCTGACACACTAAGTACTTACTCACGAAGTCGGCTACATCTCTCTTCAAGCCAACCCAATAATACTCATTCTTCAAATCACGGTACATCTTCGTACTTCCAGGATGCATAGCAAATGGACTACTGTGAGCTTCAGTCAAAATTGTACATCTCAAATCACTGTCTTCTGGCACAACTATTCTATCTTTGAAACATAAAACCCCATCAGTGCTGAAAATGTAGTCTGAAGATCTACCCTCAGCTATATCTTGCACGTGAGGTGCCAAAGATCTATCTAAGACCTGTTTCTCTATAATCATCTGACCTAGAGTAGGTCTAACCTGAAGCTCGGCTACTAAGCCACCATCTCCGGACAAACTCAATCTAGCAAACATAGCTCTCAAATCCACGGCCACATTCCTACTCAATGCATCGGCCACTACATTGGCCTTACCCGGATGGTACTCAATAGTAAGATCATAGTCTTTTAGCAACTCTAGCCATCTACGCTGTCTGAGATTCAAATCTCGCTGAGTCATAATGTACTTCAAACTCTTGTGGTCGGTGTACACTGTGCATTTCTCACCGTACAAATAATGCCTCCAAATCTTCAGAGCAAACACAACTGCAGCTAACTCTATGTCATGGGTCGGATAGTTACGCTCATGAGTCTTCAACTGTCTTGAGGCATACGCCACTACTCTCTTGTCTTGCATAAGTACACATCCTAGCCCTACATAAGAAGCATCACTGTAAACTACATAGTCCTTCCCGGACTCAGGCTGAATCAAAATCGGTGCTTGGGTCAAAGCTTCTTTCAATTTCTCAAAGGCTCTCTGTCTTGCATCTGTCCACTCAAACTGAACACTCTTCTGAAGTAACAGTGTCAATGGAGCAGATAATTTAGAGAAACCCTCTACAAACCTCCTATAGTATCCGGCTAAGCCTAGGAAGCTACGTACCTCTGTCACAGACTTCGGTTGCTTCCACTCAACAATGGCTTCAATCTTCTTCAGATCAACTCTAATCCCATCGGCTGACACTACATGTCCTAAGAAGACTACCTCACGGATCCAGAATTCGCACTTGCTGAGCTTCGCATGTAACTGGTGATCTAGCAAAGTCTTCAAAACAAGTCTCAAGTGTCGGTCATGGTCTTCTTCAGTTCGCGAGTACACCAAGATGTCATCAATAAATACAACCACAAACTGATCTAGATACTGATGGAAGATCCTATTCATCATGTCCATGAAAGCTGCCGGTGCATTAGTCAACCCAAATGGCATGACTAAAAACTCATAATGACCATATCTAGTCCTAAAGGTCGTCTTCGGTACATCAACCTCTCTTACCTTCAGCTGGTAGTAACCCGATCTCAAATCAATCTTCGAAAAGACAGATGCTCCTCTCAACTGATCAAACAAGTCATCAATTCTAGGCAACGAATATTTGTTCTTCACTGTCAACTCATTTAACTTCCTATAATCTATGTAACGCCCCAATTTTGGGCTTAGAAGTTTTGGGTTTGGACCGGACCGGTCGGGTTGCGGTTCGAATATAAAAGGTGAAATTGGGAAAGCCTAGTTCGGGTTGCATTAAAAATGTGGAAAAATGTTCTAAAATCCTCTTTTATTATATATAAGAGAAAGGTGAAATCAATTTTACAAAATGAGGTTTGGAAGGGTGACATTTTGGGTTAGTGACCAAAATGTAATTTTTGAAAACTGTGAGACTGTTTTAAAAAGGATTGAAACTTTGAATCTTTAAGGAGAAATTTACCCAATGGGAGTTTCTCCAGATTTTTCCAAGATAATAAATGATTTATTGATGGTTTAAAATAAAGATAAAAAGGAGGGAAAGATATTTTAGCCTTTTAACTAACTTTTCCATTTTTCATTTTCTCTCATCTTTTCTCTCAAACCAAACATCTTTCTTCAGAACTTTTCCTTCTGATTTTGTCACCTAGACATCTCTTTTCAATTCTCTTTTGATTTCTAATCATCTTCTCACCAAAACCTCACTACTTGCTAATTGGATTTTCAAGATTTTGGTTCCAAAAAGGGAGAAACTCAAGTTTGGAGGTAAGAACGCCCTTCTCCTCTAAACTCTCAGTTCTTTACTGAAATTCCCAACTTCTCAATCCTTGATTTGTGATTTATTTAAGGTTTTACAATTGTAATCTTGATTTTGGCTTTAAAATGCAAGATTTGCTTGATTTCGATGAAATTTCGTATGATCTGTTTGGGCAGTGTTTTGAGGTGTCAATTTGATGTTAAATGAATGTTAAATTGATGAGAAATTGAGGTTTAATCAATGAAATCCCAAATAGGTTGAATTTCCTAAGTTTTGCTTGAGTTTTTGGTTGTTTTTGGTGTGTTTTTGACGACCTGTTATTGCTGGAGGTATAAGGACGTGTTTGGGATCATTTTGGATGTTAATTGATGTTTATAAATGGTTAGAGGTGATGGATCTTGGCTGGGTTAAGTTTTGGAGGTGTTTGGAGGTGATTTCGGTTGTGTTTGGTAGCCGAAATGTTGGATTTGCTAAGAGCAGCGAGTTCAGTTGTGTTGCTGGTGTTTTTAATGCATAATGATGCATTAATCCTCTGTTGTTGTGTGCTTGAAACAGGGGAGATTGATCCGTGAGCATTAGAGGTGGTGTGGAAGGTTTCGGATGCTTGGAAGGCTTGTTAGCTAGCCTTGTTTTGTGTATCGGTGAGTGAAGTTGGGTTTTCAGCTTTTGAACCAAGGTTTTGAAGGTTTTGGGAGCTTAGTATAAGTCTAAACAACTTTGCTAAGCTCAAGAGTAAGTAAATGGAATTTCTCACTTGGTTTGTGTATGAGTTGGTTTTTAAAGCCCTTGTGTTTGTTGGATGCAATGCATGTGATTTGCATGTTTTAAATTCTGTTTTGAAAGCATACTTTAGCATGGTTTAATGCTGGTTTTGAAAGCCATGTGTGATGGATGCTCAAGGTAAGAGATTCATGGTTTTGTACATTGGAATTGTGGAATTGATGCATGGTGTTGCATGTTGTTTAATGGCTTTGTCTAATGCTTTAAAACAGTGGATTGGTGATGGTAAATGGTGGTTTTTGCATTTTGGTTATGCTTGTAAAACATTGGGTTAATGTGGTAAGATGGTTATATTGGCAAGTGATGTAAGTGGTTCTTGGTTACTTGAATCGGATATAGTTAGCTGGCTATAGGATTGGGTGCACCGTGAATAAAGTCGCCTTGGATGTGGAGTGGTTAAGAGTGAACCGGTAACTCCATCCAAGTATCCTAACGAGATGGTTAAGGTCATAATGGTGGTTGAAATTCCATTCGAGGACCTTGGGTAAGCAAAGGTAATAATGGTGGTTAAAATTCCATTTGAGGACCTTGTGCTTGTTAAGATCACAATGGTGGTGTAAAGTCCATGTGTGGATCTTGTATAGGGTGTCCCGGATCTCGTTAGTGATGTTATACAACTACCAATGGATAATGTTAAGGTTATATGGTGGTTAAAATTCCATATATGGGAACCTTGTGAATGTTAAGGTTATATGGTGGTTAAAATTCCATATATGGGAACCTTGTGAATGTTAAGGTTATATGGTGGTTAAAATTCCATATATGGGAACCTTGTAAATGTTAAGGTCATATGGTGGTTAAAATTCCATAAGAGGACCTTGTGTGTTGTAAGGTCAAATGGTGGTTAAAATTCCATTTGGGGACCTTGGATTGGTAGTGTGTATGAAGCGTGGGGACAACGCTTGTGATCCGCGTATCCGATTGGATGTTGAGTTGAAAAGTGGATTTGGTTTATCACTTCGAAGCCAATATAATGTTCTTGATTTAAATGAAGCATGAGATGCTTGAAATGATGCATGGTTGCATGAGAAGTGTGTATTGTACTAAGATTGCAAGTTACTTGTTAGTTTGAACAAGTGTTGATTATCTATTGAGAATGGTGCATGTGTGCATGAAATCTCTTTAGTGCATTGAAGTCTTGCTAAGACTTATTTTTAAAGGCATGTGATGCAAATATTGATGATGTGGTTCATAAGTTGCTTTTGTTTAATACATGTGTTAGATTGAATGAGTAAATGGTTTTAAAAGGTTTCTTGCTTAAAGATGGTTTCCAAGTATGAGAAAGGTATGATGTGAAGTGGAAGTGATTTCCAAGGTTTTGAATTTAACCTTGCATATGATGTTCATGCATGGAATGGTTAAATTGATGGTATTGCAAGTTTATGTTTTGAAAGGGGTTTACTTAGCTTCCTAAGGTAAGGGTTGGTTTTCAAGTTTGACAATGCATGATTTTAAGGCATGTTGTTGAAAAGGATTTTCAAACAATGCTTTGGTTTATCGAATCGAGTTTGCTTTTAAAAGTGGTTTATGATTCGCTGCATTGATGGTGTTTTGGTTTTGAGCATTCCTCACTAAGCACTATGTGCTTACGCTCCTTTTTGTCCATCAATGTAGATAATTGAAGTTGGAACAGCGAGAAGCAAGGGATTCAAGGAAAGCTCCACTTGAGATGTATGTCTCGGTTAATAGCTATAGATAATAAAGGCAATGGGGGAAAGAATCTCTTATGTTGATGTTAATGAGTTTTTGTATGTTGGACAGGGTTGGTTTTATGTTGTTGATGATGTTGGAACATGTAATTGGTCTTTATAAGTTGGTTTTATCAATTTGATGCTTGAATGGTTTGCTAAGTAAGAAGCATGCCTATAGATTTGGGGCTTTTCATAATTGATGCCATGTCGATATTTGGTTGATGCAATTATGTTCCTTGTATGTTGTATGACTTGCTGGTATAGTTTGGTTGCATTTGGAGCATGTTTGGTATGTCAATTGAGTGTTTAAACAGCCTTTTTGCTGCAATCTGTGCAGGCCGTATCGGAACGGGAGCTACCGTTTCGGAACGGGGGCCCTGTAATGACCCAGGCGTTCGAAACGGGAGGTACCGTTCCGAAACGGAAATGCCTCTGCCAGGCCTCGTTTCGGAACACGTTGCGGAACGGTCCCGCGTTTCGAAACAGGTTCTCCCTATTTCGGAACACCTGACCGTTGGAGGCTGACATGGGCGGTTATATGTTTTGAAATGTATGCGTTTTAGTCCTGAATCTTGTTCTTGCATTTGTATGAGTTTGAGATGTCCGTTTGAGTTGAAATTTGGCTGAGAAGCATGAAATATGATTAATTTCAAGTTGGTAACTTTAAATTGGGTTAAGTCCTTAAAATTCTCAGAGTTTACATTTTTGGTCCCTAAAGTTGTAATTTGTGCAATTGAGTCCCTGAATGTTCTCTGATGGTTATGATCTTTGAGTATGCTGTTTGTACGATCACATCTAGGGATAATGTGCATCTAGACAAGTTTAAAAAGAAAAAAAAGGTCGTTAATCAAGGTTGACTTTTGGGTTGACTTTGGTTTTCCCCGTGTGATCTTCGTAGTTCGGGTCAACCGTCTAGGCCGGGCTACGAGGGTTACATTTGGTGGTATCAGAGCTAAGTTGCGAATCCTTGGGGAAAACGGTAAATTGATGTAATATGTGTATGATGTTTATGCTGATGTGTGGTTGAAAGCTGGATGAATTGCATGTTTTTGAGTGAAGTATTGATGTTCTTAGCATGCTTTCTGGTTATGAATCTTTATTGAGCTCATGTGGATTTGTGCTGATGTTGTGCTGGTGTTATGAGCTGGTTTTTATGAATGATGAAAGTGTAATGGGTATGTTATTGATGAAGCTATGCTGTTATGAGTGGATGTTGTTTGATGAAAGCATGATCGAATTTGTTGATTGATATGCTTGATGTTGTGATATCCATGTTTTTGTTGATTGTTATGTCATGTAAAAGGGAGAATACGGGATACCCATTGCCTTATTATTATAGCTATTGTGTTATTTTGGAGTTCGAGTTTGAATCCTTGCTGTAAGCTGGTCTAATTGATTTGTTTGTTTTGTTGTGATTGCTTGTTGTTAATAGCATGGTGAAATCGATGAAAGAATGACAGTTGGGTGAGATGGTTGCTGCGTTAGGGCAGGTTGTTAAGGCGTGGAATTCACCTTTTAATGGAGGTGTTTCGTCTCAGTCTTTTGTGCCCGGTGTTGAGGTAGTGAGGCAGGAGGAAGAAGTTGGTTCTGTGATGAAGAGTTCATCACCTATTGTTCAAGAGGTGTTGGGAACATCTCCGGCTGTGGCGAAAGTGAGGCCTATAGATGTGCTGGCCGTGGGATGTGCGGGTTTGTCAAAACATCGTTTACATGATTTGGGAGCTGTGGAGTATCATGGTTCGACACCTGAGACGTTTAAGGCCTGGTTAGCCAGTGTAGTTTTGATTTTGGATCAGGAAGGTTGTGATTATGCTTGTAAGCTGGGAAGTGTTGTCTCATTGATGTTGGAGGACGCTTGTGCCTGGTGGACATCGGTGGCAGTAGCGTCGCACCTCCACGACATTGATTGGGACTTCTTTGTGTCTGCCTTTTATGAAAGGTATCTTGGAGGGAAATTTCCAAGGGTTGAGCAATGTGAGGGTGTGGTTTTTGTTGATGAAGGTGAAGAAAGTTTAAGCGAGAAAGTTGTGAATTCTGATCTCGGAAATGGTCAACGTAAGAGGCTACGTGCTGGGAGGTTTTGCTTGAATCAAAGTCTGAGTGGTAGTACAGATCTGGGGCAAGTGCTGCTTGAACAAGGAGTGGGAGCTCAGCTACCGATGTGTGACCGTTGTGGAAGGCGCCATGTTGGAGGGTGTTGGGGCGCAGGTGCTTGTTGGAACTGTGGTTCTAAGGAGCATGTGAAGCGAGATTGTCCTCAAGTGGTGAGATCAACCTCAGTGGTAGCAGAAGGGTCTCAGAAGGGTCGTGGGCACGGCCGAGACAAAGTTCGAAGGTGGCAGAAAGAGCAGAGGGTTGTGAGGAGTTTGGAAAGTGAAATATGTTGGAATTGTAGGTCTGTTGGACATATGAGACGTAATTGTTTGAAGTTGGCTCGGGGTAGCCAGGGTTCTTTACCGCGGGGTGGTGGTGATGACCTTAGTGTGTTAGCTGATGCTGCAGCGGTGCGGCTGGAGGATGGTGGTTCTGCGAGGAAGAGAGCTCGTCTGTTGGAGCTTCGGGGCAGTGAGGTGTTTTCAGGTAACCTTGTTAAGTAACCTTTGCCTAGTTATCTTAGTTTGGTTTCTGTTGGTTTTTCTTGCATAGTGAGTATGGTTTTGTTGCTAGCATGTTAAGGTAGTTGTTGTTGTTGTTTTGAAAACAACTTTAGCGTGTAGAGGGCTTTAGTGAGTATCTTGTGGTTAATGGTTGCTAGAATGATGGAGTTGGACAAGTTGAAAGTGAGGTAGGAGGTTGTTCTTAGACGGATTCTGAGGATGTTATTGGTGGGTGTGAATCGACATTCATGCACAGTTAAAATCATTTGATATATGCTATATTATATATATGTACTGGTCCATGCATACATGTGACATGACATTAGAGGTTTTGCATACATGTATATCAGGCATTGATAGGGCATATTGGTGACCATGCATACGAACGTTCACACTCGCTAATAACTAATCGAGTCTGTTAGTGTTGTGATAGGGTTAGTTTGGATGATGGGTTTTAGAGGTTGATTGGGTGCTAGGAGAAAGTTAGAGGTAATGGAGGGTATTAAGCGAGCTGTTGGTAATAGTGAGTGCGGTATAGTATGTGGTAGAAGGAAAGTGTTTGATGCTTTTTGGGTTTAGTGTTGTGGTGGTGAGGAGATTGCTGGTTGAAGTTAGAATCGGTTATGTGGTTTTAAATAGCTAGTAGAAGAGGTGGTTCCTTGGTGTTAAGTGATGTTGCAGGTTAGTGGATGTGTTTCTAGAGTGCTGAGGTATCTTGGCATTGATGTTGTAATAGAAGGGTTGTTTATGTAGGTGAGGGTTCGTAGTAACCTTCGAGGAGTTGAGAAGATGATATGTATGTTTAAGTTGGGCGATGTTCTAGTAAGGCAAGTGTTGTGGTCAAAGCTTGTAGTGGAAAGGCAGTGTAAGATAGTAGGCTATTGTTGGTTGGATGGGTTCTTGTGAGAAGTGGTGGGTTGGTTGTAAATAAGTAATTCTTTTAAGGTCAGCTGGTGGTGTGTGGAACGGTTGGCGAAGTCAAGGTTGGGGTTTGTGACGTGATTATCTGATAATGGGTGAGTGGCCCTGGTGAGTTGTTGTGGTAATAATAGTGGCGGATGTGAAGGAATATCAGTCATACGTTGAGAAGTTTGGGTAAGCAGTTGTTGCTTAAAAGGAGTGAAGGTTGTGGGTTACATGGCGGCTGAATTGGATTGGTTGGTGTCACTATGTGAACAAGTTTTGGAAGGTTAAGTTGTGGTTAACTTTGAGTGTTCTGGAATTCAGGAACAATATGTGGTGGTGTTGGGTTTGATGGATTTTGGTTTGGAGAGTGTTCAGTGGTGGTTAAGTCTCATGTGTTGTCTTGTGTATTGCTTTGAGGAGTTGGTTGTGTTCTTTACGTCAGTTGAAATTTCGAGGACGAAATTTCCTAAGAGGGGGAGAGTTGTAACGCCCCAATTTTGGGCTTAGAAGTTTTGGGTTTGGACCAGACCGGTCGGGTTGCGGTTCGAATATAAAAGGTGAAATTGGGAAAGCCTAGTTCGGGTTGCATTAAAAATGTGGAAAAATGTTCTAAAATCCTCTTTTATTATATATAAGAGAAAGGTGAAATCAATTTTACAAAATGAGGTTTGGAAGGGTGACATTTTGGGTTAGTGACCAAAATGTAATTTTTGAAAACTGTGAGACTGTTTTAAAAAGGATTGAAACTTTGAATCTTTAAGGAGCTATTTACCCAATGGGAGTTTCTCCAGATTTTTCCAAGATAATAAATGATTTATTGATGGTTTAAAATAAAGATAAAAAGGAGGGAAAGATATTTTAGCCTTTTAACTAACTTTTCCATTTTTCATTTTCTCTCATCTTTTCTCTCAAACCAAACATCTTTCTTCAGAGCTTTTCCTTCTGATTTTGTCACCTAGACATCTCTTTTCAATTCTCTTTTTATTTCTAATCATCTCCTCACCAAAACCTCACTATTTGCTAAAGTGGATTGGTGATGGTAAATGGTGGTTTTTGCATTTTTGTTATGCTTGTAAAACATTGGGTTAATGTGGTAAGATGGTTATATTGACAAGTGATGTAAGTGGTTCTTGGTTACTTGAATCGGATATAGTTAGCCGGCTATAGGATTGGGTGCATCGTGAATAAAGTTGCCTTGGATGTGGAGTGGTTAAGAGTGAACCGGTAACTCCATCCAAGTATCCTAACGAGATGGTTAAGGTCATAATGGTGGTTGAAATTCCATTCGAGGACCTTGGGTAAGCAAAGGTAATAATGGTGGTTAAAATTCCATTTGAGGACCTTGTGCTTGTTAAGATCACAATGGTGGTGTAAAGTCCATGTGTGGATCTTGTATAGGGTGTCCCGGATCTCGTTAGTGATGTTATACAACTACCAATGGATAATGTTAAGGTTATATTGTGGTTAAAATTCCATATATGGGAACCTTGTGAATGTTAAGGTTATATGGTGGTTAAAATTCCATATATGGGAACCTTGTGAATGTTAAGGTTATATGGTGGTTAAAATTCCATATATGGGAACCTTGTAAATGTTAAGGTCATATGGTGGTTAAAATTCCATAAGAGGACCTTGTGTGTTGTAAGGTCAAATGGTGGTTAAAATTCCATTTGGGGACCTTGGATTGGTAGTGTGTATGAAGCGTGGGGACAACGCTTGTGATCCGCGTATCCGATTGGATGTTGAGTTGAAAAGTGGATTTGGTTTATCACTTGGAAGCCAATATAATGTTCTTGATTTAAATGAAGCATGAGATGCTTGAAATGATGCATGGTTGCATGAGAAGTGTGTATTGTACTAAGATTGCAAGTTACTTGTTAGTTTGAACAAGTGTTGATTATCTATTGAGAATGGTGCATGTGTGCATGAAATCTCTTTAGTGCATTGAAGTCTTGCTAAGACTTGTTTTTAAAGGCATGTGATGCAAATATTGATGATGTGGTTCATAAGTTGCTTTTGTTTAATGCATGTGTTAGATTGAATGAGTAAATGGTTTTAAAAGGTTTCTTGCTTAAAGATGGTTTCCAAGTATGAGAAAGGTATGATGTGAAGTGGAAGTGATTTCCAAGGTTTTGAATTTAACCTTGCATATGATGTTCATGCATGGAATGGTTAAATTGATGGTATTGCAAGTTTATGTTTTGAAAGGGGTTTACTTAGCTTCCTAAGCTAAGGGTTGGTTTTCAAGTTTGACAATGCATGATTTGAAGGCATGTTGTTGAAAAGGATTTTCAAACAATGCTTTGGTTTATCGAATCGAGTTTGCTTTTAAAAGTGGTTTATGATTCCCTGCATTGATGGTGTTTTGGTTTTGAGCATTCCTCACTAAGCACTATGTGCTTACGCTCCTTTTTGTCCATCAATGCAGATAATTGAAGTTGGAACAGCGAGAAGCAAGGGATTCAAGGAAAGCTCCACTTGAGATGTATGTCTCGGTTAATAGCTATAGATAATAAAGGCAATGGGGGAAAGAATCTCTTATGTTGATGTTAATGAGTTTTTGTATGTTGGACAGGGTTGGTTTTATGTTGTTGATGATGTTGGAACATGTAATTTGTCTTTATAAGTTGGTTTTATCAATTTGATGCTTGAATGGTTTGCTAAGTAAGAAGCATGTCTATAGATTTGGGGCTTTTCATAATTGATGCCATGTCGATATTTGGTTGATGCAATTATGTTCCTTGTATGTTGTATGACTTGCTGGTATAGTTTGGTTGCATTTGGAGCATGTTTGGTATGTCAATTGAGTGTTTAAACAGCCTTTTTGCTGCAATCTGTGCAGGCCGTATCGGAACGGGAGCTACCGTTTCGGAACGGGGGCCCTGTAATGACCCAGGCGTTCGAAACGGGAGGTACCGTTCCGAAACGAAAATGCCTCTGCCAGGCCTCGTTTCGGAACACGTTGCGGAACGGTCCCGCGTTTCGAAACAGGTTCTCCCTGTTTCGGAACACCTGACCGTTGGAGGCTGACATGGGCGGTTATATGTTTTGAAATGTATGCGTTTTAGTCCTGAATCTTGTTCTTGCAATTGTATGAGTTTAAGATGTCCGTTTGAGTTGAAATTTGGCTGAGAAGCATGAAATATGATTAATTTCAAGTTGGTAACTTTAAATTGGGTTAAGTCCTTAAAATTCTCAGAGTTTACATTTTTGGTCCCTAAAGTTGTAATTTGTGCAATTGAGTCCCTGAATGTTCTCTGATGGTTATGATCTTTGAGTATGCTGTTTGTACGATCACATCTAGGGATAATGTGCATCTAGACAAGTTTAAAAAGAAAAAAAAGGGTCGTTAATCAAGGTTGACTTTCGGGTTGACTTTGGTTTTCCCCGTGTGATCTTCGTAGTTCGGGTCAACCGTCTAGGCCGGGCTACGGGGGTTACAATCTATACACATTCTCATACTTCCATCTTTCTTCTTCACAAACAAAACTGGTGCACCCCAAGGTGAAGATCTAGGTCGAATAAAACCTCTATCTGTCAATTCTTGCAACTGAGTCTTCAACTCTTTCAATTCTTTCGGTGTCATACGATACGGAGCAATCGAAACAGGAGCTGAATCAGAATAAGTCTCAATGCTGAACTCTACCTCTCTGTCCGGTGGTAACCCTGGAAACTCTTCCGGAAAAACACTAGGAAAATCACATACTGTCCGGATGTTCTGAGGTCTAACCTCACTCATGTTAGGGTTCGTCACTTACGCTAAGTATGCTTCACACCCCAACTCAACTAGCCTCTTAGACTCTAACACTGAAACCACATTGGACAAGAACTTCACGTTCTCACCCACCACTACAATTTCATAATCATCTGTGAGCTTCAAGGAAATCCGCTTAGTCTCAAAATCTATCCTAGCTCTATGCTCCGTGAGCCAATCCATACCCAAAATCACATCGAAACCATAGAAAGGAAGTTCCATCATATCCACTGGAAACACATGCCCCTGAACCATCAACGGACACCTTCGGTACATCTTCCTAACTACTACCGTGTCCCCAAAGGAACTAGTAACACTAACTCCTACCTCTAACATTTCACAAGGCAAATTCAAAGACCGTGCGTGCTCACTCAATATGTAGGAATGTGTAGACCCAGAGTCAATCAAAGAAAGCAAACCCAAAGACTGTATCGAGAAGTTACCTACGATCACATTGGTGTCATTTTGATCTCCGCGCTGAGCATAAACTCTGGCCTGACCCCCGCCCTCTGGCTGAACCGCAACTACATGCGTTATGTTCCTCTGACCATCGTTCCTTGGCTGGAAGTTACCTCTACCGCGCCCGCGGCCTCTCTGAAAGTCATTGGCTCTAGCACGAGCCTAAGCTGGTGCATGTCCCACCTTATGTGGTCTCTAGCACCACAACTCCAACAAGAATGGTAATTTCCCCAACACTCACCGGTGTGGTTCCTCCCGCAAGTAGCACATGTGGGCAACTTCCCACCAGCTCTCTGACCCTGATGGCCCCTACCGTGGTTACCGCCACCACGCCTATGATCATACTGATACCTGTTGTCCCGATGCCTCTTGGCATCACCTCTATCAAAGTTGCTGGACCTCTTACCCGAACTAGATCCACCTGACCGTCTGGTCAAACTCAAACTGTGCTCCAAGTCCTTGGCCCTCGCGACCAAGACATCAAAATCAGTGTAATCTGAAGCTAGAGTATAGGTCTTGATCTCCTCATTCAGCCCATAACGGAAGCGGTTACAACGCTCCACCTCAGTAGGTACAAGCTCGGGTGCATACTGACTCAATCTAACAAATCTGATCTCGTAATCGGTCATAGACATACTCCCCTGAAGCAATGCCATAAACTCCCTCTTCCTCTCATCGAGGTATCGCGGACCCAAATACTTCTTCCGGAAAGCTGTCTCAAAGAACTCCCAAGAGATCTCGGTCTCATCCATCCCCGAAGTAACGGTGACCCACCAGGTGTAGGCATCACCCTGAAGCAGAGACTCAACACATCCCAACTTGCGCTCACCAGTACATCCCATCTGAGCAAGAATAGGGACGATCTTCTCAAACCACAACTCTAACCTCTCCGGAGTAGCACCTCTAAACTCTTCGGCCCCAAGGCCCCGAAGTCTCTCTAATGGCAATCCGGTGCCCTCACCCTGATGATGAGCTGCCTGACCCCCGGCTACTGCAGCCTGAAAAGCCTCGGCTATTGCCGAACCAACGGAGCTAAGTCAATCCCGGTCGGTCCTTGGCCATCTTGACCACCTTGGCCTCCTTGTGGTCCCTCTCCTTCGGCCCCGGCCTCACCTCCTACTCCGGGTGGAGGTGGTGGTGGTGGTGGAGGTGGTGGAGGAGCTCCAACTCCAACCACAGGCTCTCCCACTTGAGCCTCAACTCTCACTACTGGCTCAACTCTCGGAGCCTCTACCCGTGGTTCCGGTCGAACCATCCTAGGCCTCCTACGTGGTCTCATGCTTTAGCTAGCAAGGTATAAACTACAACAACAAACAAATAGGATTACGTTAGCCAAAGCAAGGGTCCAATAGTGCTCAAGTACTCCTCTTTCCAAAAAATCTTTTCAAATTAAGTAATAGTAGCAATGGGCACTCACTCTACACCAGACACAACAGTTCATGCATTCAAAACATCATACGATTAAGCAAGCATCAAGGGTTCATGGCAAAACATGCATCGAACAACATAATCATTTAACACATTAAGCTTACCTCACTTACTTGCCCGAGGTCTCGGTAACCTCAGGGTCTGATACCAACAAATGTAACCCCCTCGTCCCGGTCTGGCCGGATGACCGGTCCGAGTGGGCCACACGGGGAAAACCAAAGCGAAACCCAAAGGATTCCCCCTCGGTTAGCATCCCTATTTTTTTCCTTTTATATTAATCTTGCCTAGATGAATATTAAGTCCTATATGATTCTCAACAGCGGAAAACATACAAAGGAAAACACATTCGAACCACGACCATACTTAACAGTCCATTTTTAAGCTTACAGGGCAGGCCGTATCGGTACCCTAGCTAGGGGTATCGATACGCCCTGACCAGGTCAACCCAAGAAGTCAACCACGAGAAGTCCGTATCGATACAACCCTTGAGCGTATCGATACGCCCTTCTCGGTCAACCCTTCTTGGTCAACAGAGTAGACCCGTACCGATACTCGGGAGCCCCGTATCGGTACGCCCTACTCTCACACAAATCATCAAATTACAGTAACTTTGGAGGGTATCGGTACGCCAGGCAAAATTTCTGGCTTTTGGGCAAGTCCGTATCGATACGCCCTAAGGTGTATCGATACGCCCTGCACTGCAATTCCTCAAATTTCAACTTAAACGACCCAAAAACGACTCTAAATGCATTTCTCGACTCACCTAAGCATATACCAACATGTAAGCACACATAATTTAGCCAAGGGAATCAACCATACATGAATTAAGGCATTCATACATAACATTCTAATGAGAGAGCAATTTAGGCCATATTGTGCATACTCAAAGGCTCAAATGGTCATAAAGCCACAAGTCAATCAAAATAGGTTTGCACTCATACACAAGGCAACCTAGAAATTCTAAAGCATTCCATCATTCACACCAACATTCACCATAGTATCACATGCTTTCAATCCATAGTCAAATCAAAACATCATCATATGTAATGAGTCATACAAGCTCATACAAACACACCCTATTGCCACATTGCTTAACTACTACAAAATTAACCATACTTGAGCAACAACTTGGAAAGCCCTTCTTGCCTTGCCTCGAGCTAACACCACGCTAATGATCTGCATTGTTGAACATAGAGAGCGTAAGCTATAAGCTTAGTGAGGGTACTCTAAAACGAAAAACATCAACAATGCAGGGTTCAAGCATGTTAATCCTAGTCTTACATACATCAAGCATAGGCATACAATCAAGTAGACCTAGCTAGTCTTTCAAGTGACATATATGGTCTCTCAATCCTAACAAGCTTAAACATCAATATCAATCGTCATGCAACAACACCATACACCACAACCATATATCACCATCATATATCACAATACATGAACAAGTTTAATTGGCCACTTTAATTACCCCGATTGTGCGGATATAAACCTCAACATCACTTTACCTCGGTGGGATTTCACTCATACCGGACCTTGCATGTACGGGATTCCACTCATCGCCACATGCCCTACGGATGGGATTCCACTCATCATCCCGTAGAAATTAATAAAAGCTTCCGGTGGAATGTTACATCACCGTACTCCTCCTTGATGACTTAACGCCATACAAGGCCACGTACGTTTTGACTCAATTTATGTGCACACTATCCTAATGATCGATTATTTACAACCGGTAATTATTTTAGTGCCAATTATCATCATCAATCACATGTCATCAACCACACTCATGCTCATCACATATATCCACATCATGATATATATACATGCACCATATAATTACAAGTACAAGAGCATAGTCATTAAATACATTGGCATTTAAGGAAAACAAGACTAAATTAACTACTTGGGTTATAAGGAAGTGGCCTACCAAGCACACTTTACACACACACACCACTCATGCTCGAACCAAACTTTAAAACAAGTTAAGACCACTCACCGCCCTTCCTTAGAAATTCGAACCAATCCTCCTACGAACCCGGATTCGGTCCCAAAGCTCCTTCAACGATTCCTCTTGCTTCTAGCCAACCAAAAACACAACCGATAACCAAAATCAATGCTAACATTCAATAATCACATAACCTTGCATTCAAACCAACTCCATCCACAATTTTCCAACCAAGATAAATCCCCAAATAACCCAAATTCGTACTCCAACAACCCTTGGCTGAAACACCCATTTCCAAACACCCAAATGACCTTCAAAACATCTCAAAACACCCTCATAACATAGGTAGACTAACAGCCCTCCAATTTCAACCTTAAACCCACCAAAAACCCAAATTTTAATACCTTAAAATTTTCCCTAAGGACCCACTACGAATTTTCATCCAAATTCAACCAAATTGATATATGTTACACATTTTAACATGATTAGCTAAAGCCCCAACTCAATTTATCAAAACCAATTGGAAAACCCCTTAAAAATCCAAACTTTAATATAAACCCTAATTTTCAAAACCCCATAACTTTGAAATCTAAGACCATAGATAAGTAAAGGATAGAGAGGAGGTTAAGAAAACATATTTACCTCTTAAAATGGTGTTGAAATCGAGTAGCAAAATCAATGGAATAGTAATAAGGTTTGAGAGGTTTTGGGGTGGGGTTTTAGAGCATTTCACGTTGGGTGTGGGGAAGGGGAAAGGAAGATGACAACTTTTCTCATAAAGTGGTCTAGCTTTTGAAAGTCTTGGGTCAAATCGCGATATAGGTCCCTCCCTCTTTATTAAAGCTCAATTAGGTCATTATTTGAAGTTGAATTATTTTAATTAAATTTTATTTGACTCGAACTATAACCCGGTTAACTCCTAGGCCCAAAACACGAGTGTTACATATGAAAACAACGTTTTGGGTCAGTTGTAAACTGTATTTTGGGTGTAAAGTGATGTCAAGATATTAAGTTTAGCATGAAATCTTAGATTTTGGGGAAATGGGTAATTTTGACTTATGGATATTTGGGTTTTTAGCTTAGAAATTGTGTAGAAGGGTTCCTAATGTTTTAGTGGTGTTAGGATGTTGCTTTTGGAGTGTTTGAACATGGTTTGATTGATAAATTTATGGAGATATGGCTGACTTGAAGTTAGAGTAGGATTGAGGATAGTTTGGGTTAGTTTCAGATAGAAATCGGATGCTTGTTGTTGTCGGATTTTGATGGAATTGATTTTAGTGAGTTTGAATGTTGAAAGATGTATTAATTCCTTGTTTTGATTTGGGTAGAAGCAGTTGATAACGAATTGGGTTCTTCGGACGCTACCCCGGAAGTTACGGAAGCTTGAATGAGGACCGTATGCTTGTTTTGGGTCTGAGTTGGTGAGTGGAAATTGTTTCGAACTTTAGAATGTTCAAAGATGGTTTCTTGGGGTTTGGGTGGAGCCTTAGGGGCCAACCTAAACTGAAGTGTAAGTTCGTATATTTTTTCCTTGTTTCGTGGATTGTTGGTGTATGTGTCTATTCGTGTGCATGGAACTTGACTAATAAACTATTTTGGTAAGGTCAATTTACTGTTATACCCTCTATTTTGTTTGTATCAGTGTCTGCTCTTCTGTTGTTTGCCGTCTCACATAGGTTCAAACATGGTATGTAGACAAGATTAACAAAATTAAAAAATAGGGTTGCTAATCGAGGTGAGGTCTTAATGGGTTTCGCTTTGGTTTTTCCTGTGTAACCAGCTCAGACCAGTCTGTTGGCTAGGCCCGGATGAGGGGGTTACATTTGATGGTATCAGAGCCTCGGTTTCAAGGTCTCCCGGGAAGGTAAGTCATGTAAGTTGGTTTGTTTGGTTTATTTGCCATTGCACGGTGTGTGAAAGCATGTTTTATTGTTCTTGTTGTTGGTTGAAGTGTAGTCGAGCGTCCCCATTGCTAGGTATTGTTATTGGAAAATGGTTTTGGTTAAAAAAGAGCTTGAGCACTTGAATCATTGCCCTTGTTGACCCAATGTTTTCTTGTGTCTATGTTTGTTGTTTTAGATTTTATTTTCGTTATGGTGAGACCGAGGGGAAGGCCTATAGTGGGTGATCAGGCACCCGGGGTTGTGCCTTCTCCTTCTCCTCCTCCTGCTCCCGATGGTAATAGGGCCGATGTCAGAGATGATGTACCTCAGGCCGGTGCGAATGTTAGAGGTGATGGTAATGGACCTCAGGGTGGGGCGAATGTTAGGGGTAATGGAGTTCAGCCTGGTCAGGGTCCGGTAGGTGCGGACATGACTCATTTGATTCAGACCATATCTGGGGATTTTTAGACAGCTTTAGACGGTATACATGCTGCAGCACCACCTCAGGGTGTGGGGACTGATATGCCCCTTGAAAGACTTCGTAGTTTAGGCGGAGTTGAGTTCCGGGGTTTGAACCCCCGAGGGTTCAGAGGCTTGGCTCGAGAGGACTACGCAAATCTTAGGTCAGATGGAGTGCTCAAACACTCGTAAGTTGGGTTGTGTTGTCTTCTTGCTTCAGGGAGATGCGTATGCTTGGTGGACTACAGTTATTTTAGGTATGCCAGAGGCGGATGTCACTTGGGAATTCTTCAGAACAGCCTTCAGGAAGAAGTACCTTGGAGCCCGATATCAGGATGAAAAGAAGACAGAATTATGGCCTTGGTCCAGGGTGGTAAGACCGTGTCAGAGTACGAGATACAGTTCGTGAGGTTGAGCCAATATGCTCTCGACTTGGTTCCCAGTGAGAGGGAACGATGTGAGCGCTTCTGTTATTGTTTGACTAGGGATGTGAAGACTTATATGCTCGCTTCTGATTACACCGAGTTGATGTTTTTGTCTCTATGGCCAAAGATATTGAGCAGAATTTAGGCTCGAGCACTCGTACTAGTGGGTCTGATTTGGGGAAGAGACATGCGGATTGGGACAGAGAACATACTAAGAGGCACAGAGATAGGCGGTATCAGCCCAATTCGAGACACAGAGGCGGTAACCATAGACGTGGCCATCAGGGCCAAGGAGTTGTTGTTCACACTCCTGAGTGCACTAGATGTGGTAGACGCCATCCAAGCGAGTGTATGGGTACCTTTGGGGTATGTTGGAACTGTGGTTCCCGAGATCTTTTGAGGCATAACTGTCCTCACCCAGCTAGGGGTGGATAGGCTCCAGTTATAGGTTTTGAGCATCAGAGAGGCCGTGGGCGCGATCGAGGAAATTTTCAGCCGAGAAATGATGGTCAGAGAAACTTAGCTCATGTGGTGGCCGTTCTCTCTGCTAGGAATGATTGGCTCGTAGAGCATAGAGCTAGGGTAGAATTTGAGACCAAAAGAGTTTCCTTGAGACTTGCAGATGATTTTGAGGTCGTAGTAGTCGGCGAGAACATTAAGTTCTTATCCAATGTTGTTTATGCTTTGGAGGCTTAGAGATTGATGGATTTGGGTTGTCAACCGTATTTGGCTTATGTGATGAATCCGAAAATGAGTGAGGCTAGACCATAAGACATTATAATGGTTTGTGATTTTCTGAGTGTCTTTCCAGAAGAGTTGTCGGGTTTGCCTCCAGATAGGGATGTTGAGTTTGCTATCGAGACATATTTAGATTCTACACCTGCGTCCATTGCCCCATATAGAATGGCACCAAAAGAGTTGAAGGAGTTGAAGAAACAACTTCAAGAACGGTTAGATAGAGGTTTTATTAGGCCTAGTATTTCCCCGTAAGGTGCTCTGGTCTTGTTTGTGAAGAAAAAGGACGACAGTATGAGGATGTGTATAGACTATAGGCAGTTGAACAAGGTAACAGTGAAGAACAAGTATCCTTTGCCACAGATAGATGACTTGCTTGATCAGTTGAGAGGCGCTTCAGTGTTTTCGAAGTTTGATTTGAGATCCGGTTATTACCAGTTGAAGGTGAAAGATGTGGACATACCGAAGACCGCTTTCCGTACACGTTGTGGGCACTATGAGTTCTTGGTAATGCCTTTCAGTTTGACTAACGCTCCAGCTGCATTTATGGACATGATGAACCAAGTGTTTCATGAGTTTTTGGATAGGTTTGTAGTAGTGTTCAGAGATGACATCTTAGTGTACTCTAGAACCGAGGAAGAGCACGGTGAACATTTGCGGTTAGTGTTTCAGACCTTGCTTGAGAACCAGTTGTATGTCAAGTTGAGTAAGTGCAAGTTTTGGATTAGAGATGTAGTCTTTTTAGGTCATGTGATCTCAGCCGATGGGATTTGTTTGGATCTCTAGAAGATAGAAGCCATAGTGAGTTGGAAACAACCAAAGTCAATTCCAGAAATCCGTAGTTTCCTAGGCTTGGCGGGGTATTATCGAAGATTTGTTGAGGGGTTCTCGAAGATTGAGGCACCTTTGACTAAATTGCTTCAGAAGAATGTACCATATGAGTGGACAGATGCAAGGCAACAAGCGTTTGAGAAGTTGAAGAAAGCTTTGACCGAAGCTCCTATTTTGATTCAGTCCGAACCAGGGAAAGAGTTTGTGATCTACAGCGATGCATCGTATGTAGGTTTAGGTTGTGTGCTTATGCAAGAGGGTAAGGTTATAGCTTACGCTTCGAGACAGTTGAAGGTCCACGAGAAGAATTACTCCACTCATGACATAGAGTTAGTTGTTGTAGTGTTTGCTTTAAAGATTTGGAGACACCACCTTTATGGTGAGAAGTGCACAGTTTACACCGACCACAAGAGTTTGAAATACTTGATGACTCAGAGAGAGTTGAACCTTAGACAACGTAGGTGGCTAGAGCTTCTTAAGGACTATGACCTTACGATAGAGTACCATTCGGGTAAGGCAAACATAGTGGTCGATGCATTGAGTAGAAAAGTGGCAGTTGAGTTGCGAGCTATGTTTGCGAGATTGAGTGTGTCGCGGGATGGCAGTTTGATAGTCGAGCTACATGTTAAACCTTCGTTGGTTCAGTTGACTCTAGAGAAACAGTTGCAAGATGAGTCCTTGGCACCTCACGTGCAAGATATAGCCAAGGGTAAATGTAGAGTGTCCACGAGTTCTATATTTTGTACACATTCCTGCTCTTATTATTGTTATTCTTAAGCTCATTTAGGCATATTTAGGTACATTGCATGCATAATCACAATATTTTCTCTTTCACCATGCTTTTATTGAATATTTTAGGTTAAGAAAAGATATTGTTCTAGTTTAGTTTTTATTTTCAGGTGTTGTAGTTGTGGACAAGAGGAGAGGATAGGAGAGGATAGGAAAGCTGGAAACAAAAGGAACTGTACTGAAGCAGTTCCAGATGCTGCCAAGGATGTTGCTGAAGCAGCATTGCCGCCAAGTGCCGCCCAGGCAGGAGTTACACCGAATTAGCCAAGATGGGTCGTGATTGAAAGATGTAAGTTCCCTAAGCCCAATGAGCCTAGTCTTGCAATTTTTCGAAGCCTATAGCAGCTGATAGAGCTTATCCAAGATTGATAAGTAAGAGTACTTATCCTAACTTGCGTGAGAAGGCAACGTCCAAAGAGTCCACATTCAAGTCAAAGAGGAGTTTGTGTTTAATGTAAAAATACTTTAAGAACTCCTATTTCAAGGAGGACTCAAACTTAGGCTATGAGCCCTATATATACCCAATGTATGTGAGGGTATAGGGGCATGAGGGGATGCACGCATGAATAGCTGCATATCAGAGAGGTAGCTAGATAGATGAGAGTTGTTGGGGGTCGCGACCCAACTCTCCCAGGGTTAGGTCCTTGTATGTAAAGTAGTTGAGAGGAACGGTTGTAATAGTTTAAGTATGTTTTCAATAAAATTCCAAGTTTGCTTAATCTATGCACTTCATTCTTTCAATTAGTTCTAATCGTTTAGTTGAGAGAATCCATTTGTCGGGCAAGAAAGTGTAAGACTCACGAAAGGGTTAAGCACGGTCAAAACATGTTGAGGCGTGACTAACTTGGTTCCAAAAGCTCACAAGTTTCAGCAACTAAAAGGGATCACCAACCGAATTGACTTGCATGTGTTAGGTTCACGCTGAGATTGCTAGGTATTGCCTACATCACGCAAGCATTCGAGCATCCTTGCCTAGACATAGGGAGGATCACTGTAGACGATCCCGTCGAACTTGGAATATCTGTCAGACTTGCCTCCAAGATTTATTTTCGTTCCACCTACCGAGACAGCGAAAGTTGCAGTGGCAGTGACCCGCTGTGGCCGCGTGACAGGGTCGTCGCTGCCGCCCGCCATACCCGCTGAGGCAGCAAATCTTAGCAACGCAAAACATTCATAGGCTTTACAACGCAATCTACACACTACTCAGCTGCAATTGCCTTACCCAATCTATCGACCAAATCTCTCCCTATCATCCCTCTCATCACTATCTTTATTTTACTTGTGTTTTTATATTTCCACATTATGAGATTTGATTGCGCATTTACTAAATTTTTGTGCAGGAAACCATTCATAGAAGTTGCTCCAATCCCTGTGGGAGACGATATCTTTTATACTATAACTTGACGAGAGTGTGCACTTGCACTCATAAATAGAGAACACTCAAACGTTTTACAAGTTTTTGGCGCCGTTGTTGGGGATTGGCAACAGCAACTGCGTTTGAATTTCTACACTTTTACTTTAGTTTTTGCACATTAAATCTCCGTTTATTTTATTACTAAAAAAGCCTTTGTTTTCTTTGGTGTATGTCCCGTCAGGGTGACAAAGATGACAGCAAACATCCACCTGAGGAGGGAAGGGCATGCCCAGACGAAAAGCCAAACGCAAAGCCCTCAGGAAGTGGTTATGTTTGGGAAAAGCGCAACCCGGCATAACCTAATTTTTATTTTTATTTATAATTTATTGTATTAGGGTTAGATTTTATTTTCAGTTATTCTTATTTAATTTGTACTTTTAATTTATTTCAGGTTAGGAATAAAGGCCAGATCAAGAAGGATGAAAGAATAAAGGAGAAGCCCGACCAGCGGCCAAGGCAGCCCAAGGCAGATGAGCATAACGGCTAGCAGCAATGGCTACATTTGCGACCGTGAGCGGAATGGCTATCTGCGTAACGGCTAGAACCCATTATTTGCACCGCAATCATTGCTGCCTGTTAGCGGCGTGCCCGCCAAGGCAACGGAAAGAATCGGCTATATAAAGCCAACTATTCTCCCCCCTCCCGTTCTTCACTTTGCTCTCTCCTTCACTCTCAATTCTTTCTGCTATCTTTGCTTTCAAGATTTCACTAGATTTACTTTCTTGCAATTTCTTTTTCTCATTCCTTAGGAAAATACAATCGTTCTCTCAACTATGGCCACATAACAGCAACCCACCTCCACCTCCAAGACCATCTTCCAAAGTTTCTTGAACCCTATTGTCGCAGAAACCTACAGGAAGTACTTCGCAGAGCGGTAACTCTGGGAAGAAATAGGGTTCCAATACACCATGCCTGATGGGGATTTTGACCTCGAACCCACAATATTCGAGAGGATTCATACTTTGGGCTGGGACCTGTTTGTACGGTAGCCAGAAGGGATAAACAGCAACCAGGTGCGAAAGTTCTACGCCCACAAACCTAGACCGAGAAATCCTTTCGTATATGTCTGCGGGGAAGGTGTCAAGTTCACAGCAGATACCATTAACAGTTTCTATAACATAGACGTTCAAGGGAATCCACATGAAGAATGGAAGTCCTACCTAACAGCGAATGACTATGACAAGATCAAGAAAGAAACATGGAAGCCCAACACCAGGTGGCTGACAGGCAAGAACAATGGCTCAGTTAACCGCCACGATCTGCTGTCGGAGGCAGTTCTTTGGAGCAACTTCATCCAACTCCGCTTAATGCCCACCACGCACGGATCAACAGTCAACAAGCCACGGCTTGCCCTTATCCACAACATTATGACAAGGCAGCCAATCAATGTTGGCGAAGTAATCCTAGAAGAAATCTATGCCCACGCAGACAAGCCAAACGCCAAGGGACCTCTCGTCTTCCCTGCACTCATCACGGGCCTATGCGCCAATTTCCGCGTGCCGCCGCACCCCAAGGACACAATACTTCCTGCCAAGGAAGGATAGACAAAGAGGGCGCGCCAACAGATGATGCAGGATCTAGAACCAGAAACACCTTCAACTACCCAACCGTCATCCCAACCTACCTCCACCCCAGCCGCAGCGGGAAGTACTGAAGCTGCCCTCCCCTCCGCTGTGGTCCCACTACTGCGCATCCTCATTGAAAGCTGCCAAAGGATCGAGAACAAACATGTGATCTTCACCAAATATATTGCGGAGGTGCAAGAGGCCTTTGTGGCCTACTTTTTTGATAAATGCCATGACGGGGGCCCATAGTTGCCCGCATTTCTATCAAAGTTAGCAGCGTCCAAATCGACCCAAATCACACCCAGACCAGCTGCTACTCCAGCCACCACCGACAGTGAGGGGCCACACATCTGCCGTAGGAGACGGAACTCACCTACTCCCATCCAGCCATATGACCTCACCTCCTCCTCCGAGTTAGAGAAAGAAGATGAGACCATCGCCGCTTCCCCATCAGCAAAGGAAGACGCTGCCAAAGATGCCAACGAATCAGACATAGAGAATCGGTCTCGTTGCTTATAGATTGAGATTGTCGACCGAGTTAGAAAAGATTCATGATGTGTTCCACGTTTCGATGCTCTGAAAGTATAGATCAATTCGTCTCATGTGATGCTAGTGGAAGAGATTGAGTTGAACCTAGATCTGTCGTATGATGAAGAGCCGATTGAAATTCTTGCTACGAATAGTAAAGTGTTGCGTGAGAGGTCTATCGAGTTAGTCAAGGTTCTGTGGAGACACCAACGTGTGGAAGAGGCCACTTAGGAAAGGACGGAAGACATGGAGAAACAGTTTTCGTATCTCTTTCTGTCAGTTAATTTTGAGGACGAAATTCCTTAAGTGGGGGTGAGTTGTAACGCCCGGGTTTGAGGCTCGAAAGATACTCGGGTTGGTTAAGTAGGTTCGGGTTAAGTTAAATTCTGGGGAGACAATTAAAAATATACCATTTTAGAACTTATGGAGAAAAAAAGAATTTAAAAATGGTCCTTTGGTAAAATGTGGTCAAATGGATTTTGGAGATAGGTTTTGAGTTAAAATAAAATACATTATTTCAAATTTGCCATCTCTTCTTCTTCCCCAAAAGTTTTTCACGTTAAAAAATCCAAGCCATAGCCACCACCGACCTTTTCACCAAGTTTCACCATTTTTGGAGTTTTCAAGAAGTAAGCAACTTGATTTATTCCTCTCTTCCTTCTAATCTTGTTTTTAACACATATTCTTCAAGGTTTTGAACATTTCTCAAGTTTCTCCATTTTTGGGTAAAAATGGGGTTTTGAAAGGGTTTAAGCAAGGGTTATGAAAACAACGTTTTGGGTCGGTTGTAAATCGTATTTTGGGTGTAAAGTGGTGTCAAGATATTGGGTTTAGCATGAAATCCCGGATTTTGGGAAAATGGGTAATTTTGACTTATAGGTATTTGGGTTTTGGCTTAGAAATGGTGGAGAAGAGTTCCTAATGTTTTAGTGGTGTTAGGTTGTTTCTTTTGAAGTGTTTGAACATGGTTTGATTGATAAATTGATGGAGATATGGCTGACTTGAGGTTAGAGTAGGATTGAGGATGGTTTAGGTTAGTTTCGGATAGAAACCGGATGCTTGTTGTTGTCGGATTTTGATGGAATTGATTTCAGTGAGTTTCAATGTTGAAATATGTATTAATTCCTTGTTTTGATTTGGGTAGAAGCAGCGGATAACGAATTGGGTTCTTCGGACGCTACTCTAGAAGTTGTGAAAGCTTGAAGGAGGACTGTAGGCTTGTTTTGGGTTTGAGCTGGTGAGTGGAAATTGTTTCGAACTTTAGAATGTTCAAAGAAGGTTTCTTGGGGTTTGGGTGGAGCCTTAGGGACCAACCTAAACCCAAGTGTAAGTTCATCTATTTTTGCCTTGTTTCGTGGATTGTTGGTGTATGTGTCTATTCATGTTTTTGTGTGAATTGTGGATTGCTTTTATCCCTGTTTTAATGTTGTTGTTGTTGTTGTTGTTGTTGTTGTTGTTGTCAAGCCTCACGTGATAGTTAGTTGTTGTTGAATATGGTGATGTGTAGTCCCACCAGAAGTGACTAGTAGATGAGTACGGTGATATGTAGTCCCACCGGGAATGGTTGTGCATGTGCACACCATGGTTTTGTCTTTGTGCTTTCAGTTTAGTATATTTCCCTTCCAAATGGTTTTGACTTTAAACTAAATACATGTTTTAAACTGCATTGTTGTTGTTGTGATTTTTAGCTCCCTCTCACTAAGCTTTTAAGCTTACGCTCTCTTTTCTAACAATGCAGATTGTTAGTGACTTCGGAAGGCAAGCGGGGCAATGGAAGAGTCTTGGAGTTCTTTGCTAGCTCAAAGTATGGTTTTAGGGTTCTAATAATACTTAGGCAATGGAAATGCTAGACTTTTGTGTTTGGGAGTTGGTGACCAAACTCCTTTGAGGGTTTTTTTGTGCTAACATTTTTTTAATGTTGATACCATGCTATGTTGGGGATTTTTTATGGATTTTGGTTAATTGCTATATGTTTTGACTTGTTGGTTTTTTTAACTAAAGTGGTCTTATGAGCTTTTGGGTTTGAGATTCATATTTGCATGTATGCATGTTTGAAGCTTGTCCTTAGGGTGTTTTACCTCTAGATTGTTTGTTAAATATGTTGACGTGTGGTTCGTGGTCTTTCGGGATAAGTTTGGGAAAGTTTGAGGATGCCAAAATGCATTTTCGGGCCACTCTGTGCCCAGGTGTTTCGAAACGTCTGGTGTTGTTTCGGAACGGCCAAGCTTTGGGGCACCCGTATCGGAACGAGGGTGGGGCCGTTCTGGTACATTTTGCCTCTAAAGACTTCCGTTTCGGAACCATGAGGAACCATTTCGGAACGACCTAATGTTGCTTTTTCGAAGGAGAGCTCGCGTTTCGGAACATGCAGTCATGTTCCAAAACGTAGGTAGTTAAAGTGGTTAACAGGGCATCTTTGAAGGTTTCCAAATGTCACGCTTTAGTCCCTAATGCATGTATGCTTCATAAATGAGTGTACATGTATTCTTTGTGATGGTTTTGCCTCGAGTGCATGGAACTTAACTAATAAACTATTTTGGTAAGGTTAATTTACTATTATGCCCTCTGCTTGGTTTGTATCAGTGTCTGCTCTTCCGCTGTTTGCCGTCTCACATAGGTTCAAACATGGCATGTAGACAAGATTAACAAAATGAAAAAAATAGGGTTGCTAATCGGGGCGAGGCCTTAACAGGTTTCGCTTCGGTTTTCCCAGTGTAACCCGCTCGGACCGGTCTGTTGGCTAGGCCGGGACGAGGGGGTTACATGTCTAATATTTAAATTTATAAGGACCTAAATTGTTTATTGGGCCAAAAAATTTCATGATACATGTTCATTCTTCTTTAGTTCAACCAAAAGATGTAAATGGATAGAGCGTTCGACGAATTGTTAGTGAACCGTTTGTATAACGATCGTTTAGTCAGTTAAATAAATGAGTATAAACAATTTTTTATGTTCGTTTAATAAACAAACGAATAGAGGTGTATTTTGTTCGTTTATGTTCATGAACAAGCTCGTTTATTAGCTTGTTTATAAGCTCATTTACATGGTTTCCTTTTCCTTTTAGTTTTTTACATTTTAAATATTGGTGAATGATTAACTAAATTGAACACGTGGTGATTTTATGAGTTCAAATTGTGAAGCCTAATGAGCTTAAAGACTAGTGGTGTACTTCCAACATTTTGGCAAACATATAAATGAACATGTTAGCGGTCATATAAATGAACAAGTTCGTGAACATTACACAAATATGTTCACGAATGTTAAACGAACGTGTTCGTGAACGTTAAACAAATGAACACGAACACCATCAAAAATAAATAAACGAACACAAACATGATATTAAAAATTTAAACGAACCGAGCATGAACACCTTCAAATATAAATAAACGAACATTAACAAAACTTTATTCATTCAAACTCGAAACACTTACACCCCTAATTCAATCCCTACTTGATTATATTTTTAATAAACTCTTGTATTTTTTTAATTTAAATAATTATTTTTATAGGGACTAAATTGTTATTATACCAAAATTATCAAATAATTATATTTTTAACAGGGTCGGGGGGCCTTGGGCCCCAAAGGAGCTCCGGCACTGGTTATCAACAGGTTAAATAGTTTTATTGTAATACTCTATACCCCAGTGGCAGATGTGCCCGCCCTGAAAATCTAAATTTTTTTATTGGTTATTTATTTTATCGAGTGTGCCATCCCTGAAATTTTATTGTGTCCACCATAAAAATCTGAATTTCTTTTATTGGTTATCTATTTTACTGAGCGTGTCTACCCTAATTTTTTTTATCTATATCCATTTACATACAAAAAAATTATATTATTAATGCTTAATATATGTGTGCGCACCTTTAAAAAGGTTCTTGGTTTCTTTCACTGCTAGACCCGAGTACTCGACCTAGAAAACTAAACTGATTCATGATGTCACATCTGAATTTCAAGAATGAATCATAACTTAAAACCCAATAATTTAATTTTAGTTAAAGACAATTTGGAGCTTCAAAATATACATATATAGTAACAAAAGTTTAAAGGCTGATATTTGGAACGAGATGATTGTTCATTATACTTTAAAGGAGTTTGCCACAACTGGTCATGGTTGTTGAGATGATAATCGTTGCAGCATGGTTTGGGAAGCCATGACAATGGTTTGTTTTTCTAGATGGGTTCATGTTGACATATTGGTGATTGTTGGGGATCTTCTAGGGTTAGGCATTCTTATCATTCGGCTAAAATTAGGCACGAATTACATAATTTCTTATAAAAATAATAAGGATTTATGTAGTTACACAATTCCTTACAATCTACACACATTCTTGCATCAATGGTAAGAATTTAGGTTATCATATAAAAATTGTGTAGTTACACAAATGATAAGGATTTTAGTAGTTACACAATTTCTTATCCATCCTACACAAATTCTTACTAAATGGTAAAATTTTATGAAGTTACACAAAAATTGTCTAATTTTAATTTAATTTCAAGGCGCCTAGTTTTAGACGTTATCAGATGGTTACCTTGTAAGAATAGAATTTTAGTATTATTTTTTCTTGTATTTTCAGAATTAATGGTTGAATCGACATTAATGGTGTTTTTTTTGTAGAGTATGGTGAGTATTGATACTATGATAACTTTAATTTATGGTGGATGATACGACTTTCGTTATTATTATTGATTTGATTGTTGGTTGATGGGAAGTATTCTTCTCCATTTTGATTGAGGGTGATGGTATTTTTTCTTAAATTCTAAAATTTTAAGAATTATTATCACGTACATAGGTGGTGTAAACATTTTGTTTGAATGTTGGACCATTCGTTGAAGATAAAAGTACATTGAACCCATATGAAGTTTTACCATTAGCAGATTGGATTCATTGGGCAAATATGGTTCGATCAAGATTTGTTTCTCTGAAGTCTTAAAAGCAAGCATGACATCATTATGGACATAAAGTCCCAAAGTATGAAATCCCAGAAAGAGGCTTGGCCCAACTTAAATGAGATATGATAGCTTCTTTATGGTCTAACATTCTTGCCAATACATTATCCTCATTCTGTTTCGAATTGTAATCTCTAATAAAAAAAAATATAGCTTCGTGGGAAAAAGCTCCTTTCATGATGAATCTTGTGATGTATTGGTGATGGGAATATAATGCAACTTGAGTAGTAAAGTCTTGTGCTATGAACGAATAAGCAGGTAAAGAGTACATGTGTTGAGCTACCAAGGACGTAATGACCCCTAAAGAAGCTAGAGCAAGGCCTAATTGAAAATGAATCGAATTGTTAATTATGTCATAAAGACCCCTATGCCCACGCCCCAATCGTCCTCCCGGAGGATTATGTGCTTCTAAAAGATCTGTTATACTATGACCAATTCCAAAGTTAGTTCTATACATATGACCAGCAACAAGAAAAAGAAATGCAATAGCTTAATGATGCAATATCAGTCAGCCATAAACTTTGTGTTTGTGGATGGAATTCCCCGAGAAGGGTTAGAATGGTAGTTCCTGATCCTTGGGAGGTACCAAATAAATGACTACTTGAATCGGGGTTTTGAGCATAAAGATCCCACTGCCCTGAAGAAAATGGGCCTAACCCTTGGGGATGCGGTAATGCATCTATGAAATTATTCCATTGAACATATTCCCATCGGGATCCAGGAATAACGACATGGAGTAAGTGTCATGTTCAAGCCAAGGAACTTACTTTGAATAGTCCTGACAAATTATGATTCAGACAAGATTTAGTGTTTTTGAACCACGAAACGCTCGGTTTCCATTTCGGTTGTAGGTGTAACCAACCCGCTATTAAGAATAGAGTAGAAAGAAATAATAGAAAAACAACTCCAATATAAAGATATTCATTAGTACGTAACCCGATTGTATACCGTCACTGATAAACACCACAGTAAGCGATATTCATTGTGCCAGGAGTGCCCCCTCTAGTAAAAGCTTCAACGACTGGTTAACCAAAATGGGGATCCCAAAATACATGAGCAATCGGTTTTACATGTAAAGGATCATGTATCCATGCATCAAAGTTTCCCTGCCAAGTTACATGAAACATATTTCCGAAAGTGCATAGAAAAATTATTGCTAATTGCTCGAAGTGAGAAGCAAAAATATTCTGATAAAGACGTTCCTTAGTAATATCATCATGACTCTTGAAGTCGTGCACGGTAGCAATACCAAACCAAATACGACGAGTAGTGGGGTCCTGAGCTAATCCTTGGCTAAACCTTGGAAATCTTAATGCCATAATTCCTTTCAAATCCTCCTAGCCATTATCCTACTGCAATAATTCTTGCTAAGAAGAATGACCATGTTGTGGCAATTCCACCTAGAAGATAATGGGTTACCCCTACATCACGTCCTTGTACAATGTTCAAGGCTCTAGGCTGAGTAGCAAGAGCAACTTTTAATTTATTATGAGCCCAAACGATGGATTCAATAAGTTCTTGCCAATAACCACGTCCGCTGAATAGAAACATTAAACTAAAAGCCCATACAAAATGAGCACCTAAGAAAAGAAGGCCATATACAGATAATGAAGAACCATAAGACTGAATTACATGGGATGTTTGTGCCCATAAGAAATCGTGGAGCCATCCATTAATAGTAATAGAGCTCTGCGCAAAATTTCCTCTTGTGATATGAGTTACCATCCCTTTATCACTTATACTACCTCAAACATCTGACTACATTTTCCAACTGAAATGGAATATTACTACCGAAATTGAATTGTACATCCAAAATATTCCTAAGAAGACATGATCCCAAGCGGATACTTGACATGCCCCCCTCTTCCAGGCTCGTCAAATGGAAACGAAAACTGAGATTTGTTGTATCCAGTATCAAACGCGAGCTGTGAACAAATAGAACACCTTTCAAAAGTATCAATACCGTGACATGAATTGTAAATGCATGAATGTGATGGACTTAAAAATATGTGGTTCCTAATGGAATAGGTAACAAAGCAACTTTTCCACCTACTGCCACTAAATCACCGCCTCTCCAGGTCAAACAGGTGCTTATTGTTGCACCAGGAGTCATTGTATCGGGTGCTAAAGTATGGGTGTTTTGTATCCATTGAGCAAAGATGGGTTGTAATTGTATAGCGGTATCTGAAAACATATCTTGCGGACGCTCTAAAACGCTCATGATATCATTATGAATATACAAACCAAAACCGTGAAAGCTTAGAAATATACATGCCCAGTTTAGAAGTGATATGATTGCATCATGATGCCTAAGGACACGATCTAATAGATCGTTGTATCAAGTAGTTGGATCATAGTCTGTTACCATAAAATGGTTGCATGCGCAGCAGCACCCACTATGAGAAATCCACCAATCCACATGTGATGTGTGAACAATGACAATTGTGTACCATAATAGTAGCTAGATATGGATAAGGGGCATGGAATACATATAGTGAGTTACAACAATGGTTAAAGAACCTAACATAGCCAAGTTAAGAGGTAATTGAGCATAACATGATGTTGTTAGGATTTCATATAGTTCTTTATGCCCTTGGCTTGTAAATAGACCTTTATAAGCCTCTAAAATATCTTTTCGGCCATGCCCAATGCCCCAGTTGGTCCTATACATGTGACCCACTATTAGGAAAAGAATTGCAATAGCTAAATGATGTGCAATATCAGTCAAATGGCATGTTCTCCTCGGTCGAAATAGGCGGTTCAATTCTTTTTCTTATAACCATACTTGAGAGTTTTGTACCTCATACGACTCGTCAGTCAATTCTTTTGGTGTCCTATTTTTTTACCCTACCATATATCCAAGTGAATAAGATGAATAAGATTTCTCATAGATCTATCGATTTGTCTCGGGTTAACCAAAAGGGGTTAATTCCATAAATTTCAAACTTGAATTTTGATTAAATTAATAAGAAGTTTTATCTTTTCTCCCACCTTTCAGAAAAATAAAGCATAGGCGTTTCAGGACTATCGTCCGTTAGATTTTTCTGAAAAGTAACTATCTCGTTTTCATATCATATAAAAATTTATATAGAAATCTTGAAAAAGACTTCTTCCTCATAAAAAAGACTTATTTTC
Source organism: Hibiscus tridactylites (assembly GCA_958450335.1). Taxonomy (NCBI): domain Eukaryota; kingdom Viridiplantae; phylum Streptophyta; class Magnoliopsida; order Malvales; family Malvaceae; genus Hibiscus; species Hibiscus tridactylites. The sequence goes on from OY288287.1 coordinate 11,566,231, forward strand.
TTTGGAATCTGATGCTACACCGCTGCTCAATAACTTAGGGGGTTGGCTCTATTACATAAGCATATTCCTAATTTTTATCTCATGTCATGACATAAATAAGCAGTTCTTGTTTATTGTATCGGCCCAAAACCTCGCCAATTGATCTTTACGGCGCTTCCTCTACCAATTAGATCTTTATCGATAGAATAAAGTATCTAGGCATATATTTCTTCCTATTTCGACTTCTATAACTATCTCTTTTTGTTACAGCGGATAAAAATCGTTTTTTGGACGATGCAATATGTAGAAAGCCTATTTTTTCTAGTATTTTCTTTACTAGCGTATCTAGTATTTTCTTTACTAGCGTATTTATTTACTAGCGTATTTGCTCTTTCTTTCCTTTTATTATTTCTATAGTGGAGATAGTCGCACGTAATGACAGATCAAAACCATATTATTAAAAGCTTGGGGTAAGAACGAGTTTCATTCTAGTGCTCGAAAATAATATTATAAAGCTTTTGTATGTTCTCCTTTACTTGTGTGGATAAGGCCTATGTTATAGAGTATATAACTTCATTCATAGGGATCAATTTCTAGTCGCTTAGCTTCATAATAATTCTGTAAGGCCTCTGCATAATTTCCTTTGGATTGAATCGACATCCGTTACACTCGTCATTCGATTCAAAGAATTCTTCGTTTTAAAACCATACATGAGATTTTCACCTCATACAGCTCTTCCTTTATGTGCATAATGAGAATAATTCGTGGAATTAAAAAAGGTCGAAAGATTGTCATTATGAACTGAGCAGGGCTAATGTTTTTACAAGAAATCTCTAGCCAACCATCTTGCAAAAGATCTTTTATTACCATCAAGCGTGTTCGTATTAGATAAAAAGTAAACTTCAACAATTTCTTTGTTCTCAACGCTCTTTAATTTTCAAGAATTAGTCTCTTCAACAATCTTCGATGGTTATATGGGTATCCAAAGTACGAACAAGATGGATGTTTGTTGTCCCAACCATTTCTCTTAGTTCCGATCCCGATAAAGAAAGGGAATCATTAATAACAAAGTTTCCGTGTTGTTGATTTCTAGGTGCAGTGTTTCTTCCTCTATACCGCCTATTGGTACTAGTGTAGTAGGGTTGACCTACAATATAGACCCATACCATAGGCGTAACCTTTCGCTCAATACTCGAATCAACAATTGAAGCATCTGAGGTTGCATTAATCGGGGATACACGACAGAAGGAATTGCTTTATTTATAAACTTCACCTTCAACAAGCGTAGATTTTTTTGTTTTCAGTAGATTTCTTTTTTTCTATTCTGAATAATGTGTCTTTTTCTTAAGACTGAGAGCGGTAAAGTAAATAAAAAAGTAAATAAAGTAATGTATATATAATAATATATATATATAACAATAATCAAATCCCATCATCTCTGTAATAAGTAAATGCCTCTTTTCTCTTGAAGTTGTCGAAATTATTCGTAATAAGATATTAGCTACAATTAAAAAGGTCTTATCAATAAAACTTCTATTTATCTGCGATCTAGGCATAGGTACCAATCCATTCTATAACTCTTTTCATTATCCCTGGTGAGAAAATAAAATGATCTCACAAACAAAGGAAGTGTACAGTACAAAATAACATAAAAGCAGGCCCATTCCATAAATAAAATATTTGAGCTGGGATGCTAAAGAAAAAGTGATGAAATTTTTTCTATTTTTATAGTTGGTTTTCTAGTTAGAATTGATATTGTTCGTACCTATCGAACAATCTAATATGAATAACTCGCTATTCGCTTGAGTTATCGGCCATAATAATTATGTAGGAGAGATGGTCGAGTGGTTCAAGGCGTAGCATTGGAACTGCTATATGTAGACTTTTGTTTAATTTCAGGATTTATGGTCTTAATTTAGAAAGTTTAGTGTATGTGTTTAGAATTTAGAGTTCATTATTATAATTTAACATTTAGGGTTATGGTTTAGGTTTTAGGATAATATGGATAGTGATTTAGGTTTTAACCTATAAACTCTAAAATTTAACTCTAAACATGAAATTCTATCAACAACCACTAAATTTAAAACCACTACTTTTAAACTCCTAAACCCTAATAGGGTTTTTAAACCCTAAAATTTAGACGTTTATGTAGACAAATTTTCCACAAGCACTTGTGCATAAAATAATTAATTTTTTTAAGAGTATTTGTGTCTTTGTTACATGTAAACAACTTAGATATGTATATGATACATGTCATAGGTGTAGAAGTGTGGTCATTTTCAGTGTTGTCATTGTTTTGTTTGGTTTAATTATTTTTCTAGACATCTTTTTGTCTTCTATTGTTTTGTGCTTATTGAGGATGTATGTATTAGATTAGGTGTGTGTCATAATATCTGATCTGATTGGTTCGATCTAATTATTCATTGATTTGATTTGGAAATTCGAATATTTGATTTGGTTTTTATTTTCGGATAAGATATTCGATCTGATTTTTAATTTTTCGGATCAAATTCGCATCGTAATATTTCAAGTTTCAGATTATCCGAAAATTTAAAAATTTAAAAATTTATTAATATTAATCTTGTTATATTTAACAATTTAATGCTTATTATATCCAAAAATCAAAATTTTCATAGATGTGAATCTTGTTATATTTAGCAATTTGTTGCTTGTTATATTTGAAATTCTAAAATCTTCATAAATACGACCGTTGAATCCAAAAAAAATACTTAAATTAAGTTATATATTCGAATAGCCGGATATGCGATATTTGATCTGAGTATCTGAATATTCGAATATTCGATTTTTTCAGATCAGATACAAATTACAATTTTACCTATCTAAAATTTTGGGATATCTATATTTCGGATCTGATCTGATATCCGAAAATAAACACCCCTATCTTAAATTGTATCTTTTAATTTGTTATTACTTTTTAGGGTTCTGTTTATCAATAAACTCAATTTTATTATTTAGCATACAAATAATTCTAATATGAATTATTTGACCCTGGAGTAATCTCATGAACTTGAAAATATTTAGATTATCAACTATAGAAAGTTGGCTTTTACATACAAAAATCAAATTTCTATGTCCTTTTCTCTAGAGATGATAACGGGGCGGGGCAGGTTTTTGGTCAACCCGACCTAATCCAAAACTTAATAGCCGCAACCCGCCCTGAACCGCCCCGTTTTTAAAGTGAAAATTCGACCCGATTCAAATTAATTAAAATTTTCAATTTCCCTCATTTTCTCGCCTAATCTTCACATTTTCTTAACCACCAAACAATAGCAATAGAATAAAAACCTAAAAACACTCTTCAATATCTCAAAAAGCTTCAAATATACAATTTAAAAAGAAAATTCAACCAACGTTCAAAAAAACCCATAAAAATAAGATTGCATGTAAGAGAAAACTTGAATCTATATATGATTATCAAATCTAAAATTACACCAAAAAAATCTCAAATCTATACAAGATTATAAAACTCAACTCTGAACTTAAAGATTATAACTAAAAATATATAATGAAATGAATACTCTTTGATGTATACAACTATATAACAAATAAAAGAAATTAAGAAAATAAAAAAAACATATGAAGAATAAAAGAGAAAGAAGAAGAGAGCAGAGACATGAGGCGACAAAGGAGAGAAGAAATGAAAAATATTAAAAATTTACCTAAAAATCACATATTTATATCAAATGACAATTTTGTAAATATATAATTAAAATATGTCAGTCAGGTCAGGTCGGGTTGAAAATTTTTCACTGTAAATTTGACCTCACCTCGACCCCAACTCTATTTTCTTCAAAACCCGTCCCGCCCTGAACTCGAATTAAAAAAATATTGTTCATATCAGATCGGCACCGTCGAATTTCAAGTCAAATTGCCATCCTTATTTTTTCTTAGTTCAACATAAGTAATCAATGAGTCATGTTTGCTCACAGAACGAACTTCGAAATGTAAACTGTTTTAAAGACTCAACATATAATTAGTTGTATTTTGAGGCACCCCAAAGGACGTCATGTTTCATGCCCCCACACCCAACTTGCTACTCGTAAGTTGTGGTTTGCTCTCTCTAACTCGCAACTTGCCTTGAGCGAATTACAAGTCAACTTGTCCAAATTCCATAACCCCAACCATTGCTACTCTAACCACTTTTTTTTATCCGAATAGAAAATGCTGAATTAGAAATAGGAGAAAGGACGCAAAGGTCCATACAAGTTGCCATAACTGCAGCAAAACACCTAAACAGAAGCATGAAAACCAAACAAATCCAAGCAAAGGACTCTACGTCCTACTTTGAAACCAGCCCCCCAAGCTCTAATAGCGTCGGAAGGGCACGAGAAAACGGCGATCCAAGGAAACGTGACACTCGAAAGGAGAGTCAACCTTGAGATCCCGATGAGAGGAAACCTAAACAACCGCATAAGAACAAAATAGAGCAGAAACCTAAACAACCGGATAAAAACAAAATAGAGCAGAATCCTAATCTTGCAGGTAGCACCCATTGTCGTTGAGACATATTCTTTGAACCAAGTTGAAAATAAACCCATCGAAAGATCTGGTGAGAGCTCGAACCAGCAAAAAATCATGCTTAGAACAGGAAAACCAACTCTTCCGCACCCCACGAGAGAGAGCTTCATCCGAAGACAAGCTCCCTTGATCAAGGGTCTTATCATCTCGGGGAAAGGCGGCTTGGAATTCTGTTTTGGCATTGGGAGTGAAGCAGTGTCCCTTAAAACAAGCAATGAGGCCCGACTGTAACAAAAGGAGGGAGATAACCGTAGATTATTCCTAGTGACAAGCCCTTGAATGATCTGTGGGGAAGGTTGAGACCCTTTGGCTAGGCTTCGAACCTTCCCATCGAACGTAGCGGGGGCTTTCACAATAATCTTTTCCGTAGAACTAATGTTTTGATATAATAATTGAAAAATATTTTAGACTGATTTAAAAAGAATTCAAAATTATTTCCAAAGTCCAAATAACTTGAAATTATGTTTAAAGATGTTTTCAAAAGGGTTTTACATGTTTTCATAAGCCAAACTACACAAAATCGTCCAGGTGTTTCGAAACACCCTTAGGTGTTTCGATACGAGGGATTCCAGTAGCTAAAACGTTTCGATACGGGTATCGAAACGGGCTTTCCCTGGATGAGATTTTTGAGTAGCATTTCGAAACGGGTTATGCCGTTTTGATACGCCTACGTGGCTTCGACCACAACGGTCATAAACCCCAACAGCTATTTTCCAACTAACATTTAAATGCAGGGCGTTTCGATACGGGTCTAGGCGTTTCGATACGTGTTCCGAAACGGCCAGGGGCGTTTCGAAACGGGTGCCTTGTCAGACTGCAACAACTTTTTCTACTTAAAAGGGTGTTTCGAAACGGGTTCGAGCGTTTCGAAACGGTGAGCTGCAGAACTGCATTTATGGTGGGAATTAAAGTCCTCAATGGCTCCAATTCAACCCCAACGGCTAGTAACGGCCATAAACTCATCAAGGAGTATAAAAGGGACCTCCAAACATAAAGTAATGGTTAATGCTTCAATTGTCAATCAACAAATGATCAAGAATTGTCTTAGTGCTTAAATTGTCATTTATTGTATAGACAAACACTAGTGAGCCAAAATTGTCAAATTTGCTCAAGTGGTTTAGGTTTTGGGTGAGTGCTTTAATTGTGCAAACAAACACCTATTAGAGGGATTTGTGTTTGCTTTTATTATCTCTTTGTAAAAGAGGGTTTGATCAAGGCTTTTGGGTAGAAAGCTTGATCGGTGTATAAGGGTTTCCTCCTAAGCCTAGAAAAAGGGACGTATAGTGGATGTAGACCTTGGTTAGAAGGTTGAACCACTATAAATCTTTGTGTCACTTATCATTTTAGCTTCCACAACCCTTCCACCTAAAAATCCACCTCTCCACCACTTGGCGAACCTTATCGGTTGAACGAATCGAGCTCCTCACAACTCAACATCTTCATTCCTTGTGCCTCTCTTGAAGATACAAATCCCCTCGGAGAAAATTGGTCTAGCAGTTAAGCAATTAAGCGAAACCGCCGAAGGCTTCGGGACACTCAAATCTCTATCGAGGACCAAAACACTGAAAACCCTCATATCGAACAGATTTAATCCATGACTTAAAAAAGAAACTTCATTCAGGTAAGAACTAAAAACACCATATTCATTTGACAACATCCAAAACAGACCCCTAAATAATAGTGACAACGTAAGAAAGAGACTCATATGTGGATGATCGGCGACAACTCGGTTCCGATCTGGGGGCCTTGCTTCAAAGACCAGAAAATCTCACATCGTCGTCGTGTGTCGGACCGTAAGAGGCTTCGTCCAACAATGCCACCAGCCAGGAAAAGTGATCTTTGTTTTCTCTTCCCAAACTCGGAACCCACCTCCAACACGAGACATGGCGACGTTCAGACCAGGTGATTGTTTGGCTGTGTGAGACAGTCCCTCAACCATGTGAACCACGACGTGAACCCGGCAAAAGCAGCTTTGCGGAGAGCGCAACCCCTCCTGCTCCAAGACGCGCACATATCGCGTATCCACACGGCGCTGAAGACCGACGAGAAGCTTCAGACGAGATTCCAACATTATTAGGGTTCTCTAAACGCGTGTTGGGTTTTTGTTTTTCCTTTTCCGTCGCCAGCGAGGGGAGCGGCGAATTTCGGGGAGAACGCTTCTGGAAACTGAGCGTCGAGGCCACCACCACTAACCCAATAAAAAAAACCCTACTCTACCGATGGACCCGAGCCGCCAAGCTAAAAATCGTAACTGTCTGCCGTTTCCGATAGCCGCTAGCCTGATGTGGAGGCAACCAACCACCCACTCACGACTCTGAACAGCCTACCGGCGAGGAGGAAACAAGAAATACGGATTAAGGGCGACGCGAACTTTAAAAAAAGGGGAAATTTTTTAGGCGCGTGGGGCGCGTTCAATTTTTGCTTGTAAAATGGAAATAAGTTGGCATTATGTTGGAATGTGCGACTCTAACCACTTAAGAGGGTCCACTTACTCCTCGCAAATGAGAGTCCAGACATGAATTGTAATCGTAAGGACAAAAACTCCAACAAGCCAATTAAAGGGAGCTGTCGAAACAGACTCAAAGAAAAGTGAGAGAGAAAGAGAAAGATAAAAGAGCATGAGGAGAAAGAAAAGAAAAAGAAAAGGTTAGTCATTATGGAATCAAGAGTTAACTGGTCTCAAAATAATTTTTTTTAGAATTTTTAGAGAAGGTGAAAGATTTTTTAAAAATTTGTCGTGATATTATTTTTGCGGATGAATTTTTTTAATTGACACTAACCAACTCAAAACCAAATAAGAATGTTTATTTTATTTTTAATTTTAAAACACATTTAAATATATTAAAAAAGTATATATGTTAAACATATTAATGGAGAAATGCATGGTTTTGTGTGGGGTTCTTGGCAAACGTGGCAGAAGACCAGTCGCCTGTAAAATACATTCCGTGACAGCCTCGTAATTCTTGCACAGAATTTGCCTCCAAACTTCTGCCATTTTACTAAATGTTCCCGCCAGTTCCTCCCCTCATACCATTTACGCCATGGCAATGACCCTATGTTTAACCAAACCCCACCCCCCAAAAAAGAAAAAAAAAACCCCATTAATCCCAAAACCCAGCAACAGAGTATAAACAATGGGAATCAAAGATCTGCTCAGATTCATGAAACCCTTCATTGAACCGGTTCACATCAAGAAATACGCTGGCAAGCGGGTATTTTATTTTATCTCTTTAGCTTCGTCTTTTCCCCCCTTTTATATTTTCCCCCCATCCTCAACATATATGCTTTTTTGCAAGTTCTGCAGGTGGGTATTGATGCTTATTCATGGTTACATAAAGGAGGTATTTTTGGTTCAGTTTTATTTATATATATTTATTTAAATTGCAAGTGAAAATGGAATGGATAAGGGTGGATTGGTTCATGCAAAAATTGCAGCTTATTCATGTAGCATGGAGATTTGTTTGGATTCAAACAGTGAAAAGAAATCGCGTTACATTGCTTACTTCATGCACAGAGTCAATCTTCTTCGTTTTCATAAGATAACCCCCGTTGTTGTTTTTGACGGTGCAAGTATCCCCTGCAAGGCTGCCACTGAAAATGAAAGATACAGGTTTTTTCAACTTTCTGTTTACTTTAAATGTCTGTTTTTATTTTTTAAAAAGCTTGCATTATATTCGGTATATAGCTATTACAAGTTCTTGGGCATAATAGTAACACGGTTTTGACTTAAGGAGGAGAGAAGAGAACCGGGAACTGGCAATTGCTAAGCTTAAAGAGGGGGATGTTAAAGCTGCAACTGAACTTTTCCAGGTTTCATTTTAGCTTCATTGTGCCTTTACTCCAATGTTTGAGCTACTCACTAGCATTTTTCCCATAGCATTTTTAATTTGGGTCTTTTATTTAATAATGCATATGTATTGCTGATGTTTGGAGATGCACCCTTTTCTTGGGATTTGTGGTTATGATGATAATTAAGGAATCAATCTTTCTGTTTGTTTAATTCTTTTCTTCTAGTGTACGGGGATAAAAAAGTGCTATGATTTTATTAGATTTTCCATGAAGTTTATATTGCTTATGCTTTTGGATTGAATTAGTCCACCTTAATACTAATGCTACTCCTGGAAATTTGCTGAGAAATATTAAGATCTTCTCAAGATTGCACACAAGCATGAAGTAAATTTCAGTACCGATTCTAGCCTCTCCAAATATAATTTACTTATTTAGACTTCTCCTGGGATTGTACCCGAGCATGAACTATATTTTTTCATTATAATTTTATCCTGTCCAAGTTTTATCCGGTTTTGACCTGCATAATTAGGCCATTTTGAATGGTTCACCGATCACCTAAGTACTTAAAGTTATCTTCAGAATCATTTCTGCTAACATCAAAGGGCATATTTTTATTTGTGTTGTCTGCTTAATTTTGCATGATTTGTATCTTTGTTGTGGACTCTGACATCTGTATGGATTTGTTAGCTATTCTTATATAAAATCGTGGTCACTTTATTCTTTCATTTTCTATATTGTAGAGAGCAGTGAGAATCACTCCAGCAATGGCACATCAATTGATTCAGGTATAACATTTTTCTATGATTTTTGCTCATCATGGAAATTTATAATATTTCTCATTCCTGTTCCATTTAAATCCTTTCCGAACTTATATTGCTACTTTTTAGATCCTAAAATCAGAGAAAGTTGAATTTGTGGTAGCTCCATATGAGGCTGATGCACAACTAGCATATTTGGCCACCCATGAGGCTGAAAAAGGAGGAGTCGCGGCAGTGATTACAGAAGACAGTGATTTAATAGCATATGGTTGCCCAGCTGTAAGAACTTCTCCAGAACTATGATATGGTGTGCTGATGGAGGTCTTCTGCTCTCCGGATGACTTGTTTTCTTTGTTGATTACCTGGGTTATTGGTTTTGTCTTGTTTTGATGCATTTTCTGTTAACAGATCACGTTTAAAATGGACCGTTATGGCAATGGAGAAGAACTAGTTCTGTCAAAAGTTTTTGATTCTTTAACTAGTAAACCTTCCTTCAGAAATTTTGATAAAGATTTGTTTACAGGTAATCTTGTTTTGACACATCAAGAGCTATGCTCTTGAAGTTTACATTTTGTTTGCAAGCCTAGGTTGTCTAGAATACAACTTTCACTAGAATTAAATTAAAAACATTTGATGAACTCAAATCAAGAACCCTAGAGATCTATCTTTATTTAGTTGAGCAATTTATGCTTGTGATTGTTACAAGCCTGATTCTTTTAATCAGTTGAGCTGGTTGAACATCTCTGCGATGAACCATTAGTTGTGAGGTTTTCCATAACATTGTAAAACTATAAATATCTGTTTTACCATTTTTGTTGAAATAAACATATATTCTCATCATTCAACTATAATATGTGCATTTGGACTCAAATTTACGTTACCTTTTGGCATTTTACAGGTATGTGTGTCCTAGCTGGATGTGATTTCCTTCCATCTGTTCCTGGAATTGGGATTGTAAAGGCACATTCCTTGGTTACCAAGTACCGGAACTTAGACCGTGTAAGTAGTTTTCTAAATACTTCTAACCAGCAGCTTCTGTGCTAATGAGTATTTCAATGCGGTTCACATTTGATATTCGACTGATTCATAGAATTTAAATCATGTTAAATGAGGCAAGTTTGTAATTTTCTCATGGTGGAAATTGAACCTTGTGTTTGGATGATGAGATAATTTTCTTAAATCAAGAATTGAAAGATCTCTAAGCTTCGGTGAAAGTTGCATCTTTTCCGTTAAGCATGAGGGAAACAAAATTTAGAACGACTAATTATATTTAGCATGAGAAAAATATTTTTGAAGAATGACAATGCTATCGTAGAAATATTTCTTGAGGTCATTAGTTGCATACCTTGATATACTTGTCCAGTATGCAGAACTCTGTGCGGGTAACAAATAGAACAGGGAGCTTTTATTTTCAAAGGATGTCTATGCAAGTGCTTATGTTAGGAAGCATATGCAAGAGAAATCAGTGAACAAGGAAGAAAGTAATTGACTACTCAATCTAATGACCGTTCATGTAGAAAAAGAATAGTGAGCCGGAAATACATGGAAGTGTTTTTTCTTTGTCTCTAGATCATTAAGCTAGCATGTCATTGACTTGTTGAAATTGTTGAAAACAGATGTCATGCTCCCATTAATGGCAGCTATGGGAGCTTTTGTTTTTAAAAATCTAGATGACGTATATGATTGTTCTAGTCATGTCATTACTATTTAAAAGTCCATATTTTGTTGATATATATATGTATGTGTGTATACAGGTTTTATCAGTTTTGAAGATTGAGAAGGGCAGTCAAATGCCAGAAGATTACTCCAAATCTTTCAAAGAAGCAGTTGCAGTATTTCAGCATGCAAGAATGTTCGTATGAAGGAAATAGAATTATTTCATTGATCCATGGCCTGATTTTATAAACTTATACTGTTGCTTTCAACTTTCTTTTTGCAGATATGATGCAAAAATCAAGCAGTTGAAACACCTGAAACCTCTTACAGAGCAGCTTCTACAATATCTAGATGAAGGGCTTGAGTTCCTGGGACCGTATCCTTTTCTCTCTTTTTTCTCCCCATTTTTTACTTCGATTCGATTCTCAAGTTACAATGATAACTTCAAGTGATGCAACCAAGAGTTGATTACCAGGTATGAGGAAGAAATAGAGTAAATTTAGAAAGAAAGTGATGGGTCCATAATGTAAAAACATGTACTTGATGTTGGTAATATGTAACAAATATATGAGTTCATGGTAATTTTCCCTTGACCAAGTTAAAATGGTTCCAGAGAAATCCCTCCATCGGTAGCAGCTGCGATTGCTGAAGGAAAGTTAGACCCCACTACAATGCAGGCCTTTCACTGTGATAAACTAGAGCCTACTAATTTTCAAACTTCTGTTGAAACTGCTGATAATACCAGACAAGCAAGCTGCTTCACGGTATTTTCTTCACATAAAACCAGAGAGAAAAAGAAGAAAGGCAAGTTTGTTAAACCCACTTGACATCTAATGCTAAAGAAAGGTGTTCATAAATGTCATACAAACTTTTTATTATACAATTTTTTTTTTGCTTCAGTGGATTAATTTTGATATACCTATATTTCGAGAGTTCCCATACCATTTTACATATTATATCCATAAAATATTTATAATTTGGTATTATACTCCGACTGAATTTTAAATCTGTTGGTAGCAGTCTGTTAACTGCTGTTAACCTCTTAGTTGAATTATAAAGTAAATATGATGTGGTTGAAATTTTTTAATCCATCTAGAAAGTCAGCATACAATTTCCACCTACCTCATAATTCCATTAAGAGGTTAACGGCAGTTTCGAGTAATCAGAACATAAATTGATTACATTAGTGAGCATTTAATAACTTCTCGGAGAACTTATTAATAGTGTAGGGAACTCTGGTGTAGTTTACCTTTTCTTTTAAGGCCTGGTTTATTTGTTGATATCACCGGTACTTAAAACTTGCTTGTGCTCGCAGAATGTTGTGTAGTTTTCCTTTTCTTTTAAGGCTTAGTTTATTTGTTAATACAACCTGTACTTAAAATTTGCTTGTGCATGCATAATGTTCAGTTTACTGTGGCAAATCTTATGTGGCAAGCTTGTGCATGTATAAATATCTGTACATAATGGTAGCTAGGGAATTAGAAAGCTTTTGTTTATGTTCTTTGTGCTGGTATGATGTTCTGGTAGCAGGTACAATGAGCATGAAGCAAGTTGCAGTTTCAACTGAAAGCAAGTATTTTCAAGATACTGGACTGGAAAAATTAGCATTTCCGGTAAGAACTCGCTCGAAAAAGGAGAATGCGGTGTCTGAGGAAACTCCATTAAATGTTCCGAATAACAATCCTTTCAAGAAAAGAAAACTTGAAGACAACTAAACTAGTTTCATCAAAAGGCGAGGATGAGAAGTTGGAAATGTCTTGTGCTTTTCAGGATAATAGTCAATTGACATTTTCTGAGAATAATTGTTCAAGTGATAGGAAACTCGAAATCTCCAATCAGATAGAGAGCATTGCTGAACAGATTTCAATGGTGACTGAGGTAGAATGCATTGAGACCTTGCGCATCGACGTGGAATCCCAAGAAAGTGTGAGTTCTAGTTCTAGACCAAAGAGAGTGTTTAGTGGAAGAAGAGGTCAAAATGACAAGTTGAATCGAAGTAATCGTAACAGCTCAGAGCCTAAGAATAGTATTCTGAACTTCTTTTCTCGTGTGTGAATTTTCCATTTGTTTAATTTATAATCTACTTGCAAATTTTTGTTGCTTTAGACCCAAGAAAGTTAAAGGAAGAAATCTTCCCTCTTTATTTACATTATGCTGATAACTTATTAGAGATTACTAGAAAAATTAACTAAAAGCATTAGTATGCTTTTATTACTTAGTCCAGGAAGAAAAGAACCTTCCTCTACATGAGTGAAACTTAAACAAACTCTGCCAGCTTAATGTTTTTTTCGAGTAAGAAGCTGTTTGAACCAGTAAGCCGACATCTTCGGGTACCTCTTGAGGGTGGAGTAATCAACATACACAATGCCAAACCTTGAAGTATAGCCTAATCTCCATTCGAAATTGTCCAGCAGTGACCATGCAAAGTAGCCTTCCACGTTTGCCCCGTTGTTGACTGCCTTTTTCAGTTGAGTCAAGTAACCCTTGTAGTAGTTGATCCTAGTAGTGTCGTGCAATCCTTGGGCAAGTGTCACGTTTCCTGGGTCATCCATACCTACAGAAAGAAGAAAACGTTAACAATATGAGATTTAAACCGCTATTATTCTATGAAATCTGATTAAGTTAAACTAAGCCATACCATTTTCAGACAAAAGTACAGTTGGATTCCCATACTTCTCCTTTATATACATCAAACACTTGTACAATCCCCAAGGCACATTGTAGAGCCAATAAGAATATGCCTGCGAGCAATAAGACAACCATATATAATGCAAATGAATTCAACAGTTATTCGAACAGAGCCAATGTGACTTACTCTTGGACCAACCGGAACTCCTTTTTTCGCATCTGCACGGGGGTAAAGAAACAATAGTTCAAACTTTGGCGTAAACGAATTAAGATAGAATAATTGCATTTCTGAATCACGAACTAGTGTCTTACAAGCAAATCCGGCATTCCAATCTTGCTGATAGCCGGGAACTTTTGGTTTAGGCTGATGTGGATCATACATATAGTAAGTGGTATATTGGTTAATGCCCACAAAATCAAATGATCCTTTCACCATCTGCACCTCTTGTTTTGTGAACTTGGGTAGCCTATTGCCCACAATCACCTGCATTGTCCTCGGATACTCTCCATATACAAGGGGATGGATAAACCTAAACAATTTTGCGAAAAAAGAGCAGTAAACTTATTAACCAATGCATCACCATTTGGTGGGGAGATGAATATGCATCTGTTGCAATTAAAGCCCTTACCATCCGACATGGAAGTCTATTGCTCTTTGGGCAGCATATCTGTCTGCTTTTGATCTAGTAAGAGGCTCGTACCATACGAAATCCAAGAGGATTCCGATTCTTCCCTTTTGTTTTTGCTGAAATATGCGTGCATTTGTCAGTTAAGATTAGGCTTTTGATACGCTCTGATGGCTTCAAAGTAGATACCATACCATTCATCTCTGATGGTTTCAAAGTAGATACCATACCATTCATCTCTGATGGTTTCAAAGTAGATACCATAAGAAAAACTATGGATCTTACCTGGTACTTTTCGCGGTATCTTTGAGCTGCAGCTCCATGGGCTAAAATCAGATGATGGGCTACAATGTAAGGCTCGGTCCCGGAATTGCCTGCGGTACAATTTCCATATGCTTTGGAGCATCTCCCTGGAGCAAAGAAGCCGCTATCGTACCCGAGTGCAGCAACAACTCTCGGTTCGTTGAATGTCGTCCACTGCTTCACTCTGTCTCCATATGTCTTGAAGCAAAAGTCCGCAAAGTCGGCAAAATCTTTCCTGAAAATTGAAGCATTCATCAAAATCTTAGTCACAGGTTTTATCAGGCGCGCATACATAACTTCAAACGGTACTTACACAGACTGGTAACTCAGCCATCCAGTGTATTTCTTCTCAAGTGCTTCAGGAAAATCATAGTGGTTAAGATTTACATATGGAGTGATGCCTGCAAAGCAAGTCCAAACAATTTAGATTTATAATCTAACCTGGAAAAATACTAAAAAAAATTCTTATAATTTTGTTTAGTAATAAAAAGTTACCTCTTTTTAACAAGTAGTTGATTAACCTGTTGTAGTATGCAACTCCCTTCCAATTCACTTTCCCAGTCCCATCTAAGTAAAACAATTGAACAAAACTAATTTAGGTACTGTGTTTTGTTATTAAACCCAAACCCATCCATATTCGTATTGTTAAATTCGAATCACGACATTTATCACCTGGGAAAATTCTGGTCCATGAGATGGAGAACCTATATGCATCGAAGTTCAGTTTTACCATAAGATCCACATCATCCTGTAACAAAATCAATTGGTAACTCCAGAGCATTTCATCTTCAATGTCGGTGCATAATTATGATATATATTAAAGTTTCAAATTTACCTTGTACCGATGGTATTGGTCCACGGTCACATCAGCGTTGCCATTATTAGCAACAATCCCTGTTTTTAAATAAACAATTGCTTAATTAATTAATTAATTATGAAGTACCTTAAGCAGTATATACATGCAGTTATGTTTTAAATCACGTATTTAACAGTAACGAAATTGATGTCATGTTACTGTAAGTTTTCGCCGCATTATCGTCAGTAAAGCCATTACCGGGAGTTTTAATGAAGGCGTCCCAGATGCTGGGGCCACGGCCATCTTCGTGAGTCATGCCTTCAACCTGAAAAGCCGACGCCGCTGTTCCGAACAAAAATCCCTTTGGGAAGGCCTCTCTGCTCAGACCTCCGGTGTCGAAGTTCACCGTCTCCGGCTGCGTTTGAGAGGGCTGATTCACTGCTTCGCCTGCAACGCAGTAGATAAGGCCCGCCCACAGTAACAGCAAGCACATTTGGACTCTCATTTTCTGGAGGTGGTGAAGACTGAAGAGTGAAGAGGAGTGACTGAGGAGTGACGTTTATTTATAGATAAAAACGAGGTATGAAAAAAGGGAATCTCCATTCTCCACTGTTTTTCTGAGGTAAGTTTGGCGTTACATCTTCAGTGATGGCTACCGGACACTTCCTTTCTTTACTGTCATTCTGCTCATCTTTTTCACATTTTTAGAAAAATAAAAAGTTTTATTCTAATATCATCCCTGAACTATCATATGTCTTAGCTTTTGGCTCTTAAACTATTCTTTTTGCTAATTTCCACCCACTTTCATCCTAGTCCACTTTTCCGTTCAAGGGATGATGCGGACTTTTATAGAATATCACACGACACAATGAAAAAGCTTAAGAGTATCATAAGCCCTTAAATTAAAAAAAAAAAAATCTTAATTTTTTTGTACTCAATTAAGTCCTTATACGTCAAAATCTCATCAATTCACCTCATTTGACCAACGTTGACTATTAATCTTCACAATTTTTTGGATCAAATGGTGCAACGTGTCTTGTTATAGTGTTGTCATTTGACATTTTCAGAATTTTTCTTTAAAAGTTCTAAAAAACTAATAAAAATATTTTTAAAAAAACTGTAAATATCACATGATAGAACTGTAGTGTGTTACGTGGTAATAACATCTCAATAAAAAATTCGTCAAAATTTTATGGTCAAAATTGGTCAAAAGACTTAATTGATTCAATTTATTAGTTCAAGGCTTAATTGGTTGCAAGAAAAAGTTTAAGATCTTTAATTTTCCCCAAAGGTTTAAGAGTTTTAAATACCCAGCCATAAAAAATATTACACGATAAAAATATTTAATTTTTTTGGTACTAAATCAAAAATTAAAAAAAAGGAAAAAACTTTATATTGGATTGTTTTTTTAAATGTATATATATATATTTCAAAACTTTCACATTTTTAGAATTGAATTCTTTCAAAAAATGGTAAGAAGTGTATAAATTTCTTAAATATTTTTAAAATAATATATTTGAGAATTTTTAATATATTTTTTGAATATGTCGGTGTGGTTACAAGGTAATACCTGTTTAATTTTTTTAGCCCTTTAATAATGTACACACATCGTGCACACATAGTGCTCGAACCCAAATCACCTGAATGAAATATATTATTCTTTACCCTAAAACCACTCCACAAAATTTTTAATATTTTTAATTTTGTTGCCGCATTACATTTTATATGAGCACCACATCAACCTTTGATAGAAAAAGTCGGCTAAATTAGAGTGGAAAATGTTAGCGGTGGAAATTAGAAAAAAAAATGTGAAGTACCTAAAATTAACACATGGCATACTTCAGGAATAATTTTAGAATTAACCCAATAGAATGAATATTTGATGTACTAAATAGTTTTTTAAACAATTTTTACGAGGAGTAAAGAGAATTTTGTTCTTACTAGATCTCAAACCTACAATCTAGGGGAAGAGGAGAGTGTCAACTTGAAAACTTTAATATCTGCTCTAAAAATAGTTGGCACACTAAATAACTTTTTAACTTCATGTATTATTAATGAATTGAATAATGATAAATCATAAAAAAATAAGCAAACAAATGTAATCTTAAAATGTTTTGTTGATGTATCAATATTTGATTTAGTGATGGCATATAAAAGGCTTCAACTAAAAATAGGGGCTCAAAGTATGTTTTTTTTAATTTTAAGTACCTAAGTATTATTTTATAAAAATAAGTGTCTGAAGTTTTAAAAATTATAATTTTAGGTGCCTACCGTTAATGGGTGTTAAATTTTTTAACAAATGAATGCTTGACATGTAGTATATTTAATTTTTTTAAAATTTAAATTTAAAATTAAAAACAAAAAACTTTATGTTTTTCATAAAATCACAAAAGTTTACAATTTTTACAAAACAGTCTATAAATCTCTAAAATTATCCAAACCCTCAAATTGTCGTAGCTTATGCCGCCGATCCCCACCCTGAGCACAAGCCTTTGGTCGCCGGACCAAGGCGATCATTTCTCCCAACATGGTGTCACCGGAAACGGCAAACGGCGTGCAACCGAACGTCGAACGCGAAATCGACGTTCGGCTCGCACACCGTTCGTCGTTTCTAGCAATGTCGTATTGGGGAAATGACCGCCTTGGTCCGGCGACCAAAGGGGTGTGCTCAGGGACGGCGACCGGGGGCAGAAGCGACGACGATGTGGGGGTTTAGGTTTGGGTAAATTTAGGGATTTGGGGACTGTTTTGTAAAAGTTTTAAAATTTCAGGATTTTATGATAAACTGAATTTTTAGGTGTTTTTGTTTAAAAAATTAAAAAAATCAAATTAGTGCCACATGTCAAGCATTGATTGGTTATTTTTTAACACTCATTAATGGTAGACACCTAAAATTATAACTTTTGAAACTTTGGACACCTATTTTTACAAAATAATACTTTAAGCACATAAAGTTAAAAAAACTATACTTTGAGCATTTATTTTTTTGTTTGACACTCAATGTATGAGATAGAAAATTTTCTATTATATCCGTTCACTCAATGTATGAGATGCTATGACCAGATAATAGGGGTATTTAGCAAAATATTGATCTTCAAGCTGAAAACTCAGTTTGACACTAGAAATAGAAAAAAAAAATTAGGTTCCCAAATTCCATGATCGGCAATTCCTTACCTTCCCTATAACTCATAGTCACAATATAAAAGAAAAAAGAGAATTAATCGAATCCTAAATGTATGGATATATTACTAAAAGAGAAGAGTATTGAGAATTTGGGTACGGGCTAAGGGTTTTAATTTGGGAATTCGAGTTTTAATTTAAAAATTAGAGTTTTATTTTAAGAATTAGGGTTTTAATTTGAAAATTTAGGATCGACTATGTTGATATTTAATCTAATTATTTGAAATTAAAAATTAAAAAAATATTTTTTTGAAAGAAAAAAATATTGAAATAAAAGCCATAACTGTGTCTCATTGAAAAAATCCTAAACTTAGTGAGGAAAAAATAGTGCAACGATTAGTGGCTTAAGGGTTACAAGCTTCTCTGTTCAAATTACACACAACCCACCTATCCACTTACACCCATCATAGGTCATACACAATTGTGGAAAGTTCAACTATAAATAGAAAAAATCAGACAACTGCACTTATCCAGATGACTCCCGATTAAAAGGTTTTGAGATGCCTTTCTTGGCCAGGTTGTCAGTCATCATATTTTCTACTCTATGAATCAGTTTTATACTCTATGAGAAACTATCATATTCCTTCAGACACAACTTTTATTAGATCTTTGAAGATAGTGGGGCATTAATTCGAGTTCAGTAGCCAGTTCACTACATTAGAGCAATTGCACTCTAGGATTAGCCTTTTTTTATGCGCCCTGGGAGACTTTTTAAACAACTTGAAGGCTTCTATAACAACGAGGATATCGACTGTTGTTGCATCTGTCACCCCAACTGCCTTGGAAAAAGTGACGAGGCACTTCGATTGCTCGTCACGCAGAGCGCCTCCAATACTAGCTTTGCCATAACTACTGATAACAACTCCATCTGTGTTAAATTTAAGGACTCCCATAGTAGGGGAATCCAAAGCGAGAAAGGAAAAACTATTTTGCAACTCCGAAAGACATTGAATTTTATGGGTGCCATAATGGGGTCATTTATTGAAATGAGGTCCTCAGGCTATATGAAAAATAATTTAATAAAATTCTATTTTAAATAACTATTAATTGTATGTTGAGTCCTTGAAATTTTTAATCTTTATTAATCAATTTAATGGTGTTCAACAGTATTCAGCATTAGTGGTGTTTAGTAATGTTCGACGCCTGTTGTAGAATTTTCCTTTTCAATAATACATAAAGATTTTTTTAGATTATGTATAAAAATTTTTAGGCAATGATATGGCACAATATGAGAGTACCATGTGATCATTTAAAAATTAAATACAAATGTAGGGACCGAATTGAGAATAACAAATACCAAATTTTGGGATTAATGTGAACAAAAAAATCAGAGACCAATTAGGAAAATGTTGTCAAGTTCAATGACTAAATGTTAATTGGTCCGTATCTAAGATTGTTTTTCATTTTTATTTAAAAAAAAACTAAATTATTACATATGATTTTATATTTGTGCTCTTGTGTAATTATCGGGGATTTTAATTACCTAAAGATGTATGATAAACAAAATGTAATTACATCATAAATCCTCATGTTATAATTAATTGTACAATGTAATTACAAAGTTGTATTAATGTTTCTAAATTTTTTTACAGAATTGCTTTATTTTGGATGATCACATATGTTTAAAAAATATAATCATTACAATATTAACTTTTAAGCAGAGCTTTAGTCATTTTTGGTTAATTATAAACTAAGGTTTATATATATATACATATGTATATATATATAATTGCTAACGAGGCATTAGCAGAATTGCTAGGTTGAGTGATATTCTTGACGACTCAAATTCGAGGTTTATGATGTATAAATTGAGTAATTATTTTATATTTCGGCAGTAGAAATTAAATTTTTATATAAGTGTCTTAGTTTTAGGGTTTATGAATTCAATTTAAAAATTGTAGCTAGAATTTAGAGTTTACGGTTAAAATTTAGGATTTATAGGTTATAACCTAAATCCTCATTATATTACCCTAATCTCTAAAACTTAAACTTAAACCACTATCCCTAAATTCCAAAACTTAACTCATAAATTTTAAACTCTAAAATCAATAAGTTTTTACCGTCAATGTATTAAATATAAATTCATATAAATTATATATAAAATTTATTAAGTTAAAATATATTTGAAAGCGTTTCAAAATTAATTTTAACAAAATAATTAAATAAATTTGTAAGAAATGGACAGGATAATTTTAATGTTACATTAATAAATAATTTATAATATGTATAAATTAAATATATAATAGAGTGCATTTATAACTTATTTGGGCGTTCAATAATGAGAGCGGTGATGAGGAAAAACAAAATATAAATAATATATTATTTGTGTTTGCAGGGGAAAAGAGAAATGTGACCCACATAACATTACATAACAAATGGTCCTTCTTAACTTTGACAAGTCTCCTTTGAAAATTGAATCCAACAAATATGATTGTTGTTTGTTTGCTATTAAAATATCTCTCTTCTTTTAGTCACCAAATTTTGAAGCACGCGAATTTGACTGTCGGCTATTCTGATTTTTTTAGTATAATAATCGGTATTTGATTTATTGATTAATAAATTTAAATTAAATATTATATAAGTTTATTATAGAGTTGATTTTTAATTTGATTTGTTTTATTGACATCATTATGATTTAAACTCAAAAATTTCATGGAAAAAACCGAATATCTTATCTCACTAGAAGTAGTAATTGATTGTTTTATTCACGATATTATAATTCAAACCTTTAATTAATCCATGAGTAAAATATAAATCTTGCTATCATAAATAAATTCAATTCTCACTACATTATATGGGTGTTCAAAAATATCTGACCTGGATAATTCAGCTCGTTGACCCACCAACTCAAACCTTGAGAAATTTGTTATTTTTTAAAAAAAATATCCGACCCATTATTTTTTTCCAGATACTCAGGTCGAGTCTGAGCCAATTTTTTCTAACCGAGTACCCAAACTGATCCATTACTTTTAATATATATTTTAAATTATATATTTTTTTATTTTTTTTATCAAAATCGTATGATTTCATTGCAAGATGGAGATCATACAAAAGAACGAATCATCGCACGCCTCATTAAAAAACCTCCCTAACCTAAATTGGAGGAAAAATAGTACAACACGACAATTCAAACAAACAAAAACAAACAAACAACGGAACACCACAACGCAAAAACACGGCCAAAAGTGCCCTTAAACTATCATCCGAAACCACAACACCCTATCACACCTCCCTTAGCCAAAGCATCTGTCGTACCATTCGCCTCCCGAAGAATATTGTGAAAACACACATAAGGCATAGCACAACAAGCCTCATCAATCCTACGAAAATACCTCCATAACACCCAAGGTCGACGGGCACGATGCAACACCCACGCAATCACCATTGCAGAGTCGAATTCAATAATAAGCAAATAATCAAGACCCCATGAAGAAGTCGCCACCATATCCAATGCATATTCAATTGCACAAAGCTCAGCTTCGTTAGAATCAAGCACATCGAGAGGACCTGGAAACAACGCCAAAATTTGGCCATTTGAGTCGCGTAACACCCCCACAACCTACTGGCCCTAGCTTCCCTCGCGTCGAACCATCCACATTAAACTTCAATGCCCCCTCAGTCGGAGGACACCAATGCACACTCAACCGCAAAGCACAAGTCTCCACTCGCGGAATGCATACCCGCGGACAATCCCACCATTGCTCCTCGTCGACAAATGCCAACTCATTAAACACATTTATCCAATAAAAGAATGAAATTTAATCATAAAAAGAATCTCACCAATATCCAGCCGCTTCTGATTGAAAATGAGCTCATTCCGAGCCAACCACACCGACCAAAGGAAGGATGCACAACCTGATAACCACCACTCTCGCGTCGACCCCCCGAGGCAGCCATGAAAGACTTGTTCCAAGAACTCCACCAAGGTAGCTGGTCAGACAAAAAATAGCCCCCATCACTACAAAAATAGGTCCCAAATCGCTAAAACAAAATAGAATGAATACAAAATATGTTCAATCTCATCGTCCCCCTCGCCACACCACACACAACATCCCGAAACTCCTTGCAAAATAATCCCCCGATCTCGAAGAAAATGCAGCATTGGTAAACGTCGAAGAAACACAAACCAAATGAAGCATTGCACCTTCAGCGGCACAACTAATTTCCAAATCGTAAAAGCATCAAAATCAACATTCTCCAACCCAAAAGAAGACATCAAACGCAACAAATCTTTCACTCTAAACTCACCATGTTTACTCGGACACCATATGAGTCGATCCTCCCAATTTGAACCCAGTACAAAACCACATACCACACCCTGCAATTCATCCAACATTGCCACTTCAAAACTCCTTAAAGTGCGACAAAATAACATGGCCCATTCCTCATGCCGGAACGACCCATATCAAGCATATTCGGCCACCACAGCCACTTTGTTTCTAGCGAGGCGAAACAAGCGCGAGAACCTTAATCGAAGAGGCTCCGACGTGCACCAAATGTCATACCAAAATAACACCCATAAACCATTCCCAACCTGCCAATAAAAACAATGTTCACCCGTAAATTGATCAACACGCTCATCATCTTGAACCTCGACTATTTGCTTCCATACAAATGACATCTTACGCTTCCATACATCGTTGAACTTCTAAAATATACTTTGTTCACCGTACTTTGCAACAATAAGTGAAGTCCACAACGACTTAGGCGAAAAAGCATATCTCCACGCCCACTTGGCGAGCTAGGCCTTATTGCGTGGTTTCAAATCGATCACACCCAAACTTCCCAAGGCTTTCGGCCGACACACGACTGACCAATTCACACGACTAAGCTTACGTTTCAAATTCGTGTCACCCCATAAAAAAGCTCTCTGAATGTGGTCAATTCGAGCAATCACACCTTTAGACACCACATATACGCCCATATAATAAGGGGGCATCGATGACAACATTGTATTAATGAGCACTAAGCGTGCAACAAATGGAAAAGACCCTCTCTTTTACCCAGCAAGCTTGGACCGTACTCGTTGAATCTGTAACCCCCTCGTCTCGGTCTAGCCGACAGGCCGGTCCGAACAGGTTACACGGGGAAAACCGAAGCGAAGTCCGCTAAGGCCTCACTCCGATTAGCAACCCTATCTTTTTTTCATTTAATTATCTTATCTAGATATCACATTAAATCCTATGGGCGAAGGTGAAAACGAAAAACGATAACAAACGATTCCAAACAGGACACAAGGCAACCTAAATTTTACCAAGTAACATATTAGTCCAATTTCCTGCGTACGAAGCGAAACCATTCGTAAACGACACATAAGAACTCAACAAGGAAGTATACAAACATTCCGGACTAAAACACAACGTTCAAGGACCTTTGAATATGCCAAAAGCCAATTTATTTGCATGCGTTTTGGAACAGTCTTGCCCGTTTCGATACGCGGGCTCTAGTTTAAAAGCAAGACCAAGTCGTTCCGATACGGTCCACTTTGTTCCGGAACAAGGGTCCTCAATAACAAAATGCATCGGAACGAGTTCCGAAACGAAGGTTCACAGTCTCGAAATGTATCGAAACGAGTTCCGAAACGGGGGCTCACAGTGTCAAATTGTATCGAAACGACACCACCCACGTTCCGATACGGGTATCCCTGAAGCTACACCCGTTTCGAAACCCTCTCGAGCGTTTCGAAACACCTGCACCCAGATTGGCCCAAAAACATACTTAGACACTTCCAAAAGTTCTCAAACATGTCCCAAATCCTTAAAACCATAAAGCAACATATCATGCATACGTTCTAGATGCAAGGAATCCTAATCACACCATTCGACGTGCATTTAAGCAACAATTTAGATTTCAAGCTCCAAGCTCACAAAAACACTTAGATACAAAAACACTAACATACCAAAACACCAAGCAAGTCATACATGGCAACATTAGACCTCATCATAACATATCATCACCATTTTAAACATGTTTAAACATAAACAAACCATAGTAAAGGAGTTTGGACACCAACTCCATAACATACAAAACTAACATTCCCATTGTCTAAGCCTTATTACACAACGTAAACCATACTTTGAGCTTAATAAGAACTGTAACCCCCTTAACCCGGCCTAGACGGTTGACCCGAATTAAGAAAGTCACACGGGGAAAACCAAAGTCAACCCGAAAGTCAACCTTGATTAACGACCCTTTTTTTTCTTTTTAATCTTGTCTAGATGCACATTAAACCTATGTGTGATCATACAAACAACATACTAAAAGATCACAAACATCAGAGATCAAACAGGGACCCAATTGAACAAATTACAACTTTAGGGACCAAATTGTAATTTCTGATAATTAAAAGGACTTAACCCAAATTAAAGTTACCAACTTGAAATTAATCAGGTTTCATGCTTCTCTGTGAAATTTCAGCTCTAAAGGACTTCCCAAACTCATACAATTGCACAAACAAGATTCAGGACCAAAATGCAAACATTTCAAAATATTTAACTGCCATTGCCAGCTCATAACGGTCACCCGTTCCGAAACAGGCAGAGCCAGTTCCGAAACGCGGGCCGTTCCGCAACGGGTTCCGAAACACGGCCTTGGAAGAGACCAAACCGTTTCGAAACGGTGCATACCGTTTCGGACGCCTGGGTTCATGCAAGGCACCCGTTCCGAAACGGTGCACACTGTTCCGAAACGCCTGCACAGATTGCAGCAAAACACATTCCAAAAACATGCAATAGATCATTCAAACATGCTCCAAATGCTACCAAACTTTACCAGCATGCAATTCAACACAAATGTGACTTGAAGGCATCATCAAATCAACAATCTAACAACATATGCAAAAAGCCCCAATTCTATAGGCATGCTTCCTACACAAGCTAGCTACTCAAGCATAAAACTTCCAAAGCAAGCATATAATGCTTCAATTCAAAAACCAGCATTCAAAACAACATTCAACATACTTAGGGAGTCTCAAACACCTCCCAAAACACACACATTGGTCCCCCATTGCCAAACCACCCAAAAGCTAAATGTTTAACAAAAACCTTCCATACATTGAGCTTTACTTGTACTTGAACCCTTGTTCCTCTTGCTGCCCTTCAAGATACTCTAATGCTCTGCATTATTGAATTAAGAAAACGAAGAGAGCGTAAGCAAAAGCTTAGTGAGGAAAGCTCTTAAAAACCATTCAATAATGCAATTCAAAACATTTACAAAACATGCTTTAAATCAACCTTTACACATGCTCAAAAGCATACTTAACAAGCAATCTCATGCTTCAACATAAACATTAAAACAAGCATCTCATGCTTCACAATATTCTTAACATGTCATATTGGCTCAAGTGATACATTTCATTTATTAAAACAAGTTCAACAACTTTCTCAAGGACTTTTAAACACCTTGGCCCCAAGGACTTTTAAACACCTTGGCCATGGACTTTTAAACACCATGAATAAGGACCACACAAGGACTTTTAACCACCTTTGTGTCCAATGCTTGAATCACCCCAAGGACTTTTAAACACCTTGGCCCCAAGGACTTTTAAACACCTTGGCCCCATGGACTTTTAAACACCATGGAATGGATCACCTAAGGACTTTTAACCACCTTAGTGTCCGCAACATGAACCATCCAAGGACTTTTAACCACCTTGATGTTCATAAGTAACAAGGCTCACTCAAGGACTTTTAACCACCTTAGTGACCTTAACATTTTCAAAACATCACTTGCCAATATACATCAATTCCATCATTTAATCCACTGTTTTAAAGCATTAGAACAAGCCATATTCATCATGCATTTAAAAGCATCAAACCACATCATTTCAATGTACAAAAGCAAGGAACTCCTACCTAGAGTTACCTTCAACATATGGCTTATCTCATCAGCAAAAACCATGCTAAAACATGCTTTCAAAACAGTAATAAAACATGCAAATCAACCTCATTGCATCACAACAAAATCATGGCCACCACTAGAGAGAAAATCCGAAAACTTACACTTGAGCTTAGCAAAGTTGTTTAGACTTAAACTAAGCTCCCAAAACCTTCAAACCTTGGTTTAAAAGCTGAAAATCCAATTTCCACAAATGCACTCAACGATTTCCACTTTGCTTCAAGCCAAAGCACCAAATCAAGCTTCCGGATCAACCAATCTTGGATCCAAAGATGCCTCCCCTGTTTCAACACATTAAAGCAGAGAATTAATGCATCATCATGCATTAATTGCTTCAATGAAAGCACCTAAACTCGCTGCTCTCATCCATCCTCCATTTTCGGCCACCAAACACAACCGAAAATGCATCCAAACCACTTCTAAACAAAGCCCAGCCATAAACCAGCAAAACCTCACTTCCATTAACATCAATTAACATCTAAAAACAACCTAAAAACATCCTTATACTTCCAGCAACATCAGATCATCAAGATCACCTCAAAAACTACCTTGAAACACAAGCCAAACTTAGGAAACTCAACCTATCCGGGATTGCATCAATCAAAACTCAATTGCTTATCAATTTAGAGATCATTTAACATCAAAAACACCTCTTAAATCACAGATTACTCAGATCTAACGAAAATCACCAAAAATCATCAAAATCTTGCATAATAAGCCAAGATCCATAAATCAACTTAAAAGCCTTTAATTAAACATCAATTTAGGATTGAAAACTTAGGAATTTCAGTAAAGAACTGATAGTTTAGAGGAGAAGGACGTTCTTACCTCCAAACTTGTGTTTCTCCACTTTTTGGAATGAAAATCCTTGTTGAATCAAGAAGCAATTGAAGAGGTTTTGAAGATACAAAGATTAGCAATCAAATGAGAGTTGAAAGGAGGGATTTAGGTGAGAAAATCAGAAACAAATCTCTGGAAATGGAGTGTTTGGGTTGAGAGAAAAAGAGAGAAAGAAAATTGGAAGTTAGTTGAGAAAATGCCAAATGAGCTTTTCCCTCCACTTCTAATATGTTTTAAAATCAGATTATAACTCAAAATATCTTAGAAAAGTCTGGAGAAAACACTTTTGGATTAATAGCTCCTTAAAGATTCAAAGTTCCAACCCTTTATAAAACAGCCACCAAACTTGCGAAAATTACATTTTGGTCACTAGCCAAAATGTCACACTTCCAAAACTCATTTTCCAAAATTGATTTCCCAGTTCACTTAATTATATTAAAAGATGATTTTAGAACATTTTTCCATATTTTTAATGCAACCCGAACTAGGCTTTCCTAATTTAACCTCTTTAGATTCGAACAGCACTTTGACCAAAACTGGTCAACGCCCAAAACTCCAAAGCCCAAAACCGGGGCGTTACAACTCTCCCCCCCTCAAGAAATTTCGTCCTCGAAATTTACCTGAAGGAAAGAGATAAGGAAACTGCTTCAGCATGTCTTCCTTCCGCTCCCACGTGGCTTCCTCAACACCTCGATGCTTCCACAGCACCTTCACCAACTCAATGGTCTTGCCACGAAGAACCTTGCTATCCGAATCCAGAACCTTCACCGGTTCCTCATCATAGGTCAAATCCGGATTCAATTCCACCTCCTCCACAGGCATCACATGCGAAGGATCAGATCTATACTTCCGGAGCATAGAAACATGGAACACATCATGAATCTTCTCCAACTCCTGAGGTAACCTCAACCGATACGCAACAGGACCCACACGCTCAACCACCTCATATGGCCCAATGTACCGAGGGCTCAACTTACCCTTCCGGCCAAACCTCATCACCTTCTTCCAAGGCGAAACCTTCAAGAACACACGGTCACCCACCGCATACTCTATCTCCTTACGCTTCAAATCCGCGTAAGACTTCTGCCGATCAGAGGCTGCCTTCAACCTCTCACAAATGAGCTTCACCTTCTCGGTGGTCCCTTTCAACAAAGCAGGCATAGAAACTAACTTTTGACCAGTTTCAGCCCAACAAAGAGGAGTCCTACACCTCCTTCCATACAGAGCCTCATAAGGTGCCATCTGTATACTCGCCTGATAACTATTGTTATAAGCGAACTCAACCAAAGGCAGATGCTTCTCCCAAGAACCTTGAAACTCAATCACGCAGCACCTCAACATATCCTCCAAAATCTGAATAACCCGCTCAGACTGACCATCCGACTGAGGATGATAGGATGTACTGAAATGCAACCTTGTACCAAGAGCTTGATGCAAACACTGCCAGAAACGCGATGTGAACCTCGGATCCCTATCCGACACAATCGACTTAGGCACACCATGCAGCCGCACAATCTCAGCAATGTACAGCTCTGCCAGCTTATCCAAAGAAAACGTAGTATGCACAGGCAAGAAATGCGCACACTTCGTCAAGCGATCCACAATCACCCAAACAGAATTCTTCTTTGATGGAGACAAAGGTAAACCAGATACAAAATCCATGGTAACCCTCTCCCACTTCCATTCAGGGATTTTCAACGGTTGCAACAAACCAGAAGGAAACTGATGTTCAGCCTTAACTCGCTGACACACCAAACACTTGCTAACAAACTCTGCAACATCCTTCTTCAAACCAACCCAATAGTACTCATCACGAAGATCGCGGTACATCTTAGTACTACCAGGGTGCATAGCAAAAGGACTACTATGACCTTCAGTCAGAATAACACGCCTCAACTCAGCATCAGCAGGCACTACTATCCGACTACCAAAACACAACACACCATCCTCATTAAAGCAGAAATCCGAAGGCCTACCCTCCGCGATATCCTGAACATGAGACACCAAGGAATCATCCAGCAACTGCTTTTCCTTGATCAACTGAACCAAAGATGGTTTCACTTGCAACTCCGCAACAAGACCACCATCCCGCGATATGCTCAAGCTAGCAAACATAGCTCTCAGCTCAACAGCTACCTTCCTACTCAAGGCATCCGCAACAACATTAGCCTTTCCAGGATGATACTCTATCGTCAGATCATAATCCTTGAGCAACTCCAACCAACGACGCTGCCTAAGATTCAACTCCTTCTGAGACATCAGATACCTCAAACTCTTGTGATCCGTGTACACAGTACACTTCTCACCATACAAATAATGTCTCCAGATCTTCAGAGCAAACACCACTGCAGCCAGCTCAATATCATGCGTAGGGTAATTGCGCTCATGCACCTTCAACTGCCGCGACGCATAAGCCACCACCTTACCCTCTTGCATCAGCACACATCCCAAACCAACATAGGACGCATCACTATAGACCACAAACTCTTTCCCTGATTCAGGCTGAATCAAGATAGGAGCTTGCGTCAAAGCCAACTTCAGCTTCTCAAAAGCTTGTTGCCTCGCTTCCGTCCACTCATACTTAACATCCTTTTGCAACAGCTTCGTCAAAGGAGCAGCAATCTTGGAAAAACCATCCACAAACCTCCGGTAGTATCCCGCCAAACCAAGGAAACTACGAACCTCATGAACAGACTTAGGAACCTTCCAGCTCATCACCGCTTCAATCTTCTGAGGATCAACACGAATCCCCTCAGCTGAGACAACATGCCCAAGAAAAACCACCTCCCTAAGCCAGAACTCACACTTGCTCAGCTTAGCATAAAGCTGATTCTCCAACAAAGCTTGCAAAACAATCCTCAAATGCTCTTCGTGCTCCTCCTCAGTACGCGAGTACACGAGGATATCATCAATGAACACCACAACGAACTTTTCCAGGTATTCATGAAACACACGATTCATCACGTCCATGAAAGCAGCAGGAGCATTTGTCAAACCAAACGGCATCACAAGGTACTCATAATGCCCATACCTTGTCCTGAAAGCTGTCTTAGGCACATCCACATCCTTCACCTTCAACTGATAATACCCTGACCTCAAGTCAATCTTAGAGAACACAGCAGCTCCCCGAAATTGATCAAAGAGATCATCAATCCTCGGCAAAGGATACCGATTCTTGATAGTCAACTTGTTCAGCTGACGGTAATCAATGCACATCCTCATCGTGCCATCTTTCTTCTTCACAAACAAGACCGGTGCTCCCCAAGGCGACACACTCGGCCGGATGAAACCACGATCAAGCAGCTCTTGCAACTGCGTCTTCAGCTCCTTCAGCTCCTTAGGTGCCATTCTATAGGGAGTAATGGACACAGGAGTTGTATTCTCATACAGCTCAATCCCAAACTCCACCTCGCGATTGGGAGGTAAACCAGGCAACTCTTCAGGGAAAACACCAGGGAACTCCTTCACAACGCGGATATCTTGCACCCTCAACTCCTTAGAGCTAGGATTCATCACAAAAGCTAGGTAAGCTTCGCAACCTTGCCTCAGCATCCTGCTCGCCTCCAAGGTAGACACAACATTGGCAAGAAACTTCACATTCTCACCAACCACAACAACTTCATAATCATCCGCAAGCTTAAGCGTAACCCGCTTATTCTCACAATCCACAACAGCACGATGCTCAGCAAGCCAATCCATACCAAGGATCACATCAAAACCATAGAAGGGCAACTCCATAAGATCAACATGAAAGACATGCTCTTGAACAACCAAAGGACACCTTCTATACAACTTTCGATTCACAACAGTTTCACCAAAAGAACTAGTGACACGAACACCAACATCCAAAGACTCAACAGGCAAACCAAGCAATTCAGCATGCTCACGCAAAATGTATGAATGCGTAGATCCGGAATCAATCAAAGATAGCAATGACAAGGATTGCAAAGTAAAGGTACCTGCAATCACATCAGCATCATTCCTTCCCTCGCGCTGAGCATACACCCTCGCTTGGCCTCCACCTTCAGGCTGAATATCCACAACATGAGCTACTCCGCGACCACCTTCCTCTCTCCTCTGGAAATTACCACGGCCGCGCCCACGACCTCTCTGCGGTGCAGCAACAACAGGAGCACGCTCTTGGCCACCAGCCAACCTCGGACAATCACGTCTCAAGTGGTCAGCAGAACCACAATTCCAGCATCCATTCCCAGCATTACCAGCTGCCACAACAGGTGCTTGTACCTCCCTCACAGCACGAGGACAGTCACGCTTCATGTGACCACGAGAACCACAGATCCAGCAAGCACTAGGCTCAGCCCTAGCATAACCTCCTCTAGCAGGCGCTCCACCACCTCTCTTGGCTGAGGACTGATACTTCTGATCACGTCCCCTCTTGTTCCGTCCACCTCCGGAACTATACTCAGCTGATCTCTTTCCAGCACTTGCTCCAGCACCTTTCACAGATAAACCCAAGTTCATCTCAATGTCCTTGGATCGGCTCACCAACACATCAAAATCATCATATTCAGCCGCCAACATATATGTCTTTACTTCCGTCACCAAACCATAACGGAACCTCTCGCACCTCTCATGCTCATCAGGTATCAGCTCCGGTGCATACTGACTGAGCCGCACAAACTGCACCTCATACTCAGCCACACTCATGCTCCCTTGAGTAAGAGACATGAACTCACGCTTTTTCTCATCAAGATATCTCACTCCCAGATATCTCCTCTTAAACACATTCTGAAAGAATGTCCAGGTAACATCAGCTTCAGCCATCCCAGCTATGGTGGTCGTCCACCACGTATAAGCATCGTCCTGCAGCAAGGACACAACACAGCCCAACTTTTGCACATCCGTGCAGCTCATCTGACCCAAGATACGCTTGGTACTCTCAAGCCAAGCCTCAGAACTCTCAGCTGACAAACCTCTAAACTCAGTCCCTCCAAGACTGCGCAGACGCTCCAAAGGCAATCTGACTCCAGCATCTCCCTGATGCCCAGCTCCTTGAGCTCCAGCTACTGCTGCTCGAAAAGCACCCGCAATAGCTTGTACCAACGCAGACATATCAGGCATAGCTTGCCCCTGACCAACCTCTGGTCCAGCAGCTCCAGCACCAGCTGCAGCTTCAGCTTGCTCACCTCCAGCACCACCACCAGGCGGAGGAGGGGGTAACACTGCACTACCCGTGTTCTCTTCATTCTCATTCTCATTGGGAGCCGTAGCTCGCACACTACCTCTTAACTCTCTACGTGGTGCCATACTTTACCATGCAATAACAATGCAAAAATAAAACAAGTCAGGCCCAGCAAGGTAAGCAATCCAAGTGTTCAAGCTCAATTTCATTCAAAATCAACATCATTTCATTAGCTTTTGTTTGGCAATGGGTACCCTCAACATGCAACATCACAACATACATCTCAAATGCATCAACATCTCAGGCCACTGAACATGCTTTCACACAACAAGCATACAAGCCAAACATACTTCAATCATGCATACATTCATTCCCAAATACTCGAGAACTCAGCTCTGATACCACCAAATGTAACCCCCTTAACCCGGCCTAGACGGTTGACCCGAATTAAGAAAGTCACACGGGGAAAACCAAAGTCAACCCGAAAGTCAACCTTGATTAACGACCCTTTTTTTTTCTTTTTAATCTTGTCTAGATGCACATTAAACCTATGTGTGATCATACAAACAACATACTAAAAGATCACAAACATCAGAGATCAAACAGGGACCCAATTGAACAAATTACAACTTTAGGGACCAAATTGTAATTTCTGATAATTAAAAGGACTTAACCCAAATTAAAGTTACCAACTTGAAATTAATCAGGTTTCATGCTTCTCTGTGAAATTTCAGCTCTAAAGGACTTCCCAAACTCATACAATTGCACAAACAAGATTCAGGACCAAAATGCAAACATTTCAAAATATTTAACTGCCATTGCCAGCTCATAACGGTCACCCGTTCCGAAACAGGCAGAGCCTGTTCCGAAACGCGGGCCGTTTCGCAACGGGTTCCGAAACACGGCCTTGGCAAAGACCAAACCGTTTCGAAACGGTGCATACCGTTTCGGACGCCTGGGTTCATGCAAGGCACCCGTTCCGAAACGGTGCACACTGTTCCGAAACGCCTGCACAGATTGCAGCAAAACACATTCCAAAAACATGCAATAGATCATTCAAACATGCTCCAAATGCTACCAAACTTTACCAGCATGCAATTCAACACAAATGTGACTTGAAGGCATCATCAAATCAACAATCTAACAACATATGCAAAAAGCCTCAATTCTATAGGCATGCTTCCTACACAAGCTAGCTACTCAAGCACAAAACTTCCAAAGCAAGCATATAATGCTTCAATCCAAAAACCAACATTCAAAACAACATTCAACATACTTAGGGAGTCTCAAACACCTCCCAAAACACACACATTGGTCCCCCATTGCCAAACCACCCAAAAGCTAAATGTTTAACAAAAACCTTCCATACATTGAGCTTTACTTGTACTTGAACCCTTGTTCCTCTTGCTGCCCTTCAAGATACTCTAATGCTCTGCATTATTGAATTAAGAAAACGAAGAGAGCGTAAGCAAAAGCTTAGTGAGGAAAGCTCTTAAAAACCATTCAATAATGCAATTCAAAACATTTACAAAACATGCTTTAAATCAACCTTTACACATGCTCAAAAGCATACTTAACAAGCAATCTCATGCTTCAACATAAACATTAAAACAAGCATCTCATGCTTCACAATATTCTTAACATGTCATATTGGCTCAAGTGATACATTTCATTTATTAAAACAAGTTCAACAACTTTCCCAAGGACTTTTAAACACCTTGGCCCCAAGGACTTTTAAACACCTTGGCCATGGACTTTTAAACACCATGAATAAGGACCACACAAGGACTTTTAACCACCTTTGTGTCCAATGCTTGAATCACCCCAAGGACTTTTAAACACCTTGGCCCCAAGGACTTTTAAACACCTTGGCCCCATGGACTTTTAAACACCATGGAATGGATCACCTAAGGACTTTTAACCACCTTAGTGTCCGCAACATGAACCATCCAAGGACTTTTAACCACCTTGATGTTCATAAGTAACAAGGCTCACTCAAGGACTTTTAACCACCTTAGTGACCTTAACATTTTCAAAACATCACTTGCCAATATACATCAATTCCATCATTTAATCCACTGTTTTAAAGCATTAGAACAAGCCATATTCATCATGCATTTAAAAGCATCAAACCACATCATTTCAATGTACAAAAGCAAGGAACTCCTACCTAGAGTTACCTTCAACATATGGCTTATCTCATCAGCAAAAACCATGCTAAAACATGCTTTCAAAACAGTAATAAAACATGCAAATCAACCTCATTGCATCACAACAAAATCATGGCCACCACTAGAGAGAAAATCCGAAAACTTACACTTGAGCTTAGCAAAGTTGTTTAGACTTAAACTAAGCTCCCAAAACCTTCAAACCTTGGTTTAAAAGCTGAAAATCCAATTTCCACAAATGCACTCAACGATTTCCACTTTGCTTCAAGCCAAAGCACTAAATCAAGCTTCCGGATCAACCAATCTTGGATCCAAAGATGCCTCCCCTGTTTCAACACATTAAAGCAGAGAATTAATGCATCATCATGCATTAATTGCTTCAATGAAAGCACCTAAACTCGCTGCTCTCATCCATCCTCCATTTTCGGCCACCAAACACAACCGAAAATGCATCCAAACCACTTCTAAACAAAGCCCAGCCATAAACCAGCAAAACCTCACTTCCATTAACATCAATTAACATCTAAAAACAACCTAAAAACATCCTTATACTTCCAGCAACATCAGATCATCAAGATCACCTCAAAAACTACCTTGAAACACAAGCCAAACTTAGGAAACTCAACCTATCCGGGATTGCATCAATCAAAACTCAATTGCTTATCAATTTAGAGATCATTTAACATCAAAAACACCTCTTAAATCACAGATTACTCAGATCTAACGAAAATCACCAAAAATCATCAAAATCTTGCATAATAAGCCAAGATCCATAAATCAACTTAAAAGCCTTTAATTAAACATCAATTTAGGATTGAAAACTTAGGAATTTCAGTAAAGAACTGATAGTTTAGAGGAGAAGGACGTTCTTACCTCCAAACTTGTGTTTCTCCACTTTTTGGAATGAAAATCCTTGTTGAATCAAGAAGCAATTGAAGAGGTTTTGAAGATACAAAGATTAGCAATCAAATGAGAGTTGAAAGGAGGGATTTAGGTGAGAAAATCAGAAACAAATCTCTGGAAATGGAGTGTTTGGGTTGAGAGAAAAAGAGAGAAAGAAAATTGGAAGTTAGTTGAGAAAATGCCAAATGAGCTTTTCCCTCCACTTCTAATATGTTTTAAAATCAGATTATAACTCAAAATATCTTAGAAAAGTCTGGAGAAAACACTTTTGGATTAATAGCTCCTTAAAGATTCAAAGTTCCAACCCTTTATAAAACAGCCACCAAACTTGCGAAAATTACATTTTGGTCACTAGCCAAAATGTCACACTTCCAAAACTCATTTTCCAAAATTGATTTCCCAGTTCACTTAATTATATTAAAAGATGATTTTAGAACATTTTTCCATATTTTTAATGCAACCCGAACTAGGCTTTCCTAATTTAACCTCTTTAGATTCGAACAACACTTTGACCAAAACCGGTCAACGCCCAAAACTCCTAAGCCCAAAACCGGGGCGTTACAAGAACTCCAAGAGTTTCCTCCCTTGCCTACTTGCCTCTCGAAGCCTCTAACGATCTGCATTGTTGAAGAAAATAGAGCGTAAGCTAGGAGCTTAGTGAGCGGAGCTCTAAAACACAACAACAATGCAGTTTTTAAAACGTAAACATAGATTTAAGCAAAACCATTTAAGGAAAGACGTAATGAATCACAATCATCACAATACAAGGTATACACATGCATAACCCAAAACCTAGTGGGACTACACATCACCGTTCAACTAGTAATTTTTCGATGGGACTACACATCATCGTACTCGTCTACTAGTCACTATCGGTGGGACTACACATCACCGTAGTAACGACAACCATCATGTGAGGCTCGACACCAACAACGACTACACAACAACATTAAACGGAGAGTAAAAACAATCTAAAAACATCATCACATCACACATATCACGAGAACCAAAAATCAACCAACAAACGAGATTAGATGAACTTACTCTTGGGTCTAGGTTAGTCTCCAAGACTCCACCCAAACCCCAAACCTTCATGAGACATAAATAAGATTCCAAGACAGTATCCACTCACCGATGAAACCCAAACGGAAGCCGAAACACCGATCTCAAGCCTCCATAGCACCCGTTATCGCACCTGAACTCGATTCCTCTGTTTAAAGCAATCCAAACCATACTATTAGGACACTAATATACTTGTAAACCAGTAGAAACCCGGAAACTCACTCTTGCAACCAAAACACATCAATTCGAATCCAAATTTCATCCAAACTTCACCATTTTCGTTCTAAACAAACCCCACACTGAAATCATCCATTTCAACCATCAAAACACATCCAAAAACATCTAGAAACATCCTCCATCATCAAAGGAACCACCATCCACATTTTTAACCTAAAACCAACCCAAAAACCTAACCTTTTTAACCTAAAAATCTCATTTTTATACCCATTTCGGGTTTTTAACAAAACTCTACCATTTTAAGATATAATACACTTAAGAGCAAGATTAAAACATGTATTAACTTTACAAATCAAAAACCCAATGAAAAACCATTAAAGCTTCCACCTTTTCTTAAAACTTGAACATTTAAAATATCACAAAAATGGAGTTTAGGAAAAACTAAAACCATAGAAACGTTAAGGACGATGAGGAGAAGTTAAAAACACATTTACCTTGATGAAAGCTCTTGAAATCGTGAAGGGAGTAGATGGAACAGTGACTTGGAGTTGAAGAGGTTTTTGTGTCGTGGGTTTTTGGATGAAGGAAGAAGAAGATGACATTTAAAAAAGTCTCTTTTTACTTAGCTTATTTCATTTATTTAGAAATTCCCATTTTGCCCTTAATGAAAACACAAGCCCCTTTCAATTAAAACCAAGCCCACTTTTATTTAAAACAAGCTCAACGACTCAAACCCGATTTAACTCTCCTAACACCCGACCCCTAAACCCGGGTGTTACAGAATCAATGGTTCCCAAACCTTAATATTTCGCGGATTCATTCCCACCTTCATACCCAAATGTATTTTTATTTTAGATTTCTTAATTTCTTTCCCATAAAATCAATTTTATCCCTAAATCCTTACTTTTGAGTTTAAAAATTTTAAAAATATTTCTACTAATTTTTCAATATGAGTTTCGAAAGAAAAAATTACGATCAAGGTTAATACTTTTAATGTATTATTTTGGTGAAGAAATTTAATATATATATATATATATATTCTACTTAAAACCAAATTTATCCCTAAATTCTTATTTTTAATTTCTGTTTCATCTTTATAAGAGAAAAATTGGGCCAATCAAAATATATTACTAGTTAGTGAGAGCACCTACGACAAGAGGATTAACCACTACTATCGACGGTGGATACCTTGGTTATATATATATATATATTACTCATTATTATCATCTCTAATTAAATTAAATTAATGAAGAGAAATCAAGGAATCAAATCCTTTTTAAAACCATAATCTTTAAGGATTATCTTTTATCTCTAATTAATTTAAATTTTTACCAAAGAAATAATGAATAGAAGAGAGTAATTTTACACCTTTTGAGAAACTATATTCTACACGAAATCTCTCATTAGAGCATTATAAGGTGTGTTTTATTTTGGAAGGGTAAAATATACCGTTCATCACTCAACTATTTTTCCACTTCTATTTTGGTCACTCAACTTTTACAATTATCAATTTAATAACTGAACTATATACAATGAAATTTTTGGTCAATTTTGAATAATTTATTATTATTTTTCAATTTTTTTAATATTATTAAATATAAATATTTTTTTAAAGCTAGGGTGATTACAAGTAGTATCTGTTCTGAATATGCTCTCAACCATTTGACAATGCATGCTCAATCAACCTACTGCAGCTGCTGGTGCTCGAACCCGTGACATCTAGGAACAACAACCATTCCCTTAACCACTGAGGCAAGTTGGTTCGTGCAAATATAAATATAATTTAAATAAATAATAAAATCATATTTTAATAAGTCATTGTTGAATCGTTGACCACTATTGGCCTAAGAATCGCTGACTGTTTGATCTCAAATTGCACCGGGAGACTCATTTTGACACAATGAGTCCAAATCTGGTGGTTGTTTCACTGAATAATGTCTCGAAACCCGTGAATCTCGACTGAAAATTTTTAATTTCCTCACTTTCAATCTCTTTTTCGAGAACTTTAGAATACTTTCTAGCAAAATAGAGGTCGAATTCAGACTATGGGGTTGAGACAAAGCGGCCGGTGAAATTTGGGACCGAATGACCACCATTTACGACTGTCGACGATGGATGGCGGGATAAAGATAATCGCCAGCTGAGAGTTAGGCTTTACTTAATATATTTTTTATTTTAAATTATTTTTATATTTAATAATATTAAAAAATGTCATGTTATAAGAAAATAATAATAAAATATTCATAGTAAAAAAACGTTCAATGTATGAATTTCAATTATTAAATTGAAAAGTTTAAAAGTCGAGTGACCAAAATATAAGTGACAAGATAGTTGTGTGATGAACTGTATATTTTACCCTTTTGGAATAGAAATACTCTACCTTTTAGTGTTCCTATTTATGTCCCTACACTAAAAATTTAAGTTTAGGAGTTTAAGGTTAATGTTTAAAGTTAGGGTTTAGAGTGGGAAAAAAGAAAATGCTTATAACTTGGGGTATTGAACTCATGAGCTAGGGAGGGGATGTTAACCGGAGACTTAAACCACTTGCTTCAACAAATGTTGACTAAAAATTGAAAATTTTAACTTTAGCGTTTGAGTAGCAAAAAATTTTCGAACATATTTTCTCTCCAAAAATTATCTGTTTAGTGTTGCTTATTATGACGCTAAAAGTATTTTTTTTTATCCAAAATGATTATTTTTTTTGAAAAAAATACTAAACATTCCTTTAACTTGAGTGTTTAGTCAAGCAAGTATTAAGCATGTTACTTATTCTATGTACGAGAATGACTCAATCCAAATGATCCATTATTATTTAAAAAACAATTCTTTAAAAGTAAAGTTTTTTTTAACAAATTTAATTTTAATCGTACCTAGAGGAAAGGAGAAGAGGATACAGGAGCTTCTAGGATTAGGCACCCTTACCATTAAGCTAAAATTAGGCCCGAGCTACACAATTTCTTATAAAAATGGTAAGAATTTATGTAGTTACACAATTACTTACAATCAACACAATCTACACATATTCTTACACAAATGGTAAGAATTTAGGTTATCATATAAGAATTTGTGTAGTTATACAATAATTATGTAGTTACACAATAATTAAGTAATTACATAAATGGTAAGGAATTTTGTAGTTACACAATTTCTTATCCATCCTACACAAATTCTTACTAAAATAGTAAAAATTTATGTAGCTATACAAAAATCGCCTAATTTTAGCCTAATTTTAGACCTTCCTAGAGGAGACTTTAGGGAAAGAGAGTGCTCCTAGGGGTCTAGAACCCATACATATAATTTATGAGAAAAAATAAAAATGAAATGGGTAAGATACAAAAAAAATGTTTTTTGGGTGGTTTTATGAGATTAAACAATAGTCTTGCCCATAACATATAATTTATGGGAATTAGTGAATATGGATGGACGAAATGAAAATTGTCTTCTATTATTAACATAATCACAATTAAAGTGATAAAAATTCAAATTCAAATCTTGTGATTCATTTCTTACATTTGTAATGTTAGAAGAAAAGAGATGGTCAGTTGAATTAAGTTAGGCATGCACTTGAAGTCGTATACACACGTTGCAGACAAAGATGATTAAGCTATCATCATCTTCACTGAGACCACTCCTTGTGTATATGTGATTCATTTCTTAAATTTGTAATGTTAGAAGAAAAGAGATGGTCTGTTGAATGAAGTTAGGCGTGCACTTGCAGGCTGAGTGTTGTTGGTCCAGTTTGAGCAGGGTTAGAATAGGTATGGTCCAGAAGCCATAAGGATGCATGCCGCATCACATAATTGAAACCCTGTCAATTCATTCAATCAATTTGGTACCCCAAAAATCTTATATCGACACTCTGCAGTCAAGCCATCCTTTTTTATTTTCGACCACTTGGGCAGTGGGAAAGGGATACCCCCCACTTGCATGTTGTCATGCCATTATTAAGGGTTCGTAGATGATGCCATAAGGTTTAGGGCATTGTTTGGACCATTTTTATTGTTAATTTGTGTCTGATTTGCACCTTGAGGGCTTCAACATCTCGAATGTTGGGGGGATTATCTTGTAATCTTATGTTTCATTCTTTGGTATAATTATTGGTATCAAATTTATTGGTTGACTAATTTAGATCGAATACTATAAAGGCTTATTATGGGGGCGACCCTGCAACTCAATTTACTCTATTCACTACGTCAGGATTTGAACATCTGACTTTGCTTAAGGGATTCAAATATTATTTAGAAAGAACCAAAGGGTGTGAAGAAAAACAAAACATTCTCTTGAACATGACCTTCAATTTCTTTAGAAACCCAACAACCTTCATTAAAATTTCCTTGTTTTTATCTATCTAAACCCTTATGTAATAATATAATAAAGATGGTAGATATAATCAATCTTACGGATAATCTGCATTATATAGATTTTGAAGAGGGAGTTGTAAAGTACTTAAAGTTAGCTACAATAATAAATCTCCCTTTCCAATCCCCTAAAGCTTCAGGCCTCATTTGTACAGCATTTTAATTGTATGTAGGTTTGGCTTGTATGGGCAACCCCCCTAGTTGGCAATGTTTGTATCCTCTTGTAGGATGTGGTTGAAGTATGGGCTTGGCCTTTGAAGACGACAAATAGTAAAAATATAAACTATAACATAGCCCAACATTTTCTTTATGCATATTAAATGTGGCCTTGGTCAATAGCTAAAAATGTACAAATACATTCTTTAATTGGTTTATACTTATTTGGCCCGTTTACTACAGTATTTCTGCAACAATTTATTGAGATTTTTTTTGAATTAAAATGCGCTAGTTTTATTGAATGAGGGTATAACTAAAATTACAATAAAAGTTCACATATTTGTAGAAAAAAACACATATCACACACATATTTTTATAACCATTGAAATAATAAATTAGGTCTCGAGATCATAACAAGACCTTATAAAGAAAAAAGTAAAAACTCAAGCCAAAGACTCAAAATAAAAATAGATACAAACATCACCAAAAGTTGACGATAAAAAGTAAAATCATCAACAAACAACATAAAACTATATATTATAATAAGACACATTAACAATACAGTCATTACCACAATTTAACGAACATGTTTCTGTTTTGTTTTATTGTCACAAGCCT
The DNA here is from genome assembly GCA_958450335.1 of Hibiscus tridactylites. NCBI lineage: Eukaryota > Viridiplantae > Streptophyta > Magnoliopsida > Malvales > Malvaceae > Hibiscus > Hibiscus tridactylites. The sequence continues at coordinate 11,607,806 of OY288287.1, forward strand.
TTTTATTAAATGACATAAGCCTTTTAATTAAGGAAATTTTTTTGATATACGTGTACATTTTAGTTTATACAAATTTATTTATTTTTGGTTTATAGATTTAGTTTAGAGGCTTAAATTTTAAGGTTTATATTAAGTTTAACTTTTTGTTTTAGGGGTTAAAGATGTAAATTTAAATTTTATAATTTAAACAAGAAAAGTTGTGTAATATTTTTACAACTTATGTATGGAAAAAAATAACTCTTTAACTAATGACTTTAAGATTGGTTTTGGTCGTTTAAACTTTTATTTTGCAATTAAGTATTCCTAAAGCAAGATGTGGTCTGTTAACGGAGTTGATTTGTTTCATTATTTCGAAGACTCGATTTCGTTTATTGAAATATTTCTTTTTTATTGTTTATTTTGAATAAAATAAAGATTCAACCATTATCTTTTAAAAGTTGAAAATATATATTAATAAACAGAACAAAAAAAATTGTATTCAATGATGAAATTATGAAAATACATTTGTTAACCATTACCTTATAATAGGAACATTAGGAATAAAATGACCTCTATATGGACTGGAATCAAGTTCAAAGAATAGATCTTTAAAAATTGTAACATTTTTTTTAATATAAAGAACGATATTTATTTCATGAGTAAGTGGTGGAAACAAAAATATTTTTTATAAGTGTATCAGTTTTAAAGTTTATAGATTTCGTTTAGGGGTTTAATGTTTATAGGCTCTAGTATAAGGGTTCTGAATTTAGGGGTGTGGTTAGAATTTATTGTTTAGAGTTAAAATATAGAGTTTATAGGTTAAAACCTAAATCCTTTATTGTATTACCCTAAAACCTAAACTTTAACCTCTAACCTTATATTTTAACCTTAACCATAAATTTTAATAATAAACTCTAAATTTTAAACTCTAATTTTAAACCCTTAAATGGTCTCTAAAGCTTAAAATTAAAATTTGTGGAGTTGTGCCATCCGCCTTGGATGTTCGCCGAACCGGCAATAGAGTAGCTGACCAGATGGCAAAATTAGCTTCTCGAATCGACACCAGGACTTGTACATTTTCAACGCCACCGGTTGAGGTTCTTGAATTTCTCCACGAGGATGCACAGCTTCTTAGTCATTAGTTAGCTTTGTTGTTTCTTTATTTATCAAAAAAAAAAGTTTTTTTTTGAAAGGTTAAAAAAAAAAAGTTTTCAATTTTCCAAACTTACATAGTAATTTTAACGAAAAAAAACCGTTTGTTTGGTAATTTTCACATATTTTATTTTCAATTTTCAACTAATTTTTAAAATTTTCGATCAAACATATTTACTTTATTATTTTACAAGAAAACACAAACAAAATTGACCTCAATTTCCTAAAATTATATCGGCTACGGGTGGCAACAAGAAAGGCCGGACACGTTTTTAGATTCTTCATTTCATCCTAACATTAGCGGGTACAATTTTAAAAAATCTCATTAAATGTTTCAAAAAATTTTTTCGTTCTCATATGCATCCTTTGCAGATCTCTGCATGTTTCGCTTAATCTTCATCTCTAAAAATAAAAAATATATTAATGCATTAAAACAAATCCTTAACAACTAATCTTTGAAATTACAAAAATAAATGATAAATTTAGTTTTTTTAACAAAACTATAAAACATGACTAAAATATCTACAGTTTCAAATCACGATCCGTTTGTACTAATATGAACTAAATTATTTAGGCCTTGTTTGACAATTAGCGGATAGCTGATAACGGATTACATTAGCTGGTAGTTGATAACTGATTGCGTTAGCTGGTTTGACTAACGAATTGTATTAACTGATTGTATAAAAGTGTTTGGTAAAATTAACTGATAGCTGATAGTTGTTTGATTATTTAAACAAGCAAAACGGCATATAAGAACATGATTATATTCAACATTTATTTGAATAGTTTATTAGTTATCAATATTGTGTATCTATTAATATTAATTAGATTATAAAAAATAATTTTTAATATAACATTACTAAGAATATTTGAAGGATCTATATTTAATTTATTATTTATATAATTATTTTTAATGCAATTAATTAATTATTAAATATAAATATAAATGTGTAAGAATTAAAATAAAAAATAAAAAAAATATTAGTTTACAAACTCACAATATAAATAGCGAGTTTGAAGAATTAAAATAGAAAATGTTAAATTTAAGTTATTTGGATATTTTTTATAATTGTAAAGGGTAAAAGGGTTTTTATAACTCTTATATCAAAACCTCTAAGGGTGTGTTTGGTTCGCGGAAAATATGTTACCAGGGGTAATAATCTTTTACATTCCCATGTTTGGTTTAGGAACATTCCACTATGAGGTATTATTCTTTTCCCAAGAGTGACTCTTTTCCCCCTAAATGGTGGGAATGTTATTCCCCTCATTTTCTTAGGTATTACACAATTCCTTCCCCTTTGGACAACATTACCCTTGTGATTATGAATTATGTTCATGTTGATCCTTTATTGCATTTTTAATTAGGTAACTAATTATTTATGATGCAAATTTATTAAATATTTATATTTAATATTAGTTTAATATATAAATAATGATGTATATATTTAGATAATGTTGTAATATTTAATAGTACATTTTATTAATATTGTATTTACAATATTTTTAGAGTTATAGGATGAGATTGTATGTTGCTTGAGACTGAATGCGTTAAGATTTGATGTTATTAATTTTATTATTTGATTTATAAGATATTTTTTATCTTAAAAAAATTAGTAAATTAATTTATTTTTATCATTTTTACTATTTTTAAATTTGTTTTATTATTTACTTTAATTTGTTTGATAAATGGTCGAAATTAATAAAAAATAAAAAATATAAGCATATTAAACGTTTAATATTTTGATGGTTAAAAAAATTAAAAAGGAATAAATGTATATAAATATAAAACATTTTTTAAAATAATTTAATAATATTATAAATATTTTTTTTGCAAATTTTAGGTAATGTAACGAAAATAGTTCTATAAATTTTTATGTAAATATTTTTAATTTAATAATTAAAATTAAACTTGTTAACAAGAAAATATATTATAAGGACAAGTTAGTAAATTTTGCTTTCAATTAATCTTATATTTCTCCAACCAAACACTACAATCTTATATTCCTACCAAATAAACCAAACAAGATAATGTAACATTCTCAGTAATGTGTCAGGTAATGTTACATTCCGGTAATCCTATTTCCAGAGGTAATCTTACATTTCGTGAACCAAACGCCCCTTAATTTTAAAAATTCCTACTAGCAACTTTTTCAAAATTAGATGTTTCACTCTAATCCGATATTTACCAAACATCTAAATTAGTATATTTGACCGGTCAAACCTCTAACTTTATCTCAAACCTCTCTTTACCAAACATGGTCATAGTCTTTCCAACCATATAAATTACCTCTTCTAATTTTACTCGTACGATTTATGACGAATTTCTAAAGTCATTGTTGTTGCTGTTTTTAGAAACAATATTATGCCTTTTCTTTTGACCCATGTTCACTTGAAAATTAATAACTCCTAATATATAACTCGAAATCATACACAATTTCTTTAAACAAATCTAAACTTATGTATAATTATAGAAATATAAAATTCACTTCATAGTTTATTTTTACATGGTAATTTTTTAAAGTCACTGCTAAAATTGTTTTCTAAGAAATCAGCTACTAAAATTTTTAAAATATATATATCAAAATCGATCCTCGTTGGTTCTAAATAAAATTAGACTAAATCACGGTTGCAATGATGTTTAGAATACTTTCTAATTATTTTTATAAAGTTTATAGAGAATTTCATAACTTACTGCTCAATAGCGCTATGTTTTTGGGCAAATTTTACAACTAAGAACCCATCATACTCAAGTTATGAGAGATTAGATTTTTTTATTGAAAAATGGGTAAATTACGCTTATGGTCATGTAACTTTTTAAAATATTGTAAAATATCATGATCTCTATGGACTCCCCACGGTAATTTATATGGGGTGCAGTTCGATTATCCTCATAGTTCGGATACAACAATCCTCGTTTCCATCCCTATTTTAGCTTCAATGATTAAACTTCTCCCGTTCCGTCCTCGCGGATGAAGATTTCGGTTATTATCAATAATCGTCAATTCGAATCCTTTCATTTTTTGGTTATTCTCCACTTGATTACTGTGGATGAAGATTTCGGTTATTCTCAATACCGATTTAAATCCTTTCATTTTTTTAATTATTTCTCACCCGATTGCCACACGCACATAGGCCTAAAAACCTCAAATCACTATTCTTTTCACAATAATCAATAGCATTTTTAAAACATATTCCATTCAAATCACAATAATAAAAATGCTAAAGTAGATTGTATAAAAACCAGTACATAGTAGACATAATGCCGAAAATTATCCTAACATTAAACTAAATAGTTATTTTAACTTTTATTCAGTTTTTTAAATTACTTTAACTTTTAACATTTCATTTTAGACCAAAACAATTCCTCTAGTATAAAAACTGTTACTAAACTATCAATGCCTTCGATAATAAGAAACGGTGAGAGATTGTGTTCATTAGAATATGAGAAATGAAGTGTGAATAATTCAATTTGGCATGGCATGCTCAATTCATGAATTTCTCGTGAATTGCATTACTGTCTTCTAACATCTCCCCCCGACCATGCCACCAAGTTGATCACCATTTCCCCTCAACTCTTGTCCTTACAAGACAAGGCAGCGCTGAATCAGGCACATGTTACAAAGCCCCACACTTCCAATTTGCTTAATTTCTTAGATATTACACAGATCTAACTCACACCAAACTAACTGAAAACAAAGAATTTTACAGCCTCAAAACAACAACATCAACATCAACATCAACAATGCCTTAACTGGACTTGTATGCAAATACAACAAAGTGGATAAGCAAAAAGCAAAGTGATAAAACTGCGAGATGTCGGGATAGATGGAGGGTAACCGATGAGGATTGATCAAATATTTCCGAAGAATCTACCGGCAGCGGCATCCCGTCGCTGTTCAGAGTGCAGGAGGAAGGGCTCGAACCGTCTTTGCTCATCATCATCGCTCGCAAAACCGCGGAAACCGTTCGAATGTAGGCGGTTCGATTCTTTGCCAGCAGCCACGTGAGACCCATCAGCTGACAATCTTTGTTGCGCATCTTGGTGGTCCTCTCCTCCGCCTTGCTTGAATTCAAAGTATTCTTCTTGTTGAGCTGCACCAACATTGCTTTTCCCATTAGAACAGGAAATAATAACACTTGGCTAGCTGCTCATTAAACCAAAGACAAATTTGGTATATGTCTAATTAGTTGGTCTAATCAATGTCTAAGCTTCCCTGAGAAAAAAATGGAAATTTTGCATGAATTCTCCATTAACTAAGATCAGATTCACCCTTTAAGCTAAAGAAAAGGGAAAGAAAAAGGGAAAAACACTTTCCTAATTAGCAAAAAAGAGTGAAAAAGAAACCCAAATTAGACCTTCAGTTGAGAACAAATTAATTGTAAAGTTACCAAATGAAGGGTTTTCAAGCACTTGTTGCATCCACCAAGACCAGGGAATCCATTAACATTGGAGCTGCTGCTTAAGCAATTTCTTTCCAATCTCTCCACATTGTCATTTCCGACAAGGTTGCCCTTTTGGTCAACCGAGAAAGCATCAGGGCAAGTGAACGGGTGAAGCCTGATGCCACAGTAGCAGTACACCGCATCGCACGTCTCGTTCGGTTTAACCAACTCTACCCCTCTCTGTTTCAGAGCTTTCCCTAGATCATCCACACACGTTTCCGAGTCATCCGGCAACAATGGCATGTCGTACGACGGGGTACGTCCCACAACCGCCGGTGACACTCTTCCGAACCTGCCGAGTGCGGTGGCGGAGTAGGCGGCGTAAAGCCAAGACGCGAGTACGGGGCAGCAGCGGCTGCGGTGTAGCTGCTCCGTGACCCCATTGTCTTTCTTGGTGGCGCATGCGTTTTTTATGCTGCGAAAGAGCTCTTCGGGTAGGTCGAGTGGACAGCCGGCGACATTTGATTGCTCGGGAAATGCAGGGATTGTTGCAGGCGGCGACGATGATGTTAGAGGAAGGGGTTGGAGACTTGGTGTGTCGGGGTGGGATATAGTAAGGGAAACATGGAAAAGAAGGGTGAGAAAGAAGAAGAGAGGGAAGGGGTTTAGGGACATTGATGAAGGGGGTGGGTCGGAAGAGAAATGGGGGAGAGTGGGGGCGTGCCTGCTTTTGTGGTTTGGGTTCATGAAATAAAAAAGCTGGGGGAAGTGATAATGGCGGTGGGGTATTGGAGTTTGGAAGAAAATAAAAAGGACGAAATGGTAAAGAAATAAAATAAGGTGGGATTCCAAAAAAGTTTGGCAGTATGCTACCTCGGTTACATTTATTTATACATTTTACAAATTAACTTCAATTAAGGTGTATTCTATGTTAGTTTTATAGTTTATAAAAGATTGATTTTTTGTTGAAAAATAATTTTTTAAAAGTTTATGATTTTTTTTGGTTTATACGGAAATTATATCTATTTTCTGAAATAGAGTTCAAACATTTTTTTCGTTGAAATATGTGTTTAATATTTTATTTTAGTTTGTTTTAAAGATAATCGTTAAAAAATCATCACCCATTTATAATTCGGCACCTGAATTTTATTTTTATTTTTTTAGAAAATTAAAAAAGAAAATATCTTTAAAAAACTCAAAATTTTAAAAATTATCAAAAAGCCCAAGCCCTAAAACTCAAACCATAAAATCACAAATTAACATCGTTATCGCATCCGATAGTCTCACCGGACCCCATAACTGCCGTCGCCAAAGGCTACCACCCATTTCTCCCAATCATCATCGTCGATATCCAACAGGATGCGCGCCAATTGGACATCAAACAACAAACGAGATTAGTTCTAACCGAACAATGTCTGATTGACACAACTACAGTCGGTTTCCAAAAATAGATGGTTTGGGAAAATAAGCAGTGGCCTTTGACGACGATAGTAGTGGGGTTCGACGAGGTTAACAACGGCGGTAGCAACATCAATTTGGAGATTTTGTGGTTTGGAATTTTGTTTTTTAAATTATTTTCTTGTTTAGTTTTTTTGAGAAAAAAATAAAAATAAAAATAAAAGTCACATGTAAAATTCTGATTGGGTGATGAATTTTTTTAAAGACGGTATCTTAAAATCGTAATAAAATGAAACTTTAGACACCTATTTTGGCAAAAAAAATTAGGGCACATATTTGATATTTCTGTCAAAAAAAATTTAGACACTTGTCTAAAAAAAATAGTATACTTTTGACACTTATTTTCTATTAAATATTTTTTCAATTATAGTATTTCTATATTATTTTCTCTATTAATTTGAGATATTATTTAAGAGAAAACAAATTACTTACCATTTAACCTGATAGACATTGATAATAACTTTGGATTTCTATTATTTTAAAGTATTGTTGTTTAAGTTTCAAAATTAAAGAAAAACTCCCTGTGGGCTGTGTCTAATTATATAGTTATACAACAATGTTTGGCTCTGTAAGTAAAAGTATTCTCCCTGGGTATTACATAGGAGATTGTGCTTCTAAGTATTGAGCTGTGCATTAAAATAAACAAGATTTGAGCTGCCGAAGACTAATTTAATCTAACATTTAATATTTATTTATTTTTACTTTATAAGATTCTATTCATCAACAGATCCTCCACTAGGGATTGGAAATTGGAAATTTGTAATGCAAATCACTTAACTTTTTTTTTTAGGAAACTTTGGACATATGGGAGTGTGTCAGTGACTATTCACTTTCGACCCGGCCTCAAACCCTATTCTGGGGGACCAAATTATGCAGTAAAAGCGGTATAATAGTAGCTCTTAAGCTTACTATTTTTTAACAAAAAAAAGCAAGAGGTGGAATTTTATGAAAATGAAGAAAGGTAAAATAAATTCATCAAAAAGAAAAGTATAAGAAGATATAATTCAAAACATGAAAAAATAGATTTTATGACTAAATTCACCCAAAAAAAAAATCATAAAAAATAAAACATGAAATCTTAAAGAGTGTGAAAAGCAAAAAAAATCAAAGTTTTCCTTCGATTATGCCCTTTTATAGTTCATAGAAATCTAACAATAAAATTTTCTTATCTTTCTATCCAATTAAACGCATATATTGTGATAAATTAGAAGTGTTTGACAAAATTAATCTTGCAGTATTGTCGATGGTAGAAAGATGGCTTAGGGTTTTCTTGATTTGGGGATTTCGGGTGAAAAGAAAGAATAAGCTCGATATTGAGAATGGTAAACAACACGTGATAAAACTGAGATAAACTCAACTCTTTTTTATTAAAGGTAAAATTGAATAAATGGTACAAACAATTTACTTATTTGTATACAGGTCACAAAATAGAATTAACAAACTAATTCAACAAGAAAAAATGCAACTCAACATCTTGATCCTCTAGCTCATCCTTCTTTATAATCTTGATAGCCCCCTCCCCCCCCCCCCCCCCCTAAGTTAGAGCATACAAGTTTTGGAGGCCGAACTTGACAATTGAACCTTGAAAAGAACCAGTTGACAAAGCTTTAGTAAAACAATCAGCAAGTTGATTTTGGGATGAAACAGGTAAAAGTTTAATAACTCCCTGTTGGATTTTTTCCCTGATTAAATGACAGTCTATTTCAATATGTTTGGTGCGTTCATGATGCACAGGGTTCTCAGCAATCCTTATAGCAGATAAGTTGTCACAGTAGAGATTAGCATAAGGAAGAGTAATTTGTAAACCAGAAAGAAGATAGAAGAACCATTGGATTTCACAGGCGACAACAGCAATGGCTATGTATTCTGCTTCACTAGAAGAACGAGACACTGTTTGATGTTTCTTGGATTTCCAGAAAACTAAAGATTTTCCTAAAAAAACACAAAACCCAGTAGTTGATATACGAAAATCTGGGTATAAGGCCCAATCAGAATCAGAAAAAGCATGAATTTTTAAGGGATTATCAGCAGGGAAGAACAAATCTTGGCATGGTGTGCCTTTCAAATATCTAAGTATCCTATGAGCAGCAGTTAAATGTACACTAGTAGGAGCAGACAAAAATTGGGATAACTGTTGAACAACAAAGGAAATGTCTGGCCTAGTGTTTGTGAGATAAAGCAGCTTGCCAATAAGTTGTCTATAAGAAATAATGTCCTCTAAAGGATCAACATCAGATTTAGATAAATGAGTTGCAGCAAGAATAGGAGTAGAAACAGGTTTACATCCAAGAAAACCAGTGTCCTTTAAAAGCTCTAGGGTGTACTTTCTCTGACGCAAATTTATACCCTTAGTAGATCTAGCAATCTCAAATCTCAGAAAATACTTCAACTTGCCTAAATCCTTAATTTTAAAGATATTATGAAGAAAACTTTTTATGCAAGAAATCTGTTGGGATGAAGGACTAGCAACAATGATGTCATCTACATAGACAACAATGGCAATAAACTGAGAGCCCTTACCCTTTGTAAATAAACTTGAATCAAAAATTGATTGTTTAAAACCTTGATATATTAAAGCTAGTGTTAATCTCTCATTCCACTGTCTACTGGCTTGTTTTAAACCATATAAGTTTTTATTCAATTTGCAAACAAGACCTTTGCTGTAAGAAGCCATGTAGAAAAGCATTATTAATGTCTAGTTGCTGTAAATCTCAGTTCTGGGAAGCATCAACAGCCATTAAAGTTCTTATAGTTGTAATTTTAGCCACTGGACTGAAAGTATTAATAAAATCAACACCAGGTTGCTGGGTATACCCCTTTGCAACTAATCTGGCTTTATATCTACCAAGGGTACCATCGGATTTTAATTTGGTCTTAAAGACCCATTTACACCCTATAGTGGTCTTTCTAGAAGGTAAAGGAACTAGATCCCATGTTTTATTTCTTTCTAAAGCATCAATTTTTTCTTGCATAGTATTTTTCCAACAATCATGCATAAGAGCCTGTTTATAAATTTTAGGCTCGGTTAAAATGTCAATATTATTAATAAAGGATTTATGACTAGTTGAAATATTAGCATAGGATAAGACCTGATCAATAGTGTGAGGAGTGGTCCTAGTCTTGAGCATGGTTACTTGAAAATCCTTAAACTTCTGGGGAATTCTAACAGATTTAGCAGGTCTAGTAGAAATCCTAGAAGAATGTTGATCAGTAGTTTCAGAAGGAACATTAAGATTCTTATCAGAATTTGTAGAAGACAAAGAATTATTAGTTTTATTAACAGTAGCATCACAATTGTCAACTCTATCAACAACAACATTAGTATACTCAGATTGATCAAGACTAGCAGAATCAGAATTAAATTCAGAACTAAAAGGAACAATTTCAATGCCAGAATTGGAAGTAACTTTATTATTATCAGCAGAAAAATCATCCTCTAATTCTAAATTATCACAGTTAGGCAGAACAAAGCTGCTAAGCTTGCCACTATTATGTTGCTTAAAGGGGAAGATATTTTCATAAAAGACTACATCCCTAGAAACAAAAACAGTTTGAGTTTCTAGGTTATACAACCTATACCCTTTCACATTTCTAGGAAAACTAAAAAAACACATTTAATGGCCCTAGAATGCATTTTAGTTTCAGCCTTAGACAAAATAGAAGCATAAGCAAGACATCCTACAATTTTAAGATGATTGTACTTAGGTTTAGACTAAAAAGGAACTTCAAAAGGAGTTCTATTATTAAGAACATATGTAGGAGTAATATTGATTAATGAGGCAGCATGCATAATGCAATCTACCCAAAAAAAATAAAGGCAGATTAGGAAGAATTCTTAAAGCCCTAGCAACACTTAAAAGGTGCTGTTGTTTTCTCTCAACAATACTGTTTTGTTGAGGAGTATGAGGACATGAATTTTGATGCACTATTCCTTTTGTTTTGAAAAATTCAACCATATCATTTTTTTTTTATCATTGTCAGATCTTATACTCTTTATTTTAATAGAAAATTGAGTTTCTATCAAATTACAAAACCCAGTGACTATACCTCTAGTTTCAGATTTAAGTTTCATTGGGTAGACCCACATGAACCTACTTTTGTCATCCACAATAGTGAGAAAATAACAATGTCCATATATACCATGAATAGAAAAAGGACCCCAAATGTCCATGTGCACTAAATCAAAAATATTAACAGATTTGGAAGTACTAACAGAGAAAGGCAGTCTCTTATGTTTGGCTAGAATGCAAGTATCACAATGTTCTAAAGAATCAGATGGGATACTAGAATCTAACTTAGCAAAAAATTTCATCCTATGACTAGATGGATGACCTAGTCTAGCATGCCAAACATCAAAAGAAACAGAAAAATTAACAAAATTACCAGCAACAATATGCCTATCGTTTTGAACTTCCAGCTGATAAAGCCCAGGAATCTTTCTAGCTAAACTAATCATCTTCCACTGTGTGACATCCTGTATACATTAGAAATCAAGTGAAAAAATAAAAGATAAATTGAAATTATTTGTTAACTGTGACACAAAAATCAGATTAAAACCAAAGAATGGAATGTGAAAAACATTATGGAGAACCAAATTATCAGACAACTTCACAGTACCAATATGCAAAACTTTTATTAACTGGCCATTAGGTAATTTGACAAACCTATCAGTAACAATAGTATATGTTACAAAATAATCTAATGAGTTGGCAATATGATCAGTAGCCCCTGAGTCAAGAATCCAAGATTTCTCATTTAAAACATCATTATTCTGAAATTGCGCAACAATAGAAGACTCACAGCAAACAACACTAGTATTCAAGGAACCAACAGAATCAATAAAGAAAGAATTCATACCTTGTGCCTCAACAAAATCAAGGTTGGAAGATAAAGCATTGACTTGAGAATTCTGATGAGAGGCTGAATTCTGATGTGACTTATCTCGGTCACTTATTAAAGATAACAGACTAGCATATTACTCTTTGGTGAAAGAAACAAGACCCTCTTCATTAGAACTAACAGAACCATTTGGACAAGGTTTTCAGAACCACTATTCCATGTTTGATTAGCCCTACTAACAGAACCTTTTGACCTAAATCCAGGTGGATACCCATGTTTTTTGAAACATTTTTTCACAGAGTGCCCATACATCCCAAAAAAACACAAAGAGGCCTACGATTGAAATTCCTAGAATTACCATTTTTTTTTACAAAATTCTTAACACTAGACTCATCCTTTCTGTAACTACCCTTGTCAACCAACAAGATGTTGGAATCAGTACTAACAACAGAACTAATAGTCCGTTCATGCTGAACAAGAATCGAAAAAATTTCATTTATAATGAGAAATGGCTTCATCATTAGAATCTGAGATTTGAGAACTGAAAAAGTATCATTTAATCCCCTGAGGAACCTAAGAGCAAAATCTTGCTTACGAAATTCAACAGCTTTGCAATCACAACTAGATAAAGACCTAAGATTGTAAAGTTCATCTCAAAGAACCTTTAATTGAGTATGAAATGAGGTTACCGAAAGACTACCTTGACGCAGGGAATAAAATTCCTGTTGTAAGTCGGAAACCATAATCAGATCCCCTTGCTTGAAACGGTCATGGAGATCTGCCCATAACTCGTACCCCGTATCTACCCAAATTGGGCTATTTCTGGAGATATCGCCCGAAGAAGCCATGACGGTACCAAATTATTACACTTCTCCCAAGCTTGAAACCGCGAACTATCCTTTCGCACTTGCTTGATCGACCCATCAACGAATCGCAACTTATTCTTGGATATGAGTGCCATCTTCATCGATCTTGCCCAGCTATGATAATTCGAACCATTAAAAAAGGCGGAGGTGAGAACAAGACCAGGGTTTTCATTCGGATGAATATAATATTCATCCGAAGGATCATCGTTCTTGAAGGGTTGAGAATGGGCTCGATCGGAAGAATCATCATCTGATACCATGTCGATTGTAGAAAGATGGCTTAAGATTTTCTTGATTTGGGGATTTCGGGTGAAAAGAAAGAATAAGGTCGATATTGAGAATGGTAAACAACACGTGATAAAACGGAGATAAACTCAACTCTTTTTTATTAAAGGTAAAATTGAATAAATGGTACAAACAGTTTACTTATTTATATACAGGTCACAAAACAGACTTAACAAACTAATTCAACAAAAAAAAATACAACTCAGCATCTTAATCCTCCAGCTCATCCTTCTTTATAATCTTGATAAGTATGATTCACTAATAATTCTTAAAATATTAATAAATTATTATAAAATAGATCTAATTATACAGAACTATTGACCTTTCCTATTCAAGACGTAGGTCGTGGCACAAATGTTAAATTATCACAAAAATAGACAAAATTCATATTATAGGATAAAAATACGATTTTTTTAACGATGGACAACCAGTAAGAAATTGATATGTCGTTGACAATATAAAAATAAATAAATAAATAAACAGAACAATGGCGGAACTCCTGGTTTAACATAATTTAACACAATCGTGAAATCCCTTATCAGAGCTTCCTTCAGTATATTTGGTTTTTCAAAATATAATTTAGGGTTTTAATTCTTCGTGAATTCCGCTTCTCAATCTTTGAGATAAAATCTAATTTATTTTAAAAAGAGTATAATGATAAAATAATAATATATATATTTTTTCTTTCATCTCATTTTCAATCACACCAAATAACGAGCGGAAAACCGAAAAGAAACTATTTCCCCCCTTCATTTTTTTACTTTTTTCCCGTCGAACATATTAAAAAATATTTTCTCCTTTTATTATCATTTTTCATTTCCCCCATTATTCTACCTCCTTACAAAACGAATCCTAGAAGTGCATGGCAATTGCCGTATACAGTCCAATACTGAGAAAATTTCCCTTATTGTTTTTAATTTTCACCTCAGCATTCTCACTGGGAATTTTCCTTTCCGTTCACATTTTCACCGCACTTTATGTATCGATAAATCCAGACGGAGAGTTAATCCATGACAACGAAAATATTTAATAAAGTAAAATTCTCTTCCACAATAATCTTGTGGAAGGGGTGGATCAAGCCATGGATTGACATCCAAATATACAATCACAATATTTTTTTTTTGAAAATAATACAATCACAATATCTATAACCATCTGACAACACTATACTTCGCCAATAATAACAATACATGTCACATTCAACTTTACCAATAACATTAAATATCATAGTAAATTACTTGTATGACCACTTAATTATAACATAGGTCTTGTTTTAACTATCATACTTTTAATTTTGTCAATAAAATCACTTAACTATTAAATTATAGTATCAATCAAGTTATCTGCTACTAAAACCTAACGGGAAGAGTGACATGACAGTTAATAAAGTTTTGTATAATTATACATTTGGTCTATGTTATTTAGATATTATATCAATCTGGTCTTAATTTTTAATTTAGTTTAATAAATTTAATTATTCTATCGGATGATATCATATGTCACCGTTTGATTGGTTGAAAATTTAGAAAAATAAAGTATGTTTTCATGAGAATGAATAGGGGACATGTGGGTTGAAAGGCTTTCATTCCAACCATTGAACCAAACTTATTTTATAAGATAAAGTTTACAATAAATTTGGTTAAAGATTAGTTTAAGAGAGAAAATTAAAGAAGTAGAAATAAGATTAACTCATCACTCTTTAGCTCTACTTGACAGATTAATTTCCACTCACTGCTACCATATGATACCAACTGTAATGTTGATCGGTTGGTCGGACATTTTTGTTGGACGGAGAAGAATCACAGCTCAGACTGTGGTGGAGTGTGTTTAGTGGGGATGAGGAGAGTTTTGATGTGGTTCTTGAAGGGGGCTTGGTTTTCTCTTGAGATGTATGGTCCTTTATATAAATTAGAAGGGCTTGGAAGGGGTAATGAATAATGACACGTGTCGAGAGAAAAGACAACTGTCTTCAGTGAATTCTTGTGGCTTGGTTACTAATATGAACCTCATGCATTATTATATGGTCTGAGGTAATGTTTACACGTTGAGTATGCGGAAGCTTACAGTTGGATGTTTGTATGGTGACGGTTCACAGGTACTATCACTTGCTCTTCAGGCGAGTGAAAGTTATAAAGTGATCTCCATAAGATTGAAATTAAAACGGGATTTGTAAAAAAAGGTGTTGCCTTCATTTTAAACAAGTAACCAATCATATCGCCTCTACCCAACATACCACAATCCTTGCAACATTCGGACTACCAACATAGAAAATGAGAGAAAGTAAATCCCCCTTTCCTTAATCTGACAAAGCCAAGACACAAGACTTTTTGGCTTTTAAGAGAACATGGGTTTGGACCCCACCACACTCACATGCCTACACCCCTCCTCCCCACTAGGAGCCGGGCGAGATATCCATTTGGATAATGTGGCATTTGGAGGTTAGCTTCGCCAATAAGTTCATCTAGAGATGCCCCTTTTAAAAGTGACGGTATATGATTTTTTAAAAAAAATTAAAATGAGTCAGAACCTGATTTGACTTGAGAATTCGATGACCCGAACCTGAACTATAATTGACTGTTGCTGACCCCAACTCGAATTGAACCTGTTACTGTAGCAACCGAATCCGATCTGCGTCCGACTGAAAACGACCCCAACCCGAATCTGACCTGTTAATTTTGACCTGAAACTCGACATACATCCGACTGAAACGAACCCGAACCCGAGACCGACCTGGCAAATTACATGATATTATCCGACTGAATCGACTCGAGATCCGATTTTACCGACCTGTTTTAAACCCAACCTATTAATGAACTCGAACTGTTTTGAACCTGAACTGTTGTTGACCTGAACTAATGTAGACCTGACTAAAAATGTTAAATAATTTAAAGTGTAAACTGTTCATTATAAACTTAATAATTTTTTAATAAATTATGTTAATTTCATTATACTTAAGAAAAAAATTATCTTACATTATACTTAGAAATTTATCTTAATTTGTTAACTACATTATGTATAATAAAATTATATACTTAGAAATTTGTTTAAGTATAATAATATATATTATGTATAATAAATTATATACTTAAAAATTTATTAACTTCATTAAATTAAATAATATTATATACTTAAAAGATTGTTTTAATTTTTACTAAGCATATAATATATTAGTATTATATAATTAATATAATATATTAATGTTTTATTATATAATATATATTATGTTAACTTTATTACGTTCATTATAAATTTATTATGCTTTAATACGTATAATAAAATTAACATAAATACATAATATACATTAGTATTATGTTTAACATAAATTTAACGTTATTATGCTTATTTGTAAATAATATTTGTCAATATATATAATTAGTAAAATCTTAAAATCTATGTAACATATAGTTTGTTACTTAATCTGGTTAACTAGTTTATTTTGTTAACTTAAACTGGTTAACTTTTCTATTTTGTTAACTTAATTTGGATAACTGACTTGGATTAATCTGGTTAACTTCTTCATTTTGTTAACTTATATTTTGTTTAATTCAATTTGTTAACTTCATTATTTGTGATTCAGTTAAAAAAACAAGATTATTGAACACATCGAACAGAATACAAAAATTGCTAATTTATAGATAATTCTGCCTGTCAGTAAACTTATAATTGAATATAAAATAAGTTAATTACAAAGATAAACTTACAAGATAAGTTAAGGATTACAAACTTTAGGAAAACAAACTTACAAATAGAATACAAACTTACAAAATGAAAACTATTTTTACTCTCAGATCTTATAGCAAGGTCTAAAGACATTGCTATCAGAAATATCTTCATCGAGCTACAAAAGAAAGCTACCAACAAATTTTAATTATGGGTAACTTAGCTATGCAAGCTAAGAAACCAACAAAATTAAAACAAGGGCAACTGCCTAAAAAATAAAACTACTTAATACCCAGCAACCAGCAATAAACAATAACCAGCAATAAACAACAACACCAAGTGATAAACAAAAACAAGTTATAAGAATAGGTAAAATACAACATAATTAAACAATGAAACTCAAAGATAAGGAAATAATACTAATATGATCAGCAACCAACAACCAACACAACAACCAGCAATAAAAACAAGACTAAGTACATCAACATCAATTGATTAACAACAACAAAAACTAAATTGAAAAACAGATAATAATATTAGATAAAGAAACAAAAACAAAACAAAAAAACAATAACACGGATAGAGAGAGAAGAATACCTTATTCAGGAATGGGATCTTCAACAACAACATCAGACAGTGAAGAATCATTCACAACAGAGAGATATTCATCATCTTTATCCTCAGGTTCAAAACCATACAACCAATTACGAGTTGTAAAAAAAATCTCAACATTTTTGGGCAAAAGTTTAGCCCTCAACTTGTTCAAAATCTGATCCCATGCTAAAAAAGATTCTGAAGCAACATAAGTTATTGGAATGGCTAAAACATCTCTAGCCATGAGTGAAAGAATAGGAAAAAACACAGACTATGACTTCCAATAATCTAAGATATCAAACTCAGAATCATCAGAACGAGGGAGAAGGGGCAAAGATATGTAAGAGTCAACATCAGATTTACTACTCCTAGAAGCAGCTAAATTTGCATCAAAGTTCTACAATAAAACAGAAAATGAATTAGAAAACTGTAAGTTAAAAAAATTAAAAGTGAAAACAGTAGCCTAAATAACACTGACCTAAAACAGATTTGATTTTTTGAAGGTCCGAGGCCGATTCGAGCTGGACACACTTGTACTTTGAGATGAATTGCATTGGATAGAAGGATTAGAAAAAGAGTAAGAACAAAGAACAGTTCTAGAATAATAGATATACAAATTAACAAACTCATTGTAAACAAGTCTAACCCTCTTTTCAACCTCATCCTCAACATAGAGGACACCATACAACTCCTTCAGAAGTTACAACTTATAACGATGATCAAGCAAAACAAAAAAGACAGAATAGTAGAGTGTTCAGACCAGTATTTCTCATACAACTCAAGCATAGGTCCTGCCATTGCGAAATTCCATCACAAGGATCATTGTGAGCATCACACAAAAGCTTTTCAATAGCTACAACATTAGCCAAATATAAATTAGAAGTAGGATACTTGGATCCTGAGAACATAGTAGTAATCTCATAGAAAGGCTCAAGAAAATCACAGATTAATTGAGCAATTTCTCACTCATCCTCTAATATAATATCTAGGACATTCTCTCTATTGACAAACAAATTGATAGCTAACTTAGCATCAATAGCCCTACGTAGCATCAAATAAGTAGAGTTTTATTGAGTAGAAACATCCAAAACTAACTTACCAGAAAAACCAGAACCACAATCTCTAACATTAGAATTAAAACTACATAGTCTAGAATCAGAAGAGTCAATAAATTAAACAATTTCACGCAACTTAACAACATAAGAATCAATTACCTTCAACCCTTTTTGAACTATCAAGTTCAGAATATGGGCAGCACATCTAATGTGAAAGTACTTACCATTGCAATGAAGGGGAGATATGGCATGCAATTTGTCTTTGAGACGCTTAACCATTCTCTCATTTGTAGAAGCATTATCAAGGGTTATAGTAAAAATTTTCTTCTCAAGACCCTACTCACATATCAATTTTTTAACAAATTTATAAATAGACTCACCATCATGGGGTGGGGGGAAACGACGAAAGTTTAGAATTTTTTTACTGAAGTTTCCAATTATTATCAACATAATGTGCAATCAGAGCAAAATATGAACATGAAGTGCAAGCAGACTAACCATCACATATAAAATAGATTCAACTTGAAACATGTTGACTTGTGAGGAGCTCGATTCGTTCAACCGATAAGGCTCACCAAGTGGTGGAGAGGTGGATTTTTGGGTGGAAGAGTTGTGGAAGCTAAAATGATAACAGACACAATGATTTATAGTGGTTCAACCTTCTAACCAAGGTCTACATCCACTACCTTAGCTCTCCACTAAGGATTTCCAATCAATCCACTATTGATTCGTCCTCTTTTCTAGGCTTAGGAGGAAACCCTTTACACCGATCAAGCTTTTTATCCAAAGCCTTGATCGAAACCCTCTTTTACAAAGAGAAACAATAAGCAAACTTAAATCCCTCTAATAGGTATTTGTTTGCACAATTTAGCACTCACCCAAAACCTAAAACACTTGAGCAAATTTTACAATTTTGGCTCACTAGCGTTTGTCTATACAATAAATGACAATTTAAGCTCTAAGACAATTCTTGATCATTTGTTGATTGACAATATGAGCATTAGCCTTTACTTGATGCTTGGAGGTCCCTTTTATACTCCTTGATGAGTTTATAGCCGTTGGGATTGAATTGGAGCCGTTGAGGACTTTAATTCCCACCATAAATGCAGTTCTGCAGCTCCCCGTTTCGAAACGCTCGAACCCGTTTCGAAACAGCCTTTAAGTAGAAAGAGTCGTTGTAGTCTGACGTGGACCCGTATCGAAACGCTTTAGTCCGTTTCGAAACACCCGTTTCGAAATGCCTATCCCCGTATCGAAACGACCTGCATTTAAAAGTTAGTTGGGAAATAGCCATTGGGGTTTATGACCGTTGTGGTCAATGCCACGTAGGCGTATCGAAACGACAGAGCCCGTTTCGAAACGCTGGGCAATATCCTCATCCAGGTAAAGCCTGTTTTGATACGAGTATCGAAACGTTTTAGCTACTGGAATGCACCGTATCGAAACGCCCTAAGGTGTTTCGAAACGCCTGGACAGTTTTGTGAAGTTTGGCTTTGAAAAACATGTAAAATCTTTTAAAAACATCCTTAAACATAGTTTCAAGTTATTTGGACTTTGGAAATTGTTTTAAATACTTTATAAATCAGTCCAAAACATTTTTCAATTATTATATCAAAACATTAGTTCTACAATCTCCCCCTTTTTGATATAATAAAACTCTCTTGAAAAATTGTTTGGGATTCTCACTACAAGAATATAGACTTTTAGTGACAAATTGGCAATGACTAGCATTAATTTTGTCACAAATATTAAACTTTTGTGACAGATTTTTTGTGCGACACTATTATCATAAGTAATTGTGATGTATTTTTATTTGGTGACTATTATAGTAGTAATTGTGACGAGTATATTTTTTACAATTAAATTCTCACTGTAAGTCTATAACTGTGACACAAATTTCATTGCCACTAAAATTTTGACACATGATAGTTACGATATATAAAGTGGTCACTATAATTTGATATTTGTTGTGACAATGCAATTGTTTGCCATTTAAAATTTTACTTTTGTTGTGATAAATTTTGTCACTAATAAAAAAATAAACTTAATGACAAGTTATATATTGTCACAATAATAAATTTATTTTTATAATTATAGTAATAATAACAATTATAAAAAATTGAAGTTACCATAAAGGCATAAACTAGTTTATCAAAAGGTAAAATAATTTTATTAGTCTCTACCCTATGTGTAAATTGTTGTTTTAGTCATTCTATTTTGATCAATTTTAATCCATATATTTTTGAAAATTTAAAACTTCAATCCTAATCCAAACGGGACAACGACAATATGATTAAATTACAATGACTAGAAATGATTGAACAAAAGAATAAAAATCAAAAGTTTTACTTAACATATTTAAAGACTATCATTCATGTCAAGATCGAAATTTCAAAATTTAAAAAGTACATATTTTTTTGAATAGAAAGTACATAAATTTAAAGTGAACAAATTAAAGTAAAAAAACTAATATGTAATCTTGGCATAATATGTGATATCAAAATTTTACTTTGTTTCTAAATTTTACACTTGATATTTGTTTTAACTTTTCTTGTGGAGGTAAAATTTACATTGTTAGTATAGTAAATAATTATAGCATAAAGGATAATTCTATCAATAATTTAGGTGTAAATTTTAATATTCATATGTTTATATTTTAAAACCAACTCAATTATTTTTATATATTTTCTTCAACAAACGTATTTCGTATAGGAAACCATATAAACATTAATTAAATTATTTTTATATTAATTATTGTTATAATTAATACATACTTTTAAAATAAATAAAATTAATTTCAATTACAATTTAACCTAAATAATATTTTACTTTTAAAATAATATTAAATTTCTTGCATAGCCTAGTGGATAGACATTGCACTATCCCCTAAAGGTTCCAGGTTCGATCCCCCATGAAACCATGCATTGTATTTATTTATTAAAAATTGATATATGAATATGTTACATCATCTATAATTAACCTCCTCGCCATAGGCTAGCAGCCGAGCTACATTGGTGTAAGTGACCTTCTCCTAGGCTCATGTGGGCCCTAGGTGTACAGGCCATTGGGACCAAATGGATGACCTTCTAGGGACCAATTTAGGGACAGAGGGCCTCATATCGCGCTCGTCGTAGAAGTCTCGCTACGCCTCCGCGGGAGAGATATTCAGTGTGCGTGTTACGTGACCGGATCATGAGACGACATTATCGAGATAAGTCCTTAGATAATGAAGACACGATTCGAGCCTGAATAAGATGGTTGCAACTAAAAAATATAATTATTTTATTATTATTGAAAGTGACAATATTTTAGACACTATTTCAATCTGTATTTGTGATAAAATGTTTGTCACTAATAAGAATAACATTAGTGTCTAAATTTTAGTCACTGTTATTAATCTTTTGTGTCAAAAAATATAGTCATAAAAATATAACTTATTGTGACAAAATGCATAAAAGTTGTCACTAATATAATAGTGACGGAGTTATTAGTGACGACAGGTGACGACTCGGAAAAATAGTCACTGTAAATTTTAGTGACTAAATTTAATATTTTTAGTGACTATTTTTTATATCACTAAAAATCTATTTTCTTGTAGTGTCCCCCCTTTAACTTTAAAAATGTGAATAAGAGATTGAAGATATGAAATCAAATAAAGCTCCCCCTTATTCATTTGAAAATTCAATTTTTCAAACCATTTCTCCCCTTTTTTGTTATATCAAAAAGAATTTAAAAACATTAAGTTCAAAATAACAATAGAGATAAAATTTGACAAAAATAAGAATTTGGTTTTAAAAGTGGCTCCCCTTACTCAAAGCATCAATAAAATGTTAGTCCAACATTTATGATCATCTAATTGAATTAAATAAAAATTAAAACACAGAAATGCAAAAACAACTAGATATTACCACACTTGAACTCAAGGTAGGATGTGAAGCCTTCCTTCTTCAAGTGTTCTTCTTTAGTATGCATGAAGCTCCCCCTCAATGTTTGACTTGTTGAACATCTCCATCACACCTAGCAAAAGACAATCAAGTAATTTTTGGTATCCAAATTACTTTGGATCCATGAACATTAGTAGCACAAATTTTAGTCCCCTTAGGAATCCATTTTTCAATGTCATCCTTTATAATTGAAGTGGTTAGTTCTTTTGGGACCCAAACACTTCTAAAACATTTTCCTTTTACAAATCTAGGGGCACTAGATTGTCTTACATAGAAATTTGATTTTCCAAAATTGTTTTTCTTTTCAAGCTCTTTGGAAATCAAATCCTTTTTCTTCTTGAACTTTTTGAAGCAAATTTTGTAAATCAAAACATTTTTGTTCAAACTCTTCGAGTTTTACTTCAAGTTCAAGTTTGGTTTTAGAAATCAAATCATTTTGAATTTTTAACTTTGAAATCAATTTATTGTTTTTCAAAATGTGATTTTTAAAGTCTAAAACCAAATCATCATAGGCATCTTGTAATTCATCAAAAGAATAAGAACATGAAGTAGATGAATTAGAAGTTACCCTTGAATCTTCTTCGATGGCCATAAGGCAAAGGTTGGCTTGTTCATCGTCGGTGGAGTCCTCATCACTCCAAGTAGCCACATGTGCCATCTTCTTATGGCTTGAAGTGCTTGCCCTCTCCTTTTTCTTGGAATCTCGTTCAAGCTCTCTCAAAGCTTTCTTCATGAACGGGGCACACTTCTTGAAGAGATGAACTATCTCTTCATCTTCATCATCCTCTTCACTTGAGTAGACATGATAACAAGTGGAGGATTTGAGAGCCATGGCACTTGCATTGATGCCTAGCCCTTTGATTTTCTTCTCTCCCATAGCTCTAATTTCTTCCCTCTTCTTCTCATCTTCTTTATTCTTTTTCATGATTTGATAAGTAAGAAGTGACCCCATGAGTTCATCAAGCTTCAAGGTCTTCAAATTCTTGGCTTTGATGTTGTCGGTCCTCTTTGAGTCCCATGACTCGGGAAGTGAGTAGATGAGCTTTCGAACAAACTTTTCTTCCGGGATGGCTTCTCCATAGCCTTTGAGACTATTGGTGATAGTGGAGAACCTATCAAACATCTTCTCGATGTTCTCTTCCGGATATATTTTGAAGTTCTCATACTCTAAGGTTAGGAGTTCAATCTTGGTCTCTTTGACTTCATCGGTCCCCTCATATGTGACTTCAAGCTTGTCCCATACCTCCTTGGCACTCTCACAAGAAGACATCTTCTCATAGATGGTTGGGCCAAAAGCACAAAACAAGATGTGCAAGGCTTTGCAATTAAGCTCCATCTTCTTGCGATCGTCGGCACTCCACTCCGCTTTGCTTCGTTGAGGCACGAACGAACCATCTTCAACTATATCCCATAGCTTGTAATCTCAAGATTTGATGAAGAACTTCATCTTTGTCTTCCAATGGGCATAGTGGGTTCCGTCGAAGAAAGGCGGTTTGTCGATGGATTGCGCCATTGAGCCGGTTGTGTGAAATGATGATCGAGCTTGCCGGATCTTCTCAATAGGATGTGAATCCTCCTCAATTGAGCCAAGCTCTGATACTAATTGTTGAGTTGTGAGGAGCTCGATTCGTTCAACCGATAAGGCTCACCAAATGGTGGAGAGGTGGATTTTTGGGTGGAAGGGTTGTGGAAGCTAAAATGATAATAGACACAATGATATTAGTGGTTCAACCTTCTAACCAAGGTATACATCCACTACCTTAGCTCCCCACTAAGGATTTCCAATCAATCCACTATTGATTCGTCCCCTTTTCTAGGCTTATGAGGAAACCCTTTACACCGGTCAAGCTTTCTACCCAAAGCCTTGATCGAAACCCTCTTTTACAAAGAGAAACAATAAGCAAACTTAAATCTCTCTAATAGGTATTTGTTTGCACAATTTAGCACTCACCCAAAACCTAAAACACTTGAGCAAATTTGACAATTTTGGCTCACTAGTGTTTGTCTATACAATAAATGACAATTTAAGCTCTAAGACAGTTCTTGATCATTTGTTGATTGACAATATGAGCATTAGCCTTTACTTGATGCTTGGAGGTCCCTTTTATACTCCTTGATGAGTTTATAGCCGTTGCTAGTCGTTAGGATTGAATTGGAGCCGTTGAGGACTTTAATTCCCACCATAAATGCAGTTCTGCAGCTCCCCGTTTCGAAACGCTCGAACCCGTTTCGAAACAGCCTTTAAGTAGAAAGAATCGTTGTAGTCTGACGTGGGCCCGTATCGAAACGCTTTAGTCCGTTTCGAAACACCCATTTCGAAACGCCTGTCCCCATATCGGAACGACCTGCATTTAAAAGTTAGTTGGGAAATAGCTGTTGGGGTTTATGACCGTTATGGTCAATGCCACATAGGCGTATCGAAACGACAGAGCCCGTTTCGAAACACTGGGCAAAATCCTCATCCAGGCAAAGCCCGTTTCGATACCAGTATCGAAACATTTTAGCTACTGGAATGCACCGTATCGAAACGCCCTAAGGTGTTTCGAAACGCCTGGACAGTTTTCTGAAGTTTGGCTTTGAAAAACATGTAAAACCTTTTAAAAACATCCCTAAACATAGTTTCAAGTTATTTGGAATTTGGAAATTATTTTAAATACTTTTTAAATCAGTCCAAAACATTTTTCAATTATTATATCAAAACATTAGTTCTACAAAACATAATGCATTGAATCAAGTAACAATTTCTTATGCTTCTCATGCTTTAACACGCAATGCTTAGTAATAGTGTACCTAGAGATATCCTTGATATTAGAATTAAGACAACGATGCAAAATCCTAAGTTTATCATGCTCAACCATGCTCAATGCATAACCATGACACATAATAGCTTCAGCAAACAAATCACAGTAAGTTTTCTGATCAAAAGAACTTCCTAAACAACTATTGGGATTAGATACAAGGAAGTCCTTATAGGCTTGACATTTTTCAGTATGTCTTTTAGGGTTAGAGGTACCAATATAAGGATCAGTTTTATACCTTTTTATTTTGCAATACTTACATTCAGCAAAAAGACCATCCTTCTCCTTAACGAACCAATAATGATCCCAAACAAGAGAAGTTCTTCTCCCAAACTCTGTTGATGAAGCTGTCAAAGCCCTCCTTTTAGATGAAGGAACAACTTTAGAGGCTTGGTCATTTTCATCCGCTTAAAAAAACATAAACAAAATGAATTAGGGATTGATCAAATAATAACCCAAAACTTCTGAAAATAAAAAAGACAAAGGAGTATACATTTTTGAGCGGGAAACTTTAACTCATAGGATATATCATCCATAGGTATAGTTGTGCTAAATGAAGAAAATAGAACAATGTGAAATCCCAGAAACGAAACAAACAACAAAAAATACAATTATATAATGCATGTCAAAGAATCCAGAAACATTAAGACAAACACATAAACATAAATATATACATAACTTAAGCAGAAACATTAAGACATATACATAACAAAATTCAGAACAAAGCAAAACACTAAACTAGACAAACAAAGTGGTTTCAGTTTAATACTTGTACATGGCGTTGTTTACACCAAACCATAGGGTCCTTTAAAAACCCCTCTTTGACACCAGTAGCCCCGCAGGTCTGGTAGTCCAACCTAAACACTCAGATTAAACCAAGGAAACCCTAGCATGCATACTAAAACAACAACACATAAACAGAAACTTTAAAAAACATATACATAACAAAATCCAGAAACATTAAGACAAACATTGAACATAAATATATACATAACATAAGCAGAAACATTAAGACATACATAACAAAATCCAGAACAGAGCAAAACACTAAACTAGACAAACAAAGTGGTTTCAGTTTAATCCTTGTACATGGCGTTGTTTACACCAAACCACATGGTCCTTTAAAAAACCCCTTTGGCACCAGTAGCCCCGCAGGTCTGGTAGTCCAGCCTAAACACACGGATTAAACCAAGGAAACCCTAGCATGCATACTAAAATAACAACACATAAACAGAAACTTTAAAACATATACATAACAAAATCCAGAAACATTAAGACAAACATATGAACATAAATATATACATAACATAAGCAGAAACATTAAGACATACATAACAAAATCCAGAACAGAGCAAAACAATAAACCAGACAAACAAAGTGGTTTCAGTTTAATCCTTGTACATGGCGTTGTTTACACCAAACCACATGCTCCTTTAAAAAACCCTTTTGGCACCAGTAACCCCGTATGTCTAGTAGTCTAGCCTAAACACTCGGATTAAACCAAGGAAACCCTAGCATGCATACTAAACCAACAACACATAAACAGAAACCAAATGAAAAGGCAAACAAAGTAGACATGCAACCAAAAGAAAAGACAAACAAAAATATACCAACAACCATAAATTAGGGTTTTTAGAAATATACCAACAACTGGAAAGGAAGAGAAGATCGGCTCCCAGAAATAAAAACATACATATTAAACAAAAACAAAGTTAGCATAAATCACAGTATAAAAAATAAAAAATAAAAATAAAAATAAAAAAGAACATATATGAGACAATAACTTACCAAATCCGAGAGATGAGAATATTAAAAGATGATGAAAGGAGATTAAGGTTTTCAGAAAGAAGATGAAACGATTTAGGGTCTGTTTGTTTCACTGAAAACTGTTTCCGGAAAATGAATTCTGGAAAATGAACTACAGTTGTTGGAAAACTAATTACAGAAACCATTTTCCGGTGTTTGGATGATGTTGTACAATTCATTTTACACTGTTTGGTAGAGTTTCCTGAAAATTTCATGAACAATCCACAAACAAGCATCGATAATGGTAAAAATAAGTTCCAACCAAAACATGGTTTAAGGTTTAGTATAGCATTTATGGTGTATGGTTTAGATCAGTATTTAATGTTTATAGTAGCATTTAGGGATTGGTATTTGAGGCTTAAGATTTAGGGTTTAGATTAGTGTTTATGGTTTAGGTCTTAGGGTTTATGTTAGTGTTTAAGGTTTAGGGTTTATGTTTGTGTTTATGATTTAGGATTTAAGGTTTTATGGTAACATTTAGGGTTTAGGGTTTATGGTAGCATTTAGGGTCTATGGTTTATGGTTAATGTTTAGAGTTTATCATTTAAGGTTTATGGTTTATGTTAGTGTTTATGGTTTAGTGTTTAGCTTTTAGTGTTTATGGTTTAGGTTATCATTTAGGGTTTAATGTTTATGTTAGTGCTTAGTGTTCAAGGTTTAATGTTTATGTTAGCATTTAGGGTTTAGGGGTTAGTGTTTATTGTTTAGGGTTTATGTTAGTGTTCAAGGCTTAACATTTAGGGTTTAGAGTTTATGTTAAGGTTTAGGCTAGTGTTTAGACTTTAGGGTTTATTGTTTATATTAGTATTTAGGGATTAGGGTTTATGTTAGTGTTTATTATTTATGGTTTAGTGTTTATGTTAGCATTTAGGTTTTATGGGTTAATGTTTAGGGTAAGGGTTTATGTTAGTGTTTGAGGTTTAATATATAATGTTTAACATTTAGGGTTTAAGGTTTATGTTATTGTTTATGTTAGCATTTAGTGTTTATGGTTTAACATTTAGAGTTTAGGGTTTTGTTTTAGGGTTTAGGGTTTATGTTTATGAAATAACATTTAGGGTTTTGTGTTTATGGATTAGGGTTTATGGTTTAGGGTTATGTTAGTGTTTATGGTTTAACATTTAAGGTTTCAGGTTTATGTTTATGATATATCATTTAGGGTTGTGTGTTTATGGTTTAAGGTTATGTTAGTGCTTATGGTTTAGCATATATGGTTTAGGGTTAGTGTTTAGCATTTAGTGTTTAGGGTTTAATTTATGGTTTAGGGTTTATGGTTTAAGATCTCATTTAGGGTTTAAGGGGTATGTTAGTGGTTAATGTTTAGGGTTTGTTGGTAGTGTTTAATGTTTATGTTAATATTTAGGGTTTATGGTTTGTATTAATGTTTAGTGTTTATGTTAACATTTAAGTTTAGGGTTTGTGTTTAGGGTTAAAGTTTTAATGTTTAGGGTTGAACATTTATTGCTTAGTGTTTGAGGTTTAGGATTTAGGATTTAAAGTTTAGGATTTAAGTTTTATGGTTTATGGTTTAAGTGCTCTTTTAGGGTTTAAGGTTTATGTTAGTGTTTAATGTTTAGGGTTTATTGTTAGGGTTTATGTTAATATTTAGGGTTTATGGTTTGTGTTAGTGTTTAGTGTTTATGTTAACATTTAAGGTTTAAGGGTCCATGTTTGGGGTTAGGGTTTTAATGTTCTTGATTTAATGTTTATTGCTCAGTGTTTAGGGTTTGGGGTTTAGGATTTATGATTTAAAGCTTACAATTTAGGGTTTATGGTTTAGTTTTTATGCTAGTATTTAGGGTTTAGGTTTTAGGTTTTAAGGTTCATGGTTTAGGTTAGTATTTGTAGAGAGAATGGGAGGAAAGAAAGTGACTTACCGAAAATCAATGGGTAAGTCATTTTACACTGAAACAAGGTCTGTTTTCCATTGACTGTAGTTGGTTTCCTTTGACATTTTCATTTTCCAAGAACCAAACAGCGGAAAGTTATGAAAACGTTTTCAGGAAAACCAATTACAATGAAACAAACAGACTCTTAAGGAAATTATGGCTTTTAGGGTTCTCAGAAGTTAGAAGAAGGATAATGGATATTAGGGTTTTCAGAAGTCAGAAAGATGAAGAAAGGAAATTAGGGTTTTTAGAAGAAGATGGAGAAATGATATTAGGGTTTTCTAAAAAAGATAAAAATATTTTTGAATACGAATTGATTTGGGGGGATAAGTGATTGGGGTTGAAGGATTAGATATTACTGTTTAGGGTTTAGGGTATATAAGTTAGGGTATCGATGGATTTGGGGTTTATGGTAAAATAGATTTGATTTAGGGATTAGGGTTTTGAAGGATTGAAAAGGGGGAAGTGGAAGAACATGATGATGTTCTTGAGAAAATGTTTGGTTTTGATCGAGAAGAAACAAGTTTAGACTGAAGTAGGATGTTTGTATAGGATCTAAAATGATTTTGGGAAGAACAATGAAGAACTTGGTGAAAAACAAAGGTTTTGATCGAGAGGAAACCGGTTTAGACTGAAGTAGGATGTTTGTATAGGATCTAGAATGATTTTAGGGATGAACAATGAAGAACTTGGTGAAAAACAAAGGTTTTGATCGAGAATAGATAGGAAATCTGGGAAAAATTGTGTTTTTGAGAGAGAGAACTCGAGAAGAAATTTCGGCAGAGTAACGGTATGGTAAAAATGGTGTAAAGTGACTGGGGGTGAGGGTTTATTTATAGGGGTGAGCCGGGTCAAAAAGATTCGCATGTTTTTAACGGGTTGCTCGTGTTATACGGATCTTGCTCCGGAAGCACACATACTTTCAATTGTTTCAATTTGGTCTTGATTTTTGTGGAATTCAGCTTAAAAGTTTATTTTATATTCGATTTGGTCCTTATTTTAGTTTTAAGGTTTATGGTTGGGTTTTAATTTAATGTTTGGGGTTTTAATTTAGGGTTTAGGGCTATAATTTAGGGGTTAGGTTTAAGGTTTAATGCTATTGTTTCAATCAGTGTTTGAATTTTAGGGTTTATTATTTTAACATTTAGGGTTTATGGTTTTATGTTAAAGGTTTAGGGTTTATGGTTATTGATTTAGGGTTAGAAATCCTTTTTATTTAGGGTTCATGGTTTTGATTTTAGAATTTATGTATTAATCCCTAACCCTTAATCCCTAAACCTTAAACCTTAAACCATAAAGCACAAACCATAATCCATCAACACAAAACCCTAAACCTTAACCCTTAAACCATAAACAATGATAATGACTCTCAAACCCTAAATCATAAACCCTCGAATATAACCCCTAACTCTAAAATCATAAACCCTAAACATTATAATATGAACCCTAAACCATTGAATATAAACCATACACCCTAAACCCTCAAACTATAAACCCTAAACAATAATGATAACTCATAAACCCTAATACAACACCGTAAACCCTCAAATATAAACCATAACTCTCAAACCCTAAACCCTTAAACACTCGAATATAAATCATAAACCCTCAAATGTAAACCATAACTCTAAAACCATAAACCCTAAACCATAACCCTTGAACCCTAAAATACAAACCATGAACGATAATGATAACTCATAAAGCCTAATACAGAACCCTAAACCTTAAACACTCGAATATGAACCATAAACCTGAACTCAAAACCATAAGCATTAAACAATAAACCCAAAACTATAAACCCCAAACCCCAAACCCTTAAACTCTAAACCCTAAATAATAATGATAACTCATAATCCAAACGCAACACCATAAACCCTAAACCATCGAATATAAACACTAACAATCAAAGTTTAAACTCTAAACCATAAACACATAAACCCTAAACCCTAACCCTTAAACTCTAAACCATAAACAATAATGATAACTCGTAATCCTTACACAACACCCAAAACCCTAAACCATCGAATATAAACACTAACTCTTAAGCTATAAACCCTAAACCCTAAACATTAAACCCTAAACTATAAACCATGAACAATAATGATAACTCATAAGTCATAAAGTCTAATACAGAACCCTAAACCCCAAACACTCAAATATAGACCATACACCCTAAACCTTAAACCATAAACTTTAAACCATGAACAATTACGATAACTCATGAAGCCTAATACAGAACCCCTAAACCCTTAACACTTAACCCTAAACCCTTAAACATGAATCTATAAACAATAATGATGACTTATAAATCCTAATCCCTAATCTCTAAACCATAAACCCCAAACCATAAACATTAAACCCTTAAAGTCTAAACCATAAATAATAACGATAACTCATAATCCTAACGCAACACCATAAACCTTAAACCATCAAATATAAACACTAACTCTCAAAAACCCTAAACCCTAAACCCTAAAACCTAGCCATGAACAATAATAATAACCCATAAAGCCTAATACAAAACCCTAGAATATGAACCATAAACCATGAACCCTAAAGCCCTAAACCATAGACTCTAATCCATAAGCAATAATGATAAATCATAAACCCTAATGCAACACCCTAAACCCTAAACCATAAAACCTTAAACCCTAAACATTAAACCCTTCAACTCTAAACCATAAACAATAATAATAGCTCATAATCCTAACGCAACGCCCTAAACCATCGAATATAAACACTAACTCTCAAACACTAAACCCTAAATCCTAAACCATAACAATAATGATAACTCATAAACCCTAATGCAACACCCTAAACCCTAAACACTCTAATATGAACCATAAACCCTCGAATATAAACCATAACTCTTAAATCATAAACCATACACCCTAAACCATAAACCCTTAAGCTCTAAACCATAGACAATAATGATAACTAGTAAACCATGATGCAACACCCTAAACCCTCGGATATAAACCCTAACTCTCAAACCTTAAACCCTAAACCCTAAACTATAAACAATAATGATAACTCATAAACCATAATGCAACACCCTAAACCCTAAACACTCTAATATGCACTTATAATATAACATATAAATATATACATATATATTATATGTATACGTACATAATAATTAATATAACATATTATATATATATATATATCCTATACACAGGCGGTGAAAACTGAAAGTTTATACAAGCGCCTTAGTTTTAAGGTATAGAGAGTTAGTTTAGGGTATAGGGTTTAGGGGTTTAGGTGTAAGGGTTTGGAATTTAGGGATAGTTGTTTTAATTTAAGGTTTATGTTTATAATTTAGGGTTTATATGTTAGGGTTTAGTTTTTAGGGTAATATGGTGAGGATTTAGGTTTTAACCTATAAACCCTAAATTATAACCCTAAACCTTAAATTAAAACAACTATACCTAAATTCTAACCCCCTACACCTAAACCCCTAAACCTTATACCCTAAACTAACTCCCTATACTCTAAAACTAAGGCGCTTGTGGAAACTGAAAAGTTTCCACCGCCTGTATATAGAATATATATATATATATATATATATATATATTAAAATTTATAATATAACATATAAATATAATTAATATAACATATAATACATATATATATATATATATATACACATATATTATATGTATACGTACATAATAATTAATATAACATATAATATATATATATTAAAACTTATAATATAACATATAAATATAATTAATATATATATATATTAAAACTTATAAGTTATGTAATGTATATATAATATAATAATTAATAATAAATAATAATTATTAATAGTTTGGGGCTTTGACATTTGGGCTCATATCCACCACCCATTCATTTTAGATGAGCTAAATATTTTGTAGTCCTTTAAATTTTAGATATTTTTCATTTAAGTATTTTAACTTTTAGTTCAATTCAATTAAGTCCTTAAAACTTTATTTTTAGTCCAAATTGACTCTTATTTATTATTTGTTGTTCATTATAGTCCCTAAATCTTTGTTTTTACTCGAAATTGACCATATTTCAAGTTTTTAATTTACTTTATTATTTTAAATGTGAATCATTTGTGATATGTTTATTCATTTGTAGTGTCAAATTTTTATTTTTAATGTGATTCCATGAAATACGTTAAATAATTAACTCGAAATAAATATCGACTACTTGTAGAATTGTACCGAACTAAAAAATAATATGAATTCAAAACCCAAATTACCCCGATCTGAAATGAAACCGACCTGAAATTACCCGACCTGAAATGAACCCGGGCTGAAATGAAGCTGACCTGAAGTCTACCCGAACCCGAATTAACCTGCCAATTACCTGGTTCGGACCCGATCTATTTGAACCCGACCTGAAATGGACCCGACCTGCTACTGACCCGCACCCGACCCGAGTTAAGTCAATTTTTTTTAACCTGAATTGACATGTATCTGATTTGACCCGACCTGACAGGACCCGACTTGAAACTCATCCGATTATCTGTTTTTACAATTATATTATATTCATACCTGAAATATGTTACCTACCGGACCAAAATCCTTCAAGTTAAAAACTACTTAGATCCCAACCTTGTGATCCAATGATACAAATCGCACCACCCATCCCCTTCAAACATACTCTCCACCATCCAATGCCAGCACACAACCACCATCAATTCTTCACTTGTAGCAAATACCACTCCCCCTTCCGCTTACATGTCTATCATCCCATTAAAACCATAAACTTAGAAACCATATGTTTAGATGAGATGACAAGACTGCTTTGGAACATGTCTAATAAGTAATGATGTTTAGTTTTAGAGAATTGTGCAAATGCTTTGCAACTATTTCGATTATTTAAGCAGTAGTAGTGAGGTAGGAAGAACATTGGTCCACCGAATTATTGATTTGTTTTTATAGTATGATGAGAATAAGTTGCCTGGAATCATGATTAAAGCATTGATGTCGAGTGTACACCCACCCCTTTCTTGCTTTTTAACTATTAATAATAATTGCTTTGCGAAAACGATGTTTTCCTACAGATGGTATATACATTAGTGAGTAAATTTTGATTCGAAAAGTTAAATTTTTTAATTTGATGGATGTGAATTTTTTATTAGAATCATAATTTTATAAATTCGATTCAGAAAATTTTTTAAAAAAGTTTGAGTTATAAAATGAATTTCGAATAACTCAAAATTTTAGTAATTAAACGGATCAGTTTTTAAGTTTGAGTCGAGTCACTCAACTATGTCTGATATATGCATATCACATATGAAAAAATATGAAGAAGTATGTATGTATGTATGTATGTATGTATGTATGTATGTATGTATGTATGTATGTATGTATGTATGTATGTATGTATGTATGTATGTATGTATGTATGTATGTATGTATGTATGTATGTATGTATGTATGTATGTATGTATGTATGTATGTATGAGACTACTTAGTACCATAACATTATAAATGTTTACAATTAGATTTGAACATAAACTCAAACAACTTGATTCGACTCAAGTTTTATAAACTTACTTCGACTCAAGAAAATTTCAAATAAAATTTGAGTTATAAAATAAAATTCGTGAGATATAATACCGTTTTCTATCAATGTTATAACATGAGTTGCTTTCCTACCATTTGAATGGAAATCATTTATTGCCCAACTCTTCGATTGGGTAAAATTTTGTATCTTATGTTGCTGTGTTTTGAAGGAGAATATTAATAATTTTCTCACACTAAGATTTCATAGGAAGTTGCTGTGAAAATGTTTCGGGATCAAGATTTCTACGGGGAATCACTTGAAGAATTCAAAAGCTAGGTACTAGCCTGTCCAACCTCTCTTGTTGCTATTGTGTACGTGAAATTGCCGACTCCCATGAGCTCATGTACATGTATATAGTGAGTGATAGAACTTAACATTAGTAGTTAAAGGAACCGTTTAAAAAAATTAAACTTAAAAAGTTAACAATTTTTCATATAATTCTTTTTATTTTTTAATATTTTTGTGAAAGCATATTTATTATTCCTCACTGGTCCCTTCATAGTTACACCCTGTATTCAAGGGCAGACCCAAGATTTTATGTTAGGGGGCGAACTTTTATATAAACTATGGTGACACAAGTTAATGCAAAATAACAATCATAATTATAATTCTTTTACTCGGCTTACCTCAAATGAAATTTAAGGGTACAAAATTATAATTTTTTAGAAGTACAAAATTAGATATTGTTAACAAAATACAGAAAAATGCCTATACTATAAGGTAATTTAAAATTTTCAGGGCTCGGTCCATCCCTGCCTGTATTCATATAGTTGCACCATACCATATGAGTTATCTTGAACCTAGAGTTGACATTCTATTTGTGTTCCATATTTCTAAATTCATACTGGTTTTTTGATATTTGTTTGCTTAGATTAAGGTTTTATTTCCAAAATTTATTTCAATACTTGATGCCAACATAAACGAGCGTGCCCAATACATTTAGACATGCTACTAAGTTTGTATTATGGAAAAGAAGGAGCAACACCAAAGAATTCTAATATTTATATATAGAAAAAACTTGTATACATATGTTGTGTAAACTTTAATTTACACTTGCCTTTTAGTGATAGGGGTTGGAGTTTTAATTTAAACTTTAAAGTTTATGAATTTAAGTTTTAAAGTTTATAAGTTAAGGTTAGTGTTTAAAATTTAGGGTTTAACATTTAAGGTTGAGGGCTTAGATTTTTAAGATTAAGGTTAGAAATTTAAATTTTAAGTTTTATAATATAAATATAAAAATGTGTGTAAAATTAATTTTACAGATCTTGTGTATCAAAATTTTACCCTTTATATATTCCATTCACTCACAAAGATGAGTATGTAGGATGCTAGATAACACAATGCTTACTCACATTATCAGGGCCAGTAAAATTCAATGAAACCGACCAAAAGTGATTGAAATGATCTACACTTGGGTCCGGTCGATTTTGATTTTAACTCGATGTTAAGGTTGGTTACGTCGGTACAGGTTTGTTTTAATTGACGAGCAACGATTAGCATTACTAATTATGAGCACCGATAAATATTATTAATTCAATTTATAAAAATTAAAAATTTAAAAGACTCACTGTATAATTATAAATTATTTAAAAATTAAAAGGTAAATTAATTAAAATATATTATTTTATTTTTAATTTTTAAAATATATATCAAAATACTTATTTACCTTTAAATTACAAAACCTTAAATTTTGTTCATTTGAAATTTAAGTCGCTGCCACCGCTGCTGTCGTCGTCGCCGCCGTAAGCCATTCAAGATGGTTGCAATCTTCTCTATCACTTACTATTTGAACGATAATGGAGATAATGGAATTTAAAAAAACTGAAACGACAACAATTGTTAGAATTTATAGACAATGATCTACAAAACTCTTACAAACTCCACACAAATGGTTTCCTTAATTTTCCGTTGGGAGAGTGAATTTCATTCTCGAGTTTCATAATCTGTTGAATAATTCAAATAATTAATGGTTCCCATAATTTTCCCTTACAATATTAGAATCTCACGAGAGAATAAGGATGAGAGTGGTAGGGAAAGAAAGAGAGAAATAAGGCGGTGACGACGACAGTAGCGGCGACGGTAGTGGTGACGACAGTAGCGGTGGCGGTTTAAATTTCAAATAAACAAAAATTAGGATTTTGTAATTTAGGTGTAGATAGATATTTTGATCTATGCTTAAAAGAAAATTAAAAATAAAATAATATATTTTAATTAATTTACCTTTTGATTTTTTATAGGAATAAGGGCCTCGTTAAACCCCCTCATACCAGAATCGAATTGAAGTCCAACTCTAGATTTACCTTTTGATTTTTAAATAATTTATAATTATACGATAAGTCCTTCAGATTTTTAACCTTTATGAATTGAATTAATGATGTTCATCAGTACTCGTCGTTAGTGGTGCTCATCAGTGCTCGTCGAGCGTGACAGACTCATCCATAAAATTAACTTTTGATATACTATTAAATATATATAAATCATGCCTCAATATTATTATCCAACCAAGCCGACGTCCAAATTCAAAACCGAAATGGACATCCAACCTAAACAAAATAAAAATCTTAACTCAAACTCCTTTACTACAAAATATTATTTAATATTTAATTTAAAATTAAAGATGACCACAACGATGATAATAAAAAAAAATTAGGGTTATTAATAATTAAACCTCATCCTTAGAACTGATTTATCCATATGTTTCATTTTTGGGCAATTTACTTTTTTTTTTATTTTCGAAAATAAAAACATTTATAGACAAGTAATATATATATATATATATATATATATGATCCTCTTGCACTATGTAAAATTTGAAAATTTTACAATTTTATTGGATCGCTGGATGAATGTAAATAGATGAATAAAATTATTAGTAGAAAATGTGAAGATTATTACTTGAAAAAAAGGAAATAACCTTAGCCGTTTATTATTATCCTCCAATGGTCCAAAAATTGTGTAAAAATAATTGAGTTTTACATAGTGTAAGTGGATCTTAGCCCATATATATTTTGAAGCTACAACTGATCAGCAAAAGCTTTCTTTCAGGAATTCCCCAGAAAACAGAGGACAAGAAAACAATTAGGTTGGTCAACCTTCTGCTATTTAATCTCTTGAACCATGAATTGAAGGAAGTCATTGAGTTTAGCATTTCTCTCTGATTTCAGTCCTCTCATCTCACTGCCACAAGCCACAACTACTATATGGGCCTTCGGTTCAGCTAGTTATATTTTTGTTCTATGTATCACATTGGACCGAATGGGCCTTTGGTTTTTGTTAAACTTGTTTGATCTGTTTTATTTTATTTTTATAATTACCGGTATTTAAATTATTTATTGATTAATATAGATCGGATATTATGGGATAACCCTTCCAACCCTATTTGCTCTATTGATAATGTTAGAATTCAAATTTCTAATCTTACTTAAGTGATTTAATGCCTTATCTCACTAGACCAACTGATTATTGATACTATGATCTTATTTTTTTAACAATCAATGCATATAACGTATATTGCTCATACACAAATACTAAATGTTCGTTGTGGTATATTTAACTCTTTTATTTTGTTTTTGGAGGAACGTAACGTATGTTTACAATAAAAAAGAGGATCATGTCCTTCTTAAGATATCAGAGTGTTCGTATATGTGTGTACAAAGTCCATGTGTTGACAATAAGTTAAAAAATTATAAATAAATAATATTATATAATCATACCTGTATATTAGAAAAATACAATCATTGCGTTCGACATTTTTATTAAAATAGAAATATCCAATGTGATATTATCTTAAAATTTTATATTAGGGAAAACTACTCCAGTGACCACCAAAGTAATTGGGGATACCTATTTGAACTACCGAACTATAAAAAACGTCAATTACACCGTTAAACTTATTAAATCAACCTATTTTGACCACCGCCGTTAAAAAGTTAACGGAGGGGTGACAGAAGTACCACGTGACAGTTAACATGACATTTTTAAAATTACATGTTTACTCTCTATTATTTACTTATTAAATCAATTTGATCCTAATTTTATTTTAATTAAATAAAAATTAACCAACCAATCAAATGATGACACGTGTCATCACTCAATTGGATTAATTTAATTTAGTTTTAATTTATTTTGTTTAATATTTAATATATTTTTTCCTCCAATCAGGTGGTGACACGTGTCACCACCTAGTTAAAGGAAATTTAAAGAAGAAAACCATGAGAGTGTTACGGTGGTTCAAACCTGGGACCAAGGGGATAAACTAAATGGCTCTTAGTTTTATAATTTGTACCTTTTTATATACATATCTTATAGTGTAGTAAAAGTTAGGGAAAAAAGAAAAAAACAAGAGGGCATTATGGTGATTTGAACCTAGGACCAAAGGGGTTAATCCTAAGCTTTTACCATTGAGCCAAACTGCTCCTAATAAAATTATTTGCACATTTTATATACATATCTTATAGTGCAGTAAAAGTTAGGGAAAAAAAGTAAAAATGGTAGAAATACGACTCGAACATAGATTACTTGGGATGTGTATAATCACACAAACATCCGATTTAATTTAAATCTGAAAACCATTAAATATTTAATTTTAAAAAATATTCGATTTAAAAGAAAAGAAATTTGATTTAAAATATTTGAATAATTTTTCCTTTTTTCATATTTAAATCGAATATTTAAATATGAAAAAGGAAAAATATTCAAATATTTAAATATGAAAGAGAAAAATTACGAAAAAGAAAAAATATTCGAATATTTTAAATCAAATTTATTTTTTAGATATTTGATTTAAATATGAAAAAAAGAAAAATATTCGAATATTTTAAATCGATTTTTTTTTTCTTTTAAATCTAATATTTAATAGTTTTTAGATTTAAATTAAATCGAATGTTTGTGTGATTATACACATCCCAAGTAATCTATGTTTCGAGTCGTATTTCAACCATTTTTACTTCTTTTTCCCCTAACTTTTACTGCACTATAAGATATATAAAATGTGCAAATAATTTCACTAAGAGCAGTTTGACTTAATGGTAAAAGCTTGGGATTAACCCCCTTGGTTTCAGGTTTGAACCACCATAATGCCCTCTAATTTTCTTCTTTTTTCCCTAACTTTTACTACACTATAAGATATGTATATAAAAGGTGCAAATATTAACACTAAGAGCCGTTTGGTTCAATGGTAAAAGTTTGAGGATTTATCACCTTGGTCCCAGGTTTGAACCACCATAACACCATCATGATTTTCTTCTTTAAATTTCCTTTAACCAGGTGGTGACACGTGTCACCACCTGATTGGAGGAAAAAATATATTAAATATTAAACAAAATAAATTAAAACTAAATTAAATTAATCCAATTAAGTGATGACACATGTCATCATTTGATTGGTTGATTAATTTTTATTTAATTAAAATAATATTAAGATCAAATTGATTTAATAAATAAATAACATGGACTTCAAATAGGTATCCCCAATTACTTCAATTGGTCACTGGAGTAATTTTTCCTTTTATATTATTGATAGTAAGATTGACAGGACAAAGCACACCTAGATAAAAAAATGTCAAGCAGAAAGTTCAATATATTTTCTAAAAGAGTGTTTATTTTTCCTCTTGAATTAATATAAACCCTACAAATCTCTGGTAAACCTCTAGATTTGTTTAAACAGATGTAAATCTGATTTCATTATTAAATAATTAAACTGGGCATTAACAATTTGCTTACAAAGTATAAAGTAAAAAAAAACATGTCAATGTAAGCTTAGGATAGACGATACTAGTAGTGATCTCAGATCTACTAACATGTGATTAAACAAAACTAAACCTCTATATAATCATATTTTATACACATTTTGTTATAAAAAAAGGAGTAAAGACAATCGTAATTCAGATTTAAACCTGCATGTGAAATTGTTAAAAACAATGAGCAAAGCAAGCAATTAAGCTTAGCATTCAGGGTAAACTATATTAGGTACCACCAAATTATTGAGGGTGATTCGTTTTTATCATTAATCTTTTAACTGGTTTAAATTTGTCACTAAACTTTGTTTTTCGACTCTTTTATACCACCGCACCGTTAACTCTTTAATGTCATGATGATTTGAATGATAGACCAAAACGACGTCGTTTTGGTGCCGCTATTTTGATACTAAATTACTTAAAACGGCATCGTTTTGTTGGAGGAAAATATAAAAATTATGCACTTAATGAGATTGAGCCTAAAACTTTTAAAATCAGAGGCAACCTCCTAAATTACTAGCAAACTTAACATCTTTATTTTGTTTTCAGCACAAATAATATATATTACAAACTACAATTGAGATTAATTCAATTTATTTTATTATATAAATAATATTACTCTATACAAAATATATAAATATATTATAAATAATATTAATATACATATAATAATATATTAATATATATAACTAATAAATAAAATATTGTCAATAATATTAAATATATAAATAAGTAATATATTATTATAAAAACTAAAAAATTAATTTTTCAAAAAAACTCCAAAATTTCCAAAATTTACAAAGAAAAACCCTCAAAATCCACGAAACATTAAACTCTAACCTATATCTTTAAACCCTAAATCATAAACCCTAAAACCATAAAATTCATTAACAGTCAAATGGATGGATTTGAGTTTAAGCTTTAGGATTTTGGTGAATTTTGGGTTTTTTTAAAATTTTAGAAATTTCAAATTTTTAAAATCAGTTTTTTAGTTTTATAATAATATATTATTTATTTATATATTTTAATATTATTTTTAATGAATAAAATTTTACGATAAACTGGAGTTTGAAATATATATTATTTATGTTAAAAACAAAAAAAGATGTTAAGTGGGTTTAGTGGCTAAGAGTTTGCCTTTGATTCTAAAAGTTCTAGGTTCAAATCCCATTGAGTGCATGTTTTTCTATATTTCTTCCAGCAAAATGACGTCGTTTTTGTCATTTAATATTAAAATAGCGGCACCAAAACGACGAAAAATAAAATTTGGTGATAAATTTGGACTAATTAAAAGGTTGATAGTAAAAACGAGTCACCTTAATTTGGTGGTACCCGACATAGTTTACCCATTAATTAATCTAATTTAAGCATAATATTTTGTAGTTTTCAAATACATAAATTTTAATTAGAATTTAATTTTCAAATAGCCTTAAGGTGATTGCAAGGTAATACATGTCATTAAGATTGTTTTAGAAATATGGAAAAGATGAAAACAAGAGTTTCAAAATTTTAACTCTGTTTTAACCCGAGTTCGAATCCTTTTAATGGCTATATTAAAACTTTAGTTTATTTAATCATATTTTATTATTATTATTATTATTATTATTATTATATTTTTATTACTAACATTTTAATTTAATTATTTAATGAGTAACTATTTATTTATTTTTATTTTAAAAAACTAGACACTAAACACATTTTCACTATTTTATTCTTAAAAACAAGCTTTTATATTAAAATTATTTTTTATTGCACGAACCAATTTGCTTCAGTGGTTAATGGAACAATTGTTGTTCCTAGAGGTCACGGGTTCGAGCACCAACAGTTGCAACAAAGTGATTGAGCATGCATTATCAAATGATTGAGCGTATATTCAGAACATATACTATTTGTAATAACCTTAGCTTTAAAAAAAACAAGTTTTTATTTTTTATTAACCCAATGTATTTTCTAATTTCTAGAAAATTGAAAATAAAAGGGTAAACTACACACGAAATGTCACTAAACTTTAACCTTTGTATCGAACATACCACTGAATTGTAAAATGATACTATTGTACCACTGAACATTGTTTTTTGATATTATTATACCATTGAACTTTATTTTTTGTTCAATCCAAGCACTCAACCGTTAAATCCAAAACGACGCCGTTTTGATATAGTTACTTTGATGCCTAAGATAATCCAAAATGACGTCGTTTTACTAGTTAAAAAAATTAAAAAAAACACTACATTTGAAGAGGATTGAACCAAGGACCTCTAGAATGAAAGATTTACACCAAACCACCATGCCAACTTAAAGACTTGATATAATCCTAACAAAGATAGTATATATTATAAGTTATATCATAAGATAAAGTTATAAAATTATAAATAATATTTATTTATAAATTTAATATATTTATAAAATTATATTATAACTATTATAAATTATATCATAAGATAAATGGAATTAAGTTCAACTGTAGTATTATTTATATACTATTTCCGTTAGAGATATATCAAGTCTTTAAGTTGGTTTAGTGGTTTGGTGTAAACCTTTCATCTTAGAGGTCCTTTGTTTAATCCTCCTTAAATGCAACATTTTCTTAATTTTTTACTAACAAAACGACGTTGTTTTGGCCGATCTTAGGCATCAAAGCAACTATACCAGAACTACGCCGTTTTGGATTTAACGATCCGTTACAGTTTAACGGTCAACTGCTTGGATTGAACAAAAAATAAAGTTCAGTGGTATAATAATAGCAAAAAACAATGTTTAGTAGTACAATAGTATTATTTTATAGTTTAGTGGTACGTTCGATACAAAAATTAAAATTTAGTGACATTTCGTGTAGTTTACCCAAAATAAAAATATAAAATGAATTCTAAAATCAAACAGATCCTTAATTACTTGCACATTTATACTACAAATTTGACGAAAATCATTCTAATTATAATCGATAGAAAGAAGAGAAGGAAAAAAGAAATGTTGAGATCGCCAACAAAACCCAAAGAAGGTGGGTTAATGAATAAATAAATTGGGAATGCCGACGGGAATCATCAATTAAGAAAAAAATTGTTAAAATTAAATAAAGAAAATACTTTGATACGTTTACACAAGCTTTTTAATTTTAAAGTATTGGGTTTTAGGGTAGGATTTAGGGTTTAGTGTGTAGAATTTAAGGTTTATTGTTAGAATTTAGAGTTTAAGGTTTAAGGTGCTAGGGGTTGAGATCTAAATTTTAAATTTTATAGAAGGGTTATATGTATGTTTTTGCACACCTTGTATATTAAAATATAACCCACAACAATTAAAAGTGGATCCAAAACAGTGGGCTTAAAACGGTTTTCGGAGCACGATAACAATTTTCTCTGGGTGCAATTTAGCGGGCCTAAAATATCTTGAGATTCCTTTCGATGCTCCTGGGTTTTTCGATCCATTTTTGCTGATTTCTTTGATTCCTTTTGCGATTCATCCTTTTTCCCTTGGTGATTTGGGGATTGCATGGCCAGATCGAAGGTTATTGAACGAAAATAGTTGTTTGTGGGAACAGAGGAACAAACTTTGGAATTTTCTCCCCAAATATTCAAGAGAATAACTCTTTTGTTCAACCTCCTTCCTCGGTGTTTGATGACGGAAGTTCATAGTGGAGATACGCATTAGTTGGGAAATTCATCGGCGCTACAACAAACTTCTCTTCCTTGTAGTGAATCATTGAGCTTATATGGGAAAGAGTTTGACAATAAAAGTTAGTCTTGTTGGATCTAATCTTTACGTATTTTCTTTTACTAATGCTACCACACGGGATTAGATTCTTGAGAATGGACCATGGCATATACAAAATAAGTCATTGGCCATAAGGAAGTGAAAACCAAATTTTAAGAAACTTTATTTTGACCTATGCAAAATGCCGGTTTGGGTACAATTATATAATGTACCACCGGAATTGTACAATAAGAAGGGGTTAAGCTATATTGTGAGTGCTTTAGGCTTACCCTTGTAGAATTTCATTACTGATTCGAAAGAGAGACTAGAGTTTTCTAAGGTGTGTGTTGAAATTGAAGTGGGGTGGAAAGACCCTAAAGTTGTGAAGGTACGAACGAAAGATGGTTCTATTGTTGTATTCATAGTTGCTATTCCTTGGCTCCCTCCGTGTTGCTTGGAGTGCAAATCTTTTGGTTATTCTGATAAAGCTTGTACTAATTTGGCTAAGAAACCTACACAACTTTGAATAGTGAATGGTGTGAAGAAGGTTGAAACTGTGAAACTAGTAGAAGGACCTGGTGAGACTTCTACAAGTGAGGCAGTAGCCCAAGAAATTACACTTGCTTTAGAAACTACTGTAGAACAAATTGCTTCTCATGTAGGACAAGGTGAAGTGCATAATAATACATTGGACACTGATATACAAGCAAGTGTTGCTTTCAATATTGTGGAGTTCTCTTCTCTCTAAGACTCCTTGAAGAAACATAATAAGAGTAAAGGGAAGGGAGAGAAAGCTAAGAAGTTTACTGGCTTATCTACTAAAAAGAAAGAGTTTATTGTAGACCATGTTTTTGAAGATGTTGGTAAGAAATCTCGAGTGGCAGCTCAAAGTGTAGCTAAATTGCTTTAGGAAATGCGGTAAAAAAGGGATCTTGTTGACAAAGCTAAAGCTAGTTCTGAGGTACCTGCTGCTAG
The DNA here is from genome assembly GCA_958450335.1 of Hibiscus tridactylites. NCBI lineage: Eukaryota > Viridiplantae > Streptophyta > Magnoliopsida > Malvales > Malvaceae > Hibiscus > Hibiscus tridactylites. The sequence goes on from OY288287.1 coordinate 11,652,460, forward strand.
TGCAACGAGAGGTAAAATAAGGATGTTGTATGTTGAGAAAATTTAACAACCCTCTTAAGCAAAAAAAGGGTACTGGCTAGACTGAGTAAGTTGTATGTTGATGTTGTATGTTTGCCTGAGAATAGGATAAGGCAAAATAAGGATGTGGATATTGCTACTCAACTTAGTGGGGACGAGAATTTGCATTTTAACCATGATATTATCAACAATGATAAAATATGAATTTTATTGAAGAAATTTTTAACTTTTTCTGTTATGCACAAGCATATCAGTTTATATCTTTGAGGAACAAATTACATAATTAAGATGTTGTAATTATAGTAGTGTATGAGAGTAGTGATGGAAGGTACATAAGAGCTCTTTGGGCTCATCCAAGAGAGGTGAAGTGCTTAATTGGCCAAGCCCCATAGGTAATTGGTGGGGACTTTAATAATTTTTGCAAACTCTACTGAAAGCTTTGATTTTGAGACATTAGGATCTTATGTGACTAGTGATATGAAAGACTTTCAAGCATGTCTTGAGGAGCTAAATGTTATGGATTACCCTTATTCTGACCTTTTGTACACCATGTCTAACAATTAAGATGCAGATTTTTTGGTAAGAAAATTAGATAGGGTCTTGATAAATAGTTAATGGTTGCAAGTTCTCCATGATTTCTATTTTGAATTCCTTGCAAAGGGTGACTCTGACGACTGTCCAACTGTACTTTAACTTTCTAAGGTAATGCCTGCAAATCATCCAAAACTTTTCAAGTTCTTTAACTTTTGAACCATGAATCCTTCTTTTATGGTAATTGTTTAAGAATTTTGGGATTTGGCAGTTGATGAAAATCCCATGCAAAGGTTATTCTCTAAGCTCAAAAGGTTCAAAGCCTAAACTTAGGGAACTAAATAAGCTGCACTATAGGAATATTTCAAGGAGAGTGACTGAAAAAAAGAACATCTTGAGAAATTGCAGCGGGCAAATCTGTCCCAAGTCAATCAGATGGATCTTGAGATGGAAAAAAGTCTGCTAGTTGAGCTAAAGTTGTTGGAGTAGGCTAAAATCTTTACTATAAGAAGAATGCCAAAATTTAGTGGCTGAAAGAGGGGATCAGGGAACCGATTTCTTCCACTCTACTATTACTGTCAAAAAGAAAAAAAACACCATTCAATTGATTGTGGATGAAGAGAAAAATATGCTTGAAAATTTTGATAATATGTCTGTTGAAATGGTAAGTTTTTACAAAACTCATTGGTAAGGCAGATCCTCAGGTGGCTGGCTGTTCAGTGAAAATGCTTCAAGACATTATTCATTATACTTAGCCTGGGGGGGGGGGGCTGAGGATGTTCTTTGCATGAGTGTTACAAACCAAGAGACTAAAGAGGCTTTGTTTGGACATGGAAATAAAAAAAATTCTGGGCCAGATGGTTACATTGTCTGGTTTTTTAAGGAGGATTGCGAAATAGTTAAAAAAATATTTTATTGCAACAGTTCAAATGTTTTTACCTCATTTTTCATGCTACACGCCTTTAATGTTATTGCTATAATTTTGGTTCATGAATTACAAAATGCTTGTATGGCTAAGGATTTCAGACGAATCTCTTGTTGTTCTGTCTTCTACGAAACTATTACAAAGATTTTAATGAGTAGACTAGTTGGTTATTTCCCTGAGATGATTTTACCTAAAAACTTACATTTGTTAAAGGCAGAAGCATCACCGACAATACCCTTTTGGCACAAGAATTGGTTAAAGGGTATTCTAGGAAGTCTTTATCTGCTAGATGTGCAGTTAAGATCGACCTTCGAAAGGCTTTCGATTCTATAAATTGATATTTTTTTGCTAAAGGTGCTTGAAGCTATGGGGTTGCCATTGATGTTATATGGATGGATTTGGGCTTGTGTTGCAGCATCTCGGTTCTCTGTGTGCTTTAATGAAAGCTTAGTGGGGTTCTTAATAAGGGGCAGTCTGCCGAAACAGACTATCCTCGTTTGTTACGGATCTAAGAGTGTTGTAGGCACGTTCATGCAATAAAAACAACAAGGGAACAACAAAAAATTATACGACATATTTATATTAAATAGGGGCTTAAAGATGAACAAAATAAAAATAATAATAATATAGAGTAATATGATAATTTTGGCGTTTTGGAAAGAACTTCAACGATGGTGAAGAAGGCTTCAAAAACGACCGATGTTGGAAACACTAAACTCGAAAAAACCTGCACAATCTACTGAGCAAACCCGAATCGAATCTATTTAACGTCGAAGGACTTGGACCCGCTAAATAGCAATTTAGGAACCCGAAGTATCAATGACAAATAAACAAGTTTGAGTGTCGAATAGTTCTAAAAAGAACCGAAAAGAAAAAATTCTCTCAAGTGTAATTTTATTTCAAAGTTGGTAACCTTATTACAATGTTTGGAACACATATTTATAGATAAAAGAGAGGGGTTGCAGAAATTAAATGTATGGCTGAAAATTAAAGAAAAAAAAGTTTTTTAAAAAATAACTTCTTCATAGCCGAAATGCATTTCAGCCATGCATTTTGAAATGTGATGTGCGCCAACTTTGAAAGAGCACGTGTTTAATGTGCTTGGAACTTTGAAATTCAAAGTAGTAACTCCTTGATCTTATCTTCTCTTTGCCGCACCAATTGAAAGGAGAAGATGGGCTGCATCATTCGGCCATACAAGCAAAATTCACAAACATTACGCATGGGCCATGCACACATCTGCTGCATACACACATAAAATAAACACATTAAATCAAATACATTATAAGTTATATTATACTAAGTCAAAACACACTTAACACATAAACACACTAATAAGTAGTATAATCTAAATATGTCACATATCAGCATGCAACACATTATATGTCCTATTATTTAAGGCACAAGTATTATCAAATGATTCAGAAATATTAGCACAAGTAAGGAACATAGCTTCCCTGAAACATTGCGCCCTAGATCGCGTAATTGGTCCTAAAGGTAAGACCTCCGGATCAACAACATGAGCTGGTGAAGATGTGCTCACATCATCCCCCCTTCTTGAAAAGGATTTATCCTCAAATCTATACAATCACCATAAGGGGTTAAGTCAGAAACATTAAATGTGGCACTTACATTGTATTCTCCGGATAGATCTAACTTGTAGGCGTTGCCATTCACTTTCTCCAACACCTGAAAAGGACCATCTCCTCGCGGTAACAGCTTGGACCGCCTTTGGGCCGGAAATCTTTCCTTTCAGAAATGAACCCAAACTCAATCACCAACATCGAAGGTGACTCGCTTCCTTCCTTTGTTTGCTTGATTTTCATATTGATGAGTCCTTCATTCTAGGTTCTCCTTAACCTGCTGATGCAACTTCTTCACATAATCGGCTTTTCTTTGACCATCTCTGTTCGTCACCTGTTCTTGTGGCAAAGTCAACAAATCTAGAGGCGTAATAGGATTAAAACCATAAACAACCTCAAATGGTGACATTTTAGTAGCAGAATGTACAACATGGTTATAAGCAAACTCAACATGTGACAAACAATCTTCCCAAGTCTTAATATTCTTTTTAATGATGGAACGAAGTAAAGTAGATAAAACCCTGTTAACAACCTCAGTTTGTCCATCAGTCTGGGGATGACAAGTAGTAGAAAACATGAGTTTCGTACCTAATTTGCTCCAAAGAGTCCTCCAGAAGTGACTCAAAAACTGCACATCCCTGTCAGAAACAATCGACCTAGGAATACCATGTAAACGTAACATCCCTAAAGAATAAGTTAGCCACATTAACAGCATCACCAGTCTTATGGCAAGCAATAAAATGTGCCATTTTCGAGAACCTATCAACCACAACAAATATACTATCTCTACCTGTCCTAGTTCGAGGCAATCCCAAAACAAAATCCATCGATATATCAGTCCAAGGGGAATCATGAATTGGTAAAGGTAAGTACATACCATGTAGTGAAACCTTCGATTTCGCTTTTCTACAAGTCACACAACGTTCACAATACCTTTCAACATCTCTACGCATCTTCGGCCAAAACAAGTGTTCTTTCAAGGTATGTAACGTCTTGGTGATTTCCAGCAACTTCAACACCATTTTCTGCCATTTTAGTCGTTCATTTGCTGCCATGAAAGCCCTTTGAAGCATTCATCAACATTTGAATTCCGAAACTGCCAGAAAATTCCTTCCTCTCATTTCTTTCTTTATTTTCATTTTTTTGTTCTTGTTGTTTTAACATCATTCTAACATCCATAACATTTTGTTATTGCAGAAACATGCTTGCTACAATCCTAGATCCGTTACAAACAAAGGACCGTTGTTTCTGAAGTAACATACCCTTTTATCATATGGTATCAGAGCTTCCCTAAAACGTTGCGCCCTAGATCGCGTAATTGGTTCTAAAGGTAAGACCTTCGGATCAACAACATGTGCTGGTGAAGATGTGCTCACATCTGTTCTTTAGGGGACAGAAAGGAGTTCGACAATGAGACTCTTTGTCTCCTTACCTCTTTATTATGGTGATGAACATTGCTGCTGTGAATGGCCTCTTCAAATACCATTCTAAGTGTAAGAAAATTTCCCTGACTCGTCTATGTTTTACAAATGACTTGCTAATATTTTGCAAGGGTGAGGTAGATTCAATCATTAGAGTTGTGTGTTCTTGAACAATTTTATAGCATGTTTGGCTTGAAGCTTAATGTAGCCAATATTGAGCTCTTTGCTTGTGGGATAATGAAGCAGATTTAGAGAACATTTAGAGGGTAACTGGATTCAGACTTGGGCAGCTGCCAATGAGATATATTGGAGTCCTTTTGGTAACTAGAAAATTACGTAAAAAAGACTGCCATGCACTGTTGGTTAAAATCAAGGAAAAGTTGAGCTTGTGGTCTCACAGAAAGCTCGACTATTGTGTTCGACTGCAGCTTATTCGAGCAGTACTCTTTAGCATTGTAAATTATTAGTGCAAACAACTAGTATTGACCAAGCCTTTCATTAATAAAATAGAGCATCTATGCATGAGATTCTTTTGAAAGGAGAGTGAAACTTGTGTCCATGGTGCTAGAGTGAAATGAAAAAAATATACCTCTTGAAGTCAGAAGGTGGACTATGTGTAAAGAGCATTCGATATTGGAACAAGACATGCTTCTTTTACTTGGTGAGAAATATTCTTGCTAAGGAGAGGTCCCTTTGGGTTGCCTGGTTAAACTCATATGTTTTCAAGGGGGGTGATTTTTGGACTATTGATTGCAAGCTTCATTATAGCTGGGTGGTAAAAAAATTGTAAAAGATGAGAGGAAGCTGGAAGTTTATTTGATGGTGTAACAAATCTGGCAGGAATTAAAGCTACTTAGATTTGAGAGAGGGTTAGGGAAAAAGGTCCTAAGATTGAATGGCAGAAGCTAGTATGATTTCCATTTTATATTTCTAAACACTCCATAGTAACATGGATGACTCTTTTAAATAGACTCTCTACTAGAGATCGATTGAGGAATATGAGGATTAAGGTAAATGAAGTTTATCTATTGTGTTAGGATGCTCACGAAACTAGAAACCATTTGTTTTTTAAGGATAACAATAGGGCGGGGCGGGTCGATTTTTTGGCCGCCTCGACCTCGACCCAAAAATCACATATGAATCCCTGACCCCGACCCGCCCCGACACATGAAAGGGAAGTACCCGCCCCAACCCCGACCCGCCTTATGAATTAAAGACCTGACTCCGATTTCATCCGACCCAAATTTATTATTATTATTTTAAAAAAATGCTCAAACTGTTTGATTAAATGTCAAATATGTACTCTTTCGTGCCTCTATACTTAAAATTGCATTCAAAATATATAAAAGTGCATAAATTGTCATTAAACATTTAAAATATTTAAAATTACATCAAATGGCATGAAAAAAACTATTCACTCATTATGGAGAATTTTACAGTACTTTAATGCTACCACCAAAATAACTATAATGCTTAAGAAAAAAGATTGATAATATAATTTTACCAAATAAATCTATGAATATGCATATGAAAACAACAATAGATAGGTAAAAAAAACTTGACAATAGAGGCAAAGATTTTAAAAGGAAAAGAATGGAATTGAGAACAAACACATCAAACTAAACTATGATCACACATATACCAAATGAGAGAGAGGTTCAATGTCATAAAGCATAAACACATAAAACAAGTTTAAACAAGTCTAGACGCATAATACAAGTTCAAACACAAACCTAAACACATAAAACAAGTTCTAACACAAGGTAATTAAAAACATGTCCATAGAAAAGTTAAACTAAATTCATCAACACCAACAACCACACAAATGATAAACCGAGTCATAAGCATAAACATCCAAATGAAGAAAAACCTTCATTTTCTTTGACTTGAATTTCTTCAATCTTCCTTAACCACACAAATCTTATAAAAAATTATTGAATTAATATAGATGAACAAATATGAACAATAACATAATAAAAATAATAAATGTGAAATTATTCATTACCGACTTACCGTTATTATAAAATGATCGACGATTCGCTTTCATCAACATCTTCATAGAAGGATGTTGTTTCCTTTGAATTTGATTCTAAAGTAAAATAAATAAAAATAAAATCTAATAAGAAAAATAATATCTAAAACATAAGAATAAAGATAATAAAAAAATAAATGATAAGTATTGTTGTACCTTTCTTGGTCCATAACCAATTTTGACAATATGTCAAAGTTTTTACAGTTGATGGGTGGATTCTATTACGTTGTGCATTCACTAATCTTCCTCCGGTACTAAAACTAGATTCCGAAGCAATAGTAGAAACTGGTATGACGTAAATATCTCTCGCAATAGCTTTCAATATAGGAAACCGAGGCCCAATTGTTTTCCACCAGTTCAATTTGTCAAAGTCTGACTTTCCAGGAATGATATCTTCCTCCAAGTAGCGATCCAACTCAGATGATACTTTGAATTTCTTTTGTTTCAAGGAAGAAACAAAAGCATCAAAATCCACTAAATTTTCTGAATCAACTACTGCACTATCTAGAGATGTGCTGAAGGGTTGAGGTTCAGTATCAGACAACATCATATTTGCTTCATACTCTTTGACCAAATCCCGACATAGCTGGACAATTTTTTCAACTTCATATTCAGCAAGATCCCCATAAATATCTCGGAAGTAATACACCAATAGAGTTGTTTTGTACATTGGGTCTAAAAGTGTGGCAATACTCATGATACCATTAACATCACTCTAATTCTTCTCAAATTTATCCAACATGCGCTTTACCATGTTCGAAATGGTGTCATTACTATGCTTAATCCATCCATTGAATGCCACCATGATCGAGCAAATACTTGAAAAGTAAAGATTTGCAATTGCGTATTTTGTTCCGGAGAGATTTTCAGTGATGTCATAAAATACCTTAAACTTCTCACAAATGATCTCTGCAAAAGCCCAATCATTTTTTGTTGGCAAGTGCTTGTATAAAGGATCACCATGTAATTATACACAAGGAAAGACATCCTTGTAAGACAGAGCTGTTTGAAGCATCAAGTAGGTTGAATTCCATTGTATTTTAACATCAGTGCACAATTTTTTTGCAGTTGAAATACGCAATTGCCGTGCTGCCTCTTCAAATTTCTCCCACCTTTTTGGAGTAGCACTCTAAAAAAAGACACTATGTCGAATCCTTTCCAAACCATCTCCAATCACACTCAATTCATCCTTCACAATCAAGTCTAATATGTGCACACAACATCGCATGTAGAAGAAAATACCTTTAAGCATTAGTGTATCACTTCCTAGTTTACCAACCAAAATATCGACAACTCCATCATTCATACTACAATTATCAACTGTGATAGATGAAAGCTTTCGATCAATATTCTAATCCAAAAAAACACTTCATCAAACTAGAAGCAGTGACTTGGGCAGTATGTGGGGCTGGCTCATATTCAAACTTGATGACGCGCTTCTGTAAAACCCAAGAATTATCTATGTAGTGAGCGGTAACAACCATGTATCCTCTGTTTTGATGATCAACGGTCCACATATCAGTTCTGAGGGTTATTCAACCTTCATTAGCCTCCAAGTCAGATATGGTATAACCTTTTTCTCTTCGAATATGTTCAATATATCACGCTTTACAGTATTGCGTGTAGGCATTTCAAACAAAGGTTGTAAGCTTGCAGAATATTCTCTGAACTCTGAATGATCCACTATTGATAATGGATACTCATGCATAACAATCATCTTTGCAAGCAATCTCCTTGAGGCATATTGATTAAATAAGAAGGCATTTAGTGATAATTTACCATCCAATTTCTTCTGATTAGCTACTAAAACTTGTTGTCGAATGTTCACTTGACCACGCCTGTTGCATCTTGCTAAGTGATCACGCAAGTGACTTGTCCTATTTTTAGAATTGCCACCAAGCTTTCTTTGACAATAATTCTATATTGTAAAACCTATGTTTGATTTTGATATAACAAAGTGCTTTAAGGACTAAATTAAAAACTTGAAATAAATTTTTAAGTCCCTCAAAAGGTTTCAAATCAACAACGCTTTACTCTAGTTTGAAAAACTCAAACTCCAAAATATTTTCTAAGTGTTCCAAGGCTAAACTACTAAAAATTATCTATGTGTATCGATACACTCCTTGCCGTATCAATACCTTTTTTACAAACTTGGCCACTTGAGAAATCCGTTTCGATACGCCCCTTACCGTATCGAAAGAGGGAATCGAAACAGATTGCATCTCTATCGATACGCTCTCTCTATAAAATCAGATGGAGTTTGAATGGCGTACTGATACGGTATCACCCGTATCGATACGGTTTAAAAGGAATTTTAAATTCAGAAGCCTTAAATGTTTTTGATCGTTGGGCGTCAGTTGGTAGGTAACAAATTTTTAAAGAGTTGGTTAACCCGTATCGATATGCTCTTACCCTATCGATAAGGATTCTTCCAGTGAGCTTTGTGAGAAAAATTGCATCAATATGGTCTTGCCCGTATCGAAACGCTTCCCTAACCCATAATGATATACCTACACGCGTATTGATACGCCCCTCTTATATTTATGCAACGACTCTTTCTGTTTTAAGACATGTATCGATACGGCTCCCCGTGTACCGATACGGTAGGCTGCATAAGTGCATTTATGGTGAAAAGAGAGGGTTCCAACGACTATAATCATTTCCCTAACCACCAAAACGGCTAGAATTAATGAAGAATGTATAAAATCAAGACCATTGAAGACTAGCAACAACTATTGCATCCAAGAGAAACATCCATACAAAAATCCAAGCTCAAAGTGCCTAATTTCTTATTCTTGTAAAATGTCAAATTGTGTTGTGTGAAAATCTTATCTTGTATTCCAATTTGGGTTGACTGCTTGTATCAGAAGGGGCAAATTTGTATTGTGAGATATTTCTATTGCCTTCAAATTCTTTTTTTTATCCTTGTGAGGGTTTGGTCAATTTTGGGTAGAAAATTGACCGGTATTGTAAAGGTTACCTCCTAAGCCTAGAAAAAGGGAAGAGCAATTAGTGGAATTATTGAGAAATCCTTAGTGGGAGCTAAGGTAGTGGATGTAGAGTTCATTTGGAACTTGAACCACTCTAAATTGCCTTGTTCTTCAATTTTAGTTATTCCACTTCCACTCCAAAATTTTAAAAACCCAATTCACCCCCATCTTGGCTTTAATCAATCCATTGATCCACTCAACAATTGGTATCAGAGCCTACCTCTTTGAAGGATTAACAAACGTAAGAGGAGATTCTAGGAAGAGTGTGATCATCTACAAATCAAGCCATGACATCTACCTCCGGCTCTATCATGTACGAGTCTCAATCGGTAACCAAACCGTCTTTCTTCAATGGTGACAACTATCCTTTTTGGAAGAACCGAATGTGTCTCTTCATAAAGTCTATAGATTATCTTGTTTGGGATGCTATAGAGGATGGCCCTATCATTCCGATGAAGAGAGACGATGAAGGAAGACTTGTGCCAAAAAGGAAAATAGAAATGAGTGAAGATGATCGAATGAAGATTTAAATCAACGACAAGGCTCTTCACATGCTATTTTGTGCCTTTGGACCGAATGTCTACTCTAAAGTTTCTTCCATCGAAAGTGCTAAAGAAGTGTGGGATACACTTGAGACAATCTATGAAGGGACAAGCGATGTGAAGGAAACAAAGATTGGAATTCTCAATCTTAGTTATGAGAATTTCAAGATGGAGCCCGACGAAACCGTATCAAAGATGTTTGATCGTTTTTCAACCATCTTTAATGGGCTAAAGGGTTTTGGAGAGATCATCCCAGAGGACAAGCTAGTCCAGAAGCTACTCTATTGTCTTCCCGAGTCTTGGGATGGGAAAAGGACCGCTATCATCGAGACAAAGAACTTGAAGACATTAAAGCTTGATGAGCTGATAAAGGGGGGGTACGTTGCTTCAGAAACAACGCTCCTTGTTCATAAACGGATCTAGGATCGTAGCAAACATTTCTCTGCAATAAAACACAAGAATGGACGTTTTTAGATAGTTAAAATAACAAGAAAAATATAAAGAAATAAAAAGAAACAAAGAAAAGGGGTGTAGGAATTTCTGGGCAGATTTGGACGACGAAAAAGGACGAATGCTTCAAGTAGCGTTCATGGCTGTTTCGGTGTCCTAAAATGGTAGAAACGTTGCTGGAAAAATCAGCAAAAGTTTGGCAACGTTAAACTCGAAAGAACTCGAACAATCTGCTGAACGAACCCGAATCGAATCTGTCTAACGTCAAAGACGGAAAGCTCGAAAGAACCTGCACAATCTACTGAGCAAACCCGAATCGAATATGCTTCACGTCGGAGGACTTGGACCCACTAGATAGCAATCTAGGAACCCGAAGTATCAAGTAAATTTGACAATTCAAAACAAAGTCTGAAATGTCAAAAGATAGTTCTAAAAAGAACCGAACAAGAGAAACTCTCAAACAAATTTTATTTCCAAAATGTCTTATCAAATTACATTGTTTAAACACATATATATAGGTACAAGGGCTGCCAAATTCGTTTAAGTTGTGTGGATGATATTAAAAGAAGTTTAAAAATTGAATTTGAGTGAAAATAACTCCTTTTGGGCGGACTCAATTGGCAGCCACAAGTTTAGGCGCCCATAACACATGAAAATCACATTTAACATGTGATTTTTATGTTTGAAATTCAAACATAACCACTCGGGCTTATCCTTTCTTGCAAATGGCACATAATGAAGGAGAAAACGGGCTGATTCGGCTGCACATTCACACACATGTGTCAAGCTACCACGTGGGTGCTGGAGATGACCGGATGCCACCTAGGCTGCCACATGTGCACTAGCACACTCCCCGATATGCAAGACACTTTTCAGCTACTTCTGGACTTGTCAGCTGAAGTTGAGCTAGTGGAGCTAAAGTTGAGCTGACTGGAAATGAGTTGAGCTAAAACGAACTAGCTGAAAGTGTGATGATCTGAAAATGAGCTGGTTGCACTCTTCTGAGCTGGATTTGAGCTGCATATGCTCACTTGAGCTGGAGTGGAGCTGCATATAGGGTTGTAAAAACAAGTCAGGACCTGAAAACCTACCTGAAACCTGCTCGAGTTAAAACTTGATTTGACCCGAGAATTTGATGATCCGAACCCGAACTGTAACTGACTGTTGCTGACCCGAACCCGAGTTGAACCTGTTACTGTAGCAACGAACCCGACCTGCATCCGACTGAAACGAACCCGAACCCGAGACCGACCTGGCAAATTACCTGATATTATCCGACTGAATCGACCCGAGATCCGATTTTACCCGACCTGTTTTGAACCCGACCTGTTTTAGACCCGACCTGTTAATGGACCCGACCTGTTTTGAACCCGACCTGTTTTGAACCTGAACTGTTGTTGACCTGAATTAATGTAGACCTGGCTAAAAATGTTAAATAATTTAAAGTGTAAACTGTTCATTATAAACTTAATAATTTTTTAGTAGATTATGTTAATTTCATTACTTAGAAAATTTTTATCTTCCATTATACTTAAAAATTTGTCTTAATTTGTAACTACATTATGTATAATAAAATTATATATTTAGAAATTTGTTTAAGTATAAAAATATATATTATGTATAATAAAATTATATACTTAAAAGACTTGTCATAATTTTTACTAAGTATATAATATATTAGTAATATATAAATAATATAATATATTAAACTTATTATGCTTTATTATATAATATATATTATGTTAACTTTATTATGTTCATAAAATTAAAATAAATACAAAATATAAGTTAGTATTATGTTTAACATAAAGTTAACGTTAGTATACTTATATAACATGTGAAACAATTGTCTTTCAATTATATAATGTATTTTAGATGGGCCCCTAAAACCTATAATGTATAAATAATATATATATATATATATATATATATATATATATATAAACTTATAACTTATAAGTTCTAAGTTATATAATGTATTTATAACATAATAATTAATAATAAATAATAATTAGTAATAGTTTGGGCCTTTGGGGTCATATCCCACCACCCATTTATTTGAGATGGGCCCCTAAAACCTATAATGTATAAATATAATAATATATATATATATATAAATTTATAACTTATAATTTATATAATGTATTTATAATATAATAATTAATAATAAATAATAATTAGTAATAGTTTGGGCCTTAGACTTTTGGGCTCATATCCCAGCACCCATTTATTTGAGACGGGCCCCTAAAACCTATAATGTATAAATATAATATATATAGTATATATATATATATATATATATATATATATATATATATATATATATATATATATATATATTATATATAAACTTATAACTTATAAGTTATATAATGTATTTATAATATGGATTAATATCCTATACACTGGCGGTAGAAACTGAAAGTTTCCACAAGCGCCTTAGTTTTAGGGTATAGGGTGTTAGTTTAGGGTATAGAGTTTAGGGGTTTAGGTATAGGGCTTTAGAATTTAGGGATAGTTGTTTCAATTTAAGGTTTAGGGTTATAATTTAGGGTTTATAGGTTAGGGTTTAGTTTTTAGGGTAATATGGTGAGGATTTAGGTTTTAAGCTATAAACCCTAAATTATAACCTTAAACCTTAAATTAAAACAACTATCCCTAAATTCAAACCCCCTACACCTAAACCCCTAAACCCTACACCCTAAACTAAGTCCCTATACCCTAAAACTAAGGCGCTTGTGGAAACCAAAAGTTTCCACCGCCTGTGTATAGAATATTTATCCTTATAATATAATAATTAATAATAAATAATAATTAGTAATAGTTTGGGCCTTGGGCCTTTGGGCTCATATCCCACAACCCATTTATTTGAGATGGGCCCCTAAAACCTATAATGTATAAATAATATATATATATATATATATATATATATAAACTTATAACTTATAAGTTATATAATGTATTTATAATATAATAATTAATAATAAATAATAATTATATATATATATACATATATTTTATATGTATATTTAAATACATATATAAATACATATATTTTATAATTTTATAAATACATATATTTATATATATATACATATATTTTATATGTATATTTATGTATTTATATACACACATATATACATACATATATATATATATGGAAAATACTTTGATGCACAAGCTTGTGTAAACTTTAGTTTACACAAGCCCTTTAATTTTAGGGTTTAGGGTTTAAGATTTTAGGTTAGGGTTTAGGGGTTTAGTATGTAGGGTATATAATTTAAGGTTTATGGTTAGAATTTAGAGTTTAGGGTTTAGGGCTTAGGGTTTAGGTTTTAGGTTGCTAGGGTTTGTGATTTAGATTTTAAATTTTATAAAAGGATTGTGTAAAAAAAATTTACACAGCTTGTGCATCAAAATAAAACCCTATATATATATACATGTACATTATATATTATATATTAACATACATATATTTGTATATATGTATTCATTATTATGTATGATATGTTAGATGTATAATGTATTAATAATTTAATATATACATATATTTGTATAATATATATATACACATGTGTATATACATGTATGTTGTTAGTATCATAGTATGTATTATGTATATACATATACATGTATTTATGTATAATGCATTACATATACATAAATACATACCTGTTTGTATAATATATAATTATATATTGTAATTTATATACATGTGAATACATAAAAATACATATATGTACACATAATCACATATATTTATACTTATAAAGTTATTATAATAATTAATGGGTAAATTATAAATAAAGCCCTTTATATTATATAAGTTTTTTATTCAAGTCCTTTAAGTTTTAATTCAATTCAATTGAGTCCTTAAAACTTTATTTTTACTTCAAATTAACTCTTATTTATTATTTTTTTCACTATAGTCCATAAAACTTTGTTTTTATTCAAAATTGAGCCTATTATAGTCCATAAAACTTTATTTTAGTCCAAATTAGCTCTTATTATTATTATTATTATTATTATTATTATTATTATTATTATTATTATTATTATTATTATTATTATTATTATTATTATTTTCACTATAGTCCATAAAACTTTGCTTTTATTCAAAATTGTTCATTTCTGGTGAACCTGAATTAACCCGAACTGAAATGAACCCGACGACCTGAAATTACCCGACCTGAAATGAACCCGACCTGAAATGAAACCGACCTGAAATGAACCCGAACTGAAATGAACCCGACCTGAAATTTACCCGGCCTGCAATTTACCTGCCAATTAACTGATTTTACCAGACCAATTTTACCCGATCTGCAACGAGTTTGACCTGAAATGGACCCGACCTGAAAATTGACCTGACCTGAAATGAACCCGACCTGCAAATTACCCGACTGCAATGGACCCGCACCCGACCCGAGTCGAGTCAAATTTTTTTTTTACCTAAAATGACCTGTATCTGATTTTACCCGACCTGACAGAACCTGACCTGAAACCTGTCTGATTACCTGTTTTTACATCCCTAGCTGCATATACTCACTTGAGCTAGTGTCCTCCTACGTACCTATGTCAAAAGGTAACAAACTTCCATCAAAGCATTGTAAACTTAATGGAAACAATAATACAAATCATAAACAAGTGCACAATTATTTATTAACACACAAACAAATATAAACACACCATAAGTTATACCAAACTTATTCAAAACACACCAAACATACTATATACATAGTAAACACACTAATATAAATAATATAAGTATAAGAAATGTTACACATCAGTATGTAACAAATGAAAAAGCAAACTTTCCTGAAAGTTTGAAGTTGCATCGTTGGGTGGCATAAACGTGCTCGCATCATCCCCCCTTCTTTAATGCGATTTGTCCCCAAATTGACCCTCATTACAAAAGGGAACAATTTTGACTTTCTCTTGGCAGGGAACTTCTTCAATCGTCTTGCTCGGCACATATGCCATCCTTTCGAACCAAGTTCTTTTACGAAGAAAACAAATGGAAATGCCTTCTTTCTTGCACCTTTCCGAATAATGCACAACATAAAGTTAGACAATGCTCGTTGCACATTCATAATCCGGCAAGCAATGACATACAAAGGCAACTCCAAGGAACAACAAGAATATCGACGATCATCCATAATCACAACACAAGGTTGTTCACAATCCAATGTACAACCAAAGAAATCAGCATATAAAAATGAAAAATCAATAGTGCAATGGAAAGGAACGTCAAACCGTGGTAAAGAAGGTTGCTGAATTTCTGAAAAGGACATAAATGCACTAGACATACCAACAGTAGCAACCTTGGGAACTTCACATGGCATCACCTTATTAACCTGCAAGTTAGAAGAAGAAATAGAAGAAAACGTAGAATCAGATAAAACCTTTGAGTTCACTTCTTCTTTGTCACATTCATTCTTCTCTTTGCTGGCTTTCCAAGCTGCAGTACTCGCTTTCAAATGAACTTCGTCTTTATATACTTCACTTGGAGTCATAGGTGCCAAAGTTACCTTTTTGCCCTCATGAGTAAAAGAGTATCGATTGGTGTAACAATCGTGCAAAACTCTCTTATCATACTGCCACGGTCTTCCTAACAACAAATGACAAGTATCTATAGAACAAACATCACATGTTACCTCATCCTTGTATTTTCCAATGAAAAATGGTATAACAATTTGTTAGGTAACTTTGATTTCAACACCATCATTCAACCCTTGTAACTTGTACGGATTGGGATGTGTGGTCGTCTTCAGTCCTAACTTGTCAACCATGAGAGTACTAGCAACGTTAGCACAACTACCACTATCAATAATCACAATACATACCTTGCCGTTCACGTTGCATCTCGTATGGAAGAGGTTGTTTCGTTGCGGTTCATACTGTGATGGTTGATCATTCAGACTTCTCTTGTCAACAAGTGCTTCATCGGTAGCCAATGTCTGCACATTGTCATCATTTATCTCTTCATGGACAGAATGGGAACCACCCCCATCTAATCTATCCAATTGAGAATGTATAGGTTTCAATGCATTAGCAATCACTCGTTGCATCATCCGCTCCAAGGCTTGCATATTGAGATTCAGTGGTTGTTGTTCACCCGAATTATCATCAGAACCTGCCATGTTGAATAACCAAAACAACAAACAAAAAACACACACACAATATATATATATATATATATATATATATATGTTAGTGAAATAAAATAAAATAAAAATGGACCTCACTGCACACTCAACAAAATCTCACAGATCGCTCCAAGGAAAGATCGCTCAACAATTGCACTCAACGCTCGTGTTTCACTCGGGAGAATACTTGAATGGCTCTTTTTGTCTCCCCTTCTGTTCTCACACGCTCAATTGCCTTTTCCACTCGATCTCTCCCAATCAATTCTTTAAGGAACTAACTCAATCTTTCGGACTTGTTAACTATGTCAAACTTACAAGATAATATAATAGGTAAACAAACAAATGGTTAAAGGACAAATAGGGACTGTTAGGTGAAATAAAAATAAAAAAAAAGGCTGAAAAAATAATAATACGAAGGCTGGAAATTGGTGATGAAACAAAAGAAATAAAGGCTGATAAAAAAATGAAGGAAAATGAAACAACTTACTGCAAAGAAATGCTTACAATGATCCTATCACCGAACAAACAAGAACAAGTTGTTTCGGGTGATTTCGAAGCATTCCATGGCAAATTTGATCATCCTTCATCATTTTCACGAACCAACAGTACATATGAACGTAAAAATACACCAAATATTCGAATCTGATTTTTTTATTTTTTTTTCCGATTTTTTTTGTTGACTTTGACTTTTTGGTCAAACTTTGACTTTGACTTTTTTCCAGAATTTCGATTTTTTTTACTTTTGTGTTTTTTTATTTCTTGTAGTGCAGAAAGTGCTATAATCCGACCAAAGCTCTGATTACCATATGATAAAGGGCGCGTTGCTTGACGAAACAACGCTCCTTGTTCGTAAACGGATCTAGGATCGTAGCAAACATTTCTCTGCAATAAAACACAAGAATGGACGTTTTTAGATAGTTAAAATAACAAGAAAAATATAAAGAAATAAAAAGAAACAAAGAAAAAGGGTGTAGGAATTTCTGGGCAGATTTGGACGACGAAAAAGGACGAATGCTTCAAGTAGCGTTCATGGTTGTTTCGGTGTCCTAAAATGGCAGAAACGTTGCTGGAAAAATCAGCAAAAGTTTGGCAACGTTAAACTCGAAAGAACTCGAACAATCTGCTGAACGAACCCGAATCGAATCTGTCTAACGTCAAAGACGGAAAGCTCGAAAGAACCTGCACAATCTACTGAGCAAACCCGAATCGAATATGCTTCACGTCGGAGGACTTGGACCCACTAGATAGCGATCTAGGAACCCGAAGTATCAAGTAAATTTGACAATTCAAAACAAATTCTGAAATGTCAAAAGATAGTTCTAAAAAGAACCGAACAAGAGAAACTCTCTCAGACAAATTTTATTTCCAAAATGTCTTATCAAATTACATTGTTTAAACACATATATATAGGTACAAGGGCTACAAAATTCGTTTAAGTTGTGTGGATGATACTAAAAGGAGTTTAAAAATTGAATTTGAGTGAAAATAACTCCTTTTGGGCAGACTCAATTGGCAGCCACAAGTTTAGCTGCCCAAAACACATGAAAATCACATTTAACATGTGATTTTTATGTTTGAAATTCAAACATAACCACTCGGGCTTATCCTTTCTTGCAAATGGCACATAATGAAGGAGAAAACGGACTGATTCAGCTGCACATTCACACTCATGTGTCAAGTTGCCACGTGGGTGCTGGAGATGACCAGATGCCACCTAGGCTGCCACATGTGCACTAGAACACTCCCCGATATGCAAGACACTTTTCAGCTACTTCTGGACTTGTCAGCTGAAGTTGAGCTAGTGGAGCTAAAGTTGAGCTGACTGGAAATGAGCTGAGCTGAAACGAACTAGCTGAAAGTGTGATGAGCTGAAAATGAGTTGGTTGCACTCTTCTGAGATGGATTTGAGCTGTATATGCTCACTTGAGCTGGAGTGGAGCTGCATATACTCACTTGAGCTAGTGTCCTCCTACGTACCTATGTCAAAAGGTAACAAACTTCCATCAAAGCATTGTAAACTTAATGGAAACAATAATACAAATCATAAACAAATGCACAATTATTTATTAACACACAAACAAATATAAACACACTATAAGTTATACCAAACTTATTCAAAACACACCAAACATACTATATACATAGTAAACACACTAATATAAATAATATAAGTATAAGAAATGTTACACATCAGTATGTAACAAATGAAAAAGCAAACTTCCCTGAAAGTTTGAAGTTGCGTCGTTGGGTGGCATAAACGTGCTCACATCATGAGCTAGTTGGTTCTCTCATAACTCATGAAATAATGAAGCAAGAAAGTGAAGATGAAAAGAAGAAAGAAGAAAGAAGAGTGGAGAAGCTTGAGGTAGACAAAAAGAAGAAGCTAGAAGTGGCTCTCAAAGCCTCTTTACATGAGGAGAGCACTTCTAGTGAGGAGGAAGATCTTGGAGAATTGGCTATGATTTCCAAATGATTCTCACGGTTTATGAGGTCTAACCGGGGTAGAAAATTGCAAAGAAAGATGGACTTCAAGACCAAGAACAAAGAAGAAGAAAATGATCCTATCATATACTATGAGTACAAGAAACCGGGTCATTTTCGTTCCAAGTGTCCTCAACTCAAGAAAAAGAGCTTTGAGAAGAAGAAGAAGCTCAAAGCAAAGCTTGCTACTTGGAGTGATGAGGAATCATCCGAGGATGAGGAACAAGAAATGGCCAATCTTTGCCTCATGGCTCTTGAGGAGGATTCTTCTATGGTAACCTCTAACTCATCTACTTTTGATTTTACATATGATTAATTGCATGAAGCATATGATGAGTTACAAGAGATATATGACGAGTTAGTTGAGAAGTATAAGGAGTCCGTTTTGAAAAATAAAAAGGTCATTTCGGATTTGCATGCTAAAAATGATTTAATTTCTCAAACTAACTTGGAATTTGAGAAAAAGATTTTAGGTCTACAAGATGAACTTGAATTCATTCAAAATGAAAATGTAAATTTAAATAATCTTATTTCTTAATGTAACATTGAACACTGAAAGGTGTTAGATGAGCTCAAAAAGTCTTTCAAAAGTGTTGGTACCTTGAAAAATGAAATAGGTGAACCATCTAGAACAAAGCAACCTAAGATAAAGAACTTAAACTACAAACAAAGTGGCTCCTATAGGCATAATAAAACTAAAAGAATTAGAAGTGTATGGGTTCATAAGGAACTTGTCAAATCTAATAATATTGTTGCCATGTCACCTTGGATTCCTAAGGGAACCAAGATTTTGGGAGCTAACACTCGTGGACCCAAAATGATTTTGGTACCAAAAATCAAAGCTTAATCTCGTTGTTTGTAGTGGGAGCATTGCTACAAGGCCAAAGCACAAAGCCAAAACTCATGGTACCTTGATAGTGGATGCTCGATACACATGACCGGAGACAAGAGTCAATTCATGTATTTAAAGCCACATTGAAGGTATTGGCTCCATAGGTAATCACTCTACTATACCCATTGAAAATGTTTTGTATGTCAATGGTCTAAAGCATAATTTATTGAGCATTAGTCAATTGTGCGATAAAGAGTTTAATGTCTTATTTGATAAAAATGGATGTAAAATTGTTGACATTAAATCTAATAAAACAATGCTCATTGGTCATCACATAGGAAACATATATATGGCGCATTTAGATGACATTCATACATCCTATGCATGTTTTGTTTCTCAAAATGAAAATGATGCATGGTTATGGCATAGGAAACTAGGACATGCTAGCATTAATGTTTTAGAAAAATTAGTTTCCCTAAATCTAGTTAGAGGTTTACCCAAGATTAAGTTCTCAAATGATAAAATATGTGATGCATGCTCTAAGGGTAAACAACATAAACCATCCTTTAAATCCATTAAAGATGTCTCTACTAGTATATGTTTACAATTATTTCATATGGGTCTATTTAGGTCAATTAGGACTACTAGCTTGGGTGGAAAATCATATGCCTTTTTGCTTGTTGACGATTACTTTAGATATACATGGGTTCTCTTTTTAAGCACCAAGGATGAGGCTTTAGAAAACTTCATCACATTTTCAAAAATAACTCAAAATGATCTTGAGCTTAAGATTTCTCACATTTGAAGTGATCACGGAACTGAGTTTCAAAATCTAGGTTTTGAAGATTTTTAAATGAAAATGGTATTAGCCACAATTTTTCGGCACCTCGAACTCCTCAACAAAATGGGGTAGTTGAGAGGAAAAATAGGACTTTACAAGAAATGGCTAGAACCATGCTTTGTGAAAACAATTTACCTAAATATTTTTGGGCGGAAGCCACTAACACCGCTTGCTATATTATAAACCGAGTAATGATTAGGCCTATTTTAAAGAAAACTCCTTATGAGATTTTAATATCCAAAAAGCCTAACATTAGCTATTTTCATCATTTTGGTTGCAAGTGTTTTGTTTTAAATAATGGAAAAGACAATTTAGGTAAATTCGATGCAAAAAGTGATGAAGCTATTTTCTAGGTTACTCTTTAAACTCTAAAGCTTATCGTATGTTTAACAAAAGAACTTTAGTTGTATAGGAATCTATACATGTTGTTTTCGATGATAACCTACTTCCGAGGAAGGAATCTTGTGATGATGATGATGTAGGAATTCTTGATGCCTTTGATGGAGGGCAAACTTCAAAGGAGGATGAGATTCAAACTAAAGAAGAAGATGCACAAGATCCACCTCTTGAAGCCTTGAAGGACTTGGCTCTTGAGGAAAAGGAAGTGAGCTACCCAAGGGAGTACAACTATGTCAAAGGTGGTGAAATCTTGGGTGATCCATCCAAGGGGGTAACTACTAGATCTTCTCTCAAACTCATGAATCATGTTGCTTTTATCTCATGCATTGAGCCTAAGAACATTAAAGAAGCATTAAAAGATGATTTTTGGATTATGGCCAGGCAAGAACTGTTAAACCAATTTGAGAGAAGTAATGTATGTGCATTAGTTGAAAGGCCTAGTAATCAATCTACTATAGGAACTAAAAGAGTATTTAGGAATAAACTAGATGAGAGTGGTAACATTGTAAGAAACAAAGCTAAACTAGTTGCTCAAGGTTACACTCAAGAAGAGGGAATATATTTTGATGAAACCTATGCACTCGTAGCTAAAATGGAAGCTATTAGGATGTTGCTTGCATATGCATGTTATCATAATTTCAAGCCTTTTCAAATGGATGTGAAAAATGCATTTTTAAATGGTTTTATAAATGAAGAAGTGTATGTAGAACAACCACCGGGTTTTGAGGATTCAAAATTTCTAAATCATGTTTTTAAGTTAACCAAAGCCCTTTATGGTTTAAAACAAGCTCCTAGAGCTTGATATGAAAGGCTTTCAAACTTTTTAATTGAAAAAGGTTTTGAAAAAGGCAAGGTGGACACTACACTTTTCATAAAAAAGATATAAAAATGACATCTTAGTAGTGCAAATATATGTTGATGATATTATTTTTGCATCTACTAATGAATGTCATTGCAAAGAGTTTGCTAAGTTAATGCAAGGTGAGTTTGAGATGAGCATGATGGGTGAGTTCTCATACTTTTTGGGACTCCAAATCAAACAAATAAGGGATGACACCTTCATAAATCAAGCAAAGTACGTGAAATATATGCTCAAGAAGTTTGGCTTAGAGCAAGCAAAGCCTCAAGCTACACTAATGAGATCATCTACAAAGCTTGACAAAGATGAAGGAGGTAAGTTTGTTGACTCTAAGCTTTATCGCTCTATGATTAGATCTTTGATTTACCTTACCGCAAGTAGACCAGATATATTGTTTAATGTTTGCTTGTGTGCTAGGTTTCAAGCTAGTCCTAGAGAGTCTCACCTTATAGTCGTTAAAAGGATCTTTAAGTACCTTAGAGATACTCCTTGTTTAGGTCTTTGGTACCCTAGAGACTCAACCTTTAACCTTCATGCTTATTCAGATACGAATTATAGGGGTTGTAAAATTGATAGGAAAAGTACTTCCGGCACTTGCCAATTCTTAGGTAGTATTCTCATATCTTGGTTCTCTAAGAAACAAAATAGTGTAGCTCTATCTACCACCGAAGCTGAGTACATATCCTTAGGGAGTTGTTGTGCTCAAGTCCTTTAGATGAAGCAACAACTCTTAGATTATGGAGTTAAAGTAGAAACCATACCCCTTATGTGTGATAACACTAGTGCAATTTGTCTCACCAAAAATCCCATCCAACACTCTAGAACCAAACATATAGAAATAAGGCATCATTTCATTAGAGATCATGTCCTTAAGCAAGATGTTGTTATAGAGTATGTTGACACCTTGAACCAACTAGCGGACATTTTTACCAAACCTCTAGACAAAGAGAATTTTTGGTCCCTTAGGAGAGAGCTAGGTCTAACTAGCCTATCTTGACCCTTTAGGACTCTTTTGAGGTTAAAATTGCTTGAATTTGTGAAAATGCATGTTTATGTGTTGTTGATCTTGATAGAAACCATGCTTATAGCTAGGGGGAGTATGCTTCTATTAGTATATGCTTAGACTTGCTCATTCATCAATTGCATTCATTTAGGAGATGTAAAAGTCGAGCCTTTGGTTGTTCTAAAAGCCAAAAATGCATTTCTAGGCATAGGGTATCGATACAGCCTTATGCGTATCGATACAAGTACTTCATTAGTCGACCAAACTGTATTTTCTCTCTTACGGGTATCGATACGGTTAAACTCGTTTCGATACGAATGCCATCCGTTTCGATATGGTCCCTTGACATACGTTTCCAGGGAATTGCCATTTTACCCCCGTATCGATACACCCTTTGGCGTATCGATACTCGATCGCGCAAACAGTTACTTAATGGCATTAAAAGAGTTTCACTTTTACCAAAATTAATATTTTGAAACCCTAGCCGATTTTCCTCTATAAAAAGCCTCCCAATCCCTCATATTTTCACCACAAAACTTAAAATCTCTTGAGGGTTTTTCAAAATCAAGCCAAGTATTAAGGCTTTCCATCAATTTGGTGCACAATCTTCATCCATTCCTCCCTATCTCAATATCAAGGTATACAAACTCTTTTTTCTTTCAATTTTCCTTATGATTTTCATTTTTACATCTGTTTTGTTTTGTTTTGTTTTTTCAAAAATTTTATCAAACCTTTTTTTTGTTTTGTTCTTTCAATTTTTTTAAAAAACTTTTTCTCAACCTTGATTATTGACTTACACGAGATTGAATGTGAATATTAATGTATACACACATTGTTTTAATTGATTTTTCTAGACAATGGCACCCAAAAAGAGAGCGCGTACTACAAGCGAAGTTGGGGAAAGATCCAATCCCGCTGATGGCACACGTCCTAACTTGACTCTTATTTATCAACGATGCTTTAGAACTCCCGGATAACTCACCTACTTCCGATATTTTCAAAACTATAAGATTCGTTCGGAAAGGGTAATTTCTGTTCCTTTTCTTAATTCAGAGCGCTTCAAGTTTGTCTATTTGCCTTTGCTCCAAGAATGAAAGTTCATGGATTTTATACAAATTCCAGGATTTTTCTTTCGCAATTTGGTCCATCTCTTTGTGTTGTTTTTAAGTTTGAGGATGAGGAAAAATTATATTATGGGTAATTCCCACCACGTCATCCATGGGACCAACCCACTTCACCATGATTTTTCTATGTAATTTTTTCCAACCAATGAATCTTCACTAAAGTTTTTCAATGTCATTTTAAAAACTGTTTTTTGGAAATTATTCTATTATTAAATTAATGACATGGAAAAAAATGATAAAGTAGGTAGTTTCTAGTGGTTGGTCCTATGGATGACGTGGTGGGAATCACCCATGATATAATTTCTCCACTTAAGGGCATCTATCAAATCTACAATATTAAACTGATTGTAACTTATCGCCAGAAGTTATCTAAACGTTTGCAAGATCACCACACCCGCTCTCAATACACTTACAGTCTCCATATACTAAAGAAAACGAACCGAAACGAAACAAAACAACTCGATAAACACAAATTAAAGTTCAACTCTATAAACAAGACTCAAACAACTTACTCCTTCCCTTCACTTCGCAGCTAACCTATGCTAATATTGTGTATATAAATTAGTTGGTACTTGTAAACAACCATAAATAATTACACATAACAGATATCTAAACGATTCCAACTAGACTGCAACCAAATCTTAATTGATTTTCAATACCTCAATCGAGATCTCACTCTGAACATATTTAAAATAATAATTATTGTCCTTTATAAGTCAAGTTATTTTGATCCTTTTCAATTTAACTTGAGAAATCAACTTTTTTTTGAATAAAGCCGTTTGTTTATTGAAAAATAATAAGTTTAAAGACAACAAACTACGAAACATAACCAGTTAACAAAACAATAAAATTAAGAACTAAAAACTAAAGCAAACGACATGAGTCTTCTGGGCAGAACCTGATAATCTAAGAAGAGGGCAACGCGGCCTTAAGATTGAAGAATGAAAAGCTATGGATAAATAAAAAAATATCAGAGTCAAGTTGAAGAAAAAAAATAGTTGAAAAAATAGAAGAAGATAAAGAAAAAATGAAAAGAATTTATCTGAGCTCCTTCAACTTTTAAATTTAGAACCAAGAAAAAGAGGGCTGCATGAACTTAGGGTTGGGGAATGAGAATCGCAATCTTCACAGAGAATTTGTGGGTGAAGTAAAGACTAAAGAAAATTTTTTTAACATTTAAAATATACAAAGGGGTATTAAGGATAATTTGCACTATGACTATCGGGTCGAAGTTTTTTACCCCTAAACCTGACTCCGCCCCGACCCCAACTATTTTTTGTTCAATTCGACCTAACCCGAAACACAAAAAAATATTAAAAAAATTTGACTCTATCGGATCGGATTGAGTCGAAACTCGTCGGATTCAGGTTCTTTTCCATCCCTAAATGGGAATCGCAATCTTCACAGAGAATTTGTGGGTGAAGTAAAGACTAAAGAAAAAAATATTTTTTAACATTTAAAATTTATAGAGGGGTATTAAGGATAATTTGCACTATAACTATCGAGTCGGGTCGGAATTTTTTACCCCTAAACCTGACTCCGCCCCGACCCCGATTATTTTTTTGTTCAACCCGACCTGAAACCCGAAAAATATTAAAAAAATCCGACCTTATCGGATTGGATTGGGTCGGAACCTGTCGGATTCGTGTTTTTTTGCCATCCCTAGTTTTTTAGTGTCCTTTTGCTGCAGGTGTATGAGATTCCATTCTACAGATTTGCTTGTTGAATAAGAATGCCAAGCAATGGGAGGCTGAGATGAGATGAGCTGTTGATGGATTAAAGGGTTGGTCCCTTATTGTTCAAATCTTAAAGTTAGTATGAAAAGCCTATATCTATATGATATGGGAGGAGAGGAATTGCAAAGCCTTTAGAGGGACTTCGAGAACTCTTGTTGATATAGTTGACTGTATAAAGAGTTGTAAGTATCAAACTGCATAGGAGCTGTATAGATATGAATGATAGTGTAAATACTCAGCTGTGTATTGATTGGGGAATCCAATGTTAAGATTCCCTTATTGTTTTTTGACTCTGTAAAAACGTAGAATCTAGTTTGCTGCTTGATTGGAAATAAAATTGACACATTCATCTAAAAAAATGTAACCCACTAAATAATAGATCATAGGTTTGAGCTGATGATTGGTCAATCAAGGAAGATTTCAAGTGAGAACCAATGGCGGAGGAAATATTTTAAAGTGTCGTATGTTTGGTTTTGCGTTTGGGGTCTAAAATCTCGATTGAACGAGAAAATATGTCTCGGTTATCGTGCCAATATGTTTGGATTTAAAAATTTAAACTTGATTTAAAAAAAACAAAGTAGAAGTAGCTTTTGCATTTCGTCGTGATTTTTCAACTATATTTTTACACAATTGTGATTTTTAAGAAGAAAAAAAACTCCCAAACATAAATCACGTTAACTTAAAATCAATTATACACCAAATCAATTCTATAAAATTACAATGATCCAAAATCAATTCTACCACAGCAAAACCAAACCCATATAGTCTCCTACTTTAACCATGATTTCATAAGAAATTATTTCTGGCAAATACTGATTTTCTTCAATCTTAGACAGTGGTCGATTCTTAAATTTTGGATTTTTTTCTTATTTTCGATAAGATTGAGCAATGTGAGTTTTAGATTCAGATGTTTCAGATAATTTATTACCTATTTTTTTTCATTAGTTGAAAACGTTAAAAAAGAAGACTTTTCTCTGATACGAGCTAAAATAATTTACTGATATGGCATAAAATTATTAATAAAAATAATAAATAATACTCCTTCCGTCCCACTAAAACTGTCACATGTTGACATTTTTCTGATCAAAATTTGTCAACTTTGACTATAATTTATTTAAATATTTTAATTAATTAAAAATTATAAAAAAAATATATTTAAAAACTAGTTGATTCAAAGTTTTTAAAATATATTTTTTTCATATTTTTATCAATAATAAATTTTAAATTATAAGATGTCAAAATTGAAAAAGTTTGACAAAAAAAAATCAACATGTGACAGTTTTAGTGGGACAGAGGGAGTATGATAAAAAAAATACATGAAATAATTTCTAGTGTTAAGATCTAAATTTATAACAACAATGAAATTTATTAAGGGGTCCCAACGAGAAATTAAATATTATATTTTTAATTTTTTTATTGAAATAGTATATATTACAATTTTTTTAAAAGCGACAAATGCCATACGATCACACTATAGTATTAAAAAATAAGGATAAACTATGTCAGGTACCACTATATTGTAGGGGGTGACCTATTTTTATCACCAACCTTTTAATTGGTCCAAACTTATCATCAAATTTTATTTTTTGACTTGTTTATATCACCCTGTCGTTAAATCGTTAACCCTGTGATGACATGGACGTCATTTCGGTGCCGCTATTTTGATACTAAATGGCCCAAAATGATGTCGTTTTGCTGGAGAAAAATATGTGAAGTTGTACTCTCAATAGGATTTAAACCTAAGACCTTAAGCATTAAAGTCAACATCCTGACCATTAAGTCAATCTAATATCTTTAATTTATTTTTTAACCACTAAAGCCTAAAACCATAAACCCATTAGCAACCAAAATAGATGAATTTGGAGTTTAAGCTTTATGATTTTGGTGAATTTTTGTGTCTTTTCGTAAATTTTAAAAATTATATATTTTTTAAATTAATTTTTTAGTTTTTATAATAATATATTATTTGTTTATATATTATAATATTATTTGTTTATGAATAAAATTTTAGGGTTTAAAGTTTATAGTTTAGATGTTTAGGGATAAAGGTTTTGTCGAATTTTGAAATTTTCAAACAAATTTTATTTTGAAAATTAATCTTTCAGTTTTTATAATAATATATTTATCTATTTAATATTATTTATAATATAAAAATATTTATATATTTTCATTTTATTTATTATTTATGTATTAATATATGTATATCAATATTTGAATATTTTTATATTAAAATAATATATTTATATTATTCAGATAAAGTAATATTATTTATATGATAAAGAATATATATTACTTGTGCTAAAAATAATTTAAAAATATTAAATTGACTTGGTGGTTAGGATGTTATCTTTAATGCTTAAGGTCTTAAGTTCAAATCTCATTGAGTGCACAAGTGCATAAGTGCACATATTAAAAACATATCACCCCAATTATTTGGATCAATAATAATAATTATTTCACAAAAAGGGAAACATGGTGAAAGATAGAAATACAAACAAATCTATGAAAGTTGAGGAACACGACGGCAATTTCATATGATTCGTTAAAGAAATTGTTTATGGAAAGAAACATAAAGTCATAAACAGCACTAAAGGCCTAAACCTTACCTTTGACCGAGTCGTCTGAACCAATCATTCATCGTCAAAATTATTTCAATCCGACGGCTTAGATCCCTTGTCATTACTCATCAACGAAGCACTCATCATCTTCTGAAACTCCTCGAAATTCACATTCCCATCCCCGTCGGAATCAACGGACTTGATCATCCGAGCACAATCATCGACCGAACTACTCATCCCCAGCCGATTCAGAACAAGATGCAACTCCTTCGTCGAGATCAGGCCGTTCTTGTCCTGGTCGTACAAATCGAAGGCGTCGCGCATCTCCAAGGCGGCGGTCACTTCATCGGAAGACGAGCGGCAGATAGTGGAGAACTCGGAGAGATCGATGAGGCCGTCTTTGTCGCTGTCGATGTCTTCCAAGACACGTTTGAGCTCGTCCTCTGAGTAGCTGGAGCCCATCGTTTTCAAGACGTCGCGGAGTTCCGACACGGAGATCTTGCCGTCCTTGTTGGCGTCGAACTGGTTGAAGACCCTTTGGAGTTCGTCGTCGTTGACGCGGGAGGATTTCGTGGTGGTGTTTGGCTGTGGGGTTGGAGTTGTCGACATGGTTTCTTAGAAAACAGCAAAAGGAAAATGGAATACAAGTTTGGGAGCAGAATCGGGAGGCTGGAGGGAAAACAGAAGAACGACTCAACGCTACTCTAAATCTAATACCTTAACTTATAGTATGAGTTTGCTCTAGTATTGCTAAATTGAGTATTGTTACGAGTATACATACTCTATTTTTTAAGGGTTGATATATATTTTTATATAGCTAATTGTACTGTATGTCCTGATCATTAATAGTTTTACTTATATGGTCGGTTTAGTTAGTTTAATATTTGTCAGAAGGCCTAATGTACAAATTGTCTCTTAAAATTTATTATTTTTTCAGTTTGGTACATAACGTATTTTGTTGACTCTTTTGCCCCTAAAATTTGCATCGTTATCCAAAATAACCCAAAAAATTGACGCAATTAATTTTTTTCTTAACCAATCAAATCGCGCCATATCACCCTCTTTATTTTTTATTTTGAAACTAATATCAAAATTAAATAAAAATATAATAAAAAATTAATTTCCCACCATACTTTATTTTCCCAACGAAGAAGATGAAACTTCACAATTCTGAAAAAATAGAGATACTTGTTGACTGGTTAAGTAAACAAGCGTTGAAGAAGGTGGTCTGGTGGTGGTTCCGACGATGGCTATTGGTCTAGACATGTATGTAGTCTTGTTGGTATAGTGCTGGTTTTCTCTTAGTGAAAATTTGTGTGTCTTTCTTTGTTGCACGCGTTCTTATATAATGGTCAGACAAATGTCACAATGGAGTTGCAGTGGCGCCATGATGGTCTAGCTACGAGTTGACGTCCTAAGTTTGTTGTGTCATCGATAGTAATCGCACGTATCGAAACGTGGTTGCTGAGTGCCGCTCGCCTAAGTGTGTTCGCAGTTGGTTTGTTTGTTGTAGATCGCCTCCATTTGTTTGCCTATACGAGGTTCGCAACATCAGGTCGTCATCGTTTATCTTCGATATATGTTGGCTGGTCATGGTTCCTTGACACGTGGCGGTGGATGTTCGCAGATACTAACATTTGCCCCCAAGTTAGGAAAGGTTATAAAGTGACCTTGTCAAACCTGGAAATTCTGGTGGATTCCCATTGTGAATACTTTCTTAATGGGAATATTTTATGAGCTGTGATTTGTGTTTTATTTGTACTGTACTTTTTTTTTATAGAAAAAGGGGTATCGCTATCATGTGCCTCACTAAAAATTCTCCCTAAACTTAATGGAGAAAAGAGAGTACACATGATAACGATTGTATATGTACATAACAATTACGTAACTAAAGGTAACAAGTCCTCCCGTAACAAATAAAAAACATAAGATGAAGAAGAAACCAAAGGAACTAGATCAAGGCCCGAAAAGCTTGCATGTTTCGCCAAAGCATCTGCAACTCGGTTACACTTCGTGGAGATATAACGAATAGAGATCAGTCAATCTTTCCGAAGCAAAGCCTAAATACAATGAGTGAGAGCAAAAGATAATCTATCTCGGCCAACTTGAAAAATAAGCTTGACAACTTGAACATTATCCGTCTCAACCTCGATACTCCGAAAACCCAGATCCCAAGCAAGTGAAAGTCCCGAGTATATACCCTACAACTCAGCTTCCACGACTAAACAACATCCAATAAATTTAGTAAAGCCATGTAACCATGTTCAGAGATGATCCCTAAATACGCCACTACACCTAGCTCTCCCATCATGAACCGAGCACGATGCATCCGCATTTAATTTAAGGGTAATCTTCACCAGTGGTCCCTTTCGTTTAGGGCGTGTTCTATTTTGGTCACCAAAATTCAAAAAATATTATTCTGGTCACTTACGTTTAGAATCGTTTCTATTTTGGTCCCTTGGATGTTAGTCTCATTTACTTAAAAAAATTAGTTTCTTATTTAACCCCTAAACTTTCAAAATTTTATTTTCACCATCTTATTTTCAGTGAAAACAGAGTTGGTTCATTAAATTTCTAGGGGCAGTAACTAAGATTGAACTTTGTTTTGATAACTATGATTCATTATGTCACCTGTTTATTAACCATGTTTATTATTTTTGCCACTGTGTTATCTGATTTTGATTTCTCATCAAACAAACAGTACATTGCATCTTCATCAAAGGGCAAAATTGTGCGAGTATGGGATATATCGAGAGGCGTTTGCATTCGAGTAATATATGGGGTCTATCCACAATTGTGCATTAAATTTCACCCTGTATGTACATATCAGCGTTTATAATACATACCTTTCAAGTCATGTAAATTTTTATGTTCATTTCTTCTTTGGTTTTCAATCCGCAATAATCTAGAAATCAGTTCTCTTGCAACTTGTGACCAAGAACGGTGTATGCATTTTTATTCGCATTAACAACTAAGTGTTTTTTTTCTTTCTATTTCTCCTTTTTCTTGTCTGCAGGTAAACAACAACTTTCTCTCAGTTGGCAATGCAAATAAAGAGATCATTGTAAGCACACCTCCATGCCTTTGATCATCTCTCAGTTGTTGTTTACCTGTAGACAAGATAAAAGAGAAATAGAACACACCATTCTTCGTATTAGACCAATACTCACCATTCGCATTTCCAGTTGTGTGATTTTTTGTGTTCTTTGTATGCAGTGAATTTATAGGGGATGAGAGGTAGAGGTTAGGGTTTTGAATTTAATTTTGGGGTTTAGTTTTATAATTTTTGGGGAAGATGGTGAAAAATAAAATTTTAAAAGTTTGGAGGTTAAATTAGAAATTATTATTTTTAAGTAAAGGAGACTAACAACCAAGAGACCAAAATAGAAACGATTCTAAACGTAAGTGACCAGAATAATCTTTTTTGAATTCTGGTGACCAAAATAAAACACATCCTAAACGAAAGAGACCACTGGTGAAAATTACCCTTAATTTAATCCAACCCATATTCGGTGGCGTCCAACGAACTTGCACTGGCATCACACTCGAATAACAAGGTTGTCTCCTCCAGTTACGGGCAATTGATTCCTGAGTTGTGTCCGCAAGCCACATACTCCATGTGACAATGGATCCCCACTCGTCAACCTCAGTTCCGAAAACAATCGCGTTCCGCCGAATTATTTGTACTATACTTTTGAGAAAGGAGAATGTTTATTATTATTAGTTTCCCTTTTGCTGGTTATTGTCAAGTATCAGCTAAAATTACTTTCTCAGAAGCAGTGGAGTTTAAATTTTAAAATTTTGAATTCTTCATCAGCTAACCGGATTTTCTCTCTTAAAAATTTGATATTCACGCTGAATTATTTTTCTTTTCATGGCTATAAATGAGGTCATGCGACAGATGCATCTTGCTACTTGTGGTTTCTGTTCTTTGCTTGTTGCTATTGAGTATGATGCTCTTGCGGTGGCTAATTTTTAACAAACAACATATCTAGAGAGATTCCATTCTCTTTGATTTGTCTTTAGATATTGTTGTTTGTTAGAAGTTCGTGATCGTTTTGTGCTCTCATTTTTAGACAGTGGGAATGTATTTTCTTGCTCATTTTCCTTGTTGGTTTTTTTGAGTTATTGGTTTTTGAGGTTGTTATTCGAATAAGCATTGTACCTAGAAAGATTTTATTCCTTGTTTGTTTCTTTCTAGATATTGTTGTTTATTTGATGTTTACAATTGCATTATGGTGCTTATTTATATTAATGGTTTCGGCGGTAATCGAGAAAATACCTAGTGAATTTTGGTCTTACTGGTGAGAATTGTTTATCGTTATGCACTTATTCTCACTTGTTTGGAAATGGTAGACAATTAGCTTTCTCATTTTTGTGAAATGATGTCACTAACTTGGCCTTTTATCGCTAACTATGAATGACTTTGCCATTTTCTAATTTTAGGTAGATGTTGAAAGTGGTATTATCTTACATTGTGATGACATATGTTAACTTTCCAGTGGAGTCTTAAACAATACATTCTTTTCTTTTGTTCGCTTCTAAAGAGTTGCGATCATTAAGCTGATTCATTAATGCACACTTTTTAAAAGTGGCAGATGCTTAGACGATCATATGATTCTCGCTTTTGGAAAGTGACGATCGTTGAGTTGATTCTTTAATGCACACTTCTTAAAAGTGGCGGAAACTTAGACGAACATATGATTCTCTCTTTTGAAAAGAGACAATCGTTAAGTTGATTTCTTAATGCACACTTCTTAAAAGTGACAGACACTTAGACGATCCTATGATTCTTGCTTCTAAAAAACGACTTGTAATAAAACTTATTACCTTGAAAGTTCGAGTGATTTGTCATTCACATTAAATACCCAAATTTTCATTTGAAACATAATTTTATACATAAAACTTTCTCAAATGTCATGCGTTCCAGTTTTGGGGTATTTCCTTGTTGTCCATCTATGCAAGTTTATATGCATTGAACCCAAGTGCTCTTTGTACCCTATAGGGACCTTCCTATGTTGAAGAAATCTTCCATCGTTCTATCTGGCGACTATATGATTTTTTGATTCTATCTCCATCTTTGATCACATTCTTGTTTCCTCCAACAAATCTAGATTCATTCGCAGGGCCCCATTATTATCCTGCTTATCAAAATGGGTGGTTACTTTATATAGCTTTGGGCCAAAGTGATATGCAGATTTTCACAACATTTTTTAAACTTCTTTTGGAACTATGTGCTATTTATATGTGATGACTGTCTAAGGAATGCCAAATCTACAGATTACAAACTTTTACAAGAAATTTTCCATTTGCTTCTCTATGATGGTGGCTAATGGATCAGCTTCATTCCACTTTGTGAAATAATTTACAGCAACAACCAAGAAAATCTTCTGACCGACCGCAAGTGGGAAAGGGCCCAAAATATCTATTCCCCAAACTGCAAAAGGCCATGGGCTTGGGATAGACTTTAGAGGCTCTGTTGGTTGTCTCGAGACAAATGCGAACTCTTGGCATGGAAAACATTTAGAAACTAAATCCTTTAGCATCCTTCTGTATTGTTGGCTAGTAGAAACCTTGTCTTATGGCCTTCTGTGCGAAGGACAACGAACTTTGGTGGTGTCCGCAAATTCCTTCGTGAATTTCATGTAGTACATAATTGGCCTCTTCAAGGCCTAAGCATCGTAGTAAAGGTTGAGTGAACCCTTTTTTGTACAATATGCCTTGTAATATTGTGTACCGAGTTGACCGTTTCTTTATCTTAACTTGATGAGCTCTTTCTTCAGGTAGTGCTCTTGTTTCTATATATTTGGCGATTGACATCATCCATGTATCGCCTGTATCGAGTTCGCACACTTGTACGTCTATTGCGAACGCTGGTTGCTGTTTATATACCATGAAGAACTTTCCTTTCTTCTGAATCTCCAACGCTGCGGCTAGCCTGGCCAAATCGTCTGCCCTTGTATTATCTCCTTTGTGGATTTTTTTGATAGCATATTTCTTAAACTTTACTAGAAGCCCTTTATGATGCGTAATTAGTTTTCTTAACAGATAAAATGTGTGTTTATAAAATAGACAATCTTATCTATTATTAAAATATTAATTATTCGATGTCATTTAAAACTTTCACCAACTGATAGTAGCGGGCAAGCATTTCTTCATGGACTTCATATTCCCCTAACATCTGCCTCACTACCAGCTGAGAGTTTGTGAAAATCTGTATGTCTTCAACCCGTAATCCGAGTGCATACTCTAATCCAGCTATAAAGGCCTCATACTCTGCTGCATTATTCGATATGAAGAAGGCGAAGGTAACTATCTACTTCCACTCTTCACTTGCGTCAGGTCCGATCAATAGGACACTAGCTCCTGCCCTGTTGGCAACTACAAAACCATCTACATGTAAAGTCCATTCCTGCAAGCCAACTTTCTCATGAACCTTCTCCTAAAGGACCTCCTATCTAGGCTTCGTTGCTTGGGTGTTTACATCTTCAATCTGTTGGGGGTGATTCTTCTGTTGGTGTAGAGAACATATATTCTGCCAATACTTGGGCTTTGATTGCTAATACTTTGGCTCTGAAAATCTATGTGTTCAACTCGTAATTTGAGTGCAACTTAATACTATGGCTATAAGGGCCTTATACTCTGCTGCATTATTCGATATGGGGAAGACAAAGGTAATTATGTATTGCCACTCTTCACTTGCGTTAGGTCTAGTCAATAGGACACCAACTCCTGCCCCGTTGGCAACTACAGAACCATATACATGTAAAGTCCATTCCTGCAAGCCAACTTTATCTTGATCCTTCTCCCGCGGGAGCTCCTATCTAGGCTCTGTTGCTTGGGTGTTCGCATCTTCAGTTTGTTAGGGAGGTTCTTCTGTTGGTGTAGAGAACATACATTCTTCCATGAAGTATGCCAATACTTGAGCTTTGATTGCCTTTCGTGGCTGATAATCAACTCCAAACTCACATTTTCTCAGCTCTTGTGTACCGTCGTTCCGTGGGTTGGAGGACCGTGCTTACATAATAAAATGGTCTTTGAATTTCTTCCTCTTTCTTGACTAATACAGTCGTAACTATTTCGGCAGTTTCTGCCAGGTACATGTACAGATTGCCCCATTCTGTCGGTGTGGCTATCATGAGAGGCTTAGCAGATACTGCTTCAACTGTTCAAAATCCTGCTGGAAGTCGTTAGTCCACTGGAAAGGTCTTCTTAAAGCTCTAAAAAAGGGGAAACACTTATCACCCAGTATGGAAACAAATATGTTTAATGCGACCACCTTCCCATTTAACTTTTGGATTTCCTTTGTGTTCATTAGGGGTTGAAGGTCTGTGATAGCTTTGATATTTTCCGGGTTCGCTTTGACATAAAAAAATCTGAGAAATTTCCCCTCTTCCACACTGAAAGCACACTTCTCAGGGTTCAACCTCATTCCGTACAACCGAAGGACATTGAAAACTTCCTACAAGTCCACTAGGTGCTGCTCTAAAGAGGTACTTTTGTCCAACATGTCGTCCACATAAATTTTCATGTTCCTTCCAATCCGATTGCGAAAAATCTTGTTGACCAAGCGCTGGTACGTTGCCCCCGCATTCTTGAGTCCAAAGGGCGTTACTTTGTAGTAGTAAAGACCATTTTCTGTTATGAAAGCTGCATTCTCTCTATCTTCCTCTACTATCGCTATTTGGTTGTAGCCTGAAAAGGCATCAA
Source organism: Hibiscus tridactylites (assembly GCA_958450335.1). NCBI lineage: Eukaryota > Viridiplantae > Streptophyta > Magnoliopsida > Malvales > Malvaceae > Hibiscus > Hibiscus tridactylites. Next base: position 11,688,641 of record OY288287.1, read on the forward strand.
TGAAGCTCAGAAATTTGTGCCCGGCTGATGAATCAACTAATCTATCAATCGAGGGTAGTGGGAAATTGTCCTTGGGACAAGCCTTGTTTAGGTCAGTGAAATCAACACACATTCGTCACTTCCCGCTTGATTTCTTGAACATCACCATATTGGCGAGCCACTGGGGGTACTTTACCTCTTGGATGAATCCCGCCGCGAGCAGTTTCTCGGTTTCTTGTCTAGTCGTATGTACTTTATCTTTAGAAAATTTTCTTTTCTTCCGCCTGACAGGTCTGACTTCCTGATCAACCTGTAGGAAATGTTTAATTACTATCGGATCTATCGCTAGCATGTCCGCAACAGACCATGCGAACACATCTGCATTGTCTCTTAACAACTTTACGAGCTTTCTTATGCAATGCTTATCTAAACTCGATGCTATCCTGGTGGCTTTTGTAGGCTCATCGGAGAAAAGTCAGACAACCTCCATCTTGTCTACAGACTCTAGCTTGCTACATCGTTCTTCTTTTCTTATATCCAAGCTTTCTAAGTTCACCATATCTTTGTTTAAATTGTTAACTTCAGGTCCTCTCAATTGCACTGCAACTTCCTCTCCATCATGCTTGTGACCTCGCTGCCTCTGGGCCAATTGGAGGGACAGAATGTGGCACTGCCTAGAGACCTTCTAGTATGCTTGCATTAAGCCTTCTTCTAAAGGGGTAGGGAACTTGACCTGAAGGCATAATTGAGTTGCGATCATCTTGGCTTTTGGCATCAAAGGCCTGTCGAAGATGGCATTGTACACCGATGGATTATATATGACTAAAAAATTAGCCATCTAAGTAACCTTGTTAGCGTCGTCTTCAATAGTTACTGGCAACTGAATGGAACATTTTACTTCAATGGTTCCATACACTAGATTCGCTGGTTTTAATTCTGCCTCCAGAATCCTCATCTACTTAAATGCATTCCAACTCAATACCTCTATTGCACTGCCTGTGTCTACCAAAATTCTCTTCATATCAAAACCTACTACCAAGGCCGCGACGACAATGGGATCATTACTCTCTTCATCTAAAACCTTGTCCTTCCCCTTCTTAGAGAAGGAAACTCGCTAGGGCTCTCTAAACTTCATTCTTTTCACTAATCAGGCCACATTGTGCATATGCATCTTACGCTTGGTATTTTACTGAGACCATTCTTCAGTCGCTCCTATAATCATGTGAATGGTGCCCTTGTGCTCTTAATTATTTCATCTCTCGTCTTGTGTTTTCGGTTGCTCTGCTCCTCTGTCATTATCAACATGTCTACTGCGGGAAACAAAGAATCTCTCCAACTAACCCCGCTTGAATGAGGACTTAATCGCATTTCTCAAATGTACGCAATCATCGATCTCTTTGGAACTCACATCTCTTGGCAGAACGCTCCCTCTGGCCACTTTGCCGCATCGGTTGCGGGAGTTTCAAGATTCTGGTATGCTCTATTTGATTCAAGATCCGCGAAGGAGACTCCGTATCTCATGGTAAATTCGGAACATAGTCAACTTATCTATTGTCCCTTCTCTCTGTCCGCCATCTTGCTGGGATTGACCACTATGATGACTGTACTGCTGTCTGCCACGAAACTGCTTGTTTGTTTTGTTAGTTCCCTGGTGAAGTGGGGCTCTTCCTCTCCTAGAATGACTATTATTTTGTTATGAGATTTTTTCAGAACTGTGAAGCTTCATCGTCTTTGTTGGTGGGAAAAGAATTTCTAGGTATGGCGGGAAAATAATGTTTTATTTAGAGAATTTTTTATGATATTATATTATTTAGATAAATGGTTGAATTTTATTTATCCAGAAGCATAGTCTACTATAGAAGAACATATATAATCGATAGAGGAATCAATGCTACTGGATCCCCAAGCTATACATGTAACACCCCAATTTGTAAACCCTAATTGTGAAAATTCCCAATTGAAAACCCTAAAATTTGGGAGAAATTTCAGAAATTAACCTAATTGGAATTAGGGACCTAATTGAATAAAATTAAAAGTTCGGTGGTTAAATTGTTAGGCGGGCAAAAATAGGGACCCTTCTTCTATAATTTACCCATTTGTCTAGGGTAAACACTCCTTTTGTATCAGATTTGTCTTTATGCGCCGTTCTTCATCTCTCGTTTCTCTAAAAATAATAATAAAAAAAATACAAAACACATTGAACCTTCCCCGTTTTCCCGTTGAAGCTCCGGTCAAGGGGTTCGCGTCGGCCGTTCGTTGTTCTGTGGCCACCAGTGGGTTCCCCGTGGCCGCCCGATCAAAACCCGCCGTAAGGTGTTCCGTTCGCCGCCTCCTATCGTCGAAGCGGTGAGTCGAAAGCTTCGACTCTTTGCCTTCCACTGTCGTTGTCACCAGAAACGGCCGAGTTTCCTTCGGAAACTCTCGTGCCGTCATCATCCTCTTCGCCTAGCCGCGTCGGGAACCGTAGGGTAAGCATCGCGTTGGTCGTGGCCTGTAAAGCCGTGGCCGCCGTTGGGTTCTTTGGTCGTATCGTGGTGGTCGGGCGCCGTTGGGGTTAGATCTAGGGTTGGGGAATTTGGGGATTAGGGTTTTGCTTAATTTGGGTGGTTGATGGATTGAACCGGCTGGGTGAATGGAACCGAACCGGGCGACTGGGTTGAACCGAACCAGCCTGTTGACCGAGTTGGATGGCGTCAGCGATGACGTCATCTGCTGTTGCAATGCTGATGCACGCTGGCGTCAGCGATGACGTCGTCACAGTCAATGATGACGTCAACGTTGACTTTTGGGTTAACTTTTTCGGTCGAGTCCACCTTTATGTTTTATGATGTTCTAGTTCCGTTGACGCTGTCCATTTCTTCAATTTCGAACCCGAAATACTTTTTTTTGGATCAAGTTTATTTCTTGAACTCGAATTTTTGTTAAATGTGCATCAGAATTTGACTCAGATATTTTTGTGTTCATGTGACGTGGACTCTGACCCCGAGACTTTACCTCCTCCTCCGCCAGGCAGACCTCCGGTGGCACAGTCTTCGAGATCTGCTAGTAAGATTTCTGTTAAGCGTAGTTTATTCGAATGTAGCATAGTAGGAAATATCATATAGTGTTCTTTATTTTTAGGAGTTGATTCTGTCCGACCTTCCGCTAGGGCTGAGCATGGGAGACGTCATTATCGACGTTGACTGTTTAGCTGCCTAAGGTGTGTTCTCTGTCTGTGCTACATGTTTTTGATGTTTGATTGCATGATATGAATGATATATATATATATATATATGCGTTATTCTGCTATGTTATCTGCCAATATTATATGACTCGAATGTTGTGATCATGTTATGTAACACATATCGGAATCGGATTATTATTTACATGCATCTTAGTTGATTAACAAGATTGCATTCAGACTCTGAAATCGAATTACATGTCATATCATTGGGTTGGGATATTGTATGGAGGAAGCTCATCGACTTCATCCTTTGGGTTGAACTTCGCTTCGGATTAGTAGTTCCATCTTTCGGGATGAGTTCTGCTTCGAACATGGTGTTGCGGTGTAGAGTGGTTCAGGGGAACCTTACTCTTCGGACGGTGATGTAGATGGGTGCATTTCATGTTATGATGTCTATATGCATTGCTTGTAATACTTCGGAATATCTGTTATTTCTTGATTTGTTGTTTGACTGTTGGATTGACTTCTGTCATGCACTTTAGAGACACACTGAGTTTTATAGTTGATTCCCCCTTAGTATCTGTTTTAGATTTCCAGACTTAGGTTTTCGGTACTTGGAGGACCTTGTATGAACATGATTTGATACTATTTATCAGTATGTTTTGTTCTAGACTTATATTTATTTATTTAAGTATTTTTTGGATTTGGTTGTAAACGTGAACTTTGGACATTTATTATTTTTTGGGTTTGATAAACTATTTTTAGCATGCTTGTTTTAAGATGAAACATTAAAGGTTATCTTTTATAATTGAATAATAATTTCGGCACGGTTTTTCATAAATAATCTTACTTGAGAGGAAAGTTTCCAAGTCGTCAATTTCAATTTGTTACAAACCCTTAGGTCAAAATAGGGGGTTACATTTAGTGGTATCAGAGCCTAGGTTACACCACTCGACCGGTGAGGCTCGATAAAAATTTGATTTTAAAGTTTTCAAATTTTGCATGCATAATAAATGTTTTCGAAAACTACGAGATTTTTAGATAAATGTCCGAATTTTAAAGAAGTAATATATGTTTTAATTAAAGTCTCCATGTACCAATTTTGACTTTAAGATTATTCTTTTTGTAGATAGACTACTATGCCACCTCGTAGGAGTACTAGAGTTACGGCTGGCCGAGGTCGTACCGATGTGAATACGAGTGACGTTAATCCTCCTGAGCATTCACCACAGCATCAGGAGGACCCACAACATGAGCAGGCTGAGGAGCAACTTGAGGTTCATACAAGTGGTCAACAGACCGATCACCTTGATCAGCAGACTCAGAGTGAAGGGCCTTGTGCAGTCGGTAACAGTGAGACTGCTGGAGTTGATATTGCTGCAGTGCATTTGGAGCTACTTGAGTATCTTCGATAGGGTTCTAGGAGACCTATCTTTGCTGAGTTTTTATCTGCTAGATGTCGATGTTTGATGGTAAGACGGCTGCAGATCCAGCTGACGCAGAGTATTGGATGAAGAAATTACAACAGTTATTTGAGGAGATGGACTATCCTTCTGACAGAAAATTGAGAGCGGCTGTATCATTATTGAAGGGTGAAGCCCAGAACTGGTGGGAGGCTGAGAAGACTGTTATTTCTGCTAGTCGGGTCACATGGGATCATTTTCGTCAGGCTTTCTGGGACAGATATGTTGGGGCAGAGTATCTTGCTAAGTGTCGAGAGGACTTTATGAATCTGAAGCAGAATGACATGACCGTGAATCAGTATGAGATCGAGTTTTTGAGGCTGATACAGTATGTTCTTGGGTTGGTTACTCCAGAGAAAGAGAAGTGCGACTAGTTTCTGAGGGGTCTGCGACCTTCGATCAAGACTGGTGTTGCTTTGCATCTAGACAAAGAGTACAAGGAAATTACCTTACGAGCTAGGACTACTGAACGCAATGAGGCAGAGTTGAGGCAAGCTGAGTCTCAGGGTATGGATCGGGGTAAGAGGCAGTCGACCGCGTCAGTTCAGTATAGTCAGGGTAATCAGACCAGGAAGAGGGCAATAGATGAGAGTGATTATTAGAGTTATTCCAGAGCCAGACCAGTGACCACTGTTGTTTCGACTTCTATTGTTGGAGGTTCTACTAGCACACGAGGAGTACCACAATGTTCTTTCTGCAAGAAATGGAATTCTGGGGAGTGTAGAAGACAATCTGGGGCTTGTTTTCGTTGTGGGTCGTTCGATCATCTTTTCAGAGATTGTCCGCTTGCACCTCCGTCAGCTCATACGACGAGTCAGTCGCAGGCATCAGTACAAACTCCTGCTAGGGGTAGAGGTCGAGGTAGACATGATTCTACAGTTTCTGCTGGTAGAGGTAGGCCAGCTCAGAGTGGAGGATAAACTGGATCCGGGGTGAGACAACCAGGTTTGGTTTATGCTACCAGGAGACATGAGGATCGTGATGAGCCAGATGTTATTGTTGGTACATTTTCTATTCACTCTATCTCGTATTTTGCATTATTGGATATTGTTTCTACCCATTCGTATGTTGCGAGTTCAGTATTTGGGGGACTCGAAATTCCGGTTGAGAATATTGTGAATGCGGTTTTGGTTTATAGTCCAGTTGGTGACCATGTCAAGGTTACCAAGGTGTACAAGAATTGCCCTTTGGAAATTCAAGGGAAAATATTCTCCGCTGATTTGATGGAGTTACCTTTCATAGAGTTCGACCTTATTCTCGTAATGGATTGGTTATCAACTCATCGAGTCAGTTTGGATTGTGAAAAGAAAAGGGCGACTCTGAAAACCTCAAATGGGTACGAGGTGATTCTGGTGGGAGAGCGTAGAGGTTACATGACCAATGTTGTTTCGGCTCTCAAAGCGGAAAAGATGATTCGACATGGGGCCGCTGCCTACCTTGCTTATATTCTTGACTCGAGGCAGTCAGATTCTGGTTTAAATAAGATCTGGGTGGTTAGGGATTTTCCAGATGTTTTTCTGGAGGAATTGCCGGGGTACCGCCAAAACGTGACGAGGTTGAGTTTGGCATAGATGTATATCAGGGTACAACCCCTGTCTCTATGGCTCCTTACAGGATGGCTCCAAAAGAGCTTAAAGAATTGAAGATTCAGTTGCAGGAATTGCTGGATAGGGGTTTCATCTGACCTAGTGTTTCTCCCTGGGGAGCCCCTGTTTTGTTTGTGAAGAAGAAGGATGGATCACTTCGGCTTTGTATTGATTATCAGAAGCTAAACAAGCTGACGATCAAGAATAAGTATCCCCTTCCTCGTATTGATGACTTGTTTGACTAGTTCCGGGGAGCTACAGTATTTTCTAAGATAGACCTGAGATCGGGTTATTACCAACTCAAGGTTAAGGATTTTGATGTGTTCAAGACTGCTTTTCGGACTCGTTATGGTCATTACGAGTTTCTGGTGATGCCGTTTGGATTGACTAATGCCTCTGCAGCCTTTATGGATATGATGAATAAGGTGTTTCAACCCTACCTGGACCAGTTCGTGGTGGTTTTCATTGACGACATACTGGTTTATTCCAAATCGGATGCAGAACATGAGGAACATCTCCGGATTGTCTTACAGAATTTGGAGAAAAACAGTTGTATGCAAAGTTCAGTAAGTATGAATTTTGGTTGACCGAGGTTGCCTTCTTGGGACACGTGGTTTCTAGTAATGGTATTCAAGTTGATCTAAAGAAGATTGAGGCTATTTTGGGTTGGAAGCAGCCCAAGAATGTTCCTGAGATTCGAAGCTTCTTGGGTTTAGTTGGCTACTATCGGAGCTTTGTGGAAGGTTTCTCGATTATTGCAGCTCATTTGACTAAACTTCTGAGGAAGGATATTCCTTTTGTCTGGACTGAGGCTCAGCGGACAAGTTTTGAGAAGCTTAAGACCGTGTTGACTGAAGCACCGGTTCTGATTTAGCCTAAGCCTGGGAAGGCTTATACGATATACAGTGATGCCTCCCACACGGGGTTGGGATGTGTTCTGATGCAGGAGGGGAAGGTAGTGGCCTATGCGTCTCGTCAGTTGAAAGCGCATGAGTGCAACTACCCCACCCATGATTTGGAGCTTGCTGCTGTGATCTTTGCTCTGAAAATCTAGAGACAACATCTCTACGGAGAGAAGTGTTATATCTTCATCGATCACAAAAGTCTAAAGTACCTCCTTACGCAGAAAGAGTTGAATCTGAGACAATGTCGCTGGTTGGAACTTCTCAAGGATTATGACTGTGAGATAGCGTATCACCTGGGGAAGGCAAACGTGGTTGCCGACGCCTTGAGTCGTAACGCCATTTCATATTTGAGACCTTGTTTGCTCGGATGAGTTTGTTTGAGGATGGTAGTTTGATGGCAGAACCTCGGGTTATTCCTACGCTGATATTTGATATTAGAGCTGATCAGCCCACTGATCCTTTTCTTATGCACCGTATCAGGGAGGTTTCTGAAGGTACATCTGTGGATTATACTATTGATCAGGATGGTGTTTTGTGTTTCCGAGGCCGGTACTGTATTCCGAGGAAATCTGGGTTGAAACAGGTTATTCTTCGCGAGGCACATGACAACCCCTATTCTATGCATTCTGGTGGTGATAAGATGTATAAGAACCTTTGTCAGAGGTACTGGTGGAAAGGTCTTAAACGGGATGTTTTCGGATTTGTGTCTAAGTGTATGACTTGTCAGAGAGTCAAGGCAGAGCATCAGCGTCCATCTGGGTTGCTTCAGCACATCGAGATGCCTCAGTGGAAGTGGGAGCGCGTGACTATGGATTTTGTCAGTGGTCTTCCGATGACAGCGTCCAAGAAGGACTCCGTCTGGGTTATAGTGGACCGTTTGACTAAGTCTGCGCATTTCATTCCGGTCCGAGTCAACTATCCTTTGAATTAGTTGGCTCGGCTCTATATTTCTGAGATTGTTCGACTTCATGGGGTACCGATATCGATTATTTCTGATCGTGATCCGAGATTTACAGCGAAGTTCTAGGAGGCACTTCACTCTGCTTTGGGTACCCGATTGAACTTTTGTACATCTTATCATCCGCAGACTAACGGGCAGTCCGAGCCTGTGATTCAGATTCTTGAGGACATGTTGAGAGGTTGTGTTCTCGATTATAGTGGTAGTTGGGAGGATTTCTTGCCGCTCGCGGAGTTTGCATATAATAACAGCTACCAGGCCAGTATCAAGATGGCACCGTATGAGGCTCTATATGGACGTAGGTGTAGGTCACCGATTGGATGGACTGAACTTAATGAGCATAGACTGTTGGGACCAAACATAGTCCGTGAGGCCGACCATTTATGTAGTTTATCCAAAATTCTAAATAAAAATTAAAAGGAAAGATAAAAATTTTACCGAAACGACGAACGGAGAACTCGAATATGAACTTCTCGAAATGCTTCTAATTGCCTCCGGAAAATTGCCTCCAAACTCAAACTTCAACTCCAAAATTTCCAGCAACTCTTGAGAATTTTTAGAGATTTTTTTTTTGGAATTTTTCTAAGCCTATTTCGCTTTTCAAGTGTATTTTCTCTTGAAATTGATGTGATGAACAAGGAGAATAGGGGGTTTATATACACATGCTAGGGCTTGCAAATCAAGCAAATATCCACGTTTAATCCCTAAACTGGAGCCAAAATCAGACCAAGAACTTAATTCTCGGCAAAACCCCTCAAACTCTATCCGATTTGGTTCAGATTCGAAGCTGAATTTTCCCCTTGATTCAAGCCTAGGGTTTGACCATTTGCTTTGGTTTTTGCAGATTTCGGTGACCACGGGCGGCGGCGAAGAGCGGCATTGATGGCCACGTGACGGCGATGACGAGGCAGTTCAGACGGTACCAACAGGAACGACAGCCACGACCGATAGACGACGTTCGGCCACCAACAGCTTGGAACAGGGGTTTTCAGGGCTCGGGTTTGGTGCTGGATCGAGCACATGCGCTAGGCGCGTGGTCCTCATTTTTTGCTTTTTTATTTTTATTTTTTACTGTTTTTGCTGCTGTTTTTGTCTCTTTTTCATTTATTATTTTTTGCTATCATTTTTATTTTCCTTTTCCCTACATTTATTATTTTTATTTTTATTTATTATTATTATTATTTACTCAAATAATTTTTTAAAGGTGGGCTTTTGCATTTTAAGGTGGGTTTATTATTTATTATTATTTTAAAATAGGTAAATGGACCTTTTGGGATGAAGTTTTTTTTGGCTTTTTATTTAAAAAGGGGGCTTTTATTATTTTAAAGAAAATTTATTTTTTTATTTTGTTTTTTTATTTGACAATTATGGGTGAAAATTTAATAACAACAATGTCAACATGCTTATCGACTTTCTTTTGGTTAACAGATACGCATCACAAACAAATTAGCATATACATCACACATCTCTTAGGATTATCACATATAAAATGGATCCATTATTATTTTCATAGAGACATGAGCAAACTTTGAAAATCTTATGTATAAATCCATGTGTACGATAAACAAGCTACCAAGAGACATAATAGTATAGTCAACTCAAAGATTTAAATACATATACCTTATCCATAATAATATTCAAAATGCCTCAAGTACACAAGTAGCCTATTGAACTAGATCTATTAAAGGTTTCATTATCATTCGAAAAAAACCAAACTACAATGGGTTTTAATTACACATCTCATAAATGTTTATAATTATTGTTAGGATGTAATCAACCGTTAATGTGTTTTGAATTTAGTTAATCTGTATTTTAAGTTTGTTAATAGTTGGTTATTAGTTTGGGCTATATAAACCCAACTATTGTAATACATTAGAATACCCATCGTTTTCTTCATAATAAAATTTTAGAATTCCCTTTCTCTGTAATTCACTTAATCCCTAACTGCCCTTTCATATTCTTCTCTTCACCACCGGTAGTTCACTATTCCGGTAATCATGCTGCCGTTCTCACATGGTATCATTCGCCATTAACGGTCCTGACGCCGGTTCACTTCCGCTGCCGCAAATGGTCCGATAATCGTTTCTATTCCCCAGTTCTCATCCGGATCTGACTCACCGGAGTTGTTTTCTGTTCATCCTTTTTTATCCGCTCTACTGCTGCCGTTCGAATCTGTCGTTGCTGCTTGCTTCTTTTCAACGTCGTTCGACTCCTTACTGGAGATCTTGACACTGTTTTCTCAATCGGCGTCGCTGATTCCTTCATCAACTGCTACCGTCGTTTCAGATATCAAATCTATAGTTGCTGCATTTTTTTTTCATTTGTTGATTCCACGATTGGTTCATCATCCGCTCATTGATTCTGCTTCATGCGTTTCTGCCATGCAAATGCCTTTCTCACCGTTGCTGCTGACAAGTTCAAACCGTTTTATTTTTCTTGAGGGAGCATCGAGAGTCAACGGATTTCAAGTGCTACTCGTAAGTATGAATTACAAGGTTTATGTGAGTTCCATGTTGCTCTTTACTGCAGATTGAACCTTAGATGCTTTGATGGTATTACTGCTATGGTATGAGCATAGGTGTTTGGCGTTCTTACTAATGTTGTTGGTTCTTACTCGATTAGTGTAGCCTAGATCGTATGTTTCATTCGCAATATGTTTCTCAATTTGAGATGTTTGCCTTCAGTTACTGAGCTCATATCAAACGGTGCTACAATTAGTTGTGAATATTTTGAGTTTTGTGGTCTGAGTTGCTCGCATTCATGCTTTGAAGAGTAGATTGGATATTATTCTGATTTGGCTAATCAATCTGAGAATCTACAAAGATTGGTGATGGAATATCACAATAGAGTGCTATAAGTTTTTTTTTTCAGTTTGTAGTTCAATTGTTGATTTGAGCCATGCTGTTCGAAGTTGATTCCACAATATGATGTTGGGTGGTTACTTTAGTGATACACTTAGTGGTTCTGAAAAGCTGGATAATTTGTTGATGTTGAATGATGTTGGTTTCTACTGCTACAATATAATTTGTTCATTGGAAGCTGGTTCGTACTGGTTATTTTGTTCAAGATTTGTGGTGCAAGCTAGTTACTTCTCTTTGGTGCTTCACTTGTTGATATTTTGTCAACGTTGAAACTCTTGAAACACTGCTTAATGAGTTACAAGCTGGTTATTGTTGGTTCCTGTGGCCAATAAATTTTTGAAGGATTTCTTAAGAAGAAAATTGTAAGACAAAAAAGTGAATAAAGAAGAACGAACGGATGAAGAACACCTTCGATTCTCAATAAACCACCGAGTAAGAAATACAACTTTTGTTTCTAAAGGAACTCCGGATGAATGAATGGCGATTGAAGAAAGAAAGCATTTTTCTTTTTGTGTACCGATTCTATCAGCTCACTGTGATTGTTCATTTGTTCCAAGAGTTCCAATTCATTCACTATCAGCTACCAGTCCAGCTTATTCAATCAGTCAACTCTTTGCAGAAGTTCAAAAAAGAGAGTTAGAAAGCAAGGTGAATGTTAGGATGTAATCAACCGTTAATGTGTTTTGAATTTAGTTAATCTGTTTTTTAAGTTTGTTAATAGTTGGTTATTAGTTTGGGCTATATAAACCCAACTATTGTAATACATTAGAATACCCATCGTTTTCTTCATAATAAAATTTTAGAATTCCCTTTCTCTGTAATTCACTTAATCCCTAACTGCCCTTTCATATTCTTCTCTTCACCACCGGTAGTTCACTATTCCGGTAATCATGCCGCCGTTCTCACAATTATACATGACACAAAGGGGTACTTTTCATAAAGCTAGAACAAGTTATTGAGCCACTATTCTAGGAGTTATGAAATAAAGCTTAAACAATCTTCTAATTTTTACTGTGACTTGCAACCTTCAATACGATCCAATCAAGGATAATCTTAGAATCTGCATGTGCATGAGATGAATGCATTAGGTTTATATAGCCTAAGTGAGGTAGTAAACATACTAGAACAAAATAACAATCAATATAAAACAATACAACCAACCAAAAATCTTATAGGCATTTAAGTTAATCTTGAATTGAAATGTCTTGTTTCTCAAAGCTTAAAATTAGAACTTATGGATTACCAACCTTGCTTTGCTCATTAAAAGCCTTATCGTAGTTCCATGCTCACTAAGATAGAGCATCTATCGATATCTTATGCTTACCAAGAGCCTTCATCGATATCTTATGCTCACCAAGAGCCTTTATCGATATCTTATTCGATTCTCATGTTGTACATGTCTTTTTTAAACTTTTCCTTGGATCACATTTGGCCATGAATAACATTGGTCCGTGTTTTGACCGTATTGATCCAAGCGATACATAGCCCAAAGCACAAAGCAATGACTAGTATCGAAAACATATCAATCCTAACTTCTCATCTATCCAACCAATTGTCGCCAATCTCCACACATCTCCCCCGTTACCTCTTACTATCGCCAATATACATATCACATATAAATGGGGCGTCCCCCAAGCTGTAGCTCATGGACTGTAGTCCCAAAGTATACCATGCATAATACCAATGTGTCCAAGGGCTTCCATTGTATAGGCAACTTAGATATTTCATCTTATAATTGAGAATTTGGGGAGTATCTTGTTGCATAAGTAATCTTACCTTGTTGCTTAACTTAATGTCTTATGACAAACATTTAACCTTTAGCATTTCGGGCTTAATGACTTATAACTTGTAAGGTAAGATTAATCATTCTTCTTTAAGGTTTTATTGCATCACTTGATCAGTGGCTAGCTTTAAGGCTTTAATGTTAGTACACAATTATCACATAACAAGCATTAGCAAGGTACAAACACTTATGCAATGTGTATTCAACAATGTAACAAAGATGCCATGGTATGAATGAATGCCCTTCCCCAATTTGCTCTACTTGAACCTTATGCTCATGAACACACAATACTTTAAATCTTAATGAAATGATAAAATCGGGGTGATACCGTGTCACCCGAGACACAAATAGCTACACTCACCATGTTATTCCAAAGTTATGGAATACCTGAACCACAATCGAGTCTTACTTTCTCATTCGAATCTTATCCGTCCTTATTAAAGCATGTACCTCACACACAAATTAACAAGTCATTCGGACTAATTCAATCTTTCTCAAATAACCCAATCTATTCTTATCGATTATAAGCATCTATTCAAATAGTCCAATATTCTTGAACATACACATGTACATGGCAGCCTTAATACAATTATATTTATTGAACTAAAACAGTTGCCATACTTCTATTTATGCACCTAATTAGCCAAACTTTTCAACACTTCTCATGTAATAGCTTAATAGAGCATTAGGTTGTAAAAACAATCTACTATTCTTATGAAAACAATCCCTTGCAGTGTATTATTTAAACGCATCAACTTCAAGTATATACACATCATAGTAACATTTGATACAAGGAATTACATAAACAGTCCAGCAAGCTCACCCAAGCATTCAATTCTGTTTTAAACACATGTACACATTTTTTTATAGTCATGAAAACAGCCCAACAAGCTTACATCTCTATTTATAATTGTCTAAATGAACATGTACACACAATTTCACATCAAATCCGGATAACTTAAACATTTATTCATAATTTCATCTCAAAACAGTTAATGTATATGTTTACAATTCAAACAAACAACCCTGGTTCATGATTATAGAACCATGTATATAAAATCTGTCCCATAATTACACACATATAGACATGCCCCGAACAGCCTAACAATGCTTTCAAATACACTATATTGCCCTTAAATATTTATAAAACAGTCCTATATATTTTCCATGAATCCAAAGAGTCCAACATAATTGTATACATGTACATTCATGTCAAAACAGGCCCGTATACTCCTAAATTACTTGAAACAGGGTAGATTACATACTAATTTAATTGCAACATCCAAACAGTCCAAGAATTTAATATAGAAGCAAAACAGTCTCAAATTATTTGTTTCCAATTTACTCAAAACAATTCAAGTTTCACTTATATTCATTTAGAAGACCAAAATAGTCCTTAGACATGATCAAATATAATCAAACATTTCAAGACCCTTAATACATTTGAAACACTTTAGATTATTCATCAATTCCCCAAAACAGTCCCATGAAGTTCTTATAATAGCATTCTATTTCCAAGCTCAACTTTCAATCCATTCAAATTAACTTAAAACAGGATCCCTAACACTATCATAGACATATAACAAAACAGAACCACCTCAAATGTTTCACCGAATCAGCATTCTCCTTAATCAATCTATCAACCTAAGAAATTTATCAAACATATAACATGATTACTTAACCAAGTTTATCAATGAAAAACATCCAGCTTTCAACCTAATAACAAATCAAAACTCAAGTAAGAATAGACTTAATTTCTTCCATAGTTCATTCGCACAATTCAAATTCAATACACATGCATGGATCGATTCGATTTAGACATGATTCCTAACATAGTTTGATCATTGAAAACTCACTCAAAACATATCATATAAGAATTGGAAGCCAACAATCGAATGAATTCTTAATTTAAGGAAGAGAGTGAAGAGTTCATTAACCCTTTCACATGAGACTCACAACCCAAGCTTAAACAAGCATCACTTCCTTATCTATTTCTTCGAACCACCATAGCTAAACCATGACCAAGATTTTTATCTCTCAATTTTCTTGCTCTCGGTTTCATGGGGAAGAAAGGATAATGCTTTCTCTCCCTTCCCTTGCATGGCTGTCCGCTTTGCCAACTTTCACACATGTTTTCATTCAATGAAGACATGTGTGTAAGTCCCCTTATTTTGTGCTTAAACAACATGCAAACTTAAATTTTACATGCATTTTCAGTTTGGCCATTTGATAGATGGCCATTAATTTTTTTTATAATTTGATTTTGGTCCTTATGTTAGGTTAGAAATACATTTTAAGACATTCCTTATAAAATGAGCACCCATCAAAATGATATTTATCACTAGAATGTACTTTGGGGTATTACATCGATTCTCCTGATCACATTTATAGGGAAGACCAGCTGTCCACTCTAGTAATTAAAGATACTAAAAAATACTACTTTTAATTAACTGAAGTCTTCCACCATAACTTAGTTTCCTACTCAACCACAAGCTAAGTTTAGCTCTAATCTTTTCCAAGAGGGGAAAGACAATCTTTCTCAGTCAATTTTCTTGTCACCAAGGGCGCACCAAGATACCGCTCCGGCAAATGCCCCACCCTAAAGCCAGTAATGCTTCGGATCTCCCCAACCTTCTTTTCCTCCACGCCACCCCCAAAGAATTTGTAACAACCCAACTCCGGTGGCCGAATTTTAAGGAACAATTCAGATAAGAAGAAAACTCAGATAAGGAGAGAGAAGAGAGAAAACAGAATTAGGGGAAAAAGACAAGAATTTTCATTCAGATATTCAATACCAGATTACAGCTCATTCCACCCTTTTTACCCTATTTACCTGGACGGCGACGTTTTATGTATTAACAAGCCCTCCCTTCAACGCTGCATTTCATTAACAGCGGATAACACAACGGATATAAAAAACAGTCATTAACTAACAATCAAATAACTTTTCAACGGCTACTTTTTAGATTAGGCTCGTGACAATGCCTTCCCCTTCAGAGCAATCCTTGACCTCAAGGATTAAAGTTCGGAAATTGCTGCTTCAGCAGGTGCAAGACCTCCCAGGTAGCATCTTCAGGAAAAGAGTTACTCCATTCCACAAGTACCTCTGTTACTGCACGGTTCCCTCTCCTCCCAATCCTGCGATCTATAATGCGTGAGGGCTCCTTGTTGATACTACCATCAACATCAATCACAGGCCATTCATCTTGTATCTTGTCAGACCCCACTCTTTTCTTCAACTGTGACACATGAAAAACTGGGTGTACCTTTGAATTCTCTGGCAATTTCAGTTTATAGGCTACAGCTCCCACTCTTTCAATAATAGGGAAAGGTCCAAACCATCTAGAAGCAAGCTTTTGTCCAGTTCTAGCACATACCGTTTGTTGTCTATAGGGTTGAAGCTTCAAGAATACCCAATCACCCACTTGGTATTCACATTCCTTCTTTCTCTTATCAGCTTGGTTATTTATCCTTCCTTGAGCCCTAGTAAGGTGAAACTTCAGCATCTTAATAGCTGCTTCTCGAGCTTGTAAACTTCGGTCTACTGCTGCAACCATTGACTCCCCAGCAATGTAAGGTAAATGCACTGGTGGTGGTTGCCCATATAGTGCCTGATATGGTGTGGTTTGGATAGCTGAATGAAAAGTGGTGTTGTACCACCATTTTGCCAGATGCAACCATTCAGACCAATCCTTTGGCCTTTCCCCTGTCATGCATCTTAGGTATGTTTCAAGGCATTGATTGACCTTTTCCGTTTGGCCATCAGTTTCTGGATGGTAAGCTGTTGAGGCATGTATCCCTACTCCCAATTTCTCAAACAATTCCTTCCAAAACAAGCTCATGAAGACTTTATCTCTATCACAAACTATGTTGCTGGGCAACCCATGCAGCTTGAACACATTCTTCAAGAAGGACTGAGCCACATCCTTTGCTGTAAATGGGTGAGTTAAGCCTATGAAGTGACTGTACTTGGTTAATCTGTCCACCACCACCAAAATACAATCTATTTTCCCAGATTTTGGCAGACCCTCTACAAAATCCATACCAATGGAGGACCAGATAGTTTCAGGTATGGGCAAGGGCTGCAGTAACCCTCTTGGGTGATGCTTGTCTCCCTTGTTTCTTTGACACACCAAACATTCCCTAACCCAGTTTTTCACATCCCTTTTTAGACCCTTCCAATACAAAACCATAGAGATCCTCTGAGTAGTTGCAGTTGCACCAGAGTGTCCCCCTACAGTGTTGTTGTGGAAAAATCCCAACAGTTCCTTTTTCAACTCAGAGTCATTGCCCACAACTAGCTTCCCCTTCCTCTTCAAGGTTCTTCCATCCCACTGATACTTAGGGTGTTTATCAGCATCCTCCTCCTTGGCCTTAATTATGCCCTTCAACTTGTCATCCACTAGCCAAGACTCCCTAATCTTTCCCAATAGTTGAGAATCCACATGACTCACCCCCATTGTATAGCAACTCCCTTCTTCAGGCCTCCTAGATAGTGCATCTGCCACAGTATTGTGAATTCCCTTCCTGTATTGAATTTCATAGTCAAAACCCATCATCTTCACTACCCACTTCTGTTGGAAAGGAGTGAAGGCTTGGTTTTCAGCTAGGAACTTAAGACTGTGATGATCAGTCTTAATTACAAAATGCCTCCCAACTAGGTAAGCTGACCATCTCTTCACTGACATCAGCACAACCATCATTTCTTTTTCATACACAGATAGTCCCTTGTGTCTTACCCCTAAGCCTTTGCTGAAGAATGCTAGGGGCCTCCCCTTTTGAACTAACACAGCACCTACTCCCACATCAGATGCATCTGCCTCCACAATGAACTCTGCAATAAAATCAGGCAATGCCAGAACTGGAGCTGAGCATACAACTTCTTTAAGTTTCCTAAAGGCCTCATCTTCCTGTAATCCCCATTTCTAGGCCCCCTTTTTCAACAAATCAGTCAAGGGCCTTGCCAAGCACCCATAACCCTTGACAAACCTCCTGTAGTACCCTGAGAGACCCAGAAAACCTCTGAGTTCTTTCACAGTTGTAGGTACTGGCCAGGATGTAATACTCTTTACCTTAGACTCATCCATGGATATACACCCTCAAACAATCACATACCCTAGGTAGTCCACCTCCTGAGACCCAAAACATCATTTAGATCTCTTAGCATACAGTTGATGCCCCTTCAATGTTTCCAAAACTGTTCTTAAGTGCTTCAAGCGAGTAGCTCCATCCACTGAATAAATCAGGATGTCATCAAAGAAAACAAGCACAAATTTTCTCAAATATTGCTTGAACAGTTTATTCATAAGGCCTTGAAATGTTGCAGGTGCATTGCTCAACCCAAAGGGCATCACTAAAAATTCATAGTGACCCTCATGGGTTCTAAAAGCTGTCTTCTGAATGTCTGACTCCCTCATTCGAATCTGGTGGTATCCAGATCTTAGATCTAACTTGGAGAACACCTTTGCTGCACCAAGCTCATCCAGGAGTTCCTCAATTACAGGCATTGGAAAACTATCTTTGACAGTGAGTTGGTTGAGTTTTCGGTAATCCACACACATCCTCCAGTTCCCATCTTTTTTCTTCACCATAACAATGGGAGATGAGAAAGCACTGTTGCTATCTCTGATAATCCCAGATTGCAGTATTTCTCCCACCAACTTCTCTATTTCATCCTTCTGATGAGCAGGGTGTCTGTATGGCTTAACTTTCACAACTGCCTTGTCATCCTTCAACTCAATCCTATGTTCATGCCCCCTTTCTGGAGGAAGACCCATTGGTTCTTCAAACACTTGCATGAACTCATTCAATAGGGCATCAATTTCTTTCCTCAACATTTCCTCTTCAGTTTTCAGTACCAATTGAGCCTCTAAAAGCCACACACTAGCCATGTAGGGACCCTTAGCTCCTCTCAGCAGTTTGTCACACTTCTTTGGTCCTACTACTTGTAGTGCCTGTGAAACACATCCCTGTAACTCCACCTCCTTGCCCTTATACCAGAACTTCATGCTAAGCTGATTGAAGTCCCATTGTACATTTCCCAACTGTGCAAGCCACTGGATCCCCAACACCATCTCACAATTCTTAATTGGCAAGATCAAAAAATCAGACACAAAAGAAACTCCCTGACTCTTCCATTCTACCTTTGAGCATTCACCAAGTGTTGTCATCCAATTCCCATCAGCCACAGTAACTCTCAACTGCTTGTGTATGCTTCCCCTTAAATTCAGTTGCTTAACCACATTTAAACTGAGGAAATTATGAGTGCTTCCTGTGTCAATCAAGGCTACACAGTTTATCTTCCCCATGTGAATCTGTATCCTCATCGTGTCCCATTTAGCCTTTCCCCACATAGCCTGCAGTGACAAAACTGGTTCTTCACCCTGTGTCTGTTCTTGTACCCCTTGATCCACTACCTCCTCACAATCTAAGAAGATCTCAGCATCTCTCTCATCCTCCAAACCATCCACTACAATCTGATACATCTGCGTTTTGGCACACTTATGCCCAGGGGTGTATTTGGCTGCACACCAAAAACACAGTCCCTTCCTCCTCCTTTCTTCCACTTCTGTTGCAGATAGTGTCTTCCCTGTACTCTTGTGAGTCTGTACATTTGATTTCAGATGCACCGGGCTAGTACTACGAGGGGTAGAGAACCTAGATGAAGATGCTATTGTGGTACCACCCGAAGGTGCAGGTCCCCTAAATGCACTTCCACTAACTCTTGAAGGAAAACTCAGAACTGATGGTGGGTTAGAGAAAGTTTTTGGTAAAAGCCCCTGACCCTTCCTTTGGATGGGGAAATACATTGACTCAACATGTTTGGCTAAATGGAAGGCTTCTAACAATGATTTAGGTTGAAGTAATTTGACTATCTGTCCGATTTCTAAACGCAGATGGTTTTTAAAAACACTAAGTGTGTATGCGTCAGGAAGCTTACTGATTTGGTTCAACAGATGGATGAAATCTTCATAGTACTTCTCCACAGTATCTGTTTGTCTAAGCTCGATCAAATCGGCAAAAGGATCGTCGAAGCCCCCAGGTGCAAACCTTTCTCTCAGCAGCTGCAAATACTCTGCCCAAGCCATCGTGTTCAGATCCAAGTAGGTCTTCGAAAGGAACTGATGCCATTGAAGGGCCTTCCCTTCCAGATGCAGCATCACCACTCTAACTTTAGCACAGTCGGGTACCCCTTCCGCTTCAAAATACTGCTCCAGCTTGCACATCCATTCTCGAAACTCAGATCCATCGAACTTAGGGCAAAGAAGTTTATAGGCAAAGTTCATCTGTGGAAATGGTTCCCGTTCCCTAGCTTCCCGTGCTTCCTGCTCAACTTCACTGTTTACCCCAGTCGCCGCCGCAGCTTCTCCATCAGGTGAAGGATTCGAACCAGCTTGTGGATTCACCGGCGGAGTTCCCAGAATGCCTGAGTGTTGCCCGGCTATCGCGCTCGCATCGATTTTCTTCCCCAGCCCTATTTCAAGTAGCTTATGCAGATTGGCCATCATCGCAGTCTGCATCTCTTGAAAACGAGTGTTCATTGATGTTTCCAGTCGTTGAACGTGAGCCTCAATTCGGGTAGTCTCCTGCTTCCAATCCAGATTGGTGTCTTGAGGTGTCACTCCCGCCGTGGGTGGTGGTAACTCACTGCCCCCCCTGTGGTTTGACTCCGTGTACCCACCATCTCCGAGAATCGGTGGCTCTGATACCCTTGTAACAACCCAACTCCGGTGGCCGAATTTTAAGGAACAATTCAGATAAGAAGAAAACTCAGATAAGGAGAGAGAAGAGAGAAAACAGAATTAGGGGAAAAAGACAAGAATTTTCATTCAGATATTCAATACCAGATTACAGCTCATTCCACCCTTTTTACCCTATTTACCTGGACGGCGACGTTTTATGTATTAACAAGCCCTCCCTTCAACGCTGCGTTTCATTAACAGCGGATAACACAACGGATATAAAAAACAGTCATTAACTAACAATCAAATAACTCTTCAACGGCTACTTTTTAGATTAGGCTCGTGACAGAATTCTATATATCTAGGTAGCGTTTAATATCTATATTATATTATTTTTTTTATTTCATTTTGATATTAAGTCTAAAAAAAAGAAAATAAAGAAAGTGATGTGACAGGATTAGATTGGTTAAGACGATTTTTTTAAACAGCGTCAAATTTTTGAGACATTTTGGATAACGATATAAATTTTAGGGGGCAAAAGAGCCCAAAAAGTACGATAGGTACCAAGTTGAAAAAAATGACAAACCTTAAGGGAAAAATGTGCATTAGACCTTGTTAGAACCTTGATAAAAATCAAGGTTTGATTCTAGAATCTCATTTAAACTAAAAAAAGATAATAATTTTACTTTGTTTTTTCTTAGTGGTAAGAAATCTGTGTTGTATGGTATGAGAGTTTAGATTCAATCCTCAATAACAGTATCACTATTTAATTATTGATCTATACATTAATTTTATTTTTATATAGGGTTAGTTACAATAAACATCCCAAACTATAATCTTGATTATAAATTGATTCTTAAATTCCAACAATTTATATAATTGAGTCCTCATTAGGGGTGTTCAAAATCGGGTACCCGCAATTTTGGGTACCCGAAGTTCAGAGTACCCAAATTTTTGCGTATTAAAAATCTCGGCCCGTGTCCCAATCCATGAATATCCAATACCCGCAAGTCGAATGCCTGCAATAGTCGACTACTCGTAATTTCGGGTCACATAGTACACAGATCAAATTTTTGCATTTTTATATAAATCATACATTTTTTAAAAAAATTAGAATCCTATCTCACTTACTCTTACGGGTGTAAACGAGCTGAGTCGAGCTCGAGTAGTGCTAAGCTCGGCTCGGCTCGTTAAGATTTCGAGTCAAGTTCGAGCTTGAGTAATTTCTAACGAGTCTGAGAAATCTGAGCTCGACTCGGCTCGTTTAGAACTCGAGTTGAGTTCGAGCTTGATTCGAGCCCAATCGAGTCAAGTGTTGACCGATCTTTGATCGCATTGGACTCAAGTAACTCTTCATCTATCATGTCTCATTTAAAGTCCTATGAAGAAAAAACTTTGATACACATATTTTCTAAACTCAAGCTTGTTAATTTTAGGGCTTAGGGTGTTAGTTTAGAGGTTTAGATTGTTGGGTTTAGAATTTATGATTTAGATTTTTAGGGTTTAATACATATGTTTAGGGTTTATATTTAGGGTTTTAAGTTTAAGTTTAAGATTTAGATTTTAAAAAATAAAAAAATACTATATTATATTTTCGAGTAGCTCGTGAGCTTTTCGAGTCGGGTATCTAGTAGCTCGGCTCGGCTCGCCAAGAACTCGAGTCGAGTCCAATCGAGTCGAGCTCGAGTAGCTCGCGATCTGTATCGTCTCATTTATAGCCCTACTTACTCTAGAGAGTGAAAATAATGTTGTAATTAATAAAACTTAGGGTTAACTATACCATTGATCACCGAACTAATTGGAGATTCCTATTTTGACCATCGATCTAACGAACTCGTCAATCAGACCACCGAACTTATAAAATCAACATATTTTGACCACCACCGTTAAGAACCTAACGGTGGAGTGACGAAACTACCACGTGGCAATTAATGAGAAAATTTTAAAATTACACATTTAGTCCATGTTATTTACACATTCTTTCAATTTAGTCCTAATTTTAAATTAATAAAATAATAAATTATTTAATTAGGTGGTGACACATGTCAACACCTTATTGGAGGACTTTAATTATTTATATTTGATTTTATTAATTTATTTTCCTCCTCCAATTAGGTGGTGACACGTGTCACCACCTATTTAGAGGAGGAAAATAAAATCCCTCAACATGCGTTGGGGGTGGATCAAACCTAGGAAATGCTTGGGTAAAGGTAGTGGTTTAGCCATTGCACTAAGCACAACTTTGTGCTTTAAATCACCAAATTTAATATATATCTCTTATTGATTTTGTAACCCCCTAGACCCGCCTATGCGTTACAACGGATCCTAGGAAGTCACATTAGGGTCACAAGAGCGACCCACAGTGAAAATACACATGAAAACATTTTTTTCTTTCTCAAAACACTTATTAAACTGAAAAAAATCAACTTCTGTTTAAAATACAATTTTAGGAAATCATTTAAACACATAACAAAATTTCAGAAAAGTATTTTACAGACACTGACATGAAACCATATGTTGCGTGTAAAATAGTCTATCGCAATTGTAGTGCAAGTATACATGACGCAAGTAGTAAAGTGATACGAAGTATCGGATATCGTCTCCACAGGGATTGGGCTAATAGCTTCACCTTAATTCACTGCACGAAAGTAAAGAAAATATTTGAGAAAGTTGTCACGAGAATAATGAAGTAAACGTAAATAAAAGAGTAAAAATATCAAGATAGAGAGAATGGGCTGGTATTGAATTGCTCAGTAGTGCAGGTATTGCAGAGTTTAGGAAATCCAGTTCTATCATCGTGCCCGTCGCGACAGCACCTGTCGCGGCAGCAGTCCGTTGATTGTCGCGGCAGCAACGCTCAACTCCGTGCTTCAAGCTTGGCAAGAATCCCAGATGTGCCTTGGCCTGTCCCTAGGTCTAAGTCTGTCGATGATCACGTCTTTGATGATACCTCCCGGCGTGAATCGAAGGATGAACACCGATGTGTATGAATTCTTCTTTAGCCACTTAACCTCGTCCTATCCCTAGGCCCGAGATAGTTCAACTATAAACTAGAGAACTTGCTCTTACTTCTTTCGTATACTTAACTCTCCCGATGCTAAGTAAATAGATAACCTCACAATGCTCTCCTGATGCTCTTGCAAGATATTAATAACCGAAATAAGAGAACTTGAAGTTTATTTTATTGAACTGAAAATACCTAAAACAAAACAACCCTTGCAACTACTTTACAAATCAACCCGTGGCCCTAGGGGGAATTTAGAACATGTCGAGGGCAGGAAAACGACTAGAATTTGGGAAGGAGGCTAGGTAATCAATTATGGGTTATGGGATATCCCTAGGTTAAAATACATGCCCTTATATAAGCTTTGGGCTCAAGTTATCTAAATTAGCAAGAATACAACTTTAATTGAAAATATGATTCTAATAAAGACTAAATCTTCAAGGAATCTACTTTCCAGCCGTCATCTTCTTGCTTGGGATTTTCCCGCCTTGAACTTTGGGCTTGACATATCTTTTGATCTGGGGCTTGGAAAAATATATGGTTTTCACACGACAGACGGGCTGAATTTTCTCTATCTGTCGAGGTCCACTTTGCTTCTTCTCCTCAAAACTGCTGTCGTCCTCTGCTGTCACGGCAGCAACCATGGCAGCATCATCCTTTTTGTCTGCTTGTCCAGTTCAGCTCTTCTGCTTCTCTGCCCAGCGCCTGCCTTAACCGTCTGCTACGGCGGCAACCTGCAAAAACAGTCATTCTTAGTAGAATATGTGCCTTTTAATATATTTGTGATGTTTTGCTGTAAACTAACCTAAATGCAATGAATAATGCTTGAATGCAGCAGAAATATGGGTTAAAAAGGGTGTAAATAATAGAACTTTTACACACTCAACACACCCCCAAACTCAAGTTTTTGCTTGCCCTCAAGCAACTAAGACCTAAAAGAAAAATGAAATATTTTTGTTTTGGCTTTCAAACAGTGAACTTTCCCTTACCCGTCGTTCGTTCCCTGTGATGGCAGCAACCTGTCGGATAATTTAGGATCTGTCCAGAATCTCACTATAGTCCTCGTGCAGTGTGTGCATGCTTTTGAACAGTTATATGCCAAGACTCTCTTAGTTTCACTAGAATATTCAACTCTTAACTCAAATTTTTATGCCAAAGTTTATCTTTTGAAAGCACTTTTTCATGCTCCTTTGATTTTTTTGTTTTGACTCAATTTCTCTATTTTTAAGCTTAAGTTTTACTAGAGCCAGTTTTAGGCACCTCTAGTTAACTTCCTAGAGCCAGTTTCGGGCACCTCTAGGGCTATTGAATCTCTTTTGCTAAACTTCTTTCCTAGAGCCAGTGTTAGGCGCCTCTAGGGGCTATTCAAGTGCTAAGCTTCCTATTCTAGTTTGGCTAAAAGAAGTCTAAGCAGTATAAAAGTCACAATGGTGTTTTAAGTTTTCAGAACTATAGAAAGGCTCTAAACTTCTCCTTAAATTATCCTAAAGTTACTGCCACGACAGAGCTGTCACGACAGGTAAGTTCAATTCACAGTTTTCAGCCAAAATTTTCAATTTTCAATTTTTTTTAAAGAAAAATAACTAAGTAAAAGACACCAAGTTTAACTAAGATGTACTCCATTAATATGGAGGGTTGCCACCCCCAAACTCGAGGGTTGCATTGCCCTCAATGCAAATGACAAAATAAAAATGAAAACATATGAAGGCAATACATCACAAAATATATAAATAGCAGGCAGCAATAAGAAAATAAGAAACTTAAATTTTAAGCATTGTCTTCACTGCTGCTGCTGAGGCGGATTTGGCGGCGGATTCTGGCTCTTGGGGCGGGCTGGGGTGGTTGCTGTACAACCTGAATGTCAGAGCTGCTGTCGCTGCTGTCACTGCTGCTGCTGGCCCTTGGCAGAGTTTTCTTATCTGCCATTCTTTTCTGCCTCTTTACCGGTGTAAATTCCTTCGATAGGTTCCTCTGAATAGAGGGTTCATCGTCACTGTCTGCCCAGACGGAGGAGGAAGAGAACCCAGCAACAAAGGCAGCAAGGTCATCCGAGGGCACTGGTCGCTTTGTTCCTCGAGCGGATGTTTCGGCATGGGTGCTGCCGGCTGCCGTCGGGGCAGGTGATGGTATGGAGGCGGCATATGGTGTTTGTGGGGTTGCAGCATGTGTAGGTGTGTGGACAGGGGTGGGGACAGTGAAGTAGTGGGCAGGGAAGGTGGGGAAAACAACATCAGGGAAATTTAAAGTAGTTTGAATAAAATTTACCGTGGATGCGGCAAAGTCCTTGATGAATGTCATGAGGCCCAATTGTCTGTCCTCCATCCTTTGAATGGCAGCTAGAATCTGATTGGAGGGGTCTGTCAGAGCAGCTGCTGCGGCGGCAGGTTCAGGATTTGGCTGCTCTGATGATTTAGCTGGGGCGGCAGCGGGGTTGAAAGATGAGAGAGGGGTTGCCACTGTCAGCTCCATGAGGCTGATGATATTCTTTTCTGTCCAACCCCGTCCTTTCACTATGAAATCGGTGTCGGCTTCCGGCACATTATGACCGCGGCAGAGGGACGTGATGAGGTAGGGGAGGAAAAGGAGGCCCGACGGTCGATGTGCACTTTCCAAAATACTCTCTCGCATATAACTACCCACATTAATGGGCCGCTCATTTAAAATAGAGTGTATTAAGGCTAACCTTTGCTGGTCAACGGTTGTATGGTGCGACGACGGCATGATCCTCTTTTTAATGAAGGCATTCCACAATTTTGCCTCCGGTAGCAGCTGCCCCCTCTTCACCGTGTGTGGATTTTTCCGGCTAGTATTCCATTCGGTTCCCTCTGCCGTCAGTTCTGCCATGACAGCGTCATAGGCAGCATCATCCAAGGTGTCGAGGAACTGCTGATGTGCATCATCATTGGGGCCTATGCAGAGGCCATATAAAGAGTTGATGTGCTCGGCTGTGAACGGTACTTCTGTCCCTCTAACACTTACTGTTGTCGCTGTTTTGCTGCTGATGGCAGCATAAAATTCTCTCACCAGCGTCTCGTTCATCTCCTCTGGTTGCTCCGCAAATGATTGCCATAATAGAGCTCTAATCTTCCTAGCGATGAAAGGCTTGAGGCCTAGATTCTTTGCCTTTGGAATATAAATGAAGCCTCGTTCTTCCCACAGATCTCTGGTTGCAAAGGACTGTGGGGGAGTTGCTGCCGGTGAGGAAGTAGAGGCAGCATTGCGGCGGGTTTTTCTGGAAGACATGTTAGTGCAAGGGTTGTGAAAAGTAATTGAAAGCAAATGAAAACTAAAGATGGAGAGCAAGTAAGAAAAGCATAAGTGAGTGAAAATGAAAATGAAACGGGGTTTTATAGAAAAGGAATTGATGCTCGTTGAAGTTGTAACGGCAGGCGCGAATAACGGGGCGGCTGTCAAGCTTTAGCGTGTCTGACGCGTCTGACACACGTTTCCGCGTCTGCTACGCGTCTATCACACGTTTCCGCGTCTGTCGTGACAGCATGGTGACATCCTGTCTTTTCCATGTCTGTCGCGGCAGCTGGAACGACAAGCTTCAATATTGGGCTTTGTTGGGCTGATGGATGGGTGGTGGGCTGAGTTCACTTCTCATGTTCTTCTTGGCTCCTTTATTTCCTAAAAAACAATAAACATAAAAAACATTATTCGAATAAAATAAACCTTATTTCCTAATAAATAATAGATAATAAATAAAAATAAAATTTAGGTTAAATTAGGGATGTCAGGTGGAGCATCTCCTAAGGTAACCACTTCCTGCATTCCTGGGGCTTCAGTCCCCTGATAATACTTGAGGCGTTGTCCGTTGACTTTGAATTGGTGCCCGTCTTTTAATGATCGAATTGTGATGGCACCATGGGGAAAAACTTTTACGACTTGGAATGGGCCAGACCATCTAGATTTCAGTTTCCCTGGGAAAAGTTTCAGTCTAGAATTGAACAACAATACAAGCTGCCCTGGGCAGAACTATCGTGGCAGCAACTTCCTGTCATGCCACTTCTTAGTTTTCTCCTTGTAGATTCTTGCATTGTCGTAGGCCATTGTCCGGATTTCTTCAATTTCGTTCAGATCTAACAACCTTTTCTGTCCTGCCCTGTCCAAGTCCATATTTACTGCCTTGATTGCCCAGTATGCTTTGTGCTCTATCTCGACAGGTAGGTGACATGTTTTCCCATAAATCAATCGGTACGGAGACATGCCCAATGGAGTTTTAAAAGCTGTCCTATATGCCCATATCACATCATTTAGAAGTAAAGACCAATCTTTCCTAGTGGGCTTAACCATCTTCTCAAGAATGTTCTTAACTTCCCTATTAGATATTTCAGCTTGTCCATTGGTCTGTGGGTGATATGCTGTCGCAATCCGATGCTTGACACCATATTTCTTCAAGGCGGCAGCAATAACCTTATTGTCGAAATGTCTCCCTTCATCATTGATAATCGCCTTAGGGATGCCAAACCTAGAAAAAATGTTTTTGTGTAAAAATCTTTGGACTTTCTTGGCATCATTCTTTTGAGTGGCGATAGCTTCAACCCACTTAGAGACATAATCCACTGCTAGGAGGATGTATAGATTTCCACATGAAGATGGAAAAGGTCCCATAAAATCAATTCCCCAAACGTCGAAGATTTCGACTTCTAGAATGTTCTGCAGTTGCATCTCGTTTCTCCTTGAGATGTTTCCTGTCCTTTGGCACCTGTCACAACTCTTGTAGAAGATTTGAGCATCTTTATACAGTGACGGCCAATAAAACCCTGACTGCAGCACCTTGGCAGCAGTTTTGTTGCCTCCTAAGTGACCTCCATACTGTGAAGCATGGCAGTGATGAAGAATGTCTTCTTGCTCTTCTTGTGGTACACACCTCCTTATAACCTGAACTACACAAATTTTGAAAAGAAGAGGTTCGTCCCAATAATAATGCTTAACATCATTTTGGAACCTCTTCCTGGCTTGATAATTAAGGTCAAAAGGAATTATTCCGCTAACTAAGAAATTAACGAAATCAGCATACCAGGGGAGTTCAGAAGACTTACCTGCCGCCATGGCTGTCGCGACAGTGATTGCGGCAGCAAAGAGCTGCTCGTCTGGGAAGGTCTCCAGTATGTTTGTCTCATCTGTTGGTAGACTCTTTCCCTTCTCCAACCTTGACAAGTGATCTGCCACTTGATTTTTTGTCCCTTTTTTGTCCTTGATTTCAAGGTCGAATTCTTGCAATAGCAGGATCCACCGTATCAATCTAGGTTTTGCATCCTTTTTCGCGAACAAATATTTCAGGGCAGAATGGTCCGTGTGCACTATCACCTTCGTCCCAAGTATGTAAGAACGAAACTTGTCAATGGAGAACACCACAGCTAATAACTCCTTTTCTGTGGTGGTGTAATTCACTTGGGCGTCATTTAGTGTCTTACTGGCATAATATATGACATGAAATAACTTGTCTCTCCGCTGCCCAAGTGCTGCCCCGACAGCATAGTCACTAGCATCACACATAATCTCAAATGGCTGTGTCCAGTCTGGTGGCTGTACTTTTGGGGCTGTTACCAGTTTTTCCTTCAGAACCTTGAATGCTTCAGTACATTCTTCATTAAAGTCAAAGGGTCGGTTCTGCTCCAAAAGATGGCATAAGGGCTTGGTGATTTTTGAGAAATTTGCAATGAATCTCCGATAATAACCAGCATGTCCCAAGAAACTTCTAATACCCTTGACTGTTGTCGGCGGCGACAGCTTTTCAATCACTTCTATCTTGGCCCTGTCGACTTCTATTCCTCGGCAGCTAATCTTATGGCCAAGGACTATCCCTTCATTCACCATAAAGTGGCATTTTTCCCAATTCAAGACTAGGTTTGCTTTTTAACATCTTTCAAGTACCTTTTGTAGATTGCCTAGGCAGCTCTCAAAATCGTCTCCAAAGACTGAAAAATCATCCATAAAAATCTCAAGGAAGTCCTCCACCATATCGGAGAATGTGGCCATCATGCACCTTTGGAAGGTGGCGGGTGCATTGCATAGTCCAAACGGCATCCGCCTAAAAGCATATGTTCTGTAAGGGCATGTGAAAGTCGTTTTTTCTTGATCTTCCGGTGCAATAGCAATTTGATTATAACCTGAATAACCATCAAGAAAACAATAGTAAGGTTTACCCGTTAATCTATCAAGCATTTGATCAATAAAGGGTAAAGGAAAGTGGTCCTTTTGGGTAGCTTTGTTAAGCTTCCGATAGTCCATACAAACCCTCCAACCGGTCACAGTCCTGGTTGGGATTAATTCATTGTTTTCATTGGTCACCACGGTCATTCCTCCTTTCTTTGGAACACATTGCGCCGGGCTCACCCATTTGCTGTCGGAGATGGCGTAAATAATACCAGCATCTAACCATTTGATTATCCCTTTACGAACCACCTCTTTCATCGCATGGTTTAGCCGCCTTTGGGCATCTATAGTCGGCTTATGATCTTCCTCTAAAAGGATTTTGTGCATGCATAACGCCGGACTAATGCCTTGAATATCAGCTATCGTCCATCCAATTGCCTTTCTGTGCTACCGCAACATCCCTATTAGCTGCCGTTCCTGTTCTTGTGGCAGCTTAGAAGAGATGATTACGGGCAACGTATCATTTGAACCAAGAAAAGCATATTTTAGCTGCACTGGCAGGGGCTTCAGTTCTAAGGCAGGTGGCTCAACAGTAGATGACTTTTGGATTACATGGTTATCCGAAGTATAATTTAAAGGTTCGAATAACTTACCTGGACGATCGCCTATCCAGTTTACCTCCTCCTGATCTTCAGTATCAGATGTATCGGATTCAGAGGAGTTGCTGTCGTCGGTGCTGTCGCCAGTGTTGTCGTGACAGTCCTGTAAGTGGCTGTCGCGGCAGTGACCAATTTTTATGTCGTGACAGCCCGACCTGATGCAGGGTTGATCAAGGGTAACTTCAGTGATAGCCTTGCATTCCTCGTCTGCATCAGCATGCTTCATAGCTTGGAGAACATTCAACTTAATCTCTTGATCGTTCACTCGCATGGTGAGTTCTCCTTTCTCCACATCAATCAGTGATCTTCCCGTGGCTAAGAAGGGTCGCCCAGGGATGATTGGTGCGTTTTCGTCTGCCTCACAATCTAAAACAAGAAAGTCAGCAGGAAATATAAATTTATCCACTCTTACCAGAATATCTTCGATTTTTCCTTCCGGATGAACATAAGAGCGGTCTGCCAGCTGCAGAGTTACTGTCGTGGGCCGCGCCTTTCCAATACCTAGTTTCTGAAAAACACATTTTGGCATTAAATTAACACTAGCACCAAGATCACAAAGTGCCTTACCCACATATTTATCTCCGATTACACAAGGTATGATGAAGCTCCCCGGATCTTTCTTTTTCTGGGGTGGCTGCCGATGAAGAATACTCATGCAACCTTCTGTCATCTTTATCGTTTCAAATTCCCCAAGTTTAGATTTCTTTGACATGACATCCTTGAGAAATTTAGCATAACCGGGCATCTCCCTAACGGCATCTAACAGCGGAATATTAATATGAACCTGCTTAAAATATCATAAATCTTTTTGAGCTGAGATTCTTGCTTAGCTTGCTGTATCCGTTGAGGAAAAGGAGGTGGGGGACGGTAATCAGCAATACGTCCTTCCCACTGCATACGAATCTCAGGAGGTTTGGGTTCATCGTTTTTCTCCTCTGTCGCTTCTGTTGTCGTGACAGGCTCATCAGCAGCAGTCTGTTTATTACCTGTCGGGGCAGCTTCCTCGGCAGGTCTGTCCAAGGCTGGTTTCCTTACTGTTTCAGCTTCTTTTTCCGGCCCTGGTAGTTTCTTCCCACTCCTAGTAGTAATGGCCTTACATTGCTCATGTGTGGGCTGCCTAGCATTCTCAGTATTACTAGGGAATCCTCCAGTCTGCCTTGGCTTAATATGTTGGGAAACCTGACCCATTTGTGTCTCAAAAGATTTCAGAGTAGCTTCATGATTCGTCATCCGCATCTCTGTTTTATCCATGAATGTCTCTGTTTTCTTAACAAACTGATTCATATTCTCAATATAAGTACCTGTCAGGGACATAAAAGTGGACAGAGTCTGTTCCAGTATACTGCTCGTTGCAGCTGGTTCCTGTTGTTGCTGCTGCGGCGGCAGTTGCTGTCGCGTCAGCAATCTAGGTCCTCCCTGATTCTGATTGTGTGCTTGAGGATTCAGGGCGTTATTAGGATTGCTCCAAGAAAACTTGGGATCCTTTCTCCAGTTGGGATTATAGTTGTTGGAGTTGTAATTAGGCTTATAGTTTCCAACATATTTTCCCTCTTCTAACTGTATCGGGCATTCATCCGAACTATGATTTCCCTTACAGATTTCACATACCTCCTCAACAGCAAATTCATGTTGTGCATCATCATTCAATAGCTTTTTCATTGCTTCAGTAAGGAATGCTATCTGTGATTTCATCGTGCTGTCAGCCTCATAATCCTTGACAGCTAGTACCCGTTTACCCCCTCTTCTTGCTGTCGGAAACTGCTCCTCATTCTTAGCCAGATTTTTCAATACTTGCATTGCCTCGTCCGGGTCTTTATCCAATAATAGTCTGTTTGCTGCTGAATCAATTCGAATACGAGTTTGTAAATTGGCAGCATTATAAAACTTTGTTACCTGATTCCAGACGGGGAATCCATGCATTGGGCAGTTCTGTAGAAGAGTAGTAAATCTGTCCCAGGCCTCGTGCATCGGCTCGTCATCTTCCTGTTGAAAAGTAGCAATTTCATTACGTAATCGCTCAGATAAATGTGAAGGATTAAAACGAGATAAAAATTCACGAGATAAATCTGCCCAAGTTCTAATTGAACCCGACGTAAGTTTATTCCACCAAGTCTTTGCTCTGTCCCTCAATGAATGGGGAAATAACCGAAGCCTCAGTATCTCCGGATTAACTCCTGGTAGTCTAAACGAACCACAGATCTCCTGAAACGTTTTTAGATGCTCCCTAGCATCCTCTGTAACAGCACCACTAAATTGACTGGCATTGTTGATCATACTAAACATAACAGGTTTCAGCTCGAAGTTGTCAACATCTATGTCCGGCAGCGTGGTTTCCAGTTCTACATGATCTTTTAACATGTAGTCACGACAGGACCGTCGTCCGGCAGCGACAGCAGGGTTGCCAACAGGCGGTATAATATCGCCGACAGGCGGGTCGTTACCATTGTGAGCCATCTTCTCTAGCTGTTCCTCAAGGTACTCGTTCCTGGCCAGTAAGTGACGAAGTTGTTTCTTGAGATTGAATGAACGTTCGATTTCCTGATCTAATTGATACTCAGGATCTTTACCTCGTTTCGATCTGCGCATAAACAAGTAACCTTGTGAAAAGTAAGAGTTGAATGCACCAAAGAAAAACAGAAAAATAAAAATAAAAATAAAAATAAAAACGAAAAGTGTAATAAAAGAAAAGGTAGAGTTATGTTGCCAATCCACGGCAACGGCGCCAAAAACTTGTTGCGTGTAAAATAGTCTATCGCAATTGTAGTGCAAGTATACACGACGCAAGTAGTAAAGTGATACGAAGTATCAGATATCGTCTCCACAGGGATTGGGCTAATAGCTTCACCTTAATTCACTGCACGAAAGTAAAGAAAATATTTGAGAAAGTTGTCACGAGAATAATGAAGTAAACGTAAATAAAAGAGTAAAAATATCAATATAGAGAGAATGGGCTGGTATTGAATTGCTCAGTAGTGCAGGTATTGCAGAGTTTACGAAATCCAGTTCTGTCGTCGCGCCCGTCGCGGCAGCAACGCTCAACTCCGTGCTTCAAGCTTGGCAAGAATCCCAGATGTGCCTTGGCCTATCCCTAGGTCTAAGTCTGTCGATAATCACGTCTTTGATGATACCTCCCGGCGTGAATCGAAGGATGAACACCGATGTGTATGAATTCTTCTTTAGCCACTTAACCTCTTCCTATCCCTAGGCCCGAGATAGTTCAGCTATAAACTAGAGAACTTGCTCTTACTTCTTTCGTATACTTAACTCTCCCGATGCTAAGTAAATAGATAACCTCACAATGCTCTCCCGATGCTCTTGCAAGATATTAATAACCAAAATAAGAGAAGTTGAAGTTTATTTTATTGAACTGAAAATACCTAAAACAAAACAACCCTTGCAACTACTTTACAAATCAACCCGTGGCCCTAGGGGGAATTTAGAACATGTCGAGGGCAGGAAAACGACTAGAATTTGGGAAGGAGGCTAGGTAATCAATTATGGGTTATGGGATATCCCTAGGTTAAAATACATGCCCTTATATAAGCTTTGGGCTCAAGTTATCTAAATTAGCAAGAATACAACTTTAATTGAAAGTATGATTCTAATAAAGACTAAATCTTCAAGGAATCTACTTTCCAGCCACCATCTTCTTGCTTGGGATTTTCCCGCCTTGAACTTTGGGCTTGACATATCTTTTGAGCTGGGGCTTGGAAAAATATATGGTTTTCACACGACAGACGGGTTGAATTTTCTCTATCTGTCGAGGTCCACTTTGCTTCTTCTCCTCAAAACTGCTGTCGTCCTCTGCTGTCACGGCAGCAACCATGGCAGCATCGTCCTTTTTGTCTGCTTGTCCAGTTCAGCTCTTCTGCTTCTCTGCCCAGCGCCTGCCTTCACCGTCTGCTGCGGCGGCAACCTGCAAAAACAGCCATTCTTAGTAGAATCTGTGCCTTTTAATATATTTGTGATGTTTTGCTGTAAACTAACCTAAATGCAATGAATAATGCTTGAATGCAGCAGAAATATGGGTTAAAAGGGGGTAAATAATAGAACTTTTACACACTCAACACCATACATGACCTACATGCCCCCTAACTATACAGTACCGTACTCCAGAGGCAACACCGAGGGAACTCCGAACACTGATGTCAACATTTTGTCATGCTATATTCTTTTAACCTGCGATAGTAAAAATAACGTGAGCTTGGAAAAGCTCAGTAATACAGAACTACCAAAAGATGCTATAAGCTCATGCAGATATAGGGTAGGCATAACATTTTTATGATGTTCCAGGCAATACTTGTCTCTATTTATGTTTCGCTAATTTAGTGAAGCACTATTCTTGAGGACAACAAGGTTTGTTCTTTCTATGTTACTGAGTATTAAAAGAGAGCTTATTGTTCAGAGAATCAACAGAGTGGCTGGTTGGAGAAGTTAAACCACGAAGCCTAGTGTGTTTAAATAAGTTGCAAATCAAGCATACATAAGTACTTAACATCACATCATATGAGCACATAACAGATTAAATGCAAATGTTCAATGTTCATACAGAAGTTTATAAGAACTACCCTCCAACCTTACACCAACATGCAGTCTCCTAGAACTGCATACAGAAGGTCTTACCCTAGGCCTGAGGCGTAGGAGCCTACCTAAGAGAATGCCTTAGGTCCAGAAAGACTTACCCTAGGCCCGTGGGCGTAAGAGCTTAACAGAAGGGTTTACCAGCTAGATCAGGGCTGTACCTGCAGACACTTCATAACATAACCCAACAGTATACCCCAGATAGTAATCGGTGTTCAGATTCCAGACATGAGTAACATAATACATGTAACAGACATATTCTATTCAGAGTATCAGAAACAGAAGTTCATGCTTTTGACATATAAATGGGCATACTATTGAGTAGAGCAGACATTTACAGCATTCATCATGCAAACAGATTAATCCATCATAGGTCAAACTAACAGATCATGCTAACAAATTCATCAAACAGTCAGACAATACCATCACAGATCAAACGATCACATACCAAGTATACAAATTGAGCAGACATATATCAGGTAGGCAGAGAATGTTATCGTATATCAAGTTCATCATTTTATCTCATTTTCTAACATAGTGATGCAATCTCAATAACAATTGAAATGTTCATCAAACATAATATTATTCATGATTAAATAATTATACAATCCATTCAACAGAATATATCACACATGGAACACACTAGGTGGGACAAATCATTTCTTGGAGATACTTGCCATTTACGGAATGAGACATATTGAACTCTTGACAACTTGAACGGATTTCTGAAACATGGCCCCTATTAGAAGGGGTTCATACTAACGGTTTAACCCAGATATTCAAGATGTGATACATCAAGATCTTTGAGAGTTTAGACGTATCATGAGTTATTTAGTCATTTAAGCCTACAAGGGCATTATGGTCATTTTATCACATATGGACAATTTAGTAATTTATACCAACAAACCATAAACAGTTGCTCAGAAAATTTTATTTGCTTATTAGGCTTCCAATCAGGCATTCAAAGATTTCTATGTCAAGGTTTGTCACGATATCGGATACATTCAGGGCTATCTTAATTATTTTGGCCAACAAGGGCATTTTAGTCTTTTAATTATCAGGGGTGATTAACATACATGAGTGTGCTTCCTAACACCTAGGGGCACTTTAGCCCTTAAAGTCTTATTAGAGATCCCAGAATTTCATCAAATGCATAACTGCTTGTTTAACTTAAGAGGGCATTTCAGTCATTTTAGAAATTGGGATAAATCCACCATTTTCGTCAAATTTTACTATTTAGCACCTCCATCGTTTACGTACCCGATACAGATTAAGTCGTCCTAACTCTACGGCCCTTTACAGACGATTCATTCTTTACAGAACTTGAGGGTATAACGTCATTCAAATTAATCAGACATTTCGGTGCTCGAGGGCATTCCCGTCTTTTTGGTCATTACGAACATTCTCATTTAATTCACGCATTACTGTCATAAGAATCGACTTAGGATTTCAACAATATTTCTAGAGAATTCTCATTCATGTGTTATACAGAGTTTGAGGGATTATCCAAGTTTATATCACACGTATTGCATAATGATGCCGAAGTCTTTCCATTAAAACATACCTCTTGGATAGAGTAAATTGCATAATCAGGTCGAATGTCGACTTTAGGTCATTTCCTTTATTAGAGGGGTAGTTTAGTCATACTTATGCTCCAAGGGCATTTTCGTAATTTCGTAATTAATATCTCTCACTCCGTATCCTGGGTCTCGATTCTTACACACTGTTGATTGAGTTGCGGATTAACTGAATTTAACTATTAGAACTTCTGATACTATTAGCTCATTAGTAATCTTATTCGGATAATTTGGTCTTATTAATAACCATACTTATTGCTCGAATCTGATTCAATTTAAGCAGAATTTACAGTATACGTCATCATAAGCATGCATGCATTGACCGAATATCAGCATGTTCATAAAGCATACAAGGGGTAGTAGTGTATTACCTTAGTTCCGAGCTATAACAGTTGATTCATGACACCTCATTCGATCGCACTCGATCCCAAGATTCGACGGCCCCCAACATCTCAAATTCAAGGGTACCTTGATACCTTCAACGACATAGATTCACATTTTAGTCCTTATTCAGAGAGCTCATAACCAAAATTAAATACATATAAGCAATCTCGGATTCAAGGTCAGATTCGGAGGCTTTCGGGTTGGAATTTTGCAAAACGGGCTTCAAAAACGGACTCAGAACGTCGAAAAACATTAAATAGGAGTTTTCGGAAACTTTGACTTTTTGGTCAACGGTCAAAGTGAACACTGACGTCAGCAGATCAACGCTGACGTCAGTAGGTCAACAGTCAACGGGGTCAGAGTCAACGATGACGTCAGCATGCCAATGCTGACATCAACAGTCAACTGATAAGGGTCAACTTAGTTGACTCGGGCTGACTCGGACGAGTTGACTCGGCTGACTCGGACGAGTTGACTCGGCTGACTCGGACGAGCTGACTCGGCTGACTCGGACGAGTTGACTCGACTAACTCAGGTTGACTCGGTTCGGATTTTCGGATCGGGCAGACGGGTTGGGTTAACGGGTCGGGTTCGGGTACGATTTGGGTCAGACTCGGGTTGGCCGGTCTAGCTGGTTCAGACCGGTCCACTTACCATTCGAATTTGCTTCATCGGCCGGTCACCTGAGATAGTCGCCGGAGACGTTGGTTTGCGTCGAAACTGCCGGAATAGAGCGTTTATCAGGCCCAAAAACAAAACTCATACATCAAAAACATAAAATAGGCCGGAATCATGTCGGAAATTACCGAAAATGCCAAAATCTCGTCGGAAAGCTTGAAGCTCCGATGAGCGTCTTACCGACGTCGAACGGATGATCGGTTGACTGGGTTTTATCCGTCGTGACGTGGGGAACCCAGATCTGGTGGCCGTGACACGAACGGACGGCGAGGATGGCCGGAAACGGCGAAAAAAGAAAGGCGACGCTTGGGGTTTTGACGGACTTCAACCGGCTCTCCACGACGAATGGCGGCACATCACTGCGCGTGGAGGGCTGGGTCACGATCGGAGCAGGGTGACGGTCACGCCGGTGCTGGCGGTGCACCCCACGGCCTGGCGGTGGCGGAATGGCAGATCGGAGATGGGTTGATGGGGTTAGAGAGAGTTTTTCTGGAATTTTCTCAAAAATTCCAGATTCGAATCATTTCCCAGGGGTAGGTGAATGGTTGGGTTATAAAGTCTGATTCATATCTTTTAGGCTTAACTCTAATAGCCAAACTAGCTAACCCTTAACAGAAATGAGTCATTGGGTCAACGGTTTAAGCAAAAGGACATTTAGGGGGTGAGGTCTTGGGTTCAAACCCTTATACAAGCATCATTCTCTTCTCTTTTTTTTTGTATTATTTTAATTAAAAAAACGGGGTGTTACAGATTTCTACATTTATAAGCCAAAAGCTCAAACCCTAAACATTAATTTCACAGATATAACCTTAAACCTTAAACCCTAAATATTTCAAATTAATTTTACACTAAACATTTCAAATTAATTTCACATATATAAACCCTAAACCTAAACTCTAAACACTAATTTCACATATATAACTCTAAACACTAATTTCACATATATAACTCTAAACACTAATTTCACATATATACCATAAACCCTAAATATTTCAAATTAATTTCACATATATAACCATAAACCTTAAACCCTAAATTAGTGTTTAAGGTTATATATATATATGTGAAATTAATTTGAAATATTTAATGTGAAATTAGTTTGAAATATTTAGGGTTTAGGGTTTAAGGTTTATATACATGAAATTAATTTGAAATATTTAGTGTGAAATTAATTTGAAATATTTAGGGTTTAGGGTTTAAGGTTTATATATGTGAAATTAATTTGAAATATTAAGCGTGAAATTAATTTGAAATATTTAAGGTTAGGGTTTAGAGTTTATATATGTGAAATTAATTTGAAATGTTTAGTGTAAAATCAATTTGAAATATTTAGGGTTTAGGATTATATATGTGAAATTAGTGTTTAGGGTTTGAGCTTTTGGCTTATAAATGTAGAAACTAATAAGAGATATATATTAAATTTGGTGGTTTAAAGCACAAAGTTGTGCTTGGTGCAGTGGCTAAGGCATTGCCTTAACCCAAGCATTGCCCAGGTTCAATCCACCCTCAACTTATGTTGAGGGAAAATAAATTAATAAAATTAAATATAAATAATTAAAGTTTTCCAATAAGGTGTTGACATGTGTCACCATCTAATTAAATAATTTATTATTTTATTAATTTAAAATTAAGACTAAATTAAAAATGTGTAAATAACAGAGACCAAAAGTGTAATTTTAAAATTTTCATGTTACTTGCCATGTGGCAGTTCTGTCACTCTATCGTTAGGTTTTTAACGGCGGTGGTCAAAATAGGTTGATTTTATAAGTTCGGTGGTCTGGTTGACGAATTCGTTAGCTCGGTGGTCAAAATAGGAATCACAATTAGTTCGGTGGTCAATGGTATAGTTAACCCTAAAACTTATTACAAAAGTTATCATGTACAAATAATTCAATTAAAATTTAAAATTAATTATTTTCAATGATAGATACTTATTAATACAGATAATTAAGAAACTACTATAAACTTATGATGCTATATTTCTTATTTTAATTTTTACGTACTTTCGTAATGGAGTTGGTGTCTGTAAAACCTATGTTTGATTTTGATATAATTAAATCCTTAAGGATCATTTTGTAAAACTTAAAATTATTTTAAGTCCCTTAATAAGTTTTAAAACACCTACACTTTGAAACTGATTTATAAAACTCAAACTCCAAATATTTTCTAAGTGTTCCAAGGCAAAACCATTGAAAATCGTCCAGGCGTATCGATACAGCACCAAGCGTATCGATACCATTTTACCAAACTTGGTTACTATCGGAACCCGTATCGATACCCTAAACCCTCGTATTGATACGCCTCTGTGTTAAAATTCAAAGAGTTTGAATATCGTACCGATACGGCAAACCCTCGTATCGATACGACCCTTATAATTTTTAAAAGTTAAGTCGGTTTAAAAATATGACCGTTGGTGTCAGTTGGTTGGTAACCAAACTTTAAAAGTTCGTTGACCCGTATCGATACGCCAAACCCTCGTACCGATACGGTTGTGGACAGTGAGCTAAGTTCAGAAAATAGTATCGATACGGCCCTTGCCGTTTCGATACCCCGTACCGATACGCTTACGTGCGTATCGATACCCCTTATTAAATGCACACAACGGCTCTTTCTTTTCTGAGACAGGTACCGATACGCCTTCCCGCGTACCGATACCGGTAGCTGCAGAAGTGCATTAATGGTGGTAAGAGAGGGTTCCAACGGCTCCATTTATGTTCCCAACCACCCAAACGGCTAGAAATCAATGAGGAGGTGTAAAAGACATATCCAAAAGCTACAGCAACAACTATTGATCTTCAAGAAAACACTTATTCATCAAATCCAAGCAATTGTGCCAAAAATTCATATTTGTCTAGAAATCCCAATTGTAATCTTCATTCATACTTTGTCAAATTGGGTTGAGTGCTTGTATTGGGGCTATCATTTGTATTGAGAGATACCTTATTAGCCTTCAAATTTCTTTGTTCACTTGTGTGAGGATTGGGTTGATTTTTGGGTAGAAAAATCAACCGAAATTGTAAAGGGTTGCCTCCTTGTCCTAGAAAAGGGGAAGAGCAATTTAGTGGAATTGTTGCAAATCCTTAGTGAAGCTAAGGTGGTGGATGTAGAGTTCATTTGGAACTTGAACCACTCTAAATCTCTTGTCCGTCATTTTTAATTTGCAAATTTCCACCACAAAACTTTAATTTTCCAATTCACCCCCCCTCTTGGTCAATTTCGATCTTGCGATCCACTCAACAGTGTCACTAATTTAAGTGACATTAAACTTAATCAAATACTATAAAAATATTAGATATAACGAATGTAGGATTTTATGTTATGGGGTGAATTTATAAAATTTAAGGAGGTAAAAATAGATTTTTAATAGAAAATATATAAATTTTTTTAAATTTTCTAAGTCATATAAATTTTAAATTTTTAAGAGGAGCGACTGCCCCTCGAGCCCTCATCTCGGTCCATCCTTAGATATTCTCACACGCATGATATAAATGAATTATATATATATATATGCATATATAACATATATTTATAAGAATTTATCCAAAGAATGAAAATATGTGCAGTGGTAAAAAATTTGCATGTATTGTACATGATCAAACCTTTTTTATTTAAATTATAAATCTTAGATTTGTATGCATATATAACATATATTTATAAGAAGGTAATTCTAGTTATATTGTTGAGTGGATCGAATGATCAATATAAACCAAGGGGGTGAATTGGGTTTTTAAACTTTTTGGTAGTGGAATTGACAAATAAAAATAGTAGACAAGGGAATTTAGAGTGGTTCAAGTTCCAATCGAACTCTACATCAACTACCTTAGCTTTACTAAGGATTTTCAACAATTTCACTAATTGTTCTTCCCCTTTTCTAGGCTAAGGAGGTAACCGTTACAATATCAGTCAAATTTTCTACCCAAAATTTGACCAAATCCTCACACAAGAATAACAAAGAAGTTGTTGGCTAAAACAAGTATCTCTCA
Source organism: Hibiscus tridactylites (assembly GCA_958450335.1). Lineage (NCBI taxonomy): Eukaryota > Viridiplantae > Streptophyta > Magnoliopsida > Malvales > Malvaceae > Hibiscus > Hibiscus tridactylites. The sequence goes on from OY288287.1 coordinate 11,729,989, forward strand.
ATACACAAAATAGCCCAATTACAAGCACTCAACCCAATTGAAAGTATAAGAATGAAAATTACAATTGGGGTTACAAGACAATAATGGGATTTAGGCACAAATGCTTGGATTTGATGTTTGGATGTTTTCTTTTGGATCAATAGTTGTTGCTGAAGCTTTTAGAGGTCCCTTTTATACCTTCTCATTGAATTCTAGTTGTTGTGGTTGTTGCATTCATCAATAGAGCTGTTGGGGATGTTATCTTCCCTCCATAAATGCAGTCTGCAACCACCCGTTTCGAAACGCCCGATCCTGTTTCGAAACAGACCAAAATAGAAAGAGTCGTTGGGGTGCATTAAAGATCCCGTATCGAAACGGTTACGATTGTTTCGATACGCTAAGGGTCGTTTCGAAACACATTTTGAAACATTTTAGCTACTGTCAAAGCTCGTATCGAAACAGACTGAAGGTGTTTCGATACGCCTTAACGATCAGTATAAAATCAGTTAAAAACTTCAACGGTCATATTTTTTAAATATGACTTGAATGTCGTTTCGAAACGTTTGAGGTCGTTTCGATACGGTGTCTCGATGTTCTTAAGCCGTTTCGAAACCTGTTTCGAAACAAGGATTCACAGTTTCAAAATCGTTTCGATACACGTTTCGAAACACAGGTTCACAGTTTCAAAAGTGTTCTGGAACGCCTAAGACCGTTCCGAAACGGTGACTCAAAAATCACTGTTTTGGCTTCAATAACACTTAGAAAAGTTTTGACAAATTAAGTTTTTAACTTAGGCATTTTCCTTTAAACATATAGAGAGGTTTGAGGACTTAAAAATTCGTTTTCTCATTTTCAATTTAGTCCTTAAATTCTTTAGTTATATCAAAATCAATTTATCGGTTTCACAATATTGTTCAAAGGTAGTTTAGGGGTTGGAGATTTTTCAATAATTAATGTGTGTCTTTAAATGGAAGAATTTGGTTGTTGGTTAGAGGTGTTTGGTCTGTTGATGTTGTCAGTGTTACAACGCATGCTATTACTTGTTGTTTAAGAAAAGGTGATATTTGGTTTTACTTCTCTTTTATCTATGCTTGTAATGGGAGAGAAGATACGAGAGGTTTATAGAGTGAATTAATCTTTGTTAAATTCATTGTGGGAGATAGGCCTTGGGGTTTAGCTGGGGCTTTCAATATCATTTTTAGGCCTCAAGAAAGTTCTAACTACAATGGTAGTCAAGGTATTTTTTGTGCTATGCATGATATTTTGAAATGTCAGAAGGATCTAAATGTTATTAATCACATTTTTTCTGGCTCTTTATTTACTTGGTGCAGTCATAAGGAGGATGCTTTTTTATCTAGAAAGTTGGATAGGGTTCTTGTGAATCATAATTGGATGGTTTCTTTTTCGCATGCATCTATCAATTTTTTTAGCCCTAATTTTTCAGATTACTTTCCTAATTATTTGAATTTGAAGGATCGTGTTGCTTCTCCCCCTCGAACGTTTAAATTTTTAAGTTTTTAGTCTGATCATTCAAGGTTTTTGCAAGTGGTCGAAGACTCTTGGGTGATGCTGATGGTCGATAATCCTATACTCAGTTTGTTCTGTGACCAAAATGAATGCCCAATAAAAGTTCAATAACCATTGGTGTACTTTATCCTAGGTTTTATAACAAAAATATATTTTATAAATATTGAATTTTTTTTTATTAATTTGATAATATTACTCATAAAAAAATATTACTCTCTATGTCCCACTAAAACTATCACATGTTGATATTTTTTTGGTCATTTTTTTTTAATTTTGATTATAGTTTATTTAAATATTTTAATTAATTAAAAATTATAAAAATATGTTTAAAAACTAGTTGATTCAGAGTTTTTAAAATATATTTTTATATTTTTATTAATAATAAATTTTAAATTATAAGTCAAATTTTAAAAAATTGACTCAAAAAAATTAACATATGACAGTTTTAATGGAACAGGTGAAGTAATATTTTGAATTAATAATTTTAAAACAACAACATAAGAAACTTCAAATTTTTTCCATATTTCCGAGGCAAAATAATGCTCTGAGTCCAAGGTTCAATCCAATTGCAGAAGTCATTGTCGGGAAATATCAAATTTCCAGAGTTAATACGTACTTATAGAGATGTGAATTGGGCGAAGAGGATGCGAAAGTTACTTTTTCTACTTTTATTTTTATTAAAATAATTTATCTTCATCTTCGTCTCACGATCCGCTGCGAATATAAAATTTGAAATCATCTATGTCCTGTTACCTATAAGACTAAAACCATCCCGCCCAATTATTCACGTGGGTCTTCGGACCAACCTAATCCTCTCTTTACCCACCCCATGATCCATTTATGTTATATATTCATAAATATTAGTTATATAAATATAAATAAATTTTGTTAGAAAAAAATATGAAATATTTGTTAATCAGACTCTTGCCACATATGTGACATTATTCTAAATGTATCATTTTAAAAAAAATAATAATATACGAAATAAAATTTTGTACAACACAAAAGTTTGGACTAAAAAGATATTAAACTCTATCGTAAAGGACAAGAATATAGCATAAATAACATGTAAAATAATATTTCAATTGTTGTAACAAATAAACAATATAGAAAGAAAATAATAATGAAAAAACAACCTTTTAAAAAATAAGAGTAAGTAACATACAAATTAAAAAAAAAATACTTATGATGAAGACTATGGAGAAGAAAACAAACATTAGAAAGAAGTTTAACGTTAGCAAACAGTAAAGAAGAAACAAATAAACATATATATTATATATGCATAGTATATTTTTTTCATAGATATTCTAAAATAAGTCAATATAAATTATCTTAAACTTAACTTCAATTCAAACTGGTATTTTAAAAAATATTTATATATTTGATATGATCAATCTCAATTATATATATTGAACTTTTTTAATAATATATCAAGACAAATCAATATGAATTACCTTAAATTCGACTATGATCCATGCTGATATTATATTTTTAAAAATATTTATAATAATTTATTATAAGATTTATTGGGACGGAAGAGGATGATGCGAAACAAGTATAAATAGAGCTGGTACAAAAGCATATTTATATTTTTTTCAACAACTACGACAAATTTAATTTTTATGTTTATCCCAGCTTCACAACTTGCAAAATTTGTAGCCATTCCTACGTTCTTACAAAAACTTTTATTCAAAAACCAAATAGTATCGTGTCACGTGTAAAATGATTTAATTTGTTGGATAATATGTCTGTCTTCTTATCGGATATGTTTGAAAATATCAGCTTCCTTGTTTTGTCTTGTTTCTCCCATTTTTATGGCTCTAACCTTTTTTCTTCCAATTTACAAAATCTTAATTATTACTTTCCTTCCCGTTCCAAAATTACATTTTATCTATTCCCAAGCTTATTCAGCAACAAAATTGTAGAAAAGGCAGCAACTTGGTTTAGCAGCCATGGTTTTCCCATTAACAAGAACCTGGAAGCTGATAGCAGCAGCTCCGAGTGGCTATGGTTCCACTCGTTGCAGTCATTTGAACTCATTGTTTCCCTTCTTTTCCATTACACAAAACACTAGGCAGAATTTGTCTTTTGATCCAACATCTTCATCTTCTTTGAGCTCTTGTTTGTCTAATTCTCCTTTGGCTAGTTACTCAAACAGCAAAAAATATGTACCAAATGCAAGAAATAATGAGACAGATGTGTACAGAGATGACAAAGTTGAAAAAGAACTCACACCCAAAACTATGGAGATTGAAGAAAATCAGCCGTTGCTTCAAAAACTTATGTTTACATCCAAGAAGATCAGGAGTGTTCTTTTGCTCAATTTCATCACCATTGTTTATGGTATGCTTCAGCTTTCTGTTTTGCTTGTTAAAACCAAAATTCGATTTGATTCGATTTTTAAATTTAGTTCAGAAGCTAGATGAGCTAAAACCAAGCAATTGTTATGATTCTGTGATCCTGTTAATGGCATGGAGTTCAATTGTTTGTAAGAATAACAATGGTGTTCAAATTTTGCAGCAAGTGATATTCCAGTTATAAAAACAGTTGAATCTATAATGGACCCGGCACCCTTCTCGGCGGTGCGGTTCGTGATGTCGGCCATCCCATTCTTGCCGTTCGTGCTTCGAGCTCGAGAAGATGTCAAGACACTGAAGGCGGGGATAGAGTTGGGACTTTGGGTCAGTTTGGGTTACTTTGTTGAGGCACTTGGTCTACTTACAGCTGATGCTGGCCGTGCATCGTTTATTTCTCTGTTTACAGTAAGTTGTTGAGTTATAATAATAATACCATTATGAAATATAGATGCAGTCTCTGGTGATAGGATCAATTGGAATTGATTCAAACAGGTTATGGTGGTACCAATCCTCGAAAGCATGTTAGGAGCTATAATACCTGCTCGTACTTGGTTCGGTATTCTCGTGTCTGCACTCGGTGTCGCTATGCTCGAATGCAGCGGTTCTCCGCCGAACGTAAGCATTCTAACATAAACAACACACCCAAAACATGCATACAAGCATATGTATCATAGGTAATATTAACAATTCAAGTTGACCATATCTGGTCCCTTTCAGATTGGAGACCTGTTAAGCTTTCTGAGCGCTATATTTTTCGGAATTCACATGCTTCGGACCGAACATCTCTCAAGATGCACAAAGGAGGAGAACTTCGTGGCACTTCTTGGATATGAGGTTTGTTGTTCTACATATATATATATATACACGGTTAGGATCCATTTAATGTATGATTAAGGATGCCATTACTAATGACAAAATCTTGATGGTTTCCCTTTAGATTTGCGTTGTCGCTCTGTTTTCGACACTGTGGGTCGTAATTCAAGGATGGTCCGATGGCAACCAAGATTTGGACAAATCATCTTTGACATGGGAAATGTTATGGGACTGGATGATGGCCTTTCCATGGCTACCTGCCCTATATACTGGCATATTCTCAACTGGATTGTGCCTCTGGATAGAGGTATTAATGTTTCCAATTTCTTCAATGTAGAAAATACGTGCAATTTCGATGTTGGATTGGATATGAAAAGTTTATGTGCAAACTGTATATTTCTCCATATAGATTACTGCAATGCGTGAAGTGTCAGCAACAGAAACAGCCATTATTTATGGAATGGAGCCACTATGGGGAGCTGGTTTCGCATGGTTTCTCCTCGGCGAACGGTGGGGCACAACTGGATGGATAGGAGCTGCTCTCGTGCTCGGTAAGGGGTTTCGATGTTACAAACTTGTGCTTGCGATAGTATTCGAAAGATTACGAGGCTTCTGTCGATATGCTTATGAGTAATAAGTAAACGAGAACATGACATGATTGTAGGTGGAAGCTTAATGGTGCAAATGTTGGGGACATCCGCTGCAAAAGGATCGGGAGATGCGGAAAAAGGGAATCTGCTGGTGGTTTCGGAAATGGAGAAAGGGAAATTACAGAAAAAGCTGTCGACTTCGCCAATTGTTGTGAGAACCAGAAAAGATGTGAGGGATATGTTTTAAGTTAATCATCTCACAACTGCTTTTCTAACTATACCCTGCTGCCTTGTATTGCTGTTCATGGATTATATGTTGTACATATAATATATAGAAAGTGTATAGGTTTGTTGTTGCAGATGGTGTCAATTATTTAACAAGTAGTGGAAGATGCATCAATTGGGTAATTATTAGGTTAAACTACTTATTTGATACCCATTTGTTTTTGTATCTCTATTTTTTGACCACCTAATTATTATTTTTGGTAAAATAAATTTTACACTAAGAAGAAAGATATTCAAACTTGAGTCTCGTGGGAAGGGCTAGGCACTTAACCACTAAGTGAGACCAAAAATTTGTTATTTTCCACCGAAATTAATATGCAATTTAAATCGTGTCATCATCTTAAGATTATGTAAAGCTTCCAGTGTAGAGTGAATTATCTCAATAAATCGATCAAACACATTCGTCTTTTATAAACAATCGATTAGTCTAATGGGATGGAGCGTTATGTCCCTTAAAAAAGTCAGAAGTTCAAATTCTAATATTATGAATAGAAAAAACTGGATTGAAAGGTCACCTCATAATGAGACTCAAGTCTTTAGTCAAACCTAAGATGTAATACCTTCGGCTGCTTATTTTCGGAAGTGCCATTATTTTTTTTGGTCCTTTTTTACCGATAAAGAAGTAAGAAATAAAATCAATTAAGTATTTTGATCAATTTTGACAATTTTTTAAATATTACTAGCATATGATACACTACAATTTATCAAGTTGCATTTACAGGTTTTTTCAAAAAATATTTTTTTATAAATTTTATGTTTTTTAGAATTTTTAGAACTTTTAAAGAATTTTTTAAATAAAATAATAAATTTTAAAAATATCAAGTCGAGACACTGTGACATGACGCACTGTACCAACATATCAGAAAAACTGTCAAAATTTAATGATCAAAATTTGTCAAAGGGCTTAATTATTCAATTTTTTAGTTCAAAGACTTAATTGAATGCAAAAAAAAAAAAAAATCAGAGACTTAATTGATTTTTTTTCAAAAGTTTAAGAGCTTCTTATACCTTAAGCCAAAAAAAAAAATTGTATGTTCAACTGTGATTCCTACTTTTGTTCTCACTCGATTTCATATTAAAAACATTATCAACAATTGGGACCAAGGCTAGAATCTAGACATAGTTGAGGTTGGTCTTACAGTTTTTGTGGCATCACAGGCTTTGACGGAAGCAATTTTTCCTATAGGAATTGGGTAAGCTGTATGAAAGCATTTTTGGAGTCCTCTGATTCTTCATTTACTTCAAATACTTGGATGTTAAAACCATTGATCTGGATAGTCTCATTGATCGGTTGAAGAATGTTCAAATGCTATTGCTTTCAAGCAAACATTGATTTTGATTTTTGGGATGTTTATTTATTTATGCATATTGATTTGGATGGTTTGATGGATGCTAGGTGATTTATGTCGGATGCATATTTAGGGGAGTGCTCTTTTTTTATGATATGATATGTTAACTTTTGTTTTCTTACTGCATTATGTTTTGGTTTAAAATGTTCTAAATATGTTTGTTTTAAACAACTATGATTCAAATAATGTTTGTACGATGTGTGCATGCTTTTAACAGACCAATAGTAAAATAAATAAATATTACTATGTAATCACAACAAAAATAAAAACACACACAACTGGTTTCAAATAAAAACTGCATCAATACATTGTTATTTTAGATTGTAATGTATTTATGTATTTTTTTTCATTCTTTTATGAGTTTAGGGTGGTAGCTATGATCGATTTTAATCTGGGACTTCGCATGTTTAGATTAATACGTGGTAATTTGTGATGGAAAATGTGTAAATTTTCTAAATTTAAAAACAACATTTTCAATGTTAGATTTTAGGTTATTGGATTTTTTTATAATTTTTCATTTTCTAGTTTTTAAAAAATATAGTTTTCTATTAAATTTCTTGAAAAAATATATTTTAAATATTTCTAAGAGTTTATAATTTTTTTCTAAAAGTAAGCTCATATGGCAACGTCATTGTTGTCACGTGTTATAAGGTGAGAGCGTTGGATCATTTTCTGCGTTAAAAAAATAAAAAAGGAAATAATAATTCGATACCAAATTAAGAAACTAAATAAAAACAACAAAAAATGGAAGTTGCGTCGGCAGCTGAGTATATATGGCATCTGTCAGTGATGCCAACATGTGATGCAATCAAGCAATGCCGTAGATGGAAGCAGTGATAGCAGAATGATGAAATACGTAGTGAATGTGCCTTGTATTGTGCGCCAAATTTTCTTATCTTCTCCTGTGGACCATTCACCACATGGCCAAACTCGGGATTCAAACCATAAACTCTCACCAAGTAGCAGAAAAGTTACCGTGAAACTCACAGGAAAACAACAATTTATTTGAAGCAATGATTACATAAAAATCTAGAAATACCGTTCATCATCGACTAGAAAGAAGAAAAAAACAGCTGATCATGGCAGGCGCAGCATGAAATAGTTCTATGCTGGCTGCATATTGCTAACTGCATTTATTTATTATTATTACGGAAAGGAAAGTTTCAGTAACATGAGATGACAAGGACCTAGTTCTTCTTGGCAACGAAAAGCCCCCATCTCTGCTCGCCAGATGAGCTCCTCATCAGTTTTGCCTTCCATCCATCAACTATTTCATCATAATCTTCCTGTATATTCACAAAACAAATATCATATACGATTCGTGTTTTATTATTATTTCCATTTAAAGACCTAGGCTATCGAAATGATCGTAACAACTCACTTGAGAGAAGTCAGAGATGAATGCATCCTTGTCGTCTTCAACTTTGTTTAATTCACGCTGCAGAACTTGAATGAACTAAAGCCACAAAACAACATTAGTTTAGCCAACAGATTTCGTAATTTAATAGCTATACGGAAACTTAAAATACAAATGAAATCGGTAGGCTTATCTGAACCTGATCGGTTCGATCCTCTGCAACAACCACATCGAAACCAGCATCCTTGAGCATCTGCGAAAAATAAAACAAGGCAGAAAGGTAATTCCTGATGTCAGAAGCTGTTGATATGAAATGGAAAACAACAAACAATTTTTAAATTTGAATATACCTGCTCATATGATTTTAAATCATGGAGATCATAGCCTCTCTGCTTGATATACTCGGCAAATTCTGCCGATGGAGTCTTGGAACTTTTGCAGTAATCACTTATAAGAAGTTTGCCTCCTGGCTTCAACCATTTGTAGAAAGATCCAAATAGTGCAGGTTTGTCCTGGAAGTCAATTTTAGACACACAACGTGAGGGGATAATATCAAAGCAGATCTAGAAAATGATTGACAAAGCAATTATCATGAGGTTCACTACATCAAATTGGTTTAATTGTGCAATAGATAGCAAATTTCCCAGTTGAAATCCTCATTTTGATGCCTATGCTAAACTGATGAATCTCAAAATCATTTCAAAGGGAAAACACTCCTTATGAGGTACCGAGTCCTCTTACTTGAATGTGTAGAATGGTGTCACGGCTGTAGATAACATCAAAACTGTTGTCCGGATAAATCTTCTTAGTGCAATCAGCAACTTCAAATTCCACTGAGCACTTGAGTCCAGTAGCTCGTTCAAGAGCAAATGATACCATATTTATGGAGAGATCAATGCCCACAACATGGACATCAAATTCCTCAGCCATATAGAAGTCGCCTCCACCAATGCCACAGCCAACATCTAGGACCTTCTGGCAAGGCTTAAGATCCAACTTCCCCACAAATTCTTTTGTCGTTTCTGCTCAAAAACAAGTTTATTTTAGGGGGATGTCCAACTGATATGATTGACCAGAATAAGAGAAGCCAAAAGAAAGTGTAAATCCTGAGGATTTACGGAAGGACCTTGATATTATGGATAGAAAAGCCATTATTTACCTAACATAAAAAATATTGAAACAGTGCTATACACTGCATAATCTTGAAACAGGTGCTGTTTCACAGTTCAGATATTAAAGGGTGAAAGATGAAAATTCTACTCCAAAACGATTTCTGCTTCTAGATACAAAGCCATGTTTCATATTTCCTTCCCAATATTCTCAATTTCGGCATAGCAAATTCCTATAATAAACAAATATAAACATTTCATTGAAGAGGGATTACCTATTCCTCCTGTGCTCACAAATCCTTCTCCAAATACACGCTCATAACGGAGTATGCTATTAGATTTGTACTGAACAGAATCCAAGAATCGCTGGAATCCCCTATCATTATCTGAACCAACTTTTTGCCAGATCCAGCAAATCTGAAATGCAATAGGTTGCACCTTGTCAGTAAATTAAAAAAAAAACTTAAGACATCAAAATATATACGAACTAATTTGAGTTAATGTTTTTGCCTGATTCTGATTCTTTTTGCTCTTAACATAAGCTCCAATGCACTTGCAGCCAACAAGAGAAAGTTCAAATGAATTTCCTGAATCATCAGTTGCATGGCATTCTTTAAAGACCTGCATAGACAAACATATGTTCGAATATGAAAGAGAGATGAGATAGCTCCGTTTCATACAAATTTCATTCTTCAGATCACATAGAATTAAAGACAGATTCAAGCAAAACCTTTGTGTAAAATCTGGGCTCACGATAGTGAGTTGGGTTGTTCTTTCGCTTGCAATCACCAGATTGATGAAAACAAGACTCCCTGAAGAAAATATATCCACCAACCTTCAACCATTTCACCATCCTTTCCGCCAAATTCTCAACCTGCATTTAATGACAGTTATAGAAAGAAACATACTTGAAGAACATGGTTTTTTAGTAATTTCAAAACCAGAAATGGAATGGCCAAATTATGAAGGGGGAAAACTGAAATGACCTCTTTATCTGAGAGATACATCAACAGCCAATTTGAGAAAATCAAGTCCAGTGATCCTTCTGAAATTTTCAAATCTGGGGAAGTCACGTCTGCGCAAAGGAATTTGACATTCTTAAAATGTCCATTGATCTTCTCATTCTGCAATTAATGAAATCAAAACAGAAAGTTTGATCAAGCCTCTTACTGAATACAAAACTAAATGGTTTCTTTCAGGTTGCATTTCAATAACCTGCTTTATAACGCTGTCAATGAAGTCTAAAGCTATAACATGACCGGCATTCTTAGCCAATTCACCAGTGAATCGACCAATTCCAGCTCCTAGCTCCAAAATGGATTTCCCTTCATATGATGGGAGTAGGGACAGCACCTGCATATATAAACGATGAACAATTACAAATCTAAAAAACAGTTGAAGGGTAAAATTAAGCACAAAAGAACAGCAACAACAATTAGAAGGCAATAGTATGCATCAAGGCAAACTTAACTCTATCATATCATAATAACAACTGAAGATATTCATAGATAAACAATCTTAACTTAAATTTGAAAGCCAAAACAAAAACAAATTCAAAAATGTAAACATACATTTATTGTATTCTAAAAAAATCAACAAAAAAACGAAAAGAATAAAAGAAAACTGATTACCTCGGGACGTTCTTCTTTGTCTAGATCAGCGGCTTTAGAGTCAAGCATCATAGCCTCCACCGTCAGATCAACGGAGTGCTCAATCCAATAGTTCTTTTGAACCTTGCGTTCATCTCCTACAAATCCTATCATTTTTCAAACAATCAAAATTTATTTATTTGTTTCGTTTTAGATAAATGTCGATCGGAGATTCATATCGGTTCGCAGAATTATCATTATACTTTTTCAGTCCTTTCAATTCTCCATAGTTCTAAGTTGAAAAATAACAAAACAAAACATTAATATGGAGAAGGAGATCGCACCGTTAGCCTCCATTGTTAACACAGGAAATCTCTAGCAAGCTTTCGGTGGGGATGAGTTTTAGAATTTTTAAAAAATTTTTTTTTTGGGAAATGAAAAGAGAAAAGAGGAGCTAAAATCCCTCGACTGCAAGCCGAGATCTGGAAAAGGACCTTGATCTGCGGTTGTTACTTCTTCCTCTCTGTTGCATTACACACCAAACTGAAACCAAAACCCAATTATTGGTACTAATATTGCTCTACCAATTTCTACTGCTTCTTTTGCGGGATTTAAAGAACGCTTCGTCTCTCCTTTTATAGAGCCAGGTAGGGGCAGGCAATGCAGCTGATTATGAACCGGGTCGAACCGGGCCTAGCCGGATCAAAACAATATAACAACAAATCTATTACTGTTGGGTATGGACCCCCGAATAAAATAAATGCAATTATGATTAAAAAAATCTTTAAAAATATTGATTTCTCTTTTGCATAGCAACAAAAGTTTGTATGATAAGATCCGTAAATACATTATTAAAAATAAGATATTTTTACTTTTTATGAAATTATAAAAAATTGAAATATTTTAAAGTTTAAGAATTAATTTAAAACAAAAATTATAATTTAAATTGTTAAATTTTTATTGTTAACCGATTCAAATAATTTTTTTTTGAATATTATACATGCTCATTTTATATTCTATGTTTAGGGCCCGTGACTCTTTTCCTAGCAACGTCGTCTCCAAAATTTGAACTCAAATTTTCTCTTTAAAAAATAATGTCTTGTCATTGCACTTAACGTTATTGATAATTAAAATAATATTTTAATTATACACAAGTATTTAAGGTTTGTAGTGACGATGATGTTGGATTAAATTTTTGTGAAGAATATTTGGTTTCAGTATTAAAATAAGTAAAGATAATTGGCTTTTGGGTTTGGGGCGGGGATCTTGAGGAAAGGGCATCAAATGAGCCAATGAGCAGTCCAGATCTCATTGGCGGGCCTCTTTGTCCAGATTTGGTTATTTGGCCGTACATGAATATGCGATTTATATACATAGTATTATATTTAATAAGATTCGATCAACTTAAAAAATCAATACAGATTTAGATCTAATACAGATATTATATTTTATTTTAAACATTAACATTATTTTACAATTTAGATTGATATACACTAAAAGCTTAAATAAAAAAATGTTTAAACTATATTTCTTTTAAATTTTGAGTACTTAAAGTATTTTTTTGTTAAAAATAGGTGCTTAAAGTTTTTATCATTATAATTTTAGATGCCTGATAATTAATTACCGTTACAAAAATTCGTTAACCAGTCAATGCATGACACGTGACAATAATTTGAATTTTTTAATTTTTTAAGAAAAAAAAACTTTTTTTAGTTTTTCAAAAAAATTTAATTTTTACAAAATAGACTCAAAATCCTTAAAATTTTTCAAACACAAACCCCTGAATCGTCGCCGCTTCCACCACTAATCGCCTCCCTGAGCATACCCATTTGGTTTCCGGACCTAGCCAGTCGTTTCCCCCCATCACAGCGTCGCCGGAAACGATGCCAACTGAACGTCGATTTCGCGTTCGAAGTTCGGCTACCACGTCGTTCATCGTTTCCGGCGACGTTGTGATGGGAAAAACGACTTGCTAGGTCCGGCGACCAAAAATGTATACTTAGAGGCGGCAATTTATACGGCGGAAGTGACAGCGATTTGGGGGTTTGGAAAAATTTAGAGATTTTAGGACTATTTTGTAAAAATTGAAATTTTTGATGTTTTTTGAAAAATTAAAATTTGTTTTAAATTTTATATTGAAAATAAAATAAACATGTCATGTGTCATGTTTTGATTGGTTAACAGGTTTTTAACGACAGTTAATTACCAGACACATAAAATTATAACGTTTGAAACTTTAGGCACCTAAAATTATAATTCTTGAAACTTTAGACACCTATTTTTTTAAAAAAAATTATTTTAAACACCTAAAATTTTAAAAAAATTAAATACTTATTTTAATTTAAGCCTACATTAAAGAAATACACAACAAAACCCAACACAAGTACACAACACAACTCAGTGACAAGGTTTTTGTCACTTTATACAAGTGCTTGCTGGATTTTGTATTTTTTTTTAATTTTTCTATTGGGTATCAAGATACAATGACGATTTATTTATAAATGGATAAAAAAAAATACAATCACGATTTCATAATGAAATCATCAATGTTGCACGGAATTATTTTATTTAGAAGAAGATGATTTTTGTCTTTACATAATTTAAAATAAGAGATGTCCGACTCTATTTCATTATAAAATTGCATACTTTTATCGTTTGCTCAAAATTTATTTCATGTTTAAATATTTTAAATCAAGAAGAGGAAAAAACAATAATTTTTCACTGCTAAAAGTCGACTTCATTTGATTTTAAAAAAATAAATGTTTTATATCATTTTCATAAAAAAAATGAAAAAACAAAATATAATATGTTTGGTTGAAAATTTTAAAAATAATATGTAAAAATCACAAAATTGTTGCGAATAAAATAATGAGAGAACGATAACAAGAATAAAAGAACAAAGAAATGAGAGAACGAGAGAGATTTGTATTATTCTCAATATAGACTTGTGTACAATCCCTTCATCAAATCATCTATTTATAGACATAATAAGTACATAATACATTAAAACTCTAATTAATGAAGAAAATATTCCTAACGATAAAGTTCTTATCATGATAGACTTCTACATAGATAAATATTCATAACACTCCCCCTTGGATGTCTAGGAAGATAATGTGCCTCGTTAAAACCTTACTAAGATAAAAACTCAGTGGGAAAAAAATTCTTTAGTGAAGGAAAAAGAGTACACACATCTTTGATACGCATAACATGTTGCCTCACCAAAATCCTTACCAAGAAAACCCATTGGGAAAAACCTCGGTTAAGGGGAAAAGAGTGCAATGCGTATTTACTCCCCTTCATAAAAACATCACACAAGATCTTTGAATCCTCATAATTCAATCTTGAATACTATTTTTTCTGTAGATCGTGAGGGGTGAAATTTTGGAGTAATATGTATGTTCATAGACAAAAACACACATATTTAAGTGCTTGATCTTTAGGTCGGGATAAAACATGATATCAAGATTCTTTTTCTCAAATACTTTCACCAAATGCTTTGAAAGCTCTTCATAAGTTTCCAGTTTGAAGCTCTTCAGAAGTTCTAATGATATTCAAATTACCATAATGAATCTTGATCCAAACTCCTTTATAAAATACATAAGGAAATCTGATTATTCTTATAGTATTTCTTCAATTAGTACTCACTGATGCAGTTATACCAAATGCGCCAAAATATAAATATCCAATGAAACATGTCTAAATAAATTTTCTCAGAAATTTTCAAATGCTTCTAGTATTTTAAATTCTTCAAGGATAAATATGGATCCACAAAATAATTAGACGCATATAAAGTATTTCATAACTTCCAAAGTAATTGCATCCACCGTGAAGTAATTAAAACTCTTCATAAATCATAATTCAAGTTATATTTACGACTAATTATTTGTGCCTCACTTGCATTACACCTTTAGGTGTTTAGACTGCTAGTCCAAATACTGCTTTTTTGGAAGTTCAAAGCGGCTTTCTATATTGGTCAATCATTTCAATATCTATAGATTTCTATTTGAGATCCTCGTTTTCTTTCTTTACTCCTATAGAAGTATTCTATGTAAAATTGTTTGTAAAATCGTTGTCGACAACCTTTCAATTTTTTGGTTCTATTCTTGTAGTGACATAACTCATCGAGATATCTTCAAGATTTCAATCTTTATTTCAGGTACCTTAAACTCTTCAAGAGTTTTATTATTAGTTATGTATTGGGTCTCTTCAGGAGCACTCACCTTCAATATATGACCATCTCATACTATTTTTCATTTACGAGAATTTTGATCATTGGAACCAATTTTCATGCTTCATGCATGATTTACATTCATTTACTCTAACATGTAATTCAAATTTAGAGCATTTTAGCTGATATATGAGACTTAGTTACCCTCATTGGGTCAGTAAATATGTCTGGCAGTAGACATGTAATAGCATGAATTATCTTATGAACTTTTGATTCATATACGAGGATCTAGATAACGATAATTCATTTCTTTTATCCAGTTGATTATTATCTCCCTCTGATGTTGAGAAAAATCATGTCATAAATGATTCTCCAATTAATGTTTAAAAATTTAAACATAAAAGGAGACTCATACTCAATATATCGCACACTCAAAATTATAAAATGAGAAATGTATGTCTTCTAACAAAAAACTAATCATAACGAGGAGTTTATTATAACTCGTTGGCTTGATGCGTATAAGTACTGCTATATGGAAATACCATATAGATAATTTTATTCTCATAGTTTAGCTATTAAAGATGAGACATCCAATTAAAATTTTGCTAAACTGTATTTTTTATAACCAATAGGCTGTGTAATAGTTATTTCAATCGATATAGCCTAAAATATAAATCCACAAGCTTTTACAAGACGAATAGTCTAACTGCATAATCTGAATCTTTTTCTAATCAATCTCACAAACGTCTAGTTGCAAGTTGATAAAATAATGTAGATGCATCTACTAAAATCATATAAAATTTTCTATATTTGTGGATAAATGGGCACATATTTCATTCAGATATGCAAGACATATAGTCTCAACTTTAGTACAAGAACTTCAAGTTCTTTTGATGAGTGGGATCTTAATCATTTCCTTTGAGAACAAACAACACAAGAACTTCGTATTCTTTTAATAAGTATAATTTAATCAATTCCTTTAAGAACAAACACCACAAGAACTTCAGGTTCTTTTAATAAATATGCATATAAATCTCAATAGCTTTCACATCATTATTGATTAGGATGATCTAACCGATCATGTCAACTATATACATGTGTGTATATACATTCCTGAATTTGGTAAACTTCTGGTTTACCATAACATGTGATTCAATCTCACTCATACATGTCTAGTACGACCATCAAAATTGTTCCTTTGAATAAGAATATATTTAACTCTTTTGGAGCTTTCAATAAAAATTACCTTTTGGTAACAATATATAGCTCTTCTCGAGCTTTCAATCGACTTTTTGGCTACCAAAACTTATATCACACTGGCTTATTTCAAATGCCAATTGATAACACATGTTATCTATAATCCTCGAAGGATTATTTTGTGAACTCATATTGCTCTTCTTAAAAATTCCACTTTTAGTGGTGACGATATTATTACCATCGGCAGTAATTATTACAATATTTGCAATTATACACTTTTCATAATGTGATTTCTCTCAAGAACTTATTGATCTTCTATAATATCAATTTTTTAGTACTTTGAGATATAGTACTCACTTTTTTCTCTTGCATTTAGATGGGAAAATATATCTTATGATTCTGCTAAGCATAAATCGTCACCATAAATTGTATTTGATAAGTAATCATGTTAAACAAAATAAATAAACATCATAATATATAAATATAAATATAAATATAAAGCATAAATAATTAATGTGTAAAGTAAATAAATGCAAAGCAAAATAAATAAAAAGATAAATAATTCTCTTCAAAGTTATGGGAATAATTAGAAGATGATTAATTCTCTTCGAGGGTTATAAGGAAATCAACAACATCCAAATGAGTTGGACCAACAATATCCAAATAAGTTAGACCAATATCATCTTCGTCATTTTTCGCAAATAAAATTTGCTTCTATTTTCTTTTCTTTGTCATTCAATGATTGTTGATTTTTCAACGTATGACAAGTATGAGACCAATGGTTTATAACATCGCTTTGGTGATAAAAAGGATTTTACTTCCTTATAATGATCTTTTATCACTCTTTTCATCCTTATAACCCCACTTTTGATGGATATAAACATTCTTAAAATGATCATATTGTCCATGTCTATATTCATGGCCTCGACCACGACCACAACTTCTAAGGTAACTTTTATTATTTCTATAATATAAACTCACATTCATTTTAGGGAATGGAGTAGAGCCAGTACACCTTTGAAACTTTTTTCACGATAGTGTGTTTGAGGACAACATTATTTGTCGTGAAAAGTGGAGTATGTTGTTATTAACATATCCTCATCACAAAGAACAAAGATTTAATCCTCGTACGCGTCATTAATAAACCAATTCACAAGGTCCTTTAGAAACCTCCTTTAAGACCAATAGCCTCGCAGAATGGGATGTCCAGCCAATATATTTGGATTATATCAAATTTATGTCACTAATTGAATAGTGATTTATCATGTTTGCATTCACTTCAGGGAAAGAAACTGTAACCCCTAAACCCAACCCGGAAGAACTGGGTCGAATATAAAGAGTCTAGCTCAAAACTTATCCCTCACGTAAGTAACCTGATTCAAAAACTTTAATTCCAAAATAGATAATGATAATATCGCATAATATATATTGATAAAATATTTCTAAAAATATTAAATATTCGAAATGTACATGCATGATAAAACGTAATAACCTAAACAAAATGTTCGAAATCTGAAATTTAAATACAATCTGATAAAACACATAATATAAATAGTTCCAAGTATCATATTGATAATAACAAATAAAGCTGAAAAACGAGGTCCTCCAAGTACCATAGCCTAGACCTGAGTATCTGAAATAGAAACTAAGAGGGGGGTCAGCGAAAACGCTTAGTGTGTCTCTACAATGCAAACAGAACTAACAAAATCATCATATCAACAGAGTCAACAGATATTATCATAATACAATTTTCCAACATGAATCAATTCAAACACATAAACAAGTATGAATGAATATGCAACACAATATGACATGCACCCAACCACATCACCATCCGAAGAGTAAGGTTCCCAAGAACCACTCTAAACTTCGTCACCTTCCGAAGTGGAATCCAGCCCGTAGGGCGAAACCACTAATCTGAAGTAGACATCAACCCGAAGGATGAAGCTACTGAACTTCCCCGTACAGAATCCCAACCATAATGAGATGACATAAAATCCGAGTTCTAAATCTGAATGCATTGTTTATCAACAAAAATGCATAATCATATAATCCGATATACAATAATCCGAATATGATAATATATACAAATATTGCATAATATAACAGAATGTTGAACAAGTCAAATATCACAGATCAACAGAATATTATTATCATACATCATCAGACCATATCATGTATACAATTCAGCACATCTACAGAGCACTGTAAACAGACAACACAGAAGAGAACACACCTCAGGTAGCTAACACTCAACGTCGATAGTGACGTCTCCCACGCTCAGCTCTATCTCTAGGTCGGTCAAAGTTAGCTCTTATAACAATTAAATACACCATCAATGTAACACCCGTGTTTT
This sequence comes from Hibiscus tridactylites, assembly GCA_958450335.1. Lineage (NCBI taxonomy): Eukaryota > Viridiplantae > Streptophyta > Magnoliopsida > Malvales > Malvaceae > Hibiscus > Hibiscus tridactylites. The sequence goes on from OY288287.1 coordinate 11,748,668, forward strand.
GGTGTCGGGAGTCGGGCGTGTGAGTCGGGTTCGAGTCGTTGGACTCGGTTTAATTAAAATAGGCTTGGTTTTATTTTAAAAAAAGGATTTAAATCTTATTAATGGCAAAATTGTAAAATTTTGCAACTATGAAAAATATGAGAAAAAAGGAGGTTTTTGCTATTCATTATCTTCCTCCCCTTTCAAAACTAAAAATCACGATATATAAAACCTCCCAAACCCTTGGTACTATTCTATCACCTTTCTTCATCATTTCAAGAGCTCCTTTTCAAGGTAATTTCATTTTTGATTTCTCCTTATTATTCCAAGCTTTTCCTTGGTTTTAGATTTCAAAAACATCACCTTTCTAGTTTTTCAAATATCCAAAGTTTGAAGAAAAGTATGAAACTTTAAGGGCTTCTTGACTTGTTTTTGATTTGTAGAGTTTAGATTTGAACTAATCTAACCCTAAGACACACTATATCTTGAAATGGTGGGATTTTGACAAAAATCCCGAAGTGGGTTTTTGGGGGTATTTTAAAGGTCTCAAAACTTGTGTTTTGGGGGTGATTTCGTGCAAGGTTGTTGGGCTGATGATATAGTGTTGTTAGAGAAGTGTTTTGAAGGTTTTTAAAGGTAATTTGGGTGTTGGAATTAGTAGTTTTTAGCTGGGTTTAAAGGGAGTACGAAATAGGATTTTGGTTGTTAGCTTGGACTTGAAATTATAAGGTTTTGGCTTGTGAATGTAGTTTGAGATTGTGGCTATGTTTGGTGATGATTTGGTTGAGTAATGCATTGCTTTTGGTCGGTTAGAAGCAAGGGAAACCGCTGGAGAGGCTTCGGGCACGAATCCGGGGAATTTGGAGAATTGAGACCGGTGTTCGGCTTTCGTTTGGGTTGCAACGGTGAGTGGAAATGTTTTTAAGCAACGTTTTGGTTCAAAGATGGTTTTGAAAGAGTTTAGATTGAGCTTGAAAGGTCAATCTAAACTCAAGAATAAGTTGATGTGTATCGCCTCTTTAAATTTCCCTTTTTACCGTTTGTTTTTCATTACTTGTGGTGATAACTTGTTATGCATGAAATTTCAATACTTTGGGAGGAAGCATGTTGTTTGTTATTATGTTTTTGATCATGCATGATGAAATCAATGGTGTTGTTGATATGCCTTGTAAAATACATGTAAGTTGGTGCAGGTTGTGCACGAAAATGGTAAGTAAGACCATTTGCGGTTGGTAAGACTGTAAGAAGTAAGATTGTGCATAATTGTGGATTTTGTTACAAGATGTTTTGGACATGCATGATATAGTGTATCCATGTTGCATGGTTGGTGTCGAACCTCACATGATGGTTGTCGTTACTACGGTGATGTGTGGTCCCACCGGTAGTGACTGGTATAAGACTACGGCGATGTGTGGTCCCACCGGTAGTGACTAGTAGGAGAGTACGGTGATGTGTGGTCCCATCGGAAAATTACTAGTCGAACGGTGATGTGTGGTCCCACTGTGTGTTTTGGTTATGCTTGTGCATACCATGTATTGTTCATGTTTGTGTCTCACTATATCATTCCCTTTTAATGGTTTTGCTTTAAATCTAAGATTATGCCTTTATGCATACCATGAAGTGTGATGCCATGAAAAATGTCTATATTGTTGACTTGTGGTTGATCTTGTATGTTAGTAATGGTTTATGTCGTTGGATGGATCGTATGTGTTGGCTTTTGTTTTAAAGAAAGCTTTGAACCCTGCATTGTCGTTGTTATGTTTTCGAGCTCCGCTCACTAAGCTTTATGCGTACGCTCTCCTTTTTCCGGCAATACAGATCTTTAGCTTGGAGTTAGCAAGGAGCAAGAAAAGGGCGTCCAAGCGTGTGGTAGTTTGCTCAAGTATGGTTTATTAAATAATGCAGTAGTTTAGCAATGGGAAATGCTACATGTTTTAGGAGCATGTATCTGGACTCCTTTATGTTGGCTTTATGTTGCTAATCCATGTCTTAATGTATTTGTAAACCATGTTATGTTGTTGCCTAAATGCTTATGTTTAAAGGCTTATGGCCATGTTCCACGTTTGCTTGTGTGTTATGTTTTAAGGCATGTAAACCTTTATATGAAGTGTTTATGTAAGTGTTTGCTTCTTAGGAATGAAATGGTCTAGTATATGTATGTTTAGAATGCAAGTTTCTCTTAAGTGTGGATGCCTTGATGTTAATGCTCCGTTGTTCGTTTAAATTGCTTCGTATGTTGTTCCATGGTTGTTAAATGTTGTATGGATGTTTGTTTGTGGCTAGGCGTGTCGTAAATTGAATCTAGAGTTGAGTCTTAGTGCTTTTTGCTGCAAATTTGAGTCTTGTAGTGCAGGGCGTGTCGGTACGCCCAAGGGCCGTATCGATACAATTCTACACTTTGGGACTTGGATTTGGCTTAGCGTACCGGTACACGGGGGTGTATCGATACGCTAAAACCTCTTTGGAAATCTGAGAAGTTGACGAGATTTTGGCGTATCGGTACGGGTCTTGGGTGTATCGGTACAGTCTTTATCGTTGACTGTGAGAAGTTCACCAGCGAGGGCGTATCGGTACGGTCAACCAATGTACCGATACGGTCTTCCTATGTTGACTATGGGCTGTTGACCTAGTCAAGGCGTATCGATATGCCCTTCTAGTGTATCGATACGGCCTGTTGAAAAGAGTAAAATGGGTTGTTTTAATTGCTTGTTTTGTATGCTTCGTATCATTTCGTTGTGTTTCCGCTGTCGTGTTTCACATAAGATGTATGAATGCCTCTAGACAAGTTAATAATTAAAGGGAAAAATAGGGTTGCTAATAAAAGTGGGACCTTAACGGGTTTCGCTTCGATTTTCCCCGTGTAACTCGTTCGGACCGGTCAGTCGTCCAGACCGGGACGAGGGGGTTACATTTGGTGGTATCTGAGCCTGAGGTTTTCGAGACCTCGGGTAGGTAAGTGAGGTAAGTTTGAAGTGTTATGTTGTTGCTATGTCTCGGTGAATGTTTTGTCGTGTATGCTTGGTGTTTGCTTGTTAGTACGGTGTTTGGAAGCATGTGTTAGCATGATGGTTGTGTTGAGGCGTAGAGTCGAGTTCCCATTGCTACTATTACTTATTTAAAAAGGTTTTTGAGTAAAGGAGTACTTGATCACCTTGGACCCTTGCCCCTTGCTAACCCCATATATTTTGTTTGCGTGTTTTGTTTATTTTTGTATTGTTGTCTTTGGCAAGTATGAGGCCAAGGCGTGGGCCTGGAGCTGGTAATCATGAATCTGAGGTTTTAGAGAATGTGAATGATGAGAGAGTTCATCTCTTTAGTTCAGGGTAGTATGACCGTACCAGAGTTTGAAGTGCAGTTTGTCTCTTTGGGTCAACATGATATGAGTTGGTTTCTGTTGAGGAAGAACAATGTGAGCAATCCTGATATGAGTTGGTAAAAGAAGTGAAGACCTACGAGTTGACTTCAGGGTGATGTCGATGTTATAGCAGGTAATTCCTCGATACAACCATTGAGGTTGTTTTCTCTGATTAATTATGGATCTACGCATTCGTATATTTCGAGTGAGCATGCGAAGTTGTTGAATTTACCTTGTGAGATATTAGAGGTAGGTGTTAGTGTTACTAGCTCCTTCGGGGATACAGTCGTGGTCAGAAAGATGTACAAGGGATGTCTGTGGATGGTTCAGGGGCATTTGTTTCTAATGAATATGATGGAGTTACCATTTTATGGCTTTGATGTAATTCTGGGCATGAATTGGCTTGTAGATCATAGAGTTAAGGTAGACTTTGAGACAAAGAGAGTTTTCTTAAAGCTTGCGGATGACTATGAGATTGTGATGGTAGGTGGGAATGTGAAATTTTTATCGAATGTTGTTTTAGCTTTCGAGGCTCAGAGGTTGTTTGAGTTTGGTTGTCAGGCCTACCTAGCTTAGGGATGAATCTGAAATGGATTGAGGTTAGACCACAGGATATCAAAACAGTCTGTGATCTCCCGAAAGTGTTTCCGGAAGAATTGTCTGGTTTACCGCCTAGTAGAGAAGTAGAATTGTTATAGAGATGTATGCGGAATATGCTCCTGTTTCGATTGATCCGTATCGTATGACACCGAAAGAACTGAAAGAGTTGAAGACTCAATTGCAAGAGTTGGCAGATAGAGGTTTTACCCGTCCGAGTTCTTTGACTTGGGGCGCACCTGTACTGTTTGTGAAGAAGAAATACGGTAGTATGAGAATGTGCATAGATTACATATAGTTGAATCAGTTGATAGTGAAGAACAAGTATCCGTTGCCGAGAATTGATGATTTATTCGATCAACTTAGAAGTGTTTTAATGTTTCTAAGATAGATTCGAGATCCGGGTATTACCAGTTGAAGGTAAAAGAGGTTGATGTATCGAAGACAGCTTTTAGGACTAGACATGGTCGTTATAAATTCTTGGTTATGCCGTTTGGTTAGACTAATGCGCCAGCTGCTTTCGTAGATATGATGAATAGAATTTTCTATCGGTACTTAGATCAGTTGTGATTGTTTTCGTAGAGGATATTTTGGTGTACTCGCATCCCGAGGAAGACCATGACCGACATTTGAGGATAGTTTTGCAGATCTTGTTAGACAAATAGTTGTATGCAAGTTGAGTGAGTGCGAGTTCTAGATCCGAGAAGTAGTCTTCCTGGACATGTAGTGTCAGCCGATGGGATTAGAGTTGATTCGAAGAAGATAGAAGCCATTGTTGAGTGGAAGCAACCAGAGCCTGTGACAGGGATTCGTAATTTTCTAGGCTTAGCCAGATACTATAGGAGGTTTGTGAATGATTTCTCGAAGATAGTCGCTCCTTTGACGAAGTTGCTTCAGAAGAATGTTTAGTTCGAGTTGTCAGATGCGAGACAGCAAGCCTTTGAGAAATTGAAAGAAGCTTTGACCAATGCATCGATTTTGATTCAGCCAGAGTCGGGGAAAGAGTATGTAGTCTACAGTGTTTCTTCGTATGTAGGATTAGGTTGTGTACGCATGCAAAACAGAAGAGTGGTGGCTTATGCCTCGAGACAGTTGAAGACTCATGAGCGTAACTATCCGACACATGACATAGAGTCAGCTGCAGTTGTGTTTGCTTTGAAGAAGATTCAGAGGCATTACTTGTATGGTGAGAAATGCATAGTGTATACAGATCATCAGAGCTAGAAAATTTTGATGACATAGGAAGAGTGGAATCTTAGACAACGTAGGTGGTTAAAATTACTCAAGGATTATAATCTCAAGCTTGAGTATAATCCGGGTGAAGCCAATGTAGTGACATGCTTGTGTAGGAAGGTAGCCGTTGAGTTGAGAGCCATGTTTGCTAGATAGAGCTTGTTCGGTGATAGCGGTCTAGTGGCCGAGCTTCAGGATGAATCTACTTAGGGTCAGTTGAATTGAGAGAAGCAGTTGTTAGATAGACCTTTGGCACCTCACGTGCAAAATATAGCGGAAGGAAGACATACAGAGTACAATTTCAGAGATGATGGGGTTTTATGTTTCAGAGATAGAATAGTTGTGCCAAATGACAGTGATTTGAGATGTACTATTTTGAGTGAAGCTCGTAACAACCTATTGGCTATACATTCGGATAGTACAAAGATGTATCATGGGTCGAAGATGAGTGCTATTGGGTTGGTCTGAAAAGAGATGTTGCCGATTTTGTGAGCAAGTGCATGGTTTGTCAGTGTGTTAAGGCAGAATATCAATTTCCGTCTAGTTTGTTACAGCCGTTGAGAATTTCAGAATGGAAGTGAGAAAATATTACTATGGACTTCGTATCAGGTTTGACTTTAACTCCTTCTAAGATGAATTCAGCTTGGGTGATTGTTGACCGTTCCACAAAGTGTGCTCATTTCATAGTCGTTCATACGACCTACTCTCTAGATAAGTTGGCCGATTTGTACATCAGTGAGGTTGTGCAGTTGCGTGGTGTGTCGAAGTCGATTGTGTCAGGTAGAAATTTGAGGTTTACAACTAGATTATGGGAAAGTCTGCATAGTGCATTGGGAACCCGTCTGAATTTTAGTACTTCGTATCGCCCTCAGTCCGATGATCAGTTAGAGAGAGATATTCAAATATTAGAGGACGTATTGAGATGTGCATTTTCGACCTGCAGTGTTGTGTGGGAGATCTATCGAGCTTGTCAGGGTTAAGTAGCGACACAGAAGTGTGGAAGAAGCCACTTGGGGTAGAGAAAGAAGGATATGGAAAGGTAGTTTCCTTATCTCTTTCCGTCAGGTAATTTTGAGGACGAAATTCCTTAAGTGGGGGAGAGTTGTAACACCCGTGTTTTGGGGTCGGGAGCCGGGCGTGTGAGTTAGGTTCGAGTCGTTGGACTCGGTTTAATTAAAATAGGCTTGGTTTTGTTTTAAAAAGGATTTAAATCTCATTAATGGCAAAATTGTAAATTTTTGCAACTATGAAAAAAGATGAGAAAAAAGGGGTTTTTTCTATTCATCATCTTCCTCCCCTTTCAAAACTAAAAATCACGATACATAAAACCTCCCAAACCCTTGGTACTATTCCATCACCTTTCTTCATCATTTCAAGAGCTCCTTTTCAAGGTAATTTCATTTTTGACTTCTCCTCCTTATTCCATGCTTTTCCATGGTTTTAGATTTCAAAAACATCACCTTTCTAGTTTTTCAAATATCCAAAGTTTGAAGAAAAGTATGAAACTTTAAGGGCTTCTTGACTTTGATTTTGATTTGTAGAGTTTAGATTTGAACTAATCTCACCCTAAGACACATTATATCTTGAAATGGTGGGATTTTGACAAAAATCCCGAAGTGGGTTTTTGGGGGCATTTTAAAGGTGTCAAAACTTGTGTTTTGGGGGTGATTTCGTGCAAGGTTGTTGGGCTGATGATATAGTGTTGTTAGAGAAGTGTTTTGAAGGTTTTTAAAGGTAATTTGGGTGTTGGAATTGGTAGTTTTCAGCTGGGTTTAAAGGGAGTACGAAATGGGATTTTGGTTGTTAGCTTGTACTTGAAATTATAAGGTTTTGGCTTGTGAATGTAGTTTGGGATTGTGGCTGTGTTTGGTGATGATTTGGTTGAGTAATGCATTGTGTTTGGTCGGTTAGAAGCTAGGGAAACCGCTGGAGAGGATTCGGGCACGAATCTGGGGAATTTGGAGAATTGAGTCTGGTGTTCGGCTTCTATTTGGGTTACAACGGTGAGTGGAAATGTTTTTAAGCAACATTTTGGTTCAAAGATGGTTTTGAAAGAGTTTAGATTGAGCTTGAAGGTCAATCTAAACTCAAGAGTAAGTTGATGTGTATCACCTCTTTAAATTTCCCTTTTTCCTGTTTGTTTTTCATTACTTGTGGTGATAACTTGTTATGCATGAAATTTCAATACTTTGGGAGGAAGCATGTTGTTTGTTATTATGTTGTTGATCATGCATGATGAAATCAATGGTGTTTTTGATATTCCTTGTAAAATACATGTAAGTTGGTGCAGGTTGTGCACAGAAATGGTAAGTAAGACCATTTGCGGTTGGTAAGACTGTAAGAAGTAAGATTGTGCATAATTGTGGATTTTGTTACAAGATGTTTTTGACATGCATGATATAGTGTATCCATGTTGCATGGTTGGTGTCGAACCTCACGTGATGGTTGTCGTTACTACGGTGATGTGTGGTCCCACCAGTAGTGACTGGTATAAGACTACATTGATGTGTGGTCCCACCGGTAGTGACTGGTATAAGACTACGGTGATGTGTGGTCCCACCGGTAGTGACTAGTAGGAGAGTACGGTGATGTGTGGTCCCATCGAAAAACTACTAGTCAAACGGTGATGTGTGGTCCCACCGTGTGTTTTGGTTATGCTTGTGCATACCATGTATTGTTCATGTTTGTGTCTCACTATATCATTCCCTCTTAGTGGTTTTGCTTTAAATCTAAGATTATGCCTTTTATGCATACCATGAAGTGTGATTCCATGAAAAATGTCTATATTGTTGATTTGTGGTTGATCTTGTATGTTAGTAAGAGGTTTATGTCGTTGGATGGATCGTATGTGTTGGCTTTTGTTTTAAAGAAAGCTTTGAACCCTACATTGTCATTGTTATGTTTTCGAGATCCGCTCACTAATCTTTATGCTTACGCTCTCCTTTTTCCGGCAATGCAGATCTTTAGCTTGGAGTTAGCAAGGAGAAAGAAAAGGGCGTCCAAACATGTGGTAGTTTGCTCAAGTATGGTTTATTAAATAATGTAGTAGTTTAGCAATGGGAAATGCTACGTGTTTTAGGAGCATGTATCTGGACTCCTTTATGTTGGCTTTATGTTGCTAATGCATGTGTATAATCCTGCATAATCTCAAATAAGGATCTTTTGTGTATAATCCTGCATAATCTCGAATGTTATCAGTTTCGGTACGTAGACCAAATAATACAATGCAAGCAAAAGTTCCTAGATTCATGGAGATATAGAACAACATATATCTCGTTCGTACACATCTTCTCTTTGTTTCCCAAGCCTATAGTGAGTTACAGACAGAGTTCGAAAAGGTCAAATCTTTGATGATTCCATCATACATGATTGAGTTGCGAAAACTTCTGGATAGGTATCCTACATCGGAACTGAATTCTTTCTGGTTAAAGAATCTCTTTCTAGTTGCTCTGGAACAATTAGGAGATTCTCTAGAAGAAATACGGGGTTCTGCTTTTGGCGGCAACATGCTATGGGGTGGTGGTCCCACTTATGGGGTCAAATCAATACGTTCTAAGAAGAAATATTTGAATATCAATCTCATCGATATCATCGATCTCATAAGTATCATACCAAATCCCATCAATCGAATCATTTTTTCGAGAAATACGAGACATCTAAGTCATACAAGTAAAGAGATCTATTCATTGATAAGAAAAAGAAAAACGTGAGCGGTGATTGGATTGATGATAAAATAGAATCCTGGGTCGCGAACAGTGATTCGATTGATGATAAAGAAAGAGAATTCTTGGTTCAGTTCTCCACCTTAACGACAGAAAAAAGGATTGATCAAATTCTATTGAGTCTGACTCATAGTGATCATTTATCAAAGAATGACTCTGGTTATCAAATGATTGAACAACCGTGACCAATTTACTTACGATACTTAGTTGACATTCATAAAAAGTATCTAATGAATTATGAGTTCAATACATCCTGTTTAGCAGAAAGACGGACATTCCTTGCTCATTATCAGACAATCACTTATTCACAAACTTCGTGTGGGGCTAATAGTTTTCATTTCCCGTCTCATGGAAAACCCTTTTCGCTCCGCTTAGCCCTATCTCCCTCTAGGGGTATTTTAGTGATAGGTTCTATAGGAACCGGACGATCCTATTTGGTCAAATACCTAGCGACAAACTCCTATGTTCCTTTCATTACAGTATTTCTGAACAAGTTCCTGGATAACAAGCTTAAAGGTTTTCTTATTGATGATATCGATATTGATGATAGTGACGATATTGATGCTAGTGACGCTATTGACGATAGTGACGATATCGATCGTGACCTTGATACGGAGCTGGAGCTTCTAACTATGATGAATGAGTTAACTATGGATATGATGCCGAAAATAGACCGATTTTATATCACCCTTCAATTCGAACTAGCAAAAGCAATGTCTCCTTGCATAATATGGATTCCAAACATTCATGATCTGGATGTGAATGAGGCGAATTACTTATCCCTCGGTCTATTAGTGAACTATCTCTCCAAGGATTGTGAAAGATGTTCCACTAGAAATATTCTTGTTATTGCTTCGACTCATATTCCCCAAAAAGTGGATCCCGCTCTAATAGCCCCGAATAAATTAAATACATGTATTAAGATATGAAGGCTTCTTATTCCACAACAACGAAAGCACTTTTTCACTCTTTCATATACTAGGGGATTTCACTTGGAAAAGAAAATGTTCCATACTAATGGATTCGGGTCCATAACCGTGGGTTCCAATGCACGAGATCTTGTAGCACTTACCAATGAGGCCCTATCGATTAGTATTACACAGAAGAAATCAATTATAGACACTAATACAATTATATCTGCTCTTCATAGACAAACTTGGGATTTGCGATCCCAGGTAAGATCGGTTCAGGGTCATGGGATCCTTTTCTATCAGATAGGAAGGATTGTTGTACAAAATGTACTTCTAAGTAATTGCCCCTTAGATCCTATATCTATCTATATGAAGAAGAAATCATGTAACGAAGGGGATTCTTATTTGTACAAATGGTACTTCAAGCTTGGAACGAGCATGAAGAAATTAACGAGACTTCTTTATCTTTTGAGTTGTTCTGCCGGATCGGTCGCTCAAGACCTTTGGTCTCTACCCGGACCCGATGAAAAAAATGGGATCACTTCTTATGGGTTCGTTGAAAATGATTCTGATCTAGTTCATGGCCTATTAGAAGTAGAAGGCGCTCTGGTGGGATCCTCACGGACAGAAAAAGATTGCGGTCAGTTTGATAATGATCGAGTGACATTACTTCTTCGGTCCGAGTCGGGGAATCCCTTATATATGATGCAAAATGGATCTTGTTCTATCGTTGATCAAAGAAATCTCTATGAAAAATACGAATCAGAGTTTGAAGAAGGGGAAGGAGAAGGAGTACTCGACCTGCAACAGATAGAGGAGGATTTATTCAATCACATAGTTTGGGCTCCTAGGATATGGCGCCCTTGGGGCTTTCTATTTGATTGTATCGAAAGGCCCAACGAATTGGGATTTCCCTATTGGGCCGGGTCATTTCGGGGCAAGCGGATCATTTATGATGAAAAGGATGAGCTTCAAGAGAATGATTTAGAGTTCTTGCAGAGTGGAACCATGCAGTACCAGGCACGAGATAGATCTTCCAAAGAACAAGGCTTTTTTCGAATAAGCCAATTCATTTGGGATCCGCAGGATCCACTCTTTTTCCTATTCAAAGATCAGCCCTTTGTCTCTGTGTTTTCACATCGAGAATTCTTTGCAGATGAAGGGATGTCAAAGGGGCTTCTTACTTCCCAAACAGATCCTCCTACATCTATATATAAACGCTGGTTTATCAAGAATACGCAAGAAAAGCACTTCGAATTATTGATTCATCGCCAGAGATGGCTTAGAACCAATAGTTCATTATCTAATGGATTTTTCCGTTCTAATACTCCATCCGAGAGTTATTAGTATTTATCAAATCTGTTCCTATCTAACGGAAGGTTATTGGATCAAATGACAAAGACATTGTTGAGAAAAAGATGGCTTTTCCCGGATGAAATGGTTGTTGCTATCTGCTCTAATAACGATTCATTGGTTTAACTGAATAACTAAATAAAATAGATAGACCCTTCTCTTCGTCTCAGGTCGATGGATCTTCTCAACCGGAGGATCCCTTATATGAATAATATATGGATAACACACATTCCAGTTGACCGAGCCTAATTCTTATTGTTTTGTTCCGAAGCAAAGATATCCACGGGGCGATTCGCCCTATTCAGATATTCACGACCGAGAAGTACTGGATTCTCTTTCGGATAGGTCCTGAAAGGAGAAGGAAAGCTGGAATGCCACCTGGCGTCTATTATTAAATTCACCCGACCCGATAATACCCATTTTGGGAATGTCTAGTGCCAAAGTCACGGAATGGGTAAGTCGCCAATCCCTAAAACGGACTATGTAATGTACTTTATCCGCTGGGTTACGAGGGGGCATTTTACCAGAGGTTTATATTGTATTAATCTACCCTTGTGTGCGTGATTCCTGTTGAAGCATATACTCGGGGTGGGTGCAGGGCGAACGATTTCAAAGCGAACTCCCCATTCATTAGATAGAGAAGATCACCAAGATCTCGTGATCCGCTGCCGAACTTATTCCAATTCAATGAGCATTCTCAATATTATGCCTTGAAGAGGACTCGAACCTCCACGCTCTTTAGCACGAGATTTTGAGTCTCGCGTGTCTACCATTTCACCACCAAGGCATCTTGAAAGTGAATCGTATTCCATGAATATGATATCTATCTAGTGTGATGTATGGAATATATGACAAAGGTGGAGTGTTGGAGTATTTCGATTGATCGGTCATGTCATATAGGCCCGAGTCGGACATCCAATTGCTTCGATTTGAAGTATCCGGAGGATGTCTTATATATATTAAGATTATATTAAATATATATAGATTATATTAAAAAGATGGACAATCAAACCTATTTATTTCTCGATTCAATAGAAGAAAAAAGAAAAGAGGTGAATAGGGTCCCAAATAACGAGAGATATGTAAAAAGAATGCCCGATTATGCCCATTCCTAATCCTAAATGGAATGTAACGACGTAGTAGTATCTATTTAGATACGCTCGAATGACCCATTCTCATAATGAGAATGTATATAGCCCTATTCCGGTCTGGTCCGGTATGGAATGAACTTATAATCATGGAATCGACTCGATCATCAGATTATAGATTATAAGTTCATAACCCCAGCCCATTCCCATTTTGGGCGGAACAGATCTACTAATTCTTTGATTCCAGTTAGTAAAGAGGGACCTTGAACTAAGAAATAGATTCTAGAAGCTAACTAGAAGCTAAACTAAAAAAGGGTATCCTAAGCAATTGCAATAATCGGGTTCATTGATATTCCTGGTCTATCCTGAGTATTTGTAAACCATGTTATGTTGTTGCCTAAATGCTTGTGTTTAAAGGCTTATGACCATGTTCCACGTTTGCTTGTGTGTTATGTTTTAAGGCATGTAAACCTTGATATGAAGTTTTTATGTAAGTGTTTGCTTCTTAGGAATGAAATGGTCTAGTATATGTATGTTTAGAATGCAAGTTTCTCTTAAGTGTGGATGCCTTGATGTTAATGCTCCGTTGTTCGTTTAAATTGCTTCGTATGCTATTCCATGGTTGTTAAATTTTTTATGGATATTTTTTGTGCCTAGGCGAGTCGTAAATTGCATATAGAGTTGAGTCTTAGTGCTTTTTGCTGCAAATTTGAGTCTTACAGTGCAGGGCGTATCGGTACGCCCAAGGGCCGTATCAATACGGTCCTACACTTTGGGACTCATATTTGGCTTAGCGTACCGGTACATGGGGTGTACCGATACGCCAAAACCTCTCTGGAAATCTGAGAAATTGACGAGATTTTGGCGTATTGGTACGGGTCTTCGGTGTATCGGTACGGTCTTTATCGTTGACCGTGAGAAGTTGACCAGCGAGGGCGTATCGGTATGGTCAACCAGTGTACCGATACGGTCTCCCTGTCATGACAGGTTTCAGCTCGAAGTTGTCAACATCAATATCCGGCAGCGTGGTCTCCAACTCTACATGATCATTCAACATGTAGTCACGACAGGACCGTCGTCCAGCGGCGGCAGGGTTACCGGCAGGCGGTATAATATCGCCGGCAGGCGGGTCGTCTCCGACGTGGGCCATCTGCTCTAGCTGTTCTTCAAGGTACTCGTTCCTGGCTAGAAGGTGACGAAGTTGTTTCTTGAGATTGAAGGAACGTTCAACTTCCGGATCTAATGGATACTCATGATCTTTACCTCGATTCGATCTGCGCATAAACAAGAAAACCTTGTGAAAAGCAAGAGTTGAATGTACCAACGGTAAAACAGAAAAATAAAAATAAAATAAAAACGAAAAGTGCAATAAAAGAAAGGTAGAGTTATGTTGCCAATCCCCGGCAACGGCGCCAAAAACTTGTTGCGTGTAAAATAGTCTATCGCAATGGTAGTGCAAGTATACACGACGCAAGTAGTAAAGTGATACGAAGTATCGGATATCGTCTCCACAGGGATTGGGCTAATAGCTTCACCTTAATTCACTGCACGAAAGTAAAGAGAATATTTGAGAGTTGTCACGAAAATAATAAAGTAAACGCAAATAAAAGAGTAGAAATATCAAGATAGAGAGAATGGGCTGGTATTGAATTGCTCAGTAGTGCAGGTATTGCAGAGTTTAGGAAATCCAATTCTGTCGTCGTCACCCGTCGCGGCAGCACCTATCGCGGCAGCATACGCTCAATTCAGTACTTTCAAGTTTGGCAAGAATCCCAGATCTGCCTTGGCCTATCCCTAGGTCCAAGTTTGTCGATGATCACGTCTTGATGATACCTCCCGGCGTGAATCGAAGGATGAACACCGATGTGTATGAATTCTTCTTTAGCCACTTAACCTCGCCCTATCCCTAGGCACGAGATAGTTCAACTATAAACTAGAGAACTTGCTCTTATTTCTTTCATATACTTAACTCTCCCGATGCTAAGTAAATAGATAACCTCACAATGCTCTCCCGATGCTCTTGCAAGATATTAATAACCAAAATAAGAGAACTTGAAGTCTATTTTATTGAACTGAAAATTCCTAAAACAAAACAACCCTTGCAACTACTTTACAAATCAACCTGTGGCCCTAGGAAGGATTTAGAACATGTCGACGGCAGGTAAACGGCTAGGGGTTTTTGGTTGTCGGTTATGGGGTAATCGGCTATTGGATATGAGATCTCTCCTAGGTTAAAATGTATGCCCTTATATAAGCTTTGAGCTCAAGTTATCTAAGTTAACAAGGATTACAACTTTAATTAAAAGTATGATTCTAATAAAGACTTAATCTTCAAGGAACCTACTTTCCAGCTGTCTTCCTTGTTTCTTGGGATTTTCTCTCCTTGAGCCTTGGGCTTGACATATCTTTTGATCCGGGGCTTGGAAAAATATATGGTTTTCACACGACAGATGAGCAGAATTTTCTCTATCTATTGAGGTCCACTTTGCTTTTTCTCCACTAACTTGTTGTCGTCCTCTGCTGTCACGGCAGCACCATGGCAGCATCGTCCTCTTTGTCTGCTTGTCCAGTTCAGCTCTTCTGCTTCTCTGCCCCGCACCTGCCTTCTCCGTCTACTATGGTGGCAACCTACAAAATCAGCCATTCTTTAGTAGAATCTGTGCCTTTAATGTATTTGTGATGTTTTGCTGTAAACTAACCTAAATGCAATGAAATGATGCTTGAATGCAGCAGAAATATGGGTTAAAAAGGGTGTAAATAATAGAACTTTTACACACTCAACACACCCCCAAACTCAAGTTTTTGTGTGCCCTCAAGCAACTAAGACCTAAAAGAAAAATGAAGTATTTTTGTTTTGGCTTTCAAACAGTGAATTTTCCCTTACTCGTCGTTCGTTCCCTGTGACGGCAGCAACCTGTCGGCTAGATTAGGATCTGTCCGGAATCTCACTATAGTCCTCGTGCAGTGTGTGCATGCTTATGAACAGTTATATGCTAAGCTTCTCTTAGTTTCACTAGAATATTCAACTCTTAACTCGAATTTTTATGCCAAAGTTTATCTTTTTGAAGGCACATTTTCATGCTTCTTTGATTTCTTTGTTTTGACTCGATTTCTCTAAAGTTTTACTAGAGCCAGTTTTAGGCACCTCTAGTTAGCTTCCTAGAGCCAGTTTCGGGAACCTCTAGGGTTTATTGAGTCTCTTTTCCTAATTTCTTTCCTAGAGCCAGTGTTAGGCACCTCTAGGGGCTATTCAAGTACTAAGCTTCCTATTCTAGTTTGGCTAAAAGAAGTCTAAGCAGTATAACAGTCACAATGGTGTTTAATTTTTCAGAACTATAGAAAGGCTCTAAACTTTTCCTTAAACTGTCCTAAAGATGCTGCCACGATAGAGCTGTCACGACAGGCAAGTTCAATTCACAGTTTTAAGCCAAAATTTTCAGTCTTTTCTGATTTTTTTTTGTTTTTTTTAGAAAATAAATAAGTAAAAGACACAACAATTAATTAAGATGTACTTAGACTCCATTAAAATGGAGGGTTGCCACCCCCAAACTCGAGGGTTGCATTGCCCTCAATGCAAATTACAAAATGAAAATGAAGGCAGTACATCACAAAATATAGATATGGCAGGCGTATTGATACGCCCTTCTAGTGTATCGATACAGCCTGTTGAAAAGAGTAAAATGGGCTGTTTTAATTGCTTGTTTCGTATGCTTCGTATCATTTCTTTGTGTTTCCGCTGTCGTGTTTCACATAGGATGTATGAATGCCTCTAGACAAGATAATAATTAAAGGAAAAAATAGGGTTTCTAATCGAAGTGGGACCTTAATGGGTTTCGCTTCGGTTTTCCCTGTGTAACTCGTTCGGACCGGTCAGTCGTCCAGACCAGGACGAGGGGGTTACAATCAAATATACTACTACTATGCCAAGACACTGATAATATAAATATCGAATATATTATTAATTAAACTCACGAGCGGATCTCGATGTCTGAGCAACAGGAGGTCGTCCAGGTGGAGGAGGAGGAAGGATCTCAGTATCCGAGTCAATGTCGTCTGCAAATACGAATAATTCAAATTAATTTCCCGATATTCAAATCTTTAAATACTAAAAATAATCGAATAAAAGTGGTCAAAACAGTTTTTCAAGTTCGAATTTGGGGAAACGGGTAGCGGAATCGGAATCGGGACGAAGAAAAATATGAAATAGGCCATTTCTGAAAAAGTCAATGGTCAACGATCAACTAGTCAACGGTCAATGGGTCAACGGTCAACAGGTGATGTCATTGTTGACGTCAGCCAACTCAGTTCCGGTGGAGATCCGGTTCGATTTTGTTACGGTTCGGTTTAGCCCACCCACTTGGATTCAACCCGAATCTTAGGCTCTCACCAACCCAACTTGGTTCAGCCCACTCTCAAGCCCTAAACCCAACACACAACATCTCAAGCCCAAATCCCCACACTCAACAACACCTAGCAATACTGAAAACCCTAAGGACAACACCCATGACAGTGCCGACCGCCGGCGACACTCCGATGACCTCCTATGGCCATTTTTCCGACCAAAACACGCACGCAAACAACATGATAACACTAGACAAGGCCTCATCGACTTACCTACACGTCAAAGCCGAACGAAAACGGAAAATAACGATGGTGAGGCGGAGTTCGAAGGATTTTATATCGATTTCTGACAAGGGATAGCGACACGAGGGCGACGGAGGGGTGGGTTTAGATCGGAATTGAAAGGGGAGTTGAATGGTGGTTACGGATCGACGAACAGCCGACGGTAGCTCCCTCACTGGAGCTTGATCGGAAAAGAAACGATTTGGGTGTTAACTTCACACGAGAAACTGAGAGAGAGAGGAAAAAATGGAGTGCAGCGCAAAACAAGACCCATGGTGTTAAAATGAGTATAAATACCCTAACAAAAAGGTAAATCACAAAACATGCCATCGAACTTTCTAGGGTTTATGAAACGACACTTAAGTTTTGCAACCTTTGCAATTCGGTCACTAAAATTCTGAAAATTTCCAATTAAAATATCCTAAATTTTAGGGTTCTGAATTAGAGATTTTAATCAATTTAGGGTAAAATTCGGGATGTTACAACTCCCCCTATTAATAAGAAATTTCGGCCTCAAAATTTACCTGGAGCAAAAAGATGCAGATACTGAGCTCGGATGACAGTCATGGGCTCCCACGTAGCCTCATCATGACTACAACCACGCCACAGGACTTTGACCATTTTAATGGTCTTCCTTCTGAGAACCTTTTTATCCTGAGCAAGAATCTCAATAGGCTCCTCCTCAAGACGCAAATCAGGACCTCAATATCCTCAACAAGCATAACATGTGACGTATCAGGATGATAGTGCCTCAACACTAAAATATGGAAGACATCGTGAATACGCTGAAGCTCTGGTGGTAGCTCTAGCTGATAGGCAACTGGTCCGACTCGATGAATAATCCGATAAGGGCCAATGTAACGAGGACTCAGCTTGCCCTTCCGACCAAACCGAAGTACCTTCCTCCAAGGATATACTTTCAAGAAAACCTCATCACCCACCTCAAACTCAAGATCACGACGTCTCAGAACGGCATAAGACCTCTGTCTGTCAAAAGCAGCCCTAAGCTGATCCAGAATCACTCTGACAGTCTGCTCAGCCTCGTGCACAATCTTAGGTCCCAACAATCTATGCTCATTCAACTCAGTCCAACCAATAGGTGAACGACACCTACGCTCATACAGAGCCTCATATGGTGCCATCTTAATACTGACCTGATGACTGTTATTATAAGCAAACTCTGCAAGTGGCAGGAAATCCTCCCAACTGCCTCTGAAATCAAGAATACAACCCATCAACATATCCTCAAGAATCTATATCACACGCTCAGACTGACCATCTGTCTACGGATGATAAGATGTACTGAAGTTCAACCGAGTACCCAAAGCAGAATGAAGAGCCCCCAGAATTTTGAAGTGAACCTCGGATATCTGTCAAAAATAATAGATGACGGTACCCCGTGAAGTTGAACAATCTCAAAGATATAAAGCCGAGATAACTTACTCAAAGAATAGTCAACTCGGACAGGAATAAAATGCGCGGACTTCGTCAGACGATCAACAATAACCCAGATGGAATCCTTCTCCGACGGAGTCAAAGGAAGTCCACTAACAAAGTCCATAGTCACGCGCTCCCACTTCCACTGAGGAATCTCAATATGTTGTAGTAACCCAGACGGACGTTGATGCTCTACTTTGACTTTCTAATAGGTCAAACATCTCGATACAAATCTGACGACGTCTCGCTTGAGACCTTTCCACCAGTACCTTTCCCGAAGATTATTATACATGTTATCACCACCAGGATGCATAGAATAAGGACTGTCATGGGCCTCACGGAGAATAACTTGTTTTAACCCAGATTTCCTCGGAATACAATATCGGCCACAGAAACATAATACCTCATCCTGATCAATAGAGAAATCTCGAGCGTACCCTCATGCACCTCCCTGATATGATGCATCAAAAACGGATCACTAGGCTGCTCAGCTCTAATATCAGAAATCAATGTTGGAATAACCCGAAGTTCTACCAACATACTGCCATCGTCGTAGAAACTCATCCGAGCAAACAAAGCTCTCAAATCTGAAATGGCGTTACAACTCAAAGCATCAGCAACGACATTAGCTTTACCCGGATGATACTCAATCTCACAATCATAATCCTTGAGAAGCTCTAACCAGCGACGCTGTCTCAGATTAAGCTCTTTCTAAGTGAGGAGGTATTTTAGACTTTCATGGTATGTATAGATATAACACTTCTCTTCGTAGAGATAGTGTCTCCAGATCTTAAGTGCAAAAATAACAGCAGCAAGCTCTAGATCATGGGTAGGATAGTTACACTCATGCGGTTTCAATTGTCGAGACGCATAAGCCACTACCTTTCCGTCTTGCATCAGAACACACCCCAATCCGGTGTACGAAGCATCATTGTAAACTGTATAAGCCTTACCAGGCTCAGGCTGAATCAAAACTGGTGCTTCAGTCAACACAGATTTAAGCTTCTCGAAACTAGACTGTTGAGCCTCAATCCAAACGAAGGGAACATCCTTCCTCAGAAGCTTAGTCAACGGAGCTGCAATAGAAAAGAAACCCTCAACGAATCTCCGATAATAACCAGCTAAACCCAAGAAGCTTCGAACCTCATGAACATTCTTGGGCTGCTTCCAACTCATAATAGCCTCAACCTTCATCGGATCAACCTGAATACCCTGAGCAGAAACTATATGACCAAGAAACATAACCTCAGAAAGCCAGAACTCACACTTATTGAATTTTGCATACAGCTGTTTCTCTCGCAGGGTCTGTAATACAATCCAAAGATGTTCCTCATGCTCTGCCTCAGATCTAGAATATACCAGTATATCATCAATAAATACCACAACAAACTTGTCAAGATAGGGTTGAAACACCCTATTCATCATATCCATAAAAGCGCCAGAGGCGTTAGTCAACCCAAAAGGCATCACAAGGAACTCATAATGACCATATCGTGTCCGAAAAGTTGTTTTGAACACATCAGAATCCCTAACCTTGAGTTGGTAATAACCAGATCTCAGATCTATCTTAGAGAATACCGTAGCTCCCCAGAACTGGTCAAATAGCTCATCAATACGAGGAAAAGGATATTTGTTCTTGATCGTCAGCTTGTTCGGCTTCTGATAATCTATACAGAGTCAAAGTGTCCCATCCTTCTTATTAAAAAACAGAACATGAGCTCCCCAAGGAGAAACACTAGGTCAAATGAAACCTCGATCCAACAATTCTTGCAACTGAATCTTCAACTCTTTAAGTTCTTTCGGTGCCATCCGGTAAGGTGCCATAGACACAAAAGCTGTACCCGGATAAACCTTGATACCAAACTCAACCTCATCCCGTTTCGGCGGTACCCTAGGTAATTCTTCCAGAAAAACGTCTGGAAAGTCTTTCACAACTCGAATCTTATCTAAACCGGAATCAGACTGTCTCGGATCAAGGATATAGGCAAGATAAGTGATAGACCCTTTCCTGATCATTTTCTCAGCTTTGAGAGCTGAAACGATATTACATAGGAACCCTCTGCGCTCACCAATCAGAATCACCTCACGATCATCAGGAGTTCTCAGTGTAGCCTTTTCTTTTTATAGTCTAAAGTAACACGGTGTGCAGACCCTTTCCTAATTCTTCTGTCTTTTGGTATAAGTGAACCCTCTTTCTTCCCACATTTCTCTCTTTTGAAAGGACCCATAGTACCTCTTTGCTAAGTCCACTAATGTGAAGCGGTTGGGTATTCTGTTGTGGCTGGGTGTTGACACTGCCGCTGCAGAGGTGGAGGCAATGCTTCGTCTTGTTGATCTGGTAGCCATTTGCAAGAAAAACTGTAGAAAAATAAAAGAGATTTCTGAAAGCCTAATTTCTGGAGAGTAAAACAGAGAGAATGAGAATGAGATGAAAAATGAAATGAGAGTAGGGGTTTATATAGAACAGGGTTTTTCTGCCCGTTGGGAGTGTAACGGAAGGCGCGAATAACGGGGCCAGCTGTTACACGGTTTCCGACGCGTCTGTCACGTGTTTCCACGTCTGCTGCGCGTCTGTTACGCGTTTGCGTGTCTATCGTGATAGCTTAATGACAAACTGTATTTTCTGCGTCTATCGCGACAACTGGTGACAGGCTGTGACGACAAGCTTGTCCGTTGGGCTTTTTGGGCTGTTGTGAATGCGGTGGGCTGGTTCATTCCCCCTCTTTGTCTTGCTTCCTTTATTTCCTAAAAATAAATAAATAAATAACTTAATTAAAATCTTATTTCCTAAACATAAAAATATTAATTCCTAATAAATAAATAAAATAAAATAAAGTTAAATTAGGGATGCCTTGAGGGGCATCTCCTAAAGTAACTAGTTCATGCATCCTTGGGGCTTCAGTCCCCTGATAATGCTTGAGCCTCTGTCCATTGACATTGAATTGGTGCCCATCCTTCATTGATTTGATTGTTATGGCACCATGGGGGAAAACTTGGACAACTTAGAAAGGACCAGACCACCTAGATTTAAGCTTTCCTGGAAAAAGCTTCAACCTAGAGTTGAAAAACAACACATGCTGCCTTGGGCAGAACTGTCGTGGCAGCAGCTTCCTGTCGTGCCATTTCTTGGTATTATCCTTATAGATCTTGGCATTATCGTAGGCCATTGCTCGAATTTCTTCATTCTCATTGAAGTCCAGTAGCCTTTTCTTTCATGCCTTGTCACAGTCCATATTCACTGTCTTGATAGCCCATTATGCTCTGTGTTTTATCTCAACAGGTAAATGAAAAGTTTTCCCATAAATGAGTCGATAAGGTGACATCCCCAATGGTGTCTTGAATGATGTACTGTAGGCCCATAGTGCATCATTTAGATGTAGAGACCAGTCCTTTCGAGTAGGTTTAACCATCTTCTCTAAGATGTTCTTTACTTCACTGTTTGATATCTCAGCCTACCCATTGGTTTGAGGGTGGTATGTTGTTGCAATTTGGTGTTTCGCTCCGTATTTCCTTAATGTAGCAGCAATTACCCTATTGTCGAAATGTCTCCCCTCATCGCTAATTATCGCCCTTGGGATGCCAAATCTTGAGAAGATGTGCTTGTGAAGAAATCTTTGCACAGTCTTGGCATCGTTCTTTTGAGTAGCGATCGCTTCTACCCACTTTGACATGTAGTCTACTGCCAGTAGTATGTATAAATTTCCACAAGAGGTTGGGAATGGCCCCATGAAGTCGATTCCCCAAACATCGAAGATTTCGACCTCTAGTATGTTCTGCAGTGGCATCTCATGCCTTCTTGATATATTCCCCGTCCTTTGGCATTTGTCACAGCTCTTGTAAAAAGCTTGTGCATCCTTGAACAATGTCGGCCAATAGAGACCAGATTGTAGAACCTTGGCAACAGTTTTATTTCCCCCTAGGTGTCCTTTATAAGGGGCAGCATGACAGTGGTGAATCACTGCTTTCTGTTCATTCTGTGGTATGCATCTCCTGATAATATGATCTGCATAATGCTTAAAGAGAAGAGGTTCATCCAAATAATAATGTTTTGCATCATTTTGGAATCTCTTCCTTGCTTGGTAATTAAGCTTAGGAGGTAATAACCCACTTACAATGTAATTAACAATGTTAGCATACCAAGGGGTTTCAGAAAGCTTACCTGCCATCATGGCTGTCGCGGCAGTGGTGGTGCTAGTAAATAACTGCTCATATTGGAAGGTTTCCAATATGTTGGTCTTGGTAATCTTCGAAAAATTAGCTATGAATCTTCGATAAAACCCTGCATGCCCTAAGAAACTTCGAATCCCTTTGACTGTGGTGGGTGGTGACAGCTTTTCGATAACCTCTATTTTGGATCTGTCCACCTCTATGTCGTGGCAGCTAACCTTGTGGCCCAGTACTATGCCTTTGTCTACCATAAAATGGCATTTTTCCCAGTTTTAAACCAAGTTCGCCTCTTCGCATCTCTCAAGAACCTTCTGTAAATTGCCTAAACAATCCTCGAAGCTGTCTCCAAAAACGGAAAAGTCGTCCATGAAAATTTCTAGGAAATCCTCCACCATGTCGGAGAATATTGCCATCATGCATCGTTGGAAGGTTGATGCTGCATTGCAGAGCCCAAATGGCATTCTTCGAAAGGCATAGGTGTCGTACGAGCATGTGAAGGTGGTTTTCTCTTAGTCCTCCAGTGCGATTGCTATTTGGTTATAACCTGGGTAACTATCAAGAAAATAGTAGTAAGGTTTCCCCGCTAATCTATCTAGCATTTGATCGATAAAGGGTAAGGGGAAGTGGTCCTTCCGGGTAGCTTTATTAAGCTTCCGGTAGTACATACGAACCCTCCAACCGGTCACAGTCCTGGTTGGGATTAGTTCATTTTCTTCGTTCATTACTACAGTTATGCCTCCCTTTTTTGGGCAAACATTGCACCGGGCTCACCCACTTGCTATCCGAGATGGCATATATTATTTCAGCATCAAGCCACTTGATGATTTCTTTCCGCACCACCTCTCGCATAGCCTCATTCAGTTGTAACCCCCTCGTCCTGGTCTGGCCGGATGGCCGGTCCGAGTGGGCCACACGGGGAAAACCGAGTGAAACCCGTTAAGGTTCCCCCTCGGTTAGCAACCCTATTTTTTTTCTTTTTATATTAATCTTGTCTAGAGGAATATTAAGTCCTAAGTGATTCACAACAGCGGAAGACATCCAAAAAGATCACATTCGAACCCCGACCATACACACTTAATCCATTTTTAAGCTTACAGGGCAGACCGTATCAGTACCCTAACTAGGGGTATCGATACGCCCTGACCAGGTCAACCCAAACAGTCAACTCAAAGAAGACCGTATCGATACAGCCCTTGAGCGTATCGATACGCCCTCTTCAGTCAACATCTCGTGGTCAACAAGATAAACCCGTACCGATACGCCCCAACACCGTATTGATACGCCAAAAACTCCCCAATTTCTCAGAATTCCAGTGACTAAAAACCGTATCGATACACTCCCGTGTATCGATACGCCCAACCAAAACTGAGCTCTGCAGGCAAGACCGTATCGATACGGCCCTTGGGCGTACCGATACGCCCTGCTCTGCAATTCTACCATTTCCAACTTAGTGACCTCAATCCCGACACTAGATGCATTTTTAGACTCGCCTATACACTTACAATCATACATGCATCAAAACTACAACCGAGACTTAGCTTATAAGGCATTGAATCTAACAAGGATTATACAAATCAAATTGTTGCGTGTAAAAGTGTCTATCGCAATTGAGTGCAAGTGTACACGTCGCAAGTAATAAAGTGATACTAGAGTATCGGATATCGTCTCCACAGGGACTGGGCTAACCCTTTCCTTCGCTATCTGCACAAGGGGAAAAGAATAGATTAAGATATTGTCACGAAAATAATAAAGAATACTGGAAAATAAAAGTAGAGAAATCAAGATAGAGAGAATGGGCTGGTATTGAATTGCTCAGTAGTGCAGGTATTGTAGAGTTTAGGAAATCCAGTTCTGTCGTCGCGCCCGTCGCCGACAGCACCTGTCGCGGCGGCTGTCCGTTGGCTGTCGCGGCAGCAAACACACCAACTCCGTACTTCAAGTTTGGCAAGAATCCCTGATCTGCCTTGGCCTATCCCTAGGTCCAAGTCTGTCGATGATCACGTCTTGATGATACCTCCCGGCGTGAATCGAAGGATGAACACCGATGTGTATGAATTCTTCTTTAGCCACTTAACCTTGCCCTATCCCTAGGCACAAGATAGTTCAACTATAAACTAGAGAACTTGCTCTTATTTCTTTCGTATACTTAACTCTCCCGATGCTAAGTAAATGGATAACCTCACAATGCTCTCCCGATGCTCTTGCAAGATATTAATAACCAAAATAAGAGAACTTGAAGTTTATTTTATTGAACTGAAAATTCCTAAAACAAAACAACCCTTGCAACTACTTTACAAATCAACCCGTGGCCCTAGGGGGTTTTAGAACACGTCGACGGCGGGTAGACGGCGGGTAGACGGCGGAGGGTTTTTTGTTGTCGGTTTAAAGGGAAATCGGCTATGGGTTATGGGATATGATGTGGGGATTATCTCCTAGGTTAAAATACATGCCCTTATATAAGCTTTGGGCTCAAGTTATCTAAGGTAACAAGGATTACAACTTTAATTAAAAGTATGATTCTAATAAAGACTTAATCTTCAAGGATCCTACTTTTCAGCCGTCCTCCTTGTTTCTTGGGATTTTCTCTCCTTGAACTTTGGCTTGACATATCTTTTGATCCGGGGCTTGGAAAAATATTTGGCTTTCACACGACAGACGAGCAGAATTTTCTCTATCTATCGAGGTCCACTTTGCTTTTTCTCTCCGCAAAACTGCTGTCACCATGCTGTCACGGTAGGACCATGGCAGCATCGTCCTCTTTGTCTGCTTGTCCAGTTCAGCTCTTCTGCTTCTCTGCCCAGCGCCTGCCTTCTCCGTCTACTATGGCAGCAACTTGATGTCGTCCTCTGCTGTCACGGCAGCTCCATGGCAGCATCGTCCTCTTCGTCTGCTTGTCCAGTTCAGCTCTTCTGCTTCTCTGCCCCGCGCCTGCCTTCACCGTCTACGACGACGGCAACCTGCCAAAAACAACCATTTTTAGTAGAATCTGTGCCTTTTATATATTTGTGATGTTTTGCTGAAAACTAACCTAAATTCAATGAAATGATGCTTGAATGCAGCAGAAATATGGGTTAAAAAGGGTGTAAATAATAGAACTTTTACACACTCAACACACCCCCAAACTCAAGTTTTTGCTTGCCCTCAAGCAACTAAGAACTAAAAGAAAAAGAAATTTTTGTTTTGGCTTTCAAACAGTGAGCTTTCCCTTACCCGTCGTTCGTTCTCTGTGGCGGCAGCAACCTGTCGGATAATTTAGGATCTGTCCGGAATCTCCCTATAGTCCTCGTGCAGTGTGTGCATGCTTGTGAACAGTTATATGCCAAGACTCTCTTAGTTTCACTAGAATATTCAACTTTTTTGACTCGAATTTTTATGCCAAAGTTTATTTTTGAAGACACATTTTCATGCTTCTTTTTCTTCTATTTTCAAGCTAAGTTTTACTAGAGCCAATTTTGGGCACCTCTAGTTAGCTTCCTAGAGCCAGTTTCGGGCACCTCTAGGTTATTGAGTTTCTTTTGCCAAACTTCTTTCCTAGAGCCAGTGTTAGGCACCTCTAGGGGCTATTCAAGTACTAAGCATACTATTCTAGTTTGGCTAAAGGAAATCTAAGCAATATAACAGTCACAATGGTGTTTAAGTTTTCAGAACTATAGAAAGGCTCTAAACTTCTCCTTAAACTGTCCTAAAGATGCTGCCACGACAGAGCTATCATGACATGTAAGTTCAGTTCACAATTTTCAGCAAAAATTTTTAATTTTTGTTTTTTTTTAGAAAAGTACTAAGTAAAGGACACAATTTAACTAAGATGTACTCCATGAATATGGAGGGTTGCCACCCCCAAACTCGAGAGTTGCATTGCCCTCAATGCAAATGACAAAATAAAAATGAAAACATATGAAGGCAGTACATCACAAAATATATATGGCAGGCAGCAATAAGAAGATAAGAAACTTAAATTTTAATCACTGTCTTCACTGCTGCTGCTGAGGCGGATCTGGCGGCGGGTTCTAGTTCGCGGGGCGGGCTGGGGTGGTTGCTGTACATCCTGAATATCAGAGCTGCTGCCGCTGCTGTCACTGCTGCTGCTGGCCCTTGGCAGAGTCTTCTTATCTGCCATTCTTTTCTCCCTCTTTACCGGTGTAAATTCCTTCGACAGGTTCCTCTGAATAGAGGGTTCAATGTTACTGTCTGCCCAGACGGAGGAGGAAGAGAATCCAGCAACAAAGGCAGCAAGGTCATCCGAGGGCACTGGTCGCTTTGTTCCTCGAGCAGATGTTTCGGCATGGGTGCTGTCGGCTGCCGTCGGGGCAGGTGATGGTATGGAGGCGGCAGGTGATGAAAGGCTTGAGGCCCAGATTCTTTGCCTTTGGAGTATAAATGAAGCCTTGTTCTTCCCACAGATATCTGGTTGCACAGGACTGTAGGGGAGTTGCTGCCGGTGAGGAAGTAGAGGCAGCATTGCGGCGGGTTTTTTCTGGAAGACATGTTAGTGCAAGGGTTGTGAAAAGTAATTGAAAGCAAATGAAAACTAAAGATGGAGAGCAAGTAAGAAAAGCAGAAGTGAGTGAAAATGAAAATGAAACGGGGTTTTATAGAAAAGGAATTGCTGCCCGTTGAAGCTATAACGACAGGCGCGAATAACGAGGCGGCTGTCGAGCTTTAGCGTGTCTGATGCGTCTGACAAACGTTTCCGCGTCTGTCACGCGTCTGTCGTGACAGCATGGTGACAGCCTGTCTTTTCCGCGTCTGTCATGGCAGCTGTAACGACAGGCTTCAATATTGGGCTTTGTTGGGCTGATGGATGGGTGGTGGGCTGGGTTCACTTCTCCTGTTCTTCTTGGCTCCTTTATTTCCTAAAAGCATTATTCGAATAAAATAAACCTTATTTCCTAATAAATAATAAATGATAAAAATAAAAATAAAATTTAGGTTAAATTAGGGATGCCAGGTGGGGCATCTTCTAAGGTAACCACTTCCTGCATTCCTGGGGCTTCAGTCCCCTAATAATGCTTGAGGCGTCGTTTCCGGTACTTCTTGAAGTCCATCCGTACCCTCCATCTGGTGATTATTCTCATGTTGGGGGCTCCTTTCTTTCTCTTCCCTTTGTAGTCCATGAAGTCCTCCCTTCTTGGTAATGTTTCTGAGGGCATGAATATATGATTAGAAATAATCAAATTGACATTCGGCCACAAACTTACCTTGTTTTCGTTGAATGTTGTTGTGGTTGAATGTATCCCTTGCTGTCGTGCCTGCTGCTGCGGCAGGCAGTTATTTTGACAGTTCTTTATCAGGTTACTTTGCAGGTCAATGGGACATTGGTAAGTGCCATCACTATCTATATCAAATTCTGTTGACCACTCGTATATCTCCATCAGTAGAGACTTTGATGATTTTGTGTCCACCGGTGTTGGTTCCTCTAATATCTGCAATGGAATCAGTGAGTTTTCAAAGAATTCAAAAGGTTCGTTTATTACCTGCTCGTATTCCATTTGTGAAGAACTATCGTTGGGTAGCTCTTCTAGGTGGTCGTGTGAGTGCCATGATAGAGATGAATGTGTGCAATCTTGGTCGGGCATAACCGAGGTAGTGGGTTGAGAATTTGCCTCTGCTGTGGTTGCTGCTTCAGCATCTGTTGCTGTCGAGGCGACAAGTGCTACCGAGGCGGCAGTTGCTGTCGAGGCGGCAGTTGCTGCCGAGGCAGTAGTTTCCGCTTTGACTGGAGTTTCTGCCTCAAAAGTGGTTGCTGCCGTGACATTCTCTTGAATTTCACTCAGCGTTGTCGCGGTGTTGCTCCATTTCGGCTCCTCGATCATTGTCATGGCAAGTTGTTGCTCAGACTCATCATATGTTGGGTATTCCTTCACATGGGCGTCCTCGTCATCTTGCCTCGGGATTTCAGGTTCAGTCGTGGCATGAATGAGGATCGGTCTGCTCAAGAGTGCATCTATCTTGGCGATATTTGCGTCCATAGAAATCGACATTTCTTGAGTGAGTGCCATGAAGGCTTGCAGTGTGTCTTCTAAGGATTTTGACTGCTCTTGAGGATGATGACATTGCCAGGGCAGGTCGGGTTCTGTAGCAAAACTATTATGGCATAAAAAATTTTGGGGGTTTTGATCGTACCATAAAAATTTTTGCTGCTGCGGCATCGGCATTTGCTGCCCCTGTTGCTGTCGTGGCAGCATATCTTTACGGTAATTGCAAGAACTTTCCCACATCAACTCTCGAATGGTTTTTCCTGGCATGTTGATGCCCTTGAACCTGTATTTTCACCTGAGTTTTTTGTTAAAATAAATAAAAAAAAATTAAAAATAAAAGAAAAGTGCAGAAGCTAGGGTAAGAGTGTGTTGCCAGTCCCCGGCAACGGCGCCAAAAACTTGTTGCGTGTAAAAGTGTCTATCGCAATTGAGTGCAAGTGTACACATCGCAAGTAATAAAGTGATACTAGAGTATCGGATATCGTCTCCACAGGGACTGGGCTAACCCTTTCCTTCGCTATCTGCACGAGGGGAAAAGAATAGATTAAGATATTGTCACGAAAATAATAAAGAATACTGGAAAATAAAAGTAGAGAAATCAAGATAGAGAGAATGGGCTAGTATTGAATTGGTCAGTAGTGCAGGTATTGTAGAGTTTAGGAAATCCAGTTCTGTCATCGCGCCCGTCGCCGATAGCACCTGTCGCGGTGGCTGTCCGTTGGCTGTCGCGACAGCAAACACACCAACTCCGTACTTCAAGTTTGGCAAGAATCCCTGATCTGCCTTGGCCTATCCCTAGGTCCAAGTCTGTCGATGATCACGTCTTGATGATACCTCCCGGCGTGAATCGAAGGATGAACACCGATGTGTATGAATTCTTCTTTAGCCACTTAACCTTGCCCTATCCCTAGGCACAAGATAGTTCAACTATAAACTAGAGAACTTGCTCTTATTTCTTTCGTATACTTAACTCTCCCGATGCTAAGTAAATGGATAACCTCACAATGCTCTCCCGATGCTCTTGCAAGATATTAATAACCAAAATAAGAGAACTTGAAGTTTATTTTATTGAACTGAAAATTCCTAAAACAAAACAACCCTTGCAACTACTTTACAAATCAACCCGTGGCCCTAGGGGGTTTTAGAACATGTCGACGGCGGGTAGACGGCGGGTAGATGGCGGAGGGTTTTTAGTTGTCGGTTTAAAGGGAAATCGGCTATGGGTTATGGGATATGATGTGGGGATTATTTCCTAGGTTAAAATACATGCCCTTATATAAGCTTTGGGCTCAAGTTATCTAAGGTAACAAGGATTACAACTTTAATTAAAAGTATGATTCTAATAAAGACTTAATCTTCAAGGATCCTACTTTTCAGCCGTCCTCCTTGTTTCTTGGGATTTTCTCTCCTTGAACTTTGGCTTGACATATCTTTTGATCCGGGGCTTGGAAAAATATTTGGCTTTCACACGACAGACGAGCAGAATTTTCTCTATCTATCGAGGTCCACTTTGCTTTTTCTCTCTGCAAAACTGCTGTCAACATGCTGTCACGGCAGGACCATGGCAGCATCTTCCTCTTTGTCTACTTGTCCAGTTCAGCTCTTCTGCTTCTCTGCCCAGCGCCTGCCTTCTCCGTCTACTATGGCAGCAACTTGATGTCATCCTCTGCTGTCACGGCAGCTCCATGGCAGCATCGTCCTCTTCGTCTGCTTGTCCAGTTCAGCTCTTCTGCTTCTCTGCCCCGCGCCTGCCTTCACCGTCTATGACGGCGGCAACCTGCCAAAAACAACCATTTTTAGTAGAATCTGTGCCTTTTATATATTTGTGATGTTTTGCTGAAAACTAACCTAAATTCAATGAAATGATGCTTGAATGCAGCAGAAATATGGGTTAAAAAGGGTGTAAATAATAGAACTTTTACACACTCAACACCAATAGTCCATGCAATTTCACCAAGAGAACATACTCTACACACCAAAGGCCCCATACACAAGATAGTCAAGCATAAGGCATACATAGGACAACAACATACATATTTATGCATATTCAAGTAAGCAACATAACAAGCATAAACCGCAATCCATGAAGCAAAAGCATAACACAACACGAGTTTAACATGCTCAAACACAAATTTCCTAAGGAGTTTGACCCCAACTCCTAAAACTCTATACCCCATTGACTAGGCATTATTACAAAATGCAAACCATACTTGAACTAGCTTGAGAACTCCAAAAGCTCCTCCCTCGCCCGCTTGCCTCCCGAACTCTAACGATCTGCACGTTGGAAACAAAAAGAGCATAAGCCAACTAGCTTAGTGAGAGAGGCTCTACAATTCACAACATGCAGTTTTCCAAAACACGATTTATATGCAAGAAAGCAATGGATGCACGAGGGTCAATCTCAACAACAACACGTGGTTTGCACAAGCACAACCAACAAACACATACGGTGGGACTACACATCACCGTTTCGACTAGTGGATTTCCAATGGGACTACACATCAATGTACTACCCTACTAGTCACTACTGGTGGGACTACACATCACCGTTTCGACTAGTGGATTTCCAATGGGACTACACATCAATGTACTACCCTACTAGTCACTACCGGTGGGACTACACATCACCGTAGTTTAGACCACCATCACGTGAGGCACGAACTCAACTCGACTACACAATTAACAACTCAAAATGCACTTAATGATCATGACATATAAGCATTCAACATATCACAACAACATGGGAGTAGAGGGGCTTACACACGGGTTTAGGTGACCCCTCAAGGTCCCACCCAAACCCCAAAAGGATCCATATCGAGCACAATGCATAAATAAACAATTCTACTCACCGTTGCTGCCCAAGAGAAGATCGAAGACCAAGCTCAAGACTCCGAAATCTCCGGATTTGTCCCCGAAGCTTCTCCAACCAAATTTCTCGTTTCTAAACATTCCAACACCAAGTAAACAATCCCAAATCAGTCCACATTCCAAAATAGTCAACCCGAATTACATACCAAGCACAAGACATCAAATTTTCCATTGAAAACAACTCAAAATCCATAATCTCGAGTAGCCCCTAAACTCACCCCAAAACCAATGATTCCAAACCTTAAATTACTCCCTAAAGCCTCCAAAACAGCCCTTACATATAGCCTATCCATTGGCCCCCTCTTTTCTACATAAAACACCCCCATATCTCAACCCAAAACCTCCCAAAAACCCAAATCCGGGAATAAGCATAAAATT
The DNA here is from genome assembly GCA_958450335.1 of Hibiscus tridactylites. Classification (NCBI taxonomy): domain Eukaryota; kingdom Viridiplantae; phylum Streptophyta; class Magnoliopsida; order Malvales; family Malvaceae; genus Hibiscus; species Hibiscus tridactylites. The sequence continues at coordinate 11,780,357 of OY288287.1, forward strand.
CTTTAAAAATCACATATATTGATTCCCATGGACTACAAACAACCCCCACACCAACAATAAACCAAAATCTTTAGTCAAAGGCCATAAAGGCTACATTTTTATCCAAAATCCTTAAATTTACAAATCTCAAAAACATGTATAAAAATGAAAGAAAAAGGTATTAGCTTGTAGAGAATAACGAGGGTAAGTCAAAAATGTGTTTACCTTTGCGAAACTCTTCAAAACGAGCAAGACATGGGATGGAATAGTATCAAGGGGGAGAGGGGTTCATTTTGTCGTTGGAAAGAAGAATAGAGAGGGGAAGAAGATGACTCAAAAAACATTATTTTAGGTTGGTTTAAAATCAAAGGTTCAAAGACCTAAATGCCCTTAATGAAAAAGGGAAACCACAATAGGTGCCACCCATGGCTATTTGGGTTTGTTTTAAAAATGGTCTAACTTAATTTTATTTGTCTTAAAACCCGAGGCCCAAACCATTATTTTATTATTTAAAAATTAAGAACCGAAACCCGAACTATTATTAAATTATTATTTTCACCCGACCCCCAAACCCGGGTGTTACAACTCTCCCCCACTTAAGGAATTTCGTCCCCGAAATTACCTGGCGGAAACAAATACGGAAACTGCTCAAGCATGTCAACCTTCCTCTCCCACGTGGCTTCCTCCACACCCCTATGTCTCCATAATACTTTGACCAATTCTATAGTTTTGCCACGCAACACCTTGCTATCAGAAGCAAGTATCTCAACTGGTTCCTCGTTGTAAGACAAGTCCGAATTTAACTCTATTTCTTTCACGGGCATAACATGGGACGGATCCGATCTATACCTCCTAAGCATTGACACATGAAATACATCATGAATCTTCTCTAGCTCAACTGGGAGCCTCAATCTATATGCAACCGGACCAATTCTCTCGACTATCTCATAAGGCCCTATGTACCTTAGGCTCAACTTGCCCTTCCTCCCAAACCTCATCACCTTCTTCCAAGGTGAGACTTTCAAAAACACTTTATCCCCCATGAAGTATTCTACATCTTTCCTTTTTAAGTCAGCGTAGGACTTTTGTCTATCTGAAGCTGCTTTCAAGCGATCACATATCAACTTCACCTTCTCGGTGGTCCCCTTAAGCAATTCGGGCATCGGCACAAGTTTCTGTCCGGCCTCGGCCCAACATATCGGGGTCCTACACTTCCTACCATACAAGGCCTCATAGGGAGCCATCTGAATGCTCGACTGAAAGCTGTTGTTATACGCGAACTCCACTTATGGTAGGTGTTTCTCCCATGACCCCTGGAAGTCAATGATACAACACCTCAACATATCCTCCAATATTTGAATTACCCTCTCAGACTGCCCATCTGACTGCGAATGATACGAAGTGCTGAAGTTCAACCATGTACCTAAGGCTCGATGCAAACACTCCCAGAATCTAGAGGTAAATCTTGGATCTCGGTCTGACACAATCGACTTCGGTACCCCATGTAGTCTCACAATCTCACGAATATACAATTCGACCAACTTGTCTAATGTATAGGTAGTATGAACCGGTATGAAGTGAGCACACTTGGTGAATCTATCTACAATCACCCACACTGAATTTTTCTTCGAAGGAGTCAACGGAAGTCCTGACACAAAGTCCATAGTGATACGCTCCCACTTCCACTCTGGAATTTTCAACGGTTGCAATAACCCTGAGGGAAACTGGTGCTCAGCCTTGACTCTCTAACAGACCATACATCTACTTACAAACTCGGCTACATCCCTTTTCAAACCAACCCAATAATACTCTTCCTTCAATCCTCGATACATCTTCGTGCTACCCGGATGCATAGCAAAAGGACTATTGTGAGCCTCACTCAAGATCGTACGCCTCAACTCGGCATCCTCCGGAACCACTATCCTATCCTTGAAACATAGGATCCCATTCTCTCCAAAACAATACTCGGTAGGCCTATCTTCGGCTATGTCTTGCACGTGAGGTGCCAAAGACTCATCTCGCAACTGCTTCTCACGAATCAACTGGATCAACGATGGCTTCGCTTGAAGCTCGGCCACTAACCCACCATCCGTAGACACACTCAACCTTGCAAACATCGCTCGCAACTCAACGACCACCTTCCTACTCAAGGCATCGGCCACCACATTTGCCTTGCCCGGATGATACTCTATGGTAAGGTCATAATCCTTTAGAAGCTCTAACCACCTTCGCTGTCTGAGGTTCAACTCCCTCTGAGACATCAAATATTTCAAACTCTTATGGTCGGTGTACACGATGCACTTCTCACCATAGAGATGGTGTCTCCAAATTTTCAACGCGAACACCACTGCGGCCAACTCTATGTCATGTGTGGGGTAATTATTCTCATGGACTTTCAACTGTCGCGAAGCATATGCCACTACCTTACCTTCTTGCATAAGTACACAACCTAGCCCCACATAAGACGCATCACTGTAAATCACAAACTCTCTCCCCGGCTCAGGCTGAATCAAAATAGGAGCTTCGGTCAAAGCTTTCTTCAATTTCTCAAACGCTTCTTGTCTTGCATCAGACCATTCATACGGAACATTCTTCTGTAGCAACTTGTTCAACGGAGCCCCTATTCTCGAGAACCCCTCAACAAACCTTCTATAGTACCCCGCCAAACCTAGGAAGCTGCAGATTTCTGTCACTGATTTTGGTTGCTTCCAATTCACAATGGCTTCAATCTTCTTGGGATCTACACTAATCCCACTAGCTGAGATCACGTGACCTAGGAAGACCACCTCCCTAATCCAAAACTCACACTTACTTAGCTTGGCATACAACTGATTCTCAAGTAGGGTCTGAAGCACTAACCTTAAGTGTTCATCGTGCTCCTCTTCGGTCCTAGAGTACACTAGGATGTCATCAATAAACACTACCACAAACCGGTCCAAGAACTTATGAAACACTCGGTTCATCATATCCATAAAGGCTGCTGGAGCGTTGGTCAACCCAAAAGGCATCACCAAATACTCATAATGCCCATAGGGTGTACGAAAAGCCGTCTTCGGTATGTCCACATCCTTTACCTTTAACTGATAATATTCAGACCTCAAGTCAATCTTCGAAAACACGGAAGCACCCCTCAACTGGTCTAGTAAGTCATCTATCCTTGGCAAGGGATATTTGTTTTTCACGGTCACCTTGTTCAACTGTCTATAGTCTATACACATTCTCATGCTACCATCCTTCTTTTTCACAAACAAAACCGGAGCACCCCACGGGGAAACACTAGGCCTAATAAAGCCTCTGTCATTCAACTCCTGAAGTTGTGTCTTCAACTCTTTCAACTCTTTCGGTGCCATTCTATACGGAGCAATCGACACCGGTGTAGAATCAGAATATGTCTCAATAGCAAACTCAACAGCTCTATCTGGAGGCAAGCCTGGTAGCTCTTCCGGAAAAACACTCGGAAAGTCACATACAGTCCTGATGTCCTGAGGTCTCACCTCACTCATATCCGGGTTCATTACATAAGCCAAGTAAGCCTGACACCCTGAACCAAACAACCTCTAAGCTTCCAAAGCCGAAACCACATTGGACAAAAACTTGACATTCTCCCCAACTACCACAACCTCAAAGTCATCAGTAAGCCTTAAAGAGATCCTCTTAGTCTCGAAGTCAACCCTAGCTCTATGCTCTACAAGCCAATACATGCCCAAAATCACATCAAAGCCATAAAAGGGTAGCTCCATCATATCGACCGGAAACACGTGGCCCTGAACCATCAAAGGACACCTCCTATACACTTTCCTAACTACCAATGTATCACCAAAAGAGCTAGTGACATTTACACCTACCTCTAGCCAATCACAAGGTAATCCTAATGACTTTGCGTGTTCACCCAAAATATACGAATGTGTTGACCCTGAATCTATTAGAGAAAGCAAACTCAAAGACTGTAATGTGAAATTACCTGTAATGACATCAGTGTCATTCCCAGCCTCTCGCTGAGCGTACACCCTAGCCAGTCCTCCTCCCTCGGGCTGGACTGCTACAACATGAGCCAAGTTCCTCTGACCCTCATTCCTCGGCTGGAAGTTCCCACGGCCGCGCCCACGGCCTCTCTGATGCTCAAAACCCCTTGCTGGAGCCGGTCCTCCCCTAACTGGGTGTGGGCAATCACACCTCAAATGATCTCGGGAGCTACAGTTCCAACACACCCCAAACATACCCATACACTCGCCTGGGTGGCGTCTCCCGCACCTAGTGCACTCCGGAATGTGTCCAACAGCCCCTTGGCCCTGACGGCCCTGACCATGGTTACCACCCCTAGGCCTCGTATCCGGCTGGTACCTCCTATCTCTATGCCTCTTGGCATGATCTCTATCCCAGTTCGCATGTCTCTTTCCAGAGTCAGACCCACCAGCACGTGCTCTAGAGCTTAGGTTCTACTCTATATCCTTGGCCCTAGAAACCAAGACATCAAACTCAGTGTAGTCGGAGGCCAACATGTAGGTTTTCACATCGGTAGTCAAACCATATCTGAAACGCTCGCATCGCACCTTCTCATCCGGAATCAACTCTGGCGCGTACTGGCTCAACCTCACAAACTGGATCTCGTACTCAGACACGGTCCTATTACCTTGAACCAAAGCCATGAACTCCCTTTTCTTTTCATCCAAGTACCGAACCCCGAAATACTTCCTCTTGAAGGCATTCCTGAAAAACTCCCATGTGACATCCGCCTCGGCCATACCGGAAATAACAGTGGTCCACCAAGTATAAGCGTCTCCTTGAAGCAATGAGACGATGCATCCCAACTTACGGGCATCCGAACACTCCATCTGACCCAAGATGCGAGTAGTGCTCTCAAGCCATCCTTTTGAACCCTCCAGAGACAACCCACGAAACTCAACTGCCCCCAAATTACGAAGCCTCTCTAGGGGTAATCCTGTCCCCGCACCCTGAGGTGGTGCTGCAGCTTGCATACCGGCCAAAGCTGTCTGAAAAGCTCCGGCTATGGTCTGAATCAAATGAGCCACATCTGGCCCTGCCTGGCCTTGGCCCGCTTGAGCCCCATTACCTCCCACATTAGCCTCAGCCTGAGGCCCATTACCATCACCTCCGACGTTCCCTCCATTACCATCGGGAGCATTAAGAGCAGGAGGCACGTTCTCGGGTGCCTGGCCACCCGCCCTAGGCCGTCCCCTCGGTCTCACCATAGCAATTAAAGTAATCTAAAACAATCAAACACACAACAACAAAGAAACGTTAGGTTAGAAAAGGGGCAAAGGACTCCGGTTCTCAAGCTCTTTAAACCAAAACAATTCTTTCCCTTTTTATTTTGACAACAACGCCTAGCAATGGGGACTCGAACCAACACTCAAACAGCAACAAGGTCACTATAGCATGCATTCATACACCGTGCTAGAGACAAAATTTAGACATACATGGCAAAACACTCATAATACCTTAACTCACCTCACTTACCTGCCCGAGGTCTCGGAAACCTCAGGCTCTGATACCAATAAATGTAACCCCCTCGTCTTGGTCTGGCCGGATGGCCGGTCCGAGTGGGCCACACGGGGAAAACCGAGTGAAACCCGTTAAGGTTCCCCCTCGGTTAGCAACCCTATTTTTTTTCTTTTTATATTAATCTTGTCTAGAGGAATATTAAGTCCTAAGTGATTCACAACAGCGGAAGACATCCAAAAAGATCACATTCGAACCCCGACCATACACACTTAATCCATTTTTAAGCTTACAGGGCAGACCGTATCGGTACCCTAACTAGGGGTATCGATACGCCCTGACCAGGTCAACCCAAACAGTCAACTCGAAGAAGACCGTATCGATACAGCCCTTGAGCGTATCGATACGCCCTCTTCAGTCAACATCTCGTGGTCAACGCGATAAACCCGTATCGATACGCCCCAACACCGTATCGATACGCCAAAAACTCCCCAGTTTCTCATAATTCCAGTGACTAAAAATCGTATCGATACACTCCCGTGTATCGATACGCCCAGCCAAAACTGAGCTCTGCAGGCAAGACCGTATCGATACGGCCCTTGGGTGTACCGATACGCCCTGCTCTGCAATTCTACCATTTCCAACTTAGCGACCTCAATCCCGACACTAGATGCATTTTTAGACTCGCCTATACACTTACAATCATACATGCATCAAAACTACAACCGAGACTTAGCTTACAAGGCATTGAATCTAACAAGGATTATACAAATCAAATAGTCCATGCAATTTCACCAAGAGAACATACTCTACACACCAAAGGCCCCATACACAAGATAGTCAAGCATAAGGCATACATAGGCCAACAACATACATATTTATGCATATTCAAGTAAGCAACATAACAAGCATAAACCGCAATCCATGAAGCAAAAGCATAACACAACACGAGTTTAACATGCTCAAACACAAATTTCCTAAGGAGTTTGACCCCAACTCCTAAAACTCTATACCCATTGACTAGGCATTATTACAAAATGCAAACCATACTTGAACTAGCTTGAGAACTCCAAAAGCTCCTCCCTCGCCCGCTTGCCTCCCGAACTCTAACGATCTGCACGTTGGAAACAAAAAGAGCATAAGCCAACTAGCTTAGTGAGAGAGGCTCTACAATTCACAACATGCAGTTTTCCAAAACACGATTTATATGCAAGAAAGCAATGGATTCACGAGGGTCAATCCCAACAACAACACGTGGTTTGCACAAGCACAACCAACATACACATACGGTGGGACTACACATCACCGTTTCGACTAGTGGATTTCCGATGGGACTACACATCAATGTACGACCCTACTAGTCACTACCGGTGGGACTACACATCACCGTAGTTTAGACCACCATCACGTGAGGCACGAACTCAACTCGACTACACAATTAACAACTCAAAATGCACTTAATGATCATGACATATAAGTATTCAACATATCACAACAACATGGGAGTAGAGGGGCTTACACACGGGTTTAGGTGACCCCTCAAGGTCCCACCCAAACCCCAAAAGGATCCATATCGAGCACAATGTATAAATCAACAATTCTACTCACCGTTGCTACCCAAGAGAAGATCGAAGACCAAGCTCAAGACTCTGAAATCTCCGGATTTGTCCCCGAAGCTTCTCCAACCAAATTTCTCGTTTCTAAACATTCCAACACCAAGTAAACAATCCCAAATCAGTCCACATTCCTAAATACTCAACCCGGATTACATACCAAGCACAAGACATCAAATTTTCCGTTGAAAACAACTCAAAATCCATAATCCCGAGCAGCCCCTAAACTCACCCCAAAACCAATGATTCCAAACCTTAAATTACTCCCTAAAGCCTCCAAAACAGCCCTTACATATAGCCTATCCATTGGCCCCCTCTTTTCCACATAAAACACCCCCATATCTCAACCCAAAACCTCCCAAAAACCCAAATCCGGGAATAAGCATAAAATTCTTTAAAAATCACATATATTAATTCCCATGGACTACAAACAACCCCCACACCAACAATAAACCAAAATCTTTAGTTAAAGGCCATAAAGGCAACATTTTTATCCAAAATCCTTAAATTTACAAATCTCAAAAACATGTATAAAAATGAAAGAAAAAAGTATTAGCTTGTAGAGAATAACGAGGGTACGTCAAAAACGTGTTTACCTTTGCGAAACTCTTCAAATCGAGCAAGACATGGGATGGAATAGTATCAAGGGGAGAGGGGTTCATTTTGTTGTTGGAAAGAAGAATAGAGAGGGGAAGAAGATGACTCAAAAAACATTATTTTAGGTTGGTTTAAAATCAAAGGTTCAAAGACCTAAATGCCCTTAATGAAAAAGGGAAACCACAATAGGTGCCACCCATGGCTATTTGGGCTTATTTTAAAAATGGTCCAACTTAATTTTATTTGTCTTAAAACCCGAGGCCCAAACCATTATTTTATTATTTAAAAATTAGGAACCGAAACCCGAACTATTATTAAATTATTATTTTCACCCGACCCCCTAACCTAGGTGTTACATCAGTCGTCTTTGGGCATCAATGGTTGGCTTATGATCATCCTCTAAGAGGATCTTGTGCAGGCATAACGCTGGACTGATGCCTTGGATATCAACTATAGTCCATCCAATGGCTTTCTTATGTTGCTGTAGCATTTTGATCAGCCGATGTTCATGCTCCTGCGTCAACTTGGAAGAGATAATTACGGGCAACGTATCATTAAAACCAAGAAAAACATATTTTAGTTTTCCTGACAGGGGTTTAAGGTCTATAACATGTGGCTGTTCAATGGAAGGCTTTTGGATTACATGTTCATTCGAGGTATAATTCAAAGGCTCGAAGAACTTACCTGGATGTGTGCCTATCCAATTTACCTTCTCAGGACCTTCAGTGTCGGATGATTCTGTGTCTGAGGAGTTACTGTCGTCGTTGCTGCCGTGACAGTCTTCAGGGTGACTGCAGTGGCAGTGACCAAACTTTCTGTTGTGGCAGTTCCACCTGATGCAGGGTTGGTCAAGGACTACCTCTGAGATTGCTTTGCAGTTTTCCTTTGTATCAGCTTGTTTTATTGCTTGGAGAACATTGAGTTTGATTTGCTGATCATTTACTCTCATCGTCAGTTCTCCTTTCTTAACATCGATCACGGTTCTGCCTGTGGCTAGGAAGGGTCACCCCAGGATGATCGGTGCGTTTTCATCTACTTCACAATCTAAAACAAGAAATTCAGCATGAAAAATGAACTTATCAACTCTTACCAAGATATTTTCGATCTTTCCTTTCGGTTGAACGTAAGAGCGGTTTGCCAGCTGCAGCATGACTGTCGTGGGCCTTGCTTGTCCAATACCTAGTTTCTGAAATACAGATTTGGGCATTAGATTAATGCTAGCACCAAGATCACAAAGTGCCTTACCCTCGAACTTATCACCAATTATGCATGGTATGATGAAGCTCCCAGGGTCCTTCTTCTTTTGGGGTGGATGCTTATGCAAGATCGTCATGCATCATTATGTCATCTATACTGTTTCAAATTCCCCGAGTCTGGACCTTTTGGAGATTGCATCCTTGAGAAACTTAGCATAACTGGACATCTGCTTAATGGCCTCTAGCAGGGGTATGTTAATATGTACTTGCTTAAAAATATCATAAAATTTCTTAAGCTGGTAATCTTCAAGGCGTCCTTCACATGGAATTCGGATCTAAAAAGGCTTGAGTTCTTCAGCACCTTCTGTCTTCTCCTCTGTTCCTTCTGCTGTCGTGGCAGGTGTGGCGACAACAAGTTGTTTCTCCTCCGTCGGAGCAGTGGTCACGGCAGGTGTTTGTAGGGCCGGGACCTTACTCGGTATTTCTTTTATTTTTGTCCCTTGTAATTGTTTCCCACTCTTCATTGTAATTGCTTTGCACTACTCATGTGTGGGTTTTCTAGTGACCTCAGTATTACTAGGGAATCCTCCGTTTTGCCTCAGTTTGATGTACTGTGTAACCTGGCCCATCTGTGTCTCCAAAGATTTTAGGGTAGCCTCATGGTTTGTCATCCTCATCTCTGTCTTGTCCATAAATGTTTCAGTTTTCTTGAAAAAGTGATCCATGTTTGCCATGTATGCTCCCGTTTGTGACATAAATGTTGCCAATGTCTGTTCTAGTATATTAGGTGTTGCTACCGGATGCTGTCGCGACAGAATTCTGGGTACTCCTTGGTTCTGGTTGTTCTTCACTGGAGGATTCGGTGCATTGTTCGGATTGCTCTAGGAAAATTTGGGATCCTTCCTCCAGTTGAGATTGTAATTGTTGGAATCATAATTTCTAGGCCTGTTATAGTTCCCAACATACATCCCTTCTTCCGGCTGTAAAGGACAATCTTCTGAACTATGGTTCCCACTACAGGTTTCACACACCTCTTCTGCAGAATATACAGCTTTAGAATCTTTCCGCTGTAGATTTTCGACTATCTTTGTGAGGTATGCAACATGTGTTTTAACCGAGTTATCAGCTTCATACTCCTTTACAGATATTCCTCATTTGCCTCCTCTTCGAGCTGTAGGGAATTGCTCATCGTTTTTCGCTAACTTTTTCAACATGAGCATTGCCTCGTCTGGTTCCTTATCCAGTAATAGCCCATTTGCTGCTGAATCTATTCTCAGTCGAGTATGTGCATTGGCAGCGTTATAGAATTTGATGACCTGATTCCACACAGGGAATCCATGCATTGGGCAGTTCCATAAGAGAGTTGTAAATCTGTCGCACGCCTCGTGCATTGGTTCGTCATCTTCCTGTTGAAAAGTAGCAATCTCGTTACGCAATCTTTCAAATAAATGAGAAGGATTAAAACGAGAAAGGAATTTACGAGAGAGATCTGCCCAAGTTCTTATTGAACCTGGCATTAATTTGTTCCACCAAGTTTTAGCTCTATCTCTCGATGAATGAGGAAATAGCCGGAGCCTCAGTACTTCCGGACTTATCCCTGGCAGTCTAAATGATCCATAGATTTCTTGGAACGTTTTAAGATGTTCTCATGCATCCTCAGTAGCAGAACCCCTAAATTGGCCAGCGAAATTTATCATGTTGAACATGACAGGTTTCAATTCGAAGTGTTCAGCTTCCATGTCTGGCAGGGTAGTTTCTAGTTCAACATGGTCATTGTCCATGTAGTCTCGACAGGTCTGCCGTGCGGCTGCGGCAGCGGGCGGCGGCAAATCGTTCCGGGCATCGTTAGGAGGATCAACAATAACCCTAGGGTCATTGTTGTTGGGGTCATTTATCCCATTTCCTTTCCTTCCGTTCACCATTGCTTCTAGTATCTCCTCAAGATAGTTGTTTCTTTCTATCAAGAGTCGGGCTTGGTTCCTGAGTTGGTACGTGCGTTTGATTTCTGGATCTAATTCGTACTCAGATTCTTTACCTCGTCTAGATTTGCGCATAAGCAAATAGAAAACCTTGTGAAAAGCACGGGGTAAATAACACCACTAAAAACAGAAAAATAACAATAAAGTGCAGTAATAAAAAGGGTAAAGGTATGTTGTCAGTCCCACGCAACGGCGCCAAAAACTTGTTGCGTGTAAAAGAGTCATATCGCAAATAGTACAAGTGTACACGACACAAGTAGTAAAGTGATACTAGAGTATTGGATATCATCTCCACAAGGACTGGAAATAACTCTATCCTTGAATTGTTGCACAAGAGAAAGAAAATAGTTCAATTGAATGGGTGAAGTAATCTTGAGTAAAAACTAAAATAAAAGATAAAGGAATCATATTTAAAGAATAGGTCGGTATTGAATTGCTCAGTAGTGCAGGTGTTGCACTGTTAGAGGATCTTCTGTTGTCTGTCGTCGTTCCTGTCGCAACAGCACCTGTCACGGTAGAGGTCTGTTGATGTCACGACAACGATCAACAACTCTATACTTCAAGCTTGGCAAGAATCCCTGTTATGACTTGTCCTATCCCTAGGCCCAAGTTCTGTTGATGAACACTTCTTGGATGATACCTCCCGACGTGAATCAAAGGGTGAACACCAATGTTGTTGAATTCTTCTTTAGCCACTTAACCTTGTATTTATCCCTAAGCCAAGATGGTTTAACCATAAACTGGAAAACGTGTATTTACTCTTTTCGTATGCTTGACTCTCCCAATATCAAACAAATAGATAACCTCACAATGCTCTCTCGATGCTCTTATGAGATATGAAAACCAGAGTAAATAAACTTGAAGTTTTTATTACTTGAACAGAAAATTCCTAAAACAATACAATCCTTGCAACTACTTTACAGAATCAACCCTTAGCCCTAGGGGGAGTTTAGAACATGGTGGAGAAGGGAAAACGACACGGGTTTAGAGGAAGGCGGCTAGGTATGAGATATCTTTCCTAGGTTGAATTACATGCCTTTATATAGGCCTTGGGTCCAAGTTTTCTAGTATGGCAAGAATACAATATCGAATTAAAGTGCAACTCTATTAAAGACTAAATCTTCTGAGTAGATGCCTTGAATTCGTCCTCTTTTCTTGCCTTGAGTTTCTTCCTTGAACTTTGGGCTTGGCCTTCATTCTGCTTCAGGGCTCAAAAAAATATGGGATTGGTCTACGATAGACCGGCTTGAAATCCTCTATATGTCGAGCTCCACTTCACTTTTCCACCTCAGCATTCCTCTATCGTCATGGCTGCCACGATAGATGTCACGACAGCCTTTGCTTCTTGACTCCAGATCTGCAATCCGCCTCTGCTCCTTTGTTGCCATGGGTCTGCCACAGCAGATACCTGCAAAAGTAACCAAAATCAGCATCAACTGTGTAATTTTATCTAATTGTGATGTATATGCAAATATTTATCCTAAATGCAATGAATCATGCTTGAGTGCAACAAAAATATGGGTAAATGAGGGGTAAAATACAAAACTTTTATGCACTCAACACTAATTTTTTTAAAAGTCTTGGATTATTTGTTAAGCCTAACAATGATGCAATGAGTAAGGGGGAGCCAAATTTTAAAACAATTTTTATTTATTGAATCAAAATTTTTAAACTTCCATTGTTATTTTGAGCTTAACGTATTTTAAATTCTTTTTGATATAACAAAAAGGGAGAGAGATTGGTTGGAAAAATTTTGTTTTTCAAATGAATAAGAGGGAGCTTTAACTACTTTTAAATTTTTAATCTCTTATTCAATTTTTTAAACTTAAAGAGGGAGAATCCCAAACAATTTTTCAAGTTGGTTTTATTATATCAAAAATGGGGAGATTGAAGAACTAGTTGTATTGATATAATAATTAAAAAATGTTTTGGACTAATTTGAAAAGAATTTAAAACATGTCTTTAAGTCCAAACAACTTGAAAATATGTGTGAGGTATTTAAAAAGGTTTTTGGCAAAGTTTGGAATGTTTTAAAGTGGTCAAACATGGCTTTTCAGCACTACCGTACCAATACGGTATACCCCGTGTCGATATCTTTTTACTCCATATTTTATTATACCAAAATCCGTATCGATACAGGCTTGCATGTATCGATACGGAGAGGGGTCATACCGATACGCCTTTAAAGCGTATCGATCCCTGCTTTAACAACCCCCAACGACTATTTCCTAACGGTCTTTTAAAGTGCAGACCGTACCGATACGCTTTCTAGCATATCAATACGCATAGGCTGGCAAGAGCCCAACAGCTAGTTCTAAAGAAGGGCGTACCGATATGGGTACCCATATACTGATACGGTAGACACTAGAATTGCAATTAATGTGGGAAATAAAGACCCCAACGGCTCCAAAACATCCCCAATGACTAGTAACGACTACAAACTCAATTGGGACTATAAATTGAAGGCCGGAACACTTAAAGATAGTTATAGACTACATCTAAGCAACATGATCAAGAGAATTAGAGTCTAAATCTTTATTTTACCATTCTCTTGCACATAGTTTTTAGAGAGAGTGCTTAATTGTAAATTCTTGTACTCTTGTAAGCTTAAATTGTGTAAACACTCACTTAGAGAGGTATTTAGTTTACCCAAACAAATCCTTTGTAAAAGAAGAGGTTCTAGTTTAGCCTTGAAAGAAAAACTAGAGTTGGTTCTATCTTAGCCAAGTCCAAAAGATAGGGTTGTAACAGTTTCCTCCTAAACCGGGAAAAGGGGACGAATTCATTGTTGAGTGAATTGGGAAATCCTTAGTGGTGTGCTAAGGTAGTGGATGTAGGTCTTGTTAGAAGACCGAATCACTCTAAAATCATTGTGTCACTTGTCTACCTTTATTTCAATTTTAGCCAATTCAACCACCAAACATTTACATCCCTCCCTGACGGTTATCGATTCGAGCGTGTTATAAACCCAACATCTCCCTTGAGGTTATTTCCCTTGAAAAAGCAACTTCATCTCTCTCGAGAACGTTTCCCTTGAAACACATTTTGTCTCCATTGAGATTGTTTCCCTCGAAACATAAATCTTGTCTCCCTTGAGACATAAAATCATTTGCCCACGATTTGCCTCCAAGATGGAGTGCCACGATTTGCTTCCAAGATGGAATGCCGCGACTTGCCTTCAAGATAAAGTGCCACTATTTGCCTCCAAGATGGAGTGCCACGATTTGCTTCTAAGATAGAATGCCACGACTTGCCTTCAAGATGAAGTGCCACTATTTGCCTCCAAGATGGAGTGCCACGATTTGCTTCCAAGATGGAATGCCATGACTTGCCTTCAAGATGAAGTGCCACCATTCTCCTTCAAGATAGAGTGCCACCAAACCTCCAAGACGAAGTGTCATTATCACAAGTTCAGCATTCCCTAGACAAAATTGTTGCTTCTAGTCTTTGCTTTATTCATCTCATTCGAGCAATGAGCAAAGAGGGGCAGCTGTATGCACCAATTTTGAGCCCTAACTACATATCAATCTCAGGCCCAAGTAAATAAAATAGTATTAATAAAACAAAAAACAAAAAAAATACAAAAGGTAATAAAATAAAAGAAGGCCCAAACAGGAGAAATTTTTTATAGCTTCTCTGCAAACTCTAGTCGCCGCATTCGACAATCCATATTCCAGAATGTTCTCTGTTGCGTGTAAAAGTGTATATCGCAATGTAGTGCAAGTGTACACAACACAAGTAGTAAAGTGATACGGAAGTATTGGATATCGTCTCCATAGGGACTGGGCTAATAGCTTCACCTTGAATTACTGCACGAAAGTAAAGAGAATGATTTAAGTTGTTTGTCACAAGAATAATAAAGAATACTAGAAAATAAGATTAAAATAATCAAGATAGAGAGAATGGGCCGGTATTGAATTGCTCAGTAGTGTAGGTATTGCTAAGTTTAGGAAAATCTGCTCTGTTGATGTCCCCGTCGCGGCAGCACCCGTCGCGGCGGCAGTCTGTTGCTTGTCGCGGCAACGATCACACAACTCTGTACTTCAAGCTTGGCAATGATCCCTACTGTGCCTTGGCCTATCCCTAGGTCCAAGTTTGTCGATGAACACGTCTTTAATGATACCTCCCAGCGTGAATCGAAGGATGAACACCGATGTTGTTGAATTCTTCTTTAGCCACTTAACCTCGTCCTATCCCTAGGTCCGAGATAGTTCAACTATAAACTAGAGAACTCGCACTTATTCCTTTCGTATACTTAACTCTCCCAATATTAAGTAAATAGATAACCTCGCAATGCTCTCCCGATACTCTTGCAAGATGTTAATAACCAGAATAAGAGAACTTGAAGTTTATTTTATTGAACAGAAAATTCCTAAAACAAAAGCAACCCTTGCAACTACTTTACAAATCAACCAGTGGCCCTAAGGGGAATTTAGAACATGTTGAGAGGGGGAAAACGGATAGGGTTTTAGGAAGAAGGCTAGAGATAGGTGATGTCCTCTCCTAGGTCTAATTACATGCCTTTATATAGGCTTTGGGTTCAAGTTTTCTAATATAGCAAGAATACAAGTTTAAATTAAAGTACAACTCTAATAAAGACTAAATCTTCAGAGAATATATCTTTAATTCGTCCTTCCTTCTTGCTTGGAGTTTTCTTCCTTGAACTTTGGGCTTGGTCTTCACTCTGATCTAGGGCTTGGAAAAATATAAGGGTATTCCACGACAGACGAGCTTAATTTTCTCTTTCTGTCGAGGCCCACTTTGCTTCTTCTCCTCAAAACTGTTGTCGTCCTTTGTTGCCACGGCGGCGACCATGGCAGCATCGTCCTCCTCGACTGCTCATCTAGTTCCAGCTCTGCTGCATCACTGCCCAGCGCCTGCTTCTCCATCTGCTACAGCAGCAACCTGCAAAAATAACCAATTTTAGTAGAAACTGTGCCTTTTAATATATTTGTGATGTCTAACTGTAATCTAGCCTAAATGCAATGAATTATGCTTGAATGCAGCAGAAATATGGGTTAAATAGGGAGTAAATTATATAACTTTTACACACTCAACATTCTCTAACTTGCAAGCCACTCCCTAATCGTCCGAAGTCTCCGACGCATGCAACTACCTCCGAGCATGTTTTTATTTGCACGATTTAATGTTCAAGCATGTAATTTAATTTTTGTATCATTTTACATCATTTTTAATAGTTTTATTAACCGAGCCGTGCATTTTTGTAGCATTTTAGACAACATAACCCTTTTAGGTACTAATTTTGGGCGTTGTGGAGTGCTATAACCTTCCCCACACATAACCGACTCCCGAGCCCGACCATGACTCTGGTTCAGACGCAGACCAGTTCTACAGGTTTTCGGTCGTACCCAACCAAAAATGACCGATGGCGACTCCAATCCACGACGAGCCTTTGAAGGCCCAACCAATTTCGGCCCTGACCAAAAACGACGTCGACATTAAAAAGTTATTTAACATTATAACAAACTAAAATTAAGAAACTTAAAATGATATTAAAATCCTATATGCTTTTATTGGATAAATCTTCGATCATTTCTCGACAGTTTGAGTCTTGTTATTTTTCAAATATATATTTAATGGATTTATATGTATTGGAACTAAAATGACCTAGATTCCCTCATACGATTTCAATTTGATGGAACTTTGTTTATACTATATTAAGTTTGTTGTACAATTAGTTGACAGCTAGGATTAGTTACATATTAGTTTATTTTCTTTAAGTAATTCTTTATTAGTATATATATATGTACATTATTCCATTTGTATGATAATTTAGTTTTAATAAATAAAATAGAACTTTATTTTTCCTGCACGTGCTCTTTCTTTGTATCCAAGACCCCAATTATCCTCTCATCTCAAATCGACCTCTGAGAGTTAAAACCCTAAAATCCCAAATTCATCATGGTATCAATTGATTTCCTTCCGATTCTGCTGAGTCCGGCCGTCCCTTCAAAACCGATGATCCTGCCAGCGAGTTTTACATTCACCCCAATGAAAACCCTGCTTTGATTCTTTCTTCTTCCCTTCTCAACGGTAGCAATTATCATGCGTGGGCTAGGTCGATGAGAATGTCGTTGATATCCAAGAACAAGTTCGGTTTTGTCGATGGATCGATTAAAGAACCTGTCGAATCTGATTCCCGTTTTACTTCTTGGGTTAAATGCAATAACCTAGTGCTTTCGTGGTTGCAGAGGGCTTTGAGTCCTAACATTGCCCAGAGCGTACTCTGGATTGATACGGCGTCTGAGTTGTGGAAGGATTTGTTCGACCGATTCAACCAGGGTGATCTTGTTAGGGTTTCTGATCTACTTCACGAGTTTTACTCTTTGAGTCAAGGTAATCTTTCTGTTACCCTTTATTACACCCAATTGAAAATGATTTGGGATGAAATCTCTAATCTTCGTCCCTTATTGTCTTGTGAGTGTTCTGCTGTTAAATACCGTAAGCAAGATTTTTTGCTTCGGTTTCTTAGAGGTTTAGGAGAAAACTTTTCTGTTCCTAAATCCTAGTTACTCATGATGAAACCCATTCCCACTGTAAATGAGGCATTTGCTATTGTTTTGCAATATGAGCGTTCTTGGCTTCTTCTGTTGATTCTAGTATTTTGCTTGCTAGTAAATATGAGTCGAATGCCAGAAATCTTGATTCTTCTGTCCGTTCTGAATCTAGGAATAATGGAATAAGAAATTTTCTGCTAATATTGCTAATAGAAAACGTCCTTTATGTGTCTTTTGCGGGTTGTATGGACATACAGTTGATAGATGTTATAAGAAATGTGGTTTTCCTCATGGTTATAAAAACATGAGTGTTGTTTCTAAGGCAAACAATGTCCATTCCTCTGGAGATTCCTTTGTTAGTCCTGATGTTCAGTGTAATACTCTGGCCCCAACTGGTTTTACCAAGGATCAGTATGAGGCTCTTTTGTCTCTTTTACAAGAAAGAAATCAATCTTCTGTTCAAGAATCAAAGGTTAATGCTTTGACTGCTGCCTTTGATGTTCCCTCTCAAGAAGCAGGTATGATCTTTAATTGTTCTTCTGTTAAACTTAGTACTTCTTCTTGGATTTTAGACTCTGGTGCAACAGGTCACATAGTTAATAGTCTTAGTTACTTTATTGATAAGCATCATGTGTCTAATAAATTTGTTAAACTGCCTAATGGACAGTTAATTCAAGTACCTTTTTTGGAAATGTCAAGCTTAATTCTATGTTAGTGCTATAAAATGTATTTTATATACCTAACTTTGCCTTTAATTTGGTTTCAGTTTCTAAATTAGCAACAACTAATATTTCATTAATCTTTAATGCAAATGTTTGTATTTTGCAGGATGTTGTAGCTTGGAAGATGATTGGTATAGCTAAACAACATGATGGCTTATACCAGTTAGATACTTCTGATTCTTTTTCTTTTGATTCCACTTCTGTTAAGCCTTTTGTTTCTGTTGCTTGTGATTCTCATTGTAATTCTATTAGTTTTAAGCTTTGGCATAATAGGCTAGGACATCCCTCATGTGTTAGAATGAAATGGTTTGCTGAGTTGAATAAGAATATACCTGTCATTTCTTTTGAATCTTTTGATCTTAATTTTCATACATGTTACCTTGCTAAGCAAAAGAGGCTCCATTTTCCTGTTAGTAATTCTAAAACTGTGTCTTGCTTTGATCTAGTACATTTAGATACTTGGGGTCCCTTTCCTATTAAAAGTGTGTATAGTTTTAGTTACTTTTTGACTATTGTGGATGATCATAGTAGATACATCTGGATATATCCTTTAAAATTCAAATCTGATGTTAAAAATGCTATTCAGGAATTCTACAATATGGTTGAAACCCAATTTTCTAAGAAAATTAAAATTTTCAGAAGTGATAATGCTAAAGAACTAAACATGGCATGATTCTTTAAACAAAAAGGCATAATACACCAAACTTCTTGCACTCACACTCCACAACAGAATTTTATAGTTGAACGAAAGCATGAGCACTTGCTTTCTGTTGCTCGTTCTCTAAGGATTCAGTCAAATCTTCCTTTAATTTTTTGGTTAGACTGTATTTTACATACAGCTTACTTGATAAATTTAACTCCAACCCCTGTTTTGAGTAATTCTACCCCTTTTGAAGTCTTGTTCACCAAGAAACCTCAACTTTCACATTTAAAAACTTTTGGATGTCTTGCTTTTGCTAAAATTTTACCTAAACCTCAAACTAAATTGCATTCCAAATCTATAAAAACTGTTTTTCTTGGGTATCCGAAAAATATTAAAGGTTTTCGCTTGTACAATTTAGAAACAAAAGAAATTTTTGTTTCTAGAGATGTATCATTTCTTGAAGATTCTTTTCCTTTTCAAAAAGAAAGTTCAAATGAATCTGGTATAGTTCTTCCTCTGCATGAAAATTTCTTATTTGATGATGATCATCATCTCACAGTTTCAGAAACTGTTCCTTCATCCTTAATTCCTCAGGTTGTAAATTCTAACCCTTCCTCAAATACTAATTCTTCTTCAAATAATGATTCTGAATCTATTCCTAATGTTTCTGATACAGGATCTTCTTCAAGGCAAAATTTGGAGAATGTTCCTTCCAAGAGACCTTCCAGAACTGTTAATCTTCCACAAAAATTTAGAGATTATCAGGTTTCTTTACCTGGTGCTCATACATCTCCTCACAATATTTCTCAGGTGCTATCATACGATTCTTTATCTTCTGCTTACCATTCTTACATCTTGAATGCTACCATTTTAAGTGAGCCTAAGTCTTATAAGCATGTTATTCTTCATGATTGCTGGAAAATAGCAATGAATGAAGAAATTCAAGCTTTACAAAATAATGATACTTGGGATTTGGTTCTTTTACCTTCTAATAAAGTTGCAATTGGTTGTTAGTGGGTCTACAGAACTAAGCTAAAGTCTGATGGGTCCTTAGATAGGTATAAAGTTAGGTTAGTTGCTAAAGGCTATACTCAGCAGCCTGGTTTAGATTACTTACATACTTTTAACCCTGTTGCTAAGTTAACTAGTATTAGAACTATCTTAGTTGTTGCTGCTGCAAAAGGATGATTTTTACAACAACTAAATGTAAATAATGCCTTCTTGCATGGTGTTTTAGATGAAGAGGTTTATATGAAACCTCCACCTGGTTTCTTACCTCAGAATTCCAGTTTAGTTTGTAAGCTTAAGAAAAGTCTGTATGGTCTTAAGCAAGCTAGTAGGCTGTGGAATGCTAGGTTAACAGAATCCTTACTGTCTCAAGGCTATAAACAATTAGTTTTTGATAATTACATCTTTGTTAAAGGAACTGAATCTGACTTTATTGTTCTTGTAGGCAAGCTAGTAGGCAGTGGATGATATTATAGTTGCTAGTCCTAATAATGCTCAAATACAAGCTGTGAAGTCTTTTTTGCATAATACTTTTAAGATCAAAGATCTAGGAGATTTGAAATACTTCCTAGGCCTAGAAGTTGCTAGATCTAAGCAAGGAATTAATTTGTGCCAAAGAAAATATACATTGGAACTTCTTAAAGAAACAAGTTTCATTGAATCTAAGCCTATGCCAACACCTCTTTTAGCTAAACTTAACCTATCTAAAACTGAAGTAACACCTCTGGTTGACATTACTGAATATAGGAGGCTTATAGGCAAGTTACTTTACTTAACAAATACTAGACCAGATATTACCTTTGCTGTGCAACAATTGTCTCAGTTTTTATCCTCTCCTACTGACTTACATCTTGCTGCTGCACATAGGGTTTTAAGGTACCTAAAAGGAACTCCTGGTCAGGGTTTGGTTTTCCCTGCTAACAATGATTTAAAAATTAATGGTTTTTCTGATTCTGATTGGGCTACGTGTCCTGATTCTAGAAGATCTGTTACAGGGTATTGCATATTTCTTGGTAAGTCTTTAGTTTCATGGAAATCAAAGAAACATGCCACTGTTTCTAGATCTTCCAGTGAAGCAGAATATAGGGTCATGGCTTCTGCAACTTGTGAAATTCAGTGGTTAACCTATCTTTTAAATGATTTACATGTTTCTTTTTCATCTGCAAATTTATTTTGTGACAATTTATCTGCCATTAAAATTGCAGAGAATCCAATTAGCCATGAAAGGACCAAGCACATCGAAATAGATTGTCATCTAATTCGAGAAAAGATTCAAAAAGGAGTTATAACCTTGCTGCCTATCTCCACACATTATCAGTTAGCTGACTACTTCACCAAAGCTTTGCACACCACATCTTTTAGGACTATGGTTCTCAAGTTGGGCATACAAAATCTATATGCTCCAACTTGAGGGGTATTAAGTTTGTTGTACAGTTAGTTGACAGCTAGGATTAGTTACATATTAATTTATTTTCTTTAAGTAATTCTTTATTAGTATATATATGTACATTATTCCATTTGTATGATAATTTAGTTTTAATAAATAAATTAGAACTTTATTTTTCCAGCACGTGCTCTTTCTTTGTATCCAAGACCCCAATTATCCTCTCATCTCAAATCGACCTCTGAAAGTTAAAACCCTAAATCTCAAATTCATCATACTAAATTTGTGTGCATTAATATTATTTTGGACCACAAATTTGACTTTTAGTAGCAATTGATAGAGCAAGACGACACCAAATTGAGGTTTGCATGGTCATTTGGTCGATTGTGGTTTTTATTATTATTATTTTTTATAAAAGTACAAATAACAATTTGAGTTCTTTGCGGGGAAACTCAAACAAGTGTTATCTTGTTGTATCGATTAATCTCAAAAATCAAAATTTGATATTCAAAATAAGATTTATCAACGTTACTTTTGTATAAACTCTATTCTAACAATTTTAAGACATAAAATTAAAAATAACTCTTAATGTTTGATTTTTTGGTCACTTTAATTCCATTTTTTTGTGCAGACCAACCCTTAACGTTTATTTTTGTTAAAAATCACCATCGATAGATAAAAATCGTCAGTCAACTAACGGTTAACATCCTTTAATGACATTACATATCTGCATATCATGACTTGTTGACGTATCGATGCCACATGTATGGAAATACTGACGTGACACTTTGCTGATGTGGCATTATAATTTTTAAAAAAAAAATTGTCATCATATTAGTTTTAAAGTAAAGAATTAATTAAATTTTATACAATAAAAATGGTAAAATTTAAACTTGAGTCTGGTAATTAAAAGGTTTAGCGCCTAACCACAAAACTAACCTACTAATTTTGATAGTAAACACCAAGTATAATATATAACCGCATCAAAATAGAATGTTTTTTTTTCTTCGTTAATTAACATAACCGTCAGATCTTGAATTTTATGAAATGTGGAAGCTGTGAAATTAACTGGGGATCCTTATGTACCAGCATGCCAGGTGAAAAGGCAAA
The DNA here is from genome assembly GCA_958450335.1 of Hibiscus tridactylites. Lineage (NCBI taxonomy): Eukaryota > Viridiplantae > Streptophyta > Magnoliopsida > Malvales > Malvaceae > Hibiscus > Hibiscus tridactylites. The sequence continues at coordinate 11,802,566 of OY288287.1, forward strand.
TGCAACACTGGCCAAATGCCCATTAAACTCGTCATGTCCTATACTTCTGCGCCAAACAAAGCAAAACCCCATTAGAATTCTAATGGAAAAAGAGAAACACAGCAGATTCAAGGTAGAGAAACCCATACAACACTGCCCAAATCCTCATTAAACTCGTCATGTCCTACCGTTATAAAATCACAGATGCAAACAAAAAATAGATCAGGATGCCTCTAAAAATTCAAATCAACAAAATAAATGGAAATCAAAACATAAAAGGCTAAAAATTCATTTTGAAAAAAAGGCGAAAACAACCGATCTGATATCTTCGCTTCAATTTATAAACACTGCTGAGTAATTCTCATTGACTTTCTTGTCTGATCAACAACTCCATTAATATAAAATTCAAGATCTAATGGCGAAGTTAATTAACGAAGAAGAAGTATACTATTTTGATGAGATTATATATTATACTTGGCGTTTACTATCAAAATTCGGAGGTTGGTCTGACACCAGACCCGAGTTCAAATCCCACCCTTTCCATGAATTAAATTTTAATTAATTATTTACTTTAAAACCAATCAGATGATGCCACGTGTCATCATCAGATTGGTTAAAATATAATATAAAAAATAATTAATTTAAAAAAAATTGTGGTGCCGCGTTAGTATCTCCATACATGTGGCATCGCCACATCAACAAGTCATGTCATGCAGACATACCACCAAAGGGTGTTAACCGTTAGTTGACTAATGGTTTCTATACACTGATGGTGAATTTTGAACAAAAATGAAATGTTAATTATTGGTATGCACAAAAAAAGAAAATATGAGTTAAAGTGACTAAAAAATTAAAATTAGGGGGCTATTTTTGAATTTATGCCCAATTTTAAAATATAGAAAGGAGCCTTAAAAAGTTAAAACTCAAGAAGGACACAATCTTTTTCTTTTTCTGTGAAAATGTTTAATATTTTTATATAAATTTTAGAGTAAAATATATTAAAAAACATTAAACTTTAATTTTAATATCGATTATATCACTAAACTAAAAAACGATATTATTTTAACATTAAACGTTAGTAGTGGTACCACTACACCAAATTTGTTCTATGGCGACGGTTTTCGCGGCGTTTTTGACACAAATACCACCAATATTTCACTTATTACGGCGTTTCTAAATAAAACGCCGCGGTAGAGTGACAAGTAGTGGCGTTTTTTCTTGTAAACGCCGCAATAGGTTTCCGTTAGTGGCATTTTTTATAAACGCTGCCGTAGCTTATGTTTTAACAATATTTTTTCTTTAAACGCCACAATAGGTCATGTATTACCGGCATTTTGTATTATAAACGCCGCAACAAGTTTGTTTTAGTGGCATTTTTGTCATAAACGCCGCCATAAGTTTTGATTTAATATCCCTCACCCTCCCAGACGCGTGCAAACGTGAAAATCCCCAAATATAGTGCTGAAAATTGGTCATGTTCGTCGTCATCATGCATCTTGCTGCCCTTCGCCGTCACTCCTCGCCGTCGACTGTCCTAGACGCGTGCAAACGTGAAAATCCCTAAATCTATCGTGCCCCAAATCTAAAATTTTTTAGGTAAAAACTTACACTCCAATCCCATGCTGAAAATAAGGGTTTCTACTTGGGGATTATTCAATATTTATTTGATCTCTGGACTTTGGCTACATGTAAATGCCTTTGAGAATCAATTTAATCTCTAGTTTTGTGTTGACTGTGTCTATGTTCGATTTCAGTTCACAGAGGTTGTCCTAACTCCCTTTTTGTGCTTTGCTGTTTTACATCATGTAGGTGTTGCATTTGAAAATTGATTGTCAATCTCTAGCATAAAGCTATTTGGATTAGTTTGCCTATTTTGCTAGGATTTGCAGTAGCTATGAAAAATCTTTGATCTCGGGCTTACCTAAGATATTGGTGGTTGTGGCTTTATTTAAGTTATACAAAAGTTAAGTCTAGAACAAATTTCAAGTTGCCTAAGATATTTGTTTCATGTATAACTCCAAGAGTGGGATTCGTATTCATCTTACTTATAATTTATTCATTCCTTGTTGCTGATCATTGGAGGATGTCATATTTGATAGAATTCATTCTTTTGATTCTCTCTTCACTTGAAATACATTTTATTTCTATTATGACTTTTTGTTTAGCAATCATCCTGTCTCTTATAATTATTTTCCAAGAGGCATGTTGTGCTTTTAAGGATTATTCAATAGTTCATGTTCGATTTTTAGCAATTATGTCTCGGATTGACAATTAATTTAGGGTTTTGAAAATTGTTTGTTTATTGTGATTACATGACTGTTATCCTGAGAGGCAAATCTTGAAATTCATTAACAAGGATTCAAATCAAACCCTATATCAAGGTTGTAATTTTCCTATCAAGAGGTTTGTTGCTTTTACTATAATTTACGATTTTATTTTTATGTGTTTTCTTCTATAAGTTGAATTAGGGTTTAATATGTAGTCAATTTATTACGAAAAATCGTCATTTTTTTAGATGTTTGAGAACATTTATGCACATGGATTCCTTTACTGACTTTGGAAATTGAATTTGATAAAGAATGAGTCTTCCTCTAATTTAGAACTTAAAATTTGTGATTTACTTGAATTTTTTGACATTTGAAATTGAATTCAATAAGTAATGAGTCTTCCTCTAACTTAGAACTTAAAATTTTGATCATGTATAGTGATATAAGGAGTCTTGAAGAAGCGAACTTGAGAATACCAACATGAAGTTGAGACACTTTTTTTCTTTCTTGTTTTCTTTTTATAACTAACAAATTGAGTATTAACTCTTATTCAAGTACATGCTATTCTCTTTTCCAACCTTGGTTTTGTGGATGGAAGAAGATATTTGGCTTTAAAAATATGCTTTTTGTGTTGAAATAAACATTCTCTAATGAAAGAACACATAAAAATAAAATCGTAAATTATAGTAAAATGAAAAAACCTCTTGATAAGAAAATTACAGCCTCGATATCGGTCAACATAATGTCACATCTTCTTCATTCTTTTGTTTTCTTTTATTTAGAGTCATTGATGTTTAGAGATTGAAAAATAAATATTTAAGAGTGGGATGTAAAGCTGGGTGTTTGTCCTCGTTTGCATAATAACCATACATATTTTTGGTATACTTTATTTTCCTTTTATAATGTACATATTTAGAGCCACTTTGGTAATGCTTATCATTATTTTTTTTTCTTAACAGCTCATTTACCTCTCTTAATAGTTTGGCAATTCTTATCTCCATTATCTCAACTTTTCTTGAAGTAAACTAAAGAAGATAACTTTCCCCAACAAGTAATAGTTACATCTCTTTTCATCCTTCAAGTATGACTAATAGGTAGTTTATGTATTTGACTTATCTTTGACTTAATTAGTAATATAATAGTTACATATCTTTTCATCTTCAAGTATGACTGATAGGTAGTTTATATCTTTAATTTGGATATGACAGAAATTGAAAATGGATAGGAGTTGGATGAATTTGCCAAGGGTAAACGCCGACTATTGAAATAGAGTAGAATATTTTCTAAATTTAGCTTTTGAAAATGCAAGCCAAGAAAATATGATTCTTTGCCTCTGTAAGAAGTGTGTTAACATTAATTGGCACATTCGTGAAGTTGTACACGAACATTTAGTCATTTTTGGCTTTGTTCCGGGTTATAGAAAATGGGTATTCCATGGAGAGTTGACATCTCGTACGACTTCTTCCACGAGTAATCCACCTTTTTATCATAATTCCCATCGTGTGTCTCTTATAGAAGATGACATGGAGGGTATGTTGCGAGATGCATTTAATATGCATGATTATCACCAGTCTGTTAGAGAAGAATGTGATATTGGTGTTACTGATTTCACCAAGATGGGAAGAAGTGGATGTGATGAAGAGCCAAATGGAGAAGCGTCAAAGTTTTACAATTTGCTTAATAAAATGAATGAACCACTTTATGAGGGATCAAAATATTCAAAGCTCTCCTTTTGCATTCGCCTTTTCCATTTAAAATGCTTGGGAGGCTGGACCGGTAACTCTTTTACGCAATTATTAGAGTTTTTGAGTGAAATTTTTCCTTTTGCAAAAATTCCTCAATCCGACAAAGATATGAAAAAAATGATAAAAGATTTGGGGCTTGGTTATGAGAAAATTCATAGTTGTCTGAATGATTGCATGTTGTATTGGGGTGATAGAAAAAACCAAGAGTCCTTTCATGTATGTAGTAAATCTTGGTGGATGAATGGGGACATAGAAAAAGTGAGTGAAGACGAAGTTGCAACACGAGCAAGAAAGAAGCCAATAAAGATTATGCGATATTTTCCTCTAATATCCAGGCTTCAAAGACTTTTTATGTCTTCAAAAACTGCTGAGTCTGTGAGGTGGCATCATGATGGACGAACAGATGATGGATTATTAAGGCATCCTGCAAATTCTTTAGCTTGGAAGACATTTGACCAAAAATTTCCAAGTTTTGTAGGAGATCCTCGCAATGTTAGGCTCGGTCTTGCATCTAATGGGTTTAATCCCTTTAAAATCATGAGTACTTCATACAGTACTTGGCCTATTATACTTATTTCTTACAATTTGCCTCCATGGATTTTCATGAAACAATCATCATTTATTTTATCCATGATAATCCCAGGTGAGAAAGGTCCAGGGAATGATATTGACATCTACATGCAACATCTTATTGAGGAGTTGAAACAATTATGGGTGGGTGTCGAAACATATGATGTGTTGAAGAAGGAGAATTTTAATTTGCGTGCAACTTTATTGTGGAATATTAATGATTTTCCCGCTTATGCAAATTTATCTGGGTGGAGTACCAAAGGCCGATATACTTGTCCTTGTTGCGCTGCACATACATGCTTGAAGTGGTTGTATAATGGAAAGAAGTTCTCTTACATGGGACATCGTCGGTGGTTAGATGAAAATCATAGATTTAGATATGAAAAGAATATGTTTGATGGTACAGAAAAGTTCAGAAAAGCTCCTGAGCAAATAATCGAGTCTAATATCTTGTCGATGTTGAAACATATCAAGTTCACTTATGGAAAAATGAACCAACCACCAAACCTACGATCAAAGAAGAAGGCAAAAGAGGTGTATGTCCGTGAGTTTGAGCAGCTTAGTGATGATGACTCTGATGAAGAGGATGATCCAAATGAGGCGAAGTTGTGGAAAAAGAGAAGTATTTTCTTCAAGTTGCCTTACTGGAAGCATAACATTTTGAGACATAATCTTGATGTAATGCACATTGAGAAGAATGTTTGTGAGAACATTATTGGGACCATTCTCAATGCCGATGGAAAATCTAAAGACAATCTAAAGAGTCGACTTGACCTAGTTGACATGGGAATTCGGCATGATCTTCATCCTCAAGAACTTCGTAATGGAAAATTTTTGTTATCGCCTTCTAATTTTACGATCTCAAAGAAAGAAAAAATAAGTGCTTTGCACAGTGTTGAAAGATATAAAGGTCCCAGATGGGTATGCATCAAATATATCTTGTTGTGTCAGTGTTAAAGATCGAAGACTTTATTCTCTAAAGTCACATGATTATCACATATTGATGCAAGATTTAATACCGGTTGCATTATGCGGTTGTATGTCAACTGAGGTGACATCTCGTATTATTGAATTTTCTAATGTAATGAAAGCTCTTTGTGGGAAAGTTTTGATGGTTGAAGAACTTGAGAAATTACAAGATCAAGTCCCCTTGACTTTATGCAACATGGAGAAAATATTTCCACCTTTATTATTTACAATTATGGTGCATTTGTTGGTTCATCTCCCTTACGAAGCAAAAGTTGGTGGATCAGTTTTCTATCGGTGGATGTATCCTATTGAGAGGTACAAATTGTTTAACATATATTCACACCATTAAACAATTCATTTAATTACAACTACTTATATAATGTTCTGTTTATTACGGTCTAAGTTCTTATGCAAGTTGAAATCTTACTGTCGTAATAAAAGTTATCTAGAAGGATCAATTGCTAAAGGGTATTTAGCAGATGAATGTTTGACTTTTTGCTCTAGATATTTCGAAGATGTTGAAACGAGATTCAATAGACCAAATAGAAATGAAGTGTGCAACAATAATAACTTAGTTGAGACTTATTTGTTTCAAAGTTTTGGCGAACCACTCAGCAAAGTCGAAATTGCACAGTTAGATGACAAGTCTTGGGTACAAGCACATCGATATGTTCTTTTCCATCATGACTCAACAGAGCCCTTACAAACGTAAGTTTATATAAATTCTAATGTATCCACTTCATCTTTTATATTACTCATTCTTTAACCACGTAGCTTACTTTGTAGTGAATTTAAAGAAGAGCTACAATCTCAAGTGCGCTCTCGAAGATTACATCAAAGAGAAATTCATAAGTTGTTCATAGAAAATTTTCATGATTGGTTAGCAAAGATGGTAAGCAACTGAATCTTTGTACTACATGTACCTAATAACTTCTTTCTTTACTACATCAATATAAATGATAACTTATTCACCTTTTACGTGTAATAGGTTTAGTGTGGGAGAGAAGTTAGTGAAAAGGTTAAGTGGCTTTCTCAAGGTCCAAATAGAATTGTTAAAAGATATAATGCCTTTCTCATTAACGGGTTTAGGTTCCACACGAAATCTCGAGAAAGATTAAGGAGGACACAAAATTGTGGAGTAATTGTAACTTCTTCAACTACAAGTTATGCTAGTGCTAGGGACAATCATCCTATGGTGGGAGATGTAGAATATTATGGAATTCTTACATGCATTATTGAGTTGGATTATTATGGCAAACAGAAAGTTGTGTTATTTCGTTGTGACTGGGCTGATGTAAATATGACTCGAGGCATTAGAAGAGATCAATTTATTTTTACAATGGTAAACTTCTCTCGGTTAATTCACATAGGTCACCAATTGATGGACGAACCATATGTATTTCCTTCTCAAGTCAAACAAGTTTTCTATTGCCCTGATTCAACGAAAGAGGTTGGTATGTTGTACTCCGTAACACTCCTAGAGACTTGATAGACATCGGGGATGGAAATAGAGATGACATTGAAATAAGATCAGAAACTCTGCCTTTTGCAGCACAAAATTTAGATAGAACAATCCCTAGTTCTAGTTCACAATTCCAATGGGTTCGGGAGGACATGGATGAAGATTTTAATGAAAACTAACTGTATAACAATGTAGTAAGTTTTATATCTTAACTTATTAATTTATAATAGTATTTTTGTCTCTAATTACTAAAATTGTCTTTTGTTGATTGTAGATATTATGCCTAGGAGGAAATTTAGTGATCTACAAATAGTTCAAGTACCGAGAGAGGAGGAAGAAACAAATGATGATGATGTGTCTGGTGTTGGATCCTCACAAGTTCCGAAGACAGATGAAAATATAGAGATTGATGATAATGTTCAACACTTTATTTAAATGCTAGTTGTTTTTTATTATTGACTTGATTTTAAAAATTTTATTGAATTATTTCTTATATAGGTGGAAATGGTCGAAGTCGTAAGAGTAGAGGGCGCGCGACATTGAATGAATTGTACAATCTTCCCACTAGTGAACGTGTGAAAGTTTCAAGAAATGATGTCGGCCAACCCATTGGGGCGGAAGCAAGTGTTATGGGCAGTTACTTAGGCATTGTTGCACGCAACTCTATAATTTTGCCGATCAATTATAAGTCATGGCGTCAGATGCTGATCAGTAACAAAAATCAGGCTCTGGATCTTGTTAAGGTAATAATGTCATTGTAATAATAATTTATTACTCTTCAAGATAATATTTATATTTGCTTTGATTGTGTCATTTGTAGGATAAATTTTCTTTAGAGGTCTTAGACGATTATGTGAAGCATGCATTAGGGAAAAAATAGAGAGATAATAAGAGCTTCTTGAAAAAGACATATTTCAAGAATGGTCTCAGTCTTCAAGAGAAGCTGCAAAATGTCCCGTCGGGAATTCTCCAATATCAATGGGAAGATGCAGTCAGGTTTTGGAGTTCAACTAAAGGAGAGGTATGATCGATGCACTTTAAAAAATAATAATGTCATTATAATATTGGCTTTATATATAATGCAAATTTTAAATTGTAGGATCGAGAGCGTGTTGGAGTTGCTAGCAAACAAAAACAGAAGTTTACTCACACCCCCGGGTCGAAGAGTTTTGCTCGTATAGCTAATGACGAGGCATTATTATTTTAAGGGTAAACTACATAAATGACCACCATACTATTAGAAAAATCACGATTTAACCACCTTACTTTTTTTTCGAAGCAATTAAACAACTATACTATTAAATTAGATGCAATTTGACCACTAGGAATGGGCACGGGTCGGGTAGGGTCAGGTTTTTGGCCCACCCAGACCCGACCCAAAAATAAACACCCTAAACCCGCACCCAACCCAACCCGGCAATATTCTTTAAAAAATTCAACCTGACCCGAAAATAAATATACTAAATCCGACCCCGACCCAACTCGACCCGAACTATATAAAATAAATTAATTTTAGGGACCTAATTGTAAAAAAATAATTTTAAGGGACTTAATTATATAAAAAAGTATAATTTAAAGGACTAAATTATAAATAAAAATTCAATTTTAAGGACTTAATTATAATATGTATATATGGGTATTATTATAAATATCCCTAAAATATTTAGGGGAAAATTACACTATTAGTCCCGGGTCGGGTCGAATATTTTCCACCCTAAACCCAAACCCGACCCGAGTATACCTTTAGCAAAAACCTGATCCGACCTGACCCAAACCTGACTTTTTCATTAAAAAATCTGACCTAATCGGGCCGGGTCGGGTCGGAACCCGTCAGATCCGGGTAAAATGCCCATCCATATTGACCACCAGTCGTTGGAGGTTAACGGAATGGTGACATGGCAGTTAAAAAAATAAGGGTGTAATTACACATTTGGTCATAGTTACTTATACACTCTATTAATTTGATCCTAATTTTAATTTCATAAAATAAATTAATTATTTAATTTTATTAAATTAAAATTAGGATCAAATTAATAGAGTATATAAGTAACGAGGACCAAATGTGTAATTATACCCTTATTTATTTAACTACCACGTCATATTGCGTTTATCTCTAACGGCTGGTGGTCAAATTGCATCAAATTTAATAATATTATGATTTAATTGCTTCGAAAAAAAGTAAGGTGGTCAAATCACGACTTTTCTAATAGTATAGTGGTCATTTATGTAGCTTACCCTATTTTTAATTATTGATTAGTTTTTAATGGATTACTTTTTCTTGAGTGTTAATTTCTATTATACGTTGTAGCAAATTACAACTGACACTAGCGTTGGACGAATAAAGCTCTTTGACATTACGCACACAAAAAGGAATGGCTCTCATATAACTCCCGAAGCTGCAGAAATTATGGTATGTTCATTAGACGAAAAATCTAGATTATGTTATATTTAATATCAATAGTATAACATTTTTAATTAATCCCCAAGAGAAATTGAGAGAGAAAAAGACGAAGTATGAAGCTACAGCTTCAACTAATGGTTATGTTAATATAGAAAAGATCGAAAATCAAGCTATTGCTGACGTCTTAGGTCATGAATGGTCGTGTTCGCTGTCAAGGATCATTCGTTACCCCGACAAAATATTTTTGGCCTAACTCGTCTCAGTACATGCAATCATAGATCCAATCCTCTCAAGTAAAAGTTAATCGGTTAAAACAACAGTTAACTCAATTTCAATCTGAGGTACAAGCGAGAGAAGCTGAGAGAGAAATGAGAGAGAAGCTAGAGAAGCTGAGAGAGAAGCAGCATATCAAAAGCTTCAACGAGATTTTGAAGAAATGATGGCGATGTTAAGGCAGAACCAACCAAAGAATCCGCCATCTTAGTTCATTCATGTGTGAATTCAAATAAAAAATGTTGAACTACATTTTAATTCAACGTTTGAACTATATTTCACTTTAATGTTCTAGACTTGAATTTGTTTTTGTTGTTTTTACTTAATTTTTGGAGTTTTTTAAAAATTTGATGTTATTCTGGATTATTTTACAGGTTATTTGGGTAATTTACATTTTAAAATGTATTTTATAGAGGCAGTGCGTGTAGCGGCGTTTCCTAAAAAACGCCGCTACAAATTCATAACATATCGTGGCGTTTACAAGAAAAGCGCCTCTATAGAACAGCAAATGCCAGCGTTTAGGAACACAAACGCCGCTATAGAAGCATCATTCCCGGTGTTTTAAAATAAAAACGCCATTATAGACCACTGAACTATTGCGGTGTTTTTACACCATTCTCAGCGTTTTAGAATAAAAACGTCACTATAGACCACTGACCTTTTGCGGTGTTTTCTCTAAAAACGCCGCTATAGAATGAGCATTCCCGGTGTTTGAATATACAAACACCGTTATAGAATGAACATTCTCGGCGTTTGAATATACAAATGCCGCTATAGAACAAAACCTATAGCGGCGTTTTAGTCGTATAAACGCCGCTACCTTTTGCGACGCTGCTTCTTGCGACTCTTTTGGCGGCATTTTTCTTAGCGCCATGAATATTTTTAACGAAGCTAAAAAACGCCGCTATATGGTTATAAAAACGCCGCTAAAAGCCTGTTTTGTTGTAGTGTACCCTCCAAAGTTTTCTCATGCACATCAGACTGTAGAGTATTGTACATTATGATTTTTTTTCTTCCATGGGTTTGTTTTTTCCTTTAAAAGAAATTATTAGTTTACATCAATGGCCGCTGATGAAATTCTTAAATTATTTTTCTGCAAGATATAACATTTCTTTACGAAATATAGGTTAAAAATCGCCTTGTGTTTACTTTAAAAAATCGCCTTATGTTTTTTTTTTGAAGATCCATCAACAACAATTTTAAGAGATTTAGATTTTTTTTCACTTACCACTCAACTCATAAAAATTGAAAGAACTTTGAAAAATAAGTGGTTACTTATAAGAAAATTTTGACTTTAGAAAATGGAACGATGTAAACTAAATATTGTCACATGGCTAAAGTTTTGACCTAGCGAACCACGCGGCCTTAGTCGATGTTTCTTAGAAAAACGACTAAGTCAGCCTAAATTCTTACTCTGAAAGATCAAACTCTTCCAAGACAGTAAAAATGTTTAATCTTAAGCGAAAGCAAACTATAGAGAATGGACTCACTGAAGAAAGAAAAAAGAAAAACAAGAGCACTTAATGATAAAAAATGAGGTTGGGAAGACCTCTATTTTTAGTTGAATTCCCCTACATCTGAAGGTCCCTAATGATTTACATCGACGGCTACGATCGAAGCCCACCAACCACAATGGTACAAAATCAAAATATTCCTTAGAATAAATCTGATATCTAAGGAAACAAATCCTTCATACCGGTTGCGACTTGCCTCTACTCGGATCACCTTGATCTTTGCGCAAACACTAGGATGTCATCACATTGAGCACTGAACGAACTCTCATAACTCCGAAAGGTTATTTGTGTCCTCACCAAGTTTTGGCAACTCCACCATCTAATGGGTTAGGTTTTTCGCTTCCTACACCCAGCAAACTAGGCAAATTAAACTGTAAAACATCATAATTGTGTTCAAAATGTACCACATTTGGACTACTTCGGTTGACATTCACTCTAACTCGCATCAACCCTTCCATACTCGCGAAGCTTGATGCACCATCTCCCACTGGCAACTCGTCGCACATCGGCACTTCTTCAATTTTGAAGTCTGACACCTTATCTCGCATTGACACTTCTTTGTCCATGAAGCTCAATGTCTCATTCACCTTGCTCATTGGTGAACTCTCAATGAATCTCATGTCTTTGGAAGGCCTCGGCTCCACCAGCCCTTCCAAGGTCGTCTTTTTAGTGGTAGAAACCAAGTCGGTATTCTTGGTTAGCTCAACAACATTCAATACATTGGTCTCAGCTCTCACGTCTCAATGAACCGGAACAATACATTGTTTGCGATGATCCAAAATGCAAACACAATCGGTAAAAGGAACAAGGAGCGCATTAATCCGGTCAAGGAAATTTAAACTGTTGACATAGTCATAGTCATCCAAGTGAATTACCTCAAATGTTTTCTCGCCTTGCCATTCTCCAATGTGCAACTCCATGCCTCGCACCATTCCCACAGTTGGAACACCTTTGGAATTGATGGTCTTGATCACCCCGATTGACTCTTCAACCTTCAGACCAAGCTTGTCGGCAACTTTCTTAGACATGAACAAGTGAGAAGCCCTTATGTCCACATGAGTGTTTCTCCTTTGACCCACAACGTTGATGTCCATGAAAATCAACCCTCTCTGCTTTTGGCCTTTCCAAGCCTTGGCAGAACTCAACAACATCAAACCAAGCTTTAAAGTTTAGTTGTTCTCGGGCTTGTCCACCTCATTGGACGACTTGACTCGATCCGGACACCCTTTCACCAAATGAGGTCCCTTGTATCGGTAACACTTAATTGCTTCACTTTTACCCTCGGCTTGACTACTTTTTAGCTTGCAATCGCACCAAGTCTACATCCCCCTTCTTCTTGCTCGTCGTCCTCATCTATGATGGAATCAAGGTGGCCTTTCTTGGGAAAATCTTTCACCAAGTGTGGACCATCACAATGGTAGCACTTTACGGGTCCTCGATCCTTATTCTCCCATGGTTTGGCGAACTAGTTGGGCTTGTCATCACCATCGCTGGAACTGTGATCGTCCTCATCTCCTCCATCATTGCCTTGCCACAAGGCTTGGAAGACTTGGACTTCCCAACTTTGAATAGAGCTATGGACTCGGCTGCGATCAATGCTCTGAAAAGTTTCTCGACTCCCCTCAACTGCAACTCCATGTGGGACCATCTCTGGAGTTCATTCGTAAAAGCAAAGAAACCCTCAACTTCACTCAAAGTTTAGTATTTGGAACTTGAGCTCGATGAACTCCCTAACATACTCTGGGATGGAACCCTCATGTCTAAGTTGCTGCAACTTTCTTTGAGACTCACGTTGAACGTTCGTCGGGTAGAACTGTTCTTTGAAATCAACTTAAAACTCTTTCTATATCTCAACGAGAATGTCTCTGCTCTTCTCCTCAGAGCATCTGCACCGCTACCACAAAAAGAGCGAAGTCAATCAAATACATAGAAGTAATGTTTACCTTTTTCGCATCATCCTTGATGCTCATGGCTTGAAAGTACTACTCCATGCCCCACACGAAGTTCTTAACATCTTGGGTCGATTTGTTTCCCTTGAACTCCTTCAGCTTTGGGATGTCCTTCCTTGGCTTGGATACAGTGGGCGCTGCTCCATTTTTCTTGGCAACCTTAAACATAAATAAGTATGTCTTCATCTCTTCTATCTCCATCTTCGCAGCCTACAATTCAGCCTCAAGTGCAACTCCTCGGTTACCCAACTTCTCAAACATATCGTTTACAAGTTCCTCCATCTCTTTTTTGAGATGGTCCCTTTTGTCGTCTTGCTCCTCGAAGCATGTATCAACCGCATCAAGTCATTCCCTTGAGTCCTTCGTGAATTCCTTAAGTCAGGTTAACTTTTTCACCAATGACGTGGGGATATCCTTCGAACTCGCCCTCTTGGGTTTGTTAGCTTAGGTCTCTGCACTCTTCTTCGCTGCATCTTCTTTTGGTGGTGTCATCTCGATCAATGCCTTCACTCGAACCTTTGCTCTAATATCACTTATCATGGGGCTAGAGTTTCGACCTAGCGAACCACGTGGCCTTAGTCGATTTTCCAAGGCACTAAGAACGATGAACCATTCTAAGCAGAAACAAACTATAGGGAATGGTCCCACTGAACAAAAGAAGAAAACCATGAACACTCATTTCCTCACTTCTGATTTGAGTAATACATTGAGCATTCACTCATTTCTCCTTACTTTATTTTGTTTGCCATCCACTTTCTGTTGTTCTATTGCTTCCGCAAAGATCTTAGCATTCTAGCTTTGAGCGTTTCAGGCTTACTTAGGCGTTGCATCGTTTGAAGAGCGTCTAAGGCCGCATGTACCGGGGCAGTGAAGTTCTACAGACGTGACAATATGCTTTAAAAGAAAATATTAGGAATAATTTAAGGAAAATTATTCGATGCATTGACGGTGGACACTTTAGTTTCCACATATAATTTAATTTATGGATTTAGAGTTTAGATTTTAAGACTTAAAGTTTGAGGTTTAGGGTTTGAGGTTTAGGGTTTAAGGTTTAAAGGTTAGAGGTTTTGGTTGTAGGATATAGAATTTAAGATTTATAGTTAGATTTTAAGGTTTAGCATTTTAATTTTAGTTTTTAGCTTTAAAATAGAAATTGTGAAGTTTTAAAACTCCACTAGCATTGCATGGTATATTAATCCAAAATTTAAATAAAAGACCACACAAATTAAACACTTAAATAAAACACTTCTTTTTTAGCATCTTGAGAGTGTAAGATTTTTTTTTTGGTTTAACTATTGCTATCTAGGGATTATGACGGGGGAGGGGCGGGGCAGATTTTTTGCCATCCTGACTTTGACTCGAAATTTAAACTTTTTAATTTGACTCGACTTCTATTTGAGTTTAATATATTTTATCCTGACCTGATCTGACCCGACATAATAAAAGTATAACTCGACCCCCCAAATTTTATTAAAAAATCCGACTAAACTCAATTCGTCTCGAAAAAAATTAATAAAAGAATTAAATATAATATATATACCGGGCTGGGTCGAGAAATTTTCACCCAAAATCCAAACACACTTCGCTCCGCCTCGTCCAGACTTTATTTTTTTCTTTTCAAAATCCATCCCGAACTCGATTTTTAATTAAAAAACCCCACCCCTATCGGGTCGAGCCGGATCGAGACCAGATGGGGACAAATTTATTTGTCATCCCTATTGGTATCTGACTTATTAGCCGACTAATCTAGACAGGCCCGACCCTGGGCAAGGGCAATAAGGGCACCCGCCCAAGGCCCACCGCTCAAGGAAATTATATGTTTGTAATTTTTTTTTGAACTATATTTGTTGTTTAGGGCCAAATTTTTTCTAATACTAGTTATTAGGTGTTCAATTTTTTCAATACTTGTTAATATGAGCTAATATTTTTTCTCAATATTTATTATTAGGGGTCTACTCTTAATTTTTAATTTTTTTTCTAATACTTGTTATTATGGGCCCGATTTTTTTTAATATTTGTTATTATGGGCATACTCTTAAAATTTAATTTCTTTCAATATTTATTATTAGGGGACCAATACTTCAATACTTGTTATTATGGATATACTCTTAAAAGTTAATTCTTTTTCATTAATTGTTATTAGGGACAGAGATTTAAATAGCGGCATGCAACTGCAACAACGGTCGTTACATAACAGTAGTGACACCATCTGAAACCGTGATACATGCAACTGTTATGCCAACATTTGCGTAAGTTATTAAAAAATTTCATAACCACGATACCCGTAGCAACCGAAATAGCATTTGTAATGTCCGCAAGCACGATAAACATAACACGGCCGTAAATACAATCGCAATCAAAATTTAAACCTTTGAGTTAGGGGCCATTTTTTAGACTCGCCCTGGGCCACCAAAAGCTCAGGGCCGGCCCTGAATCTAGATCAAGTTTTTACAGTGGCTAAATATAGGGCGACCCTCTCAACTCATTTTTTTCTATTCGCATTACTAGAATTTGAACTCTTGATCTTGTTTTGAGAGATTGTCTTGTCTTGCTCGACCAAGACCAAGTAATTGTAGATTTAAAAATTTTTGGTAACAGACAACACCAATCTCATTGTTCAAGTGTAATCACTCAGGATTCCACAGGCTCTCTTATAAAATGATATTGATGTGTTTGGTTCTAAAATGAAAGATACGATTCTTTGAGATGTTAAGAGTTTCATGGTTTCTGAATAGAATGTGAAATTTGATTCTTTTAAAGTGTTTTGATTTTCTAACGAAATCAAATCGAATCAAAAATTTAAAATCCGATGAATCCTTATTTTAAGATGTTATTTACCTCGCACAAAATTAATTTAGTAATGATCGAGACAATAGCACTTTCAAAATACAACATAGCCTTGCAAATAATACAATTCGAAACGTTGAAGAATTCCCAAAATTTGATGAATTTTGTTAAAATGAATAGAGTAATTATTTGATGTACTATCAAGAATTGTTTTTTCACAAGTGGGCTTCTAAAGTTGTCACGTATTTTTTTATGGGCTCTAAACCTTAATATTTAAATTTTAAATTTTAAACTCTAAACTTTAAACCATAAAATTTATTCTCAAACCTTAAAATTTAACCACAAACATTAAAATCATATCCTTGAATCATAACCTCTAAACCCTAAAAATCACATACTTGTGTGCAGGTGCATGGAATTTTTTTTCTAAGTGTAAAAGCCTTTTTGGGTGTTGTGATTCTAATCCCAATAACAATGGATAAAGATCTTTTGTCCTTTTTTGGTGTCCATTTTTATGTCCCAACACTGAAAAAACACTAAAATAAATAAATTTTAAGCTTTAATCTTAAATTTTAAATCTTAAATTCTAAACCCTATACCCTAAAATATACACCTTACCCCAAATTCTCTAAACTCTAAACTTATTTTTTAGTGTGGAGGCATAAATAGAAACGTTAAAAAGAATGAGAATTTATATTCAATAACTATCATATAGCTTGGTTTATCAAAAGTTACAATATAAAATTTTACAAATCATAGCAAATATGAATAAAAGATGACCGTATATTATTTTTTATGCGCCATTCCATCCAAATCTATGCATATTGCCATCCAAATCATACACTAATTCATTTAAGCAAATCATCTTTTCCAAACAACAATTAAATGATTATAAATTTATAATACAAATACATATGTTTGAGTGTGTATGTGAGGTAAAATTAAAGAAATGAAAAGGGCATGTGATATTTCAAACTGTTGCAGCGTTAAGGCAGCTAAGGTGAGGCTGAGAAGCTGAAAAGAAGTAAAGGCAAATCAAAAGGACAAGCTGAATGCACGTAAGCCAAAGAGGCAGCGCCAACGAAGCAAGCAGTTCGCCACATTCCAACTTGAGGTTAAAAACCAACCACCGTTCTCCCTTACCCTTTCAGCCACTCCACTAATAATTTGCATTTAATCTTTCTTCATACATCAATTAATGCAATAATATATCTTTTGTATTTTCGGGCTCTAACATATTGTAAAATACCGTGACCACACAACTATATAGTATATAGTTTATGTACGTATACATAAACAAAAATCTTTCATCTTTTTGTCGACAATTTTTAGAGTATGTGATTAAAAGTTTTCAATTAGTATTTTTTTAGGTTATGAGTTTAATATGAGAAATCATTAAATGAATCCGATTCACCGCGTCATTGTGATCCCAGTTAATAAGGTTCATTCATCTAATTTTAACTTCCTAATAACTACATATTTTTTATTGACATGAATGAAAAATGTGAAGATTTGCCTTAGAAAAAAATTAGATAGATGAACCTTATTGGTTGGGACTACAGATGACGAGGTGAGCCGAGTCCATCTAATAATTTTTCGTTCAATATCTATTAGAAACAAATTTCTCCTTCCCTCTCCTAAAATAGGATAATCTTTTTTGATGTTTTATGCATGCCCCAACACTAAAAACTAAACCATACATTCTAATTTTAAACCTTAAGCTCTAAAATTTGAAAACTAAACTCTATACCTTAAACTTCAACCCAAAACCTTAATTTTAATATTTTTTAATATTAGAACATACATAAAAATACCGAAAAAGACGAAATTTTTTTATTCATATATGTACGTATGGTATAGTTTAGGAGGTGGCATTACTGTAATATAACAGAACATGGGGCATGAAATATGGGGGAGATTAATGGTGTGTATTTCACCACACAAACCAACTTTATGTACATATAGTATATCATTTAAGTACGTATATACATAAACAAAAATCTTCTAACTTTTTTATGTTTATATATACCTAACACTAGTATATACTTTAAGCTTAAATTTTAAACTTTAAAAATTAAATTTTATGCTTTAAACTTTAATTTTAGTTTTATTTTTTTAATGTTTGAACATAATTCCTATTGGTATATAGTTTAAGAGATGGCTTTACTGTAATATAAGAGAAGGCGGGGCATGAGATGTGAGGGAGATTAATGATGTGTATTTAACCACGGAAGCCAACTTTATTGAGCTTTGGTGGTGTCCATGGGAGCCATTCATTGGTCTCAAACTCAAAGTCCAAAAGCCTCCAACACCACCACCTCCTTTTCATTTGAATGGGCGATGAAAAACTTCTCCTCTGGATTCCCAGCCCAAGGAAGAAAAGAAAGCTTTGGGAAAGATAGGGAGGAGCAAGGAGATCAACCGGAAGCAGCTCGTTGCGAGTGGGATTTTTCTCTGTCCACCGTCGTCTCCTCCGGCGCCAGTGCCGCGGTCTCCGACGCTCTCGGCGTCATTGAGTTCGACCCTTCGCATACCGTCGTGGCGACGGGAGGGATCGCGAGGAAGATTAGGATTTACAATTTCAATTCTTTGTTGCCGCAGGAAAACATCCAAGCGTTCCGGGGTGAGCAGAGTGAAATAGCTTTTCTAGACCATGGTAATGCATGTAGCTATTACATATGTACCCCGGCTAAGCTCAGTAGCCTTAGATGGAAGCCCGGCTCCGGAGGACGGCTTCTCGGATCGGGAGACTACGACGGGGTGGTCACGGAATACGATCTCGAGAGGCAGCTGCCGGTCTTCGAACGCGACGAGCACGGCGGGAGACGGGTCTGGAGCGTGGACTATTCACATTGGGATCCCTTCATCGGGGCATCCGGCTCGGACGACGGAACCATGCAAATGTGGGACCCACGATGCGGCGGCAGCGAAGGAGGGAGATGCGTGGCTAAGGTGCAGCCGACGGCGGTGCGTAGCTCGGTCTGTTGCGTCGAGTTCAGCCCCTTCGGGGACGCGCTGATAGCCGTCGGATGCGCCGACCGGAAGGCGTACACCTACGATGTCCGGAGAATGGAACAGCCTCTGAACGTGTTCGAAGGGCATTCGAAAACGGTGACATACGTCCGATTTCTCGACACCCAAACGATGGTTTCAGCAGGAACCGATGGGTGTTTAAAGCTCTGGAACATAACCGATTCTCGTTTAATTCGAACATACAAAGGACACCTGAACAGTCGAAGCTTTGTCGGGCTGTCAGTTTGGAGGCACGGCGGCTTGCTGGGATGCGGGTCAGAAAATAACCAGGTATTCGTTTACGATAAGAGGTGGGGTGAACCTATTTGGATACGTGGGCTCGAACCAATGGCTCGACCCGAGTCTAACCATGGGTTCGTCAACAGCGTGTGCTGGAGACAAGTCCATGAGGAGCAATGCACACTTTTGGCAGGCGGTTCAAATGGAGTTTTACAGGTTTTTGTGGGCACAAGGAAATCATAGGTACCTTATTGGTTCACCAATAGCTTTTAACTTTCTACTTTCGGATTATTAATTTGTTCAGAGATAATTTCAAAGTAATAACATTTCATTTTCATGTCCCTTCTCTCAACTATATAACCAAAGCATTGATGCATGAAAATGACTTGATTTGTTGATTCGTTCAATTTGAGGTTAGGATGGAAGATTGGTTTGATTTTTATGTGAATTTAAGTGTCAATTTGGTCCACCGGTGGTTATAAGATTCTTCAAGTGTCATTTCATTTTTTTTTTTCAATGGAATAAAGTGTGAAGATCAAATTCCATCCACAGTGGGTGCTGTTGATGTGCATACCTATGTATCATACACGTGCCCTCTTTATTTATTTATAAATTAATTGTGCAACGCGTTCCCGAAGCTATAACCTTCATTTTCAATTTGTCTCTAATACTTTGAACATTTTAATTTTATCTTCAAACTATAACCTTCGTTTTAAACTGACCCTTAAACTTTTGAATATTTTAATTATATTCGCAAATTATGACTCATTCTAAATTAATCCTCAAACGCTTGAAGGTTCTAATTTCATCCTAAAATTATCAGTATATGCTAACCATATCTCATGTTAATAAAAATGTTATAAAATGGTTAATTGTCATGTAAATATTGATGTATATTATGCAATAATATGATGTGGCATAAACAATAATTTGAGGATGAAATTGGAGCGTTAAAAATTTTAGGGACTAATTTAGAATGAGGGTTATAATTAGGGGATGAAACTAAGATATTCAAAATTTTGGGGACCAATTTAGAATGAGAGTCATAATTTGAGGATGAAATTAAAATATTTAAAAGTGTAAAGACTAGTTTAAAATAAACATTATAGTTCGAGGATGTGTGGTGCAATTGACTATTTTTTATTTTTTGTTAACATTTTCTTAAGATAGAAATTAAAAAAAAACTAAAGTTTACACATGGTTGTCAAATTTAGGGTTTAAGAGTCTAGTTTAGTGGTTTAGGTTGAAGGTTATAGAGTTTGAGGTTTAAAATTTAGGGGTTATGGTTAAATTTTCATGTCTTAGATTTTAGGGTAAACTACATAAATGGTCCTCCGACTATGCTCTAATTCTTTTTTGTGTCCCCGACTATCAAAAGTTACAAATTAGTCCTCCGACCTAAAAAAAGTAACAAATTAGTTTGACGCCGTTAAAATTTTAACGGTTGGTGACGTGGAAATTAATATAAATTGATATAATTACATGCAATTCATCGAACGTAATCGGTGCACTCTAGTATGGGGCTCTTAAATGGATTTTAGGGTGAAAATGAATTGAAGAATTAAAGGAGAGAATAAATAGAAAAGAAGATGGACTAAATTGATAGATTATTAAAATTATGTGGGTTAATTTTTTAGAATTAGGGTCAAATTAAAATAAGTGTAGAACTTGAGGGATAATTATATAATTATATCAATTTATATTAACTGTCACATCATCAGTCGTTAAATTTTTAACGGCGCAGGACCAATTTGTTACTTTTTTAAATCAAGAGATCAGTTTGTAACTTCTGATAGTCTGGGGACGCAAAAAAATTAGAGCATAATCGGGAGACCATTTATGTAATTTACTCTAGATTTTAAAAATATAACACAAAATTTATATATCAAAATATAACTTAAATTTTAAATTACAGTCTTAAATTTTAAATATTTAAATAACTTAAATAACATAAACTAATGCATAATATTAATACTCAATAAACCAATATTCAATGACTTGACGGAACACTACTATAATACTATTAGGCTGTTTGAATCATGGAAAAGAATATTATCGAGAGGAAAAAACTTTTTCAAAGCTTAATTTCTACTTTGGAATGGATGGATTCCCAAACGGGGTAATATGATATTACCAATAGGGATGTAAAAACAGGTCAACAGTTGGGTTTCAGGTCGGGCTCTGTCAGGTCGGGTCAAATCGGTTACAGGTCATTTCGGGTCATTTTTTGTTTTGACTCGATTCGGTTCGGGTTCGGGTTCATTTCGGGTCGGGTTCATTTCAGGTCGGGTTCATTTCGGGTCGGGTTCATTTCGGGTCGGGTTCATTTCAGGTCAGGTTCATTTCAGGTCGGTTCATTTCAGGTCGGGTCAATACGGTTAATTGACAGGCTGATTTCAGGTCGGTTTCGTTTCAGGTCGGGTTCATTTTAGGTCGGTTTCGTTTCAGGTCGGGTTCGTTTCAGGTCGGTTTCGTTTCAGGTCGGGTTCGTTTCAGGTCGGTTTCGTTTCAGGTCGGGTTCTTTTCAGGTCGGTTTTGTTTCAGGTCGGGTTCATTTCAGGTCGGTTTCGTTTCAGGTCGGGTTCATTTCAGGTCGGGTTCCTTCGGGTTTAGGGTTTAGAGTTTAGGGTTTAGGGTTTAGGGTTATGGGATTACGTATATGTGATATATATATATATAGTTGGTACTATTGGATTTATTTTTAGGGTTTAGAGTTTAGGGTTTGGGGTTTGGGGTCTGGGGTTTAGGGATCTTAAATTAATACAAACATACCTACATTAATTATATATATTGATGGATTATGGTTTTTAGGGTTTAGGGTTTAGGGTTTAGGCTTTAGGGTTTACTGATCTTAAATTAATACAAACATGTCTACATTATATATATATATTGATGGATTATGATTTTTAGGGTTTGGGGTTTAGGGTTTAGTGTTTAGGGTTTACTAATCTTAAATTAATACAAACATGCCTACATTAATTATATATATATATATATATTGATGGATTATGGTTTTTAGGGTTTATGGGGTTATGGTTTAGGGTTTAAGGTTTAATGATCTTAAATTAAAACAAACATGCCTACATTATATATATATATATATATTGATGGATTATGGTTTTTAGGGTTTAGGGTTTAAGGGTTTAAGGGTTTAGTGTTTAGGGTTTAGTAATCTTAAATTAATGCAAACATGCCTACATTAATTATATATATTGATGGATTATGGGTTTTAGGGTTTAGGGTTTAAGGTTTAATGATCTTAAATTAATACAAACATGCCTACATTAATTATATATATATTGATGGATTATGGTTTTTAGGGTTTAGGGTTTAGGGTTTAAGGGTTTAGAGTTTATTGATCTTAAATTAATACAAACATGCCTACATTAATTATATATATATTGATGGATTATGGTTTTTAGGGTTTAGGGTTTAGGGTTTAGGGTTTATTGATCTTAAATTAATACAAACATACCTACATGTATTATATATATATATTGATTGATTATGGTTTTTAGGGTTTAGAGTTTAGGGTTTAATGATCTTAAATTAATACAAACATGCCTACATTAATTATATATATATATTTATGGATTATGGTTTTTAGGGTTTAGGGTTTAGAGTTTAAGGGTTTAGTGTTTAGGGTTTAGTGATCTTAAATTAATACAAACATGCCTACATTAATTATATATATATTGATGGATTATGGTTTTTAGAGTTTAGGGTTTAGGGTTTATTGTTCATAAAATGATACGTACATACGTACATGTAATATATATATATTGATAGATTAATGGTTTTTGTTTTTAGCGTTTAGGTTTTAGCGTTTAGGTTTTAGGGTTTAGTGGTTAGGGTTTAGGGTTTATTATTATTATTATTATTATTATTATTATTATTTTATACTTAAATACAATTATTATTATTATTATTATATATTTACTATGCTTATTATTATTATTATTATTATTATTATTATTAGTCATTATTATTATTATTATGGGTAATTGTTTTATACACAAGCGCTTGTGGAATTTTTTTTACACAAGCATCTTAATTTTAGGGGTTAGAGACTCCGTTTAGGGTTTAAAGTCTAGGGCTATAAGTGTACTAGTTTTGAATTTAGGGATTGATGATAGAATTTTGGGTTTAGGGTTAAAATTTAGGGTTTATAGGTTAAAACCTAAATCCCTACCCATATTACCCTAAAACTAAACCCTAACCCTAAATCCTAAATTCTAAACATGAACCCTAAATTCTAAACATTTACACTAAAACCCATAAACCCTAAACTCTAACCCTAAACCCTATAATTGAGGCGCTTGTGGAAACAAAAAATTTCCAACGCCAGTGTATATGATATTAATCCTATTATTATTACTATGATTAGTAATATTATTATTATTACTATTATTATTATTATTATTATCTACTTAAATACAATTATTATTATTATTATTATATATTTACTATGCTTATTATTATTATTAGTTTTATGATTATTATTATTATTAGTAATTAAATGTATAGAGTTTAGGGTTTAGGATTAGGGACTATGGTTCATTGATTAAATATTAGGTTTTAGGGTTTAAACCCCTAATGTCTAATTCTAAACCCTAAGCATTAAACCCTAAAGCATAAGTAATTAACCCTAACCACTAAACCCTCGATCTAGGATTACAGACTATGAGCTATAGATTAAATATTAGGGTTTTATGGTTTAGATGGTAGTGGTTATTGTTTAGGGTTTAGGGTTAGGGACTATGGTTCATTGATTAAATATTAGGGTTTAATGTTTAAACCCCTAATGTCTAATTCTAAACCCTAAGCATTAAACCCTAAAGCATGAGTAAATAACCCTAACCACTAAACCCTCGATCTAGGATTACGGACTATGAGCTATAGATTAAATATTAGGGTTTTATGGTTTAGAGGGTAGTGGTTATTGTTTAGGGTTTAGGGTTAGGGGCTATGGTTCATTGATTAAATATTAGGGTTTAAGGTTTAAACCCCTAATGTCTAATTCTAAACCCTAAGCATTAAACCCTAAAGCATGAGTAATTAACCCTAACCACTAAACCCTCGATCTAGGATTACCCTAAACCTAAAGGCTTCATAAACACTAAACCCTAATACCCTAAACCCTAAACATTTAACCTAAACCCTAAACCACAAATTAAGTTCCTAATGATTATTCCCGCCCAAATTTGGTAAACAATAGCCCAACAAACACAACTAAAGCTGAAAACCCATTTTTCCCGCTCAAATATGACAGGTGGCGCTCATTCATTGGTCCGTAAGCTTTGCCACAAATTATGTTCTTCTTCTCCCCATTAGCTGGATCCAGTTGGCACACTGATGTCAGCTCTACATCATCTCAGTCAACTACTATAAATAGGAGAGAGAGTATTGTCAGATTTTAATGACCATATTAATAATATACCATAAATATTAATAATAAAATAAGTAAGTAATAAATAACAAGATAGAGAGAAAAAAGGTATTTTGGGAATTTTACCGGGCATGTGAATTGCCCGGGCACCGAACCGACATTGTTGTAGAGTCAGAATGTATAAAAAAATAATTATTTAGCATTAATTTATTCCTATAATAAAAAATTTAAGTCATCTTATTTTAATTAAGAATATAAATTTAATTTAATAATTTTTACTCATTTAACTTAATTTTATTAAGTATAAAATTTTAAATTAATAATGGTTATTCATTCCACTTAAGTTAATTAAGTATAATAGTTTATCTTTGAAGTTATTTTAAAATAATAGTCAAGTTAATTAGAAATACAATTTATTAATACTTAAAATTATTATTAATTCAATTTATCTTTTAATTGAAGTTAAGTTAATTAATTTATTAATACTTAAAATTATTATTAATTTTAAAATTTTTCAATACTTGACATTATTTTATATTCATTAAATATAATTTCTTTAAATGTTAGATAATTATCATTATTAGCAAATCAAATAATAGTATTAGTTCAGGTTAATATCAGTTCAGGTCAATATCAGTTCAGGTCAATATCAGTTCAGGTCAAGAACAGTTCAGGTCAAGAACAGTTCAGGTTCAAAACAGGTCGGGTTCAAAACAGGTCGGGTTCATTTCAGGTCGGGTCCAAACAGGTCGGGTTAAATCGGTTATCTGGCAGGTTAGTCTCGGGTTCGGGTTCGTTTCGGTCGGGTGCAGGTCGGGTTCGGTTACTACAATAACAGGTCAAATTCGGGTTCGGGTTCACTTCGGTCGGGTGCAGTTCGGGTTCGGTTTCTACAGTTACAGGTCAAATTCGGGTTCGAGTTTGTTTCGGTCGGGTGCAGGTCGGGTTCGGTCTTTGAATTCTCGGGTTAAACCAGGTTCTGAATCGATCGGGTTTCAGGCAGGTTACCAGGTCGGGTCAGTTTTTCACACCCCTAATTACCAACAATAGTGTTATTTTGAGTTTGTTATGGGAATGTCTATTCTTTATTTTTCTTAGGTATTTGATTATTCCTGACGTTTAAAAAAATACCTCTGTTAAAATAGATTTCTTTTACCTTTATCCCTTCCATTTCTTTTTTAAACTTTTCGTGAAATCTCTTTTGTTTCTTCAACAATCTGAAATCACTAGAGAAAGAAAAAATCAACTCATATTTTCTGGGTAAGTTATCAAAGTATTTTAAATTGTATTTTGCTTGAAAAAAGTAAAATTTCGGTCAATTGTTAAAAATCTCCTTGTTTGTTTTGTTAGATTTTTAAGATATTAGTTTGGATTTCTCTTTTCTTTTTAAATTTTTAGTTCAAGTTTCTAGTTCTTATTGTTCTATGCAATTCTTACTTCATGCGGAGGGATTACTCTCAGTTTTGTTGAAGTTGACTCTAAATTCAGTGAAAAGTGCTGGTTAAGTATGTCTCATACATTTTATCACTCGTGTTAAAATAGATTTAACCGTGAAAAAAAATTGCTTGTATTATGTACATGTTGTTTTGGGTGTATTTTGCTTTGCTTTTCTTTGTCTTTCGATTTTTTGATTTTCGACGACAATTGTGTTCTCTTTTTCTTGATCCTAATTTTTTTTTATTATTTTTTGTTTTTTTAATGCAAAAAAAATGAGCTTCAACTTAACCAAAGAGTATGTTTAAAAACCAATTTATTAATGTTCCACACAATTAGTTCTTTTATTCAACTCTGAAATCTGATTTATTATTCGTTTGGAACATTAAATGCTTCATGGAATTAAAATAGCTTACAAATCAAAAAAAAAATTATGAAGCTAATCAAAGACAGAGCATAGGTTGGGAATTGGTTTTTTTATGCAAAATTTTCTTCTTGTATTAATGTGGCTGAAAACTTAGTTTTAAGAGGCACTAAGTGATCCGAGGCGCAAAGGGTTCCTAGAGCCAAGGCGATAGGTGTAGGCGCACGTTTTTCGTATGCGAGTCGCCTTTTTTCTACTAAACACTTATAAATTAATTATGTAGTGTATTTTGTATTCAAATAACATAGAAAAATATTTATAAAAAAATATTATAATAACAACCACAATCATCTCTCTTTTATCATTGAATACTCAAATTAATGTTATTTACATTTTATATTAGTCTCTTTAGAAAAAAAATAAACTAAAAAATGAAAAGGAGTGTATGTAGATTATAATTATATATTAAAATTATGAATTGAGATCTATAATCTACACATATATTCAAATATTATAAATGTTTAATATTAATATATAACATCAATTATCAGCTTATTAAATAAGTTCTCAACTGTCAAGATAAAAAACCATTAGTCTAATCTGACTAGAAATAAGGCTGTCGGTCGTCCACTATTATTAAATATACATTTATAAAAGTTTTTTAATATATAAATATATATTTAAATTGATTTTGGCATGTTTGGTAAAGAGAAATTTGGGCAAAAATTAGAGGTTTGACCAGTCAAATTCGCTAATATTGTTGTTTAGTAAATAGCGGATTGAAAGAGCGAATTAGAGTGAAACCGCTAATTTTGAAAAAGCTCATAATAGGAGCTTTTTGAGATTAGTTGTAACACCCGTGTTTTGGGGCTAGGAGTTAGTCGGGTTATAGTTCGAGTCAAATAAAATCTAATTAAAATAAACCAACTATAAATAATGACCAAATTGAGCTTTAATAAGGAGTGAGGGACTAATGTTGTAATTGGACCCAAAAGTTTTAAAAAGCAAAACAATTTTAAAATAAAGTTGTCATCTTTCTCACCTTTTCCCATCTTCAAAGTTAAACACCTCAAACCCTCTCCAAAACCCTCTCAAAGCTTGACTACAATTCCATTGATTTCAACTTCATTTCAAGGGGGTTTTGAAAGGTAAAATCATATTCTCACTCTCCTCTTTAATCTCTATCTATTTATGGTTTTAGATTTCAAGAATATGAACTTTTGAAAATTAGGGTTTGATTTAAAAGTTTAGATTTTTATGGGTTTTTCATCTTGTTTTGTTAAATTGAGTTGGGGTTTTGTTTAATAAAGTTGAAATACACATTATATGTTAATTTGGTTAATTTTTAATGAATTTCCGAAGTGGGTTCTTAAACCCATTTTTGAGTTGTCAAAAATGCCATTTTTGGTGGGTTTGAGGGTGTAATTAGAGGGCTGATGGTTAGGGTATGTTAAGAGGATGATTTTGGACCATTTAAATGTCATTTGGGTGTTTGAAAATGGAATTTTCTACTGGGTAAGATTGGAGTATGAAAATGGGAATTTTGGTGTGGTTTGTGTTGGAAATTGAAGGTTGGTGTTAGGGTAATAGTTGAGGGCTGTTTTGGAAGCATTTGAATGTGCTAAATGTGTTGAAATCACAAGTTTTGGGCTGTGTATAAGGGCTGCTCGGATTTGGTGATTTTGGGGGTTGTTCATGGTTTGAAATGTTGAGTTTGGTGTTTGATTAGTGTTCCGGGTTTGCTACTTTAATTGATGAATTGATTTGTGGTTGTTTTACTTGTGTTGAGATGTTTAGAAGCTTGGTTTTGGGTTGGTGAAGCCTTGGGAGCAAATCCGGAAAATTGAAGACCATGGTTGCTTGGTAGTTGAGCTTGGAGTAGAGGTGAGTGGTTATTGTTTTTTTTAATGGTTTTAAACATTGGTTCAAGCATGTGGACCTAGGTGAGGCTTGGTAAATCCACCTAGAGTTGAGGTTAGGGTGGTAGCCTAATCTCAAGCTTAAGTTAGGGAACTTTGGTTGAACTTCTAATTGTTTGTTATGCCTCTTAATTATATGTGTTTACGGTAGTTATGTATATTGTGTTATACATGTTGTTGAGGCATGGTTTGATGCATTGCTATGCATGTGGATTGGATTGTGGATTATGCATGATGATGATCATGGTGAGTACATGCTAGGCATGGTATTGGGTTGTGAAATACATGTATGTGAGACATGATATTTGATGCTTTGTCATACGCATGTAGCTATGAAAAATGGATTGCGTTTAATGTTGGCACTAGTATGCTTGGGTACAATGATCGGTCATTAGGATGAGTGTGCACACAAATTGAGTCAAAACGTACGTGGCCTTGGTGGCGTTAAGGCACCAAGGAGGAGTACGGTGATGTAATATTCCACCGGAAGCTTTTATATATTTCTACGTGATGATGAGTGGAATCCCATCCGTAGGGCATGTGGCGATGAGTGGAATCCCGCACATGCAAGGACCAGTGATGAGTGGAATCCCACCGAGGTAATGTTGTTGTTGGAAATGCGTTCCAACATGTTATCCGCGTATTCGAGTCATAGCTAGGTGCCAATAAGAGAAAGTATGTTTATGCCAATATGAAATTATGCATACATGATAATATGAATTGATATGTGTGTCAATGTAATATGATATGTGAATTTCAATGTGAAACGATATATGATGTGGTTAATACTTTGAGTTATGTATCATTGTATGTTGAACTATTAAGTTGTTGAGCATGGCATGAATTTGGTAGTATGCTCATGCATCACCTATACTTATGGCTCATGTGAATCGAAGGTAAAATCATGTATAATATCATGATAGTTGCTCGTGCTTGGACCCTGCATTGTCGAAGGTTTGTTTTATGAGCTTACCCTCACTAAGCTTTTATGCTTACGCTCTCTTTTGTTCGACAATGCAGATAAATAGCTTGTGGGTGGCAAGGGCAAGGAAAGGTCTCCAAATGTTGCTTTTGGTGAGCTCAATGTATGAGTTTTAAGTAATAGATTGTAATAGTTAAGCAATGGGATATGTGTCATTGATTTGAGCTTTGATGTATATCGTTGTTGACTTGGTTAGTGGATGCCTTGTCTGATTGTAAATATTGCTTATGTTACATGCCATGAATGTCTACGTGTTTTGGTTGCTAAGGCATGAAATCCTAAATGCTTGTATGTACATATATGCATGAATTGCTCTTTGTATGAATGCTATGTATGGATGCCTTGTTAATTGCTTGGTTGCTATCTATGGTTCATGTATGGTTGTTTAAATGATAGTATGTGCAAGTCTTATGAGTGTTAATTCATGCCTTTGGTCCTTTTTAAGCTTCTATTTGTGTCTATGCATGATCTTAGTGTTTTTCAAAGTTAGGAAGTCCTTAGGTTGAGCAGTAAGTGATCCCCTGCACTAAGGTTTCGAAACCATGAGTAAGGTTTCGAAACCTTTGCAAAAAATTTGGTTCCAGGGGTCACTGCCAGCCAAAGTTTCGAAACCTTTGGGGTAGGTTTCGAAACTATGGTCAAAGGTTCCGAAACCTTCCCCAAGGTTTCGAAACCTTTGGTGAAAATTTGGTTCCAGGACTTTCTGCCAACCAAAGTTTCGAGACCTTTGGGCAAGGTTTCGAAACTAGGGTCCAAGGTTTCGAAACCTTCCCCAAGGTTTCGAAACTTTGGGTGAGTTTTGGGTTCCAGACCTTACTGCCAGTTTAAGTTTCGAAACCTTTGGGGAGGTTTCGAAACCTTTGCTTAAAACTGCACTGTTTTGACTTGTTGGCCTTTTTGGAAGGGATAAACACATAGGAATTAATATGCCTCTAGTCAAGATTAAAATTTGGGTGTTTGAATGTGGTTTGGGGTTCGAATGTGACAAGATTAAAATGAAAAAAAAAATTAGGGTTGCTAACCGAGGAGGAACCCTTTGGGTTTCGCCTCGGTTTTCCCCGTGTGGCCCACTCAGACCGGTCATCCGGCCAGACAGGGACGAGGGGGTTACATTAGATGTTTGATATTAGAGTTGTAAAGACTCTTTTACCCTTAACAGTTACCAAAAATCTCAAAATAACCTAAATTAAATATTTTTTACCCTATTTATAAGTTAATCCTATTTACTTTTTTATTTTTTATTATCACATATAAATATTTATATGTGTATTTAAATTTATTAATTAATTAAATTATATTAAAATAATTATATAAATAATAAATTAATATATAAATAATTTAAATATGTTTAAAAAATTATATTAAAAATAATTTTATAGATCAAAATAATAATAATTAGATACAAAATATTAATAACTAATAAAGTATTCAAACAATTATTGAATATAAACATGTCCTTATATGTTATTTTACTTGTTTAAATAATCTAACAGTTATCAACTATCAGTTAATTTTACCAAACACTTTTATACAATCCGCTAATACAATCCGCTAGTCAAATCAATTAATACAATCGGCTATCAGCTAATGTAATCTGTTATCCACTATCAACTATCTGCTAATTGTCAAACATAAATTTAAATAATTCTATATTAATATCTTATTAGCTATATATTTTGAAACAAGGGTCTAAATAATTGCTGGGGGAACAAAAATAAAATAAAATAATCTAAATTAAACTAAAATAATTAGACAGAAAGAAGGGAAGAAAAGAAGTCAAATCGAAACAAGAAAAAGAGAGAAGGCTTATCTAGAACTGGAAGCTACTGCCCATTATTACCGAGGAAAGAAGAAAATAAATTAAAGGGGGGAGAGAGAAGGGTCAACAAACCAGAAAAAAAAGAAAGAAAAAACAGCAAGAGAACGAAGCTATTGAAGCATACCTGAAAGCGGCAAAGGAGTTGAACTCTTTAGGTTTTTTTTTCTTTACTTTTGTTGAATGTCGGGAAGTGACATAGGAGTGGGGGTGTTTAATTTTGATGTGGGGTATCTAAAAGAGGAAAATTTATAGGGAACAACCTTTAAATATAGGTTAAAAATGATAGATTTGTTTACCGGATAAAAAGCGGTACACAAATTGTTACAATAAATATACATAAATTGGTATAAATTTGTAAGAGAAAACGGTATATACTTTTTTTATTACACAGTTTCACGAAGGTTCAAATGGCTATTGTACTTGTAAGGAAATGTGTACATACACAATTTTTTACCCAAAAACATACTTTGATACAAGTTTTATAAGGATTTGTGTATGTTGAGTTGTGTGGAGCTCGATTCGATCAACCAATTTAGCTCACCAAGTGGTCGAGAGGTGGATTTTTGGGTGGAAGGGTTGTGGAAGCTAGAATGAATAAAGACACAATGATTTATAGTGGTTCGGCCTTCTAACAAGCACCTACATCCACTACCTTAGCTCCCCACTAAGGATTTCTCAATCAATCCACTAATTGATTCGTCCCCTTTTCTAGGATTAGGAGGAAACCCTTACAACCGATCAAGCTTCTACCCAAAGCCTTGATCTAAACCCTCTTTACAAAGAAATAAGAAAGCAAACTTAAAACCCTCTAATAGATGTTTATTTGCACAATTAAGCACTCACCCAAAACCTAAAACACTTGAGCAAATTTGACAATTTTGGCTCACTAGTGTTTATCTATACAAGAAATGACAAATTAAGCACTAAGACAATTTCTTGATCATTTGATGTTTTACAATATGAGCATTAGCCTTCTCTTGATGCTTGGAGGTCCCTTTTATACTCCCAAATGAGTTTGTAGCCGTTACTAGCCGTTGGAATCAAATTGGAGCCGTTGAGGACTTTATTCCCACCATAAATGCAGTTCTGCAGCTACCCGTTTCGAAACACTCGAAGCCGTTTCGAAACACTCTCAATGTAGAAAGAGCCGTTGCAGTCTGTCAGGGTACCCGTTTCGGAACACCCCCTTGCCGTTTCGGAACGCGTATCGAAACGCTATAAGCCCGTATCGAAACGCCTGCATTTAAAAGTTAGTTGGGAAAATAGCCGTTGGGGTTTGTGACCGTTGGGGTCATTGCCACGTGGGCGTATCGAAACGGCCTTGCCCGTTTCGAAACGCTGGGCAAAAATCCTGTCCAATGAAGGCCCGTTTCGATACGAGTATCGAAACGCTTTTGCCACTGGAAGCACCTGTTTCGAAACGCCCTAAGGTGTTTCAAAACACCTTGACAGTTTTGTTTAGATAGGCTTTGAAAAACATGAAAAACCCTTTTGAAAAATTCCCTAAACATAATTTCAAGTTGTTTGGACTTTGGAAATGTTTTAAATACTTTTTAAATCAGTCCAAAACATTTTCCAATTTATTATATCAAAATATTAGTTCTACAATCTCCCCCTTTTTGATATAATAAAACTACTTGAAAAATTGTTTGGGATTCTCCCCCTTTAACTTTAAAAATGTGAATAAGAGATTCAAAATTTTAATTCAAATAAAGCTCCCCCTTATTCAATTGAAAATTCAATTTTTCAAACTATTTCTCCCCTTTTTGTTATATCAAAAAGAATTTAAAACATTAAGTTCAAAAATAACAATAGAGGTAAAATTTGACAAAAATAAGAGTTTGGTTTTAAAATGGCTCCCCCTTACTCAAAGCATCATTGAAATGTTAGTCCAACATTTATGATCATCTAGTTGAATAAACTAAGAATAAAACAAATAAAAGCTAAAACAACTAGATTTTTACCAACACTTGAACCCAAAGGGAGGATGTGAAGCCTTCCTTCTTCAAGTGTTCTTCCTTGTGTGCATGGAGCTCCCCCTCAATGTTTGACTTGTTGAACATCTCCATCACACCTAACAATAGACAATCAAGTAATTTTTGATATCCAAATTACTTTGGATCCATGAACATTAGTAGAACAAATTTTAGTCCCCTTAGGAATCCATTTTTCAATGTCATCCTTTTTAATTGAAGTGGTTAGTCCTTTTGGGACCCAAACACTTCTAAAACATTTACCTTTTATAAATCTAGGGGCACTAGATTGTCTAACATAAAAATTTGATTTTCCAAAATTGTTTTTCTTTTCAAGCTCTTTAGAAATCAAATATTTTTCTTCTTGAACTTTTTGAAGCAATTTTTGTAAATCAAAACATTTTAATTCAAACTCTTCAAGTTTTGCTTCAAGTTCAAGTTTGGTTTTAGAAAGCAAATCATTTTGAATTTTTAACTTTGAAATCAATTTATTGTTTTTCAAAATGTGGTTTTTAAAATCTAAAACCAAATCATCATAGGCATCTTGTAATTCATCAAAGGAATAAGAACATGAAGTAGATGAATTAGAAGTTACCCTTGAATCTTCTTCGATGGCCATAAGGCAAAGGTTGGCTTGTTCATCGTCGGTGGAGTCCTCATCACTCCAAGTAGCCACATATGCCTTCTTCCTATGGCTTGAAGTGTTTGCCCTCTCCTTCCTCTTAGGTTCTCGTTCAAGATCTCTCAAGGCTTTCTTCATGAACGGGGCACACTTCTTGAAGAGATGAACTATCTCTTCATCTTTATCCTCCTCTTCACTCGAGTAGACATGATGGCAAGTGGAGGATTTGAGAGCCATGGCACTTGCATTGATGCCAAGCCCTTTGATTTTCTTCTCTCCCATAGCTCTAATTTCTTCCCTCTTCTTCTCATCCTCTTTGTTCTTCTTCATGATTTGATGAGTAAGGAGAGACCCCATGAGTTCATCAAGCTTCAAAGTCTTCAAATTTTTGGCTTCGATGATGGCGGTCCTCTTTGAGTCCCAAGACTCGGGAAGTGAGTAGATGAGCTTTCAAACAAGCTTCTCCCCGGGATGGCTTCTCCATAGCCTTTGAGACCATTGGTGATGGTGGAGAACCTATCAAACATCTTCTCGATGTTCTCTTCCGGATCCATTTTGAAGTTCTCATACTCAAGAGTAAGGAGCCTAATCTTGGTCTCCTTGACTTCATTGGTTCCCTCGTATGTGACTTCAAGCTTGTCCCATACCTCCTTGGCACTCTCACAAGAAGACATCTTCTCATAGATGGATGGACCAAATGCACAAAATAGAATGTGCAAGGCTTTGCAATTTAGCTCCATCTTCTTGCGATTGTCGGCACTCCACTCCGCTTTACTTCTTTGAGGCACGAACGGACCATCTTCAACTATATCCCATAGCTTGTAATCTCTTGACTTCAAGAAGAGTTTCATCTTTGTCTTCCAATGGGCATAGTGGTCTCCGTCAAAGAAAGGCGGTTTGTCGATTGATTGTGCCATTTGAGCCGGTTGAAGAAATAGTGATCGAGCTTGCCAGATCTTCTCAATAGGATGTTAATCCTCTTCGATTGAGCCAAGCTCTGATACCAATTGTTGAGTTGTGTGGAGCTCGATTCGATCAACCAATTTAGCTCACCAAGTGGTGGAGAGGTGGATTTTTGGGTGGAAGGGTTGTGGAAGCTAGAATGAATAAAGACACAATGATTTATAGTGGTTCGGCCTTCTAACAAGCACCTACATCCACTACCTTAGCTCCCCACTAAGGATTTCTCAATCAATCCACTAATTGATTCGTCCCCTTTTCTAGGATTAGGAGGAAACCCTTACAACCGATCAAGCTTCTACCCAAAGCCTTGATCTAAACCCTCTTTACAAAGAAATAAGAAAGCAAACTTAAAACCCTCTAATAGGTGTTTGTTTGCACAACTAAGCACTCACCCAAAACCTAAAACACTTGAGCAAATTTGACAATTTTGGCTCACTAGTGTTTGTCTATACAAGAAATGACAAATTAAGCACTAAGACAATTTCTTGATCATTTGATGTTTTACAATATGAGCATTAGCCTTCTCTTGATGCTTGGAGGTCCCTTTTATACTCCCAAATGAGTTTGTAGCCGTTACTAGCCGTTGGAATCAAATTGGAGCCGTTGAGGACTTTATTCCCACCATAAATGCAGTTCTGCAGCTACCCGTTTCGAAACACTCGAAGCCGTTTCGAAACACTCTCAATGTAGAAAGAGCCGTTGCAGTCTGTCAGGGTACCCGTTTCGGAACACCCCCTTGCCGTTTCGGAACGCGTATCGAAACGCTATAAGCCCGTATCGAAACGCCTGCATTTAAAAGTTAGTTGGGAAAATAGCCGTTGGGGTTTGTGACCGTTGGCGTATCGAAACGGCCTTGCCCGTTTCGAAACGCTGGGCAAAAATCATGTCCAATGAAGGCCCGTTTCGATACGAGTATCGAAACGCTTTTGCCACTGGAAGCACCTGTTTCGAAACGCCCTAAGGTGTTTCGAAACACTTGGACAATTTTGTTTAGATAGGCTTTGAAAAACATGAAAAACCCTTTTGAAAAATTCCCTAAACATAATTTCAAGTTGTTTGGACTTTGGAAATGTTTTAAATACTTTTTAAATCAGTCCAAAACATTTTTCAATTTATTATATCAAAATATTAGTTCTACAGTATATATACACATATTAGTAGCAAATGTACACAAATAGGTACAAATTTGTAAGAGAAAATGGTATATACCATTTTTATTACATAGTTTGACGAATGTTCAAAATGACTCTTGTACTTGTAAGGAAATGTGTACATACACAATTTCTTACCCAAAAGCATACTTTGGTATAAGTTTTATTAGGATTTGTGTATATACACTTATTATTAGCAAATATACACAAAATGGTACAAATTTATAAGAGAAAACGATATATACCTCTTTTATTACACAGTTTCACGAAGGTTCAAAATGGTTCTTGTACTTGTAAGGAAATGTGTACATACACAATTTCTTACCCAAAAGCATACTTTGGTACAAGTTTTATTAGGATTTGTGTATATACACTTATTATTAGCAAATATACACAAAATGGTACAACTTTATAATAGAAAATGGTATATACCTCTTTTATTACACAATTTCTCCAAAGTTTAAAATGGCTGATGTACTTGTAAGGAAATGTGTACATACACATTTTGTTACCAAAAAACATACTTTGGTACAAGTTTTATAAGGGGCATCGAAACCACGTATATGTGGTTTTGATGCTGATTTGGCAGAATGAGCAAAAGTTAAAGTCATTTATGTGGCACCGAAACCACCTATATGGGGTTTCGGTGCTGCTTAAGCAGAAATGGGGTGTATGTTTAATTTTGTTAGGGTGAGAATGGATCTTGTTGTAAGGAGTTGTGTACATACACAATTTACTTACAAAATATACTTTGGTACATATATTATAAGGATTTATGTATATACACAAATACAAAATGGTACATTTGTTATACAAAATGTGTATGTACACAAAATATTACACAATGTACATATACACAAATTAGTACACAAATTGTTACAACTTTGTAAGAGAAAACGGTATATACCTTTTTTACTACAAAATTTCACCAAGGGGGCATCGATACCACCTTTATGTGGTATTCATGCTGGTTTGGCAGACATGAAAAAATTGGTAACAAGATGTGTATATTCTCAAAATATTATAAAACGTGCATATACACAAATTAGTACAAAATATGCACAAATTGTTACAACTTTCAAAGAGAAAAGGGTATATACCTTTTTTACTACGAAATTTCACCAATGGGGCATCAATACCACCTTTATATGGTATCCATGCTGGTTTGACAGACATAAAAAAATGGTAATAATATGTGTATATACTCAAAATATTACAAAATGTGCATATACACAAATTAGTACAAAAAATGCACAAATTGTTACAACTTTGTAAGAGAAAAAAGTATATGCCTTTTTTATTACGAAATTTCACTAAGGGGGCATCGATACCACCTTTGTGTGGTATCCATGCTGGCTTGGCAGAAATGAAAAAATTGATAACAAGATGTATATATACTCAAAATATTACAAAATGTGCATATACACAAATTAGTACAAAATATGCACAAATTGTTACAACTTTGTAAGAGAAAAAGGTATGTACCTTTTTTACTACGAAATTTCACCAAGGGGGCATCGATACCACCTTTATGTGGTATCCATGCTAGTTTGACAGACATAAAAAAATTGGTAATAAGATGTGTATATACTCAAAATATTACAAAAATGTGCATATACACAATTTAGTACAAAATATGCACAAATTATTACAACTTTGTAAAAGAAAAAGTATATACCCTTTTTACTACGAAAATTTACCAAAGGGGCATTGATACCACCTTTGTGTGGTATCCATGCTGATTTGGCAAAAATGAAAAAATTGGTAACAATATATATATACTCAAAATATTACAAAATGTGCACATACACAAATTAGTACAAAATATGCACAAATTGTTACAACTTTGTAATAGAAAACGGTATATACTTTTTTTAGTACGAAATGTACCGATTTTGAAACCCCTAGTTTGACGTATATGTACACATTTTACTACGAAATGTACCGGTTTTACCATAAGTTTTGTAAGAAAAATAATATGTACACAAATTACTACCAAAAAGTATATACATAACTTCCTACCCGAAAACCATTTCTACTACAAGTGTTGTAAGGGTGGTTTCGAAACCGCAATTATTGGTTTCGAAACTTCTTGAGTAGACATGGACTTGATGGCATACTGCGTAAGTGGTTTTGAAACCACCTACCTAAATATGATTTTGAGGCATTCTCTCATACTGGTTTCGAAACTAAGAAGGGGGTTTCGAAACCCCCTTCTTGATTTCGAAACCTCGCGCGTTAATGTGATTTTTGAGCCATTCTGTCATACTTGTTTTGAAATCACCAATGGGGTTTCGAAACCTCATGCCTTAATATGATTTTGAGACATTTTACCATACTGGTTTGAAAAATATATGTTTTGTAATTTAATTGTGAAAGACATTTAATTTGTTGTTAAATATTTTGGTGACAAAATATTTCTTCAATTATCTCAAGTTGTTCAGTTATTTTTTGTTATACTGAAAATGAGAGAAATATAATTATGCATGAATCCATCAAGAAAACAAAGGCATAATAAATCAATTATCCAACTACATTCATAAAGTAAAGAAGTAAATCAAGATAAGTCCAAAATACATGCATCTCAAAAATTTGACATCAATATATTTCTATACCCGTGAATAGCATCATTCATAACAGCATCTCAAAAACATCATCATAATAAATGCATTACATCAACATAAACTCGTTCATGACTACTACTAAAACCTTCATGACTACTACTAATCATCATCATATTCAGTTGTTGAAACTCGTTTTTTGGGCACATAACTATTTTTCTGATCCACATCCTCTTCTTCTTCATGGTTGTTAACCCATTCACATTCATCGATCCATTCACTGTATCTGAAATTGTGGCAACAAGAATAAACATACAAGAGAGATCACACGAGAAACAAAGAGTAAACACCAAACACCACATTGATTGAAACTTACATGTCTATAGGTTCAATCAAAGCTGCACATGCAGAAACAAAAGGAAACATGATGCGTTAACAAAGGTTCCCGACTTCATTTTCATCAAGACTGCAAAAACAAATTTAATTTCTTTACCAGCTAAAAGTTAAACAGTGTCATAATACATGTTATGATAGAGCTGAAATTTTCTTGGCATATCCTGCAAGAGGCTTCATCAATCAAATTCTTCATATCACTAAAATAGATAAACGCCAATACTTAGTGCCTAACAATCATAAACCATATCATTTTATATGAATTCTTACGACACAAGATAACTTTTTTCTATTCATCAAAGACGAGAAAAATTAGGTTTAACCATTAGAATTATCTGAGTTATTAGATCAAAATAAGGATAATTTTTTCATAAAACAAATAACATGAGTTTATACTTACATGCGGCACTCAACATTTGTTCCATGGTTACAAAAGGGACAGTTGAAAACGATGTCAAGTTTATCCATTCGCTTCTTAGGAGCAGGCTTTGCTCTTGATTTCTTCTTTCACATACTTCAATTTCTTCAACATATCAATTTACAAACATAATGAACATACAAATTTTAAAATTACAGCAGATTCAAAGAATTTTTCACCAAAATCAGATTCTTCACTTTAAACCCTAACTAATTATTTTAGGCATTTTGGGGACAAATAATTAGGTTAAGCGGTATAAAAAATTATTTCTTTCTACTCAAATTTAATTTTTTTATCTAAATCTTTCTTTGATTTTTCTTTCTTCTTAAGGAAAAACAACATAAAAACAAACAAAAAATTAAATTTCAAAGCCTAACTAACCCGATAATGAAGAGGCGGAGGTGGTTCTGGCAGCGATTATGCAGAGGAAGGAAAAGGGGACGAAAAAGGAGAGGGGAGATTATGAAAGAGAGGTAGCGGCGGTGGAGATAGTGGTGGTGAAGAGAGAATGTCATGAAATTGAAAGGCCTTATGACCATTTAGGGTAGTTTGAAAAAAAAACTTTGTTTGGCTTATAAGCCACTACATAAAGGTTACCGGTTCATCGGGTAACCTTTTCTTTCTTTCTTTTTAATCTAACGGTTCACAGTGAAACGGCTTGACCAATGGCCTCTATTAGATGACTTGTATTTAGTTGATACTTAAGCGGTTTGTTTTTAGAATTGTCCCTAAAAGAGCACGTGTTTTTCTTTTTAATTTCACTAAGCGCAAAAAGCACAACGCCTATCGCCTTTGCAGAAGCGCGCGCCTCTATGCGCCTATCAGCGCCTCCTGTTTATTGCCTCGCCTTTATTGGTAGAGGCGTTTTCCTCCGCGCCTTAGGCGCGCTTTTTAGAACTAAGGCTGAAAACCGAAGAAATTTATATTTGTAAAAATAAGTAGTGATATATTGAAAACCAATAACCGTATGTGACATTTTAGAACTGTAGATTGCATGTTTTGAGTTTAAAAATTAGTAGTTGTTATACATCCAAACAATAACTATAATTTTGTACAGTTTAGTCTTGAGAAACATTATTGTTTGCAAGTGCTAAAATAATTAAGTTAGAAGCACAATAATTTATAACTATAAACTTCGTCGATTTTTGTTTCTCTCAAAATAATTTTTTTGTTTGAAAAAAATATAATTAAAAGGCTCTCACATATTACTTTATGTGTTAAAAATATCTCAATTTTTTAGTAAAATATACAGATTGTGTGCTTGAAATTAGCTAGTGTGATGCTTGAATTCAGTGACTTGTGTGCTAAAACATTTTGTGGTGTTATGTGCTCATTTAGGGGACTGTAAGTAACACTAAAGGCAACAATGAGCTATTGGTCTTTTGCATGCTTATGTCTTAGGATTTATCTATGTTCCATAAGTTTGTTAGTTATCTTTCGTTTCTATCTTTTTTTCCCTTAACTTTTCCTTGTAGCATGAGGACTCATTTGAAGCAGCTTGGAAAATGAAGGAGATGTACTACTATACTTGTTCTGACATTGTCAAAGTTATTTTTCTTTTAATGGATTGTGATTTTGAGAATGTTTTGGAACAACTATTAACCTTAGGATTCTTATCAACTTTATATATTGTAATGATGTTCACAATATTCGACTTTCAAATGGTAATCTTATAATAACTATTTTTAATCATCATATGATATATGAATTAACTGGTTAATTTAAGACCTTTGTTTGACATATTTCTTTTAGATATATGTTTTTGAATTATGAAATGTTTCTTTGTTCCAAAAACAATAGAAACTTATCTTATTAAGAAGACTCGTCAATCACACCAAATTGTTTCCTTAAACTCGAAAAAGAAATTAAATTGTATTAATAATATGTTAAATAAATATATTATATTTATGTATAAATAAATATAATACTTGTGAAAGTTATTTATAACTTAATAATTTAAATTATTTAATATGTGGATTCGAGACCATAACATTATTCAAATAGGTTTAATATATTAATTGTATTAATAATGAGTTATTTTTTGTTTTTGTAAATGGTTCTATGAATAGAGATATTTTCAATTTAATATTAAAGTTTAACCTATTAGAAAGTAAATATAATACAAGGATAATTTAGTAAAATTATATTTCCCCTACCAAACAATGTCATCTTACATCCATGCCAAATAAACTAAACAATGTAATAAAACATCCTAGTAATGTGATATGTAATGTTACATTCCAGTAATCTTATTCTTAGAGGTAATCATCTTTTCTGCGAACCAAACAGATCCTTAGAGCATTGATTAAAAGAAAATGTACATCAACTAAATTTCACTAATTCAATTCCGTCACAAAAGAACTCAATAAGTGGCCTTAATGAAAAAGCAGATATGTTCATAGGAGATTCGTGTTCAAATCGCTTTGTCAATAAGGTGTGTGCGCTTTGCCAAAGTGTTAAGAATATATATGAACATATACTACCTTGTAATCACCTTAAGATTATTCAAAAAAAATCCATCAAAAAAACTAACAAATAGCCCTAGTGGAAAAGAAGATGGTGTTCATCCTAAGAGACCAGGGTTCAAATCGTTTTGTTCACAAGGTGTGTGTCCATTGTCAAATGATTAAAAATATGTATAAACAGATACTACATTATAATCACCTTAAGACTATTAGAAAATTGTCAAAAATTCACTAATTAAAAATATAAGGCTAAAGAGGTATTTTGCCCTTGAGTTCGACTACAAAAACCAATTCAGCTCCCCGCCAAAAAACGCATCCAATTAGGCCATCTAGTTTGTAAATTGCATCAAATTAGCCATTTGACCGGCGTTAACCGTTAAAATACTAACGTAACAGTTAACGGTACTAACGTGACGGTTAACGATGATGGCATAGAAGTACACATGAGATGATGACGTGATTTGATTTCATGTGAATTAAGTGTCAATTTGGTCCACCTGTGGTTATAAGATTCTTCAAGGGTCATTTCATTTTTAATGGAATAAAGTGTGAAGATCAAATTCCATCCATGGTGGGTGATGTATATGTGCATACCTATGTATCCTACACGTGTCCTCTTTATTTATTTATGGTACGACACGTCCTAAAGCTATGACCTTCATTTTGAATTTGTTTTTAATATTTTGAATATTTTAATTTTACCTTGAAACTATGATCCTCGTTTTGAAGTGACCCTTAAACTTTAGAACATTTTAATTATATTCGCAAATTATGACTCATTCTAAATTAATTCTCAAACTCTTGAATGTTCTAATTTCATCCTCAAATTATGAGTATATGCTAGTCATATCTCATGTTAATAAAAATGTTAGAAAATGGTTAATTGTCATGTAAATATTGATGTATATTGTGCAATAATATGATGTGGCATAAACAATAATTTGGGGATGGAATTGGAGAGTTAAAAAGTTTTGGGACTAATTTAGAATGAGGGTTATAGTTGGGGGATGAAGTAAAACATTCAAAATTTTGGGGACCAATTAGAATGGTAATCATAATTTGAGGATGAAATTAGAATATTTAAAAGTGTAAAGACCATTTTAAAATAAACATTATAGTTTGAGGATGTGTGGTGCAATTGACTATTTTTTATTTTTTATTAACATTTTCTTGATATAGAAATTAAGAAAAAAACTAAAATTTACACATGGTTGTCAAATTTTGGGTTTTGGAGTCTAGTTTAGTGGTTTAGATTCAAGGCTTTAGAGTTTATGGTTTAAAATTTGGGATGTTAGGTTAAGATTTTATGTCTTAGATTTTAGGGTAAACTACATAAATGGTCCTCCGACTATGCTCTAATTCTTTTTTTGCGTCCCCCGACTATCAGAAGTTACAAGTGGGTCCCCCGACATAAAAAAGTAACAAATTGGTTCGGCACCGTTAAAATTTTAACGGTTGATGACATGACAGTTGATATAAATTGATATAATTACATAATTAGCCCTCAAGAATTAAAGGAGAGGAAAATAGAAAAGAAGGTGGACTAAATTGATAGATTATTAAAATTATGTAGGTTAATTTTTTTAGAATTAGGGTCAAATTAAAATAAGTGTAGAACTTGAGGCCTAATTATGTAATTATATCAATTTATATTAGCTGTCACGTCATCGATCGTTAAATTTTTAACGACGTCGGACCAATTTGTTACTTTTTTAAGTCGATGGACCAGTTTGTAACTTCTGATAGTCCAGAGACGTAAAAAAATTAGAGCATAATCGGGAGACCATTTATGTGGTTTACCCTAAATTTTAAAGAAAGGTCAAATTGTGTTTCAAAATATAACCCAAAATTTAAATTACAGTTTTAAATTTTAAATATTTAAATAATTTAACAAAACATATAAACTAATGCATAATATTTAAACCAATATTCACTTTAACGGAACGCTACTATAAAACTATTAGAGCATTAATTAAAAGAAAATGTACATCAACCAAATTTCACTAATTCAATTCTGTACTAAAATACCCAATAAGTAGTCTTAGTGAAAAACTAAATATGTTCATCGTAAAAGATTCGGGTTCAAATTACCTTAAGATTATTAAAAAAATCTATCAAAAAACCTAACAAATATTCCTAGTGGAAAAGAGGATGATGTTCACCTAAGAAACTAGGGTTCAAATCGCTTTGTTCACAAGGTGTGTACATTG
Organism: Hibiscus tridactylites; assembly: GCA_958450335.1. Taxonomy (NCBI): domain Eukaryota; kingdom Viridiplantae; phylum Streptophyta; class Magnoliopsida; order Malvales; family Malvaceae; genus Hibiscus; species Hibiscus tridactylites. The sequence continues at coordinate 11,846,397 of OY288287.1, forward strand.
TCAAAGGGTTAAGAATGTGTATAAACAAATACTACCTTATAATCACCTTAAGACTATTAAAAATCGTCAAAAAATTCACTAATTAAAAATATAAGGCTAAAGGGGTATTTTGCCCATGAGTTCGACTCAAAAAATCAATTCAACCCCTCGCCGAAAAACGTATCCAATTAGGCCTTTCAGTTCGCAAATTACATCAAATTAACCATTTGACCGACGTTAATCGTTATAGTGTTGACGTTGCAATTAACGGTGCTGACGTGACGGTTAACATTAATGGCGTGGTAGTACACATGGGATGATGACGTGGTAGAGGGGACTGAATTGATTTTTTTAACCGAATCTGAGAGTATAATTGATTGTTTTTGCCGAGTTCAATGACATAACTGATTTTAATTAAAAGTTTGATAATTTATTTAATATTTAAGTTAAAAAAGAATTTAGAAAATTATTAAAATATTAAAATTGGATAAATAATTTGTTTAAATGTAAAGTTAATTTAATGGATAAATAATTTGTTTAAAGTTCAAGTTAATTTAATTAATTTATTTAGTTTTTGAATAAAATTTATAATTAGTTTAGTTTTTTGGGTTAAACTTTAATATATGAAAAAATCGGTTAACAAATTGGTGTAAATATCCTTTGAGTCCCTGATAATTTTAAAAATAAGCAAATTGAGAACTCTCACAAAAAAATAGAAATTATAAAATAATAAAATAAATAAAATATTAACAAAATTATTGAAAATAAAAATTAATATAAAAAATAAAATAAATTAGAAACTATAAAATAATAAAATAAAATAAATAAATGTTTGTTAAATATTAACAAAATTGAACACTTCAGTGAAAATGCTTGGCAGCTAGGGCGTTGGCTGGTCGAGGGGATATACATGAGATTGGTTCCCCAAGAATTGAGGTACGTTGGGAGCGGCCATCCTTGCGTTGGTGAAATTAAACACGGATGGAGCGGCAGATATGGCCACAGGTGTGGCTTCTTGTGGTGGAGTTGTCTGATCGGAACAAGGTAATTGGGTGATCGGCTTCTTCAAAGCTATAGAGGTTTATTTGGCCTTTGAAACGGAGCTTTGGAGCAGGGTTGGTTCAAAGAATTTGGGGGTCTTATATAATATATTAAAATGGAGGCCCTTAATTTATAATCAATAAGAAATATAAGTTGTTTTTTGTCAAAAAAAAATTTAATACAAAAAATTAACTTATATACACACATAAATATATATATATATATATACACACACATAATTATATATATAAATCTATAAATTTTTTACAAATATTTAATTTAATTTAGTTTCTCTATTTTGGGCCCCTCTCTATTAGGGGCCCTGTGCGGTCGCTACTCTTGCGCTTGTCTAGAATCCCACTGGTTTAAAGTATTTATGAGAGATTGCTTATGGCTTGATCGGTAGGAGTTTGAAGGTTGATATTAAAAGTAGACAGTTTAAATGCGATTCATGTTATTAGGTAAGCTTAAAAGGGTCAAAGATCATTTTCTATTGTTACTTATTGTGGATCTACCGAATCGACCGTGGTCGATCAAAATGGAGCATGTTCTCCGAAAAGGTAATCAATCACCTTGCAAATGGTATGACGAAACTAGCAACGTTTGAACATTTATTGTGATATCGTTTTCTTTTTTCTGCCTTCTAGCATTTTGCAGTTATTTCTTTATGATTGGTCTAGTTAGCATATAAATGTTTGCTTCTCTATTTATAAAAAAGTATTGAACACTTTTATTGAAAATGTTTTGAACTCTATCCGTTCGAATATTATCCTTCGTTAAATAAATTTACAGTAAAATTAACTTTGTATTAGAGTACCAATTAAACTTAAAATTTTTTCCGTTTTTCTACGTCAAATTTTCTACGTTATTGATGTCCGTTAATATTAATGTAGAAAAATGAAATAAAAATTTAGTTTTATTACTACTCTAAACAATCGAATACTTTTTCGATGGTTTATAATATTTTTTTAATTTGTAACTTTTGATACTTTTAATTTTATGTTTTTTACTAACTTTTAATTCATTATAGTATTTTTTAATATTTTATGAATATTTGAATATTTTAAAAATTTTAATTTTATTTTTTAATTTAAAGATTAAGTAAGTTATCGGCAAAAAAATTAATTATGCCCTCGATTCGGTTAAGATAATCCATTCAGCCCCTCTGCCACGCCATCATCACACGTGTATTGTCACATCATCATCGTTGACTGCCACATCATCGTCGTTAACTGCCACGTCGTCAACATAACGGTCAACGTTGGTCAAAGGGTCAATTTGATGCAATTTGCGAACATAAGGGCCTAATTTAGTGTATTTTTCGGTGAGAGACTGAGTTGATTTTTTAAATCGAACTCAGGGGCAAAACTATCCCTTTAGCGAAAATATAAACATCAATATATTATTCAAATTTTAAAGTCAAGTCTTTAAAATCTAAAAAGATAAACTGACCGAAAAAGAAATTAAAGTTTAATAAAGGAAAGTATTCTCAAATTCAGTGGATTCAGAGAAAATTAAGTTTTTTTTTTTCTTCTTGAAATGGAGGATTGATGAAAACAATTGAAAATCTATAAGAAGATTGTTGAAAAATTAACTGAGAATTGAGGGGAAATATTAGATATAGGTGTAAAATAATTTTTATATGATTATGTATTTAACTCTAAATTTTAAAATTTAAATATTAACTTAAAGCTTAAATATGTGCCTACCCATACTGATACATGCCCTTTTCTTCATGTTTTGAAGGAAACAAAAGAAGATTAAAAAGGGAAAAATGAAAGGAGATTAAGAAATAAATAAAAAAGAGATTATTTTTTTCTTGTGCCTTTTTTTTACTATCAACATTATTACAATTTTAATTACAAGATTTAGGTAAGATAATGATTGATTTCTTTTACAATGATTAGTGATTGGCCAACAGAATTACATATTTGATCAAGCGATTGTTACCCCATGTTTTAGCACAATCCTTGTTGTCTTCTTTTTTTCTCTTATTTTTTGTTTCATCTTTTTAATTTTATTTTTGTATATTTGAATTTTAGTGTATTTTGGTTTAATTAGTCTTCTTCTTTGTTAACGGAAATGATGTTTTATTTATTTATTTTGTAGCACGTTTTCTCTGCTTTTATGACACGTTTTTTTTTGCTCTTGTAGCATGTTATTTTTTTCAGAGTTGGATATGGCGTTGTCTCTCTAATTGGCGGTTATTTAATTATCATGCTGATCTACCCTTGATTTTGGATCCTTAAATTGGTTTTCTTGCATTAATAGACTCTTGCAATCACTAAAGATAGTTCACGGTTGAGTTTTAGTAAAGCCAATTTGTCAACATGATATCATTGTTATATGCATTTTTATGTTAGTTAGTGTCAATGATGTTTATCCTTCACCGACAACAGTGACATTTTTTTTTTAATTTTTTGATTAGGTTTTAATCATTTTCTTGTATGGCCCTATTTTATGTTTTAGTGGCTAGTTTATGTAATTCAGTAATTTTAAGAGAAATTTTTTGTTAATATGATTACTTTACTAGAGTTTTTTTGTATTTCTTTTTTGTAACTTTATTATATTTTCTTTATTCAATATGATTAGCGGGTATTATTTGTAAAAAAACATAATGTAATATATTAAAAAATTATTTTTTAATATTTATATATTTTATAATTAAATTAAAATATTTTTATATTTAATTTGAATTCAAAGCAAAGATTAAAAAAATCTTCTTCCCGATTCAGACGAACTACCCAGCCCATGGATACTTACAAGGGCTTATTCGAATATTCATTTGAAACCCATATGTACACGATTCACGTTTTCAATGAAATAATTAAAACTTTTGATCATAATATAATTTTCGAGTTAATTCGAGAACCCTACCTTAAATAAATTTCATAGATCTGGTTTTCATAATTAACTTTATATTAATGAGCAACTAACTATATTTGACCGGTTGAACAAGCTGTTCATCTTTGTTCTCTTATATTTCTTTAAGTCATGAGTTAAATTTAGTTTTCGTAATTAATTTGGTATTAATGAGCAAGTATATTTAGCCGGTTGAACAAGCTGATCATCTTTGTTCCCTTATATTCCCTTAGGTTATGAGTTCTAAACTCACTAAAAATACACCCTTCCTCCCCTATAGGTAAAATTAAGATTTATCAAAAAAAACACTTAGATAGTTAGATCCCTAAAACAAAAGAAGTGCAAACAACCTTGTAATAAGCAAGATTGATGAATTAACTTTTCTCTTGAATGTTCTAGAGAGTACAAGAAACTTCTTTAAAATTATACTTAAGTCTTGTTCCCTATTCATTGTTACCAATTAAACCACAAATTATTAATATATTTCGTAATTGAAAATCTTTTGTTGCCAACAAAAGATCAAGATGAAAACACTGATCTAAATCCCGACATTATAAACACAGTAAATTAGATTGAAAAGTGGTCCTCATAATAGACCTCTATACTCTATAGTACTCAATCCAAAATAATCAGCCAATAGATTCCCAAAGATTATACCAAAAAAAGAAAATCTTTCCTCAACCACGCTTGAGCACTTACTAACAACCACCTAAAATCGGACAATCCCAATATTACAAAACAAAATCAAATTTAGGGGCAAAGGAACACCAAGAATTTGCCAAAAATGAAAGAAGTCCACCCAAAAGATGTTTCGAAACAGATACAAAGCATAGTTGAAGCTCATCAAGTGACAATGAAGCACACCAAATGTAATGACTTTTATTATAAGGCCATGGCACGGTATAAAATCATGGCAAAATCAACAATCCATCCCTAAAGCATCATCATTCCTTAGAATTGCTTACGAAATCCACGTACGGGACTAATTGTGATTCCAACATTCAAATATGAATTTTAATAGCAGAATGGTCCATAAACTTGGGGTATGGCAAAATTTGTTATTATGAAACTATTTTTGTTTTCTTTTGAAGATATATGTGTGTTGGCAATAGATGCTGGGGACAAACCTTGCGGAGAGCATATGGTTTAAGCCTTGATCCTTGAGGACTCTCCAACTACTTCCTCCATTCTGGAGTACCACTCTCCAATTCGAGTGTGTTCCACCATATCTCTACCGGATCTTAGGTATCGTATAGGTCTTAGCACACCGAAGACAGCAAGGTCAGCCAGATTAGGCTTAGATCCCCCTACACAATGAGAATCAGGGTGAAAAACTAAGAATTGCCCTTCAAAGACAGGATAATAAAAGTAGTATAATAATTTTTAAGATAGATTAACACTCTCCGAGACTCGGGTCTAGCTGGGAGCTTAAATACACTGAACCAATTCAATTAAAGTGTAACCCCACCAAGACTACATACCAACCTCAAAATTTTCTTTATGAACATTAAGAAAAGAAAAAGATGTGATGTGACAAATGCATGCCATAATGATCAATCAGTAACTGTTGCATATTTATATGTATCTTGATTTGATCTCCGATAACTATATTCACTGCATATATAAATCGTACCAAGAAAATTCCGACCATTTAGAGCATCAACCCAAGTTTCTGCTGCTTCATACAAGGCAGCGCGCTCATCAGTTATGTTATATTTCTTCTTTAGATTCTTAGACACAAAATACATAGCTGCAGCTCCAGCATATTTCACTGTTATCTTCTCAGTGAAACTGAAGTTACCTGCAGTTAAGAGGAAAGAACAACATGAATATGAAGATTAACCGCTGGAATCCGAGGTTGGTACTGATAGAATGGAAAAGAACAAACTCAAGCATAAAACACAATCTATGGTCAAAAAGCAGCTGAAATCCTCGAAGAGATAATTCTAAATTAAAAATGAGGACTACATCAAAGTAAATCAACAGAAGTTGAAACAAATTAGAAGATGCCATTATATAGGCCATCCAGTAAAAGTTGCATGCTACAGATCCATAATCAGAATAGCATCACTGGGAATGTAATAGGAAGAGTAGCTGGCTGTTATAATTGATGTTAGGTAGGTAATTCATAATTCATATGATTAACAATTTGTACAAAATAAAATTTCTTATGTGTTCATGAAGAAGAGTTCCAAACAGAAATTATTGTAATAGATTATTAAAAATGAATTTCAGAGAACAAATAATTAGAATGGAATTTTACATAAACATGTTTATAGATATTACACCGGGCTCTTGCTGGGGGGGTGAAATCACACTAAGCTGAGTAAAGCAAGCAGAAAGCTCAGGCTCTTTCAACAATTTATTTTGTACTCAAGACCTCGGGATAAATTTAAAGTATGGAGTTACTTAAGCTCAACTTCGTCTGTGGTTAAGGATAGCGTCCAAATTTAACACTTAAGGTGATAGATCACATTTACTACCATCTCCTATCACGGGCAAAGTACATTCATTTGGTTAAAAGCTGGAAACAATTTAATGCTAAAAGGAATGTTTCACAAGAAAACAATGAAAATTTAATGAAATAACTTTTAATGATTTTGTACATTAAAGTTATTTTAAGTCCTTGAAGTTTTGATTTAGATTATTATTTTATAAATGCTTTTACATTAGTTTTATTCGTCTTCCGTGATTAAATGTTAATTTTTCTCTTATTCCTTATATATATATATAATATCCCTTTCAACTGATTCAACTCAAAATGGTAAGTATGCATGTCTCCTAGGCTTTCATCAAATAATTAATTTAAACTCAAATCTTTACTTTACTTTGTTTTGATATTTTCTTTTATTTAGTCTTAGTTAAAAAAATTTAATCTTTTGTTTGAATAGGATTAGTTTATTTTATTTAGTAATTAACAAATTTAGTATAATTTCTAATGCGAACGATACTCCGTTATATTACTTATTACTCCTCTCATATCACCCATAACATGTAAAACACTGAACAAAACCTAGCACTCTTTTCTGAGGTTTGATTCACTTTAGGATCTTTTCAATCCACGTTAAACTTAGAGGAGAAGGCAACATGGAAATTCAAGTTTTCACAATTAAGACATCAGTTCACAGCTATGCTTAATGATATATGGAGAATATGTGAGAAGCTGCTAGAGAATTAATATTAGTTGTCAGGTTAGTTATCAGTGGCGCAGCACTGGCGCCAAAAGCTGTTAAGAGGCAACTAGTGGCAGTTCACAAGTTGTTAGCAGCAATTAGTATTATCTGGCGAGAAAAGCTGTTAACAGCAGTTATCTAGCTAACAGATTTCCTTGTATATAAGGCGTCCTAATCTGTGTTGAAGAGATACGAATGAAAATACCTAATAAGCTCATATCTTTCTCTTTTCTCTCTCAATTACGCTTTCCCTTGAAACCCCATTGAACCAGCAGGTTCGGAAGCTGTTCTCTCAACAGCTTCCCTGCCGTGCAAAGCCATTAAACCACTTATCACTTAACAACATACTAAAATAACATAGGACATGGTTTGAAGAATAAATTTGACAGTAAAACTATATTTGAAGTTCATTATTGGAAATGGTAATGTTACTTTTTTAAAGTATTCGGAGGAAAATATCATTTCCTAGTTACTAAAAACAAAACAGTATTGTTTCCAAAGCTTATTGACCTATAAAATGTTGCAGTTTGCTTAGAAAAGTACATAAGAATTCATAGGCATTTCAAAAACATTTAAGTAATGGAACATGTATAGAAGCTAGATAATTGATAATTCTTATGATCCATAAATATATAACATTATTTTCTTGCTACTTATTAAAGAACCTTCTATGTAAAACATAGTGGTCGACTTAATTATTCCCAAGTTTAGGGGCAAATGGATCGATCATTGACTAAAATTAATGGAAGAGCAGCAAGGTTTGTAAGTGGATGGAAGGGAGCTACGTGTATATAATATAAAACTATGCATTAATTTACCATTGCTAGTAATGTAGTCGAAAGACTCAAGAGCCTCAGAAGTGTTGCGGTATATGTTTGGGGATAAGACATGCACCAAGTGATTGTCAACCCACCTACATACGAACATCATTATTAGTGTTCCAAAGATGAAATACTTATTCTAAAAGAAGCTAAAGCAAAAGGAAGATAATGAATAGCACAGATGCAGCAATATGTATTAACCAAAGTGATCATTCATTCATAGCAACTCCTACACAAGAAAAAATGGCCCATGTATAGTTTGGTCAATTACATACTAACAGGAATGATTGCATATATGCTCATTTTATATATTGATACTTAACATCTTTGCTAAGCATAGATTTCATGTTTGCATGCATGGGATTCAATTAAAAATACAATTAATATAAATAGTTGTTCAAATTATTCAGGTTTGTCAAAGGGTAAAGTAAATAACTGATGTCAAAGTCTGATCCTTCAATGCAAGGTAATAAAAAAGTAATAGGAATGCTAGGAGCAATCAACCAAATATTCAACAGTAAAATGGCTCATATCTCACATATTAGACCTGAAACTTTATGAAACTAAATTTAGTTCACTGTGCACCCGTATAGTTTTCTATAGTTTTTGCTTAGCTAGACAAAATGATTCTAATAAGAAATAAATAGATTTTGGTACAAGTAGTAGGGGTTCAACCTTAGACCTGAGTCCTCCTTAAGAATGTAACAAATGCTAGATCAAGATTGAGTTCTTAAGAACTAAACAATATCGTAGTGATGTTGTAAAATTGCAAATTTAATTACAATTGAAAACAAGACAGCCCGTACCTACGCCATTTGGTTTCTTCATCTTCATCAGCACCTGAAGTCTTTGTTTTTCCAGGAAGGATCTTTTCACCTAGCTGGTCAATTATAGCTGCATGTTCCACATAACAAGTCTTTGTTATGTAATCATTGCAACTAACAAGCTTAATTAAAGTCAATAACTTAAACAAATGGTTAGGTCCTTAGGGCTAATATAAAGTATTTGATGAAAACTTAAACTATAAACAGTTTTGAAAGTAAGAACCTGATGAATCCACCAGCTGTTCACCATCAACCATCAGTATAGGCACTTTCTTGTAATCAGACCACTTGATCTCTTTCTTACTAATGGGATTGACTTCCACCACCTTGTACGGTACATCATAGTAGTCCAAGAATGCTGAGAAAAGATAATAAATCATGAAATTATTTTAATTAGTTGTTAAGAAACTTATGATATTGGCTTTCATCTTCCTAAAGTTACTAAGAAAAAAGCAAATTCTAGTAAGAAAAACTATACTTGATTAAAACTGAACAAGTGACTACAATGCAAAACAGATCTAATAAAATTGTTTCATCAAAGAAAAAAAAAGCATTTGTTATGTTTTCAATTCTTCAAAAGAACCCTTCTCCATAGTAGTTTCTTTTGCTGATATGCATATTGTCGAAAAGCTGATCAAAAACTGATCTTTTTATTATATTTCAACTATTAAATTGCTACTGATTTACAGATTATATATATAGATTTATGCCTTAGCTAAGGAAACTCCTAACTAGGAAAGAAACTAATTCTAGTAAAGAAATACAATCCCTTATAAATAGGGATTCTAATAGATAACAAAATATTTACAGATCTTCTGAACTTTAGGAAACAATCTCCGACACTCCCCCTCAAGCTGGGGCATGGATGTCCTCCATCCTCAGCTTGCTTGTTAACTTCTGAAAATCCTTGCCAAGTAAACCCTTGGTGAGAATATCTGCAATCTGATTACCAGTAGTCACATAAGGAGTACAAATCAAACCACTGTCGAGTTTCTCTTTTATAAAATGTCTGTCCACTTCAACATGCTTGGTTCTGTCATGTTGAACTGGATTATGAGCAATATTGATTGCTGATTTGTTATCACAGTACAACATCATTGGTCCATTCCATTCTACTTTCAAATCTTCTAGAATGATCTTCAGCCATAGTAACTCACAGATTCCTAAAGCCATAGCTCGAAATTCAGCTTCTGCACTGGATCTAGCTACCACGTTCTGTTTTTTGCTTCTCCAAGTAACCAAATTTCCTCCAAAAAAGGTGCAGTAGCCTGAAGTTGATCTTCTGTCCATTCTGGAACCTGCATAGTCTGCATCTGTGTAGGCTTCCAGAGTCAGGTTTCCTCCTCTTCTAAACATGATTCCTTTACCTGGTGTACCTTTCAAGTATTGCAAGATTCGCATTACAGCTCTTAGGTGTGACTCCTTAGGATTGTGCATGAATTGGCTTACCACTCCAACAGCATATGCTATGTCTGGTCTGGTATGTGATAAATAAATAAGTCTTCCCACAAGTCTCTGAAATGAACCCCTATCAACTGCCATATCATCTTCATCTGAATCTCCAAGTTTGTGGTTAACTTCTATGGGCGTTTCTGCTGGTTTACATCCAAGCTTTCCAGTTTCCTTTAAAAGATCTAGAGTATATTTTTGCTGTGATATAAAAATTCCCTGTTGTGAGTGTGCCACCTCAATACCCAGAAAATATTTTAATCTCCCAAGTTCCTTCACCTCAAACTCTTTTACAAGACACTTTTTCAGATTGATGATTCCTTTTGAATCATTACCTGTAACTATGATGTCGTCCACATAAACCAGTAGTATGGTTACTCCCCCTGAAGATGAATGCTTCACAAATAAGGTATGGTCACTTGACTCTGTTTGAAACCCTGCCCTAACATTACCTTAGCAAATCTTCCAAACCAAGCTCTTGGGGACTGTTTTAATCCATATAGAGCCTTTTTTAACTTGCAAACTACATGTCCAACAGTCGAATTAAACCCTGGTGGAACATCCATGTATACCTCTTCTTCGAGATCTCCATGCAAAAATGCATTTTTAATATCAAACTGCAGTAAATTCCATCCCTGGTTAGCTGCTAAGGAGAGTAGAACCCTCACTGTGTTCATCTTTGCAACAGGTGCAAACGTCTCCAGATAATCTATCCCATAGGTTTGCGAGTACCCCTTTGCCACCAACCTTGCTTTGTATCTTTCCAAGAAGCCATCTGATTTGTATTTTACAGTGTACACCCATCTACATCCCACTGTTTTTTTGTCTCCTGGCAGCTTTACTAAATCCCAAGTCTTATTCTTTTCCAGTGCATCCATTTCCTCCTGCATAGCCTTTTTCCAATTCTCATTATCTAATGCCTCGGCTACTGTTTTAGGGATGACAATATTGTTTAAGCTAGTAAGAAAGGTTTTGTGATTCGGGGACAAATTATTATAGGTCATAAACAAATATGAAGGGTGTTTAGTGGTGCAGGTTCTTTTTCCCTTTCTAATAGCAATAGGAAATTCAAACTCAGAATTAGAATTCATATCATTATGATCAGGATCAGTTTCAGAATGTACCTCAAAATGTATGGGAATGGGAGCAAGAGCAGGAGCAGGAGATGATTGAGTCTGCATAGGTATCTTCCTTCTCGAATATGTCTTTAGAGGACCAGCAGTTTCTTGAACATTGGGCTGAGAAATATTTCTGTTTGGTTGAGGAGTTTGAGGACTATTGGGTTCTGTTTGTAAGGACTGTGAAGGCGGCTGGATTTTTGTAGAATGAGAAGGAGAAGGCTGGATTTCTGCAGAATGAGAAGGCTGGATTTCTGCAAAATGAGAAGGCTGGATTTTTGCAGAATGAGAAGGAGGTAGATCAATGAGGGACAAAGGTTGCTGAAGTAAAAACAGATCTGCATCCTTATCTTCCCTAAAAGACATCTCCCCCTGAAGATAAGGAGCAGTGAAGTAACTCTCTCTTTCAACAAAAGTAACATCAGCAGTGACATAGACCTTTCTAGTAGGTGGAGGATAGCATTTGTAGCCTTTTTGAGTAGAGGAATACCCAAGAAAAATGCACTTTACTGCCCTAGGATCAAGCTTACCTCGGTTTGGAGAATGAAGATGAACAAAGGCAACACACCCAAACACTCTTGGCTGAAGGTTAAGAGATAGGTTCAAATGTGGGAAAAATTTTGTAAGGGTTTGAATAGGACTTTGGGATCCAAGGACTTTAGTGGGTAGTCTGTTCATCATAAATGTAGCTGTTAAGACAGCTTCCCCCCAGTATTTTTTTGGAACATTATTCTGAAATAAAAGGGCTCTGGTTATAGCAAGAATATGTCCATTCTTCCTTTCTGAAATTCCATTTTGCTGGGGAGTGTTTACACATGATGATTCATGTAAAATACCTTTTTCTAAGAGAAAAGGAGACAAGATTTGATTAAAATAATCCTTGGCATTATCTGATCTAATTCTTTTAATCTCGGCTCCAAACTGGGTTTTTATCATGGTGTAAAAGTTTTGAAAGGTCGATGCAACATCAGATTTCTGTTTTAACAAATAAATCCAAGTAACCCTAGTGTGATCATCTATAAAAGATACAAACCACCTTGCCCCAGTTATGTTAGGAACAGAAGAAGGTCCCCATACATCACTATGAATAAGACTAAAAGGAATATTGGTTCTATTATTACTTGCTGGAAAAGAGGAGCGTTTGTGTTTAGCAAGTTCACACACATCACAATGTAATTCCTCAACATCTAAGGTTTTACATAAAGAAGGAAACATAGTCTTTAGAAGTTTAAAAGGTGGATGACCAAGGCGAAGATGCTGGAGCCAGATTTGGTCTTTATTATTTGTAGAATTAGATAAAAAAGATGAGGGTGGAGTGTTCAAGATTCTAACTTGTCCTCCAAGATTCTCAAGGTAATAGAGTCCATTGATCTCCTTAGCACGCCCAATCATCTTCTTCGTTTCCTGCTCCTGGAAAAAACAGTGTGTAGAATGAAACAAAACACTGCAATTAATATCCCTGACAAGTTTTGGTATTGAGATAAGGCTGGTAAATAATTTTGGAACATGTAGAACTTTTCTAAGCAGAATTTTTTTTACTAATGGCAACATCTCCTTCACCAGCAACTGTTATCATGGTACCATCAGCAACTGTAATTTTCCTATTGCTAGGGCATGGTGTATAATTGAGAAAGTTGAGAGGGGAATTGGTCATGTGATCAGTTGCTCCTGAGTCTATTACCCAGGAGGTTTGATTAGGTATGGAGGATTCCAAGGCATTAGAGTTTTGAGAAGAGGAAGAGGATATACCTGAGAAAACCAGATTACCTGTACCAGCAATTGATGATTTTCCTAAGGACTCCAGTAGAGTCTTCAACTTCTCTACTTCCTCTTGATTGAACTCTCCAGATTGTTCAGTGGATTCCTTGGTTACTTCTCTAGTTGCATGGGCTCTGCTCTGCCCCCTCGTTGATCCTTCCCTTTCTATGAAGTTTTTGTTTGTAGACTGTGGCTTCCCATGTAACTTCCAACACCTCTCTCTAGTGTGTCGAGGTTTTTTGCAATACGTACACCACATGGAATCTCGGTTCACTGCCCTTGTTGTTTCTGATTTTCTTTCAAAACTTTCCAAACGTGTTGGCTTTTCAGAAACTATTTGAGTCACTAGAGCCGAGCTTTCTACTTGATTATTTCCAATCATCATTACTTCTCTAAGGGAACGAGAAATCGAACAAATACTGTCTAACAAAACAGTTAAAGCCTAAAGAAAAAGAGGCTTTGATACCATGTCGAAAAGCTGATCAAAAACTGATCTTTTTATTATATTTCAACTATTAAATTGCTACTGATTTACAGATTATATATAGAGACTTATGCCTTAGCTAAGGAAACTCCTAACTAGGAAAGAAACTAATTCTAGTAAAGAAATACAATCCCTTATAAATAGGGATTCTAATAGATAACAAAATATTTACAGATCTTCTGAACTTTAGGAAACAATCTCCGACACATATTTTTAACTTCCTTAAAGTTGCTAGAATCAATATCTAATACTATTGTTTCCTCAAAGAAAAATGCATTTGTTATGTAATCGTTTTCTCCATGGTAGTTGCTTTTGTTGCTATATATTTTATATACTTCCTTAAAGTTGCTAGAATCTGTAAGTTAAAACATATCTGATTTAAAAAATGTGCGTGTGTGTATATATAGTGAACAATACCAACAACAAGTTGGTCTAATGAGATGAGGTATAAAGGCATTGTGAATGAAGCAAGTTGGCCTCTGCAGTACTCGATCCGGGTTAGTCGGCCAATAAGTTGGATATATACGTATCGGGTACGGCTTGAGTACTCCTCAATATTTCATCTCCCTATTTTTTCTTATTCTTCTATTATCCCACACTATAAGTATATAAGTGTGATGCCAATACTCACATGATTTTTGTATGACTTTCTATTTTTACTTTTTCTTAGAATATAAAATTTATTTTATATTTGCCTTATCCTAACCGTACCCCTACCCTGTAATTATAAAAATTGTTGTTTTCTGACCCGTTTCTGTATCTGAATCCGTATCGGTGCAACATAGCTAATATATATGGGTTAGGATCCACTTACATGGCTAAGATTATTTCTTTCTTTTTTTCTGGGATAATCTTCACATTTTCTACGTTAATATTTCCTTTACAATTCACTAAAATTAACTATTTAATCATTCAAAAACGGCGAGTATCCAAATAATTTCTTTTTTAATTTACATTTTCCTGAAGCAGGCAAAACTAAGCTAAAAAATGAAGTACTGGGTTTAAATTTGATTAGTTTTGTCATTTTTAGTTGGAACAAATGCAACCGAGAGTATAAAAAAGAAAATCAACGAAGATATAATACCTTTAACTTTATTGCAAAATGGGCACGCCTCATACTGATAAAGAACGACCTCCTTGGGCATGATTTCGACTGGTGGCGGTTCCTTGGCATAGACCGAAGCAGCAGTGGCCACAGAGGCGACAACGCCGGCAAGGCCGAGAGAGACGGATTGAGCCGAGCTTTTCGAAAAGGAATCGAGGAGGGGAGAGAACCAACGGTGGCGGGAATTGGAGTTGTTGGTTCTGCCGCTGCAAAAGAGCGCCACCTGGAGGAGACGAGGCTGGAGGTTGACTGCCCTCCCGTCGTGAACGGTGGAGAAAGTCCTAGAAAGGACGGAGGAGGTGAATGAGGATGCCCTTCTCATTGGCGATCCTATAACAGAGGGTAGATCCCGGCGCTTGTTGAATTTTTGAGGAATTTTTCCAAAGGGTTGTTCTTTTCTTTTTACATAACTGAGAGAGGAAGGGTTTATGGAGATGGGGTTTTTGACCTTACCGCGCTGGTAAATGTTGCATCAGGTAAATAATATTCAGTTAGGCAAAAATCAAAAAATTTAGCGGTCTCGAAATGTTCGGTTAGGCAAAAAAAAATTGGTGGGTGAACGGCCGTTTGAAGTTAAAAGAAAGTTAAACTAATATTCAGTTCTTACATGTATTGATTTTTTTATCTATGTTTGCAGTTTTTAAGGATTAAATTAATAAAAATGTTATAAAACATTGAGATTAAAAAATAATTTTCCCTTTGTCAGGTAAATAATACACTGTAAGTGAATAGACATCAAGGGCGAGATTAAAATAAAGTAAAAAGATTAAATTTAAAAAAATATTGAACAATTTTTATTAGGGGAGAGAAAAAAGAAATTTGGTCCCCATTCTCAATCTCAACATATTTTTAAATTAGTATTATATTAATTTAATTTTTTAGTGTTGAACTAAAAAGATGCACTAAAAAGAGATAAATGTTTTTTGTTCAATTTTTATTGTATCAATTTATATGGTTTTATTTTTTTCCATAGAGGGTTGTATAAAATTTCAATGATGTCAAATTTCTCAGAAAATAATTTTGAGTTATTTGAGCGTTGATTGGATGATTAATTATTTTTTTTGTTCAGACTGAGATAAAAAACTCAAACTAATTTTCGAGTTGCAACAACCCTCTTATGAAAAACGGAGGAAGATGATAAATGGTTTCATTGGCAGGAGAGTTGAGGACTACCACGACTCCTCTTCGCAAGAGCGTCGACAACTTTATTCTAGTTACTTTCGATAAGTTGAGGTTAGGGGTGTTCATTTTCGGGTACTCGGGTTTTCGAGTACTAAAGGGTCGGCCCGATATCCGGCCCATAAAACCGGGTACCCGCTAATTCGGGTAATAGGGTACCTTTTTTGTTTCTTATTTTTTTTATTGTGTTTCTTATTTTTTTTATGTTTTTCTTATTTTTTAAAAGAAAATTAAAAAAATAAAATTATATCTATTTTTTAAAACCAATTTTAATTTGAAAGCATAGTGCTACTGCTCACTCCAAATGTCTATTGTTTATACAAAAATACCAAATGTATTTTTGTGTATGCTTTGAAAGCATAGTGCTCACTCCAAATGAGAATATGTAATTATGTATAGTGCTCACTGGCCACTGCTCACAACAGTTTATACATATCAAACTTGTATGTATGAATTAAGATAGAAAACTCTAGACATAAAACAGAATAACAAATATTGTTTTCCACTAAAAGTACCAAACTTGTATTATCATGTAAACATAAAGAAATTAGTACTTGGATTCCATCCTTAGAAAACAACAACTGTAGGAACATAATCCAAACAAAATGCAAATATAAAACACATAGTTTATACAAACCAAATTGTGTAGGAAGTAGGAACATAATCCAAAAAAATGCAAATATAAAACACATAGTTTATACAAACCAAATTGTGTAGGAAGTAGGAACATAATCCAAAAAAATACAAATATAAAAGATGATAGAGTCTAAAAATTCAAATTGCATAATTTGAATATAAAACTAAAAAGTTTGAAGAAAGTGCAACTAAAGAAATATATTTCATTCTTCCGAAACTTCATTGGTCTCATCAATGATGATTGTTGGTTGTTCGGAAGTCAAATCTTGCATTTCTACATAAAGCATTTCAAATATATGTCAATAGCAAATTAACAATAATATAAATAAATAACACAAAAAATAATAAATTTAAATTCGAAAACTTACCTTCTTTCCTATTCTATAATGCTAGCAAGCTCTCCTCTATCGCAATGGGGTCATGAGAAACATGTATTCAATCTTGAGTACAAATAAGAGCTTCTACCATCTTAGGAGTCAAAGAGGTGCAGAAAGAATCAAGAACGCGCCCTCTGGTGCTAAAAGCGAACTCTGAAGCAACGGTAGAAACCGAAATTGCAAGTACATCAGGTGTTATGCTCATAAGAATAGGATAGTTATTTGTTTGCACAGACCACCAAGCCAAGATATCAAAATTATCATTGTCGCGAACACATTTGTCTACCAAATATCTTTCTAACTCAGTTGTTGTTTCAGAAGTATCATTCAATTCTATCTCGGTCTCATAGTCCTTTCTCAAATTTATTCCTTTTAACTTCCTTATTTCTCCCTCACCACCACCATGACCACTAGAATAAGGATTGAAAGAGCATGATCTCATTTGAGTTGACGAAGGATGCAAAGAAGCATAAAAATCAAACAATGATGTCAAAGTACTTTTAATTCGTTGGCACAAGTCATAAGAGTCGCAAGAATCATAAGAACGACGAACGATCCACTCAACATATCGTAACTTATGCCTAGGATCAAGAACTAAAACAATGAACATCAACACATTCACATTATTAACATTCGTCCAATACTTGTCAAATTTCAACTTCATTTGACGTGCCATACTCTTAATCCCCTCATTCGGGTCATCAACAGAACGGTTAATTGTATACCCAATATCATATATTTCTTCCACAAAAGTATTACCAGTCACATACTTTGATCCAGAGAAACTCAATGTAGTCTTGTAAAAGATCTGAAGAAAAGGCAAGAAGGATGCAACTTTATCCCAATCTTCATCATCAGGTGCACCACCAACCTTTCGAAGCTCCTTTGTATAAGGAAGATATTTAGTTTTCATGTTTTTGAATGCCTTCCTAAACACCAAAGCACTTTTAAGCATGAAAAATGTAGAATTTCACCTTGTTTCAATGTCCAAGCAAACAAGAGATTTGAAATTTATATTCTCCTCTGCAACACAAGCTTTAAACTTTTGAAGCCTTGCAGGAGAAAATCTCACATATTTCACAGAAGCACGAACTCTTATAACGGAGACATCAACATCTTTCAGTCCATCTTTAACAACCAAATTCAAAATATGTCCAGCACATCTTATATGTAAAAATCCAGCATTCAACACACAACTATCCCACAAATTAAGAATTTGCTTCAAATACTTGATCATTAGATCATTAGAACTAGCATTATCAACAATTATAGTCATTATCCTCTTAAGACCCCATTCTAGTAGACATTTTTCAACAGCCCTGCCAATAAGTTCCCTAGAATGACCGGCAATTGGACAAAAGTTGATCATTTTACGCAATTTTCAATCATCATCTATAAAATGGGCAGTAAGACACATATATGACAAATTTTGACCAGATGTCCATGTATCAGTGGTAAGACATACCCTAGAAGATAAAGCACTGAAATAGTTCTTCAATTTCTTCCTTTTTTCAATAAACAGAGCATAACAATCTCTAGTAATGGTAGCACACGAATGAGGAACAAAACTAGGAACTGCAACCTTACAGAAATGACGAAATTCTTCACGTTCAACAAAACTAAATGGCAACTCATCAACAATCATCATCTTAGCAAGTGCTTTTATAATCCCATCTTGATCAAAATGCCATAATCTAAGAACACTAACAGTTTCAATAGTGCCATCAGCATTGCACTTTGTCTTAGACTCGAAATCTAAGATTGTTTGTTTTGTATCTACATTAAAAGAAGCTTTCTTACACCGACTAGTGTGACGCTACATGGCATTAGTTCCATTACTAGATGCACAAGATATCTTTTGAGAACAATAAATACACTCAGCATGATATTTATCACCCTCAATTTTTTTAGAGTGATCCCAAACAACAGATTTTTTTTCTTTTACCTCTTTCACTCGAAGCTTTAGTAATCTTTTTCCCTTTCCTTTTGTTTTTTGCAATTGTTGAAGTCTCTACCACATTGTCAGCCTCAGGTTCTTTAGGAAACTCATTTGAGGAAGATATCCTCATTAAATCATCATCACAGTTTTCCCCCGTCATTGACATTATCTAAAAAAAATTATCAAATTAGTAAAAGGCTAGATATTGGCAAATTGCAGCAGTTGCAAAAGGAACACTATACATATTCTATTTTTTCATGATAACAATCTTCGTTGCTAATGCTAGATTTCTAGGTAAAATATATTCTATTTTTTCATGATAACAATTTCCGTTGCTAATGTGCTAAGTTAAATTGCATTTAAACTGTTGTGACTTGTGAGCAGTGAGCACTATACATATTTGATATTTCACTGATTGATAACAGTGCATAATGCACTTTAAATGTCTACTGTTTGATTCTTATTTGTTAATCTAGACTTTATTTGCTCACTTGGTTGTTTGAAAATTACAGACTATTGACCACAAGTCCACAACATATTTTCATTTGCTAATGTGCAATTACTTTAGAGTTTAGAAAATTATTTTGAAAATTATTGTAAGTCTGTAAGATGCAATTACTTTAAAAATTATTTTTACACAAAAGATGTCAATTGCCCAGATTGTAATAAACGAACTACAAACTACAAAAATTATTTTGAAACTTTAGCACTATAGTACAAACTACAAACAGTCAAACACAGTCGCATGGCCCAAACTAAAATACGAAAATAAGCAATTATCTATTTACCTTTTGCTTTGGTTGAGCACTGAGCACTGCTGTGCTGATCGGTAATTTTAAATCGGGTAAAACACAACCGCCCAAATTTTCAGTGAGCACACAGAGAGTGATGAGGGTCGAACTCGACGGAGATGGGTGAAATACGATCAGTCGGCGATGGAGGTTGTTGTGCTTGTAACACCCGGGTTCGGGGGTCGGGTGAAAATATTAATTTAAAAATAGTTCGGGTTTCGGTTTTAAATTTTAAATAATAAAATAATGACTTGGGCCTCGGGTTTTATTTAGTTGGACTATATTTTAAACAAGCCCACATAGCCATGGGTGTCATCCATTGTAATTCCCTTGATTTATTAAGGGCATTTAAGTCTTTAGCCTTTTAATTTCAAATAAACCTAAAATATTACTTTGAGTCATCTTCTTCACCTCTCCTCACTATTCACTCCAACGTCTAAAGACCCCCCCTCTCCTTAGGTTGCTATTTCATCAAATGTCTTGCTCGTTTTGAAGAATTTCGCAAAGGTAAACACGTTTTTGACTTACCCTTGTTATTCCCTACAAGTTAATACCATTTGTTTTCATTTTTAGACATGTTTTGAGAATGGAGGTTTGAAGGATTTTTGGATTAAAAATGTTGCCTTTGGAGTCTTTAACTTAAGCTTTCTATTTGTTTAAGTCATATGAGTTGCCTACAACTAAAAGGGGTCCAACAAAACTGATTTTTACAATGTTTTATGGAATTTTCGGAGTTGGGTAAAAATGAAGTTTTGGGGAGGTTTTAAGATGGGTTTTGGGGGTTTATGAGGTGAAATTTTGAAGGCTGGTGATTAGGCTATATGTGAGTGGTGTTTTGGAGGCTTTTGGGAGTAATTTGAGAGTTGGAATTAATGGTTTTGAAGGGGGGTGTAGGGGCTGCTCGGATTTTGGAAAAATTGAGCTTGTTTCAATGGAAAAATTGGTGTGTTGTACTTAGTATGTTATCCGGGTTGATTATTTTAGAACATGGACTGATTTGGGGTTATTTGCTTGGTATTGGAATGCTTAGAATCAAGGATTTTGGTTGGTAAAGCTTCGGGGGCAAATCCGGGGATTTCGGAGTCTTGAGCTCGGTCTTCGATCTTCTCTTGGGTAGCAACGGTGAGTAGATTCATTGGTTTTTACTTTGTGCTTGATATGGACTCCTTTGGGGTTTGGGTAGACCCTTGAGAGGTTGCCTAAACCCGTGTGTAAGTCTCCCTACTCATAAGTTGTTGTGACAAGTTGATTGTATATACATTGTGACCATTGAATGCATTTTAAGTTGTCAATGTTGTAGTCGTGTTGAGTTCGTGCCTCACGTGATGGTGGTCTAAACTACGGTGATGTGTAGTCCCACCGGTAGTGACTAGTAGGGTAGTACTTTGATGTGTAGTCCCATTGGACATCCACTAGTCGAAACGGTGATGTGTAGTCCCACCGTAAGTGTATGTTGGTTGTGCTTGAGCAAACCAAGAGTAGTGGTTGTGATAGACCCTTGTGCATCCATAGTTTTCTCGCATACAATTCGTGTTTTGAAAAACTGCATGTTGTGAATTGTAGAGCCTCTCTCACTAAGCTAGTTGCTTATGCTCTTTGTTTCCAACGTGCAGATCGTTAGAGTTCGGGAGGCGAGCGGGTGAAGGAGGAGCTTTTGGGAGTTCTCAAGCAAGTTTAAGTATGGTTTGCTTTTGTAATAATGCCTAGACAATGGGGTATAGAGTGTTAGGAGTTGGGGTCAAACTCCTTAGGAAGTTAGGCTTGAAAATGTTAAACCTATGATGTGTTATGATTTGCTTCTTGGATTATGCTCTATGATCCTTATGTGGATTGTTTGCTTATGCATGTTCTTGTATGAGGATTGGTCTATGCATGCCTTAAGTTTGACAACCATGTGTATGATGCCTATGCTTGTTAAGTGGTTTCTTATGATTTTTGCTTGAAGTCTAGATAAGTATGATTGTTGTTATATTCAATGCTTGTAAGCTAAAATCCAACTGTGATTGTTGTATGTATGCGTGTTGAAATGGTCGTATGTGCGAGCCTTGTAGTCGTTGAATCATGCTTTGGGCCCTTTTAAGTTTCTATACATGTCTATGCACGATTTTAACGTTTTTCTTGGGTAGAAAGTCCTTGAACGGGGCAGCAGGTGACCCCCTGCACTAAGGTTTCGAAACCATGGGTGAGGTTTCGAAACCTTTGCAGAAATTTTGGTTCCAGGGGTCACTGCCAACCAAAGTTTCGAAACCTTTGGGGTAGGTTTCGAAACTATGGTCAAAAGTTTCGAAACTTTCCCTAAGGTTTCGAAACTTTTGGAAGATTTTTGGTTCCAGGGCATTCTGCCAACCAAAGTTTTGAGACCTTGGGAAAGGTTTCGAAACTAAGGTCCAAGGTTTCGAAACCTTCCCTAAGGTTTCGAAACTTCGGGTGAGAAATGGGTTCTAGGGGTTTCTGCCAGCAAAAGTTTCGAAACCCTTCCCCAAGGTTTCGAAACTTCTGCTTGTTATTGCACTGTTTTGAATTGTTGGTCTTTTTAAAGAAAAAAATACATAGGTTTTAATATGCCTTTAGTTAAGATTAAAATTTGGGCGTTTGTTTGTGGTTGGGGGTTCGAAAATGACAAGTTTAAAATAAAAATAAAAAATTTAGGGTTGCTAACCGAGGAGGAACCCTTGGGTTTCGCTTCGGTTTTCCCCGTGTGGCCCACTCGGACCGGTCATCCGGCCAGACCGGGACGAGGGGGTTACATTTATTGGTATCAGAGCCTGAGGTTTCCGAGACCTCGGGCAGGTAAGTGAGGTAAGTTAAGGTATTATGAGTGTTTTGCCATGCCTGTCTAAGTTTTGTTTTAGCACGGTGTATGTATGCATGCTATGGTGACTTCTCTGTTGTTCGAAAGTCGGTTTGAGTCCCCATTGTTAGGCATTGTTGTCAAAATAAAAATGGAAAATTATTTTGGTTTAAAGAGCTTGAGAACCGGAGTCCTTTGCCCCTTGCTAACCTAACGTTTCCTTGTTGTTGTGTGTTTGTTGTTTTAGATTACATTAATTGCTATGGTGAGACCGAGGGGACGGCCTAGAGCGGGTGACCAGGCACCCGAGAACGCGCCTCCTGCTCTTAATGCTCCGGGTGGTAATGGAGGGAACGTTGGAGGTGATGGTAATGGGCCTCAGGTTAGGGCTAATGTGGGAGGTAATGGGGCTCAAGCGGGCCAAGGTCAGGCAGGCCCAGATGTGGCTCATTTGATTCAGACTATAGCCGGAGCTTTCCAGACAGCTTTGGCTGGTATGCAAGCTGCAGCACCAGCTCAGGGTGCGGGGATAGGATTACCCTTAGAGAGGCTTCGTAATTTGGGGGCAGTTGAGTTTCTTGGGTTATCCCCGGAAGGTTCAGAGGGGTGGCTTGAGAGCACTACTCGCATCTTGGGTCAGATGGAGTGTTCGGATGCTCGTAAGTTGGGATGCATTGTCTCATTGCTTCAGGGAGACGCTTATACTTGGTGGACCACTGCTACTTCTGGTATGGCCGAGGTGGATGTCACATGGGAGTTTTTCAGGAATGCTTTCAAGAGGAAGTACCTCGGAGTTCGGTACTTGGATGAAAAGAAAAGGGAGTTCATGGCTTTGGTTCAAGGTAATAGGACCGTGTCCGAGTATGAGATCCAATTTGTGAGGTTGAGCCAGTACGCGCCAGAGTTGATTCCGGAT
The DNA here is from genome assembly GCA_958450335.1 of Hibiscus tridactylites. Lineage (NCBI taxonomy): Eukaryota > Viridiplantae > Streptophyta > Magnoliopsida > Malvales > Malvaceae > Hibiscus > Hibiscus tridactylites. Next base: position 11,869,640 of record OY288287.1, read on the forward strand.
GAGAAGGAGCGTTGTGAGCGCTTCAGATATGGGTTGACTACTGATGTGAAGACCTACATGTTGGCCTCCGACTACACTGAGTTCGATGTTTTGGTTTCTAGAGCCAAGGATGTAGAGCAAAACCTAAGCTCTAGAGCACGTGCTGGTGGGTCTGACTCCGGGAAGAGACATGCGAACTGGGATAGAGATCATGCCAAGAGGCATAGGGATAGGAGGTATCAGCCGGATACGAGGCCTAGAGGTGGTAACCATGGCCAGGGCCGTCAGGGCCAAGGGGCTGTCGGGCACTTTCCGGAGTGCACTAGGTGCGGGAGACGCCACCCAGGTAAGTGCATGGGTATGTTTGGGGCGTGTTGGAACTGTAGCTCCCGAGATCATTTGAGACGTGATTGTCCACACCCAGTCAGAGGAGGACCGGCTCCAGCAAGGGGATTTGAGCATCAGAGAGGTCGTGGGCGCGGCCGTGGGAACTTCCAGCCAAGGAATGAGGGTCAGAGGAACTTGGCTCATGTGGTAGCAGTCCAGCCCGAGGGAGGAGGACCGGCTAGGGTGTACGCTCAGCGGGAGGCTGGGAATGACACTGATGTCATTGCAGGTAATTTCACATTGCAATCTTTGAGTTTGCTTTCTCTGATAGATTCGGGGTCAACGCATTCATATATTTTGGGTGAGCATGCAAAGTCATTAGGACTACCTTGCGATTGTCTAGAGGTAGGTGTAAATGTCACTAGCTCTTTCGGTGATACAGTGGTGGTTAGGAAAGTGTATAGGAGGTGTCCCTTGATGGTTCAGGGCCACGTATTTCCAGTCGACATGATGGAGCTACCCTTTTATGGCTTTGATGTGATTTTGGGCATGGATTGGCTTGTAGAGCATAGAGCTAGGGTTGACTTTGAGACTAAGAGAGTCTCTTTGAGGCTTACTGATGACTTTGAGGTTGTGGTAGTTGGGGAAAATGTCAAGTTTTTGTCCAATGTGGTTTCGGCTTTGGAAGCTCAGAGGTTGTTGAGTTCAGGGTATCAGGCTTATTTGGCTTACGTAATGAATCCGGATATGAGTGAGGTGAGACCTCAGGACATCAGGACTGTGTGTGACTTTTCGAGTGTTTTCCCGGAAGAACTACCAGGCTTGCCTCCAGACAGGGCAGTTGAGTTCGCTATTGAGACATATTCTGATTCCACACCGGTGTCGATTGCTCCGTATAGAATGGCACCGAAAGAGTTGAAAGAGTTGAAGACACAGCTTCAGGAGTTGACTGACAGAGGCTTCATTAGGCCTAGTGTTTCCCCGTGGGGTGCTCCGGTCTTGTTTGTGAAAAAGAAGGATGGTAGCATGAGAATGTGCATAGACTATAGACAGTTGAATAAGGTGACGGTGAAAAACAAATACCCCTTGCCAAGGATAGATGACTTGCTAGACCAGTTGAGGGGTGCTTCCGTGTTTTCAAAGATTGATTTGAGGTCTGGGTATTATCAGCTAAAAGTAAAGGATGTGGACGTACCGAAGACAGCTTTTCGTACGCGATACGGGCATTATGAGTTTTTGGTGATGCCTTTTGGGTTGACCAATGCTCCAGCAGCCTTCATGGATATGATGAACCGGGTGTTTCATAAGTTCTTGGACAGGTTTGTGGTAGTGTTTATCGATGACATCCTAGTGTACTCTAGAACCGAAGAGGAGCACGATGAACATTTAAGGTTAGTGCTTCAGACCCTACTTGAGAATCAGTTGTATGCCAAGCTAAGTAAGTGTGAATTTTGGATTAGGGAGGTGGTTTTCCTTGGCCACGTGATCTCAGCTAGTGGGATTAGTGTAGATCCCAAGAAGATTGAAGCCATTGTAAATTGGAAGCAACCAAAATCAGTGACAGAAATCCGCAGTTTCCTAGGCTTGGCGGGATACTATAAGAGGTTTGTTGAAGGGTTCTCAAGAATAGCGGCTCCGTTGACCAAGTTGCTACAGAAGAATGTTCCGTATGAATGGTCAGATGCAAGACAAGAAGCGTTTGAGAAGTTGAAGAAAGCTTTGACCGAAGCTCCCATTTTGATTCAGCCCGAGCCGGGGAGAGAGTTTGTAATTTACAGTGATGCATCTTACGTGGGGCTAGGTTGTGTACTTATGCAAGGAGGTAAGGTAGTGGCATATGCTTCCCGACAGTTGAAGGTTCATGAGAAGAATTACCCCACACATGACATAGAGTTGGCCGCAGTGGTGTTCGCGTTGAAAATTTGGAGACACCATCTTTATGGTGAGAAGTGCACTGTGTACACCGACCACAAGAGCTTGAAATATTTGATGTCCCAAAAGGAGTTGAATCTTAGGCAACGAAGGTGGTTAGAGCTCCTTAAAGATTATGACCTCACCATAGAGTATCATCCGGGCAAGGCGAATGTGGTGGCCGATGCCTTGAGTAGGAAGATGGCCGTTGAGTTGCGAGCAATGTTCGCAAGGTTGAGTGTGTCTACGGACGGTGGGCTAGTGGCCGAGCTTCAGGTTAAGCCATCATTGGTTCAGTTGATTCGTGAGAAGCAGTTGCGAGATGAGTCCTTGGCACCTCACGTGCAAGACATAGCGGAAGATAGGCCTACCGAGTATTGTTTTGGAGAGAATGGGATCCTATGTTTCAAAGATAGGATAGTGGTTCCGGAGGATGCCGAGTTGAGGCGTACGATCTTGAGTGAGGCTCACAATAGCCCTTTTGCTATGCATCCGGGTAGCACGAAGATGTATCGAGGATTAAAGGAAGAGTATTATTGGGTTGGTTTGAAAAAGGAGGTAGCCGAGTTCGTAAGTAAATGCATGGTTTGTCAGAGAGTCAAGGCTGAGCACCAGTTTCCCTCAGGGTTGTTGCAACCGTTGAAGATTCCAGAGTGGAAGTGGGAGCGTATCACTATAGACTTTGTATCAGGACTTCCGTTGACTCCTTCGAAGAAAAATTCAGTGTGGGTGATTGTAGACAGATTCACCAAGTGTGCACACTTCATACCGGTTCATACCACCTATACGTTGGACAAGTTGGCCGAATTGTATATTCGGGAGATTGTGAGACTACATGGGGTACCGAAGTCAATTGTGTCAGATCGAGATCCGAGATTCACCTCTAGATTTTGGGAGTGTTTGCATCGAGCCTTAGGCACTTGGTTGAACTTCAGCACTTCGTATCATCCGCAGTCAGATGGGCAGTCTGAGAGAGTGATTCAGATTTTGGAGGATATGTTGAGGTGTTGTATCATTGACTTTCAGGGGTCATGGGAGAAGCACCTACCATTGGTGGAGTTTGCGTATAACAACAGCTTCCAGTCGAGCATCCAGATGGCTCCTTATGAGGCCTTGTATGGTAGGAAGTGTAGGACCCCGATTTGTTGGGCTGAGGCCGGGCAAAAACTAGTGCCGATGCCCGAGTTACTCAAGGGAACCACCGAGAAGGTGAAATTGATTTGTGATCGCTTGAAAGCGGCTTCAGATCGGCAAAAGTCCTATGTCGATTTAAAAAGGAAGGAGGTGGAATACTCCGTGGGGGATAGGGTGTTTTTGAGAGTCTCACCTTGGAAGAAGGTGATGAGGTTTGGAAGGAAGGGCAAGTTGAGCCCAAGGTACATAGGGCCTTATGAAATAGTTGAGAGAATTGGTCCGGTTGCCTATAGATTGAGACTCCCAGTTGAGCTAGAGAAGATTCATGATGTGTTTCATGTATCGATGCTTAGGAGGTATAGATCGGATCCGTCCCATGTTATGCCAGTGGAAGAAATAGAGTTAAATTCGGACTTATCTTACAATGAGGAACCAATTGAGATACTTGCTTCTCATAGCAAGGTGTTGCGTGGCAAGACTATAGAGTTAGTCAAAGTCTTATGGAGACATAGAGGTGTGGAGGAAGCCACGTGGGAGAGGAAAGCTGACATGCTTGAGCAGTTTCCCTACTTGTTTCCGTCAGGTAATTTCGAGGACGAAATTTCCTTAAGTAGGGGAGAGTTGTAACACCCGGGTTCGGGGGTCGGGTGAAAATATTAATTTAAAAATAGTTCGGGTTTCGGTTTTAAATTTTAAATAATAAAATAATGACTTGGGCCTCGGGTTTTATTTAGTTGGACTATATTTTAAACAAGCCCACATAGCCATGGGTGTCATCCATTGTAATTCCCTTGATTCATTAAGGGCATTTAAGTCTTTAGCCTTTTAATTTCAAATAAACCTAAAATATTACTTTGAGTCATCTTCTTCACCTCTCCTCACTATTCACTCCAACGTCTAAAGACCCCCCCCCCCTCTCCTTAGGTTGCTATTTCATCAAATGTCTTGCTCGTTTTGAAGAATTTCGCAAAGGTAAACACGTTTTTGACTTACCCTTGTTATTCCCTACAAGTTAATACCATTTGTTTTCATTTTTAGACATGTTTTGAGAATGGAGGTTTGAAGGATTTTTGGATTAAAAATGTTGCCTTTGGAGTCTTTAACTTAAGCTTTCTATTTGTTTAAGTCATATGAGTTGCCTACAACTAAAAGGGGTCCAACAAAACCGATTTTTACAATGTTTTATGGAATTTTCGGAGTTAGGTAAAAATGAAGTTTTTGGGAGGTTTTAAGATGGGTTTTGGGGGTTTATGAGGTGAAATTTTGAAGGCTGGTGATTAGGCTATATGTGAGTGGTGTTTTGGAGGCTTTTGGGAGTAATTTGAGAGTTGGAATCAATGGTTTTGAAGGGGGGTGTAGGGGCTGCTCGGATTTTGGAAAAATTGAGCTTGTTTCAATGGAAAAATTGGTGTGTTGTACTTAGTATGTTATCCGGGTTGATTATTTTAGAACATGGACTGATTTGGGGTTATTTGCTTGGTATTGGAATGCTTAGAATCAAGGATTTTGGTTGGTAAAGCTTCGGGGGCAAATCCGGGGATTTCGGAGTCTTGAGCTCGGTCTTCGATCTTCTCTTGGGTAGCAACGGTGAGTAGATTCATTGGTTTTTACTTTGTGCTTGATATGGACTCCTTTGGGGTTTGGGTAGACCCTTGAGAGGTTGCCTAAACCCGTGTGTAAGTCTCCCTACTCATAAGTTGTTGTGACAAGTTGATTGTATATACATTGTGACCATTGAATGCATTTTAAGTTGTCAATGTTGTAGTCGTGTTGAGTTCGTGCTTCACGTGATGGTGGTCTAAACTACGGTGATGTGTAGTCCCACCGGTAGTGACTAGTAGGGTAGTACTTTGATGTGTAGTCCCATTGGACATCCACTAGTCGAAACGGTGATGTGTAGTCCCACCGTAAGTGTATGTTGGTTGTGCTTGAGCAAACCAAGAGTAGTGGTTGTGATAGACCCTTGTGCATCCATAGTTTTCTCGCATACAATTCGTGTTTTGAAAAACTGCATGTTGTGAATTGTAGAGCCTCTCTCACTAAGCTAGTTGCTTATGCTCTTTGTTTCCAACGTGCAGATCGTTAGAGTTCGGGAGGCGAGCGGGTGAAGGAGGAGCTTTTGGGAGTTCTCAAGCAAGTTTAAGTATGGTTTGCTTTTGTAATAATGCCTAGACAATGGGGTATAGAGTGTTAGGAGTTGGGGTCAAACTCCTTAGGAAGTTAGGCTTGAAAATGTTAAACCTATGATGTGTTATGATTTGCTTCTTGGATTATGCTCTATGATCCTTATGTGGATTGTTTGCTTATGCCTGTTCTTGTATGAGGATTGGTCTATGCATGCCTTAAGTTTGACAACCATGTGTATGATGCCTATGCTTGTTAAGTGGTTTCTTATGATTTTTGCTTGAAGTCTAGATAAGTATGATTGTTGTTATATTCAATGCTTGTAAGCTAAAATCCAACTGTGATTGTTGTATGTATGCGTGTTGAAATGGTCGTATGTGCGAGCCTTGTAGTCGTTGAATCATGCTTTGGGCCCTTTTAAGTTTCTATACATGTCTATGCACGATTTTAACGTTTTTCTTGGGTAGAAAGTCCTTGAACGGGGCAGCAGGTGACCCCCTGCACTAAGGTTTCGAAACCATGGGTGAGGTTTCGAAACCTTTGCAGAAATTTTGGTTCCAGGGGTCACTGCCAACCAAAGTTTCGAAACCTTTGGGGTAGGTTTCGAAACTATGGTCAAAAGTTTCGAAACTTTCCCTAAGGTTTCGAAACTTTTGGAAGATTTTTGGTTCCAGGGCATTCTGCCAACCAAAGTTTCGAGACCTTGGGAAAAGTTTCGAAACTAAGGTCCAAGGTTTCGAAACCTTCCCTAAGGTTTCGAAACTTTGGGTGAGAAATGGGTTCCAGGGGTTTCTGCCAGCAAAAGTTTCAAAACCCTTCCCCAAGGTTTCGAAACTTCTGCTTGTTATTGCACTGTTTTGAATTGTTGGTCTTTTTAAAGAAAAAAATACATAAGTTTTAATATGCCTTTAGTTAAGATTAAAATTTGGGCGTTTGTTTGTGGTTGGGGGTTCGAAAATGACAAGTTTAAAATAAAAAAAAATTAGGGTTGCTAACCGAGGAGGAACCCTTGGGTTTCGCTTCGGTTTTCCCCGTGTGGCCCACTCAGACCGGTCATCCGGCCAAACCGGGACGAGGGGGTTACAGTGCTAATCGGTGTGGACGAGGGAGACGGCTTAGACGGCTGACGGGAGTGAGAGGAGGGAGTGATGTGAAATTAGAGATTGATCGCGGTTTGGGGAAATGTTTTGATTGAGAGTCTGTGAGGGAGAGAGTGGGAGACGCAGACGGGTAAATTTTTTACCTAAACGGTGAGTTTTAATTAAAATAAAAATAATTAAATCGGGTATCGAGTAGTCGGGTACTCGACTAAGAGGTATTTTATGACCCGGGCCCGACCCGGATACCCGAAAAAAAGCGGGCCGGGTATCCGACCCGAAAATTCGGGTAATTTTTTTTTTAAAAAAACCCGATAATTTTAAATCGGGTATGCGGGTCAGCGGGTCGGGTCAAACGGGCATGGTACTTTTGAACACCCCTAGTTGAGGCTGCACCTCCCAATTATCCGCAAGTAAAAGATTAACGGTTAATTATCAAATTTAATTTGTAATAATCGTATTATAATTAAAATGTTGGAAATTTATTTAAAACTGTTAAAATTTAATAAGTCGAGTGCAAATAAAAGATTTAACTGTTTAAAATATTTTTTTTGTATTTTATGTTTTAATCACTAAAGTAATTAATTATTAAAATATTAAACTCAACAAGTAGTCAAAGTGAAAAGGATAATGATATTTATCATATGAGACTCGTGTTCAAATCGATTTACATGTATTATCAAATGGTTAAGAATATATATAAACATATCTTAATCGTAATGTGAATTGCATAACACAAATGAGTAAATAGATTCTCATTCTATAACAAATGCAGAGCAAAATGGTTTTATATTCCATACACATACGGTGGAAGTAAAAAAAATTACACAAGTGTCTTAGTTTTAGTGTTTAGAGGTTAGGTGTTAAAGGTTTATAATTGATGAGTTGTGGTTAACATTTAAGGTTAGGAGTTAGAGTTTATGGTTTAAAATTTAAGTAATATTGTTAGAGATTCATATTTTAACTTGCAAACTTTAAATTATAACCCAAACTTAAATTATAACATCAACCCATCAATTCTAAACTACTAAACTTAAGCCTCTAATATTTAAACCATAAAATTTAACCCTAACTTTAATATAAGACACTTGTAAAAAAATTCGTTTCTACGACCTGTGTATGGAATAACTAAAGGAACAAAATTAATAAATTATCATTTTATTACAAACAACGGCAATTTCTGATTGTATATAGAATAAAGATTAAATCTCTAAAAAAGGTACACATTGTGCCAAATTTTTACATAACTCTTTCATGAAATTTAAAAGAAAGATATAGTGTATTTCGAGAATGAAAAATCGTGACATGTTCGTCATTGTAATTAATAATATCGAATCAAGTGTAATGTAACATTATTAAAAAATGAAATACATAGACGGTCACCGAACTTTAGTAAAAAAATGATAATCAAATTTTTAAAAATTATAAAATGACAATTAAACTTTATGTTTTATAACAAAATCGTAACTAGACGTTAAACCTCGTGAAGTGACTTTATAAAATTTGGTATAATAACACATTTAGTCCTTTATATTTATATATTCAATCAATTTAGTCCTAATTCGAAACAAATCTCTAAATTTAGCCCTCGTTATTTAAGCATTCTTTCAATTTGGTCCTTAAAGTAAAATTCTAAAGTATGGTAACATGATAAATAATTACAATTAAATTTTTATAGGAACTCGAAAACTCGACTCGACTTGACTTGAATCGAAAAAATTTCAAATAAAGTTTGAGTAGTAAAATATGACACATCAACTAGAATAACTCGATTTTTTTACTCCACTCGATCGAACGCTCATCTCTATCTTAAGATATGACGCGTCAACTCGAATAACTTGGAATATTCGAATATTTTAAATTATTTTTTTTAAATCGAATATTTTTTAAAATAAAATATTTAATATTTTCATATTTAAATCACATCAAATATTTAACAACTACTTTAAATATTCAATTTAATTTAAAAATATTTTATTTAAAAGAAAAAAAATTGATTTAGAATATTCTAATATTTAATAACTACTTTAAATATTTTTCTTTTAAATATTCGAATATTTAATAACCACTTTAAATATTCAAATATTTTAAATCAATTTTTTCTTGTAAATCGAATATTTTTAAATTAAATCAAATATTTAAAGTAGTTATTAAATATTCGATGTGATTTAAAAGAAAAAAATGATTTAAAATATTCGAATATTTCGAGTTGACGCGTCATATCTTAAGATAGAGGTGAGCGTTTGATCGAGTCGAGTCAAAAAAATTCGAGTTATTCGAGTTGACGCATCATATTTTACAACTCAAACTTTATTTGAAATTTTTTTCGAGTCGAGTTGAGTTTTTGAGTTCCTATAAAAATTTAATTAAATATTTGAATATTTTAAATCAATTTTTTTTCTTTTAAATATAATATTTTTAAATTAAATTGAATATTTTAAGTAGTTATTAAATATTCGATGTGATTTAAATATGAAAATATTAAATATTCTATTTTAAAAATAGGGTTAACTACTGGAATAGTCACTTATGTTTTCCCCCAATACAAAGTTGGCCACCGATTTTGAAAAACGACCAGTAATGTCCCTTACGTTTTCGGGGCGTAAACTTTTGGTCACTCAGCCGTTTGTTGCCGTTAAACACTGACAAATTGCTAACCTGACAACAAAAAAATAAGGGTAAATTACTTCAATGGCCATTAAAGTTTATCTCATGTACATTTTTGCTCCCCAATTTTAAAAAGTAAACATTATAGTCACTAATGAAAATGTTTCTTTATAATTTTACCCTTTAATTTTTAAAAATTAATTTTTCAACCCTAAAACTTTACAATCAATTAGTATAATAATATTATAAAGACTTAAATGAAAAATAGGTGCCCAAAGTATACCCTTTTTTAAATTTAGTTGCTTAAATTGCTCATATTTAATAACTAAACTTTCAAATTGCTCCTATTTTTTCACTCTAGATTGTTTTTAATATTATTGTAACATTATTATTGTTAAATTAAAAATAATTTTAAAATAAAATAAAATCATCATTATTATTATTAAATTTAAAATATTTTAAAATATTACTTGTTAAAATAATTTAGGTGTTTAAAGTATTTTTGTAAAAAATAAGTGCCCAAATTTACCATAGTTACAATTTTAGGTGTTCCGCTGTTAAATGAGTGTTAAAAATTGTTAACCAATCAGTACTTGACACGTGGTATTAATTTTATTAATTTTTAATGGAAAAACTTAGAACTTTCAAATTATTATAAAATCTCAAAATTTGACAAACTTCACAAAACAGTCTCTAAATCCCTAAAAATTCTCAAACTTCCGTTGTCTATTGTCCCCGCTTCGGCCGCTAGTTGTCATCGCTGACTGCACCCACTTGGTTGCCGGACCAAGGCGATCATTTTTCCTAACACAACGTCGTCAAAAACGCCCAACGGCGTGCAGCCAAACGTCAAACACGAAATCGACGTTCGCGTTTGACGTTTGGTTGCACACCGTTGGACGTTTCCAGCGACTCCGTGTTAGGGGAAATTATTGCCTTGGCCCGGCGACCAAGTGGGTGCTGTCAGCGACGACAATTGGCGGCGGAAGCGGTGGCAGTCGACGACGAAAGTTTAGGAATTTTTAGGGATTTAAGGATTGTTTTGTGAAGCTTGTAAAATTTTGAGATTTTATAATAATTTGGAGTATTTTCCATTAAAAATTTTAAAAAAATAAAATTAATGCCACGTGTCAAGCACCGATTGGTTGGCAATTTTTTAACACTCATTTAACAACTGGGCACCTAAAATTGTACCTATAGAAACTTTGGGCACCTATTTTAAAAACTAATATTTTAAAATTATGTTTAATTTAAAAATAATAAAAATGACATGAAATGTTATACTAATAATAATAATAATAAATAATTCAGAGTGAAAAATATGAGCAATTTGAAAGTTTAGTTATTAAATAGGAGCAATTTGGGCACTTAAGCTTAAAAAGGGTATACTTTGGGCACCTATTTTTTATCTAAGCATTTATAATATTATTGTATTAATTTATTGTAAAGTTTTAGGGTTGAAAAATGAATTTTTAAAAATTTAAGGGTGAAATTATAAAGAAACATTTTTATTAGTAACTATAATATTTATTTTTTAAAATTGGGGAGCAAAAATGTACATGAGATAAATTTTAATGGCTATAGTAGTAATTTACTCTTATTTTTCGTTGCCAGGTCAGCAATCCGTCAATGTTTAACGACAACAAACGGCTGAGTGACCTTATTGGTCGCTTTTCAAAATCGGTGACCAACTTTGTACTGGGAGAAAACATAAGTGACTATTCTAGTAGTTAACCCTAAAAAATATTCGATATAAAAGAAAAAATGATTTAAAATATTTGAATATTTCGAGTTATTCGAGTTGACGCATCATATCTTAAGATAGAGGTGAGCGTTCGATCGAGTCGAGTAAAAAAATTTCGAGTTATTCGAGTTGACGCGTCATATTTTACAACTCAAACTTTATTTAAAAAATTTCGATTCGAGTCGAGTTTTCGAGTTTCTATAAAAATTTAATTAAATATTTGAATATTTTAAATCAATTTTTCTTTTAAATCAAATATTTTTAAATTGAATTGAATATTTAAAGTTGTTATTAAATAATCGATGTGATTTAAATATGAAAATACTAAATATTCTATTTTAAAAAAATATTTGATTTAAAAGAAAAAAATGATTTAAGATATTCGAATATTTCAAGTTATTCGTGTTGACGCGTCATATCTTAAGATAGAGGTGAGCGTTCGATCGAGTCGAGTCAAAAAATTTTAAGTTATTCGAGTTGATGTGTCATATTTTACAACTCAAACTTTATTTGAAATTTTTTCGATTTGATTTGAGTCGAGTCGAGTTTTCGAGTTCCTATAAAAATTTAATTGTAATTATCATGTTACCATACTTTGGAATTTTGCTTTAAGGACCAAATTGAAAGAATGCGTAAATAACGAGGGCTAAATTTAGTGAATTGTCTCGAATTATGACTAAATTGATTGAATGTATAAATATGAAGGACTAAATGTGTTATTATACTAAATTTTATAACAGACACTTAATGAGATTTAACGTCTAGTTATCATTTTGTTATAAAACATAAAGTTTAATTGCCATTTTGTGATTTTTGAAAGTTTAGTTACCATTTTTTTACCAAAATTTAATTACCGTACTTTACCCTTAAAAAAAAGTCGGTCGAGATTAAAAAAAAAACTTTGTATACCATGGATCATCTACCCAGCTGATATAGTAGTTTAGGTGAAAATAAACTATTCATATTACGTGCTCAATAAATACCTGAAACCAATCTTAAAAATTCTGCTCAATAAATATGCGCTGAATAAATAAGTCTTCCCCATTTTTATGAGTTTTGTTTATGTTTATGCATTTTTTCCATGATTTGTTTACTGGTAAAAATAATATATTATGATATAAATAACAATATGGGAATTTCACTTTTGCTTATACATGGACAATAAATTAGATATGACTGATATCGAAAAAAAATTAATAAAAAAATGAATTTGAGTTAAAATTATTTAATTGTAGCTTTTTTTATTCAAGTTAACTTCACAACATGAATAACCTGAATTATTTAATTTCAAATTTAAAAACCTAGAGTTTTTTCTTTTCAATTATGTATGATATTGTTTGCCTCTAATTCTAAACCATTAAATTACAAGAGAACTAATACAAAATCCATATTTATATTTAAATCTAAATTACAATTGCATGATTTTCTTTTATGATGCAAGTTTTTCTTTTGTTTAAGTTTTAATTTAGTTGGTACGATTGTTTTGATAATATTCAAGTATGGGTTAGAAGATGTTTATGCATATATTATACTTTAATTTAAAGATTAGGGATTTAGGTAGTTTAGATATTACATAAAAAATGGAACCCAACATGTAGTCCCAGTAAAAAAGATGATAATATTTGTGTTATGAGACTCAGGTTGGAGCAAGTTTATATGCAAGTAGTGGCGAAATGTAGTGAGGACTTGTGAGGGCCATGGCCTACTAGATTTAAAATAATTAGAATTTAGTCTCTTAAAAATTTTAAAACATTTAATTTGACCACTCAAGATTTTTAAAAGTTTATTTAAGCTTTCAAAATATTGAATATTTTTAATTAAATTCATTCTCATAATTTTTAAAAATTCTCATTAACTCTTAAAGTTTATTTTTTTAATTAGAACTCTTTTTTTTAAAATGTACTAAACCTTAATTTTTTTAAAAAAATTATTTTAAATCTCTATCATAAAAAAATAATTTGACCCCACAAACTTTTTCACCAAGTTATGTCACTGTATGTAAGGTGTGTGTTATAAAATGATTAAAAAAAGTATGACCATATACTACATTATAATCACCTTTAGGCTATTAAAAAAACATCAATTACATTAATCATTTGGCTTAATAACATGGAATTCAATTAATCACTTTATTAATTGTATTAAAATGTATTAATTGTATTGTATTTATAATTTTAAAAATTATTTATCGATGCATTAATGTATTATATTTATTAACTGTCTTGTTATATCATCTCAGTTGATTAGATAACTTACTAGATAGATGTAGCATTGTCCGTTAAAGTTACTATTTACGTCAAGAAATTCAACTATAGTTACTTTCATAAATTAGAGAAATCTTTCCTCAAATTCAGGAGAAATAAAAAATCTTGTAATTTGTTACTCTAATATTAATCAAATTTAAATATGGAAAATACTTTGATGCACAAGCTTGTGTAAACTTTAGTTTACACAAGCCCTTTAATTTTAGGGTTTAGGGTTTAGGGTTTTAGGTTAGAGTTTAGGGGTTTAGTATGTAGGGTATATAATTTAAGGTTTATGGGTAGAATTTAGAATTTAGAGTTTAGGATTTAGGGCTTAGGTTTTAGGTTGCTAGGGTTTGTGATTTAGATTTTAAATTTTATAAAAGGAATGTGTAAAAAAAATTTACACAGCTTGTGCATCAAAATAAAACCCTTTAAATATTACAGATATGGAGTTCAAAGCCCAGGGAAATATGATAATTGGGTGGAGAATAACCGAAAATTATAAGATTCGAACTGACGGATAAGGAATAATCGAAATTTTTACTTATGAGGACGTGGACGAGAGAAGTTTTATCAACAAAGTTCATCTAGGGATGAGGATTGTTATATCTGAACCGTAACCGTATAAATAATTGTGGGGATTCTAAAAATATCCGCAAGGATCCTGATATTTCACTAGATTTTTAAAAAATACATACTTTCAATCTTCATCATCTCGTAAATTCTTCCAATCGAAGTATCCAAACTTTATAATTTGAACTGAATTCGTCATTTATTTTTGTCAGTAAAATAGGAATTATGTTTAATTTTTGTGATAGAAATTTCCCAAAAACCACGGGATTTGCGTGAAGAGGATATGAGGACAAAAAAATTCCCGAAATATTTAATGGAGATTCCCAAAAACGTAACATAAGTATTAGAGACATAGTATTAAATACAAAACCGTTTCTGCCCACCCAATTCTCATCCTTAAGTATGTAAAATTAAATCATAAATACACTTCTCCTATTTGTATATCAAACGCTTTGGTTATCGATTATGTAACTAGTGGTTTATTTTATTTTATTTTTCTGATAAAACTAGTGGTTTATTATTACTTTTTCTTATCGAAATTTCATAGTAATAAAATGCTTGATGATAATTATTCTAGATTTATTGAGCTTAAACTTTCAAAAATAATACCAACAAAGCTAATAATAATAGAACTATAAATACATTATCAAAGAAGAAAATGCGTGAAGACATCCATCATGAAAAAGTCAAACAATACATATATTATAATATACATTACAACAACAGTTGATGAATACCAGAGACGAAACTAGAATTAAACATTAAATAAAACAAATATTCATTAAATCTTTAAATTTAAAATTTTGAAGGAACAAATTTTTTTTCCAAGCCCAACTTATTCATGATTTCGTCCTTCATGAAAATAATAATACAATCTCATACATATAACCTTGTTTTTCGACCTTCCTCAACTTTCATGCACTACAGATGAAAATGATCCACCAATTTAGATGTGAAAATTTGATGGCTTATGTTCAATCAAGTCAACATATCATAGATTAAGACAAACATTTTAGAACAAGAAGGACAACTTTTGGTCGATTGTATAGTTATTTTAAAATTCAAAGTAAGATTTATCGACGAATGCTCTCAACGATTGAAAACTTTCGTCGATAAATCTTATTTGTAAATATGAAATTTAAGATGTTTTTCATGTGCTTCGAAACTGTTGCTTAATCCTAATGGTTTAGTCTTAATTGGTACTTGCTTATTTCATTAGTTTCCCCCCTACTTTTTCCAGGTGATTATTACTAGGGGTGAGCAAAAATACCCGACCTGGTTGACCCGACTCGAACCTAAAAATGCAGGGTAATTCTCGAAAAAAAATATCAGACCCGACAAATTTTCCAGGACACGGGCCAGAAGTTTCCCACCTGATAAAATTTAAAATATATATTTTTATATTTAAAATTATATTTTTATTTTATGTTTATTAATATTTTTACTCTAAAATTAAGTTTAAATCCCTAAATTTTTTCTATGTTTGTATTATATTCTTTTAAGTTTTAAGTTTAATTTTTTAAAAACATTTTTGTGTTTAACATGTGATTTCTTTTAATTTTAGAATTAAAAAATTAAAAAATTTTAGGCGTTCGGTAACCAATTATCCGGGTACTCGAACACTCAAATATAATGAACCGAGACACGAGCCACTTAATGAGGTACCTAAATGAACCGCCAATACCCACCCCTAATTATTACTAATTCCATTGGCATTTTCTCAGTGATTGTGCACACTGCACAGAGACATTTATTTGGGACCGTTACATGAAGGTTGTAGAAACAACATTTACATAACAACTTCGTTTTTAATGGCAAGTGTTTATTGGTGTCGGGCATTATTTGCTCCTCCATTGCGCGGGGTAAGTCTACAACAAGTGTTAATTTACTTATCTAAAGATGAATCGAAAGAGTTAAGAACAGACAGTCATCCTTTAAAAATTTAAACTTTATATATAATTTAAATATTAAAAAAAATATTTTTATCAAAATTCTATTTTCGTCGTAATATTTTATAAGTTCAACCACTTATATATAATCATCACAAATATTTAGTGTCATAATTGAGAGCTATAGTTAGTCATCACAGGGACAAAACCATTTTTCTTATTTTTTTAACATACATTATTCTTATCCTTTTTATTTGTATAATTTTTTTTAAAATTTAATTAATTATAAATTTAACTTCTCCACATTCAGATATTTTATGTCATGTCTTTAGCTCCTAACACTATCTTCGTCTTTAATCACAATTAAATTATAAACAACACACATCGCAAGTAATATTCTTATTCAACACGTCAAATTTAGAAATTACTTAGACTTCGTCCGGCGTAAATTTTTTAAAGCTCGTTTGAATGAGAACATTCTTTTAGAGAGAAGCTGAAAAATTTAACTTTTGTAAAACATCCATTTGAAGCTAACTCAAACGAAAATATTCGTTTGAAACACTTAAATTAACAATTTAATATTACTTTTCAGTTCGACGTTCAAACGGTCATCAGAAATTGTTCCCTTGGATAGGGCCGTATAGACCTTAGCTTCACATTTATTTGCAACAAAAAAGGAAAACGTATTTCCTATTAAAAAGGGAAAAATCAAGCTGGATTGGGTTAATTAGAAAAAGGAGAGAGGAGAGGAGGCGTAAGGAAAATGGGCCGAACATCGTACTGAATGAGAATCACAGCAAAACGTTGAACAATAAACCCTGCTTCTCCAGTGTGGACAAAAAGCCTCCCCTGTGGCGGAGGAGACAGTGGACACACCGTGCTCTCTGCAAATTTCCCTCCGCCGCCGCCGCCGCCGCCGCCGCCGCCGCTGCTACTACTACTACTTCACTCTCCTTCCGCAATTACTTCGTTCAATTTTCATCTAACGAAATCACTCTCAGGTATTGCTTTCATCTCCTTTCTCAACAAAGAATACAACACTCCTCTAATTTATTTACAATCATTTCCATTTTTTAGAAAAAAAGTTTTTACTCCGGCGTAATTTATCTGTACTTTCACGACGCACCGTTGTTTGTTATATCTGAAACAATTGGTGGTTCTTTGTTGTTGCCGTTATTATTATGATTTCTCTTCCTCTGGCAGGCAGCTATAATTATTTGTTTAATTGCCAGTTTGAAATTTTTGGAGGGGTTCCGCCCTCGAATGTGCCTGATTAGATATCAAAACGGCACATTGAACCATATTTCTTGGTTTTTAGGGTTTGAATATATATGTTTAACATGCTGGCGATTCTTTTTTTTTCGAAATTCTTTGTTTTCATAGCAAAAGCTTCCATCGTTTATCTATGATCCTTTCATCAGTTTCTGTTATGGTTGTTTTTTGTGTAATTTGTCCGACATTTTGAAAATCTTTGGGAAGAAATTTGTGTGATGATTTCAGTAAGGGGGAATGAATAGCTGTGGTTAAAAAAGAATGATCATTCCATTCATTAACAATTTCAGAGATGGCTTTGAAACGCAATGATCATAATCATACTTTCTTTTTAAGAAAATAACATTACGCTCGAATGCCTTGCTTTCATTTGTTACCCCCTCCCCTATGTGTGCATGTACATTAGTTGAAAAATGAGTAAATAGGGACCTTAGAGCAAAGTCAATGATGGCATTGGATTTCAGATTCTCAGAACATCCGTTGTTTTATCACTTCACTACCTCATTAGAATTGCTCGCTCTGATCTTTATTTTAATGGTGATTTTATAGGATATATCTCTAGATACGTTGTTTATTTTTTACTTCGTTTCTGCTGAATAGGGTGGGATGGGTTTCACAATAGTCGCCTGTTACTATTTTTTAGGCATAATATTTTGCTTCCTTGTTGCTTTATTTGTAAGGCACCAAGTTACCTCATTTTTGAGGTGGTAATCAGGTCTATAAATTCTTTGTATGTCTTGGATATGGGTTCTGAATTCTTTATGTTGTCTACATTCCATCATCTGTATCTTTTGATTTGTGCTTTCAGCCAAAGGATTGGCACGGGGGCTTTAGAGGGTGTTTTATTGGTTAGCTGCTAACCTGTTTGCCTTTAACTGGGGTACTTTTGTCCTTCGATAGGATAGCTTAGCTCCTTGTTGCCTACAGTCATTGAAATGAAAGTGTTACATCCTTTTGTATGCTGCTGATGATTCATCTGCGTCTTCTTAAGTGCAGCGGCTAGTTTTCTCATGGAGAGCTCTGATGATGAAAAGGATGGAATCTATGAAAATTTTATGCCCAAAGAACTGAGTCATAATCTTGCATTGAATGGTACGAAGTTTGTAGATGAGGTCCTTCATGGACAGAGTGAGCGGTGTTTAGAAAATTTTCGCATGGATAAGCCAGTGTTTTACAAATTATGTGATATTCTGCAAGGCAAAGGCTTACTTCGGCATACAAATCGTATCAAGATTGAGGAGCAATTAGCCATTTTTTTGTTCATAATTGGCCATAATCTACGGACTCGGGCTGTTCAGGAGTTATTCAGATACTCTGGTGAAACCATCAGTCGCCATTTCAATAATGTTCTGAATGCAATTATGGCAATCTCATTAGAATTCTTTCAGCCTCCAGGGTCTGATGTTCCACCAGAAATCTCACAGGATCCTCGATTTTATCCATATTTCAAGGTACTCATGAACATATAGTTTTACTTGTATCTATTTTTGGGTTACTTCTATCTCATTTTCAACAACATTTTCTAGGATTGTGTGGGAGCAGTTGATTGCATACACGTTCCAGTGATGGTTGGTGTAGATGAGCAAGGACCTTTCCGAAATAAGAATGGATTACTTTCTCAGAATGTTCTGGCAGCTTGTTCATTTGATCTTAAATTCCATTATGTTCTAGCTGGCTGGGAGGGCTCTGCATCAGATTTGAGAGTTCTAAATTCCGCACTTACTAGGCGTAATAAGTTGCAGGTCCCTGAAGGTATTAATCCAAGTTACTCTCTTTTTTCTTTGGATGCTGAATAAATTGACATTTTCAGTGTGAATAATTAATCCAAGTGTTGTTTTAAGGAATTGGATCTTAATCCATATTAAGCTTCTTAGAACATCTAGAATAATATATTTAAGCCGTCTGTTACTACCTAAAGTTCCAGTTTTTGCAGTTGGATGAAAATTTTCAATGATGCAGGAAGATACTACCTCGTGGATAATAAGTATGCAAATATGCCGGGCTTCATTGCTCCCTATCTTGGTGTCCCCTATAATTCGGATGAATTTCCCAGTGGTTATCATCTTCAAGATGCCAAGGAGCTATTTAATCAAAGACACTTCTTGCTGCGAAATGCTACTGATCGTATTTTTGGGGCCTTAAAGGAAAGGTTCCCTATTTTGATGTCGGCTCCTCCCTACCCATTGCAAACACAGGTGAAATTGGTAGTAGCAGCATGTGCATTGCATAACTACATCCGTAGGGAGAAACCCGATGATATGCTTTTTAAAATGTACGAACCGGAGACTGCCTTACAGATACAGGAATCATTGGCTCCACTAGAGGTGGAACAAGCGATAATGCATGTTGATAACCATGATCTGGAAGTTGCATTTGAAGCAGAACATCCGGAACATAGTTCACAGATAAGGGATTCAATTGCAACTGAAATGTGGGAAGACTATATTCGCGATTTAGCATCCATGTAGATTTATATATTCATTGTGGCTTTAGAGTTAGGTTAGGCCTCAAACATTCTCGTCGACAACGATGGTATAGAATGATTTTCCCCTTTTGGATGTACATTGGCTCTTGGTTTATACAAAAGAAAGTAGTGATAATATCTTTTTCCATGATGTCTCCGGTTGTAAATGTCTACATTCATAGGTACTCCTTAAAACTGTGGTGTACTGTGAGTGCAACTCACTTCTTGAGGGTTGAAGTCTTCGGCTAATGGTTGTCCGTGATGGGATGATGCGTTGCAAAGTTGGCACCGGATCACATCTGAATTGTAGAGGTAAACCTGACCAAACTGTACTTTGTCCCTTTTGCGTTCCCTTTTGTTTGGAATGAAAATATCTATTTTACCCAACCACTGCCAATTCACATTATGCTGATTTTTCGTAGTTATGTTTCTTTATTGGTTTCAAATATATAAGTTTATTATGTTAGTAGGGTGTATATGTACAATTTCTAAGCTTTTGAGTTGACGACTTAAGTCGTAGGTTGTGTCTTGATAAACATGATTTGAAATAATGATGTTGGATGGACTGTAAACCAATTTAGAATCACTGTAAATGTTCACCAATTACTTTTATTCAGGGATGAAACCAGATGATTCTTTTAGGGGAAGAATTGAGAAATGCATTTCTTGGGGGTCAAATCATAATTTTACCATTACATTAATTTATTTTAAGGAATTTCTTTATAAATTTTTCCCCAATTTGGGCCAAGGTCACCGTCTCTGTTCAAATTGCACTATTATTTAAATAGTGTTACGCATTGATAATATTATCCTTAACGACGTTGTCTGTCATTATGTGTGAGTAGAAACTTTTGAATGGCAGACATTATCTTTTATTGTTTATTATATTATGGGTTAATTTTACTACACGTTTTCAAACTATAACCTTTATTTAAATTGGTCTTAAAATTTTTAATGTTCTATTTTCATTCTCAAACTATGTCTCTCATTCTAATTTAGTCTTAAACTTATCAATATATTAAAATTGTTAAAAAATGTTAACAACCATGTAAACATTGATGTGTATTATGTAATAACATGATTTAACACATGATAATTAATGATGCATATATTGATAAATTTATGGTTGAAATTGAAATAATTCAAAAGTTTGTGTGACCAATTTAAAATGAGGATTATAATTTGGTAATGTGATTAAAATGTTCAAAAAGTTTGACAATCAATTTAAAAATGAAAGTCATAGTTTAAAATAAAATTAAAATATTGAAAAATTAAAAGGCCAATTTAGAACAAGTACATAGTGCAATTAACTCTTATATTGTTACATTGACATTTATATACTATTTTTAAGATAAACAAATACTCAATATGATGGAAGCCGTTTTCTCTGCAGGCGTACGTTAGCCGGCCTAACGGCCTCGAATATTCTTCCACTTTCTTTCTAAATCTCTCACTCTTTCTCTTGTGTTCTTTGATTCCGATTCATATCTCTTGATTTCTTGGCCTAATTTCTGGAGCTTTTGTGATTTGTATGACTACGGTTGATTGGAAGAAGATCTTGTTTGGGGGCGGGGATGCCCAATCTCTCGATTTTTTTCCCTCCGGTGACCAGTGCTGATTCCTTTGAAGTGGCTCTGCCTACTGAGATCTTCAATGAGGGTTTTGCTGATTGGCGTCATTCACTTGTCGGATAATTTATTGGGGCGGCTCCTAATTTTATTGCTCTGAAGAAAATTGTGGCGACTCTTTGGGGGAAGGAAACCCTAACTCACGTTAGCCTTGCGGGGAGCAATCTGTATATGTTCTCTTTTGTCAATGACACAGCTCGTGACTGGGTTCTGGAGAATGGTCCATTGCACGTTCAACACAAGCCATTGGTTCTTCGCAAGTGGGAGCCAAATCTGCCAAGGTTAGACTTCGATCTCTCGCAAATGCCTATTTGGGTTCAGCTCTATAATGCTCCCCTTGAGCTTTATACACGATTAGGGCTGAGTTACATTGCCAGTGGGTTAGGGATTCCTCTGTACATGGATTCGATTATAGCTTCGCGTGAGAGGCTTGAATTCGCCAAAGTCTGTGGGGAGATTGTTGCTGGAACAACTGTGCCTCGCGTTATCCCCGTGAAGATGAAAGACAACACTATTGTGATGGTGAAGGTAAAATTGCCATGGATGCCAGCAAGCTGTGCTGCTTGTAAAGTCTTTGGCCATTCTGATAAACAGTGTGTGGAAGTTCATACTGGTAAGTCGGAATGGAGGCCTAAGATGGTGGAGACCGTCGATGTTCGCCCTGAATCACTGATTTCTGGTGATGCTGATGCAAATCCTAAGTCAGTGGATGTAAGTGTTGCTCCTGAGACCCCAACTTGCAGCAATAAGAATGTTGAAGAGGATGAAAGGAGTGGAACTGGGAATGGTTCTGGATGCAACCTTATGGCTAGTTCATCCCATCTTGTTACAGATGAGGATTTTCCCCCTTTGAAAAGCCCATCACGAAGTAAAGGAAAGGGGAAGGGTCAGGGACGTGGCAAGGCCTCTAGTGGTTCTGGTAAGTCCCAGAATCGTTTTGATGCTCTTTAGAGTATTAGCTATGAGATTATAGTTGAAGTTAAGAAGCCTCGTGTTTCTTCTTTGGGAGTGGCTGCACTGCTGCAAGAAATGCGAACAAAAAAGGTGGATAAGTTGAAGGCTAAAGTGCCAGAGTCCAAAGGTACTTCTCCTTCTCAATGACCATTGCATTTTGGAACGTTCGAGGGTTTAACAACCCTAGCAAGCAAAGGAAAGTTTTTGCTAGAATGTATAGCTTGCAAATTAAGGTACTCTGTTTGACTGAAACTAAAATCAGATCGAGTAATTTTGAGGTGAATTGTAGATCTTGTTCTAAGGATTGGAGTTGTTTCACTAATTATGATACAATTGAGTTGGGGAAATATGGATTCTCTGTAGGAAAGATTTGAGTTTTTCCTTGGTTCATTCTGCTTCCCAAGTTCTTATCATCAAAGGTGAAATCAATGGTAAACTAACAATGCTGTCTGTGGTCTATGAGAGTAATGACAGTGGCTTGAGAGGGGATCTCTGGCAGCAGCTTAGACATGTGGCAAGCCTGGTTGGACCCCTTCCCTGGATTGTGGGAGGGGATTTCAACATCATCCTTGACCCTTCTGAAAGTTCTGCCTATGTACCTGGTGATCATCCTTCATCAGACATGGAGGCGTTCCAATTCTTGTCTTAGTGACACTGGCTTGAGTGACCATCCTTACCTTGGGCCCATCTTCACGTGGTCAAATAAACAAAGTGAGGCCTTCCTTGCAAGGAAGCTGGATCGAGTGCTGGTGAGTATGAACTGGTTCCTTGAGTTTCCTGATTCCTCTATGAATTCCCTTGCCCCTGGTGTCTCGGATCATAGCCTTGGGATTGTTAAATTCCAAAAGTATGCCCCTGTTAAAAAGCCTAAACCATTCAAGTTTTTCAACTTCTGGGCACTTCACTCAGATTTTAGGGCAATTGTTTCTGCTTCTTTGAATGAGCCTGCTGAAGGAAACCCTCTTCAACAACTCTTTTTCAAACCCAAACGTCTTAAGCCTAAAATGAAGGCTCTTAATGATGATCACTATGCTAACATTTCTCGGAGAGTTGACTTGAAGAAGAAGGAGTTAGAGCAGCAACAATTGGTGAATTTGCAAGGATCTCCTACAAGTCAGGATATTGAGCATGAACAACATCTGCAGATTAAACTTCTTGATCTGGAAAAAGTTGAGACCCAATTCTTTCAACAGAAAGCAAAGGTGGACTGGCTGCAGCATGGGGATCAAAGTACCAAATTCTTTCATGCCATGGTTTCTATGAAGAAAAAGAAGAACACTATCTCTTCTTTAATTGACAACATGGGGAATATAATTTCTTCATTTGAGGGGATTGCTGAAGAATTCATTGGTTTCTTCTCTAGACAGATTGGTTCTGTTGATAAGGGAGTTAAAGGGTGCGGTGTTGATCAGCTGAAAGATTTGCTTCATGATGTGCTTCTTGAGGATGTTAAAACTAACTTGATTAAAAAGGTGTCTGCAGAAGAAATCAAAAATGCTATTTTTAGTCAGGGGAAGGATAAGGCCCCTGGCCCTGATGGTTACACTTCCTGGTTCTTCAAGAAGTCCTGGGACATTGTAGGTGCTGATTTTGTTCGTGTTATCAGGTTCTTCTTTACTACTTCTGAATTGCTCCCAACATTTAATGCCACTGCTATAACTTTAGTCCCTAAAGTTCCTAATGTTTGCCAACCTAAAGAATTTCGACCTATTGCATGTTGCTCTGTGATTTATAAGGCCGTTACAAAGATCTTAGTTGATAGGCTTACAAATCTGATGCCTTCCATTGTATTGCCTAATCAATCCGCATTCATCAAAGGTAGAAACATAGCTGATAGCACACTTCTTGCACAAGAACTAGTCAAGGGCTATGGAAGAGTTAATGTTTCCCCTAGATGTGCTCTGAAAAATAGATCTTCAAAAAGCATTTGACTCATTGAATTGAAATTTTCTAATTGCTCTGCTGGAAGCCAATGACTTGCCTGCTGTTTTTAGAAAGTGGATTATTGCTTGTATAACTGGCAACAGATTCTCCATATCTCTAAATGGAAGCTTGGTTGGCTTTTTCAAGTGGAGAAATGGCTTAAGGCAAGGAGACCCTCTATCTCCTTACCTGTTTGTCTTGTCCATGAACATTCTTTCCCATCTTCTTGATTTGTCTGTTGCAAATGAGGATCTTCCACTATCATCCAAAGTGCAATAGGGTCAACATCACACACTTGTGTTTTGCTGATGACTTGTTGATATTCTGTAAGGGAGATATAAGTTCACTGCTTGGAATTCAAAGTGTCCTTGAGGTTTTTTACGAGATGTCTGACCTAAAGCTAAATCCTGCAAAATCTGAAATGTTTTTAGCTGGTGTTTTTTTAGCTAATAAACAAGCTTGGAGTTTAGGCACTGGTTTTGCTATTGGCAGATTGTCTGTGAGGCATCTTGGAATCCCTCTTGTCACTAGGAAACTCACATCTAAGGATTGTGAAGGCTTGATACTGAAGATTAAGCATCAGTTGGAGCATTGGAGTCATAGACATCTTAGCTATGCTGGTCGTTTGCAGCTTATTAGTTCTATCCTTTCTGGTATTGCCAATTACTGGTACAGACAGGTTGTGCTCCCTAAGGGTGTTGTACATCAGTTGGAGCAGCTGTGTATGAGATTTTTCTGGAGAGGCAAGGATGAGTCAGCAAAGGGTGCTCGTGTAAGCTGGGAGACTATCTGCAAGGTCAAGAGTGAGGGTGGATTAGGGGTGAAGAACTTGGGGTTGTGGAACAAGGCATTTATTGTTTTACTCATTAAGAATTTGCTATATATGGAAGGCTCTTTGTGGGTTGCCTGGGTTCAAACCTATGTGTTCAAGGATAAAATTTATTGGACTGTGGACACAAAGCCATGGTTCAGTTAGAGTATCAAGAAGATGTTGAAATTAAGAGATGAAATGCACACTTTACTTCCTACTGGTCCTATTGATAAAAGAATGCTCTGGAAAAATATAAGAAGGGAAGATCCAAAGGTCTTGTGGCATAAGATTGTTTGGTTTGGACTGCACATTCCTAAACATGCTCTAATTGCCTGGATGACTATCCTGAATCGGTTGCCCACTCAAGACCGTCTGCAGCGTATGGGTTTGAGTGGGACTCAGCTTTGTTTCTTGTGCGGAACTGAACTAGAATCGAACGACCACCTCTTATGTGGATATGCTTTTGCTAGTCAAATTTGGAGCTCTATTTTGCTTCTCTGCAACATTAGAAGATCTATTTGTACATGAGATGAGAAATTGCAGTGGCTCTGTATGCATCCGAAGGGTAAATTCATGTGAGTGTTTATCCTCAAGCTTGCTTGGAGTGTCTTTGTGTACTTTATTTGGGAAGAGAGAAACTGGAGAAAATTTCGGGGATGTGTGCGAGATCCTATATGCTTACTCAATTGTATTAAGGATGTGATACGCATTAGAATTGATAGTAGGAATACTCATTTTACTGATGTAAATAGGCAAATTATACATAGCTTGGGGATTATCCTAGTTGATATGTCTCCTTGAACCTCACTTGTATTGACACAATTTTGATACTGTATTGGATAATAATATTTCACAACTTATCCAAAAAAATTTTTTTAAGATAAAAGAGACATTTTTAGAAAATAAAATCGACTCCTCTTTGAAGGTGCTCATACATATGTTTTTTATGTTAAAATGTATCAAATAAGGCATAAGTCGGTGGAGTCAAAATTTTCATATAATAGGTCAGAGTAGAGTATGAGGTACGAAGATTCTCATACTACTATAATATAAATATTGTTGACTTTATACCCAAACAAATCAAGTGAGGTTAATTCTAACATTTTCATGAAAAATTTTATATTAACTCTTTAAAAATTTCATACCATAAAAAATCAAGTACGGTCAATTAACCCCTAATCTACATGTGGCTCCACCACTGATAAGCCCTCTAACTAAAAAGATACATCTTTGACTATTGCAGTGTTATGCGCTATTAAGCTTGTTAACGTGGCTGTCAACCTGCTTGTAACCCCCTAGACCCGCCTATGCGTTACAACGGATCCTAGGAAGTCACATTAGAGTCACAAGAGCGACCCACATTAAAATTTCAAATAAACAAATCATTAACCATTTAAAATCATAAATCAAATTTTGAATTAGAATACAATTCCAGAGAATATTCAGACTACAAAATAAAAACTATATTACAAAATTTCTAAAACAAGTTTTAGACTCAAATGTAAATCAAGATGTGACATACATGCCCCCTAATTACACAGATACCATACTCCGCAAGCAAACCGAAGAAACTCCATACCGATGTTGACAGCTACGACATGGTCAATCTTTTAACCTGTGATGGTAAAAACAACGTGAGCTTCGAAAAGCTCAGTAATACAAACTACCAAGGGATGCTAAAAGCGCAAGCAGGTAAGGCAAGCTTAACACTATCATGAAGAACTAGGTAACGATAAGCTCAAATTACGATTCGAGATTTCAGAGGAGCATTATACTAGAAGGTAACAAAGTTGTTCTTTACTAGATCATCCGAACTCAAGATGTGAGTCTAAAGCAGAGATTCAAAAGAGATTCAGATTTCAGAAGTTGAATTAAGGAGTTCAAAGTGGTTCATTAAACGCGAATTTTAAGTTTACTGAGCGTTCAACTTCAATACAATAATTTAGTAGGGTATACGTAAGAAGATGTCAGAAAGTTTTATTAACTTACTTAACTATCCTCCAACCGAACCCCAAAATGCAATTCCCCTGAACTGCATACAGAAGGTCTTACCCTAGGCCTGAGGCGTAGGAGCCTACCTAAGGGGATACTTTAGGTCCAGAAAGACTTACCCTAGGCCCGTGGGCGTAGGAGCTTAACAGAAAGGCTTACCCTAGGCCCCTTTGGGCGTAGGAGCTTAAGTACAGAAGGACTTATCAGCGCTGAGCCTAAAGATCATCATTCATATCCAGATAATATACCACAGATGATTTCAATTTGTATTCAGAAGACAATATAGCAGAAAATAAATATTAAATCTACTTTTATACCATAAGACATGTATCAAATTTATTTTATTAACATTATTATTATTATTATTATTATTATTTCGTATTCAAATGTCAGATATCAGATATATTTTTCATATCAGAGGTCAAAATTAGAGAATTTCTTTTCTTTCGTATTACAGTATCATACTTCTAAATTTTAAGCATATGGACTTGGTTTAGAACATAAATTATTTACAGATACATGGTGCGCGCTTTATGGCCGTACTTGATAGATATCAGAAAGATGACATTTGTCAATTTTGGACTGATTTCAGAACGAGGTCCCTACGAATAGGGGAGTTCAATATGACGGATCGAATCAACATCGGAAGTTGATGCATCAGAATCATCAAAACTGTAGATATACGCGAGCAGAATTAAATGTTACAACTTGTGAGGGTATTAAGGTCATTTGATCTTCAGAAGGGGTAAACTGGTAATTTGAACCGACAAGGTATAAATGGTGATGTACAGAATTTATGACTTCTAGTTGCTCGTCAAGTTTCCGAGCCCCTTTGAACTAATCGGAACCCATTAACACCGTGTTTAATATCTCACCGGATAGGTACACTTCAACCATTCATTTCTCAGAACTGACTACGGAGCGTAACAACAATAGTTCACATTCACCAATCGTCCACTGAACTTATTCTAGAAATCGAGCATATATTCGGATGGTATTTTCCAAGTATTCAAACATGTGCATTGCACTTGAACTCATTCCAAAACATCGAATGTACCTTATAAGAACATATCTCTCTTACTATTAGATATGTACTTTCTCCCAATAAACTGTACGCCTTTATATGGTATTCCATCAATATCCTCTTAATATCATAAACGATCAACAGACACAGGTCGTATATTACCACTTCTTGTTTGAGCCATTACATGGTTGACCTTATTTGGAGTTCTCAATTCCATGTCTTAGAAATATTCTCAATCATTATAATATCCGAGGGTATTTCAGACAATTCGATGCTCAAAGGTGTTACGATTGTTCAGAGTCTTTCAGTCCTTCCAATTATTCTTTCATTTAAGTTCTCGAGGGTAAAACCATCATTTTGATCAATTTGGCACTTGCTGTCGAGGTTAGATTATTCTTTTTGTCATTATGGATACTATGATCAGTTCAGCATTATCAGTATTTCCAAACATTTTAGTCGTTTCAAACGATTCAGCACTTTACGCAACTTTGACTAATTCAAACATACAAATATTTTCTCGCAAATGTCTTTAGAGATTTATTCAATTTCAAATAGAATCTAAGCAATTTACAATCTCAAAGGTGAAGCCTCGTTACGATAACTTCCCAAGCCAGTTCAAGATTTTCACAAGAATTAGTTGATATACCAGATCTAGTGTAAATTCTCAGACCACTTTCATTGATAAGGGTATTTTAGTCATTTTCATACATTGGGGGCATTTTCGTAATTCATTAGCCAACACAATCAGATTTAGAGATCAACCGTTTTTGTTAATCGCTTATTGAACTCAGAAATCTTTTCGGTTTATCAAACCTCTTAATCGAATATATACCTTGGCCATTAATATTCTTATTTCTTAATTGATCGACATTAGCGAAATTAATCATATGCTCAATCATGGTTGTGCAAGCATTAACGGAATACCAACAAGTTTTGAAAGCATGCAGAAGGTAGTAATGTATTACCTTGGCTCCGAGCTACAACGATCGATCTGAGAACGACATTCGAACACCCTTGAACCCGGATTTGACATCCCTCAACAATTCGTATTCCAGGAACTATGAGTACCTTCAATTACACAAATCCCAAGATCAGACCTCATCCACAAAGCACTTAACCAATTAATTAAATACATAAGCACTATCGGGTTCAAGGTCAAATTCGGAGGCATTCGGGTTAGAATTTTGCAAAACAGGCTTCAAAATCGGACCCGGGATGTCGAAAAACATAAAATAGATCCTTTTTGAAAATTTTGACTTTTTGGTCAACGGTCAAAGTCAACACTGACGTCAGCAGGTCAACGGTCAACAGGGTCAGAGTCAACGCTGACGTCAGCAGGTCATCGCTGATGTCAGCAGTCAACTGGTAAGGGTCAACTGAGTTGACTCGGGCTGACTCGGACGAGTTGACTCGGCTGACTCGGGCGAGTTGACTCAGGTTGACTCGGTTCGGGTTTTCGGACGGGCAGGCGGGTCGGGCATGCGGGTCGGGTCACGGGTCGGATATGGGCAGAGCGGATCGGGCTTGGTTAACGGGTTATGGGCCGGGTTAACGGGTTATTACCCTAAACGAAGAACGTCGCCGGCAGCGACCGGAATCTCGCCGGAGAATGTCGGAATCGCCCGATTCACCTGCAAAAACGAAAGGTTTCAGCTATACACAACATTACACGAACCAACATGCCAAAAACTCGTCGGAATTTAGCCGGATCTTACCCCAAAATCCAAATCTCGCCGGAAAGTTGCGCTACTCCGACGAGGGGCAAAACGACGGCAAATCGGTGGTGACTCACATGGGTTTTGTAGATCGGGACGCGAGGAGCTCGACTGTGCCCACGGTGAGGCGAGCCGACGTCGGGAACGGCCGGAAATGAGGAAAATGGCGGCGGCTGAACCTTTAAGCTTCCAGATATGTTTTTTACCGCAAACAGCCGGCCGACGTCGCGCGTGGTTGACGGAAAGCGGTTCAGGGGCTGACGGGGCTCACACCGACGGCGGCGGTGGAGTGCACGGCGGTGCGGTGAGTGAGATCAGACGAGCCGAACGGTGGTGGCTGGGAGAGCAGACTGAGAGAGTTCTAGAATTTCTCGCTCTCTGAATTTTTTCATATTCGAAAAAAAGGCAGGTGAGGAGTCAGATCAAATTTATTATCTTTGGTAAATCCGTACTAAATGTTTAAGGTTAATTTGTGGTAAAATATAACCAAATTATCACCTTAGCCCAGATGGTTAAAACACTACTTCCTTAGTAGCCAAGGTCTCGGGTTCAAACCTCCTTGGCTGCAAATTTCTCTTCTTTTTTTTTTGCCAAACTTAGAGTGTTACAACTCTCTCCCCTTAAAAGAAATTTCGTCCTCGAAATTTATCTGGGCCAGAGAGATGCAAAAGCTGCTCTTTCATCTCTTCATGTACCAAAACAATTCCATCAGAGCATCATTATTTCTCGAGACTCACAGACAATCACAGATCAATCTGGCAGTGTCTTCAGTTATTCAAATTTACTTTAGACCCATAAACATCCCATCGTACATTTTGGACCAATTAATCAGAATATGGCATTTGAATCTATAACGAACTTCATATAATGCAAAACAAACATTTGCCTCATTTTTTTTTAAAACAGACTCGGTCAGGGATAAAAACCTTCCCTACTATTACAGAAGTCACTCATACGACCCATTGTGTATTTCCTAGAATAGGCATAATTCTTATGAATTAACTAACAGTTTGCGGATGAATGACTGTAATCTGTAGTTTAGACAAGTATTTAAGGCCTCCAATGGGGTCTTCCAGAATTAAGGTGTAAACATCATATTCCGATCAGTAAAATGCACATAACGGTACATCATGTCACATTTTCGCAAACTATCTTTCTCCTTGCCAACAAGCATAATCAAG
Organism: Hibiscus tridactylites; assembly: GCA_958450335.1. Taxonomy (NCBI): domain Eukaryota; kingdom Viridiplantae; phylum Streptophyta; class Magnoliopsida; order Malvales; family Malvaceae; genus Hibiscus; species Hibiscus tridactylites. The sequence continues at coordinate 11,900,235 of OY288287.1, forward strand.
GTCTTGAACAGATAACGCTGGCCTTCAACGTGATATTTAGACAACTTTTTCATTCGTATAACAAAGCTACCACAGAACTTAAACTTTTCCCACACTTACGGGCAACTTTCTTTTAACCTCAAAATACTTTTATTGAATTTCTCACCAGGCATAAATATTCTCACCGGATAACCTTACATGAAATCTTATATCGGTTACCTCATAAGGTCAAATATTTGCTCTCAATTTGTATCAGATTTTTTTTTCACGTTCATTAACCATCTCATGTTCTATTTTTTTTTTCAGATCCAAATCCACCAAGAAAATCTGGATTACAAACGAATGTTAAAAGCATTCATTGCCAGCACAGATCGAGCTATTAAGAGAAGAATGGTTGGATACACTTAATACAGGAAATGATTCGACATCAGAGTCTCGGCACTGAGGAGTACGGTTATGATCGAGGGGCATGCACAGACCAGACACCTTATGACAGACGATCGGCCGATCTACCCAGAATGACGCAACTCTAAGCTCTGATACCACTAAATGTAACCCCCTAGACCCGCCTATACGTTACAACGGATCCTAGGAAGTCACATTAGAGTCACAAGAGCGACCCACATTAAAATTTCAAATAAACAAATCATTAACCATTTAAAATCATAAATCAAATTTTGAATTAGAATACAATTCTAGAGAATATTCAGACTACAAAATAAAAACTATATTACAAAATTTCTAAAACAAGTTTTAGACTCGAATGTAAATCAAGATGTGACATACATGCCCCCTAATTACACAGATACCATACTCCGCAAGCAAACCGAAGAAACTCCATACCGATGTTGACAGCTACGACATGGTCAATCTTTTAACCTGTGATGGTAAAAACAACGTGAGCTTCGAAAAGCTCAGTAATACAAACTACCAAGGGATGCTAAAAGCGCAAGCAGGTAAGGCAAGCTTAACACTATCATGAAGAACTAGGTAACGATAAGCTCAAATTACGATTCGAGATTTCAGAGGAGCATTATACTAGAAGGTAACAAAGTTGTTCTTTACTAGATCATCCGAACTCAAGATGTGAGTCTAAAGCAGAGATTCAAAAGAGATTCAGATTTCAGAAGTTGAATTAAGGAGTTCAAAGTGGTTCATTAAACGCGAATTTTAAGTTTACTGAGCGTTCAACTTCAATACAGTAATTTAGTAGGGTATACGTAAGAAGATGTCAGAAAGTTTTATTAACTTACTTAACTATCCTCCAACCGAACCCCAAAATGCAATTCCCCTGAACTGCATACAGAAGGTCTTACCCTAGGCCTGAGGCGTAGGAGCCTACCTAAGGGGATACCTTAGGTCCAGAAAGACTTACCCTAGGCCCGTGGGCGTAGGAGCTTAACAGAAAGGCTTACCCTAGGCCCCTTTGGGCGTAGGAGCTTAGGTACAGAAGGACTTATCAGCGCTGAGCCTAAAGATCATCATTCATATCCAGATAATATACCATAGATGATTTCAATTTGTATTCAGAAGACAATATAGCAGAAAATAAATATTAAATCTAATTTTATACCATAAGACATGTATCAAATTTATTTTATTAACATTATTATTATTATTATTATTTCGTATTCAAATGTCAGATATCAGATATATTTTTCATATCAGAGGTCAAAATTAGAGAATTTCTTTTCTTTCGTATTACAATATCATACTTCTAAATTTTAAGCATATGGACTTGGTTTAGAACAAAAATTATTTACAGATACATGGTGCGCGCTTTATGGCCGTACTTGATAGATATCAGAAAGATGACATTTGTCAATTTTGGACTGATTTCAGAACGAGGTCCCTACGAATAGGGGAGTTCAATATGACGGATCGAATCAACATCGGAAGTTGATGCATCAGAATCATCGAAACTGTAGATATACGCGAGCAGAATTAAATGTTACAACTTGTGAGGGTATTAAGGTCATTTGACCTTCAGAAGGGGTAAACTGGTAATTTGAACCGACAAGGTATAAACGGTGATGTACAGAATTTATGACTTCTAGTTGCTCGTCAAGTTTCCGAGCCCCTTTGAACTAATCGGAACCCATTAACACCGTGTTTAATATCTCACCAGATAGGTACACTTCAACCATTCATTTCTCAGAACTGACTACGGAGCGTAACAACAATAGTTCACATTCACCAATCGTCCACTGAACTTATTCTAGAAATCGAGCATATATTCGGATGGTATTTTCCAAGTATTCAAACATGTGCATTGCACTTGAACTCATTCCAAAACATCGAATGTACCTTATAAGAACATATCTCTCTTACTATTAGATATGTACTTTCTCCCAATAAACTGTACGCCTTTATATGGTATTCCATCAATATCCTCTTAATATCATAAACGATCAACAGACACAGGTCGTATATTACCACTTCTTGTTTGAGCCATTACATGGTTGACCTTATTTGGAGTTCTCAATTCCATGTCTTAGAAATATTCTCAATCATTATAATATCCGAGGGTATTTCAGACAATTCGATGCTCAAAGGTGTTACGATTGTTCAGAGTCTTTCAGTCCTTCCAATTATTCTTTCATTTAAGTTCTCGAGGGTAAAACCATCATTTTGATCAATTTGGCACTTGCTGTCGAGGTTAGATTATTCCTTTTGTCATTATGGATACTCTGATCAGTTCAGCATTATCAGTATTTCCAAACATTTTAGTCGTTTCAAACGATTCAGCACTTTATGCAACTTTGACTAATTCAAACATACAAATATTTTCTCGCAAATGTCTTTAGAGATTTATTCAATTTCAAATAGAATCTGAGCAATTTACAATCTCAAAGGTGAAGCCTCGTTACGATAACTTCCCAAGCCAGTTCAAGATTTTCACAAGAATTAGTTGATATACCAGATCTAGTGTAAATTCTCAGACCACTTTCATTGATAAGGGTATTTTAGTCATTTTCATACATTGGGGCATTTTCGTAATTCATTAGCCAACACAATCAGATTTAGAGATCAACCGTTTTTGTTAATCGCTTATTGAACTAAGAAATCTTTTCAATTTATCAAACCTCTTAATCGAATATATACCTTGGCCATTAATATTTTTATTTCTTAATTGATCGACATTAGCGAAATTAATCATATGCTTAATCATGGTTGTGCAAGCATTAACGGAATACCAACAAGTTTTGAAAGCATGCAGAAGGTAGTAATGTATTACCTTGGCTCCGAGCTACAACGATCGATCTGAGAACGACATTCGAACACCCTTGAACCCGGATTTGACATCCCTCAACAATTCGTATTCCAGGAACTATGAGTACCTTCAATTACACAAATTCCAAGATTAGACCTCATCCACAAAGCACTTAACCAATTAATTAAATACATAAGCACTATCGGGTTCAAGGTCAAATTCGGGTCAGAATTTTGCAAAACAGGCTTCAAAATCGGACTCGGGATGTCGAAAAACATAAAATAGAGCCTTTTTGAAAATTTTGACTTTTTGGTCAACGGTCAAAGTCAACGCTGACGTCAGCAGGTCAACGGTCAACAGGGTCAGAGTCAACGCTGACGTCAGCAGGTCATCGCTGACGTCAGCAGTCAACTGGTAAGGGTCAACTGAGTTGACTCGGGCTGACTCGGACGAGTTGACTCGGCTGACTCGGGCGAGTTGACTCAGGTTGACTCGGTTCGGGTTTTCGGACGGGCAGGCGGGTCGGGCATGCGGGTCGGGTCACGGGTCAGATATGGGCAGAGCGGATCGGGCTTGGTTAACGGGTTATGGGCCGGGTTAACGGGTTATTACCCTAAACGAAGAACGTCGCCGGCAGCGACCGGAATCTCGCCGGAGAATGTCGGAATCGCCCGATTCACCTGCAAAAACGAAAGGTTTCAGCTATACACAACATTACACGAACCAACATGCCAAAAACTCGTCGGAATTTAGCCGGATCTTACCCCAAAATCCAAATCTCGCCGGAAAGTTGCGCTACTCCGACGAGGGGCAAAACGACGGCAAATCGGTGGTGACTCACATGGGTTTTGTAGATCGGGACGCGAGGAGCTCGACTGTGCCCACGGTGAGGCGAGCCGACGTCGGGAACGGCCGGAAATGAGGAAAATGGCAGCGGCTGAACCTTTAAGCTTCCAGATATGTTTTTTACCGCAAACAGCCGGCCGACGTCGCGCGTGGTTGACGGAAAGCGGTTCAGGGGCTGACGGGGCTCACACCGACGGCGGCGGTGGAGTGCACGGCGGTGCGGTGAGTGAGATCAGACGAGCCGAACGGTGGTGGCTGGGAGAGCAGACTGAGAGAGTTCTAGAATTTCTCGCTCTCTGAATTTTTTTCATATTCGAAAAAAAGGCAGGTGAGGAGTCAGATTAAATTTATTATCTTTGGTAAATCCGTACTAAATGTTTAAGGTTAATTTGTGGTAAAATATAACCAAATTATCACCTTAGCCCATATGGTTAAACACTACTTCCTTAGCAGCCAAGGTCTCGGGTTCAAACCTCCTTGGCTGCAAATTTCTCTTCTTTTTTTTGCCAAACTTAGAGTGTTACACTGCTAACGTGACATTCAACTTGTGAACCAACGAGAATATTTATTATACTATTAATTTGACATTTTAAATTAATTTTTAATTTTGTAGTACTAAAATTTTATAATTTCGCATTTCCAATATTTATAATATATATTTTTACAGCTTGACATTCCTTACATAAAATTATGCGTCCGTACATCATGTTCCTTATTATGGATTGCAGCATTATTCTTGTGAATAATTTATGCTTCCTAGTAAACAAACTTTGTCCCCAAGAAAAGCAAACTTGTGATATGTTTAAATGGTGATAGGAGTCAACCAAACATGGAATGCAGTTGCAGCCCACGAAAGAACATCACAAGCAGATTGAAGAAAACTGTATTTATAGCAAACACAATTGTGTCATTGAAGGTGCCTTAGGCTTCGTTCTCCATTGCTGCTGGACCCAATTTGCGGTGAAAAAGTTGCGGTGCCAGAGAAGCTGAAAAAATTGGCGGTGAAAAATCCAGCGTTTGAGGCATAAATTCTAGCAAAAATGGCAGCAACGCGATTTTGTCAGACCGTTCAGCAATGCTTCTCCGTTTGCGTGCGAAACGACCATTTTGACAACAATGGAGAACGAAGCCTTAGTCGCTTATACATACAGACAGGGAGAATTAGAAGTTAAAGTGTATATACAGTAATAGCAATGGTGTCACTGAAGGTGCAGAGGCGGCTGGCTGCAAGCCTTCTCAACTGCGGAAAGGGAAAAGTATGGCTCGACCCATGCGAGCCCCTTCTTATCTCCATTGCCAATTCTAGTATGCCTCCCTATCCCCATTTCATTTCTTTACGTGTTACACATGTGCGTGTATTATCGTTTTCCGGAACCAATCTCGAAAACTGTTGAGTTGTGTGGGGCTTGATTCGATCAACCAATATTGCTCACAAAGTGGTGGAGAGGTGGATATTTGGGTGGAAGGGTTAAGGAAGCTAAAATTGAAATGAGACACAATGATTTATAGTGGTTCAACCTTCTAACCAAGGTCTACATCCACTACCTTAGCTCCCCACTAAGGATTTCTCAATCAATCCACTATTGATTCGTCCCCTTTTCTAGGATTAGGAGGAAACCCTTACAACCAATCAAGCTTCTACCCAAAGCCTTGATTGAAACCCTTTTTACAAAGAGAAACAATAAGCAAACTTAAAACCCTCTAATAGGTGTTTGTTTGCACAATTAAGCACTCACCCAAAACCTAAAACACTTGAGCAAATTTGACAATTTTGGCTCACTAGTGTTTGTCTATACAAGAAATGACAAATTAAGCACTAAGACAATTTCTTGATCATTTGATGTTTGACAATATGAGCATTAGTCTTCTCTTGATGCTTGGAAGTCCCTTTTATATTCCCAAATGAGTTTGTAGCCGTTACTAGCCGTTGGGGATGAATTGGAGCCGTTGAGGACTTTATTTCTCTTCTTAAATGCTGTTCTGCAGCAACCAATATCGATACGCGTGGAACGGTATCGATACGACCTTCTTGAGGAAATAGCCATTGGGCTCTTGCCAGCATGGGCGTATCGATACGCTTGAGGGCGTATCGATACGGGTTCATTTTCAAATGGCCGTTGGGAAATAGCCGTTGGGTTGGTTGAACAGGGATCGGTACGCTTACCTGGCGTATCGAAACGATTTCGGTCCGTATCGATACACTAAACCCTTGTATCGATACGAGTTTTGACAGTGGCCAAACTGGGGCAAAAAGGTATCGGTACGGGTACAACCGTATCGATACTGGTAACTTGAAATCACAAGTTTGACTATTGAAAACATGAAAAATCTTTGCCAAAAACCTTTCAAAATACCTCAAACATAAATTCAAGTTGTTTGGACTTTAAAACAAGTTTTAAATTCTTTTCAAATTAGTCCAAAACATTTTTCAATTATTATATCAAAACATTAGTTCTACAATCTCCCCCTTTTTGATATAATAAAACTAACTTGAAAAATTGTTTGGGATTCTCCCCCTTTAACTTCAAAAATGTGAATAAGAGATTAAAGTTTTGAAATCAAATAAAGCTCCCCCTTATTCATTTGAAAATTCAATTTCTTATTCATTTGAAAATTCAATTTTTCAAACCATTTCTCCCCCTTTTTGTTATATCAAAAAGAATTTAAACATTAAGTTCAAAATAACAATGAAGGTAAAAACTTTGATGAAAATGAGAATTTGGTTTTAAAATGGCTCCCCCTTACTCAAAGCATCATTAAAAATGTTAGTCCAACATTTATGATCATCTAGTTGAATAATCTAAAAATAAAACAAATAAATGATAAAACAACTAGATTTTTACCAACACTTGAGCTCAAGGTAGGATGTGAAGCCTTCCTTCTTCAAGTGTTCTTCCTTGTGTGTATGAAGCTCCCCCTCAATGGTTGACTTGTTGAACATCTCCATCACATCTAACAATAGACAATCAAGTAATTTTTGGTATCCAAATTGCTTTGGATCCATGAACGTTAGTGGCACAAATTTTAGTCCCCTTTGGAATCCATTTTTCAATGTCATCCTTTTTATTTGAAGTACTAAGTCCTTTTGGGACCCAAATACATCTAAAACATTTTCCTTTAATAAATCTAGGGGCACTAGATTGTCTAACATAAAAATTTGATTTTCCAAAATTATTTTTCTTTTCAAGCTCTTTGGAAATCAAATCTTTTTCTTCTTGAACTTTTTGAAGCAATTTTTGTAAATCAAGACATTTTAATTCAAACTCTTCAAGTTTTGCTTCAAGTTCAAGTTTGGTTTTAGAAAGCAAATCATTTTGAAGTTTTAACTTTGAAACCAATTTATTGTTTTTCAAAATGTGGCTTTTAAAATCTAAAACCAAATCATCATAGGCATCTTGTAATTCATCAAAGGAATAAGAACATGAAGTAGATGAATTAGAAGTTACCCTTGAATCTTCTTCGATGGTCATAAGGCAAAGGTTGGCTTGTTCATCGTCGGTGGAGTCTTCATCACTCCAAGTAGCCACATATGCCTTCTTCTTATGGCTAGAAGTGCTTGCCCTCTCCTTTCTTTTAGGTTCTCGTTCAAGCTCTCTCAAGGCTTTCTTCATGAAAGGGGCACACTTCTTGAAGAGATGAACTATCTCTTCATCTTCATCCTCCTCTTCACTTGTGTAGACATGATGGCAAGTGGAGGATTTGAGAGCCATGACACTAGCATTGATGCCAAGCCCTTTGATTTTCTTCTCTCCCATAGCTCTAATTTCTTCCATTTTCTTCTCATCCTCCTTGTTCTTCTTCATGATTTGATGAGTAAGGAGTGACCCCATGAGTTCATCAAGCTTCAAAGTCTTCAAATTTTTGGCTTCGATGATGGCGATCCTCTTTGAGTCCCAAGACTCGGGAAGTGAGTAGATGAGCTTTCGAATAAGCTTCTCCTCCGATATGGCTTCTCCATATCCTTTAAGACCATTGGTGATTGTGGAGAACCTATCAAACATCTTCTCGATGTTTTCTTCCGGATCCATTTTGAAGTTCTCATACTCTAAGGTTAGGAGCCCAATCTTGGTCTCCTTGACTTCATTTGTCCCCTCGTATGTGACTTCAAGCTTGTCCCATACCTCCTTGGCACTCTCACAAGAAGACATCTTTTCATAGATGGATGGACCAAATGCACAAAATAGAATGTGCAAGGCTTTGCAATTTAGCTCCATCTTCTTGCGATCGTCGGCACTCCACTCCGCTTTACTTCTTTGAGGCACGAACGAACCATCTTCAACTACATCCCATATCTTGTAATCTTTTGATTTGATGAAGAACTTCATCTTTGTCTTCCAATGGGCATAGTGAGTTCCGTCAAAGAAAGGCAGTTTGTCGATTGATTGTGCCATTTGAGCCGGTTGATGAAATAGTGATCGAGCTTGCCGGATCTTCTCAATAGGATGTTAATCCTCTTCGATTGAGCCAAGCTCTGATACCAATTGTTGAGTTGTGTGGGGCTCGATTCGATCAACCAATATTGCTCACCAAGTGGTGGAGAGGTGGATATTTGGGTGGAAGGGTTAAGGAAGCTAAAATTGAAATGAGACACAATGATTTATAGTGGTTCAACCTTCTAACCAAGGTCTACATCCACTACCTTAGCTCCCCACTAAGGATTTCTCAATCAATCCACTATTGATTCGTCCCCTTTTCTAGGATTAGGAGGAAACCCTTACAACCAATCAAGCTTCTACCCAAAGCCTTGATTGAAACCCTCTTTACAAAGAGAAACAATAAGCAAACTTAAAACCCTCTAATAGGTGTTTGTTTGCACAATTAAGCACTCACCCAAAACTTAAAACACTTGAGCAAATTTGACAATTTTGGCTCACTAGTGTTTGTCTATACAAGAAATGACAAATTAAGCACTAAGACAATTTCTTGATCATTTGATGTTTGACAATATGAGCATTAGTCTTCTCTTGATGCTTGGAAGTCCCTTTTATACTCCCAAATGAGTTTGTAGCCGTTACTAGCCGTTGGGGATGAATTGGAGCCGTTGAGGACTTTATTTCTCTTCTTAAATGCTGTTCTGCAGTAATCAGTATCGATACGCGTGGAACGGTATCGATACGACCTTCTTGAGGAAATAGCCGTTGGGCTCTTGCCAGCATGGGCGTATCGATACGCTTGATGGCGTATCGGTACGGGTTCATTTTCAAATGGCCGTTGGGAAATAGCCGTTGGGGTGGTTGAATAGGGATCGGTACGCTTACCTGACGTATCGAAACGATCTCGGTCCGTATCGATACACTAAACCCTTGTATCGATACGAGTTTTGACAGTGGCCAAACTGGGGCAAAAAGGTATCGGTACGGGTACAACCGTATCGATATTGGTAACTTGAAATCACAAGTTTGGCTATTGAAAACATGAAAAATCTTTGCCAAAAACCTTTCAAAATACCTCAAACATAAATTCAAGTTGTTTGGACTTTAAAACAAGTTTTAAATTCTTTTCAAATTAGTCCAAAACATTTTTTAATTATTATATCAAAACATTAGTTCTACAAAAACTCACCCACAGTTCATAATTTTATGTATAAACTAAGAAGTATGTTTCACTAATGGGGCATGCACCTAATGTTGTTGCAGGAATGGACATAAGAAAGCTTGTGAAGGATAATATTGTTACCAGAAAACCGAACATATGTTGGTCCAGATGGAGAAATAGGAAAGGCAATGATATTGGCAATCCAAGGAGAGTAGGGTATGGCAAGAGAAAGGGAACAAGGGATGCAAGGTTACCATCCAAGCCTTTGTGGATGAGAAGATGACGCATGTTGAGGTGAATCCTTCGAAAGTACAGGGAGATGAAGAAGATTGATAAGCACATGTACCATGAAATGCATCTGAAAGTAAAGGGAAACATTTTCAAGCATAAACGTGCACTTCTCGAGACCCTTCATAAGGCTAGGAGTGAGAAAGATCAGAAAGCTCATTTTTGATCAGATTATAGCTATTAAAGCTTATAGGTAAATTAGGTACCAAGGAGGCTAGGGCTCCATGGAGGAAACAAAATTTGACTTAACCAATTGAAGTTGTTGATGTGTTGAGTAATGTTTATTAAATTTGAAAGTGTGTACAAATATAAAGCATATGTAATAAATAAACGAGTAAATATACCATGCACTGGCGGTGGAAACAATTTTTTTTCCACAAACGCCTTAATTTTAGAGTTTATGTTTAAGAGTTTAGAATTTAAGGGCTATACTTATTGTAGAACTAATTGTTTTGATATAATAATTGAAAAATGTTTTGAACAAAATTAAAAAAAAATTTAAAACATGCTTTTAGTAAAAAACAACTTGAAAATATGTTTAAGGGTTTTTATAAGGCTTTGGAATAATTTAAAGTGCATTTAAAGCGGTCAAAACCAAACTTTTAATGTAACCGTACCGATACAATATGTTACCGTATCGATACTTTTTAGGGTTTTAACTACAATGATTTTCCAGTAGCCAAAACCCGTACCGATACGCTTTGTCCGAATCGATATGGTTTGCTTTAAATACCCAACGGCTAGTTCGCGTACCAATACAGTTGTATCGCGTACCGATACGCCCAACTACCCCCAACGGTTATTTTCCCAACGGTCTTTTAAATTGTAGGACCGTACCGATACGCTTGCCACGTGTATCGATACACACCAGTTGGAAGTGCTCAACGGTTATTTCCTTATTGGGACCGTATCTATACGAATTTAAGCGTATCGATACGCTAAGCTGCAGAACTGCATTTATAGTGGGAAATAAAGTCTCCAACGACTCCAAATAAACTCCAACGGTCCTCGACGGCTACAAACTCAATTGAAAGTAGAAAATGGACCTCCAAGCATCAAGGAAAGGCTAATGCTTCAATTGTAACAACATTATGATGCAAATTATCTTTAGAGCTTAAATGTGATTCTCTTGTATAGACAAAACACTTGTAAGCTAAAATGTTTATTTATGCTCAAGTGTATAGGTTTTAGGTGAGTGCTTAGAGTTGCAAACACATACCTATTAGATTTCTTGTTTGTTTTGAATTTCACTTGTAAGAGAGTATTTGATTAAGCTAATGGTAAATCCTTGGTGGGGTTCCAAGGTAATGGATGTAGGCTTTGAGTTAGAAAGCTGAACCACTCTAAATCCTTGTGTTTAATTCTTAATTTTTGCCACCAACTCAAACACCCAAAAATCCAACTTCTCCACCACTTGGCTAGCTAAATCGGTTAAAGGAAATCGAGCCTATCAAACACAACATTTATAATTTAGGGTTTATGGTTAAAACCTAAATCCCAAACCATATTACCCCAAACATCTAAACACTAAATTCTAACTACAAACCTTAAGTTCTAAACTAATAAACCCTAAAATAGATCAATAAACTCTAAAACTAAGACACTTGTAAAAACTTTTTGTTTCCACCGCCAATGCATGAATTATTTTTCCATGAATAATAATGCTTATTACATTCATCAATAACATAATAAGGTTTCTAAACAAGACTTATGCATAAGGCCTAACCCAAGAATATGAGAGCCGATTCTTGCTAAATCAACCAAGTTCATTTCTTATTGTTTAAGCCTTATGGCCTATCCCATTCTTAACAACAATTTATGTCCACTTATTTGTTTCCAAAAGGAAATGAATCATCTGATGTTTTCAATGCACAAAAGGGATCATAATATGACTTATAAATGGGAAAACACAAGTAGACCTTTTTCTATTTTTGCAGGATCAATGATCACAGGCTTTTCCAGCAGAACCAAATAGATGCATCTTCTCAGCAACCACAGCTTTCATGGCTTCTATAGCTGAAGCCATTACATGTACTAGATCTCCCTTGGGGCTGTTCAGGGAGTCCATGTAAGCTTTTCTTACCTCCGTGTTCACATTGAACTTCCTCACACCGCGGTCGATGCACCCCTGTCCAAGGCAATTAATCAAAAGGGTCAATCAGCCTCGAATTCATTCATCTAGTGCAAAACATAAGCAAATTCTTCAACTGTCGCATTATATATAAATAACCCCACAGAGAAAGCAGATAGTAGATGATACCTTCACAAGTTCCTTGGACAATCCAGAGGCTCCATGCAGCACAAGAAAAACTCCTTTCTTTGAACTTAGGGCATATAGATCCTGAACAACGAGGAACGGTTTACCAACACTACCAAGGATTTATGTAGGATGGGTTCATTAAAATGTTATTATGCTATTACTAAAACCAAGATCTAGCAACTACACGAACAAAAAACAATATGAAATTTAGCTTCTCAATAACTATGATTTTTTCTAATATGCCATCAGCCCTTTACAGAAATCAACATGAATGGATAGTGATCTATAAGCATCTAAGCGCAATACGAGTCTGTGACATGAGATTGTATTTCAATCAAACCTCAGTAAAACATACAAAAAGACATAAGGAATACCAACAATTACCAGTCGACAAACAGAATTCTATTACGTTTTTAATTCATGTTTCCACTTTGGTAAAAACAAGCTAACTCACCAGCTCAAGAGATTGCAACAGTTCTTTTTTGAAGTACCCATGGTTTTATATTTAGTTGAAAATGCCTCAATGATAAAGGAAAATAAATAAAATAAAAAAGAATAAAATTTTTGGCTTTAGTTCATCTAAGAGAGAGAATGAACTAGAGAGAAAAAATCACTTGAAATTACATAGAAGAAAAGGTTTAATTGACCTTTTCCACCAAATCAAAATACGATGAAAATTTTCATCATGTGATTAATTATACTAGAAAACTGACTTGACACTAAATTTGCTTACCTTGTTCAAAGAGTTCCATGTGAAGCACCATTTGGATCTCAATAAATAATTTTTCAATTGAGTTTTTGTACAAGCATGCATCATATTCTTTTTAACAGTAATTTAATCGAAACATTTAACACGGTATGGATAATACTCTCAAGTAATGCAGCCTGCTACTAGTAAGACAGAATTCAACACAATGGCTAAATGTGAACCAGCAAGCATCGGGATATTAATAAAATAAGGTACAGCATAAAATGATTACGTATACTTGACCTGAAGCAAATCGAGTTTGAGATTTGGGCCACTTGCTGGATATTTTCCATGCACATTCCCAATGCATACTGCCAAGGCATCTATCCCAGTCTCATCTATGAATTCTTGAGCCTGGATTTCATCGGTGAACTCTGATATGAGCAATAGAAAAATGATAGTAGTAAAGCATTTTTAATTTGATTAAGCTCTGTGACCTGATTAACATCAGTCAGCTTTGCTTCATAATCTTCAACAGTCAAATCATCTTCGGTTCCTGACAATCTTCCAAGTTCTGCCTCCACAAGCATATCCTTTAAGTGGGCCAAGTTTGATATGTGCTTTGTGTATGAGATATTATCCTTAAAGGGAAGATGTGAACCATCCACCATTACTGAATCAAAGCCCTAGCAGTAATATAAAGAAATTTTATATCATAAACAAACTAGTACTATGTAAACACACAAGGACCATCAACAATTACCATTCCACAAACAGAATTCTATTACGTTTTTAATTCATGTTTTCACTTTGGTAAAAACAGGCTAACTCACCAGCTCAAGAGATTCCAACAGTTCTTTCTTTGAAGTACCATGGTCAAAGTGAACAGTGATGGGAACCTGCAAGCCAAACATGCACTATATCAACTCAAAATCTTTCTTTCTTTTTCCCCCCATTTTGTAAAACTAGGACTTGAATAATTATGTTATGTTTTTTGCAATATATTTCATCTTCCAGGTGATGATTCTGTTCTTGGACCTATGTGGCGCTAAATACAAGATTCAGAAGATGTATCGTATGTGACTTCAACGAGGAACAAATAACATCCTCATCCGGAGCATTTTCTGTCTCAGAAGAGATGAAACACAAACTGAAAATTAAAATAAAAGCATCAGTTTGTGCTTGTACTGTATGCATGTATGTTAGGCATCTGTAAGAGGTTTACCAGCTCAAAATTTCAGCACAACAAGCAATTGAAAGTAAACAAGACATTCCAGTAAACCCAAACCAGATGTTCTTGTTACTATTACCAGGAGTCCAAGACAAAGTTTAATAGACAATTTGACAACTACAACACAGCACATTGAAAATACTACTTTTGGATGCATGATGTGTAATTCAATTTGCAGCTTATTCCATTCTCTTTTTTTTTCCCATTTTGAATCGGTAAATGAAGGGCCACTTACGCTGGCCTGTTCTGCAGCAGATATACAACATGCAACCAAAGTAACCCCTCCTTGCTTAAATGCAGCAGGATGAACCTGGAAAAGAAATGGATCTATTAGAAAGAAATTCCTAAATTCAAAAACACCTTATATGATTTGTTTTTATAAGTTTTTTTCCTTTTTTAAAGAAAAAGAAGCATGCTCGGATTCTTACATAAACAAACCTCACCCACTCACATACTATCTCCTTAAGAAAAAATGGCAAAAATAAAAATGAAAAAGGTTTCAACAAATTGTAGATGGTGATGGAGGGGGTGCACTACAATTTTCTTTGTAAAGAGGATGGGAAGGACAACATTTTAAGCAATAACTATGCTAATTTGGAAGGCAATTGAAACTTATCCATTAGATTAAAATGTTCTACATTCGTCCTCCTTTCTGTCCTACCAACAAAGAAAGCCTAACATTAATCAAAATGCACAATGCAAAAATTAAATAAAGGTTATATCCTGCAACCTCGAGTTTACGAGGCCATTCAAGTTTCTTATTTTCTGTATCCTTTCCATGAATCCAAAATCCAGACTAGGAGAAGGTAAACTAGACCATGCTGAGCTTGGGCTTTTGGCACGTGTATGCCACATTCCAGTAAGGTCTTCACCTAGCCTATGATCATCTACAATAAATTGATTTGCGTCTTGTAAATTAATTACACAAATGCTGTTGCAAAAACTGGGTCCCAATTTTACCTGTTGGACGAATGTATGCCATTTAAGATTGGCCTCAGCAGTTAGTTGTTGGAGATGTATAAGTCATTTAACATGAGGCTCAGGGTGGTTACTTATTGGGTATAGAGATGTTCTAGGTAGCATCAGGTGACGGTTATTTTTCGGACTACAAATAAATGAATCCAAGTTTGAAACTCACAGATATCTAAAAGACAATGTATGGTGCAAGAAAAAAATGATACAACTTTTTTATGTCAGCATTTTCTTTGTGTAATTTCCAAAAACCAGCTTCTGACCTGTAAAATAGCTGGACTATGTTCCTGCTCTGCAGCTGCTACCACAGCCTCAACTCCTTCCATGTTATAGACATTGAAGGCTCCAACAGCATAGCCACCCCTTTCAGCATTCTTTAAGCAGAAAAACATCGTCAATGCCTGAGGAAGGATTAATAATAAGTAAAATAGTAAAAGAGAACATCCACGAATTATACTTACAATAAGGATCTCCTTTGTTGATGAAAGTCTGAGTGGGCGCGCCCAAGATCTCACTACTTCTGCCAGTGCTTTGCTGTCACCAACATTACCTAAGAAAGGTAATTTACTAGAGTTAGGTTCAATTTTTTTTAGTACAATCTGTTAAAAATAATAAAAGGAAGAAAAAAAAAACATCAGAATTACCGGGGAAAACAATGTAGGGAACTCCGGGATGTCTACTTTCAGGCCCTAGCTCCCACAAAGGGATTCCAGCTAGGGCCTGTCCGACTACTTTGGCACGTTTGGCTTCAAGAGCTTTTGTAGCAAGGTCTGATGAGGTGATTCCACCCTAAAACAGAAAGGTATAGACCATTATTTTATATCAAAAACATTTGAATAAGCAAAATCGTTGCACTCAATTGATAAGAACCAGTAAAAACATAACATGAAGAAGATACAAAATGCAAAATCAATGATTTCATTGCAGTGATATGTGGCTGAAGGGCGACCTTCACTAGAAATTAAAATCTTCTAAAGACGATAATAAGTTAAACATCGAAATAAAATCTATACCAACAAAATGAAATAAAATAATCGGAAAGACGATAAATAAATGTCAAGATCTGCTTTGAAAAACTTAAGACGGAACAATATCATATTAACCATTTGTAGATTGGAACCATGTATAGTTAGTAATTAGAACTCCAATTACTAATGCATAATTATTAGTTAGTATTTAACTTATACTCTAAGTCTTGTCTATAGTAAAGTTTGTAGGAAATAATTCCTTGTATTTTATTCATAGAACATATAGGCTATATATACACATCTAATTTACCTAAACTAGGTAACATATATATAACATTAATTACAATATATTCTAGCCTAATAAGTAGCCTAGATTTTAGCCTAAGAATCTGTAACACTCCCCCTCAAGTTGGATCATAGATATTAATCATGCCCAACTTGTTACATAGATAATTGATTCGAATTCCATTGAGAGCTTTGGTGAAGATGTCTCCTAGTTGTTCTCCAGTTTTCACATAACCAGTAGATATCAAACCTTGTTGTATCTTTTCGCGAATGAAGTGACAATCAATCTCAATGTGTTTCGTTCTTTCATGAAAAACTGGATTAGAAGCAATGTGTAATGCAACTTGATTATCACACCAAAGTTTTGCAGGTATTGAGGCTTTAATTCCAATCTCACCGAGGAGCTGATATACCCATATAATCTCACATACGGACTTGGCCATTGCTCTATATTCGGCTTCTGCACTAGATCGTGAAACTACGTTCTGCTTTTTACTCTTCCAAGAAATCAAGTTTCCTCCAACAAACACACAATATCCTGAGGTGGATCTTCTATCCTCCTTGCATCCTGCCCAATCCGAGTCGGAAAAACATTCAATTCTAGTATGACCATGATTGCCATATAGAATTCCACGCCCAGGAGCACTTTTCAGATAACATAAAACTTGCTCTACTGCTTTCCAATGATCAACAGTCGGTGACGACATGTATTGACTCAAAACACTCACTGGAAAAGATATATCAGGACGCGTCACCGTGAGATAGTTTAATTTACCGATAAGTCTTCTGTACCTCTTCCAAATGGGTCATTGATTCTGGTGCCACAGACCACATGACAGGTAACCCCAATCTTCTTTCTCATTTTACAACACATCCTTCTATCAACCCTGTTACTTTAGCCGATGGTTCCACATCTTCTGTTATTGGCTCTGGCACTTCGTACCCCACTCCCTCTCTTACTTTGTCCTCTGTTTTGAGTTTACCACATTTATCCTTTAACCTGATGTCAGTTAGTAAACTTACAAAAACCCTTAATTGTTGTGTCTCATTTTTTCCTGGTTATTGTCAGCCTATTAAAGGGCACTACCATGCATAGTTTTGAAATAAGAGAAAATTCTTTTTTCTGTGTTCCAAACTCCTATATTCTACACCATCTGTTTGCACGTTTGATTTATCTTTGTGCAACATGTATGCTGTAAGTTTGTTATACTTGAAATAATCTCCCTCAAATGCAACTCAAAGTTGACAGGGATCCTAGTTTCTTTCTGACAAGATTCTAGCCATTTTTTTGCTGCAAATATAAGGAGATGGTATCACTGAATTATCAATTTAGTTGATCCAAAATATTCAGTTATGTCAACATTATTGCAATAAAAATATCAGGGAATCATAGCTTGGTTGCAAATACAAATATTTGATCATCTTCAGCTGCCAAATAATTAAAGTTGGTGGTGTAAATTACTGCAAAAAAACTGCTATGAAAGTAAAATAAATTTGATGACAACTTTCCTAAAAGATGGAAGTAAATGGCTTCCGACAGGGATGGCAACGGGGCAGGACGGGTTTTTGGCCACCCCGATCTATAAACCCTTAAACCGACCCCGCCCCGGATTAAAATATTAATTTACCCTCCCCGCCCGTCCCGATGTACCAACCCTTAAACTCGACCTGCTCCGACCCGAAAAATTAAAAAAATTTAATCTTCGCCGACGATAAAAGTTAGATCTGGTCAATCCACCATCACGGCCACAAAATATAGTTTCAAAGGATTTTAAACCTATATAAAAATAAAATAAAACCAATTTTAAATTACCCACATGAAAAATTACATATTTAAAAAGAATAAACTTGAACCATTGACCGTCAGAATCAAATACGTTAAAACTTAAACATCTAAAAAAAATTACCATAAGCACAAACCAAAAAAAAGCTTAACAACCATAAAAATGTTTCTATATAGTGATATTTTCATAAATATAATAAAAAATATATATTTATTTAAATATATACCGGGGCGGGCGGGGAATTTCTAGCATACACCCAAACTCGCCCCGCCCCGACTCGACACTTTCAAAACCCCGCCCGCCTGCCCCGATTCCCAAAATTTAAGATTAAAAACCTAACCGGGTCGGGTTGGGGCACACCGGGTCAGGTCGGGGTCGGATAATTTTGCCATCCTACAGACACATATTTCAGCTATGGAATACCTAAAAAAATAACCAAATAATGTTTGGTCAGCATTTAACTGAAGTACCTTGGCCAGAATGTAACGAGGTCTTGTGGTTATCCGCCTGACTACTTCAACCAGTGCAGAGCTCACTTTGAAGTTGATCTCTAAACTCTCAGAAGCAGCTATCAGGAAAGAAGGTAAAAAAGTTGCTATTTCAATCAATAGAGAAAGAGAAACAAGATTATTGCACTAATAGCCATCTTCCAAAAATTGCAAGAATTATTTTATATTCATGCATGAGGATTTTCCAAGAAAATTAAGAAACAAACTTTTTCCAGTGATGAGTTCTCTGCTGCTCATTATGAGAGTATCTTTACGAGCTGCAAGGAAAACAGAAGCCATCTCTGCAGTTCTACTAATTTCCTCCTCCCTCTCTTCTGACGACTTCATGGCAACTTTATTAACAGAAACCTGTTCACATAAAAAAAGAACAACTTAGTACCTAGTACAAACAACTAATACATGGGCACATTAGAAAAATTTGTGGTCGTTTCACATATTTGGGGTGTCAAAAAGACCACTTAATCTTAAAATAAAAAACAAATACATATTACGAATTCTGGTCACCTCAATGCTTTTTAACATATGTCCATATTGTGACTGAAGCTCTTCAACCTGAAGATTCGAAAGAAATGCAAAGAAGAGAATATCAACTTAGAAAATTGAAGGCTAAAATATATAATAAGCCTTTATAGTAAATTCATCCATCTTGTCCTTTTTATTGCAACCAATTGAGCTCCTAATTAATTATTTCGGTCAATTGAAACCTTAAGGGGCGAGGGTGGAAATTTTAAGACCATCCTCCGCCAACTGAGACAGAGGTGTAATGAGGCATAAATAATATGGAATTATAGCCGCATGACATGTTTTAACATGTAGTAAAAAAAAAAGCTTTTTTTTCTTTAATTTGGCACAAGTCTCACAAAAGACCATTTAGTATCTTGGCATCTGCTTAGAGAATTCTATGTTGATGCATTTATTCTTACACAATTCATACCACATGTAAGTCTATCCCGGTTGGCAAAAGGAGCTGATGGTGTAAATTTTCAATCCAATTAAGGGCTCAACTGATCATAAACATTGCAATAACAGGATAGGGCACATCAATAGATTTAATTATGTACAGTGGACTTTGTATTTTAACCAAAATAGAAATAACAATAAACTTTTAAAATTAATAACAAAATGAACTTTTAAATTCATCAAATTTCTACCTGTTTTGTTGTTTTTGGAACATATGAACCCACAACTATTAGTCCACCACTTCTCTCTTTACTTAATCCTAGATCCTTTGGGAGGATTGGAGCTTTTGGGATAATTCCAATGCGGGCAGAAACAAAGCTGGCCGCAGAACGGCATAAGAAAGACTTCCCCTTTAGTTCCGCCTGTCAATTGAGTTAAATCTTATACACCATATCTCTCAGAATCTTTATCAACATATTCAAACGGATAATATTTACACTGAAAAACCATATGATTTGAAGTATCTTGCCTGGATCATTCCAGCAGCAAATACAGCCATGTCTCGTTCACTAACGGCATTTACTATGCATGTTGATCCCTGCTTCAGCAATAAATGAAAATATGCTGAATACTTTGCATCTAATTAAAGTTCTCTATGGAAGCTAGTCAGAAGTATCATTACGGAAATAGCTTTCATATAGAAGATCTGAGAAACATTAAATTTTTTAAGGTCATTGATTCTAGTTACAAACAGAGTTCCATCCTTGTATAATTAGATACAAGAGCTCACTGCGCATATCAAAAGGATAAGCAATTGATAAGTGGTCATTCCTTGCACTAGCTTACAAGCTCATACAAACATACGATGTCAATCAACTAACCAAAAGTTCTTCCTACATGAGTACTAGAATGCACCCGCACCTGCACATCAAGAGCAGCATGCACAAATGCAAAGAAACATACACCACATACAATACCTTCTTCAAACTGCAAAGAAGCTCACAAACTGCATCTGGTCCACCTTTTCTTAAAAGTTGGATAGAAATGGACGCAACACTACTAGCTGGAATTCGTCCAGCTGTTTTCTCCTCCACCCACTGACACATTTAGGTGAACCAAATCACAAATTCAGATTAGATATTTTTTTACAAAAAAATGAAAATAAACTAGCATGTACTTCAGGAAAATCAGACCTCTTTAAGGTTTGAAGATTTATAGCCAAAGGCTGCATCTTTAGCAAACTCTGTGTCTCCAGCAGGAACAAGCCTATAGCCAATAGAATACAATAAGTGCTGGATATCAGAATAAATGCTTTTCTTGTGGTCATTCATTTTCTTCATATTCTAGGAGGTGATTGAAAGTGGGAGAGAGGGATTAATAAGAGAAACCAATTTGTATTCGGGTTAAAGCTGATACCGTTCAGAATCTGCAACATAGTGTATATCATCAAGGGTATAGCGGCCTCCTTGGAGAAAGAAGGGGCAAATAATCCAAGCATCCACCTGACCTAATACTGAAACAGCTGCATCTGGTTCCTGCAATACATGGACAGAAATGTTAGACAACTGAAGTCATTATCAGGGATTTAAATTGCGGTTGTGTTTATCACAATTGCAGACATAACAAGGCTATTAAGCAATTGTAATTTTTCTCCAAACTTCTACAACTTATTGCAAAATTTAGCAATTACAGTTATAATCATAAAAAAGTCATTTTCAATGATTTTTCAAGTTATTTATTAAGTTGTATGAGTTTTATTTACAAAAGGACAAAAAAGAAAAGAAAAAATCTTACCATTTTTTCATTGTTTACATACTAAAACGCATTGATTCTCATCTATAAATTTCTAGGAATAGTAATAATTAACGAAGTAAAAACATGGTAAATTCAAACATTCATATACACCACAAACTTAAAAATAAAATAATTTGAAATTTTATCCACACTATAAATATTGGTAGCTCCAATAAAAAAACACATTGTAGAATTATGAGGAGAATCAAATCTATAAGATCCAATTTGAAAACCAGCATGACATGTTTTTGTGACCCCTTTCCAAAAAAATGATCATATAAGCTAATATTTTCTAAACTCAAATATAAAACATATTAATACATAATTAAATCAACATATCTATTCATCATTTAATTATTTTTCAAACAAATTAGCTTTTATTTAATTTTATAAAATTTATCTTCAAATGATTGTCATCATCTCAAATAAATTTCACTTGATCAATAATTTTTTTAAAAAAAGGATCAGGTCTAAAATGGACTCAACCCATATTGAAAACCCTCTTAGCACCAATCCTTCCAAATCCCTTCAACCCAAACACCACAAAAAATCCCCATTTTGACAATTTTTATCTTTGATTTTTGCTTAAGGAGCTGTATGAGTCTGTTACCTAATTAGTTGACTTGTGAGATTTTGGGGCATTATTCCACTTTATGGCATATTTTTGGGGCACAACCAGCTGTTTTTGATGGGATTTTTTTCACAGTTATTTATGTATTGGTGGCGGAAAATGGCACTACTACGAAATAGAAGCCACAACAACATTACACCATTTTAATCCCAGGGTCATTATGTGGCTAGATATTAGCACACCATTTTTTTACTCGGTAATATATTCTCAAACTTATAGTACTTGCCTCTGGAAAATGACCTCGTAAAGTCGAATCACCTCTCAAAACTACTGTGTAATCAATATGCTCAACTGATTTTGCTGCAGAACAAAGATTGCTGCATATATCTTTGATCAGTGCACTTGCCTGCAAAATGTTAAATCTTTAGCCGGTCGTGAAAAAAGTTGATAGAAATTTGAATTGGTTGAAATAAACTTTCAATAAAAATATTCGGAAAATGAGATCTAGGGATAGAATAACTTGACATTTGACAAAAAAAATATTTACCTTCTCAGAGCTTAGTGCTCTGGAGTTAGTCAAAATATAGAAGCATATAGGCTTTTTCCTAAACTGTTCAACAAGCGATTCAATACTCCTGCAAATGAAAAATATAAGCAAAGTAAGGAATTCCATCTAGAAGCAAGAGCGTTATATGTTACAGCCAACAGGATATATATAACTAGAAAATATATTTAAAACCTAGAAATATATGTAGCGTGAAGTATCTGTAAATGTTTTAGACGTTTCGGTTTAACCAAGAAACTGGGTAGCACGAATATGAATACTGAATGGTAAAAATACAATGGTGTGACAATTTATGATGAATTGGGATATGAGCACAATATAGTATGGCATTGTATATAGTTTGAATATTTATGTTCATATTTTGATTAATATTAACCCAGTAGACAATAAAAACTCTTTTCAAATAAATAAATAAATAAAATCAATATAAAAGACATTGTATTATACCAATAAATTAAGATGCTTCAACTACTACATTGCAAATATTTTTATAAAGTGGCTGCATAACCTTAAAATTTTTGGAATTTAATTATGTTATGATCAAATACAAGGGACCATAAGGTTAAAAATCAATGTAACCCATAATATATGCCCCACAGTTCGTAAATTACTTTCGTCGTTACCCGATACCAAAGTACCCTTCTCCTCTTCCAAACCATTAACCATTTCAAATCCATAAGTCCCCTGCCCCATCCCTATCATTGCCTCCCTTTTATTGCTCTAATGGATCAGTTAAATTTTGCCCGTAAAAGCAAGGACATTGCAATGTCCAGGCCAGCCTTCTCTCTCTTTCTTTTCTTCCATTCCTTTTTGTAATCTCAAAATTTCTCATAGCCTTATGTCCAAGGTGGGGCTGCCACCAACATCACATCACTGGAAGCAGCATTATTCCCTTTCTTGCGTTTTTATTTTAGAATTCCTGAAGCTAATCCAGTGTCTGGTCACAGCTAAATAAAATAATGACTTTTGTTTGTTTACTGTGTTACACAAGTATCCCAGCATGTTATATTGATGCCTATGTCCAAGACAGATATGACAAGGATACACCAGGGTTGAGGCATATCCATGCTTAATAGAAAAACAGTAAGACAATTAAAACAATGACACTTACCATTCAGTTAATACCTCAACATCATGAACAGTTTGTGTTCCAGTTGGATCATCATCAAGAACAACCAGAGTTTTTGAATTTTTCTGGTTTAGCATGTGTATATCATTGATAGGATCCATCGACCACTCAGGTGGAAGATTTTGAAAGACAGCTTCTTTCTTAAGAACTGGAAGTTTTCCTTCAACTTTAACACCTGTGAGGGTTTCATATACCTACAGAGTAAGGAAAGCTGGTTACATCTACAAAGCGTTAATTACAATAACCAGCTGATATTTGTGAGAATTCCAACTTTAAACACCATAATTCATATTTAATTGATTTATGGAATTAAAGAAGAAAAAAAACTGGTTTTACTTTCAGAAGAATGTTCAATTCGGCCCTTATAGTTAGGATAATGACTAATGTTGTGTTTGGGTACTAAAAGAAATGGCAAGATCTGCCCCTGGACGGCTAGATGTAACTTGCCATTCATAAAAATAATAAGAACAAATTTGTGGCACGTCACCAAGCTTGATCGCAATATGCAAAAGGGGATAGAAATTTTTCTTGATAGATAAAATCATGCAAGTTCAAAGTATGGGGATTGATTAATTGAAATCAACTTAGGGGAAGCAATGTGCACATTTGAGCAAGTAGAAAGAAAGAACTTTTACCATTCAATATTATTTAGATATTCACTTTATCTTCAAATATAAGTAATCTTTGAACATTGGTTTCTGTCAATTGAGAATAACAGAATGATACTAGACCTGCATACCTTTACCACACCAGCATCATCTTGTCGACCCCAGCCAGCAGCAGATCCTACTCAATAGTGACATTATAACTGTTAATTGTATGGAAGACAACTCTGCAAGAGAATTAAAATGAAAGCACAGCATGCAAAGATAAACATGGACAATGGCATCAGAAATATGACATATATTTGGTACATAAGATCCAATTAACAGGTTAACAACAAAGTGATGCTACACCCAGCATATACCCTTCCAACTTTCATATTTAAACTGGAGGTTTATCTAAAATATGAGTTCCTGAATCAAGATTCTGAGCCAAATTAGCTAAGCTATCTGCACACCTATAATGTTGCTGTAGGATATTTCAAATTTCTCAAATCCACCCTGCCTACATGATTTGCATGCAATTTTGTACCAATATGAAACAAGGATGGGAACCTTAACTTCAAGAATTGAACCACCACAGCAGCATCCACTACAAGTATAATAGATTGGAAACTGAAAGCTCAAGCAACATCAAATCTTCTCACTGCCCACAAATAGGCTGTTACGCATTCCAATATAAAGACCTCTAATTGAATCTAGAGAATTATGTAAATAACCAAGGATGATATTTAGGGATTTATTTTTTATTTTTTTCCTCAGTGTAACCTCTGTAACTTGTATATGTAGTGTACCTATCTTTACTTGATACCTTCGGCTTCGGTTTTTTTCTTAATATGTTAAAATTTTCAAAATTCTTTGTTTACCCCTGAATATTATTCCAAAATTTCACTCCATACATAATATGTTATAGTCCCAAGTAAAGGATCACATATGAAGAAGACTGGCATTGAACAATCATCTTCTTTTTCAGATTTCTAGCTATGATTCTCGTCAAAGGGAGAAACCACCTTGAGACTTGTTTGAGAGAGAGTCGTCTGGAATAAGAAAGACCTCTTATATAGAGGTTACTGTGGATTGTGTGATTGCAGAAAATTAGGGATGTAAATTCCCTAATATCAAGTTGCTATTAGTTAGCAATTATCTTCCTAATATCTTGTTAATAGCTGTAAATAAGGAATTAGATCTGCATGGTATCAGTCTAATTTCTCGATCCTATCAACTCTCAACATGGTTGATATTTCTACTTCCGCTAAAATCAGTTCTGAAACAGAACAAAATCCTATTCTTGATGACATCAGATATCTCCACCACCCAAATTACTTCCATAAAAATTCCAGAAAGATCTGCATCGAACAGTGCTGCTATAATCCCAGAAGGTAGTCCATTTTTTGCGTCCATGGCTAGTACTACTGACTGTTTCGAGTGGATTGTGGATTCAGGGGCCTCAGATCATATGACTGGCAATGCCTCCCTTTTCTATACATTTCAGCCTTCATCAATCCCCTCTCAAATAAAGATTGCTGATGGCTCTTTCTTCTCCATATCAGGAAGTGGCTCTGTTAAAATATCTCCGAAATTAATACTGCAACATGTGTTATATGTTCCTAAATTAGCTTGTAATCTCATCTCAGTCGGTAAAATTTCTGCCGACCTAAAATGCACAACTAATTTTTCACCTCTTAGTTGTAAATTACAGGCTTTGGACTCAGGGAAAGTGATTGGCAGTGCTAGGTTGTGTGGTGGCCTCTACATTCTTCAAGGGCAGCCTTCTCAAAGTGGACAAGCACACCCAAGCTCTATTTATCCTTTTCCTTGTTTTTCCAATATATCAGAATCCTCAAAAAATGTTCTTTTATGGCATTACAGATTAGGGCATCCTAGTTTTCAATATCTTGCCAAATTATTACCACAATTGTTTATCGGTAAAAATCCTCAATCTAAATATAAAACCCCTAAACCTTTTTCCACCATACACAGTGACATTTGGGGCCCTTCCCAAGTTAAGAATATTGATGGTTCTAGATGGTTCATCATTTTTGTCGATGATCACACTCGGCTCACTTGGACATTTCTTATGAGAGAAAAGTCTGAAACTGAAAAAATGTTTAAGAGATTTCATAGTCTAATAGAAACTCAATTTTAAAGCAAAATTCAGATCCTTCATACTGATAATGGTAGTGAATATTTTTCTAGAGCTTTGGGGGATTTTCTTCAAGAAAAGGGGATTGTTCATATAACTTCTTGTGTAGATTCTCCTCAACAAAATGGTATTGCCGAAAGGAAAAATAGACATCTGTTAGAAGTTGCTAGGTCTCTTATGTTCTCTACTAATGTGCCTAAATTTTATTGGGGGAAACCATCCTTACAACAACCTTCCTCATCAATAGGATGCCTAGTAAACCTTTTAATTTTAAAACACCTAGAAATCTTTTTCTTCAATCCTTTCCTCATTTTCAGCCCTCCTCTTCCTCTATCCCAGTAAAAGATTTTGGATGCACTGTCTTTGTTCACATTTATCCTCATTCTCGGTCTAAGTTAGATCCTAGAGCCTTAAAATGCATTTTCTTAGGTTATTCTTCTACTAAGAAGGGCTACAAATGTTACTCTCCCATAACTAAAAGAACCTATACCTCAATGGATGTCACATTCATTGAACAAAAGCCATATTATACCAAGCATGAAATTCAGGGGGAGCGCTTAAGTGAATTCCAAGCTTTTGACATTTTTCCTATCACTAAATTCCCACTATTATTTCTTCTGAACATGAACCCACTGTTATTACTAAAACCAATGAATCTTCCATCATTCCTAACCCCATTGAACCTACTGTCTTGGAACCCATTGTTATTACTGGAACCAATGAACCTTCCATCATTCCTAACTCCATTGAAACTACTGTCTTGGAGCCTTCAGGTACACCTCGCACACCACAAAGAACCCAACCAGAGCAATTTGAGGCCAAAGAGCTCAGTGTCTATAAAAGGAGAAGAAAGCCTAATAAAGAGACCGACATACAACCTGGTAACTTCCAAGAGCTGGAACCTACTCCTACAACCTCAGAGAGTCCACAAGGTATGAAAAATTCTCAAAGTATTGCTCCGACTGTGGATACTGATGATTTGCCTATTGCACAGAGAAAAGGTGTAAGGAAGTGTACAACACATCCTATTCAGAAGTTTGTGGCATATGGAAACTTAAAGCCTGCCTTTAAAGCCTTCACTTCTAGTGTTGACAAAACTTTCATTCCAAAAACAATAGAGACAACAATGAAAGACATAAGATGGAAGAAGGCTGTTGAAGAAGAGATAAGGGCACTAGAAGACAATAAAACCTGGAAAATCACTGATCTTCCACCAGGAAAAAGACCAGTGGGTTGCAAGTGGATTTTTACTGTCAAGTATAGATCTGATGGGAGCATTGAACGTTATAAGGCAAGGTTGGTGGCCAAGGGATTTACTCAGTCCTATGGGATAGACTACCAGGAGACATTTGCTCCAGTAGCAAAGCTGAATACAATGAGAGTTCTTTTGTCTTTGGCAGTTAACAAGGACTGGAAATTACATCAACTCGACATCAAGAATGCCTTCTTGAATGGCAATCTTGTAGAAGATGTATATATGGAAATTCCACAGGGGTTGAGATATCATTCTGACAAACAGAAAGTTTGTAAACTTGAGAAGTCACTGTATGGATTGAAACAGTCTCCTAGGGCTTGGTTTGATCGATTTGCAAAGGCTATTGTGAAGAATGGGTACAAGCAAGGCCAAACCGACCACACCTTGTTCATCAAAGAGGGATCAGAAAAGAAGAAATCAATCCTCATTGTGTATGTTGATGATATCATCATCACTGGTGATGACAATGAAGAAATTGGAAATTTAAAGAAATTGCTTGCAAGTGAATTTGAAACCAAGGATCTTGGTACTTTAAGATACTTCCTTGGCATGGAGGTTGCAAGATCAGAAGCTGGTCTAGTAATTAACCAGAGAAAATATATCCTAGACTTGTTATCTGAATTTGGGATGAAGGGCTGCAAACCAGCTGAGACTCTTATGGAGTTCAATCTCAAACTGAAGAAGGATGTTCTTGGAAGTCCGGTTAATAAGGGATTGTATCAAAGGTTAGTTGGGAAATTAATTTATCTTTCTCTTACTAGACCTGATATATCTTTTCCTGTGAGCATTGTTAGTCAATATTTGAGTGACCCTCTAGAGGAGCATCTTGAAGCTGTCAACAGAATACTAAAATACCTAAAGATGACACCTGGCCATGGGATAATTTTCAAGAAAACCAATGACAGATCAGTAAAAGTCTTCACTGATGCTAGCTGGGCTGGAGAACTGACAGATAGAAGATCCACCAGTGGGTACTGCACTTTTGTTTGTGGCAATTTGGTAACTTGGAGGAGCAAAAAGCAGTCTGTTGTGTCTCGGAGCAGTGCTGAAGCTGAGTATAGAGCTATTGCACTTGGAATGTGTGAGGGAATATGGTTACAAAGGTTACTTGTTGAATTGGGCTTCAGTGACTCTAAAGAGTTTGAACTATACAGTGATAATCAATCTGTCATCATTATGGTGAGAAACCCAGTCCATCATGATAGGACTAAACATGTGGAAATTGATAGACAGTTCATTTCAGAGAAAGTCAGCAGTGGTCTAGTAAAACTGAATTTTGTTTCTTCTAAAGATCAACTTGCAGACATTCTCACCAAGGCACTTCCTAGAGTAACCTTTGATGAGTTTACATGCAAGCTGGGATTATATAATATATACTCTCCAGCTTGAGGGGGAGTGTGGATTGTGTGATTGTAGAAAATTAGGGATGTAAATTCCCTAATATCAAGTTGCTATTAGTTAGCAATTATCTTCCTAATATCTTGTTAATAGCTGTAAATAAGAAATTAGATTCTTGTAATTTATTTGTAATTCTTTTTTCCTAGTTTAGGCTCTCTCTTGTAATCTATAAATATGATCTTTCTTTATCAAATAAATGACAGAAATTAGAGTACTCAAACTGAGACTCTTTTCAGTACCTTTCTACAGTTACATACCTTGTTTGAATAGAAGACAAAGGAAGCAATTCTAATAAGGAAAGGCCCAATAAATAAAATCTCCTAATATTTCTCCTAACAATAATAAAGCAAGGATAATTATTTGATACATTGGCGGTAGAAACTTTTAGTTTCCACAAGCACCTTAGTTTTAGGGTTTAGAGTCTTAGTTTAGGGTTTAGGGGTTTAGGTTTAGTAGTTTAGAATTTAATGATTGTGAATAGAATTTAAGGTTTAGGGTTTATAGGTTAAAACCTAAATCCTCAACATATTACTCTAAAACCTAAACCCTAACCTCTACACCTTAAATCCTAACCCTAACACTAACCCCCTAAAACTAAACCCTTAAACCTTATAACTAAGGCGCTTGTGGAAACTATAAATCCATAAAGTAATATCTTTTTCTTAAAATAATAAGAATAATTACTTGCACGTAACATAACACCTTTTGTACAACTCCTTATTAAGAAATAAGATCCTAGGATGGTAAAATTTTTAGCCGCTTCCATCTTAAATTATATACGAGACGCTGAACCAGTTTAAGTGCCAAGACATATCCTGGTCGAATTATAGGGGGAAAAGAAAACAGAAATGAAGAGTAAGATCAATGCAGAACGAAATTCCCTATCTTCCATGAGTAAATTGTTGGTGAATATTAGAGTTTTAGTTCTACCTAGACTCTTGTAAATATTATCTAATAGTAGTTAAGTTGTACAGAAACTCTAACTTAATTATCCTAGATAGAGTTTAACTAGTGAGGAATCCTACTTGGTGTATAACTCGGTGTACTCAGTCTATTAAATAGACTTCTATGTAAATTAAGTAAAAATAATATATGCAAAAACAGAGAAACTGATTTTCTTCTCTGGAAATTCCCTTTCTCACATGGTATCAGATTTAGGTTAGTTGATCCTACAAAAAAACCCTAAAATAAAAACCATGATTACACCAGAAACCTCGGAAAGGAGTATATCTTTTCTTGCTAATTGTACCTCTACAAATTGGGTTGTGGACTCTGATGCGTCAGACCGTATGACAGGGAATATTCATATTTTCCACAAACTCAACAATGAGAAGTCTACATCTTCAGTGAGAACAGCAGATGACTCACTGTCAGTTATTGCAGGAAGTGGTTCTATTCAACTTAGTGACACTATTTTCTTGCCTAATGTGCTTTATGTCCCTCAACTTGCTTGCAACCTTCTATCTGTTAGCAAATTATCTGTTGATCTCCAATGTGATGTTAAGTTTAATTTGAATGGTTGTGAATTTCAGGCAAAGGGTTCAGGGACAGTGATTGGCAATGCTAGGCTGAGTAATGGGCTCTACATATTTCATGGCTTATCTCCACATAAACAAGTTAATTCAAGCTGCTGCCTTAATTCTACTTTATCCTATTCTATTTCTTCTAGTGATATTATGTTATGGCACTTTCGGTTAGGTCATCCCAACTTTCCTTATATGGCTAAACTGTTTCCTTGGTTATTTGCTAATACAAATCCCAAAGTACTTTGCTTGTGAAATATGCCAACTTGCTAAACACACTAGACAACCTTACTATCCTTCTAAATTTACACCTTCCTCACCGTTTTCAGTAATACATAGTGACATTTGGGGCCCTTCTAAGGTTAAAAACTATACTGGATCAAGGTGGTTCATTTCCTTCAATGATGACCACTCTAGGACTACTTGGACATATTTGTTGAAAGAAAAATCAGAGGTTGAGAATGTCTTTAGGATCTTCCATAGGATGGTAGAAAACCAGTTCCAAAGTACTATTAAAATTCTAAAAATGACAATGGCAGTGAGTATTTCACCAAAACATTAGGTTCATATTTCAAAGAAAAAGGGATTTTGCATATTAGTTCCTGTGTCAATACCCCTCAACAGAATGGGGTGGCTGAAAGGAAAAATAGGCATCTTTTAGAAGTTGCTAGATCATTGTTGTTTTCTACTAGTGTACCAAAACATTTTTGGGGGGAGGCCATTCTTACTGCAACCTACTTAATCAATAGGATGCCAAGTAAAACTTTGAAATTTAAAATCCCAAGAGATGTTCTTCTTGCTTCCTTTCCTCATTTCAAGCCATTGTCATCTCATGTTCCTTTCCGAGTGTTTGGGTGTGTTTCTTTTGTTCATGTTCATACTCAATCTAGGGGTAAACTTGATCCTAGGTCTCTTAAATGTATTTTCCTAGGTTATTCTTCGAGTCAAAAGGGCTACAAATGTTACTCACCCACTACCAAGAAAATTTACAACTCCATGGATGTTACATTCTTTGAAAACAGACCCTATTTCTCTAAGTCTGAAATTCAGGGGGAGACTTTACAGGAATTTCAGTCCCATGATAGTACTTTATAGGAATTTCAGTCCCATGACAATTTCCAAATCATTCCTTGTTTACCTCCACAACCTGACCTTGGTAAATCACAGCAAGATATTCAGCCTTCTCATGCATCCATTTTACAGCCAATGCATTCCCCAAAACCAGCAGACGTACCCTCACCAAGTTCTAAAACTCCTAGCACCTCTACTGCCCCAATTGAAACACCTACATCCTTACCAAAAACACCTCAAAAAACCTTGACTCCACAGCTTGAGAGTAAACAACTAAGTGTTTATCAAAGGAGAAAGAAACATGTTTCAGAAACTATTACTCATCCTAGCATTTGCCGAGAATTGGAACTGGATTCTGCTGCCCAAGAAAATCTGGAAGGTAATAATGCTCCTCAAACTTTTGTTCCTACTGATGACACTATAGACCTCCCTATTGCTAAAAGAAAGGGTGTTAGAAAATGTACAAACCATCCTATTGAAAGGTTTGTAGCTTATGGAAAACTAATGCCTTCCTTGAGAGCTTTTACAGCTAAAATTGATAGTATGAAGATCCCAAAAATAGTGGAAGAAGCACTACATGATCCAAGGTGGAGAAAAGCAGTAGAAGAAGAGATTAAAGCTCTTCAGACTAATCAGACTTGGAGTTTGGTTGAGCTGCCACAAGGGAAGAAAATTATTGGCTGCAAGTGGGTATTCACTGTAAAATACAATTCAGATGGTAGTGTTGAGAGATTCAAAGCTCGGTTGGTAGCTAAAGGGTTCACACAATCCTATGGGATAGACTACCAAGAAACTTTTGCACCTGTAGCTAAACTAAATACAATTAGAGTGTTACTTTCCTTAGCTGTAAATAAGGATTGAAAATTACATCAGCTGGATATCAAGAATGCATTCTTGAATGGGAATCTTGAGGAGGAAGTGTATATGCAAATTCCCCCTGGTATGGAGGACAACTCAAAACAGAATGTGGTATGCAAGTTGCACAAGTCTCTATATGGCTTAAAACAGTCGCCAAGGGCCTGGTTCAATAGGTTCACTAAGGTTGTTGTGAAGAATGGGTACAAACAGTGTCAAGCAGATCACACATTGTTTGTAAAGGTTACACCCGAGAAACAACAAACTCTTTTAATTGTTTATGTCGATGACATACTAATTACTGGAAGTGACAGTGAAGAAATCAAGAGACTGAAGAAGTTCTTGGGTAGTGAGTTTGAAACTAAAGACCTAGGGAGCCTCAGATATTTTTTGGGAATGGAGGTTGCAAGGTCCAAGGATGGAATTGTGATTAATCAGAGGAAATATATCCTCGATTTACTTTCTGAATCTGGAATGTTAGGTTGCAAGCCAGTAGACACTCCTATGGATTGTAATTTGAAGCTGAGGAAGGATGATTTAGGGGATCCTGTGAATAAGGAATTATACCAGAGACTAGTAGGGAAGTTAATCTATCTATCTCTCACAAGGCCAGATATAGCTTATTCAGTAAGCATAATAAGTCAACATATGAGCAATCCTAGAGAAGAACACATGGAGGCAGCCAATAGAGTTTTAAGGTACTTGAAATTTACCCCTGGACATGGACTGATTTTTAGAAAAAATGAAGATAGATCAGTGAAGATATACACTGATTCCAGCTGGGCAGGGGAATTAACTGATCGAAAATCAGTAAGTGGGTATTGCTCTTTTGTTTGGGGTAACTTGGTTACTTGGAGAAGTAAGAAACAACCTGTAGTCTCTCGGAGCAGTGCTGAGGCAGAATATAGGGCTATGGCACTTGGAATTTTTGAGGGAATTTGGCTAAAAAGACTGTTATCAGAACTGACAGTGGATAACACACAGACTTTTGAGTTGTTTAGTGATAGCCAATATGCTATTAGCATAGCAAAAAACCCAGTTCATCATGATAGAACCAAGCATGTGGAGATTGACAGGCATCTTATTTCAGAAAAGGTTAATAATGGACTTGCAAAGCTCCATTTTGTTCCAACCAAAGATCAACTAGCTGATGTCTTCACCAAGGCACTACCACGAGCAACCTTTGATGAATTCACATCCAAGCTAGGAGTCTATACTATCTACTCACCAGCTTGAGGGGGAGTGTTGGTGAATATTAGAGTTTTAGTTCTACCTAGACTCTTGTAAATATTATCTAATAGTAGTTAAGTTGTACAGAAACTCTAACTTAATTATCCTAGATAGAGTTTAACTATTGAGGAATCCTACTTGGTGTATAACTCGGTGTACTCAGTCTATTAAATAGACTTCTATGTAAATTAAGTAAAAATAATATATGCAAAAACAGAGAAACTGATTTTCTTCTCTGGAAATTCCGTTTCTCACATAAATGCATCTTCCTCTCTTTTTCAAGTAAATTCGAGAACTTTAAATGGACAGGCAGTCATAAAAGAAGTAATGCTTTGTTAGTTGTAGACGAGATAAGTTTAATTTAAAGTTTATTTATTTATTTATGTATTTATTGTAGATAAACTAAAGTAGTTTAGATAAATTAGATCTCTACCCTAAGAGATTAGAGTTGTAAATCTAGAGGACTCCTAACTTCAGTTAAACTCTCTGTAATTAAGTCTTTAAAAGACTAACCTTGTATAGATGTATTATGAATCGAAATACTGAGAAAACCCACTGTTTTCATCAGTTTCTACATGCTTCACCTGAGATAAAGAGAGAAAGAAAAGCCACAATTTCTAGACAAAATAAGAGAGGCTATGCTTCACCTGCGATAAAGAGTTGGTGTGCAATAGTTGAAATATGGAGTGGAACTTTATGGGCTGAGCATTCGCGAGCAACAATACCCTGTAGGCAATTAAACTTTGTCTTACGGATATGTAAACATTATAGCAACTGTTATATTTGTTTCAATTGGAAAAGATAAACAAGAAACCAATTATCTGACCAGATCCTTCACAAAGATATCAAGGGCAGAGTAAGGGGTGTAGTCATTGTCTAACATGTGCGGAACGCGATTTTCAAACATCCTGCAATATAGTCACAATCCAATAGAACTCATCAAACATGAAAAATATCCTCACTCCTAGGACCAGTTATTTTAAGAAAAAGGCAATGCAAAGGTTCCTCTAAAGACAAGGGTTTTCATAGTGATGCAGTTTCCAATTCTAGAAATAAGATTATGTTAGACTAAAACATGTAACATGTTGAGCTGGGGTCAGTTTGGTTGAACATGACTATGGCCTGAATCTTGCAACTTGAATTATCCAGACACAAGAGACATGGGGGTCATAATCTTTTCATATGCTATACTAAATATTTATCTAATAAGAGTTGATGTTTCTTCATTGTAGAAGAACCAAAGACATACTAAATAGTGAGAAACTTGACAAGAATAGATAAGCACCTACACTACTTAGTACTTCCAGATTGAAAAATAAAAAATGTCCATATTCTATTACGGCAGAATATAAGACTGAGATTGCTAGAGAAAGGAAAATTAATTTTTCTTCTTTCCTCAGGTGAATGACAATTGCTATTCATATGTAAAATCAAATGTCTTATGAAAAGAACTAATGTACATTCCAAATATATGAAAGCAAAGTATGACACATGAGCAGAACTAGATTATGGCAAAAGAGTAGCATGAACCTGAAAATTCAAGGATACTTCCCAAAACTATGTTTGTTAGGATAATCAATTCCAACAATCAACTTTGAAAGAAACTTTATTATATAGTGCAACACTTTAAGGCATAATTCCCTGCTATAAGTTATTTTCTGTCCCATACTCTACATTCAACAAGTGGCGGTTATCATGCCAAGTAAGGACATAATGAAGGAAGCATTTGCAAGCCAATATGCACATGTGAGATGAATAGCTCCAAATGCTACTGTTTGCAGATATATTTCAACAGAAAATGCTCATGTCAAAAGTGAGCAGGGAAAGAGAAAGAAGAGATGGGAACAAACTAAAAAAGGACCTTTCTCTTGATGGTCTTTCTCATGAAATGGTCCTAACAAGAGCATGAGGATGAAATCTGACTCACTTAGCTGACCCAAAGACAGGAAAGAGATTTGTCTAGTGTTGCTGTTTTAGTAGTAGTAGAAATGGGAAATTAGTTTATTGCCAAAGCATTTCAATTTAGAGTTGTGACCTTGTTACGAAGTTTGGGGTTGGATAAAAGCATATTGCCACGGTCCGTTCGCGTGATAGGCGAGACCGTGACGAGATGCTTGCTGGTTGTGCTTAATGCAAGATGCGGGATAGCAATAAGGGTGTAGTACGTGCCGTACAGCCGTCCAGTCCTCGGATGGGCGTGCTGGTTAGGTACCACACTGGTCGGGAGCTGTCCCCGCTTCCCTGATGAGCCCATGGGAGGGCGAAACCAGTAAGCATCGGAATGGAATAGGCTGAGCCTCGGGCTTGTGGGAGCCCTGAGGTGCCGCACGGGGGAGATGTCCCTGCGCCAAGACTCTGACCCCGTGACAATATAAATAACCTTTATATGACAATTCTTCTGAAACATCTGCAAGTTTCTAACAGATGGATGTTCCGGTTTATTTAGGGGACTACAGTTTACAGACTTCTACAAAAGAAGACCAAACTCAGGGTCTATGTAGTTAGTAGTCAGGTTCCAAGCAACAAAACAAAAGTCTACAAGAACGCAATTAAGAAAACAAAATATTTCCACTTCAGTGTATAAAAACCTACCAGGATGTTGCCCCACTATTGCTGATGATATCAAACAACATTCTTGAGTTAAGACCTAATCGGGCCCCGAAAGCCATTGCCTCAGCTGATGCTGCTATATGAACTCCGGCAAGTAACTGATTAACCATCTTTACTCCACTAGAGATTGAGAAAGGAAACAAAAATAATAAAAAAAGTTGCTTCCTTGACAAATAAATGGGCAATTGATGATTTATGCTATGACCAATAATTGCTCATAAGTACCTTCCTGCCCCACAACCCCCTTTGATAACATAGAGCTTTTCACTTAATGCTGTTGAATGTCAATAACCAAGACCAATCAAAACATAACTCAGGTATTCCTTCACCTGATGACTAAAAGTGTACTGCATGCAAATTACCTGACAGGACAAGACCTGCACTTTTAAGAGCATCATCTGAACCTGCAGCCATTATCTAGTAATAGAACCAGAAAAAGAAAAGGAAAAAACGTCAGAAGTACAAATCAAGAGCTTTCAATTAAAATTTTATATTAAATTCTCATTTGCATACTGTAAGTTCACCCATGGAGGCTCTTTTAACACCACCAGAAACAGGTGCATCAACCAATTTTAAATCTTTTCCTTCATCTGCAGATGCATGGATAAATTAGTAAGTGAATAATGATGACAGCAAGTATAATGGAAAAAGCAGCGCAGTTTTAACATTCTGGGTACCGATGTCCATCAACCTCACAAGCAGTTGAAGATGCAAGATTGATGCAAGTGTGTGCATGGGTTGTGATACAAAAAGAAACATTGATCCATGATCAAAACCATGGCATCTTTTTGAAGCCAGATTATGTCATAACACACACAAAAAAAATGCTTTCCAGTGTTAAACTATGAACAAGTCAGTTACACTTTGTTTATGTTTGTATTTGACACTGAATGAACAGGTTCAAAAAATATTTTTAGGCTCAATTAAGAAACAAACAAAGCTTGAACATTGGTAACCTGGGCTGTTTATGCTCGTGAACAGATTTGATAAGCTGTTCATGAACAAGTTTGTTTAAATGCTCAATAAGAGCTTGTATAAATCTGTTTCAAGTTAATACTTTTAAGCTTCAATATCTTTTAACTAAGTTCAAAAGAAAATGTAATAATGTAATAAAAAAAAAGACATTATTGAAATCATCCATAATTTTTGTAAAAATTATTATTTTATATTAACTTTTTATGGACCCAAAAAATGACCGCTGGTGATAAAAATGAGACTTAAAAGAAGTAATTCATCCATAATTTTTGTAAAAATTATTATTGGAGATTAAATTTAGATAGACCCAAAAATGACCAGTAGAGATAAAAATGGGACTTAAAAAGTAATTCGACCTAACATCGCATGTCAAAAGAACAAGTGAGAATAAAAAGTCACGCTTCTGTATATAAAAAAAGGTCCTCCCCCTGCATCTTCCTCCCAAACGTCAATTGTCAACAAATGGTCTTCATCTGCTGGACCAACATAAAGTGAGCCAAACATTGCCTTTTTGTGGGCTTGTTTAGCGTAAGTCGCAAGCTTGGGCTCAACTTGATACTCTTCTAAACTAAATGATCCAAGTTCGAATAAAGTTCTTACTTCATGTAAGCTCAAGCTTGTGCTCAGGATGGATGAGCTGAGGTCAAACATAGAAATGCTCAGCTCTGTACCAAACCATGCAGTGTACTCAAGCAGGATAAATCACAACACAAGCAAGAAGGGATTTGTGTGATGATGGGAGATGGAGAAAAAGAAACATTGGAGGAAATCTGGAATTTGAATAATAAAACAATGGTATGTTTGACTTGAAACGAGAGATTTTTCTTTGTGTTAGTGCAAATAGATATCTGAAACGAAATAAATACATACTCTGTAAACGTCGTTCTAGTTGGCTCACAAATGCAGGAGAGACTGTGGAAGAAAGAATCACAGATGCTCCAGATGGAAGGGCTACAAAATACAAAGTGAAATCAGCCCTGGCTCGTAAATTGCAGATACCTATCTAGAAACATACCTGAAACTGCACCCAGGTCCCCAAATAAAACACTCTCAGCTTGAGCTTCATTTGTGACCATGACTACAAGCACATCAACATCTGCGGGAGGAAACATGTCAGAACAAACATGTTCTTACCTGTGAATGAATCATGAAATTTTAAAATAACATTCGATGATGCCCAATTTTGGAAAATTTGTGTTTCATTATAGATTTAAACTTCACATTTTAGACAAGAGGACTGAGATTCACTACTGCAGCACAACGGAGAAACAATTTGACCTTGCATGTAGTCATATGCTTTCAATATCACCCCACTAGTACAAGAAACCAGAAAAAAACAATTTTTATTGTTGTCCACAATGAAGTCTGGAAGCACAGTAGATCAAACTAAAGCATAAGGTTTTAACATAGTAATTTATCCAAAAAAAAAGTCTTGAACAAATTTCTATTGCTTGATCAAATATCTGCACCCCATGCTAGACTAAAACAATGCAAGTACATCATTGTAAAGACTGACTCACAACTGATGACAGAAATCCAAATATCCAGAGAAACTATAAGCAAGAGCCTATCATTATGTGAGAATAAATTAAGACCATAACATTTTCAACAGCTTGAAGGCACATATTATTAAAGAAATCTGGACTTAACCTCCTGCTCAAATTATCAGGCATCAAACCCTCCCCACTATCCATTACTCTATATACATACCTATATGGGAATCTGCTATTCATCTCACTGTGTAATTAATGCAAGATAACTGATTCTAAAAGTTGCTACTCTCGTCTCTTATTACCACTAATCTTTATGTCCTTGAATATAATTTTACTTCAATTTCCGAAACCATAAGCTTTCGTATTACCTTATACATCTAATGGTGTACTAAACCTGAAAAGGCTACAACATTTCTTCAAAGACTAAGGTCTTCCTTTCCCTTCAAGATAACCCTGAATTGTGTTATATTTCAGCTCCTCGTTAATAAGCACTCCAAGAGATCATGCTATTGCCAGTTAGTTACTTAAGCCTCCAAAAGACTTGTTTAGCCGACTTGATTCCTTTAAATTCAAATGTTGGCATACCCTTCCAACTTGAAAGAGTCTGACTGTTACCATCCACAAAGACTATAGCACACTTAAGAATTTACAATAGCTTGTTCCTACTTAACTAAAAGAATTTCCAAGTAAAAATTACTTCTTTTTCGAGTTACATGACCATCTATAGCAAAGATAGGTTATTACGTGGGGCCTTCCTACCACAATAGATATGGTCCTTCTAATAATATTATGCCACACAAGCATTCTTTTGCACGTTAGTACTTCATGACATGAACTATCAACAAACAAGCTTGTCTAAGCTTAAGAGCTAGACTTCCCAATATTTCTAGCGTATAACCTTAAGAGGACCTCACAATGTAAACCTCTGATTCCTCTCAAAACTATCAAATAAATTTTAACCTTATTTTTGCTTCAAAAGTTGTTATATCTTAACTAACTTGGATTGGTTCCTCAAATTACCTTTAGATATATCTGCCGGAGAGCTTCCAATTAGACCACCAGCACTTTCAAATCGAGTTAGTGTAGGTTTGTACACCTGCCATCCAATTGAAAATTTGGGCAAATGGTTAATATTTTACACTTAATCTCTCAATCACCAATGATAAGTAACTAAAAATCCAAGAGGGACACCATGGATGTATTTAATATGTAGGCATAAAACAGAAAGTGAGGATGTCATATGCAGATATGCATATTTTCAGGCCATACAGAAGACAGTATGAGGAGAACATCACTTATCCTGCTAGTCAAAGTAATGAAATTACTAGTGAATTAAAAAAATTTATCCAAAAATATGTGCAGCTTAGAGCACAAAGAAGCCATTGATCATTAGAAATTTAAGATTGCACATTAAATTAGGCTCTGGGTAAAACTGTTTTATTCTGCAGAAAAAGTGATGTAATCTGACTATGACACCCCTCCCATAAATTAACACATTGAAGCATGCTAAGTGTTGTTATCAAGTTGGGCTGTAGCCTTATATTCAAATTAGGCCCTTTCACCTATTGACAACTGATTTTAGGTTGGATGCTTAACAAGACAAGGCAGAAAATTAGCCAAAGGAATCAAGCAGGACACATTATCCGAAACAAACAGTAATTGCCACTTACATCATAACCAAGAACACAGAAATTTGCCTTCACAAGGTGAGTTGCCATGCCAAATCCCATTGCTCCAAGACCAATAAAACCAACTCGTTTCACAGTTTTTGATTGGGAGGTGAATTCAGTTGCAAGTTCCTCTGGGTTGTAGCGTTCAGCATTGGCGGCATCTACAGTATTCACTCCAAATACTTGGTCCCAAATCTGTTCATCAATCTCACAGCACATGAGTGACGAGCAAAGTAAGTTATAGATTAGAAAAACATCTCCGTGTTCCTCCCTTCAGGAAGAGGAACCTTAATGCTTTGTCTGAAGCTAGTTTTTATGTGCTAATTCATTAACAGAATTACATGTAACAACCTGACCCAATGGGGTATTATCATCTCCAGCACCAAGTGAAGAGCCTGAAAAAGGAAACATATCAGGTAGCTAAGAAAAAAATTTGCTGTGAACCAAAACAAATCACAACAACCAATGGACTTAAACTGAAAAGAACTACTAGATTAGTACCAAGAGCCAGTTGCTGATGAACGCTTGCCAAAAGTGGAAGAGGAAAAGTAAGCGATTTGGCCATATCCAAAACAATACCCTTGAATTTAGGAGGGAAAAGGAA
The DNA here is from genome assembly GCA_958450335.1 of Hibiscus tridactylites. NCBI lineage: Eukaryota > Viridiplantae > Streptophyta > Magnoliopsida > Malvales > Malvaceae > Hibiscus > Hibiscus tridactylites. The sequence continues at coordinate 11,941,182 of OY288287.1, forward strand.
ATTAATTTCACTGGAATGCCACAAAAACAAGCTGATGTACTATAGTGGAATATGTCTATCTGGAAACATATTAGTTTAGCGTCTACTGACAGAGCAAAGATTATTATGGAACCTTATATTCAGCATTATAATTATGACGCACACATAAGTTGTTTCTTCCGGATAGCTAATAACTACAAATTTTAGTTACTTCTAAGTAGAAAGTGTTACCTGCAGGTTATATAGTTTTAAGTTCCAAAAAATTAGCATAAAAGTATAAGTGTGCAGAAAGTATTTCAGAAAAAATCAAGGCCGGTCAGTCTCCATAAGCCAGCTCAATGAAATAATAAAAATGAAATAACTTACTATTGTACTTAAACTTACCAATTTCTGAGTGAAAGGATTCAAGAAATTATATTTGACATTGCCACTCAGCAGCTGTGGAATAAAATTCTTGAAAACCCTGCGTACATGGCAACAACATAGATTAAAACTCCATTAACCAAGCATATGGTTTGTTTGAATTCATTCATCAGGGAAAGCATAAAAAAGACGAGTAAAAATGAACCACCTAAGAGACAAGGTTCAAGAAATTACTATCCATTTAATGCATAGTTCTAAAAACTTGTAAGGGAGACCTGTTAGTCACATTTGACAGAAGAAAAGGGACATCTATCCCACAGTATTGATCATGCATCTAAGGTGTTCTTTGGGTTTCATTACTTGCATATACAAATTTAATTGACTTCTACTCTACCAGCCAGCAGCACTTTATCTGGAGTAATCTTCATCAAAAAAATATCTGGAATAGTCAGACATGTTGAATCAAATTAGCACTCCATACGTCCAATGCACTAACAAAATGTATGCAAAAGAATAGAGACTCTTTTCTCTAAAAAATTCTCCTTCTCAACAACTCTTTTTCTCTCAAAATTCTCTATCTCAACAGAATAGCTCCAATGACTATGAAAACCTGGCAGTTTTAGTACTAATACATAAAATGCATGAATTTTCATTCTCTACTTAACATTCATGCATTCACTAGTTATAGAACAAAGGATCACATTTCCTCTTGAGAATGCATGAGGTCAAGTTACAACAATGTAGCGAATGTAATTTAAACTTTCATTAGACATTGTGACCTTATGAAATTTACATGATATATATATATATATATATATATATAAATGTATGTATGTATCTTAAAGCAGTCACTTCATATCCTATTATATTGAAGACTAACCAAAAATCTATTAGAGACTAACAAAAACCTAAGGCTTTGCTTGGTAGAGTGGACAGAATAATGGAAACATATGAAATGAGAAATGACAAAAAAATGCAAAGAAAGAAATACATATTTTTTCCTTCTATAGTGTGCTTAGTAGTAGGAAGATGGAAAATTGGAAAGAAAATAATTTTCTATCCACCCATTGCTTGGCATGTTTAGAAATGAAAAATACATTGTTTTATCATTATAGTCTTTGTAAGTTAGGATGAAAATATGAAATAAGAAAATGATGGATAATCTTAAAAATATTTATACCTGACTCAAACTACACTCATTTTGTTTCATCTTTTCTTTCCACTTTTGAAGTGATCAGTTTTTGTTAAAGGTTAATATTTGATTTACAGGCAGTGCAATTATTTTTGCACAAGCATTCCTATTTTAACTCCACAATATAAAAATTAAATCCCTAACCCTAAACCCCAAAATCCTAGACCATAACCCCTTAATTCTAAATTTGAAACCCTACACCCTAAAAACCTAAATTAGAACAGCTCATGGAAAACAAGTTTTCCACCACCCGTGCATGAAATATTTTCTCTTTTGTTAATAGATATGGAAAGTGATAATCTTTCCTTTTTCTTTCTTTTCTCTTTTCGTTCCACTTTTCCACACTACCAAGCATATCCTAAAACTGTACTTATTTATCTCAACCATGCAGATAATAGAACAAGTCACAATTCCCTTAGGATCTTTCAGCTCTAGTGCAACTGAGATAGAGAGTACAAAGAATAAATTAAAAGCCATTGGAAAGACTAAGCCGGCAACATCAACAAAGAGCTCCAATCATCAATTTCAAGCCTTATATGCATGCCTTAAAACTTCCCTACCTACCACATCTTCTTTGAGCATTAATGAGGGAACCATTTTAGCTCAGTTAAAATCGAGCATAAGGAATCTTTCATTTCTCATATGATATATGATATATGATAGCATAGAGTATGCACCACATGGGGTTTAACTTTTTTCAATGTGAAAACAGTCATCAAGAACCCAGAGCATAAATAACAAGCCATCAACAATTTTAAAAAAGTATATATTAAGAGTAAATAGAAGCATAAATCACCAAGAATTTCCAGCAGCATTTGAAATGATGTCATAGATTATCCATGGATGGATCCCAGCTTTAACACCAAGAGATATAGCTTCTACAGCAGCGATGAGATGAATGCCCTCGAGCAGCTCAGTGACCAATTTAATTTTGCTGCAACAGACAGGAACTAAGAAACCTAAGACCCGAAAGAAAATTTAGGAATTTGAAGACTATCAGAAGTATTTACTGTTTATAAAGCAATTTCATTCTGTAAGTGACAGATTGATGAAACAGTCCTATCTTATGGACCTGAATTACCATGTCACTGATGGCATTCATCTTATAGAAAAATTTGTACAACTTTTGGCAGCAGGTCAAGATGAAAAAATACCTTCCAGCTCCTATTTCACCTTCAAAAATGTAAAGCTTTTCGGACATTGCTGCATCAAGAAAAATCAAGAATGTGGCTCAAAGACTCATAAGATCAACAGTTTAAAGAGCACAAATCTACAGAAGCGAAATTCATTTACAGCTAATTAGTTTTCAAATTGAAGGATACCAGAAAGAATAGGGTAAGCCTTAGAAATGGCATCAGACCTTCCTGAGGAGACAGCCTAAGAACATTTATAAGAAATTATTAGAACTTCAGCAGAGAGCAAGAATAAAATTCCCGAGGTGATAGGATTCCAGGGCTAGATTGAAGTTTTCCCTTTCCTGTATCTTTTTTCAAAATTCCCCGAAGATACAAGGGAAAAGAAAATGATAGGTAAATAAAAATAACCCAGAGATTGGCTCAGTATATTTAGAGCTAAGCCAGAAAAGGGAATGAAGATAAAGGTTTAGATATATTATTACCACAACTTTTCCATTTAAGTTTTCGGATGTGGCCTTATAGACATATGCATCCACTACTGAAGTTGCCAGACCATCCTCTGTGTCAGAAATAAAAGGCCAATGAGAAAAAAAATGCTTCTTTGCCAGGTTAGAAGGGAAAACAGGACAATAAGAAAGATTAAGGGAGAAAACAGAGAAATGTTTAAAATTTATGATTAACTACTTTAATTTGAATAAACATGAAAAAAAAAACTGATTTTTAAACATCCTAAAATGTTCTCACAACATGGTACCTTTAAACTGTAAGAATAGATGATGTCAAAAAAAGAAAGAAAGGGCTTCAACAAAATTAAATCATATGTGATTCCTCTTCAAGGAATTAGAGACCAAACAAGCCATTTTAGTATAAAATAAAACAATTAAATGGTGAGCAATGCATTTTGAAATAACTAGGGAAATCTTTACAATTGAAGGGGAAAAAAGAAGGCAATTGGTGGTCAATAATTCATTGTTACTAGAACATGTATGCGGAATGCTTCAGCTGGTTTCTGAACAAACACAGCAGTATTCAGTACTGGTATCGGCAACCAAGTGTTTTCGAGAACCAAATGCAGAACAAACTATTTTTCCCAAAAGATGTTTTATCATGTCAACCCACAAAGTTAAAACCACAACTACCTTTGAGATTCTTCTCCAGAGTCTGGATGTGTGATGGCAATATGGTCGAATAAAGAATAATGACTGCATCTTTCTGTAACCCTGAAAATTTCATAAAGATGTATGATCTACCTAACAACAATGTGAGTAAAAATTATTTTGACATAAAAACAAATAAGTTTTATAAAGACCTTCTAAAGCACCATCATGACCAAAAATTACATCATAGATTTGATCCCCATGAGCTATTAAGACAATTAAAGCAGCAACTCCTGCATAAGATAATTAAAAATAAAAGGATCAGAGGGTTGACCACCAACTTATTTTAGTGTGTTTCGAATAAATTTGAATGGATTATATACTTGTTCTTAAGAAATAAGATAACTGATAATAATTGAAAACAGACACACAGAACTTTACTTCTTCTGACAATATTCTTGTATAACTGCATATGCCTCCTAAATAAATGGACATCACCCTATAGCAATCACATCAAAACAAGCTCCAAGGAGGGGATCGTTCTGATCAATATATCCAAGCAGTCTTCCCTGGAAAACTGTTTCAGGATCTCTAGTCCCTTATTTCTAAAAACAGATCTGGCACTACCTTAATTGGCAGAGGTCAGTAAACAAATGATTGGAACCTCACATGGTAGTCAAGGTTCCTGGCTTGCATCTAAGACACATTGCATCTGTATAACCCCCCAACTACGGGGTTTGCTGGTAATAGTTGTCAAATTTTCAGTTTTACACTTAGTTTTTGTGAGAATCATCCAGAGGAAATTTGCATTTATGAACAATTCAGAGACCTCTTTCTACTCGGGAATTAACTGGCAACGGCCATCATCTTGTCTTAGCAATAGAAGATTCCCAATCCCCTATGAAATGGATTTTCTGGTTATGAGATTCTTCTGAGATAAAAGAACTCATCTTCTATAGTATCATACTACCCAAGACCCTCACTTGTTAATCATTACAGCCGAAACAATATTAATTTTTATATTATTTTTTAGTTTCCAATTAGTTGAGCACGTATATTTGTCTATCATTCTTCTAAACGGAAGCGTTGTTTTAAGATGTTACACCTTGTAAGTATCAAGATAACTTATCTCGGCTCATTACATTCCTTCATTAAGAAATTAAAACCAACTTATTGTAAAGTTGCAAATGTGTGGTTGAAACTGTTAAATGAAAACATTGTATCAATAGCCTATCTGAATCTTAAAAACTTAAAAGACATAGCAGAGCTTTCAAGAAACAATTAAAATGAAAATCCAAAGTGTAACTTGAAACTTTCACTAGTGTAGATGCTATTCCCATGTACCTTTGCTTGCCTCCCTAAGGCTTGAGCATTTAGTTCCCCCTAGCTTCAAAAAATCATTCATCAACAGATTTTGGACCTGCAGATGTAGAAAGTTGCAGCAGAACAGAAATTAATGCTCTCAAAATGAATTTCAAATTACAAGGTTGTTCTGGTGTTGAGCAATAAAAATCCAAAACATGTATGAACAGCAGGGAATTATGAAAAGAAATATACTGGACTTGCAAAACTCATGATAAAGATGACACATCTTTAAGTAGTCACTAATAAGCTGAAATGTTACACATAAAAGTTGGTTAAATTCTTTCACAATTGACCTTCAGCAAGGTTTCATAAAAATATTATGTTAACACTTGGTTCCTAGTGTATATTTAACCACATTGCAGCTTATATGAGGGGGTTTGGATAACTTGTTCCTAGAAAGCAGAAACTTTTGGTTCATGAATTCCAACTTATAATGTATCTGGTTTGGTAACAAATACAAACTCGTGGATGTAGTTTTCCACAAAATTCAGGATCATCTTCCTACATTTAAAATAGAATAGCATCAGAGGAAATGTCAGTCGCGGTGCAATAATGGACGCTTCACCATTGAAGGAATTCCGCACATGACTAAACCCTAAAATCAAAAGAAACTTAAACATCAAGATGAACAACGAGACTTGGAATCTCATCTTGAAGAATGACTTGATAAATCTCGGTAGAAAAAGGTTTCACTTGTAAGTAAATATCAAGAACTCAAATTCTATTGCTCCAAATCTTCACTTTTCTTGTAGGTGTCGGACACATCAAATTACTCGGTTAGGAAGACTAACCCTCCAAATTTATTAAGAAACTTAGAAAAACTGTATGCTGCCGTGTCAATTACACATCTGTGCATGACACCCAAAGTTCCAAGCACCATAAAATTGAATGTCAAAAATACAAATTTCTGACATTGCAACTTTATGTTAGCCAAATTTCAGCTCCGCCTATTGAAACTATTAGTATAACATGAATTTATGTACTTGAACATGAAATAATTTTTTCAAGTACCCATCTGTATCAAAATTTCAAAATGGATTAAATAACAAAATGTGCTCCAGTTCTTAAATAGGAGTCTTATTCCTTACTTTCCCTTAAAAGACCAAATTCTTATTTAGTCTAATTAGAAGTAAAGTTTGTGGAAGGAAAGTAAAGAAGATTTTTTAAAATGTAAACTACCATTTTGTCTCTTTTTCTTCTATAAATTATTCTAACGAAAATATTATGATTGTAAAATTGCATTATAATTAATCATTTCCTTTTCACAGTTTATCTCTTTTTCTTTTTCTTCATCCAAACGTAGAACAGCTGCCACTGCAACTGAATTAACTAATAATCTACCTTTCAAGAAGATTGATGATACTAATAAATAATTAATATTATGATTGCCCATTTATTGGTTTAACAACAACGTTTTTTTATCAATAACCAAAGTGAGATTTAAAAAAACAATCAAGTTCAGCAATAGTCAACTGGCAAAATATCGAAAAGGAAAATGTTAAGATTTGAAACCTCAAAAGCTTGAACTTTGTAGCCGGCGCGAAGAAGCGAAGCAGCCATGTCCAAGCTCAGCTGGTCCAACCCCACGAACCCTATAACGCCCGCCATTGCAGAATTCAGAGCACCTTTTCTTTCGCTTTGCTTTGCTTTGCTTCGGTTATTATTTGTCAATATTTATTGCTTGACACTACATCTAAAAGAACAAAACAGCTAGCAATGCAAAAATAAAAAAACAACAACAACAACTGAGTAATGGGCCCAGCAACTAATTTCGAGTGTTCCACGTTCTAAATCTCGCAGTCCATCAGTAAAAAAATAAAGTAAATCTGATATTAGATCTTCATCTACATGTAATCTAAAGTAAGCTCGTACCACCAAAACTTTTTAAAATTCACATATTAATTTTTATAAATTATTTCTTAAAATTTTTAATATTTATGATTTGTGTTTACCTTAAAATTTTGAGAATTTATGTATGTCTATCCCCCAATATATTTCTAGATCCGCCACTAAATATTAATGAAATTTTTTAAAATTTTAATAGTATGATTTTATAAAGTATACAAAAATAAGTTCAATAAAAAATAATTTAAATGATATATTAATTAGTTAATATATATATGTGAAATATATATTTTAAATACAATCAAATAATTAATATAATCTTTTTAGAATTTGATTTTATGTATGAATTATATTTCATATAATAAAATAATATACAAACATAACCCACACAAATTCAAATAGATTATATATTTGAAATAATTTTTAGAAGGAAAAGTAGTTTTTTGTCCACTAGTATAATCTCATAGTAATATTTAATTATTTTTTAGTCCTTTGATATAGTGCATATACCTTGCATACAAGCTACTAATACACGAATTTTTTAAGAATATACATATAAATATTATAAAAATGGATATTTAATATTCACAATCTAAATAAATTCTTTAAACTATAAGTTATGGGTATGAAACAAATTTCAAAGAGAGTAATTTTATAATTTAAATATACGTATTATATTTTTTTTTAAATTGTCAAATTTTAAAGTACATTAGTAACATGTCTTAAGAATTTACCATGACCATAAAAGGACTTCCAATATGCATGTCTCTAATATTAAATTATCAAATCTATGTTCATAATTTTAAATGGATTTTTAATATACTGCTCTAATTTTTTTAATTTAAAAATGGTTTTAATTATCAAATTAGATTAGTTACTTTTATGTATGAATAAATTTCTATTAGTATGAAGTATCTAAGAATTTATGTTATTATGCATTTTATGTGTAAATAAATATTATTACTTTTTGTCTAAAGAGATGTCTTGAAAAATATTTTTTAAATGTCAAATTAATACTAATATATTAGAAATTAAAGGGTACTTTTAATCGATTCAAAAAAATTTCGATACTTGTACTTTTATATACATTTGTTTTCTCTAACAGGTGCGTTGCAGGTGTATATATGTATTTGTTTTTTATTATTTAATAATAATTTTTATTTTATACAAACACGTCTAATTATTATATTTGAATTTTATATATTCATTTTAATCCTTGCATCTGTATAAAATTATTTTATTAAATATGAATATAAATGTAATTAAATAATTTTTAATACATAAATTTTTATACACCACTAAAAGAATAAATTATGGAGATCTACTAATTAACCTAATGACTAAGAATGGTCATATTATCACATCTTGTATGAATTCAAATTCGGTATAGAAATCCATTTAATAAAAAATAATAAATCATTGATTAATCATGTTGATTAACTGAGTTTTATCTAAAGAGTTTTTTTCTTAAAATTAATTTTTAAAGACTTTAAATTTAATTGCATATGAATTTCTATAAAATTAAAATTTATAATATTATGGCTATGTTTGACAATTAGCAGATAGCGAATTATATTAGCTGATAGCTGATTGCATTAGCTGATTTGATTAACAGATTGTATTAGTTGATTGTATAAAAGTGTTTGGTAAAATTAACTGATAGCTTACAGCTGTTTGATTATTTAAACAAGCAAAATGACATGTAAGGACATGATTTTATTCGACACTTATTTGAATAGTTTATTAGTTATCAATATTTTGTATCAATTAATATTAATTATATTATGAAAAATATTTTTTAATATAACATCACTAAGCATATTTGAAGGATCTATATATTAATTTTATTGTTTATATAATTATTTTTAATACAATTTAATTAATTATTAAATTTAAATAAAAATATAAATATGTGAGAATAAAAAGATAAAAAAAGTATTTGTTTACAAATGTCACAATGTAAATATGTGAGGTTGAAAAATTAAAATAGAAATGGTTAAATTTAGGTTATTTGAAGATTTTTGATAATTTTTAAGGGTAAAAGGGTCTTTATAACTCTTATGTCAAAACATCCAATTTCAAAAAGCTCCTATTAGCAGGTTTTTCAAAATTAGAGGTTTCACCCCAATCCGGCTATTTCAATCTGCTCTTTACCAAACATACAAATTGGCATATTTGACTGGTCAAACTTCTAATTTTATCTCAAATATCTAATTTTGGCTCAAACAACTCTTTACCAAACATGCCTATAATTTATCTAAAGGCTATATTTTAAAATTTTGTTTTTAAATATCACATTAATAATATAATAAAAATAAAGGGCTTTTTCGATTATCAAAAATAAAAGTAGGTACAACGCCCACCCCCTTTCCCGGTTTCCCCTAATATAAATCAATTTTGTTAGTTTCGTTTCTACTTTGTTTTTGCCCTTTTTCTTATCGAATTGAATTTTCTTTCTTTCTTTCTTTTAGAGGGACATGCATTAATCAATTCCATGAAAATGGTATTCTGACGTGGATAAAGAAACAAACTTGGAAATTTCATTAGTTTAACTTATAAATCATAGTGGTAGAGACTGGTGAGAAAAATAAAGTAGGGACAAAGTAGGAAGGTTCCCATTGGCAAATAAAAAAGGAAAAATTATAACCACCTATATTTAATTTATGGGTAATCTTCATCCGTGGTCACTTTTGTTTTGGGTTTGTTCTATTTTGGTCACTCAAATTCAAAAAGACTATTATGGTCACTTACGTTCGAAACTGTTTCTGTTTTGGTCACTGGACCGTTAACCTCCGTTAATTAAAAATAATAATTTCTAATTTGACCCCCAAACTTTCAAAACTTCATTTTTCACCATCTTCCCCCATCATATCAGCTCCACTTACCGGGATCAAGCGTCGAGGAATAGGGGAAGGAGCGGGAATAACACGAGATGTCAAAACAATATTAGGATGCCCAACATGTAGTTTCGTTTCTGCATCAACGACAACACATTCAAACTTGAGAACAAGTAGTTCCGTTTTCTATTTATGCGTATTGTAGTATCCATAAATTTTACTACGTTTAGACATAAATTCTTTTGGTTAGTGAATGAAGCAAAATAGATCACTTGTCGAAAATTGAAATAGGCTTTTTGCGAATCATTTTTTTCTTGCAGTTAAATTTATCTTTGAATAATTTTATATGTGAACGTTTAAGTTTAAATGATGCAATCGAAACTCGAATTTGATTGAAATTTTTCACAACTTTATTTTGTGTTTTTTTATTGGAACTTGGATTTGAACCATAAGCCTCTCAATGCGAAAGCATGTTCACTATGAATATTTTTAATTTGTTTGGCTATCTAGAGCCTTGTATTTAAGGTGCCTTGATAGTTAATTTTGTCTGTTGTTGAGGGTTTGTTTCGTGTTTGGCATTATGTTTTTTAGTTTTTGTAATTTTCAAAACTATAATTGTGTGTGATTTTACCTTGTTTCTCTATTCTATCTACTCGAATTTTTTTCAACTGATATTTTATTTTTCAGAGAAGGAAAATTTTTTCTTGTATGGTCTTCCTAATAAACAGTGGAAAGTTACTTTACCTGCTGAGGAAGTGCCTCCAGAGCTTCCGGAGCCTACATTGAGTATTAACTTCGCTAGAGATGAGATGCAAGAAAAGGACTGATTGACACTTGTTGATGTTCACAGCGATGCGTGGTTACTAGCAGTGGCTCACTATTTTGGTGCTAGATTTGGTTTCGATAAAGCTTACAGGTACAATTTTGTTCCCTTATCTGTTGCATAATGCTGAAATTTCCCTCGTTGATATACAAGGAGAAACCTTAATAATGATCGATGGATTGCATGCTTAATCAACTTTAGAAGTGCATTAAGCATGTTGTTTACATCATTTTTTTTACCTTGGATTCTATTTGACTAGCTTTCTGATGCTTGGTCAAGGACATATGAGTTAGTATTGGATATGAAACTTGAGAATAGATGGATAGAGATTAAGTGAAATTTACTACATATAGTATTTAGAAAGAAACTTAAAACGAGATTGAATGAATTCTTTCTTTAGGATGAATGTTGTCATTTTTGTCATGTGTATTAATTTGCTAGATATTTTTGTGTATTTCATGGTGGTTGAAGGGTGTATTTGCAAACATATGCAATCTTAGATGTAGGAAACGTATATTCGGTTTTATAAACGATCTTCCTACAATATTTAAAACCGTCTCTGGAAATGCCAAGAAACAGACAAAGGAAAAGTCATCAGTTTCAAATCATAGCAGCAATAAATCAGAGTTAAGCGCAAAAGTTGTAAGTGGGACATTGATGATTAAAGTTTTATGATGGTTTAAGTTGGATATTGATTAATCTTAGTGACAATGTGTGCTTCTAATGAAGTCTCAACCTATGTTATCGGGATCTCTTGAACTTCATTGCTCTGATATTTAAGCCAGGCGTACTGCTATCGATTTATCCCAGTAAGTGGAGCTGATATGATGGGGAAGATGGTGAAAAATGAAGTTTTAAAAGTTTGGAGGTCAAATTAGAAATTATTATTTTTAATTAACGGAGGTTAACGGTCCAGTGACCAAAACAGAAACAGTTTCGAACGTAAGTGGTCATAATAGTCTTTTTTGAATTCGGGTGACCAAAATAAAACAAACTCAAAACAAAAGTGACCACGGGTGAAGATTACCCTTAATTTATTGGTTAACTAATCAAGAACAGATCCTACAAAAGTCATTGGAGATTGGAGAACGATTCTTCCAATCCAGTTGATTTCATTTAGGCTTAAAAGATATTTTGTCTCCGAGTTCGTTTCAAATAATCAATTTAGTCCCTCTGTAAAAAATGCACCAAATTAGGTCTTCAAATTAGCGAATTGCATCAATTTAGCCCTTTGACTAATGTTGACCGTTAATGTGCTGACTTGGCAGAGGGACAACATTTGACTTTTTAGGGAATTCGAGAGCTAAATTGATTTTTAGTGAGTTCGAGGGTAAAATTGATTTTTAGGAAGTTCGAAACTGAATTATTTTTATGTAATATTTATATAAAAATTGAGAAATTAAAATATTAAAAATCTAAATACATTAGTAAAATATTAAATATATTAAGAATAAAAAATACATGCGACTGATCTTTGTCCTCGGCAAATTGAGAGAGATGGGGAGAATTTGGTCAGTTCGAAAAGTTGTAGAAAGTTTGATCGCCAATCAAAAGCAGAATTAACAAGAGTTTGATTTGGACTCTAAGATTGAGTTGTTAGTTCATGATTACGTTGTTGTGAAATCATTATCGAATGTGAGAATTTGTAAGATTTTGGCTACTTTTGATAATTCTTATCAAGGTGGAAAAGGTCAACGTGAAACACCTGGTAGAGAGTCAAAATCTCCAACTAAGAGAGGACGTAGTAGGCTGAGTAAATCTGAAGGGTGGTGAAAGAGAGCTTATTAGATTCTAAGGGTAAAGATAAAAAAGAAAAGTTGTGAAGGGACGCCGAATCAGCTACCAGACTATGTAAGTTGGTAGGAGTGTTGATGCTTGTCGAATAGTGATGCACTTTAAGGAAAGTATACTCGTCTTATCAATTTAGGGCATTGTCATCGACAGAGGCAATGCCAATCTTGAATCTGCTCGGCAATCAATTTCAAGGCTTGAAATTATTACTAGCCGACATACTAGCATAAAATTCAGACATTCTATACCAAATCTTTGTTATCATTCTTGAATCCATTGTTTGCCAGATTGCTATCATTTTATTACCGTAATCTTCACTTTACTTCAATTCTCTTTATCATCTTTATTTCTTTAATTTTTTATTTTACTCAATCCCTCAATCAATTGTCATCACTTTTATTTTTTAGTTCACAAATATTAATTGTGGCAATTAATTCCCTTAGGCAATCCCTGTGGAAACGATACTCAACTTACTTCTATATTACTTGTTGACCGTGTATACTTACACGTAAAAGACGTATTCTTGGCATTGTTTTTACTTGCATATCTACTTTGAATACTTCATCTTTTTCCATGCAATATTATGTAACAAATTTTTGGCGCTGTTGCCGGGAATTGCAACAGAATTGATTGTTTTGATTTTTTACTTGTTTTTATTTTTTTGTTTAATTTTTTTGTTTGGTATATGTACAAGAGCAACACTACGAAGGAAGATTTACAACATGAACTAACCCTACGCAGGTTAAGAAGAGAACGTCGAGAAAGGGCTCGTGACGACAATGGTGAATTAGACAGTGCCATAATCAATGCCAATAACTAGGAGATGATGGACGACAATGGTGAGTTAGACAGTGCCATAACCAATGCTAATAACTAGGAGATGCTAGCAGTACCCGCGGTTATACTGCCAGCGCCTATTGTTGCTTCTCAAATTCCTGAAGAACGATCTATCAGAGAACATCTAGAACCCACCATATATGATTTGATGGTAGGACCGATCAATCCAGAGATAAATATGGCTAACTTTGAGCTTAAACTGATAATTATTCAATTGCTAATGGATGTAGGACAATTTGATGGATCACCTAATAGAGACCCAAGGCAGCATTTGAAGCAATTTATGGAGGTTTGCCAACTAGTCCGCCAACCTGGTATGATTGAAGAGACAATAAATCTAAAGCTCTTTTCACTATCCTTGCGAGGTAAGACAAAATTGTGGCTAAATTCCTTGCCACCAGGTTTAGTCACTTCATGGGCAGAGTTATGCCAGAAGTTTCTCCTGAGATTCCTGCGAAGTGAAATCGTTACCTTTAGGCAAGCTGATGATGAGACTCTCTATGATACTTGGGAGCGATTCAAAGACCTTTTGAGAAGATGTCTCATGCATGGATTCCCTACTTGGACTCAAATGGAGATATTTTACATCAGACTCAATGCTCTTGCCAGGACCTTTGTAGATGCTTCGGAAAACGGTTCATTGCTGGACAAGAAATACACGGAGGCGTATGACATCATTGAGAGGATTGTTGCTAACGATTTTGAATATCCCACTGCCAGACTAAGGACATGCACAAAAACAACTGAAAAATTGGAGCATGATGAATTAACATCCATCAATGCCCAGATTTCCAATCTCACGAGCATTGTGAAAACTTTGCAAAAGAGTAATAGATCCCAATAAGTCAAGACATTGGAACCATTTTGCAAGATATGTGGAGAGGATCATCATGTGGATGATTTCCATGCCAACCCTGAATCAGTAAATTTTCTTGGTAATTTTAATCAAAACTTTAACCCTCATTCCCCAAATTTTCTTGAGAGAATCAAAGCGATGACCAATACAATGCCCAACGACATAACAACAATGTCATGCCAGGATTCAACTAGACTGCAATGCCACAAAGAGCCCAGAATAATCTACTGCCAGTGCAAAGATCTTCCGATGAGAACACCCTGGAGGATTATAAAGAGCATACCGATGTCACTATATAGAGTCTGGTAGCATCCATGAGGAACCTGGAAGTTCATATTGGAAAAATTGCCAGCGCTCTTAATGCTAGACCTTCAGGGACTCTGCCAAGTGATACATAGGATGCTCGACAAATATGGGGAGAAAAAAGCCAAGTTTTCACTCTCCAAAGTGGCCAACCAATTGAGAATGAAACGCCTACCAAACAACTGGTTGTATGCCAAGAAGAGAAATCACTGCTAGCAGATGAAACCAAGAAAGCTGAGAAAGGGAAAGTAAGCACCAGTAATGCCAGATCTCAATCTGATGCCAGCACCAGCTCGGCAAAACCAGTAGAGCCAACATTTGTCAACCCTACCTTGGTAAAACAAGCAGATATTACTGTTGACATTTTCAAAGCTTTGGAGTGTGCAGGTGAACTTGTGGAATGCCAAGCTGTCGAGATCATGGAACCTATCTTCGATGAGAACATGACACAGCTTTGCCAGGGCACTAATGTTGATGCCATAGAACAAGTTTATGACAATGTCTATGCCTCGACATCAAAGGATAAAAGAGCAGCAGAGCCTAAGCACTGCTGGGGTGCTGAGTTTGATCAAATGTTCTTAAGACCTACAACAAAGAGATACTTCGGTTTTCTAAGGTGGTTGTTCAAAGCCTCCGTAGCAAAACATTCTCTTTCATTGTGCAATCGAGGGTTTGGTATACTCAAAGATAAGAAATTATTCGACTTTCTATGTTGGTTATTCAAACAAAAGATTGCCAAAGCCTACCATCCACCAATAAATGGCCAGCACCTAAAGCATTATTTGGAAGGAGATCAGAATAATGCCAATGAGGTTATCCTCTTGGTAGAGGTACTGTAACATCATCGTTAGGATTTGAATTTTTGTAAATATTAGGATATATGTTTTTCTTTGTTTTTAGAATTTAGGATTTTTAGTAGTTTTTCTTTTCCTTACTGTGTTGAAAGGTTTTTTTTTGAGTATGTGTAGATCGAGTATGCCAGGTATAATGCCAAGGCAAGGACTTGGCATGAAATGATTATAGTTCAGGAGATTCAAGCGTATGCAGATTTTTATGTCAGACACCATGTCAGGGCAGTGAATTGGCATGAGGGGTTGGTAGAATGAGAGAATCTAGTGTGTCAAGAGCAATGCCAGCGTAGAAGCTTGGCATGCCCCAACTCCATGACTGCTGCTAAGAGACAGAAGTTGCTGGTAGATCTATGCGAGCATGGTACAACATGAACCATGTCATCCAAGGGCTACAGAACTGTGAAGAGGTTGGTGTTAAAGCCTCAATTTGATGCCAACAACCCATATTGAAACGGTGTCATAGGAACAGCTGGCATGGATGCACTCTATCATTGTTGGTCGGAAAATCAATATCGGCCAAATCATCATTGAGAAGACCTAAAAATGTGTTGGTAAGACCACCGGAAGCTTGTTCTTTCCCCTTTTGATTTCTAACATTTGCATGCAGCACAATGTGCCAAAAATTGATACGAACAAAGGCTAAGAAATCAAGGGCACCAAAATAACGTCGGCCATGTGGAGGCAACTCACTGCCAAAGACAAGGGCAACATGAAAAACAATAGGGTCAACGCCAAAAGTCCAAGATGCCAAAGGCAGAGCCTAACACTACTATGCCAGCCAATTCAGTGGCATTGCTCACTCAGATCTACCATCGTCAAGAGATCATTCTCAAGAAATTGAAGAAAGTTGAGGAGCAGAATGTCAAGATCTGGCAGTATGGCCATCAAGGAGACCCTTGAGAATGTTTCCCAGATTTCTTACCAGCATTCCCAGATTTCCATGTCGAGATCTTTGCCAGCGACAATGCCATGTCAGCCAGTCCTTAATCAGCTCACACACCACTTGATGCCTCTAGTACAAATTGCATCCGCTAGTTCTTATACTCGATCTGAATCAAAGGAAACCAAAACCAAGTCTGCCAAGAAGCATGTTGCCACGCCAATTGCACCTGCACCTTCTGATGCCACTAATCTTGCCGCCTCAGAGCCGATGTGGATTGTCAAGGAAGTTGGAGCTTCCACTGCCTCAAAGCCTGCCACGACGAGATCTAAACGAAAGGACACTGATCGTGGAAGCTAGGTCCAGAGGAAGACCCATGCCAATCACGAGGAAGAGCTCCATGCCAAGGAAGAAGTAGTCTCCGAAGAGGAGTCCTCTTCTTCCTAAACTCTTTGCATTTCATTTTTATTGCATTTTCATGTTCATGCATTTTGGGGTTTAGGGGTGCGCATTTCCTCACTTTTATGTATTGAGGATAATGCACATCTTGGAGCTTCCATTGCATATATGTGTTGTTTCATGCATCAAGGACAATGCACATCTTGGGTTTGGGGGTGCGCATTTCCTCACTTTTATGCCATGCCATTCATGTTTATTTTTGTATTGCATTCTATTTTCATGACATGCCATATAATTTAGATTAGGATTAATGCCATGCATACCAAACCATTAAAAAAGAGAATTTTTTTGTCTCGGCCGAATTTTGAAGCATCTTAACACTTGTTAGGCAAACTTAATTTGACCTAGGTTTCTGTCCAATGAGGAAAATTTAAATATGTTGATGCATATGCCAACAGAATAGTAATGCCATGATTGCTTGATAATTGATCTCTAGTTTTGGAAATTGAATTTACACTTAACACGTAGTATGCATCTAGTTCCATAGAAAATTTAGACTTTTTGAAACTATGCTGAGAATTAAAAAAAAATTGATGCCAGGGTAAATTAAAGAGAAAAATAAAATTCTGAGTTTAGGTAGTAGATTTGACTAAGGGAGTCAGTGGACACTTGATGCATATTGCCTACACTTCACACACTTTCATGCCCTAAGACTAAAGTTATATTGCTGCTCTTGAATTTTCTATCTGCTTGACATCATTGCACTGAGATAACTGAGGACAGACCTATGCAAACTTCTGTTTGCCAGCATCTATTGGCATGCCAACCAAAATTTTGTCGAGGTACTATTTTCACTATTTTTGTTTTAATTTTTATTTTTCATTACTTGAGGACAAGCAATGAGCTAGGTGTGGGGGAGTGTTGATACTCCAAAAGTACTGATTTATATACCTATTTCACATGTTTTTTCTTGTCTTTTAAGTACATTTAGGTCATAAAATCATGCATTTGCATAAAGAGTTGGGAATTTTGTCTATACCAGTGTGAAGGGTTGTTTTTTTGGCACTTTTTGTAGGAATTGGCATAGCAATTTGCATAGTAGAGAGAAACAGCACAAAAGAAAGAGATGTTAGAGAAGATGCCAAGACACCATTGGCACAACAATGCCAATCATCGGTTGGCATAGTAGAGGAATTTGATGCCATGCCAAGGAGCAGCTGAACCCGAAAAAATAGGACCAGATCAGGCTGCGTGAAAATAGAGATTGAATCAGTATCCGGAAAAATAGTGTCGAGCTCGGTCGATAGAATCATGCCAAGCTGGGATGCTAGAGCAGCATGGTATGATGACATCAGCCTTAGCCTTATCAACTTATCACCTGATCAGCCTTGCACTCCAAACAAAGGATAAGGTGATCACAAGCCTTATCCCTTGCACATTCAAATTTTAAATGCAAAGGCTTATCCTAAGACTTCTACGCAAGCCTATTTAAAGAGAAGATCAATCATCATTGAAAACGATTTTAGACAAGGAGAAAAAGGCGAAGAAAAAGATGAAGGCTTAAAATTGAGAAGCGGTCTGCAATAATGGAGAAGGAGGAATAGGAGACAACAAGATCAAAGGCTTGAAGATTCTATGAGACATCGAGAATCCATTGAAGGGCTGCATCGAGAGACCTTCTTCCTTGCTTTAATTCTTGTTGATCTTTTATATTTCTTTCATGTGTTTAAGAATGATTTCAAAACTATCATTGATGTATTTTATGTTTAGTTGTTAATAATTCAAACGCCCTGACATTGTTCATTTATCTGGCATGCTTTAATGTTTTCTAACTGTCTTGCCAAGCGAGAGCTGGCATTACTATTTTTAAATACTTTGCCAAGCGAGAGCTGGCATTGTTGGCCTATTGCTCCTCAATATCTTAACAGACTTGGGTGGGAACAATCAAGTTGCTGGATACTAAGGAGAGATGCTTCGAGAGAAGATGTTCATGTAGATGATCTTACCACGGGAGAGAAATCTACCCCTTATGAGTAAATATATGTTCTTAATCGAGTTAGTTGATGAAAAATATGCACTATAGACATATAGGGGTTTTACATGACTAATTTAGAGCATTTTCATCGACAGAGGCAATGCCAATCTTGAATCTACTAGACAATCAATGCCAAGGCATGACACTATTACTAGCCGACATACTAGCATAAAATTCAGACATTCTATGCCTAATCTTTGTTATCATTCTTACACCCATTGTTTGCCAGATTGCTATCATTTTATTACCGTAATCTTCATTTTACTTTAATTCTATTTATCATCTTTATATCTTTAACTCTTTTATTTTACTCAATCCCTTAATCAATTGTCATCACTTTTATTTTTTAGTTCACAAATATTAATTGTGGCAATTAATTCCCTTAGGCAATCCCTGTGGAGACGATACTCAACTTACTTCTATATTACTTGCTGACTGTGTATACTTGCACGTAAAAAACTTATTCTTCGCATTGTTTTTACTTGGATATCTACTTTGAATACTTCATCTTTTTCCATGCAATGTTACGTCAACACCCCCTAAACCTGGCCTAAAAGAAAACATCAAATTTAGGAAGTCACAGTTGAAAACTTTACCCTCAAGAAACTAATTTGAATTATAATATATTAAAATATCATAAAATAAATTATTTCTGATAATAATATAAAGTGTTTCGATATTTATAAAATCCGAACGTTAAAATAATAATCTTATAATTTAAATAAAACTTTCAAACTTAAAGTCTGAAAATGCATGGTAAAAATAATAAACCCCAAATCTGAAATTACATCAAAATCCCAAAATAATCTTAATAATAAAATATTCCTGAAAGTAAAGTATGTCCATAATGAAGATAAAATAGATTCGATAAAATAAAGAGATCCTCCGAGTACCAAGTCGCCTAGAGTCCAAGGTACAGTAAAACCTCTATAAATTAATACCCTTAAGACCATGAAATTTTATTAATTTAGAGAGATATTAATATATCGATAAATTAATAATTTATTAATTAAAAGAAAATTTCTCAATTCAAAAAATATAACTTTGATAAAGATATTGTGTGCAAATAAATTGTACATAATATTCTAATTAATTAAAAATAAGTAGATTCATGTATATGTTATTAAATATATTCATGTATCAAATTATTTATATCTAACTAGACTAATGCATGTACTTAATAATTCATTGTTTCAATTTAATATTGTATTCATGAATTTACGAATTCATTGAAACTAATTGAATATTTTCATGTATCTATTAAGTTCATTGTAATTAATAAAATAATAAGTTAAAAAACTATGTACTGATTTAATGTAACTAATTATTGTAATTAAGTTCAAAGTTTAGAGGAAATTGTGGCTAATATTGTTGAAAGTTCTACTAATGATGAAGTTGAAGATGATTCAACACCACTTGAACTAGTCACGCGAAAGGAAGCAATGAATGCGGCTGTTGCGTGTAAAAGAGTCTATCGCAATGGTAGTGCAAGTATACACGACACAAGTAGTAAAGTGATACGAAGTATCGGATATCGTCTCCATAGGGATTGGGCTAATAGCTTCACCTTAATTCACTACACGAAAATAAAGAAAATAATTGAGAAGTTGTCACGAAAATAATAAAGAGAATTTAAATAAAAGAGTAGGGAAATCAAGATAGAGAGAATGGGCTGGTATTGAATTGCTCAGTAGTGCAGGTATTGCTAAGTCTCGAAACTTCAGTTCTGTCGTCGTCCCCGTCGCGGCAACACCTGTCGCGGCAGCAGTTTGTTGCTTGTCGCGGCAGCGAACACTCAACTCAATACTTCAAGTTTGGCAAGAATCCCAGATGTGCCTTGGCCTATCCCTAGGTCCAAGTCTGTCGATGATCACGTCTTTGATGATACCTCCTGGCGTGAATCGAAGGATGAACACCGATGTCGATGAATTCTTCTTTAGCCACTTAACCTCGTCCTATCCCTAGGTCCGAGATAGTTCAATTATAAGCTAGAGAACTTGCTCTTATTTCTTTCATATACTTAACTCTCCCGATTCTAAGTAAATAGATAACCTCACAATGCTCTCCCGATGCTCTTGCAAGATATTAATAACCAAAATAAGAGAACTTGAAGTTTATGTTATTGAACTGAAAATTCCTAAAACAAAACAACCCTTGCAACTACTTTACAAAACAACCCGTGGCCCTAGGGGGAATTTAAACATGTTGTGGGAAGAAAAACAGCTAGAGTTTTGGGAAGGAAGCTAGGGAATCGGTTATGCCTCCTAGGTCAAAATATATGCCCTTATATAAGCTTTGGGTCCAAGTTATCTAAAATAGCAAGAATACAACTTTAAATGAAAGTATAATTCTAATAAAGACTAAATCTTCAAGGAATCTACTTTCCAGCCGTCATCTTTCTTGCTTGAGATTTCCTCTCCTTGAACTTTGGGCTTGACATTCCTTTCGATCTGGGGCTTGGAAAAATATGGTGATTTCACACGACAGACGGGCTGAATTTTCTCTATCTGCCGAGGTCCACTTTGCTTCTTCTCCTCAAAACTGCTGTCGTCCTCTGCTGTCATGGCGGCAACCATGGCAGCATCGTCCTCCTTGACTGCTCGTCCAGTTCCAGCTCTTCTGCTTTACTGCTCAGCGCCTGCCTATTCCGTCTGCTACAGCAGCAACCTGCAAAAACAACTATTTTTAGTAGAAACTGTGCCTTTTAATATATTTGTGATGTTTTGCTGTAAACTGACCTAAATACAATAAATAATGCTTGAATGCAGTAGAAATATGGGTTAAATAGGGTGTAAATAATAGAACTTTTACACACTCAACACACCCCCAAACTCAAGTTTTTGCTTGCCCTCAAGCAACTAAGACCTAAAAGAAAAATGAAATATTTTTGTTTTGGCTTTCAAACAGTGAACTTTCCCTTACCCGTCGTTCGTTCCCTGTGACGGCAGCAACCTGTCGGATAATTTAGGATCTGTCCGGAGTCTCACTATAGTCCTCGTGCAGTGTGTGCATGCTTGTGAACTGTTATATGCCAAGACTCCCTTAGTTTCACTAGAATATTTCAGCTTTTAACTCGAATTTTTATGCCAAAGTTTATCTTTTGAAGGCACTTTCCATGCTCCTTTGCTTTTTTTTGTTTTGACTCGATTTTTATATTTTTTAAGCTAAAGTTTCACTAGAGCCAGTTTTGGGCACCTCTAGCTATCTTCCTAGAGCCAGTTTCGGGCACCTCTAAGGCTGTTGAGTCTCTTTTGCTAAACTTATTTCCTAGAGCCAGTGTTAGGCACCTCTAGGGGATATTCAAGTGTTAAGCTTCCTATTCTAGTTAACTAGAAGAGTTCTAAGCAGTATAACAGTCACAATTGTGTTTAAGTTTTCAGAACTATAGAAAGGCTCTAAACTTCTCCTAAAAACTATCCTAAAGTCACTGCCACGACAGGGCTGTCACGGCAGGTAAGTTCAGTTCACAGTTTTCAGCCAAAGTTTTCTATATTTTCATTTTTTTAAGGATAAAAATAAACTAAGGACACAGATTTTAAACTAAGATGTACTCCATTAATGGAGGGTTGCCACCCCCAAGTTTGAAGGTTGCATTGCCCTCAATGCAAATGACAATTAAAAACAAAATAAAAGGCAGTACATCACAAATTATATAGCAGGCAGCAAAATATAAGGTAAGAGACTTAAATTTAATCGATGTCTTCGCTGCTGCTGCTGAGGCGGATCTGGCGGCGGGCTATGGCTTTCGGGGTGGGCGGGGCACGGGGGAGGCGGATGTGTTTTTGGCCTTGGCCTCCTGTGGTGGCTGGACTCTGGTTGGGGAGATGTGAGGGGGTTGCTCCACAACCTGAACTTCCGAGCTGCTGCTGCTCTCCCCGCTGCTGCTATCACTGCTGCTGCTGGCCTTTGGCATGTTATTCTTATCTGCCATCCGCTTCTGCCTCTTCACCGGGGAGAATTCTTTTGACAGATTCCTCTTGATAGAGGGTTCAGTATCGCTGGCAGCCCAAACAGAAGAGGAGGAGAACCCAGCAACAAAGGCATCTAGATCCTCCGACGCCATACGACGTTTTGTGCCTCGGGCAGATGGTTCTGCATGGGTGCTGCCTGCTGCTGTCGGGTCAGGCGATGGTGTTGAGGTGGCAGAAGGCGTTCGTGGGGTAGCAGCAGGTGTAGGGTATGGGCAGGGGTAGTGACAGTAAAGTAATGGGCAGGAAAAGTAGGGAAGGCAGCATCAGGAAAATTTAAAGAACTTTGTATAAATGTTACCGTAGAGGCAGCAAAGTCCCTGATGAAAGTCATTAAGCCCAGCTGTCGTTCCTCCAGCTTCTGAATGGCAGCTAATATCCGGGCGGAGGAGTCTGTCGGGGCAGCTGCTGCGGCAGCTGGTTCAGTGTGTTGCTACTCTGTCGTTTCTGTTGTGGCGGTAGCGGGGTCGAATGATGACAGAGGGGTGGCAGCAGTCAGCTCCATAAGGCTGAGGATGTTCTTTTCAGTCCACCCTCTTCCTTCGACTATCATATTAGTGCGCACTTCGGGGACATTATGGTCGCGGCAGAGCGAGGTGATGAGGTACGGTAGGTAGAGGGGACTCGTTGGTCTATGCGCACACTCCAAAATACTTTCTCGAATAAAGCTGCCCACATTAATGGGCCGTTCATGTAGAATATAGTGTATCAACGCTAACCTTGGTTGGTCGACGGTGGTGTTGTGGGATGATGGCATGATCCTCTTCTTTATGAAGGCATTCCACAACTTTGCCTCCGGCAGCAACTGGGTCCTCTTCACAGTCCTTGGATTCTTTCTGCTGGTGTTCCATTGAGTCCCAGCATTGGTCAACTCTGCCATGACAACGTCGTAGGCAGCAGTGTCTAGTGTATTCAGGAATTGCTGGTGGGCATTGTCATTGACACCGATGTAGAAGCCATAGAGGGTATTAATGTATTCTGCTTCAAATGGTACCTCTTTCCCTCGAACGAACACTGATGTCGATGTCCTGCTGTTGATGGCAGCATAGAACTCCCGAACCAGCGTAACATTCATTTCCTCCGGCTGCTCCGCAAAAGTTTGCCACTGTAAAGCTTTAACCTTCCGGGCTATGAATGGTTTGAGGCCCAGATTTTCCTCCGTCGGTGTGTAGATAAAGCATCTCTCTTCCCACATGTCTCTGCTAGCAAAGGAACGTGGGGAGTTGCTGTCGGTGTGGAACTGGAGGCAGCATTGCGTCGGGTTTTCCTAGAAGACATATTTGTGCAAGGGTTGTGAAAAATAAAATGAAAGCAAATGAAAACTAAAGAGGGAGAGAAAGTAAGAAAGGCAGAAGTGAGTGAAAATGAAAATGAAACGGGGTTATATAGAGAAAAATTTTGCTGCCCATTGAAGTTGTAACGGCAGGCGCGAATAACGGGGCCAGCTGTTGTACGTTAGCGTGTCTGACGCGTCTAACACACATTTCCGCGTCTGTTACACGTCTGTGACGTGTTTCCGCGTCTGTCGCGGTAGCTGTAACGACAGGCTTCAACATTTGGGCTTTGTTGGGCTAATGGATGAATGGTGGGCTGAGTTCACTTCTCCTGTTCTTCTTGACTCCTTTATTTCCTAAAAACAATAAAAATAAAAACATTATTCAAATAAAATAAATCTTATTTCCTAATAAATAATAAATAAAATAAAATTTAGGTTAAATTGGGGATGCCAGGTGGGGCATCTCCTAACGTAACCACTTCCTGCATTCCTGGGGCTTCAGTCCCTTGATAATGCTTCAAGCGCTGTCCGTTGACTTTGAATTGGTGCCCATCTTTTAATGATAAGATTGTTATGGAACCATGGGGAAAAACCTGTACGACTAGGAACAGGCCAGACCATCTAGATTTTAGCTTCCATGGGAAGAGTTTAAATCTAGAATTGAACAACAATACAAGCTGCCCTGGGCAGAACTGTCGTGGCAGCAACTTTTTGTCATGCCACTTCTTCGTTTTATCCTTGTAGATTCTTGCATTGTCATAGGTCATTGTTCTGATTTCTTCAATTTCGTTCAGATCTAACAGCCTTTTCTGCCCTGCCCTATCCAAGTCCATATTCACTGCCTTGATCGCCTAGTATGCTCTGTGCTCTATCTCGACAGGTAGATGACATGTTTTCCCATAAATCAGTCGGTACGGAGACATTTCCAATGGAGTTTTAAAAGTTGTCCTATATGCCCATAACGCATCATTGAGGAGTAAAGACCAGTCTTTCCTAGTTGGCTTAACCATCTTCTCAAGAATGTTCTTAACTTCCCTATTAGATATTTCAGCTTGTCCATTGGTCTGTGGGTGATATGTTGTCGCGATCCGATGCTTCACACCATATTTCTTCAAGGCAGCAGCAATAACCCTGTTGTCGAAATGTCTCCCTTCATCACTGATAATCGCCTTAGGGATGCCAAACCTAGAAAAGATATTTTTGTGTAAAAACTTTTGGACTGTTTTGGCATCATTCTTTTGAGTGGCGATAGCTTCAACCCACTTAGAGACATAATCTACTGCCAGGAGGATGTATATATTCCCACATGAAGATGGAAAAGGTCCCATAAAATCAATCCCCCAAACGTCGAAAATCTCGACTTCTAGAATGTTCTGTAGTGGCATCTCATTTCTCCTTGAGATGTTTCCTGTCCGTTGGCATCCATCACAGCTTTTGTAGAAGATTTGTGCATCTTTATACAGTGACGGCCAATAAAACCCGGACTTCAGCACCTTGGCAGCAATTTTGTTGCCTCCTAAGTGACCTCCATACTGTGAAGCATGGCAGTGATGAAGTATGTCTTCTTGCTCTTCTTGTGGTACACACCTTCTTATAACCTGATCTGCACAGATTTTGAAAAGAAGAGGTTCGTCCCAATAATAATGCTTAACATCATTTTGGAACCTCTTCCTGGCTTGATAATTAAGATCAGAAGGAATTATTCCGCTAACTAAGAAATTAACGAAATCAGCATACCAGGGGAGTTCAGAAGACTTACCTGCCGCCATGGCTGTCGCGGCAGTGATTGCGGCAGTAAAGAGCTGCTCGTCTGGGAAGGTCTCCAGTATGTTTGTCTTATCTGTTGGTAGATTCTGTCCCTTCTCCAACCTTGACAAGTGATCTGCCACTTGATTTTCTGTCCCTTTTTTGTCCTTGATTTCAAGGTCGAATTCTTGCAATAGCAGGATCCACCGTAGCAATCGAGGCTTTGCATCCTTTTTCGCGAACAAATATTTCAGGGCAGAATGGTCTGTGTGCACTATTACCTTCGTTCCAAGTATGTAAGAACGAAACTTGTCAATGGAGAATACCACAGCTAATAACTCCTTTTCTGTGGTGGTGTAGTTTACTTGGGCATCATTCAGTGTCTTGCTGACATAATATATGGCATGGAATAATTTGTCTCTCCACTGTCCAAGTGCTGCCCCGACAGCATAGTCACTAGCATCACACATAATCTCAAATGGCTGTGTCCAGTCTGGTGGCTGTACTATTGGGGCTATTACCAGTTTTTCCTTCAGAATCTTGAATGCTTCAGTACATTCATCATTAAAGTCAAAGGGTCGGTTCTGCTCCAGAAGATAGCATAGGGGCTTGGTGATTTTTGAGAAATTCGCAATAAATCTCCGATAAAAACCAGCATGTCCCAAGAAACTTCTAATACCCTTGACTGTAGTCGGCGGCAGCAGCTTTTCGATCACTTCTATTTTGGCCCTGTCGACTTCTATGCCGCGGAAGCTAATCTTATAGCCAAGGACTATCCCTTCATCCACCATAAAGTGGCATTTTCCCAATTTAAGACCAAGTTTGCTTTTTCACATCTTTCAAGTACCTTTTGTAGATTGCCTAGGCAGCTCTCAAAATCGTCTCCAAAGACTGAAAAATCGTCTATAAAAATTTCAAGGAAGTCCTCCACCATATCGGAGAATATGGCCATCATGCACCTTTGGAAGGTGGCGGGTGCATTGCATAGTCCAAAAGGCATCCTCCTAAAAGCATACGTTCCGTAGGGGCATGTGAAAGTCGTCTTTTCTTGATCTTCTGGTGCGATAGCAATTTGATTATACCCTAAATAACTATCAAGAAAACAATAGTAAGGTTTTCCCGCTAATCTATCAAGCATTTGATCAATAAAGGGTAAAGGAAAATTGTCCTTTCGGGTAGCTTTGTTAAGCTTCCGATAGTACATACAAACCCTCCAACCGGTCACAGTCCTGGTTGGGATTAATTCATTGTTTTCGTTGGTTACCACGGTCATTCCTCCTTTCTTTGGAACGCATTGCACCGGGCTTACCCATTTGCTGTCAGAGATGGCGTAAATAATACCAGTATCTAACCATTTGATTATCTCTTTACGCACCACCTCTTTCATCGCATGGTTTAGCCGCCTTTGAGCATCTATAGTCGGCTTATGATCTTCCTCTAAAAGGATTTTATGCATACATAACGCCGGACTAATGCCTTGAATATCAGCTATCGTCCATCCAATTGCCTTTTTGTGCTGCTGCAGCATCCCTATTAACTGTTGTTCCTGTTCCTGCATCAACTTGAAAAAGATGATTACGGGAAACGTATCATTTGAACCAAGAAAAGCATATTTTAGCTGCCCTGACAGGGGCTTCAGTTCTAAAACAGGGGGCTCAACAGTAGATGGCTTTTGGATTGCATGGTTATCCGAAGTATAATTTAAAGGTTCGAATAACTTACCTGGACGATCGCCTATCCAGTTTACCTCCTCCTGATCTTCAGTATCAGATGTATCGGATGCAGAGGAGTTGATGTTGTCGGTGCTGTCATGACAGTCCTGTAAGTGGCTGCCGAGGCAGTGACCAATTTTGATGTCGTGACAGCCCGACCTGATGCAGGGTTGATTAAGGGTAACTTCAGTGATAGCCTTGCATTCCTCGTCTGCATCAGCATGCTTCATAGCTTGGAGAACATTCAATTTAATCTCTTGATCATTCACTCTCATGGTGAGTTCTCCTTTCTATACATCAATCAGTGATCTTCCCGTGGCTAAGAAGGGTCGCCTAAGGATGATTGGTGCGTTTTCATCTGCTTCACAATCTAAAACAAGAAAGTCAGCAGGAAATATAAATTTATCCACTCTTACCAGAATATCTTCGATTTTTCCTTCCGGATGAACGTAAGAGCGGTCTGCTAGCTGCAGAATTACTGTCGTGGGCCGAGCTTTTCCAATACCTAATTTCTGAAAAACAGATTTTGGCATTAAATTAATACTAGCACCAAGATCACAAAGTGCCTTACCCATATATTTATCTTCGATTACACAAGGTATGATGAAGCTCCCCGGATCCTTCTGTCATCTTAACCGTTTCAAACTCCCCAAGTTTAGATTTCTTTGACATGACATCCTTGAGAAATTTGGCGTAACCGGGCATCTCTCTCACGGCATCCAACAGCAGAATGTTAATATGAACCTGCTTAAAAATATCATAAATCTTTTTGAGCTGAGATTCTTGCTTCGCTTGCTGTAACCGTTGAGGAAAAGGAGGTGGGGGACGATAATCAGCAATACGTCCTTCCCACTATATACGAATCTGAGGAGGTTAGGGTTCATCATTTTTCTCCTCTGTCGCTTCTGCTATCGTAACAGGTTTATCGGCAACAGTCTGTTTGTTACTTGTCGGGGCAGCTTCGTCGACGGGTCTGTCCAAGGCTGGTTTCTTTACTGTTTCAGCTTCCTTTTCCGGCCCTGGTAATTTCTTCCCACTCCTAGTAGTAATGGCCTTACACTGCACATGTGTGGGTTGCCTAGCATTTTCAGTATTACTAGGAAATCCTCCAGTATTCCTTGGCTTGATATGCTGGGAAACCTGACCCATTTGTGTCTCCAAAGATTTCAGAGTAGATTCATGATTCGTCATCCGCATCTCTGTTTTATCCATGAATGTTTCTGTTTTCTTGACAAACTGATTCATATTCTCAATATAAGTACCTGTCTGAGACATAAAAGTAGCAAGAGTCTGTTCCAGTATACTGTTTGTGGCAGCTGGTGGCTGTTGTTGCTGTTGTTGTGGCTGCAGTTGCTGTCGAGTCAACAATCTAGGTCCTCCCTGGTTCTGATTACTGTGTGCTTGAGGATTTAGGGCATTATTAGGATTACTCCAAGAAAACTTGGGATCCTTTCTCCAGTTGGGATTATAGTTGTTGGAGTTGTAATTCGGCTTGTAGTTTCCAACATATTTTCCCTCTTCTAACTGTATATGACACTCATCCGAACTATGATTTCCCTCACAGATTTCACATACCTCCTCAACAGCAAATCCATGTTGTGCATCATCGTTCAAGAGATTTTTCATTGCCTTAGTAAGGTATTCCACCTGTGATTTCATTGTGTTGTCGGCCTCATAATCCTTAACAGCTAGTACCCGTTTACCTCCTCTTCTTGCTGTCGGGAACTGCTCTTCATTCTTAGCCAGATTTTTCAATACTAGCATTGCCTCGTCCGGGTCTTTATCCAATAATAGTCCGTTTGCTGCTGAATCAATTCGAATACGAGTTTGTAAGTTGGCAGCATTATAAAACTTAGTTACTTGATTCCAGACGGGGAATCCATGCATTGGGCAGTTCCGTAGAAGAGTAGTAAATCTGTCCCAGGCCTCGTGCATCGACTCGTCATCTTCCTGTTGAAAAGTAGCAACTTCATTACGTAATCGCTCAGATAAATGTGAAGGATTAAAACGAGATAAAAATTCACGAGACAAATCTGCCCAAGTTCTAATTGAACCCGGCGTAAGTTTATTCCACCAAGTCTTTGCTTTATCCCTCAATGAATGGGGAAATAACCGAAGCCTCAGTATCTCCGGATAAACTCCTGGCAGTCTAAACGAACCACGGATCTCCTAGAATGTTTTTAGATGCTCCCTAGCATCCTCTGTAACAGCACCACTGAATTGACCGGCATTGTTGATCATGCTAAACATAACAGGCTTCAACTCGAAGTTGTCAACATCTATGTCCGGCAGCGTGGTTTCCAGTTCTACATGGTCATTCAACATGTAGTCACGACATGACCGTCGTCCGGCAGCGGCAGCAGGCTCGACGACAGGCTGTCTACCCTCTCCATCTCCAACAGGAGGGTCGTCTCCTCGGTGTGCCATTGTCTCTAACTGTTCCTCAAGGTACTCGTTCCTGGCTAGAAGGTGACGAAGTCGGTTCTTGAGATTGAATGAACGTTCGATTTCCGGATCTAATGGATACTCAGGATCTTCACCTCGTTTCGATCTGCGCATAAACAAGAAACCTTGTGAAAAGCAAGAGTTGAACACACCAAAGAAAAACAGAAAAATAAAAATAAAAACAAAAACGAAAAGTGCAGTAAAAGAAAAGGTAGAGTTATGTTGCCAATCCCCGGCAACGGCGCCAAAAACTTGTTGCGTGTAAAATAGTCTATCGCAATGGTAGTGCAAGTATACACGACGCAAGTAGTAAAGTGATACGAAGTATCAGATATCGTCTCCACAGGAATTGGGCTAATAGCTTCACCTTAATTCACTACACGAAAATAAAGAAAATAATTGAGAAGTTGTCACGAAAATAATAAAGAAAACTTAAATAAAAGAGTAGGGAAATCAAGATAGAGAGAATGGGATGGTATTGAATTGCTCAGTAGTGCAGGTATTGCTAAGTCTCGGAACTTCAGTTCTGTCGTCGTCCCCTTCGCGGCAACACCTGTCGCGGCAGCAGTCCGTTGCTTATCGCGGCAGCGAACACTCAACTCAGTACTTCAAGTTTGGCAAGAATCCCAGATGTGCCTTGGCCTATCTCTAGGTCCAAGTCTGTCGATGATCACGTCTTTGATGATACCTCCCAGCGTGAATCGAAGGATGAACACCGATGTCGATGAAT
Source organism: Hibiscus tridactylites (assembly GCA_958450335.1). Classification (NCBI taxonomy): domain Eukaryota; kingdom Viridiplantae; phylum Streptophyta; class Magnoliopsida; order Malvales; family Malvaceae; genus Hibiscus; species Hibiscus tridactylites. The sequence continues at coordinate 11,971,648 of OY288287.1, forward strand.
TCTTCTTTAGCCACTTAACCTCGTCCTATCCCTAGGTTCGAGATAGTTCAACTATAAGCTAGAGAACTTGCTCTTATTTCTTTCATATACTTAACTCTCCCGATGCTAAGTAAATAGATAGCCTCACAATGCTCTCCCGATGCTCTTGTAAGATATTAATAACCAAAATAAGAGAACTTGAAGTTTATGTTATTGAACTGAAAATTCCTAAAACAAAACAACCCTTGCAACTACTTTACAAAACAACCCGTGGCCCTAGGGGGAATTTAAAACATGTTGTGGGAAGGAAAACGACTAGAGTTTTGGGAAGGAAGCTAGGGAATCGGTTATGCCTCCTAGGTCAAAATATATGCTCTTATATAAGCTTTGGGTCTAAGTTATCTAAAATAGCAAGAATACAACTTTAAATGAAAGTATAATTCTAATAAAGACTAAATCTTCAAGGAATCTACTTTCCAGCCGTCATCTTTCTTGCTTGAGATTTCCTCTCCATGAACTTTGGGCTTGACATTCCTTTCGATCTGGGGCTTGGAAAAATATGGTGATTTCACACGATAGACGGGCTGAATTTTCTTTATCTGCCGAGGTCCACTTTGCTTCTTCTCCTCAAAATTGCTGTCGTCCTCTACTGTCACGGCGGCAACCATGGCAGCATCGTCCTCCTTGACTGCTCGTCCAGTTCCAGCTCTTCTGCTTTACTGCCCAGCGCCTGCCCATTCCGTCTGCTACAGCAGCAACCTGCAAAAACAACTATTTTTAGTAGAAACTGTGCCTTTTAATATATTTGTTATGTTTTGCTGTAAACTGACCTAAATGCAATAAATAATGCTTGAATGCAGCAGAAATATGGGTTAAATAGGGTGTAAATAATAGAACTTTTACACACTCAACAACGGCAACAACTCTTCACAACTTTTTATTGCAGTTGGAGACCTCAACGCCAGAACTTCTGGGTGCAATTAGAAAAGTTAAAGATGAAATTGAATTAGATTTGAATTTTAAAAAGAAACAAATTACAATAGATTCATATTTTAGCAAGTTACCAAAGTAGTAATTGTAATATTTATGAATTATTAATTTATAGTTTTGATGGGACCTTTATATTTATAAAGGGGATCTCCAAAAAAATTATTATATTATTATCTTATCGAATTTGATGATTTTTTACATTGGCCCAAGTCGGGACCGGAGAAATTTATTATTTAATAGAGTTTATTAATTTAAAGAGTATTAATTTATAGAGGTTTTACTGTATTTGTAAGAGAAAACTATGGGGGTGTAAGCTATTGAGCTCAATTTGTATCTAAAGTGCAGGCATTCACAAACTCAGTTTTTACAACAATAATTTTTCACAAAAATATTTAAAAGACACAAAGCACATTTAAACACGGTTTTATAAAAACACGATGCAATGCACCCATACTACATAGTCACCAAAAAGAGTAGGTTCCTCAGAACCCATCGCTACATAGTCACCAACGCAAGTGGTATAAACCAATGAACTTCCTCCGTACAATCCCAACCCATGATAGCACAATAAAAGATATCACAGTTTTCACAGTCTCAACACAGTCCGATAATAAATGAGGGATTCACAGCTCATTTATTTTAAATTACAGTTTTATTCTCAATCTGAAAATAATATGCACGGAAAACAGTTGTAAAATCACAACATAGTTGTAAAACACTCAAGTATAAAACACTATCACAAAATCAAGTATGTAGCACGAAAAAAGAACACACATAAAAATCATTTATTTATAACACTGGAAGAAAAACACATCGCAAAAATAAAGCTTTAACGACGAAAAAAGGGCAGTTGCAGCTTCGATGTAAGGTGATGGCACCGTCAATCCGAGAGGAATTCATAAAGCATGAGAACAACTAAGAGCGACAACACTTTAAACTTAAGGCTTAGGTTTATTTATGTACGTAATAACTATGACTATATATATATATAGTTGAGCGGTGGTAATCTAAACAAATTAGGTTTAGAATATAATAATAATAATAATAATAATAATAATAATAATAATAATAATAATAATAATAACAACAATAACAATAACAATAACAATAACAATAACAATAACAATAACAATAACAATAACAATAACAATAACAATAACAATAACAATAACAATAACAATAACAATAACAATAACAATAATAATAATAATAATAATAATAATAATAATAATAATAATAATAATAATAATAATAATAATAATAATAATAATAATGACGATGATAATAGGAAAAACAAGAATTTAAGTTGAAAAGGGAGAGTCAATTCAGCCGTGGGAAAAGAAGAATTAGAATTCAATTTGAATTTAAAAGGTTGAAAAAAAATTAAACAAATTTTAAAAAAACGGCGGAGTAGAATCTTAAGAGAATTGAAATTCAATTTGATAAAAAGATTATTTATGGAGTCAACCCTTAAACTTTAAGGAAATTTCATATTAACATTTAAGTTTGATAAAAATTCTTATTTAGTCCCTCATAAAAAAGCTACGGTTCTAAATTAAAAATTCTCAATTGTTAGGGTTTTCAATTAGATATTTCAAAATTAGGTTTCTAAATTAGGGATTTTTCGAATCTAGGGTTTACAATTTAGGCAAAATTTTTGGGGTGTTACAACTCTCCCGCCCTTAAAAAAAATTTGTCCTCAAAATTTTCAAACTATCGACATACTTCAAAAAAATAGAGGTTTTGATAACAATTTAAAAAAATCATTTTAGATCAAGTTACGAATGACAACACATAGTTTTCAAATAGGCTTTAATCCTAAAATCATAAGAACGAGTATGATCACGATCGATCACTAATCTAGAGCTCATGCGAGGTGGTAGTAATCTATCTACAAAAGGGAGAATCCTAGAATTAGAGTTGGTACTTGGAGGTTCAGATTTAGAACACATTGAAAATAATAATGTCAAAATTACATAATATCGTAGTACATTTTTCAAAAAATCCCCATTTTTTTAAAATACTTTAAATGCATGCAAAAGTTGAAAACATTTTGAAAATAACTGTGGTGAGCCTCACAGTTCGAAAGTTGAACTTAGGTCTGAGATCACTAAATGTAACTCCCTAAACCCGGCCTAGAAGAAAAGACCGAATTTAGGAAGTCACAATTGAAAATTTTACCCTAAAAAAACTAATTTGAATTATAATATATTAAAATAACGTAAAATAAATTATTTCTGATAATAATATAAAGTGTCTCGATATTTATAAAATCCGAACATTAAAATAAAAATCTTATAATTTAAATAAAATTTTCAAACTCAAAGTCTGAAAATGCATGGTAAAACTAATAAGCCCTAAATCTGAAATTACATCAAAATCCCAAAATAATCTTAATAAAAAATATTCCCGAAAATAAAGTATGTCCATAATAAAGATATAATAGATTCGATAAAATAAAGAGATCCTCTGAGTACCAAGTCGCCTAGAGCCCAAGGTATCTGTAAGAGAAAATTATGAGTAGTAAGCTATTGAGCCCAGTGTGTCTCTAAGGTGCATTCAATCACAAAATTAGTTTTCACAACAATAAATTTTCACAAATATTTAAAAGATACAAAGCACGTTTAAACACGATTTTGTGAAAACACAATGCAATGCACTCATACCGCATAGTCACCAAAAAGAGTAGGTTCCCCATAACCTCTCGCTGCATAGTCACCAACGCAAGTGGTATAAACCACTGAACTTCCTCCGTACAATCCAAACCCATGATAGCAAGTAAAAGATATCACAATTTTCACAGTCTCAACATAGTTTGATAATAAATGAGGGATTCACAACTCATTTATTTTAAATCACAGTTTTATTCTCAGTCTGAAAATAATATGCACGGAAAACAGTTGTAAAATCACAACATAGTTGTAAAACACTCAAGTATAAAACACTATCACAAAATCATGTATGTAGCACGAAAAGAGAACACACATAAAAATCATTTATTTATAGCACCGGAAGAAACACACCTCGCAACAATAAAACTCTAACGACGAACAAAGGGCGGTTGCGGCTTCGATGTAAGGTGATGGCAATGTCAATCCGAGGGGAATTCATAAAGCATGTGAACAACTAAGAGAGACAACACTTTAAAACTTAAGGCTTAGGATTATTTCTGTACGTACTAACTATGACTATATATATAGTTGAGCGGTGGTAATCTAAACAAATTAGGTTTATAATAATAATAATAATAATAATAATAATAATAAGCAAAACAAGAATTTAAGTTGAAAAAAAAGAGTCAATTCAGCCGTGGGAAAAAGGGAATTAGAATTCAATTAGAATTTAAAAGGTTGAAAAAAAAATAAATTAAACAAATTAAAAAAACGGTGGAGTAGAAGCTTAAGAGAATTGAAATTCAAAATTGATAAAAGGGTTATTTATGGAGTCAACCCTTAAACTTTCATATTAACTTTTAAGTTTGATAAAAAATCTTATTTAGTTTCTCATAAAAAAGTTAGGGTTCTAAATTAAAAATTCTCAATTGTTAGGGTTTTCAATTAGGGATTTCAAAATTAGGTTTCTAAAGTAGGGATTTTTCGAATCAAGGGTTTACAATTTAGGCGAAATTTTTGGGGTGTTACAACTTCTAACTCTCTCGATGCCTAGAAGTTAATAACTTTGTAATTAAGGTGCTACATGTCTGCGTTAACTCTAACTACTCTATTATTTGTTTAAAAACTATCTTTTAGTCGTTGAAATCCTAAACTTATGTTTAATCCAGATTAAAACTAAGTTGATTGTTTAGCCCCACTGTTCATGTTTGTATAACTTAACTCTCTCGGATATTAAGCCACATATCAATAGTTAACAAGCCTATCTCGAATAGCTCTTACAATTAACTACACATTAAGCACATAAACAAAATAGATGAAGATGAAACAACTAAAGCATTGAAATAAAATAATCAAAACAAAAAATTCTGGGACGCAATAATCCCAACTAAGAAGTTTAGCTCATATCTGAGCGTAAAACAACCATAATTAAAAGTAGATAGTATGATAGTTTATCAAGCAAGAAAGAAATAAGTCGAGTGTCCTCGACAAAACTCCCTAATTGCCGTCCAACTGTGCTGCAAGCCTCCTCTCCGTCAGCCTCTCTCAATGGCTTCGTTCGATGAGGAGAATCATCTAACTTCGCCCCGATGGTTCTCCGCGACCTCAGAATATTGTCTGAATCTCACTCTTTATCGATCTGTCTCTCTTTCAGTAGCGTTCAAGTTTTCCTTATATAGGTGGTGAAACTAGGGCTTCAGTACCCTAAAGTTGCATGGCTTCATTAAAGGAAGCCAATTGTTTCCAGATTCATTAAATGTTGTGTATCTAGGAGAAAGTCCATGTGGGCAAAGGTAAATTCATCTCCAACTCTGTATGCCTCGTCAACTCTAGCCATGCGATATGCTCCTCTCTTACTCCAACGATCCTCCAACAACCACCAAAATCCTGCACAACCACCACAAAACACCACCTTCCCGTGAAAAGCACCAATATATATGAAAATTTAAGCACATACAGTGTAACTCTCTATCTACGTGCAAATATGTACATTCTATCCTAAATGCAACCTAAATGAGCTTGAAAACATGCAAAATACAAGGATTAAGGGCATATAAAATAGAACGTTTTTGCACTCGTCAAATACCCCTAAACTTGAACTGTTTCTTGTCCTCAAGCAATGCAAAATAGAAACAAGAAAAATAAAAATAGAAAATAAGACCAGTAAATAGCCTATAAGTCCTAAGGTCCCACTAAACTATGATTATAGTGATTCCAAGTTATGTTGCAGTAGTAATTCATTCCTCAGCTATGTTGATGATAAGTAAGTATGTCAGAGCTTACATTTTTATTCAAAATATTAAATCTATTGTAAATGCAATGTGTGTTTGGTTACATGCATTCATCACTTAATAGTATTTGAGAAGCTTAAGGGTTGCTTTCTTTTTCTATTTTGGCATATTGATTTTTCTTTTTAAGCACATTTTTACTCCATGTTCTTTTTAAGTTTTAAAAATGTATCCCTAGGGCTTCAGCTTATCACACTACCCTTCAGTACCTGAAGATGGAGTGGAGCAAACAACCCATCCCCGAGCCCTACAAGCTTAAGGGAAAGTTAAATGGAGAAAACACAACTCACCTAGTGTACTAAGATAGCAAGATGCATAGAAGAGTGTCGCTCAACAGTTTTGCTTTAAATTATCAAGTCTTAATTTATTTTCTTAATTTTTCAGGGAGTTTTTAGCCTTTGTTTTGCTACATTGCGCATTTAAGTTATTTTCTTTAATTCATGCTTAAGCATCAAAAAGTCGACCTAGAGCATCTCTAAGATTTCTTAAGTGTCAAAATGAATGCAACTTGTGGTTTTTAAGGGCTACAACAGATTTATTATTAAGTTTAAAACTAGAAAGCTCTTAACACCTTGCAAAGCATCAACTTAGAATCATCATAAGAAGTCATAATCAACGTAGGAGCATATTCAGAATCAAAGGAATCTGTAACCCCTTAGCCCGGCCTAGACGGTTGACCCGAACTACGAAGGTTACACGGGGAAAACCAAAGTCAATCCGAAAGTCAACCTTGATTAACGACCTTTTTTCTTTTTAAACTTGTCTAGATACATATTAACCCTAAGCGTACTGTTGAGAAACACATACGTGAAAAGCACGTCGATCAAATTATAATAAGGGACTTAATTGCTCAAATCACAATATTAGGGACCAAAATGTAAATTCTGGAAAGTTGGAAGACTTAACTGATTTTAAGGTTACCAATACTTAATTAGTCAAATTACATGTTTCCCTGTCAAATTTCACCTTAAACGGACATCTCGAACTCATGCAATTGCAAATACAATTTTCAGGACTAAAACGTAAAGCTTGCAAACCTCAAAACCATTCAAATCAATGCCCAACGGTCACCTGTTTCGAAACGGTGTTGACCGTTCCGAAACGCGGGTTCGTTTTGAGATCTGTTTCGAAACAGAGCCTTCCAGTGGCCAAATCGTTTCGGAACGACCCCTATCCGTTTCGATACACGAAGGCCATTACAGGCCCCCGTTTCGAAACGCTAGTGCCCGTTCCGATACGGATTGCCCAGATGTTGCATAATTTACTGGTTTTACATACATTAAACCACTCAAACACATCCTAATGACTTCCTAAACATGCCAACAAGTCATCATGCATATAAGGTACATGTTTGTAACATCAAAACACACTCATGACATCAATCAAGGAAATCCACAAGTCTATAGGCATGCATCCTAATATCCAAAACCATTCAACCATCAATATACCAAAACATCCATCAAAATGGCCATTTACATATCCAAATCATCAAAGGCATCATGCCACAATTAGGGAGTCCAAAACACCTCCCAAAACACAACCTAGGTTCCCATTGCCAAAATATCAAAAACTAATAGTGTTGTGAAAACATCACCATACATGAGCTTAGCTTTCCCTTGGATTCTTAGCCTCCTTGTTGCCCTCAATTACTTCAATTATCTGCATTATTGGTTCAAGAGAGAGAGCGTAAGCACAATTGCTTAGTGAGGCATGCTCTAAAGAAATAACGCAATAATGCATTTTATAAACACTTTTAGCAAAGCTTTCATTACATAAACGTCATTATTCAAGCACCTTGCATTCTTAAACAAGCATCTCATGCTTCATTAGAACAACATGTCATATTGGCTTTCAAGTGATAATCCATAACCATTTACAACACAAAATACAATCGGATACGCAGATTACAAGCGTTGTCCCATACGCTTCATACACACTACCGAACACACAAGGTGGAGTTTACCGGTACAATCACAACCCCTCAACACCCGTGATGGAGTTTAACGGTACAATCACAACCCTTCAACATCACTCATCGGTAGTTGTATAACATCACTAACGAGAACACGGGACACTCAACACAAGATCCACACATGGACTTTTAACCACCATTGTGATCTTAACCATCTCATTAGTGTACTTGGATGGAGTTTACGGTACAATTACAACCCCTCAACATCCAAGGCGACTTTATTCACGGTGCACCCAATCCTATAGCCGGCTAACTATATCCGATTCAAGTACTTTAAAACCACCACATCACTTGCCAATATACATCATTTATCATCAACAATTCACTGTTTTAAAGCATTTAATTAAAGCCATTTAACAACATGCATCACCATGCATCAATCCACATTTTAACAAATCAAACCAAGGATCTCTTACCTTGAGCATCCTTCAACATATGGCTTTCATAACCAGCATTAACCATGCTAAACATGCTTTCAAAAACAGAATTTAAACATGTAATTATCAACAAATGCATCGAACCACTCCATGGCTCATACAAGAGAGTTTTCCTGAAAAACTTACTCTTGAGCTTAGTTAAGTTGATTAGACTTAAACTAAGCTCCCAAAACCTTCAAACATTGGTTTCAAGGCTGAAAACCCAACTTCACTCACCAATTCCGTTTCGCAAGCTTGCCGAAACGCCGATCAAGCCTCCGGATCAACACCACAAGTATCCGAAGATGTCTCCCCTGTTTTAAACACATCAAAGCAGAGGATTAATGCATCATCATGCATTAAAATCTTCAGCCATTACACCTAAACTCGCTGCTCTAACCAAATCTAACATTTCGGCTACCAAACACAACCGAAATCACTTCCAAACTCTTCCATAACATAACCCATCCAAGATCCATCACTTCTAACCATTCCTAAACATCAATTAACATCCAAAATGAACCTAAACTCGTCCTTATACCTCTAGTTATAATAGAACACCAAGATCACCCCAAAAACCACCATTTTCATAAGAAAAAACCTAGGAAATTCAACCTATTCGGGATTGCATTGATCAAACCTCAATTACACATCATTAAACATCCAAATTACATTTAAAAACCATCTCAAAACAGAGCCCAAACAATCACCACGAATTTCTTCAAGATTTCTTCCAAATCTTGAGTTTAAAGCCAAAATCAAGTTCATAACATTAAATCCATTTATAAAACTTCAATTAAGGATTGAGAAATTGGGAATTTTAGTAAAGAACTGAGTATTTAGAGGAGAAGAACAACATTACCTCTAAATGTAGATTTCTCCTTGTTTAGAGCCAAATTCCTTGAAAATTCAATAAGCAAATCAATAGGATTTGATGTAGAAAGGATTAGGAATAGATTGTTGATTGAAATCTCATCAATTGCTTTGAAAATCAATGAAAAAAATGCTGGAGAAAAGTGTTTGGATGAAGGAATTTTGAGAGAAAATGAGATGAGAAAGTTTTAAGAAAAGTTAGTTATGAAAATCTAAAATATGGTTTTCCACTTTTCATTTAATTAATTAAACATTAATTAAATCATTAAAATCTAAGAAAAATCTGGAGAAATCCTTCTTGGGTAAATTAGTTCCTTAAAGATTCAAAGTTTCAATCCTTACAAAACAGTCACCACTGAACTTTTCAAAAATCGCACTTTAGTCACTATTTCAAAATGTTGCACTTACAAACCTTATTTTGTAAAATTGATTTCACCACTCTCTTATATATATTAAAATAGGATTTTTATATATTTTTCCATATTTTTAAAGCATCCCGAACTAGGCTTTCCCTAAAATCTCCTTTATATTCGAACTGAAAATCAAACCGGTCCGGTTCAGACCCTAAACTTCTAAGCCCGAAATTGGGGTGTTACAGAATCATAGCAAAGAGAACCTATTGGGCATATTAAGCTAATTATAGTTCTATATGAGTATGTACTCCCCCAAACTTGAGAAGAGCATTGTCCCCAATGCAAAAAGAAAAAAAAAGAAAAAAGTAAAACAAAGAAAAGCAAATTAAAAATATGCAAATGAAAATCTATATGAAACTAAGCTAAAAATAATAAAAGAAAACTAACACAAGGAGCTAGTGGGGTGGTGGTTCCCGGATGATGATGCCCTTGCCTTTGTCCCAGCCAGACGTTAGTTTCTTGGTAGGGCGGGAAGATGCGCCAGCGTCAGTATCTAGCTGTGTCATTTTCCTTGTGGTGATGGGGTTTTCCTGTACCGTTGGGATGACCTTGTTCTAATCATTGGGAAGAAGTTGTTGAGGAAATAATGGGAATAATATTGGCTCTTCCGGTAAGAGCCTCAGAAATAGCAATTTCAACCTCGTTTCCTTTTGTTTGGCGGCAAAGAAGAGTGGCTGGAGAGAAGTACGAATGATATCTGGCACAATGTCAATGATAGGTAGATGAGAAGAAGATTGAATAGCCGAAAGTGCAACATGAGCGCATCCTTTCAATTCCTCAACTTGGAAAGGAAGTAGCCCTGGTTTGGCTGCCACAATTGTGTCCCCTTCCTGGGTCAGTAATCCTTCTAGAGTGCAAAGAGATGTGATTAAGTAGGGAAAGAGCAACTCGTTGAGCTTACTTGTAGAGGCGACCCCTTCTATTGTGGCCTTCATTAGACCATTTTGTCCCAGGGACACAAAGATTCTGTAGAATCAATGTGTCGTGGTCAATGTTCTGGCCAGATAAATAAAGTTTCTCATGGTGGTCGGAAAATTGATAGTGTTGCTCTATTGCATCTTCAGAAAGGTCCACACATCTCCCACGAACCATCACTTGTTTTTCTCCTACTTGCCCTACATGAGTGTGCTCTTGGTTTGTTTATCGTTTTAGAGTGGAAAAATAAAGGAAATTTGATCATTGAATCGAATTTGATTGTGGCACTTAGTTGGGTTTCCCATAAAGATCGAAGGCCATCAAAGTATTGGGATATTTTGGAGTTGATCGGTTCTAATTGTGAGTTTTTGCTGTGCATTTGCTTTTCTCATATATTTCGTGGGGCGAATTATGTTGTGGATGTGTTAGCGAAAGAAGGAATGGATAGGGCTTCGTTGTTTCATGAGGGTTGGTGATTTGGTCTTTTGCCTTGGTTATTTGTGGATGGTGAGGCATGGTGTTCCGTGTATGGGATGTTTGAAGTTTTGTTACTGGTGTTTGAGTTGGTGGTGTTGTGTGTGGGACGATAGGACTGTGCCTGAGAGTTTTGCGCATGGGAGATTAGGTTATTGGCCTAGTGTGCGATTTGGCAGCTGGTGGAGTTTGGTTATTAGGGTGCCTTTGTGTTTATCCTTTAGTTTTGGGTCTTTGTACCCTTTTGGGGTTTCGGTTCTTGTTTGGTATTGGTGTGCTTGTACTCTTTTCCTCTGATTTAGGTTAATGATGTTTTTAATGAGGCATTTCTCATAATAAGATCATGTGTCTACTATGCAAAAAAATTCAAAAAAATAAAGATAAAAATTTTAAAAATAAAATGCAAGAAGTTATAAAGTGATAAATTATTAAGAATATTAAAAATATTTAAAATTATATTAGAAAGTTATTAAAATTTAAAAAGATATTAAAAATTTTAAAATTATTTATAGTGTTGTGTGATAAATTTTGCAGGGTAATAGTGAAGCTAACAAATTAGCTAAGGAAAGTATTTGTAGAGCTTGCCTAACCATTTTACATGTTGTGTGCTTATGGTCGTATGGTCTTGTTTGCGTTGTGATTTGTCATAATAATTATGTTCGATAAATACTTTCATTAGCTAGTTTGTCAGCCTCACCAATTCTCTCACTACTAGAGAATTGCAAGCTCTACAAAATCTAAAACACATCAATATAAATAATTTTAAATTATATATATATGTATATTTAACTTTTATGATATCAATTTTTAATATTTTTTATTTTTGTAATACTTATCTGTTTATAAATATTTTAAATTTTTAATAATTTATAATTTATCATTTTATATGTTTTTGATATTTTAAATTTTCACTTAATTTTTGTTTTAAATTTTAATAGTATTTTTTAAATATTTTATTTTTAAAAATATGACAGAAAAATCAAAGAAGTATTTGACCTTCGTAAAAAATTAATTTTGCACTCGAACTCCTTAGAAAAACACACTTTGCCCCTCTGTCACGTCAACCTTAAATGTTGTCTGTCATGTCAGCATCGTTAACTACCATATCATCACATTAACGATGAACCTTAGATAAATGGCTAATTGATGCAATTCGCAAATTTGATGACCTAATTGGGTGCATTTTTCGAAAAAATGGCTACATTGATTATTTAGTACAAATTTACGGACAAAAATACCCCTTAAACCTTTCATTTATAATACCAAGATTTGAATTATTGACTTAAGTTAAAGAATCTAATATCTAATCTCATTTGATCAGACTGAGAGTTTCATTTAGGCTAAAGTTTTGATGGCAGAAATTAAATAGACTTTCAAAATTCAAATTCAAATTCTCATTATCGGAATGCATTTTCTTTGTAAAAATATTTGTCCAAATAAGGCATAAATTTATAAATACTACTACTAGGAATTAATAAATTTTAGGGTAAAGTACAAAAATGGTCACTGAATTTTGTTAAAAATATAAAATGGTAACAAAACTTTTAAATGTTATAAAATAGTAACTCGGCCGTTAAATATTGGGTAAAATACTTAAATCATCACTCAACTTTGCTCCAAGACCTATTTTGGTCACTGAACTTTCAAAACGATCAATTTCCTTACTAAATTTTACTTTCTGACCTATTTTGATCACTCTGAATTATTTTATTAATTTTGATATGACTTGACATATTTTTATCATTTTTAAATATAAAAAATAATTTAAAATAAAACAATTTATATTTTATTATTGTTAAATAAAAAAACTAATTTAAAATAAAACCCCAAACCACTCTTATTTTCACTCTCATCAGCTTCACCCTCCGATCACGACTCACCTGACTAAAACAAAAACAACACCACTCTACCGTTGGTCTTTCATTTCTTGCATAAACATTAAAGATTTCTCCGACCCACGTGTTGCCAGGTTTTTTGTTTTCGGTAAGAATCTCAAGGGTATATTTCGTCGGATCTCGAAACATTAATTTGCCTTCTGTTTCCGATAAGAATCTCCTATGAAACACGGGTACGGTAGATGAAGGTTGTCCCGCGTACCGGATACGTCCCTGGGACGAGTACGAGTTAGGTACGATTGGGGTACGTACCGGGGACGTCTTATATTTACGGGGTACAGCTTAAAATTATCTGAGTACGTTTAGAGATCGAAGGGGACGTTTTAGAGACGGTGGTGGGGTCCACGCGCGTGCCCAACCTTCAATGGCAACTGAAAGCTCTCGAAAGAGTGCTGAGATCAGTTTTGGGTACAGTAAGCTCCTGATTATGTGCTTTGTGTAGTTTTAAGAAAAAGAATTAAAGCTTCTACTTGAGTTGAAGAAAAGTTGAAGAAAAATTACTGAGTTGTTGAAGAAGAAAAAGAGTTGTAGAAGAAAGAACCCACGTGCACGTGAAAAAAGAAAAAGAAAAGTTTAACTATTTTATTTTATTTCTCGTTAATTAGTTTTTGTAGGGCCGGAGAAAATACTTTAATAACCTAATTTATCAATACTTTAATATTATCAAAACTTTATTAAATAAATTAAAGTTTTTTACTTTAACTTTTTTATTAGGGTATTATTATTATTATTATTATTATTATTATTTATAAAAACAATTATATTATTTATAAATCTTATTTTTTTTCTTTTTAAACTTTATATTATTAATTTTGAAAATATTAATTTAAATTTGGAAGTTTAATTTTAATACTAATTTTTATGTTAATTATAATATAAATTAATTTTGTGACTAATCCATATAACCACGTTAAATAGTAGATATTTTTTTTGGAATTATGAATTTTATTTGATTTTTAATATTTTATTATTGTTTGTATATATTATAATTTATTTTATATTTGGTGTACCTTTTGCAGTACCCATACCCTATAATTTTGAAAATTGTTGTTTCTCGTCCCCGTATTTATCCCTATACACGCCCCAGTATCCGTATCAGTACAACATAGAGAATCTCATGGCTATATTTCCTCCTTTAGTTTGCAATCTTTCAAGGTTACATAAACTCGACCTCTCCTACAATTCGCTGTCGGGCAAGGACTTGAGAATCTCAAGAATTGCAAGTATTTACAGAGGCTTCTTTTAGGTCGAAACAAGCTGTGATTGTATTTGAATTTGACAACAGTTCATAGAGTGAGAAGAAAATTTGGTGGGTGAAGGATCGAAGTGAAGTTTGGAGGAAAAGATGGAAGGGAGGCGGGACAAGACACAGGCGAGGAACGGGTAGCTTTTCATTATTGGGATCCATTTTCAGAGATGGAAGGTTTGGAGAAAGTGGGAAAAATCAAAGTTAATTTTGGGTTTCAGAAGTTTTACACAGTGAATATGGGAGATTTTGCAGTTTTCACTTCCCATTGTTTCGAGACTTTCAGCTAAAATGGGTTTGGTATACCAGTTCTATTTAATAATAATAAAATATGTCTAAGTCATATCAAAATATTAATAAAATAATTTAAAGTGATTAAAATAACTAAAAAATAAAGTTTTGTGAGTAAATTTATCGTTTTGAAAATTCAGTGACCCAAATAGGTCTGAAAGCAAAGTTGAGTGATGATCTAATTATTTTACCCTTAAATATTTAACGCGACTGTTATGAAATTTTGTATAATAGCACATTTAGTCATCCATATTTACGCATTCAATCAATTTAGTCCTAATTTGAAAAAAATGAATAAATTTATCCCTCATTATTTACACATTCTTTCAATTTGGTCTTATTTATAATCGAAAATAATATTAGATGATATCTTAAATGCCATATCTTCATAGTTCCCCTCTAAAGGAAAGTTAAGAGAAAAGGTTATTGTTTCTTACAAGGATTATTCCTCTTTACATAAAGCTACAGCTGCTATTTTTGTATGAGAGTTGCAATCTATACTTTGCACAAATCATGCCAATAAAACATTACCTCCCCAGACAGTATTTCTTCTAACTTGTAAGTTATTTAAGAATTAGTTGATTTTCTGTCTAGAATTTTATCTTAAAATTGAAAGGCCTAACGCTTGAAAATTATACCTTTGCTAAGCTTGAGAACAAATGCTCTGGAGTTTTTGTGACGATTGTATCCTCTAGTTCACCAAAGGTATCCGCTGACTGCTGATGTGATACTCTTTTTAATCATTTAAGCATGCATTTGTTAAGTGTTGCTCGTTTCTTTTAGTTGTATTAGATAATATGGCGAGTTTCGATCTCTGAGAATTTAAGGCAAATTTAAATATTAAATATTATTTCTAATTCTAAATATGACTAAATTGAAAGAATGTGTAAATAATGGTGGTTAAATTTATTAATTTTTTTGAATTAGGACTAAATTGATTGAATGTGTAAATATGTAGGGCTACATGTGCTATTATACAAAGTTTTATAACAGTCACGTTAAGTATTTAACGGTCGAGTTACCATTTTGTTACAAAATATAAAATTTAATCGTCATTTTGTAACATTTGAAAGTTTAGTTACCATTTTGTTTTTTTAACAAAGTTCAGTGGCCATTGTAGTATTTTACCCTAAATTTTAAAATATTAGCATTTTAGAAGTTTTAAAATTAATGAACTCGATGAATGGTCTTAGTGGAAAAGAAAAAGATGATATTCAACTTGAGAGATTCAAATTCAAACAATTTTGTTTGTAAGGTGCATGATCAAATAGTTAAAAAATAAACATATACTACTTTGTAATTACATTAAAATTATTATAAATTTTAATTAATGACCCAGACAAACTCTAAATATCTATTAACTTATAAAAAACCAAAAGAAAATACATTGCCTTACTTTTTTAAATAAATGCCGGTTGCTTTAATTGAGAAATGAAAAAGAAAACCATAATCCAAATACAATCAGGAAAGGGAAAGACGGGAAACGAGAGAAAATAGTACATAAAAAAAATCAAAACAACATAGCAACCAACACACCAGCTCCTCTGATAAACACTGAAGGGTCTTGTTAGGATATTTGTTTTGATATAATTAAAAAAAGTTTTAGACTAAATTAAAAAGATTTTAAAAAAGATTTTAAGTTCAAACAATTTAAAAATAAGGTTGAGATATTTTCGTAAGGTTTTGGAAGTGTTTAAAATGTTTAAAAGTAGTCAAACTCATGTTTTCAACATAACCGTATCGATATGATATACACCGTATCGATACCTTTTAGAGTTTCAACTACAATATTTTTTCAGTAGCCAAAATTCGTACAGGTACAGACTGAGTCGTACCGATATGAAGAGGGTCGCACCGATATGTTATGTAGTGTACCGATACCTGAAGGCAGTTCAGAACTTAACGACTAGTTTCCAAGAAGGGCGTACCGATACGGGTAACCCGCGTACCGATACCCTATTGCCCAAAACTGCATTTATTGCGGAAAATAAAGCTACCAATGGCTCCAATTCATTCCCAACGGTCACCAACGACTAGAATCACATTTGGGAAGATAAAAGAACCCTTCAAGCACTTGGAACAACTAATGATCCTCAAGTCAACAACCATTTGATTAAAAAAAGGTCTTTATGCTCAATTGTTATATTTTTATATAGACAAACACTTGTGAGCTTAATTGTCAATGTATGCTCAAGTGTATTAGGATTGTGTGAGGGCTTTAGAGTGCAAAAACATACCTTTGTAGAGGGATTTAAGTTTGCTATTTGTTTTTCTCTTGTAAAGAGAGGTTCCCAAAGTTGTAGAAGCTTTGGATGTTAGGCTTGGGTAATAAATCTAGGTTGTAAATGTTGCCTCCTAAGCCTTGAAATAGGGAAGAATTCTTAGTGAATTGGTTGAAATTCTTAGTGCGGAAGCTAAGGTAGTGGATGTAGGCTTTGGTTAGAAAGTTGAACCCCTCTAAATCCTTGTCTTATTTTTCTATCTTTTTGCTTCCACCACCATCACCCAAGAAATCAATTCTCCACCACTTGGCAAGCAAATCGGTTAAGGATATCGGGCTCCACAATTGGTATTAGAGCGAGACTCAATTGAGAGGATTAACATCTTATTGAGGCGGTCCAGGCAAGCTCGATCAACCATTTTATCAACCGCTTTCCATGGCGCAATCCGTTAACAAGCCACCATTCTTCAATGGTTAACATTATGTCTATTGGAAGAATAGGATGGTGTTCTTCATGAGAGCAAACGACTACCATCTCTGGGATATAGTTATCGATGGACCGTTCACGCCACAACGAAGCAAGGATGAATGGAGTGTGAATGATCGCAAGAAGATGAAGCTAAATTGCAAGGTCTTTCACAATTTTTTATGCTTTTGACCCGAAAGAATATGCAAATGTATCTTCTTTTGAGAGTGCCAGGAAAGTATGGAACAAGCTTAAAGTCACATACGAAGAAACGAACGAGGTGAAAGAGAAAAAGATTTTTCTACTCAACCTCGAATATGAAAACTTCAAGATAGACCCGGATGAAAACACAAGAGTATGTTTGACCGTTTCTCCACGATCGTCAATGAGTTAAAAGGACTTGGAGAGGAGATTTCGAAAGACAAACTCGTTCAAAAGTTGATTTATTCACTTCCCGAATCATGGGAGAGCAAGAAGACGACTATCATTAAAGCCAAGAACTTAAAGGAGCTCAAGCTTGATGAGCTTACTGGGTCGCTTCTTACCTATGAGTTGATGGCTAAACCCTTGAGAAGGGAGAATGAGATCAAAGAGCAAGGAATAGAAGATCTAAACATATTTGCTCTTAAATCCTCCACAAGTCATCTAGAAGATTCAAGTGAGGAGGAAAGTGAAGATGAAGATATGGTCTATCTCTTCAAGAAGTTTGTCGGATTCATGAAGAGCGAAATGGAAGAATCTATGAATGAATCAAAGAAGAATGTGAAAGATTTCCTACAGAGCCATGAATGCAAGGAGACGAGGCACACCAAATACGATTCCTCTCGCTTCAACAAAAAATAATCATCTTCAAAAAAGAATATGTGGTAACATGGAGTGATGAAGACTCCACCGATGAAGATGAGGTAGCTCACTTATGTCTTATGGCCCTCCAAGAGGGTGAGGTAACTTTTAACTCATCTATGTCTAATTCTTATACACTTGATGAGTTACAATAAGCCTATGAAGAATTGGTTTTTGAGTTTAATGCTTCATTTTCGAAGAATAAAAAGTTGATTTCAAAATTGAAAACCGAGAATGATTTGCTTTTGAAAACAAATTTAGAGTTTGAAACAAAATTTAAGGATTTTGAACTTAAAGTCTTAAATTTAAAAAATTTGCTTCAAAGTTTAGAAAAAAGATCATCAAAAAGAGGTGGATGATCTTAAGAAGGAAAAAGCTTTGATTTCCAAGAAACTTGAAAAGAAAAATAATTTTGAAAAATCAAATTTTTATCAAAGACAATCTAGTTCCCCTAGATTTTTTAACGATAAATTTTTTAGAAGTATTTGGGTCCTAAAATGACTAATTACTTCAAATAAAAAGGATAAAATTGTAAAATAGATTCCTAAGGGGACTAAAGTTTGTGCTAATAATGCCTATGGATCCAAAGCAATTTGGATACTAAAAATTACTTGATTGTCTTGTTTTATGTGTGATGGAGGATGATCAACAAGTGATGAAATTAAGAGGGAGCTTTATACACACAAGGAAGATCACTTGAAGAAAGAAGGTTTCACATACTACCTTTGGTTGAAGTGGTAAAATTTAGTTGAATTTATTTGTTTTTTATTTGATTTATTTAGTTTTAATTAAACTAGTTAATCATATATTTGTTGGACTAACATTTATGTGATGCTTAAGTAAGAGGGAGCCTAATTTAATCAAAATTTGTTATCAAAACTCTCCATTGTTATGGACTTAAAAGATTCCAAATTTTAGTTTGAACCATTTTTGATATAACAAAAAATGGGAGAATAAGTTGAAAAATTGAATTTTTAAGTGAATAAGAGGGAGCTTTAACTATCTTTAAATTTTGAACTCTTATTCAAAATTTATTTTTACAAAGGGGGAGAATCTCAAAAACAATTTTCCAAGTTAGTTTTATCATATCAAAAGGGGGAGATTGTTAGAATATTTTGTTAGGATATTTGTTATAGTTTTAGAATAAATTGAAAAGATTTCAAAAATGATTTTAAGTCCAAAAAACGTGGAAAACAAGGTTGGGATGTTTTCATAAGGTTTTGGAAGTGTTTAAAATGTTTAAAAGTAGCCAAGCTCATGTTTTAAACACGACAATACCGATATGGTATAGACCGTATCGATACCTTTTAGGGTTTCAGCTATAGTATTTTTCTTGTAACACCCGGGTTTAGGGGTCGGGTGAAAATAATATTTCAATATTATTTCAGGTTCGGTTTTATAATTAAAATAATCTTTTGGGCCTCGGGTTTCAAAAACAAACATTTTATGGTTGGACTAAATTGAAATGAAACTTAAATTACAAGGATTTTACAAATAGATGTAATGGCATTTCTGTAATTAAGTGGACTTCTTTTAAAACCTCTTTTTATTAAAAGAAAAGCATTGTCTTCTTCCTTCACCCTTTCCACTTTTTGAACGACACAAAGAGCTCTCTCTACCCAATCACTATTCCACCACTTTATTACCTCATTTTAGCTCCTTTTTGAAAGGTAAACACATTTCCAACTTGTCATCATCTTTCTCTCTTCAAAAGTACAAGTAGTTTTCATTTTCGTCAATGTTTTAGAAATTGAGTTTTTAGAGGATTTGATTAAAAATGGTAGCTTTATGGTGTTTAACTTGAAGTTTCGATTTAATGATGTTAGATATGGTGTTTGTGAATCAAATGGTTCAACATATATAAATTTTACATGGTTTTATGCTCATTCCCGGATTTGGGTTTCCAATGGGTTTTTGAAGGGTTTTAAAGTGGTTTTTGGGGTTGTTTTGGGTTGGAATTTGAGGGCTAATGTTAGTATGATATATGAGGGTCACTTTGGGTGTGTTTGGTGATTGTTTGGATGTTGAAAATGGAAGATTTCAGTGGGTTTTGTGGGCTGCTCGGGAATTCTGTTTTGGGCATGACTTTGGGTGTTAGTTGCTTGGAAATGTTAATCCGGGTTGTTTCTGACGATTAGTTATTGATTGTGGATGTTTTGTTTGTGTTTGGGTTTGATTAGAATCAAGGTTTGACATCGGTGAAGCATTGGGAGTGAATCCGGAAACTTGAAGGAGATTGCTTGCTTGGTAGTTGAGCTTGGAAGTGAAGGTGAGTGGTTAATGTTTTCAAAGTGGTTTTTAAGTGTTGGTTCAAGCATGTGGACTAGGTCGGGCTTGGTAGACCCACCTAGAGTTAGGATTTGGGTGGTAGCCTAATCCTAAGCTTTAGTTAGAGACATTGGATGAACTCTTAACTTGATGTTTATGCCTCATGGTGATGTGTTTTTATGATGATTGTGTATAATGTGTTATACATGTATGATGAGGCATGGTTGTGATGCATTGTGATATGCATGTGGATTATTCATGATTGTGATCATGGTGAGTACGTGCTAAGCACGGAATTGGTTGTAATTGGTATTGTGGATTGTGTTAGTATTGGCACTAATATGCTTGGGTACAAATGATCGATCATTAGGATGTTAGTGTGCACACGAGAGTCAAATGCGCGCGTGGTCTTGATGATGGTAGTCATCAAGATGGAGTACGGGTTCGCTCGAAAATTCTTCTTTATATTGTGATAGTCGGTGATGAGTGTAGTCCCATCGATGGGGCGTGAGGATGAGTGGAATCCCCTCCGCGAGACGGTGATGAGTGTAATCCCACCGTGAGGTAAAGTTGTTGTTGGATGTGAGTTCCAACGTGTTTATCCGCGCATTCGAGTCATAGCTAGGTGCCAATATAAATTGATATGTGTATCAATGTGATGTGGAATGTGTTTTCCTATTTGGATGATTATATGTGTTTACATATGTTGTGGGAATGAGCTTATTGAGCATGACATATTAATGGATATTGTTCATGCAACATTGCCATTTGGCTCTTGAGGATCGAAGGTAAGAACATGCATTTACCTTGGTTGAGATCGTGCTTGGACCCTGCATTGTCGAGGTTTGTTTTTAAAGAGCTTACCCTCACTAAGCTTTATGCTTATGCTCTCTCTTGTTCTACAATGCAGATCAGTAGCTCGTGGGTTGCTAGTGCAAGAAGGGGTCTCCAAGTGTGCTTCGTGGTGCTAGCTTAGCTATCAAGTATGGGCATTTAAAATATGATGTAATGGTCAAGCAATGTGACATGTATTTGAGAAGTGATACTTTGATATATGTTGATGTTGTTGTTTAGGAGCATGCTAGACTCCATTTATGTGTTTTGTTGGCTTGGCTTTGGATGTCATGTTGCTTGTAAACCATGTCTATCTTGCCTACCTTAATTTTGGCTAAGTGTTTTACCTTTTGAAATATGGACCTTGAATGCTAAGTATGATTTGGTGTTTGGATGCCTATCTTATATCCTGTGTATTTTGAGTTTGTTGCTATAGGATGCATGCCTCTAGAATGTCCGTGTATGATTTGTATGCTTCATGTAGTCGTTTCGGACGTTTGGAATCAATTGGGGATGTCTAAAATCGATTTTGGGAAATTGCAGACAGCAGGTGTTTCGAAACGGGTGGACCTG
Organism: Hibiscus tridactylites; assembly: GCA_958450335.1. NCBI lineage: Eukaryota > Viridiplantae > Streptophyta > Magnoliopsida > Malvales > Malvaceae > Hibiscus > Hibiscus tridactylites. Next base: position 11,993,217 of record OY288287.1, read on the forward strand.
TTTCGAAACGAGTGAGGTTCCAGGGCCCCGTATCGGAACTCGTTTTGATACGTTTTGGCTACTGTGAGCACCTGTTTCGAAACCAGTTTCGGAACACTTTGGCTACTAAAATTGCCGTCTCGAAACTGGTATCGAAACGACAAGGCAAAACGAGATCATGTTCCAAAACGGGGTGGATGCGTTTTGAAACGGGTGTCTGACTTTTCAAACCGGAGCTGGTGTTTCGAAACGGGCTTTGACTGTTTCGAAACACATACCTATTTTTGGGCTTTTTAACATCTCTAAGCGGTTTCAAGGGTTGGGCTTAGGCCCGGTTGTTGTTGGGCTTTCGCTTAGGTTTACTTAATGCATTTAGATAAGATAAAATGAAAAAGTTTTTCTCTAGGGTCGGTAACCGAAGTGGAGCCTTAACGGGTTTCATCTCGGTTATTCCCCGTGTAACCCACTCGGATCAGTCAAACGTCCGGACCGGGACGAGGGGGTTACATTTCTAGTAGCCAAAACCCATACCGGTACAGGCTGAGCCGTACCGATACGCCTTGATGCGTACCGATACCCTATGTTTTGAATTCCCCAGCGGCTATTTTTCCTAACAGGTCGTACTGATACGCTATGTAGCATACCAATACCTGAAGGCGGTTCAGAACTCAACAGCTAGTTTTCAAGAAGGGCGAACCGATATGGGTAACCCGCATATCGATACCCTACTGCCCAGAACTGCATTTATTGCGGAACATAAAGCTACCAACGGCTCCAATTTATCCCCAACGGTCACCAACGGCTAGAATCACATTTGGAAAGATAAAAGAACCCTTCAAGAACTTGGAACAACTAATGATCCTCAAGTCAATAATCATTTGATTAAAGAAATGTCTTAGTGCTCAATTTTCATAGTTTTGTATCAACAAACACTTGTGAGCTTAATTGTCAATGTATGCTTAAGTGTATTAAGATTGAGTGAGTGCTTTAGAGTGCAAACACATACCTTTGTAAAGGGATTTTAGTTTTCTATTTGTTTTTCTCTTGTAAAGAGAGATTCCCAAAGTTTTGGGTAGAAGCTTTGGATGCTAAGCTTGGGTAATACGTCTAGGTTGTAAAGGTTGTCTCCTAATTCTTGAAAAGAGGAAGAATTTTTAGTGAATTGGTTGAAATCCTTGGCGGGGAAGCTAAGATAGTGAATGTAGACTTTGGTTAGAAACTCGAACCACTCTAAATCTGTCTTATTTTTCTATCTTTTTACTTCCACCACCATCACACAAAAAATCACTTTTCCACCACTTGACAAGCACATCGGTTGAGAATACCAGGCTCCATAGGTCTGGAAAACCCAAAATCTATCCATGGAATCCAGTTAAGAGTCCCCAGCTAGGACATAGGCTGATCGATTTTCATCACGAGCGGTGAAACTGAAGCGACATGCATGAAGAGTTCGTGCCAGAACTTTGGCTTCCTATATCAAGGCACTGATGACCAAGAAATATGGTGCGGCGGAGTTCATCTTCTTGATAACTGATAATGAGCCTCCTTCGAAAATTACCTATGAAAAGCCAAGATCAGTTGCCAACATAATTACATGCATCAAAGTAGTAGCTTCAGCCACGAACGTAGATCAAATTCGATGTGCCTTCCAACGACATGCCCTCAAAACTTGTCCCTCTTCATCGCGGATGATAACACCTAACCACGAGTTATTATAAGAGGAGGAGAATTTAGCATTAAAATTCGCCTTCACTAAAGGCATCTGTGGTGCTAGCCAGACATTCATCTGAGAAGGAGAAGGTCTCTATAGCCGAGCATGCAGAGCTTTCAGTTCATTGCAGACAGATCAAATAAAGGTAATAATATCCTCCTTTCTTTGTTGAATTTTTTTATGAACATACTTATTTGCGCATTCCAGATAAACCAAATAGTTATCAGTATGTCAATATGTTTCTGATGTGGTGTGTTAGAAAATAACCATGATAATCATTCTTTAAAATAAAATTTTAGAATTTCTAATGGCCAAATATACCCCAGATGAGATCACCAAACTGGTTGAGCATATATGCAATTTCGAATAACATGTACAATATCTTCAGGAGTAGAAATGCATACAGAGCACATTGGATCAGGTGTAATACTTTTAAAAAACAAAATGACTTTTATTAAGGTGAACTTCTATACCTGTAGCTTAAATTTTAAACGACAATCGATAAATCAGATAGACCTATAGAGAGTCTTATCTGACTGAGTAGTTTCACCCAGTTTCAAAAAGATTTTATATCCACTACGACAAAATACATTGCCTTACTGTATGCAGAAGTTGGCTACATTAAAGGAATGTTTTTTTAGAATTAATTGGAAAAGTACCCCATTAATAGTTATTTAGAAAAATACCCTCTTTTGGTTCACGTAAGGTAAATTTTCTTTTGGCTAAGCGCGAGTTTGAAACTCGTTTTTGGCTGAACGCGATTTATGTATATTGACCCAACTCAAAAACTGACGATTCGATATTGACTCAAACCGAAAAGTCAACCGACCAGATATTGACCCAAACCAAAAAGTCAACCGATCTGATATTGACCTGACCCGAAAATCAACCAATTCGATATTAACCCGACCCGATACCCAACTCGACCCGAACTAAATTTGATTCAAACCCGATCCGACTTAAATCAAACCTACACCGAAAGTAATTCAAACCGAAAGTCAACCCAAACCGAACGACCTGTTTGCCACATTTAGTTAAGAGAATATTAAAATCTCCTCTTTAAACAATGTTTATCATTTGAGGTTCATGAATAAAAAACAACTTAATATAAATTATATCTTTTGTTTGCTTTAAGTATCTAAAGCTCTTTTTCTAAATTAAAATAGGTGTATAATGTTTAATTTCGTTAATAATTTAAGTTTTCTTTTGTTAAAACATTCTTTCCTCTAATGAACATATGACACACGACCTATATTTTAATTTCATTTAATTTTTTAAAAAGAAAACATACAAATTTAATTTTCTCCAAAAATCCCTAAAATTCTCAATTTTTCATAACCACATTCTTCAAATCTTTAAATTCATCATCTACCACTATCAAATCAACCATCACTACTCACATTTTCTGTCGTAAGACCCCACTACAAATAATCTCAATCTTTCGTCACCGTAAATCGACAAACGAAATGCAACTATTGGACCATGCGACTCTTACAACATGTTTCTAGTAATGGAGGATTTGAGATTTAGTAATTTTGAGTTATTTTGAAAAGGAAAAAAACGTTGTATACCTAAAGTAGTAACAATATAAACATTAAACACCTATTCTCACCAAAAAAAACTCTAAACTCCTTAAGAAAAGATGTTGAAGCACATTTTTTTCCTCTTATTTAAGCCATCGAAACTTTCAACATGGGAAGTGATTGAGTTGATTTCCTAATGCTCCTTGTTATGAACAAGTATTCTACATTAATGTACAACCTAACCAACAACAGGAAATACATACAATTTTAGAGGAATGATTAGTATCTTGATCTTCTAACAAAGTATCTCAAATCACTCTTCCAACAGCGAAATCACTCTTCTCTTTGGTTTCCTTATATTTTTTCTTTCATCAAACGAATTGTTCTCTGGGTTTACAGAAGAAGTCACATTCGAATCACGAGAACCCATATCTGAGTTACCGGAGAATTGAGGCAGTTGACCCATATGAATACTTTTGGTGGTACTAAAGGTATGCTCAACACATGAATCAATACAGCAAATGTCGTTTTTGCTCCAATGGGGAATCTGATTTTCCAAGACAGGTGCTCCATCCTCACAATAATCATCTTCAGTACAACTAGTATTACTACCAGATGATGCAACTGAATAGGACTTTGCAGATACCTGTAGAATATCTTCCACCAAATTATGTCGACGATGCAAAAGATCCTTCCGATAGTGAAGCGGCGGTCCAAGGTAAGTAGAGAAAGAATTGGCATGCATGCCGGTAGCCGTATCTGCAAAACAGTTGTCAGATATTAAAACACTGAAGCCACTTTCATCTCCTAAAGCTCGAATTGAGCCTGAAATGCATCGAGAACTTTCAATAAGATGCCTCTTGATTTTCCCACTTTTCTTATAATTTTCTTTCCAATGATGTAAAATTACCAACATCTGTAGAATTCTCAAAAGCATGGTCCATCCAATCACACAGCCAAAGAAAAGAGTGCTTTTCCTTTAACTGTTCAACTTTGTTCATCAGATCAACTATTTCAGCTTCATCCTCATATATGATGTTCTCTCTGATTCGAATCCGATTACCACACGATACATAGTCTAGATCAGAACAAATGTAAGCACTTTCTTGTTTACTTCCATTACAAGCGATCTGCAAGAAATTAAAGAAGATAACAAGTAATAACCATTACTGTAAATTTAAAATATCACACAAATTTGAGACCTTATTTTTGCTGATACCCCACTCTCTTGCAGGAGAATAGAACCCAAAGCTTTGAGGTTGTTTCTCTCTGCTGGCAACAATAATCTTCCTCTTCCAATACTCCCCGGTTTCGATTTCCGTGCCATCTAATTTCAGCTAATCATCCACACAACGGAACATAAGAACATTAGAATTAGAAAGAATACAGGATATACAAAAATATGAAATGTTTTAGCAAAAAGAGCATGACCATTGGATATTGATAGAAATTCCACGAACACATGCCATATGCATACACATAATAAGACGTACGTTTTCCGGATGACAAAAGTAGCTAAAAACATGTGCGCGATACCATCGAGCACAACATAGTGGATTCCCTTCCAGCCACAAGCTTTGTAGAAATGAGAGGCCCACAAGGAACTCCAACTCTGAAAATTTGGAAATAATATTGTAGGAAACATCAAGACCTTCAAGTGACTTCAAATTCTCAATCCCACGCAATGTAGTTAGAGCATTGTTCCTCAAAACAAGTTTAACAACACAACAGACGACCTGCGTTTTTCAGAAACATTGGTGAAGACAACATTTCAGACATAGAGCAGATTAGTAAAAACTTATTCAAGAGAGTTGTTTAACCAGAAAACAAATCAAATAACTGTCGAATTAGCACATGTTTAAACAGAGAAATCATGACATTTCAATTAGACCTTAGCTAAATGATTGAGATACATAGGGCTAATTCATTAATAAGCTAAAAGCGGTAACAAAAGTGGAAAAGGAAATGTTATTCTTAGGTGATCGGGATTCTCGAGCAGCTTGTTTGCACATTGCGTTATTAAATGGCTAAGATTAATAATATATCACTAAAACAAAGTCTAGTCAGCTATATGGATCAGACTATGAGAGACTGTTCTCCTCTCTACTTAGAACTATAACTTGGAGATTCCATTTTTATACTTTCTTTCCGCATTGTACTTGGTGTATCTTCCTTTTGATATGGCAACACGGTCTAAAGGAATCACTCTATGTCATGTGTCATAGGTTCAAAGTCCAATCCATCTTTGAACACCGACAACCAAATGGTCTAGTGGGATGAGGCATTAGATCCTTAAGTAATATCAGGGGTTCGAATTCTGATGTTGTGAATAGAAAAAACTTTGTTAGGAGGGTCGCCCCATAATAGGCCTATACAAAATCTGATTTGAATTAGTCAATCAATTAGTCGAAAACCCGTGGTTAAAAAAAAGGTGCAATCTATATTTGATGTGTCCATTATACCCTTTCTAATACACGTTTCCGTTGATCATGCACAGAATAAGAATTAATAACAAAACTTCTATTTTATTATCAATCTTTTCTCATCATTATTTAACTGAAACTAGTAAAAATTTAAGGCTTTATTCTTTTGCTGCCCTACTATAGCCAAATTATCAATTTGGCCCTTGTACTATCATTCCGTCTACCACTTCACTAGTCACCATTTCTATTTTGAAAAGATGACGTCATCCAATCAAACACTACCACATGTAATAAAAATTTAAAAAAATCTCAAAAAATTTAAACTATTAGAAATGAAAAATATCAAAAGATTCTAAAAAGTCTCAAAAATTCAGAATTTATTATTTGAATTTATATTTGGGTTTTATTTTGATGCACAAGCTGTGTAAATTTTTTTTACACATTCCTTTTATAAAATTTAAAATCTAAATCACAAACCCTAGCAACTTAAAACCTAAGCCCTAAATCCTAAACTCTAAATTCTAAATTCTACCCATAAACCTTAAATTATATACCCTACATACTAAACCCCTAAACCCTAACCTAAAACCTAAAACCCTAAACCCTAAAATTAAAGGGCTTGTGTAAACTAAAGTTTACACAAGCTTGTGCATCAAAGTATTTTCCTTTATATTTTACCTAAAATTTAAATCATTAAAAATTCATAAAATCATTAAAAATGTAAAAAAAAATTGAGTTTTTAAAAGGAAATTTGGAGGCATTTTAGGAATTTTCTTACATTTTTAAAGATTTTATTTGAAATTTCTACTTTCTTTTAGAATATTTTATTACACATGTCATCTTGTCATTGGACCACTTTAGTTTTTTTATAAAAAAAAACTGGTGATAGAGTAACTAGATATATATAATGATAGTTCATAAGCCAAATTGATAAAAAAAAAATACAGGTACCAAACTGATAATTTGCTTTGACTATAGAACAGGTAATACTAAATTTAAGATACCAAATAACATGGATTGTTAACAAAATTCATACCAAGAGTTGAATAAAATGATGGTATACTGCCATTTCATACATGGTTGGTGACACATATCAAAAGATTGCAATGATAGCGTATAAATTTGTATACTATCATGATTTGATTCAGTGTAGCCTGTGGGCGTAAAAGTGATACACCTACCTCACTTAATGATGAAATGGATCGCAGTTGATTGAATCCAAGGTCCAAGTGCTTCAACTTGGCACATTTCCGAAGATTATCCACCTTGCCAAACTTGTTCCGACTTAAATCAAGGGTTTCAACCGCCGGAAGAAGTTGCAAAGATTCGTCCATTAGTAACAGGCGATTGCAAGCACACGAAACAAAGGACAACCGACTCCACTGTGGACACCCCTTTGTCTCACCGATTCTACTGCCAAACACATGTCGCAAAGCATCCTTCATAATTCACAAGGCCAAAACTTATTAGAATGTAGTGTAAAGTGTAAACAACTCATCATATGTAATAATTCTACACTGCAACAAACTCACTGTTGAATTATGACAAATCATCTTCTCCAAAGTATGTCTCAACTCAAGCAACCCCTTGGCTGCCGAAGTCGACAAATCGCACCCTCTGAGTTCCAATACCTTCAGTCTTCCGAATGGCAGCAAGGACAGCGGCGCGGGGTCACGCGCAGGCGGGGGCAAGGCAGATACCACCTTAAGTGTCGTTAGGAGCCGTAGCACCCGCCTAAGGTGCTCAAGCGTACGGTGGTCCCCGAGGTCGGAGATGTAGGCACGTAGATAGTCAAGTGGAGCTCCCGCTAGAAGTGTCTCCAGCTCCTGCAACGCTTGGAGCCGGGAGTGCACGTAATGGAGCCCCACCGGGTTGAGCTTCAGCACCTTGGTTCCATCGATCAAAGCCCCCGCTTGCTCGTAAACGAATTTGAACAGCTTCTCAAGGTAGCGATCCCTAGTGACGATCGCCATTGGCATCAGAACTAGGGAAGTAAAATGTTGGGCACCTTTTAATTATTGTAAATAAATCACACACGGAGACACCTGGCGCACATGCACTCAACATTGGGACCCAAACCCACAACCCAAAGAACGCGATTCCAATGTTGATAATCTTATGTATCGGCATTCGGCAGCCTCCACAATCCAAATAAATGCGAAGTCCGTTCCAGTCCAGACGTTTGTTTGCTTCTACCACTGGCATAGTAAGCTCAAAGAGAAGAGAGGGGCCATGGGGATGCAACCAGGTCCATATCTTGGACCAGCATTTAGTAGATTACACCGAAACACCATCATTTGGTTCTTTTTGTACTTTATAAAGTCGGATTCAGAGAATTACATCAATAGAATTTGAACTTTAATTCTTTCAAAATATGAACTCCAAATTATAATATCCTAATAGGTTATCGAGTTGTTCAAATTTTTGTTCAAATTTAATCGTAATTGTTTATAATGTTAGGTTAGTAATTGATTCTAATTTAAACGTATTTTTATAATTATATATATATATTTATGTTTTTTTTTTATCGGCAACCGTATGCTTTTATTAATAATAAAGAAAACATACAGCTTGACGGGATCACACGCCTCGTTAAAAACCTCACTAAACCTATTGGAGGAAAAGAGTACGATACGATCCGTCGAGTACAAAAGGAAATAATAATCGCAAAACACAAAGTCACAAACATGCCACAAATGTTGAAAGTCTATCTACTTCCTCTTTGGCTAATGCATCCGCGAATCTATTCGCCTCCCTTGGCACGTAACAGAATTGGATATCGTACGTGACTTGACAGGCCTGATCAATTGCCAAAAAAACCTCCCATAACCGCCAAGGGCGTTTTGCGGACTGAGTAACCCAGCTCAATGCGACTTACGAGTCCGATTCCATGATAACACAACCCTTTCGCCATTCCCTCTCCTGTACCATACCCAAGGCAAAAGCTATCGCACGCACCTCTGCTTCGTTCGACTCCATCACGCCTAAAGGGCCTGAAAACAAACCCAATATGCGACTGTCTGCATCTCTCATTACGCCACCAATACCTGCCGGACCCGGTTTTCCTCGCGCTGATCCATCTGTGTTGAATTTTAATACGCCTCTTAAAGGAGGCTGCCAACACCTTCCCACCCTCACCCGTTTTGGTTGTACATTAACCTCAAATTTTGAAGGACAAGTCCACCAAACTGCTTCCGGTAACAATTCACCCCGCCTATCAGCTTTTATCCAGTAATATGATCTCAATTTTACCAAGAAACATATTTCAGCTAGGTTCCAGCGTTTCCCACGGAAAATAAATTCATTTCTTGCAATCCATAATGACCACAATAATGCAGCAACACACGCTATCCACCACAAGTTCATGCATCCCGTAAAAACACTATGAAAATCAAGCACATAAAAAGCATCAAAATTAACCGGTAAAATTGTGTCAATTCCCCACCATTGTCTCAACCATATCCATGCTGATCGCGCGAAAGGACATTCATATAGAATGTGAGCGATGCTCTCCTCTTCCGTCACACACCAAGGGCATCGACCTTGATCATCCGGCAATGGAATCCCACGAGCTCGCAAGAAATCTGCTGTGGGTAATCGACGCAGCCATGTGAACCATAGGAAAGCCTGAAATTTAGGCGGCACCAGCACCTTCCAAGCGAAACAGTCACCGAACTCCATCTCCCCCGCCTTATCGAACATGAGCAGTTTCGATAATGTCCTAACTGAAAAAATTCCACGCTCGTCCGGCTTCCAAATCAGCATGTCTATCTTGCCTTCCCATGCGCGAAAATTGGACACCATTTTAATTAAATCGCGTAACATCTCAAGCTCATATATATATATATATATATATATGTATGTGATATACCTATATCAAACACTCGACTCGAACTAAAAAACTAATCCACTATTTACTAAAAAATTCGAGTTATTCGAAGTCTCATTTTATAACTCAAATTTCATTTGAATTTTTTCAAGTCGAGTTTATAAAATTACAATTCAAATCAAGTCAAGTTAAAAAATTGAATTTTTTAGTCGAATCAAATTTTGCATACATCTAGTCACAAACTAAAATATATGTAATTCATTTTAATCCATGCTTACATAAACATTAATCAAAATACGGTACATGCATATATGATAATTGTTCGGTAAGCGAACTTCAATTGACACAAAATATAAAACTATGAGCTTTATTTATTTTGTGAATTGTTGAATGAGAGCAATAAACCGAATGCACCGCCGACATCAATGATCGTTGCGCCTGCATTTGACTTGCTTGAAGAAGCTTTGCTTGAATCACTTGAATTTTTGCTTAAAGAACCTACATATGGAACAACATATAATATTAATACAATGTTATTTTGGGATATGCAAAAACACTAGGGTATGAATTTTGTGAGTTTTTTTTCTTTCTAACAAGACTTTTCGTTTAAGATAGTTTTAAAATAAAAATAAACATTTTGCTCAATGTAATAGTAACATATGAACCATGATAGCTTTTTTTTTGTGTATAACTACTAATATTCAATTTATTGGTTAACTAATTATAATTCGGTATAAAAAATTAACTATTTAAAATATGTATTACAAAACATTAATTATTTGACATACGATGGTGAATATTTTCATCATCCCAAGTGATTGGTTTATGTAAATATTAATTAAAGATATGATTAATTATTTTATACATTGACGGTGTAAATTAAATGTTTTTACAAGAGTAGTCTTAGTTTTAAGGTTAGAATTTAAGGTTTATAGGTTAAAATTACTTAAATTCTCACCATATTAAAAACTAAATCCTAAATTCTAACCACTATCCCTAAAATCTAAACTCATACACCTAAACCCCTAAACCCAACATCCTAAACTAAATCTTTAAACCCTAAAACTAAGACACTTATAGAAACTTTTAGTTTTCACCGCTAGTGTATTGAATATAAATTCTTAAAGATATCTGAAAACAATTGATTAAAACTGCTTGTGGAGTTGAAAATCTTCCTTGCTAGTGTATCAAATAATAATTCTTAAAATTATTTATATTTTAATTTTTATATTTACAAAAACAAATAAATATATAACATTATAATTATCAACTAACATTAAGAATTTGTTATATCTATTCAAGTAGTATATTTTTATTGAAATGAGTCCCATGCATAACACTGTTTGAAACTATATAATTTTTTTTTGTTGTCCTTCTAATTCTTAAGGTTTTATCATGATTTATTTAAATTGATCTGTGTCGCACATCTAATTTTGGTAGGTGAGTCTCCCATAGAAAATTTTCTGCATATGTAAAGGTTCAAACTTAAAACCTACTTAAACTATATCAAATTGCTTACTACTTAGATTAAGTCATTAATTTGAAATTATATAATTTATTTTGGTTGGAATTCATACTTGCATTAATCGATATGGTACATGGGAATTATTAAATAAGGAAAGCATCAATTACAATGGCATAAAGCCAAAAACAATTACCGTTTTCATTTACATTTTTAGAAGCTATCAAACAAACAAGCTCACACACATGATGGACTGAGAGGTGCGGTAGGAATAGTCACACCCCTTAAAAATTTTAAATTATTTAATAATTTAGATATTTTTCTTGTATTTTCTATTATTAATTTAATTTTATACCTCTAAAATTTTGTAATTTTGCACTCCTACATTTCTACTATAACTTTTTAATAACACGCACCACTCACACAAAATCTTATATCCGTACCTGCTCACACATATAATGCTGACAACATTATAGTCGAAATTGAAGCAATAAACCTAAAGACACCGTGAACATTAGTAGTCTTTGTGCTTGCATTTGACTTGCTTGATGAAGATTTTGTTGAATCACTTGAATTATTGCTTTGAGAACCTAAATGCAACATACAATAACAACAACAACAATAATAATAATAATCGAAATTTAGAATCCAACAAGAAAATTAAATTTAAACATGGAGAATCGAAATTTTACCATTATTGCAAACAGATGTATCAACCTTGGCACCACAAGCTTTAGCAAGTGCCAGGGCTTCATCCTTTGTAAGGTCGGCAGACTTCAAGAATTCACGATCATGAAAAACCCTACAAAGGCATTGGTCTTGTTCTTTGATCATGTGATTCAATGGGGTACAACAAGTGCTGGGAGGCGAAGAAGAATGGACGAAGGGTTCGCATGGCATTAGCTTTTCCATGCAACCCATTTCATTTTCTTCAACAGCTGCAGCTCCTTGGAGACCCCATGAAATGAACAAGAGTAAAATGCAAGGGCAAACCAACATGGAATCCATGGTTTTAATTTTTAATGAGAAATTAATGGAACCCTACTTTTTTTATGGAAAAGAAATGGCAAAGTGATTAGAATTTATATTAGTAATAATTGCTATTTATAAACATTCAGTTTCAAAGAACATCAGTTTACTCGTAAATAGTATTGTAATCACTTTGAAACATTCAGCTTTACAATAAACTATTCTTCTAACTTTAAAACTAAATGTGAATAAATAGAAATGATTAGATATAATATAAGTGATTAAAAAGAAATGACAAGAATTAATTTATGCTTTATAAACACTTTTAATGAAAAGAAATGGAAAATTGAGCAAAATTGGTGGGATAATTTACTTTAGAATTATATTTAGGTTTATAGGATTTTTTAACTCATATTTTGGAAAATAAGTCAAAATTTACAGTACTCGGGTTAGAATTTATAAATATTCAGTTTTACAATAAAGTGATCTCCATACCCGGCTAGTGGCAGGAGTCCACTATAATGGGGCCTCACTATAATATTCAGAAGTTTAGTAATTAGCTGCCATCATTCAATCACTGGATATATGGAAACATATTTCTAAAGGGGTTTATTTATATTAACTGAAAGTCGAGAAATAAATTACAAACGGGCTAAGCTGCATGGCCCCAATTTTCAATATAATATCGTTTTTTAAGGCCATTCTTAATATTTTCAATCATTAAACGGTGCAGAAATTAGAATTGAAGTATAATTTTACAGTAAATGATATGAACCGTAATATACTATTATTTATATGTATCGTAATGTATCATTAATTATTTTAGTTAATTTTAAAATTTTAAGAATATAAAGTGTTATTATCACCTTTTTATAATAAAATTTTTAAAAATAATTTTTATCTTATTTTTTAATTCAAAAAATAATTAAACTTTTATTACTATAATAATTCATATTTTCACTTTAATTTAAGGGTAAACTTTACAAATGGTCGCTAAACTTTGATCAATTATTCAATTTGGTAACTAAACTTTCAATTGCTTCAATGTTACCATTAAACTTTTAGTTTTGTTTCAATTTGAGCACTGACTCGTTAACAACTGTTAAAAGGGTGATGTGGTTGTTAAAATATTTTGTATAATAACACATTTAGTCCTACACGCTTACACTTCAAACATTTTAGTCCTAATTCGAAAGAAAAAAATAAATTTAACCCTCACTATTTCAATTTGACCCTATTTTTAATTAGAGATAATTTAATATTGGATAATCTTCACCAGTGGTCCCTTTCGTTTAGGGTGTGTTCTGTTTTGGTCACCAGAATTTAAAAAAGATTATTCTGGTCACTTACGTTTAGAATTGTTTCTATTTTGGTCCCTTGGCCGTTAGTCTCTGTTAATTAAAAAAATTAGTTTCTAATTTAACCCTCAAACTTTCAAAATTTTATTTTTTACCATCTTCCCCAAAAATTATAAAACTAAAGCCCTAGAAAATTAATTCAAAACCCTAACCTTTGATATGTATTATAAATGTTGATATGTACATACATGGTGAAATCTAATGCACAATTGTGGATAGACCCCATATATTACTCGAATGCAAACGCCTCTCAATATATCCCATACTCGCACAGTTTTGTCCTTTGATAAAGGTGCAATGTACTGATTGTTTGATGAGAAATCGAAATCTGATAACACAGTGGCAAAAATAATAAACATGGTTAATAAATAGGTGACACAATGAATCATAGTCATCAAAACAAAGTTCAATCTTAGTTACTGACACTAGAAATTTAATGAACCAACTCTGTTTTCACTGAAAAATAAGATCTAAAAGAGTTCTAACTTGATTTATTCAGCTTGGGGAAGATGGGGTCATGGATCGATCCGGATTGGGTGTCGGGAGAGGACAAGGACCAGGTGGCGCTAAAGCTGCGATCTCAACTGATGGTGGCGCTTCCGGTGCCGCAAGACGCGGTTGCGATTGAATTGAGAGAGACCCAAGGAAATGTCGTGAGAGTGGAGATGAAGGTGGAGAAGAGAAGGGAGCCGTTATGGGCGGTTATAATGTATAAGGCAGGCGGGTCGAGTCAGTAGAGTGATGGAGTCGGAGTTCTGGTTCGATTGTTAAGGTCGAATTTTGTTCTTTCTGGTGACGGGACTCCCATAAAAAATGGTGACCATTGGAAAAGTATCACTTTGCTTAGCCTCTATGGATGTGGTTTAACGATAATTACATGTTCTTCTTCATAGTTTTCTTTTCCATTTTTTCATATGATATATATTTGTAGAAATGTGGACTATTGAGTACAGAAAAAGTACAAGCTTAAGTCTAGACTATTTTTAATTTTTGGATTTTTCATTGGGAAAGATGGTGAAAAATAAAATTTTGAAAGTTTGGGGGTTAAATTAGAAACTAATTTTTTGAAGTAACGGAGACTAACAACCAAGGGACCAAAATAGAAACGATTCTAAACGTAAGTGACCAGAATAACCTGTTTTGAATTCTGGTGACCAAAATAGAGCACACCCTAAACGAAAGGGACCATTGGTGAAGATTACCCTTTAATATTTTATTTTGATCCCTTAGGTATAACTAATGTTATCTTGTCCATCTCAATCCCAACCATACTCAATCCATCCTTTAAAATTTCATAAAGATTAATTAAATTATTACGTAAAAAGGGGCAAATAAGTATATTTTTTAAAATTAATACTTTATTTTTTAAATTTTTTATTAGGCCACTAAAAACACATGTATTTGTTATTATGCGTATTCAATTATACATAATAAAAATGGAAAATTAAGTATATTTTCTGAAATTGATACTTGAGTTTTTTTATGAAAATAATTTAATTAATTTATATAGCATCCATTAACATCCGGTAATCCAACTCTAAATTTAAGGGTAAACTATTAAAATGGTCACTTACGTTTAGTAAGTGTACACTTTTGGTCACCGATTTTAAAAATTGACCGTTATGGTCACTTTTGTCTTCATTTATAAACATTTGGTCACTTGGGTGTTAATTGTCGTTAGACACTAACAGTGTGTTGACTTGGCATAGTAAAAATGATAAAATCACCCTTCATTAGAAGAGAAACAAGGGTATGTCGTGCAACCATAGCCAAAGGTATAATTCATAGCATTTTGGTCATTGTTGAAAGCCTTGAATGGAAAATCTCTTTGGTTTCTAGAGAACAAAATACCTGGTTGATAATCTCGTTGAAAAAGCGTCTTTAGAGCAAATGATTTGATTGAATTCTTGATGGTTTAAAACTTTCGATATCTGGTAAGCTTGTTAGTGCGTAAGTTTAGATAGCTCGGTAGAAGTCAAAGCATGACGATGGATTGTGCCTCTGTTTATGCGGTTGTACTTATTGAAGTTTATTTTATGTCTACTTGTGGGGAATTTGGCCTTTGCGAGGGCCATTTGTTGTTTGTCTATGATTTTTCTCTAGATTGGAAGGTATATTTGGCGATGCGGTAAAGGGGAAAGTTGTAGTGCAACTTGGCTTTGTTGCCTGGTTTTGGTTGTTTATCATCTTGTTTTCTGCCTTGTAATAATGTGATGTTGTTGTAAGCGACATCGACATGGGGATGAAAATCGTCTGCCCCCAAACTATCCCTCCTTTATTGTCCATACTTTAAAAAAGTGGGTTTAAAATTTAAGGTTTGGGGTTTAAGGTTATGGGTTGTGGTTAGGGTTTAGGGAATTAGTGATATGTTTTATTTTTTAGAGTTTAGGGTTTAGGATGTGGAAATTAGGGTTAAAGTTAAGAATTTATTTTTAAGTATTTTTTAGTGTGGGGCATAGAATTTTTGTTCTCGACATGGTGTACTCTTTTTCCTCCAATTACGTTTTAGGAGGGTTTTTTTAACGAGGCTCATGTCTTTATCTTGTACGGTATGATTCGCACTAATAAAATTATACTATAAGTATTTCAAAAAAAAACATAGCCAAAGAATATAGAGCTTGCTCATAAGCATGGTCGGATCATTGAAGATATTGTCTATCTTGTATATAAAACAGGAAAGAATAACATATATGAGATGAACATTATTCCAGAAGGGCAAAATCACCCTTCATAGGGATGACAAAAATAACATGTCTTCGTCGGGTCCCGACCCGATAGCGGCGGGTTTTTTATTAAAAAATTGGGTTCGGGCGGGGCAGGGCGGGTTATTGATAAAATAAAGTCATGGAGAGGCGGGTTTGAGTTTAGGGTTAAAATTCTCTGACCCGATATATTTATATGTATTTATTTTATTTTTATATATTATATTTAATATTTTTATTAATGTTTTTTGGGGCGGGCCGAGTTTAGTCAGGTTTTTTATTAAAAAAAGGATAAACTACTGCAGGGGTCACTCTCGTTTTCCGTTTGTACAGATTTAGTCACCACTTTTGAAAAGTGCCAATTAGTAGTCCTCTACGTTTTCGATGTGTAAAGACTTGGTCACTCCGACGTTATACTCCGTTAATCCCCTAACGGATTGCTGATGTGGCTGACTTAATTAAATTGAAATATCCACGTGTATTCCCACGTGGATAATAACGTGGAACTTTTCTACTTAAAGGACTAACATTATAAAATCCCCAATTTCTTGAACCCTAAAATTTTCTCTGTAAAATTAGAAGAAGAAGAAGAAGAAGAAGAAGAAGAAGAAGAAGAAGAAGGAGGAGAAGGAGAAGAAGAAGATGGAAGTGGAATGTCAAGTACCTAATTGTCGTTGTGGAATACCGGCTAATCTGGTCACGACTTGGACGGAAGAGAACCCAGGTAGGAGATTTTTTGGGTGTAAAAATTATGGCAGTGGGAGGAGCTGTGTGTTTTTTCTTTGGTACGATGCCCCTGTCAACCCTCGCGCAAAAATGATAATTTGTGGGCTATTAAAGAAAGTGAAGAAAATGGAGAGGGGGAGGTTACATGAACGGCTATGGTGGTGTTGTGCATTGATGATGTGTTTTATGATTGTTTGGTTTATGAAGTAATGCTTGGATGGGGTCATGTCATCTTTGGATGGGGTAATGTAATGCTTGGATGGTGGTTTTGTGAATTTATTTGTGAAATGGTTGTCTGCTTTTGGAGAACTGTAATGGTGAAATGGTTGTTGATGTTATTTAATTGTTGTTGAAGTTGTGTAATGGTGAAGTGTTGTTAGTGTTGATGGAGGGTGGTTATGTTGTCTTCTTATTTATGGTTCTTTAATGAAAATGAAGCATTTATCATTACATTATTGTTTTGTTCAATTTAATTGATATTGAAAAAAGCCATAGTAAACATGTAAAGTAAATAAGAAGGCAATGCTTTGTTTTCCATTACTAAAGAGTCAATGAGTAAACATGTAATGTTTGTAAGCTGATAAAGATATAAAACCAGCTTCAAAATGAATGACCTATATGAACCAATCAGGAAGTAAGTAGTTTTTCCTGGACTTTACAAAAAGAAAGCCTTCCTAACAATTCAGCTACAAAAGAAATGCCTATGATATGGACATCACAAAATGAATAAGGTCATTCACAAAAGAGGTCATTCACAAAAGGAGTGATATTCAGTTCTGCAACTTCATTCCATAGTTGTAGCTTGTGATTCTTGAGTTGGAGGGTTGGAAACTATTGATTGCTGACTTGAAGGCAAATTAGGCATCCATCTAACAGTTGTTGGTGGAGCCGAAGGTCTTCTTGTGGGTAATTTTGGCCTTCGAGGTTGTTGATTGTTGTGTGACGGTAGTAGATGTCTTCTGGACTGTTGGTGGTGGGATGATGAGGGTTGGCTTCCAGGTTGTTGCTGGTTGGATGGATTGGGTCTTTGTATAGGCTGGTTTGCACCAACCTCACCTCTACATGTCCTCTTATTGTGACCAGTCTTACCACATTTGGTACAGTTGCCTTGTTGACCCTTCTTACTCAGTTTCAGATTGGTAACTTCATCAGCTTCTTTTTTTTTCTTTTTTTACTTGGCCTTCCTGGTGGCTTCCTTATTGTTGGTGGCAATATTGGTTCCATGTCAGGTACCGGAGCCCACTGTTCAGGACCTGCATAAAGAAAATAAACAAATCAGAATTGAAATAAAAAAAGAAATGAATGAGTTAGTGGAAGAAATAACCTTTCACATGTGAAACCATGTTGGAGTAAATGGCAAGTTGTGTGCTTTTCTTGTAGCACTCATTTACATAGCTTTCAATGCATACATTGGTTTCTTGAATGGCTGACACAGCATGGATACAAGGGATGCCAGTGAGGTCCCACTTTCTGCAGGAACATGTATGCTGCAGAAGATCCACAGCATGTTGGTGCCCAAGACCAGCATGCACTTGATACTTTTGTCCACCAGCACGTGTGGCCCAGCACCTAAACAATTACATACTCAACTTCAGAAAATAGTTACATACTCAATTTCATAAAACATTTACATAATCATTTTCATAAAACAGTTACATTAAACAGTACCCTAAATGAAATATTCAACCCTAAATGAAATATTAAATAGTGACCAAGTCTTTACACATCGAAAACGTAGATGACTAAATCTTTACACATCGAAAACGAAAGTGACCAAGTATATATATGACTTTTTCATAAAACAGTTACATTAAACATTTACATTTAACAGTACCCTAAACAGTTGCACTAAATCAGTTGCATTAAATAGTCAACACAAAAGTAAGTATGCAGTCAATAAATGAAACATGTGTGCTTGTTGGATAACGATGTCCAATTTTTTCTGAATTTTTGAACACAGTGGCCCTGGCCAGTTTTCTGCCTCCTCCCTTTTGCTAACAATTGTTTTCATGATTTTGGTTCTAATAACCTCCATCATTGTCAAGATTGGCTTATCTCGAGCCTCCAAAATTGACTACATAAGACAAATTAAAAGATGATATTAGGAAATTAATAAATAAAGTAAACCCTTGAGCATAAATACATTAAAGTAAAAAAGTTGACCTTGTTGAAATATTCACACAAGTTATTGAGGAGCATATCACACTTGGTCCTGGTATCAAAATGTGACCTGGACCATTGTGCAGGATTCAGCTTCTGCATCCAAGCATAAGCAGGGGCAGAAAGTGCCTTCAAGTGCTCCATTGCATCTTCAAACTCTCGGTTGTAAGTTGCTCGAGCAGCCTTCCAAACAACATCTTTAAGAGCTTTCCCTTTGTAAAGCTCTTTGAAATTGTTATATAAATGACGCACACAGTTTCTTACATTTGCATTAGGGAAAAGGTTATCCACAGCATCCACAAGTCCCTAATGTCCAAGCAAGTCAGGTTAGAGTAAGTAAGTAAGTCCCTAAGATTATTGTAAGCTAGAAGCTAAAAGTTAAAGTCAGTTTAGGGTTGTGTACCTTCTGTTTATCATTCATAAAACAGACATTGCAGGAGTCATTAATGTCCAAGTCAGTTTTCAGTATGTCCAAAAACCAAGTCCAAGAAGAATAATTTTCACTCTCTACTGCTGCATATGCTAAAGGGTAAATCTGGTCATTTGCATCTATGGTTACTGCAGCCAACAAGTACCCCTGAAAATAACATTTTAAGTAGCACCCATCCACACATATAATCTTCATACATCCTGTCCCGAAACCATTTTTTTGAAGCTTTCAAACACACATACATCCTTTGGAATAATCTACAATCTAGATGGCAAATTGTAGTAGTTCCAGGGTTTGTAGTTCTTAACTCAAGTAAGTATTCATAAATCCTACCATACTGCCCTTTATAATTCCCTTCAACCATCTCAATTGCCAAATTCCTTGCCCTAGTACAAGTAACACGTGACACCCAAGTAACAAATTCCTGATAGACATCATTCCGAAGAGATTTTATAGGGTAATTAATATCTATCATGAATTTGCCTATGTAATATTTTGCAATCCAAGGTGCCCTAATGTTCCTAATTTTGGTGACCTTGTTACACTTATAGGATTCCACTAATGTCTTTATTTGCCAAGTGGTATCTGACTTGTCTTTGGAATTCTTTGGTGCAGCCCACAACTTGAAAGGACAACTACCCTGACACACAACTTGAATTCTCCTGGTATCATTTTTTTGAAGCCTAACAAATTTAGGGTTTACCATATCAGTTTCAACATTAAACTCACTAAACCTAAGGTCATCTGAATCAGATTCTTTATCACTATAAAGTTCATCAGATTTGTTACTGTCAGAATCAAAATCAGGATTGACCCTAACTCCATCAGGTCCAAAATCATCCATTTGTCTTTGAACTCTAATTCCTATATTTTCCTGCTGCAGTCCATCATCAAACCCATATTCAGTATCACTGACTTCAAATTCTTCTACATTTCCCTCTACTGCTACTTCATCATCTACTTCAACTTCATCATCTACATCACCTACATCATCCTCAACTTCTACTTCATCATCTACATCACCCTCTACTTCATCAGCTACTTCATCTACATCACCCTCTACTTCATCAGCCACTTCATCTACATCACCTACATCATCCTCAACTTCTACTTCATCATCTACATCATCCTCTACTTCATCACCTACATCATCCTCAACTTCTACTTCATCATCTACATCATCCTCTACTTCATCAGCTACTTCATCCTCAAACTCTACTTCATCCTCAAATTCTACTTCATTCACAACAATATCTGACATTTCCTCAAGATATACATTGATGTATCTATTCTTAAGTAAGCTATTTACTAATTCCAAGCAATCAAAGTCAGTTTTCAAAGGAAAAACAGATGCCATAGATAAATCAGACTCTGGTACTCTCCAGGATAAGCTGTATGCACCCATTAACTGTAACCTTTCAACCATGCCACATACTTCAAACATTGAGAAACTATCACAATCAACATAGTCAAAATATGCAACAACACCAGAGTTGTACTGCATTACACAAGTGAACATTTCTGAATCAGGAGCTGTAAAGTAGAAAAAAAAAACTCATTAGCTTTGGTTCATATTATTCTTACATTACTGTTTTAATGTTTTTAACATAGCTATTTTAATGTTTTGAAATGTAACATTATTGTTTTATAAGGTAACATTACTATTTTAATGTTTTTTAAGGTAACATTACTCTTTTTTAAGGTAACATTACTATTTTAATGTTTTTTTAAAGTTACATTACTATTTTTAACATTAGATTTTGGTTGCATTACTGTTTTTTAAAGTTACATTACAGTTTTTAACATTAGATTTTGGTAACATTACTATTTTAATGTTTTTTAAAGTTACATTAATGTTTTTAACATTACTATTTTAATGTTTTCTAACATTGTTATTTTAATGTTTTTTAAGGTAACATGACTGTTTTTTAAGGTAACATTACTATTTTAATGTTTTTTAAAGTTACATTACTGTTTTTAACATTACTATTTTAATGTTTTTTAAAGTTACATTACTATTTTAATGTTTTTTAACGTTATTATGTTATAAGGTAACATTACTATATTATTGATCCTATTTCTGGCCTACACCCTAAAGTATGTACTCTAATGTCTGTACTCTAAAGTTTTTTATCTGTATTCTAAAAGTTTTTTGTTTTTTATTCTGCCTATTTAATGTATTAAATTATTGATCTTATTCCTGCTTTCTATTATAAAGTTTGTACACTACAGTTTTTTGTTTGTATTCATAATTTTTTTGGTTTTTTATTGTGCCTATTTCTGGTTTGTACCCATTTCAACAGACAAAATCTAATGCTTGGACCACATTACCACTATTTTAATGAATATGACAAACAAGCATAAACATTCCAAATTTCATGCAGCAATATTCAGAACATGCAACCAAAAGCATACGAACAGACATTTTCCTAACTCTAAACTCAAGTCAATACATACCATACTGCACTGCCAAATCTCCCTCCCGGCGAAGCTTCCCTCCAATCATCTTTACTGTTACACCTACGAAAACAAGAAAACAAATATCAGAACCATAAACCCTAAAAATATTCAAATCTTCCAATCTTAAAACGAAAACAACAAACAATCAACAACAAATATAAACCCTAAAAATAGAAATACCACAATATTCAAATCTTTCGATTATTGTAAGGAAAAATGATTAAAAAAAGAATTAACATCTTCAAATCTTCATTTCGTTTCTCAATAAGCAATAAAAAATTAAATAAAAACACAAACTTACCCTTCGCTTCTTCTCAGAAACGATTCTGAACAATCTCAGCAACGTGTTTGATTTCCCTCAAACCGATTTGATTTCCCCCCTAAAATAAAAGTATCCAACCCTTTCCTAATTCGATTTCCCCTAAAATAACAACCCTAACACATCAGAAATTGAATAGATTTGATTTCCTCCAAACCGATTTGATTTTTTCCCCAAAGAGAACCCTAGAACATTAACCAAAGTGTTTTCAGATAGAACGTCTATTAGGGTTAATAGTGATTAACCCAAACGTCGTATTTCGAAATTCAAACCGACGTTCCACGTTATTATCCACGTGGGAATACACGTGGATATTGCAATTTAATTAAGTCAGCCACATCAACAATCTGTTAGGGGATTAACGGAGTATAACATCGGAGTGACCAAGTCTTTACACATCGAAAACGTAGAGGACTACTAATTGGCACTTTTCAAAAGTGGTGACTAAATCTGTACAAACGGAAAACGATAGTCACCCCTGCAGTAGTTTACCCTTAAAAAAATTTGGGTCGGGTCGGGTTCAAGTCGGGGTCAGGTTATGTTTTTTATAATGTCAGGTCGGGCGGGAATAGAATATATTAGAATTGGGGCAGGTCGAGGTCGGGGTGGATGGTTTAAATTTTGGGTTGGGGGCCGAAAACCCGCCCTATTGCCGTCCCTAACCCTCATTAGTTGAAAGAAGGTCATCAAGTTTATCGATAATGGCATACTTTGGTAATACGTTACATCTAAAGTTGCCCGAACAAAACAAAACAAAAGAGGTAGCCTCCATATCCAACATTCCAACTCTTTCTCCCCATTATATTTTAGGGTTAACTACTAGGATGGTCACTTATGTTTTACACCAGTACAGAGTTGGTCACCAATTTTCAAAAACGACCAGTAAGGTCACTTACGTTTTCGATCTGTAAACTTTTAGTCACTAAGACGTTTGTTGCCGTTAAACTTAAATGGGAGGCTAATCTGGCACAATAAAAAAGGATAAATTACCTAGATAGTCCCTAAAATATTACTCCACTTCTATTTTGACCACCAAAATAAAAATAATTTGTATAATTTCACATTTAATCCTACATATTTATATAAAAAATATTTTTTCTTCCCTTCATCTTCTATATTCTTCTCCATTGGTGGGTTAATGGAAAATGTTCTTTTATTCTTGTTTTCTTGTTTTGATTTAAATGATTAAATTTCTTTTTATCACTTTCAGTTAATGTTTCATTCTAAGCTTAATTAGACATGTCTTGAAAGTGTTTGATGATATGTTTCAGGCATTATAAGAGAATTCTTCAAAGGTGTAAGACCCTTCTTTGATCCATATGATCGGAAACGAGAAGGGACAAAATAGAGGAATACGTCTGTCATTTCTTCGAGCCCAAGCTTAGACAGATCTGCGAAAAGTTAACCAAAAGATGGCCACCCAGGTTCCTCTTTCATGCTATCGACAATCAGAGTCGGCTTCTCCTTGCATGGTTCTTTGAATTCTCTATCGAAAGGTTGCTGCAACAATAGTTTAAGCATCTGATGAATACAACAACAATTCACGAAAATAATGTCGAATGCAACAAAAGCAAAAAAAAAAATTTGGCCAAAACATTGTATTTTCTTCCAGAAAAATATGAGATAAGATAAAAATGATATTGACTGGGTTCCCAAGGTTGCTACAACTGTCATCTTTCAGCATTTTATGTTACAAGGTTGAAACAAAAAAGGAAGAGCCATACCATTCTCGGGAAGAAAGAAGATTCGTATCCCTGCTGAAGTAAGCATGTAGCATATCCAGCCAAGACCGCACCAATAACCATCAGGATATCTGGTAAAAGGCAGTGTGGACAAACTCAGCAAGTAATTTGACCTAAAAAGACTACGGATGCAAAACTATCATGGACAACCATATTCCTAATATTCCCCATTTTGACAATCTCGACAATACCATTAATCGAAAAGAAGAAACAATAGATGAGTTACTCCTTTGCTTGAGAAAGTTAACAAATATCTAACAAATGGTAAACTAATTTCTCAAATATTTAAGCTAACTAATCCGATTCTTCTTTCTAGATGAGCCTGTTACTATATCAATATTCCATTTCAAAACCATTGCAAAAGCAAATAAACAAGAGAACAACATGTGGGAGAAACTGAATATACTGATAATCACAATCATTTCGGTTAAGCGAGATCTGTCGAAATGCAACATTTCCTTTATCGATAACTAACAAGGATCAGGTTGGTCGAATATATAACACATCAAAATCATTCGAGTACTTTGCATCCTCACTAGGCCCATCCCTATATCTTGCAACATTTGACTTTCCTCTTGTAATAGTTGTGGCACCTGCAAATAATTCCAAGTCAAACCTTTTTTACAAGTTAGAAATTACTCTACAATGGGTCGTCTTAACTTTGATGAATTCCATTATTGTTTCTCCTTGCTGTAAGTTGACAAGCAAGGCTTTCAATCGGCAATGCCTAGAGTTGTTTCAATTTTTAAAGGTGTTTTAATGTCTCCACGGAAATGCTATGAAGATGATTCAACCTAATAATCATTAATCAGCGTATACCTGCATCTCCTATCTTTCTAATGGCAAGATTCATGGTATCAGCAACATATACGTCCCCTTTATCATCCATGGTTACAACTTTGGGATGATTGAAACGGGCATCACTCGGCTTTCCATCAACATGCCCTGTGTAACCCTGGAATAAAAAAAATTGTAATTATGAAGGATTAAATATGAAATTATATAAATTGTTTTTATTTCGGTGGTCAAAATAAAAGTGAAGTAATAGTTTAGGGACTAACTAGGTAATTTATCCTTTTTTATTGAGCCAAAACAGCCTCCGTTTAAGTTTAACGGCAACAAACGTCTTAGTGACTAAAAGTTTACAGATCAAAAACATAAGTGACCTTACTGGTCATTTTTGAAAATCGGTGACCAACTTTGTACTGGGGGAAACATAAGTGACCATCCCAGTAGTTAACCCTATATTTTATCCTTTTTTACTGTGTCAAGTCAGCACACCTGTAACCCCCTCGACCCGGTCTGGGCGATAGACCGAACCGAACGGGTCACACGGGGAATATTAAAGTAAATCAAAAAGTTTACTCCGATAAACAACACTAATTTTTTTTATCTTGTCTATATGCTTATTATAGTCCTAAGTGATTAATATCGCAATGGTTCGATTAGCAACTCGATCAGACATCAATTTCATTCAAGCACAGATTTAGGGACCACTTTGTAATTTTATAAAATTATAGGGACTTTTGTCATTTTTAAGTTATCAACCTTTAATTAGTCATTTTATGTGCACCTCTGTCAAAACTCAGCTCAAAATAATCATTCATGCTCAGTTAATTGCATCCACAACATTCAGGGGCTAAAACGTAAAGAAATAGAACTTCAAAATATTCCATCAACTAACTTAATAGCCAGCCGTTTCGGTACAGGCTAGCCCTGTATCAAAACAGGTGTACCGAAATAGGTCCTCACGGCTCGGAACACGGGTCCGTATCGAAACACCTTAGAGGTGTTTCAAAACTGTGGTTTCCAATAGCAAATCGTACCGGAACAGACCTCCTCTGTTTCGAAACCCTTATGCCATTTCAGGCTCATTGTTTCGGTACAGACTCGAGTGTACCGAAACACTTGGGCCTGTAATGACACTTTTTGCTGGGTTTTCACACTTAAATCCATACTAAACCACTCCAACATGCTTCCAACGTGCATACAACATATTTAAACATCAATCCTCACACATTCATGGCATATTCAACAACAAATCATGGCAAGTTGCATCAATGGTAAACTATAGGCATGTAACCTAGAAAATAAGTCACTCAATAGTAAAAAACTCAAACTAATACACAATACACCAAATAAAGGCCTTTTACAAGTATAAAACCATAAAGCAAACATGCTAAAAAAGGGTGTTCATACACATCACCCAAATAGACATGAGACCCCCATTACCCTTATTACTCTAGTCCATGAACGAAACATACATTTAAAATGAAGTCTCTTACAATCCCCTTGCATGTTGCTGCCTCCAAGTACTTAATTATCTGCATTGATGGACAAAAGAGAGCGTAAGCACACAAGCTTAGTGAGAAGTGCTCAAAATCAAAACACCATCAATGCATTAAAACCATTTGTATGTCCACATTGAAATCCCATTTCAATTTGTTAAGCATCATTTGAAAATCACCATGCCTTCTTTAAAATCATGCACTTTCCTTAACAAACCCAGCATGTTAAACATCATGCAACAAGTATTATGAACTCAACAACAAATCCATTGCTATCAATCAACTTAAGCCTTCTCATGCATAGCTACCATATGCAAAGCTTAAAGAGTAAAACATGCATTTACATAATATGCATCATTAACCATTGTATAATACTTTATAAATTATATTAGCTCACAAGTGATCATCAACATGTTCATTTTTCAAAACCATATCGGATACACGGATTCCCAAGTGTTGTCGCGACACTTCATACATTCTCACTGGCATCTCAAGGTTCACAGACGGGAGCTACCCTCCACCGTTGTGAAACCTGTGGTGGAGTATTCGGTACACCGTATAAACCCTTCAACACCACTCATCGGTAGATGTATAACCCCACTAACGAGAGATAGGACACTACACACTTTCCTCGATCGTTAGAGTACTTTGATGGAGTATTCGGTACACTGTATAAACCCCTCAACATCCAAGGTGACTTGTTTATAGTGCACTCAATCCTATAATCGGCTAAGTATATCCAATTTCATTTATAAACCATTTTTCACATCACTTGCCAATATAATTCTCATTTAGCACAAACCTAACTGTTTTCGAAGCATTACCAATAAACCACACTTCCAAGCATCAAACCATGCTTCATAATACAAGTGTAAACATATACTTACGATGATCATTTACCATGTGCATCCTTCACCGATATAACATCAAAACAGTAAATTACTTACTTCAAATCATGCTTTAAACAGTAGGTAAAACACATTTAAAATCAAGTGCATCAACAAACTCATAATAGCACAATTTGAGGGAGAAAATCATTTTACTTACGTCTGAACTTAGTAAAGCATTTCTAGCTTACACCAAGTTCCCTAAATCACCTTTTAAGTGTTTCAAAGCTGGAAAATACGTTCTCACTCACTGACTCGCGAAACCAAGATTCGGCGACACGAAATTAAGCGTCCAAAGCCCCCGGAACTTCAACGATTGCTTCTGATGTACTCTCCCCTATTTATACCACACAAGAACAGAGGATTAATGCACCATAATGCATTAAAAAATCACCAGCAACTTAAACAATCCCGTTGCTCTACCCAAAACACTATAATA
The DNA here is from genome assembly GCA_958450335.1 of Hibiscus tridactylites. Taxonomy (NCBI): domain Eukaryota; kingdom Viridiplantae; phylum Streptophyta; class Magnoliopsida; order Malvales; family Malvaceae; genus Hibiscus; species Hibiscus tridactylites. The sequence goes on from OY288287.1 coordinate 12,020,624, forward strand.
CCCATCCGAAAACAAATGAAATCACCTTCGATTGCTCTCTAAACTCAGCCTATCCATAATATAACACTCCCATCCCATTTCAACCATCATTTAACATCCAAAATCATCCTAACTTCATCCTTATACCTCCAGCAACTCAGATTTCACACTAACACCTCAAAAACCCAAAATCTAACAATTTAACAATTAGAGATCCTACTCATTTCGGGATTACATTCATAACACCTTTATTTTTCACATCATATAACATCCAAATCATGATTAAATTCAACCTCAAATCAATCAAAATAGTACCATAACGAAAATCTTGAAAAATCATCTTACAAAGCTTAATTTAGCAAATCCCATCAATTGAATTACAAAATCTTGTTATTAAACAAAACTAGAGAGTCAAAGACTTGGGAATTTCAATAAAGAACCTTGATTAGAGGAGAGAAAAGAAAGATCGCCTCTAACACAAGCTTTTCCCTTGATTTGCAATGATTTTGATGAAATCCTTCAAGAAAACTTTAGCTAGTTGTTGTAAAAATCCATGGGTATCATTTAGGAATCAAAAGTAGATGAAATGAGACAATTCTCTGGAGATTTTAGTGATGAAAAGAGAGTTTGGCTACTGGAAAGTTGAGAGAAAAGTTTTGGAGAAAGGTAGTTACTTAAGAAAATGATTTGCCTTCCAAAATCCCTTTTAATAAAACTTTTTTATTAAAACATTTAATTAAATCATTTAAAACACAAAATAAAGGGAACAGATGATACCACCTTGGTGTAATAGCTCCCTAAGAATTCTAAGTTTTGGCTCTCTTTGATTTAGCCATTGAAATAGAACTTTCAATTTTTACATTTTAGACACCAAACTGAAATGTCGACTTTCCAAAAATCATTTTCCAAAATTGGCTTCACTTTCCCTCAATACATATTTAAAGAGGATTTTAGAAAATTTTCACACAATTTTATCGCATCTTGAACTAAGTTTTCCCTGAACCAACTCCGAACTAACCTAGATCTCTAATCTAGATTCATCGAACCCTAAACCGCCCTTAAAACCTCTAGGCCCAAAACTTGAGGCGTTACAACTCTCCCCCACTTAGGAAATTTCGTCCTTGAAATTTTACCTGAAGGAAAAAGGTGCGGAAACTGCTTCAACATGTACGCCTTACTTTCCCACGTGGACTCATCAACTCCTCGATGTCGCCACAACACCTTCACAAGTTCAATCTTCTTACCACGAAGAACTTTTCTACTAGAATCAAGAATCCCAACTGGTTTCTCGTCATAAGACAAATCCGGATTCAACTCAATCTCCTCAACAAACATAATATGGGATGGATCCGATCTATACCTTATCAACATCGAAACATGAAACACATCATTAATTTTCTCCAGCTCAGGAGGCAACCTCAACCGATATGCAACATGACCAACACGCTCTACAACCTCATAAGGTCCAATAAACCTTGGACTAAGCTTACCCTTAGGTCCAAACCACATCACTTTCTTCCAAGGCGATACCTTCAAGAGCACGTGATCTCCAACCGCAAACTCAATCTCTTTACGCCTTAAATATTTGTAAGATTTTTGACGATCCAAGGCAGCTTTCAATCGATCACAAATAAGCTTCACTTTCTCAGTCGTTCCCTTAAGCAAATCCGACAAGGAAACCAACTTTTTCCCTGCCTCCGCCCAATAAAGAGGCGTTCTACACTTTCTTCCATACAATGCTTCGTACGGAGCCATTTGAATACTCGCTTGAAAACTATTATTATAGACAAACTCTACCAAGGGCAACTGTTTCTCCCAAGAACCTTGAAAATCTATAACATAACACCTCAACATGTCTTCGAGCACTTGGATAACTCGCTCAGACTGACCATCTGTCTGAGGATGATACGAGGTACTCAAATTCAAACGCGTGCCCAACGCTTGATGTAAGCACTCCCAAAACCTCACTGTAAACCTCAGATCTCTATCCGATATAGATTTAGGTACACCATGCAAGCGCACTATCTCCGCATTGTACAACTCCACCAACTTATCCAACATATATATAGTATGCACAACTAAGAAATGTGCACACTTTGTAAAGTGATCTACAATCATCCAAATGGATTTCTTCTTTGACGGGGTTAAAGGCAAACCAGACACAAAATCCATCTTAATCCTTTCCCGCTTCCATTCTGGTATTCTCAAAGGTTGCAACAACCAGAAGGAAACTGATGCTCAGCCTTCACAAGCTGACAAACCATACACTTCTCACAAAATCAGCAACATCCTTTTTCAACCCAACCCAATAATACCAATCTTTCAATCCATGATACATCTTAGTACTACTAGGATGCATAGCAAAAGGACTAGGGGTGGGAATTGTCGGGTACCCGGGATTCGGGTACCCGGTTCATCCGGGTACCTCATTAAACGGCCCGTGTCCCGGCCCATTATATCCGCGTACCCGGGATTCGGGTACCCGTAAAATTCGGGTACCCGGTTAATCGGGTAGCGGGTACCCGGTTCATATTTTTTTTTTATTTTTTATATTTTAAAATTAAAAAAATCATATGTTAAACACAAAAATATTTTTTAAAAAAATTAAACTTAAAACTTAAAAGAATATAATACAAACATAGAAAAAATGTAGGGATTTAAACTTAATTTTAGAGTGAAAGTATTAAGAAACATAAAATAAAAATATAATTTTAAATATAAAAAATATATATTAAATTTTATCGGGTCGGGTCGGGTACCTGGTAAGGGAAAACTCTCGGCCCGTGTCCCGGGAAATTTGCCGGGTCGGGTAATTTTTTTCCGGGAATTACCCGGTATTTTTGTTTCGGGTCGTCGGGTTTTCGGGTCGGGTCAATCGGGTCGGGTATTTTCTCCCACCCCTAAAAAGGACTACTATGCGCCTCAGTCAAAATAGTGCGCCACAACTCAACATCCTCCAGCACAACTATTCGACTTTTAAAACATAAAACATCATCATCATTGAAACAAAAATCTGTTGCATTACCATATGCTATATCCTGAAAAAGAGGCACCAAAGAATCATCAAGCAACTGCCTCTTCTTAATTAATTGTATCAAGGAAGGTTTCACTTGTAACTCAGCTATCAACCCACCATCTCACGATATACTCAACCGAGCAAACATCACCCTCAACTCCACGACTACCTTTCTACTCAAGGCATCAGCCACAACATTGGCCTTTCTAGGGTGATACTCTATCGTCAAGTCATAATCTTTGAGTAACTCCAACCACCTTCGTTGCCTAAGATTCAACTCTCTCTGAGACATTAGATATTTCAAACTCGTATGGCCCGTATAAACCACACACTTCTCACTATACAGGTAATGCCTCCAAATCTTTAAATTAAACACAACTACATCAAGCTCTAGATCATGAGTAGAATAGTTGCGCTCATGCACCTTCAATTACCTAGATGCATACGCCACAACCTTCCCACCTTGCATCAACACACAACCTAATCCAACGCACGACGCATCACTATAAATTACAAACTCCTTACCTGATTCAGGTTGAATCAAGACGGGAGCTAGCGTCAAAGCTTCCTTCAACCTCCTGAAAGCTTGTTGTCTAATATCCGTCCACTGAAAATGAACGTTCTTTTACAACAACTTGGTTAACGGTGCAACAATCTTAGAGAAACCCTCTACAAACCTTCGATAATATCCTGTCAAACAAAGAAAACTACGCACTTCAGTCACCGGTTTAGGCGTCTTCCAATTCATCACCGCCTCAATCTTATGTGGGTCAACCCGGACACCTTCAGCCGACACCACATGTCCAAGGAAGACAACTTCCCTGATCCAAAACTTGCACTTGCTCAACTTAGCATAAAGCTGGTTTCCAGCAACACTTGCAACACAATCCGAAAATGCTTATCATGATCCTCATATCATCAATAAACACTACCACAAACTGATCCAAAAAATCATGGAACACACGATTCATCATGTCCATGAATGCAGGCGGTGCATTCGTCAAACCAAACGACATCACCAAGAACTCATAATGCTCGTACCTTGTACGAAAAGTTATCTTAGGCACATCTACATCCTTTACCTTCAATTGATAATATCAAGACCTCAAATCAATCTTAGAAAACACTGAAGCAACTCGAAACTGGTCAAACAAATCATCAATCCTTGGAAAAGGATATTTATTCTTAATTGTCAACTTGTTCAGTTGTCGATAATCTATACACATACGCATCGTGACATCTTTCTTCTTTACAAACAAGACCGGTGCACCCTAAGGAGAAACACTTGGCCTAATGAACCCTTGATCTAGAAACTCCTGAAGTTGCATTTTCAAATCCTTCAACTCCTTAGGTGCCATCCGATAAGGAGCAATAGACACTGGAGTCATATTTTCATACAACTCAATGCCAAACTCAACTTCTCGGTTCGGTGGCAAACTAGACAACTCTTCTGGAAAGACACCCAAAAACTCACATACCGTACGTATGTCCTGTATACGCACTTCTTTTGTGCCAGTATTCATCACATAAGCTAGGTAAGCTTCACAACCCAATTCTATCATACGAATCGCTTCAAGATTCGAAATTGCATTGGACAAGAATTTCACATTCTCGCCTACGATTACCACTTCGTAATCATCGGCAAGTTTCAAGGTAACTCACTTAACATCAAAATCGACCATAACCCTATGCTCAGTCAACCAATCCATTCCAAGGATTACATCAAAGCCATGGAAAGGCAACTCCATTAAATCAATTGCAAACACATGGCCTTGGAAAGATAAAGGACATCGTCTATACAACTTTCTTGTAACAACAGTTTCACCAAAAGAAGTAGTTACTTGCATTCCCACAACTAACATCTCAACATGGTTATCAAGCAAATGTGCATGCTCACTCAAAATGTATGAATGTGTAGATCCATAATCAATCAAAGATAACAATGATAAGGATTGCAAAGTGAAAGTACCTTCAATCACATCGGTGTCATTGCGTCCCTCGCGATGTGTGTACACACTCACAGGACCACCACCCTCAGGTTGCACAACCACAACATGTGCTACAGCTCTCTGTCCATCCTCCCTACGCTAGAAATTACCACGAACGTGCCCACAGCCTCTCTGTGGTGCAACAACAGGTGCCCGACCCCGACCACCTCCAGCCAATAAGGGACAATCATGCCTCAAATGATCAGCCAATCCATAACTCCAACAAGAGTTAGCCGTCACGGCCACATGAGCCTGTGCTTCCCAAGCCATATGAGGACAATCTCGCTTCAAATGCTCGCGCGATTCACAAACCCAACAAGCATTTTGCTCAAACCTCACTCTATTACCCTGAACTGGTGCACCACGTTGAACATTCCCTCGCCTCGGCTCAGACCGATACGTACGATCACAATGCCTCTTATACTGTCTACCACCATGACCAGAATTCGCAGCTCTCTTACCCGAGCTAGATCTACCCACGCGAGAGGACAAGCCCAAACTTTGCTTAATATCCTTAGCTCGCGTCACCAACACATCAAAATTTGTATAATCGGAGACCAATATGAAAGTCTTTACCTCCAATACCAGGCCATAACGGAAGCGATCACAACGATGCCTATCACTCGGCACCATCTCAGGAGCATATTGGCTCAAATGAACGAACTAAACCTCATACTCAGCCATTGTCATGCTACCTTGAACCAAGGACATAAATTCAAGCTTCTTGTCGTCCAAGTATCTAACCCCTAGATACTTCTTCTTAAAGGCAGCTTGGAAGAACTCCCAATCCACATCATTGGGCTCCATAGCCACAGTCACAGTCATCCATCAACTATATACATCACCATGCAACAATGAAACGACACATCCTAGCTTGTGTGCATCATTGCACCCCATTTGATCCAAAATACGGATCGTACTAGCCATCCAAGCCTCGGATGCTACAGCAGACAACCCACGATACTCAACGCCTCCTAAACTTTGCAAGCGTTCCAACGGTAAACCTAATTGCCCAGCAACAAGTGCTTGCACTTGCACTCCAACAACAACAACCTGGAATGCCCCATTCATTGCCTGAACCAAAGGCGTCAAATCACCCAACACAGGACCATCTTGCCCATGCTATCCTTGCTCCTCACCTCTAGATGGAGGTGGTGGAGGAGGTAAATTCCCACCAGGAAGAACCTCGTTCTCCTGATTTCTTTGCTCACCAACAAGAGCAACCGTACCCGAATGTAGCTCTCTCCTCGGTCCAATTGTGCTATTAATAATTGAGGCATGATAATAAAACAAAATAAGAAATCAAACCAGCTTCAAGAAAGGATCCAAGACTTCGAATTCAATTTCAAAATACTTTAATATAGTAATAAGGCAATGGGTATCCCAATTCCCCCAATCATAGCATAAGGCATACATCGTACATATCACAAACATCGAGCATCACAATCAATCAAATTCAGCCCACAACATCATCTCATATATAACTGCTCACACATACATCACAATCATCATGCATGGCATCTATATCATTTCATCATCATCAACATGATTATAACAATCACCGTGCAAAGCAAACATCATTAATCACTTGGAATCACATCACATCTGTAACACCCCTTGCCCCGATTAGGAACGAGGAATGTTACGACCACTGTTAAATATTCGTATAACTGACACGTAGTGGGCCGTATCTTTTTTTACTATCTATTACAATTATCTATAATAATTCAAAGGTTCTAACATTCAATCCAATTCACCAATCTATACAAGAAACTTAGAATTCAATTCTAAGTACACCAATTGTTTTCCCAATATAATTAACTAAATGTTCTTATCGATTCAATACTTATCAATTAAAATTTTCCTTTGTAATTCAATCATTTAAAATTGGTTCTAACATAAACCAATTTGCTAACCTAATTCATATAATTTAATTCTAGAAAAGGCATACTAATATACCATTTTAATCTATCAAATCGAAACATATAAGGAACACATACACATTCGGCAAATACATATTTCTTAATCATTTCAGGATTACAAAATATTGCCAAATATCATATTACTTCCATTCATAACCACCAAGGATGATTCCAAAACATTGAGGCTATAGGACCATATGGTCATCTATACATATCTATAACAAAATAACAGTAAGCCTCTAAACAAAATAATATGAGGACTTACTACTAGACCCCATATTTACCCCATTATGTGCAAACAAAACAAATGGGGATTTTAAGTTAAGTCATTTACATACATCTCACATAAATCTTCAAGATTAAGATTATACATGCCAATTGCACTAATATGCTGACCACTAAACCACCCAACAAAAGAACAAAAGAGATAATGCAAGGCATACTTTCAGACTGCAGAGGATCTGACAAGCTCATGGTTGAAAGGCTGGGAATAGCTAAAACCTGTATTTTGGGAAGAAAGGAAAACAAAGTGATAAGTACTTACAGTACTTAGTGAGGAAACTCCTATACTATCATCTTTTAAATTTTTCGATCATTTAGATTTACAAAAAATTTCTAAAGGTATCATCAAAATCAGACCATCATTTAATTTATTGTATTCGAATACAAAGAAAAACCAAGGACCCAAATGTCAAATCGTATTCATGTAATATTCGAACCAAATCATATTCAAGAAGGAATTCACAATCAATCAAATATTAACGTATTACAAACAGCGGCAAACTGTAGCAGAGAACAAATTTAAAATTTAATTTAACAAAGACAACATGATTCGGTCAATAAGGCATTATCAATTATACCAACAATCAACATCATCAAATCTTTCACATGTAAACAATTCCACTTCAATTACTTATCAATTTATTTACCTTGGTATATATATAGTGAGTTAGGTAATCGAGTCACATATAACAGTAGGGTGAATAATCACCAATCAGATGGGTACACAAGTACCAATTTCATGTTATCGTATTACATATCAGCAAGGTGGTCATTACACCAATCAATAAGGTACACTCACGTACCAATTTCAGTAGGGTACAATCACGTACCAAGATCGAGCTCTAGACTCTAGGCATGTCGTACTACCTAGAGTGACCATATAACCAAGGGATTTATCATTCATGCAATTAGATATAATTCGCATAATTATCAATCAGAATCCACAATTAGTCATTCGATCATTTTTACTACTTCACAAGCCAACTCAATTCCAATCACAACTCGTATAATTCAAATCACAATGCATATAATTCCAGTCACAACTCATATAATTCAATTCTCAAAACGTATAATTTCAGCCACAAATCATATAATCCCAATCATAAAACATATAATTTCAATCATACACAACATATCATACATGTATCGCATCTCAAGTACATGTTCCGGTTCTCATAACAAATTTCCATCAATCAATTTCAACATTGCACATCTCAATTTCGATCATTTTATTTTAACCATTCCTTAATCAAACATGATAACACCTGTAAGGCGTGTAGGTGTTTCCTTTTTGTGAGAGCGGAAGTGCACACTCCTGCCAAGTTATATTACAAAAAATGTCGAATCCCACGAGGATTGGACAGCTCGGTTCGTTTTGTAGTCCCTGCACAAGGTAAAATAAAAACACAAGTGAATTGTTTGTTGAGGTGAAAAGTATTTGAAAACACAAATAAAGGAGGTGAACCAGGTTGATAGAGCAGGCAGGGTTATGCTGCTCTTTAGTGTGAAAACTAGAGATGGGCATTTTACCCGGATCCAACGGGTTCCGACCCGACCCAGCCCGATCGGGTCGGATTTTTTAATGAAAAAATCGGGTTCAAGTCGGGTCAGGTTTTTGCTAAAGGTAAACTCGGGTCGGGTCGGGTTTAGGGTGGAAAATATCCGACCCGACTAGACCGGGATTAATAGTGTAATTTTCTCCTAAATTTTTAAGGATATTTACAATAATACCCCTCTTTATATATATATATATTTTATAATTAAGTCCTTAAAATTGAATTTTTATTTATAATTTAGTTCTTTAAATTTTATTTTTTACAATTAAGTCCCTTAAAATTATTTTATTTACAATTAGGTCCCTAAAATTAATTTATTTTATATAGTTCGGGTCGGGGTCGGATTTAATATATTTATTTTCAGGTCAGGTCAGGTCGGATTTTTTAAAGAATATTATCAGGTCGGGTGCGGGTTTAGGGTGTTTATTTTCGAGTCGGGTGCGGGTGGGCCAAAAACCCGACCCTACCCGATACGTGCCCATCCCTAGTGAAAAATGCGTTGTAAAAGGTCTGAGTTGTTTCGTGCTGCCACGATATGCTGACTCGGTGGGTATGGCGGGCGGCAGATACGACCCTATCATGCGGCCGCAGCGGGTCACTGCCCCTGCAACTTTCGTTGTCTCGGCAGGTGGAACGGAAATAAGTCTCGGCGGAAGATCTGGCAGATACTCCAAGTTCGACGGGATAGTCGACAGTGATCCTTCCTATTTCTACGCAAGGATGCTCGAAAGCTAGCGTGACGTAGGCAATACCTAGCAATCTCGGCGTAAACCTAACACAAGCTAGTCAACTCGGTTGGTGATCTCTTTTAGCCGCTGAAAGTTGTGAACTGGTTAGGAACCAAGTTAGTCAATCCTCAACACGTTGTGACCGTACTTAACCCTTTTACGAGCCTTACACTTTCGTGCCCGACATATGGATTCTCTCAACTGACTGGTGTAGACTAATTGAAAGAATGAAGTGCATAGATTAAGCAAACTTGGAATATTTTATTAAAAGAAAACAACTCGAAACCTAATACAACTGTTTCACAACTAATTCACAACATAACCCTAACCCAAGTGGAGTTTAGAACATGGTGGCGGCAAAGAACACTAGCAAAGTCTATAGAAAACATAAGATGATTTGAACTAGGAGTACAATGAGTATTTATAGACTAATGACTAGGTTAAGTCCTCCTTAAAGTAGAAGTCCTCAAAAGTAGCTTTCCACATTTAATGTGACTTTAAACTCTGACTTCTTTGCGTTGAATGTGGACTTTTTCTCGTTTGCCTTAGCCCGCGAGTAAGCTCGTTCTTCTCCTCTGACGGCTTTGTCTGCTGCTCTAGGCGTCAGAAAATTGCGTGATCGGCACCGCTAGAATCAATATTTTCTTCTTTGTTGATCGCACTCCAATTCTCCAACTCCTCAGTTTGCTGCCCTGGGCGGCACTGGACAACACTAGGCTCACTTTGTTTCCCTCGTCCGCTACCTCAACATCCTCTCCTCTAGTCTATCCTCCTCTTGTCAGCTTCTAGCCCTGGAAAACTAAATATACACTAAAACATCATCTTTAATTCACCAAATAACAAATATTCAATAAAAGCATGGCAAAACAAAGAATACTGTATTTATGCAATGCATGACCTAATTATGTCTAAAATGTACTTAAAAACAACAATAATATGAGATGGAATGTGCATGAAATATAAAACTTTTGGACACTTTACACACCCCCAAACTTGAACTATTGCTTGTCCTTAAGCAATGCAACCTAAACATACTTTCCCTCATAGTAACCAGAAAGAAAAACTTGCTTTCAACTTGATTTCATACCTCAAGGCCACATCACCTATATTAAATTTAGTGAAGGGAACATAGCAAGATAATAACTCAGAATTAATTTCCAATGCCAGTGCAGTGTGTGCAGGACTGTGTACAGGATGAATATGCAGAATAACTAGATAAACAAAGATTTTGTTATGATATATAAGGTTGCTGCCGAGACAGCATAGATAAGCACGCTTTTTTTCTTATTTTTATAATCATGGTAGTGAGGGCTCCATCTCATCATACCTACTTTTCTAGGTCTGAAATTAAGATAGGAGAAAACTACAAAACCCCAAACCCATGGAGTAAAGTCATCCCGTGAAGACTTTCATTCGCTCATGCTAATTTGTCCGTTAGTTCAAAATTTTCAGATTCATGGACTTTGATAGCAGCGGAGTTTCCTCACACGTGATTCTTCCTAGAGCCTGTTGCAGGCACCTCTAGGGTAAAACAACAATGTTCTTTGTTTTTGCTTATGCTGTTGTGGCAGTACTGTATTTTTCTATTTCTTGTGCCTGCCTCGACGACTACCTACAATCATTGTTAGAACTTTGCGAAGAATTCTAAAAATAAACAGGCAGTGTTCATTAGATATTCTAACAAATTCGGCAAGTAACAGTAGTGTTTTGAATGTTTTTGCAAAAAGAAAAAATTCTAAGTCATTTTTCATGCTTTTCTCAAATTAAGTTCAATTTATTATTGGTGCGAAAATAAGTAATCGGCTAACTATCATAGGCACAATTTATATAACAAAAAATTTTATTACGATTAATATTAAGGCAAGTACAATGCAATCTATATGCATCTAAGATGCCTAAACAAAAATATGAGAACTATACCCCCCAAACTCGAGATGAGCATTGAACTCAATGCATAAAATAAAACTAAAACTAAAAAATAAATATGAGAAAGGGAAAGAAAACTCAGGCTTAGTTGTTGTCGGATGGTGGAGAAGATGTGGAGGAGTTATCTGCTCTTTTGCCAGTTGCAGGTTGCGGCCGTGTTGCCCCTGTTGTGCTCGACGGCTCGATTCCTTAGGGTCTGAATCTGGGTATGTAGTTGTGAGATGGGAATAAAACGCAAACAAAATCTTGTCCTAAGTAGGTAAAATCTACTCCTAAATAAAACAATAAAGATGTGGAAAAATAAGAACTTATACAAAATTTTGTTACTCTGGGAGTGCATTCATATGCATCTCGTAAAGTAACTACTCCCTTATCGGTTTAGCTCAAGAGGGTCATTTTCGATACTTCTTGTAATCCATCTGCACCCTTCATCTAGTGATTATCCTCATGGTGGAGAAGTCTTTCTTCCTTGTTCTCTTGTAATCCATGTGATCCTTCCTTCTTGTTCATATTCCTGAAGGCATGAACACGTGATTAGGAAAAATTATATAACTACCTAACCATGTACTTACCTCTTTTTTGTCGAAGTTCGTCATAGGGGAAAGTTTCTTTTGTTGTCGAGGCAGCTACTGCGACAACCAGCTGTTGTGGTAATTTTCTATCATAGTGTTGTGCCGGTCAAAGGAAAACTCTTTAGGCTCCTCGAAAATCTCCATCAGTAGAGATTTTGACTGTTGTAACTCTTCCTGCATCGGCTCCTCTAGATATATATAATCCATAGCTGTGGAGGTGTCTGCCGAGGCGGGCGTCATTATGGAGGCTTCTGTCGTGGCGGGCCTCTTTGCTGGGGCATAGCTTTGCTCAGGTGCTGTCAGTTCGTCCTCAGGGCAGGGTTCTAGGTAGCTACCGGAACAGCTGTCAATCTTGTTGTCTGGGCAACATTCTACATCCTCTTGACTTGGAGGTTCGAATTGCTCCGTACACATTGGAGATCATTCCTCGTATTGCTCTTCATCCTCTTGTCCTAGGAAATCAGTATCCCTTAATTGTGGAGGTTCATCCACAACATCAATGAGGACTGAATTGCTTAGAAATGCATCCATCTTAGCGACGCTGGCATCCATAGCAGTTGACACTTTATCCGTGAGCGCAAGGAAAGTTTGAAGTGTGTCCTCCAAGGATTTTGATTGTTCTTGCGGATAACTATTTTGCCAGGGTATGTCGATTTCTGCAGCAAAACTGTTATGGTAAAAAATTGAGATTCTTGATTATACCATGAAAAATCTTGTTGTTGCGGCGGCAATTGCGGCAGTGACATCAACTTTCCATGTTGTTGTTGCGGCGGCATCGGCTGTTCATATTCAGGCATCCACTCTCAAGTGGTTTTTCTCAACATGTCTGCTGCAAAAAGATGAGGGCAACTTTCAAACGCATGATTGCCTTCACAAAATTCGCAAGAACTTTCCCAAATATTGCTACCCTTAACTCATGGGGCACCTGAATAAGCACTTCCCCACATAGTGTTTTTTCGATTAAAAATAAAAATAATAAAAAAATAGAAATTAAATAAAAGTGCAGAAATTAAAAACGAATTTTGCTGTTACCAATCTCAAGCAACAGCGCCAAAAACTTGTAGGGCGTGTAGGTGTTCCCTTTTTGTGAGAGCGCAAGTGCACACTCCTGCCAAGTTATAGTATAAAAGATGTCGAATCCCACGAGGATTGGACAGCTCGGTTCGTTTTGTAGTCCCTGCACAAGGTAAAATAATAACACAAGTGAATTGTTTGTTGAGATGAAAAGCAATTGAAAACACAAATAAAGGAGGAGAATCATGTTGATAGAGCAGGCAGGGTTATGCTGCACCTTAGTGTGAAAAGTACGTTGTAAAAGGTCTGAGTTGTTTCGTGCTGCCATGATATGCTGCCTCAGCGGGTATGGCGGGCGGCAGGCTACGACCCTGTCACGCGGCCGCAGTGGGTCACTACCCTTACAACTTTCACTGTCTCGACAAGTGGAACGGAAATAAGTCTCGGCGGCAGATCTGGCAGATAATCTAAGTTCGGCGGGATAGTCGACAGTGATCCTTCCTATTTCTAGGCAAGGATACTCGAAAGCTAGTGTGACGTAGGCAATACCTAGAAATCTCAGCGTAAACCTAACACGGGCTCGTCAACTCGGTTGGTGATCCCTTTTAGCCGCTGAAACTTGTGAACTAGTTATGAACCAAGTTAGTCACGCCTCAGCACGTTATGACCGTACTTAACCCTTTCGTGAGCCTTACACTTTTGTGCCCGACAAATGGATTCTCTCAATTGACTAGTGTTGACTAATTGAAAGAATGAAGTGCATAGATTAAGAAAACTTGGAATATTTTATTAAATGAAAACAACTCAAAACCTAATACAATCGTTTCACAACTAATTTACAACATAACCCTAACCCAAGTGGAGTTTAGAACATGGCAGCGGCAAAGAACACTAACAAAGTCTATAGAAAACCTAAGATGATTTAAACTAGGAGTACAATGAGTATTTATAGACTAATGACTAGGTTAAGTCCTCCTTAAAGTATAAGTCCTCAAAAGTAGCTTTCCACATTTAATGTGACTTTAAACTCTGACTTCTTTGCGTTGAATGTGGACTTTATCTCGTTTGCCTTAGCTCGTAAGTAAGCTCGTTCTTCTACTCCGGTGGTTTTGTCTGCTGCTCCAGGCGTCAGAAAATTGTGTGATTGGCACCGTTAAAATCAAGATTTTCTGCTATGTCGATCGCACTCCAATTCTCCAACTCCTCAGTTTGCTGCCCTGGGCGGCACTAGGCAGCACTGGGCGGCACTAGACAGCACTGGCGGCACTGGGCAGCACTAGGCTCACTTTGATGCCCTCGTCTGCTGCCTCAGCATCCTCTCCTTTGGTCTGTCATCCTCTTGTCAGCTTCTAGCACTGGAAAACTAAATCTACACTAAAACAACATCTTTATTTCACCAAATAACAAATATTCAATAAAAGCATGGCAAAACAACGAATATTGTATTTATGCAATGCATGACCTAATTATATCTAAAATGTACTTAAAACAACAATAATATGAGATGTAATGTGCATAAAATATAGAACTTCTTGACACTTTACAACACCAAAATTCAATCAAGGACAATCAACTATTCGAATTCAATCCACATCAAAATGTCAAATTTTCTTTTAATCCTTCTTCCCTTAATTAATTTACCAAACCAATATTAAATCCAATTTCATGTATTTCTAAAACAAAAATAAAAATAAAATTTAGTTGAGACACTAGTCCCGACTCTAAGATTAGTTTCACTCACAAACGCCTCGCTAATCTTGAAATCATATGCCTTTCCCACGATCCTTCGATGATCCAGCTATCGGTTTTTCCTCGATATTCTTCACACTTGGCTCTATTCAGTTGTTCACAATCAATTATAGAATTGATCAGCATCGAATCTAACAAACAATTACTCGATTATACTCAGACCATATTATTTCTTAACTTCATTTTCAGTTCTGGGCAGATTCAGTTCTAGCTACTAAATTGGTCATATTTCTCAATCCGTAAATCGGATTTTCAATTAATCTATACCGTTTTAAAGCTAGTAAAATTCCCTTTGAGAATATATAAATTTTGCATTTTAACTTACAATCAATTAATATAGATTATTGCTTAAAGTTAAGACACTCCTACATTCGAACAGCTTGTACCACCTATACGATTTTGATTCCAGATTTCTCTATACAGTTTGGATCTTAGTTCCGTTTGTTTCTAATTAAAATAGAAATCCTCAAATACTTTCTATAAAACTTTCAGATCAAAAATTTATTTCTACGATTTTTGGTGGATTTTAGAAGTTTTTGTTCAGTGCAATGTTTCCTTCCGGGAAGATTACTCTGGACAGAATTAAACCCTTTTATTTTCAAAAAAAAAAATTCCTTTCTAACATGTAAAATTATAAGTTTATTCGAATACTAGAAGGAATACCATACTTACTTTGCTCCTTCAATTTGACTTCCCGAATTAAACTCAAGAACATACAAGCTTTTCTTCTTCATCTTCCTTCTATCAAAGGTCGAATCTCTCTCTCTCTCTCTCTCTCTCTCTCTCTCTCTCTCTCTCTCTCTCTCTCTCTCTCTCTCTCTCAATTTTCTCCAAATTTTTCCCTTTCTCACTAAGCAGTCGGGTATGTGGAGAAGAAAATAAATGATGGTGTTTGACATTTGAGTGTCTTAATTGACCAAGGAAATTGTCAATTCTATCTTTGGTTTAGCCCCTTAATAAAACTTAACCAAGGGCATTTCAAGAATTCAGAATTTTAACATGAAAAGTCTTTGTTTTCTCTTTTATTCAATTTAATCACTTTTCAATTGAGTCTTTTAATTCTTTTCGGCTTTCAATTTAATCACTAACAATTTAATTAGCTAAATCATTTAATATTCTAGTTTAATCAAACTAAAATCTCATTTAATTATCCTTTAACATTTAAGCTAAACCGATGCACAATACACCAAATAAAGGCCTTTTACAAGTATAAACCCATAAAGCAAACGTGCTCAAAAAGGGTGTTCATACACATAACCCAAATATACCATGGAACCCTCATTGTCCTTATTACTCTATCCCATAAACGAAACATACATTCAAAGTGAAGTCTCCTACGATCCCCTTGCAAGTTGTTGCCTCCAAGTACTTAATTATCTGTATTGATGAACAAAAGAGAGCGTAAGCACACAAGCTTAGTGAGGAGTGCTCAAAACCAAAACACCATCAATGCATTAAAATCATTTGTATGTCCACATTGAAATCCCATTTCAATTTGTTAAGCATCATTTGAAAACCACCATGCCTTCTTTAAAACCATGCACTTTTCTTAACAAACTCAGCATGTTAAACATCATACAACAAGTATTATGAACTCGACAACAAATCCATTTCTAACACTCAACTTAAACCTTCCTATGCATAGCTACCATATGCAAAGCTTAAAGAGTAAAACATGCATTTACATAATATGCATCATTAACCACTTCATAATACTTTATCAATTATATTGGCTCACAAGTGATCATCAACATGTTCATTTTTCAAAACCATATCGGATACACGGATTCCCAAATGTTGTCCCAACACTTCATACATTCTCACCGGCATCTTAAGGTTCACACACGGGAGCTACCCTCAACTGTTGTGACACTCGTGGTGGAGTATTCGGTACATCGTATAAACCCCTCAACACCACTAACGAGAGACGGGATACTACATTGCGGTACATGTCATTTACTGTAGAATTATTCGTGGTTGAAATATGTTTATAAGTAATTTTCTAAAGGGTCATATTATAAAACTTAATGAAAACAAACGGTGTTATATTTAAATGGGTAAAATATTGAAATCATCACTCAACTTTGGTCATTTGACCTATTTTAGTCACTCAACTTTAAAAACGCTCAATTTACTCATTCAACTTTCAACATTGTAATTTTTTCATCATTCCACCGTTAACTCAATTATTGTACAATGGGATGGCTTGTTTTAATAATTTCTTATGCCATGTTGGATTTGAGGCATTTTACAATGATGATTAATGAAATAAATAAATAAAATATTTGGGGTACTTAAAGTAACCAAAAGCAATCAGTAATGAAAATCCTCTGTAACCTTAAAATTTGCAACACTTGAAAAGGAGGGAAACTAGTGATGTCGATCAGCAAGTCTGAGAAGCCGGTTGAAGTCGAAGATATGGAGTCATCTGAAGGGAATGAAAATTCGATCTGCTGGTGTGAGAAGCCAGCGACGTTGAAGAGTTCTTGGACAAACAACAACCCTGGAAGGCGATTTTTTGGGTGTAGTAACTATGGTAAAAAAAATTGTAAATCCTGTGGTTTTTTCCAGTGGTATGATCCACCGATGAATCCACGTGTAAAAGTTCTTATTAATGGTCTCCTAAAGAAGATCACAACTAATGAGAGGAGAAGAAGAATTGAGAGAATTGCTTGGATTGTTGCTTTGATATGTATTATTTTACTGACTTATTTATTTCAAAACTGTTAGTGATGGTTTAGAAGTTGAATATGTGCTAGTGATCATTTAGAAGCTGGAATGGAATGTTATTGAATGAAAAAAATGTTTGATGTTAATGTATGTTGGAGTATGTTGTAATGGAATGTTATTCAATGAAAAAATGTTTGTTGTTAATTGTTGTTGATTAATGAGTACTTAGTAATTGAAAATTATGCCCAAGTGGTTATGCTCAAGTGATCATTTAAGATGTTTGTTGTTGTTCTTATAAAAAAAAGATGTTTGTTGTTAATGTTTGTTGTTAATCAATTGAAAAAAGGCCACAAAAAGGTAATGATCAAGTGGTTATGCCCAAGCAAACTTTTCAAACCAATGATAATGTTCAACTTGCAACATTTCAACCAATCATTGTTCATAAGCTAATCCAACAATTAGAAAGTAAAAACTGTAAATTGAATTTCCATTAATATTATCCCAAATGGGAGAGGCTACAAATGTTGAACAATTTTTTTTACAATAACATTATATCATTGTTTTTGTCAATGTTGTCACTAAAGGTATACAAATGATGAACAAAAGATCACAAAAGGTATACAAAATGATGAACAAAATACCACAAAAAGCCTAGCCTAGAACAGTTTCCACAAGGCTTTACTAGATCAACAATGTTTACAAATTGCTATTTGTGCCTCTTTGACAAAATAACGAAAACAATCTCAAAATGACATCCATAAGTCTCCTTTCAAGTAGACTTCTGCTTGTTAGACACAGTTTTTTGTGTTTGAGATCCTTGAAAAGTGTTATGTTGTGATGGCTTCCATCTGACAGTCATTACTGGTCCCAATAATCTTTGACTCCCTTGTTCATGATGTTGGTTGTTAGTAGGGTGACCAGAACTTGCTGAATTGGAACATGTTGGTCTCCTAACTTGCATTGATAGATAAGAGTTAATTAAAATTTGAGTTTAAGTTTTAAAAACAAATGATATTAGTTAGTTAACCAAACTTACAGGTAGTTTGGAAGCTCTAGCCCTTCCAGTAGGCATTGTTGAAATCACCCTTGCATGACCAGTAGGCATTGGTTCAGAGGTATTAGACCTACTAGGCCTTGCATTCTTTCTTGGAGCCATCCTTGCAATCCTTGCATTGTCACCAACTTGTCCCCTACAAGATCTTTTGTTGTGGCCTTTTACTTCCACATTTTGAACAAGTCATATGGACTTCAAGCTTACTCATTTTTTCAGTTGTTTTGACTGGCTCATCAGGCTCTTTTCTTCTTTTTGTATGAGGCCTGCCAACATGCATTTGAATTACAAGGGGTAGGATTGGTTCATCTATCTGGTAATGAGCCCATTGTTTTGGACTTCGAACTGGTTTAACCATATGAGAATAGATCTCCAGTTGAGTCTCCTTTTTGTAGCAAGGATTGACAAAATCTTCTGGCCTAGTTCCAATATGCAAAATTACATATGCAACATGTATACAAGGAATCCCTACAAAGGAGAATGACATTTTAAGATCACTAAAAGCCTAGAAAGGACATTACAGGTCATTGATGCAGTCCACCACATTATATATTAGCACTTATAGAAATGAAAAACTTAAGATCACAACCTAAGTTTAAGGCTATAGTTGAATAAATATTCAAAAACAGGCCATTGATGCAGTCCAATACATTATATATTAGCACTTACACAAATAAAAAAACTTTGCAAAAACTATCAAATACAAGAGAAATTATAAACCAAAGCTTATCATATGATGCGGTCCACTACATTATATATTACCACTTACACAAATGAAAATTTTGGCAAAAACTTTGCAAAATATACCTGTAAGTTCCTATTTTCTGCAACTGCATGTTTGAGCTTTTAAGTCTACAGCATGTTGGTCTTCAAATCCTGCAGAAACCTCCCACCTTTGCCCACCTGCATTCTTAGGCCAACACCTGTCAGCATTGATAAAAAAATCAATTAGTTTTTAGACTGTTAAAACAGTAATCATTTAAAGTAAATAAATAATCAAAACAAAAATAATTAATTAAAGTTAAAAATGCCTTATGGACTGTTCAAGAATCTTCTCAAGCTTTTTTTGAATTTTTGAACAAAGTGTCCCAATTATTTTTTCAACAGCTTCCTTCTTAGATGCAAATATTGTCATGATTTTGCATTTGATCATCTCCATCATAGTGAGTATTGGCTTGTCCCTTGATTCCAAAATCATTTGTCAATAAACAAAAAGATTAGATCTTTAATGCAAAATTTAATTTAAACAAGTTAGGTTAGTAAACTTATTTACCTTATTAAAGCTCTCACACAAGTTATTTAAGAGCATGACAGACTTGCAGTTAGTTGAGAAATGAGCCTTTGACCAATTTTTAGGGTCTTTAGCCACCAACCGCTTGAATGAAGGTTCTGACATGGCCTTCAGTTCATTCATTGCATCATTCCACTCTTTCATGTATGTTGCCCTTGCTGCCTTCCATAAAGCATCTTTTAATGCCTTGCCTTGATTTTCACTTTGCAGCTTGAAATTGTTGTATAAATGTCTCACACAAGTTCGACTTCTAGAATTAGGAAACAACTCTGAAATTGAATTTATTAGACCCTGTAAAAAACAATGAAATATTAGTCAAACACTATAATACAATGAAGGGAAATATCTAAAATAAAAAGTAAATTATTTACCTTTTGATTATCTAACATGAATGTACAATAAAAAGAGTTTGTGAGCCCCAATTCAGTCTCCAAAATATATAAAAAACCAAGTCCAGGACTCTCTCGTTTCACTCTCAACTACAACATAAGCCAAAGGATAGATGTAGTCATTTGCATCTATCCCAATTGCTGCCAGAAGCCATCCTTGGTAATGGCCTTTTAATAAAACATCCATTTAAGCAAACCAGTGGCCTACATCCAGCCCTGAATTCATCTTTACAAGCTTGTAGACATACATACATTCTGACAAACAACCTATTATCTAAATGAAGTATGGTTGTTGTCCCGGAATTTTTTCCTCTCAATTCCCCAAGGTAATCATAGATTCTTACATATTGTTTATCTTGATTCCCAAGAATCATCTCCAGGGCCAGTTTTTTTCCCCTAATACATTTTGACCTTTCAACTAGAACCATGTGGTCTTTCATCACATCATGTTTTAGAGACTTGGGAGAATATTTTGGGTTAACTCTGAATTTCTTTAAGTACTTTGTAGCCAACCACCTAAAAGTACAGTTCCTATTCTTTCATTTCTTTGTATCTCTAACACATTTATGCTTTCCAATATATGTCTTAATCTGCCATGTACTGTTAGTCTTATCTTTAGGGTGCATTTTAGATACCCAAACCATCCATGGGCACTCATCCTTGCACACAGCTTGCACTCTTGCAGAGTCATTAACCTTCGGCCTTATATTAAACCTATTTCCACTGCATATTGTTTTAAAGCTGCTTTGATAACTTTCTGATCAGAAAACAATAAACTTTTTCTAAAGTTGGAATTTTTTATGTCTAAAGTACTTTCAAACTCAGGAAATTTTTTCTTTTCAGCTTCTGTTTCAGAATCATATGCATTATGCAGTGATTCAGTTTCATCTTCATTTTCTACACTCTCATCACTATCTTCGGTTGAACCTTCCCTAAATCTAGGTATATCCCTCCCAACAACAACATGAACCTCACAAACTAAATCATCATCAACTAAATCATTATCACTATCTTCAAAGGAGTTGTCAGATTGCTCACTCTCAGAACCAACATAGTTTGTGTCTACATCCTCACTGTCAGAAAAATCAGTACTCCTAATAGTATTTTTAACAGTTTCAGCATCACTAGGTATATTTGTTTCTACATTCCTAACAGTGTCCACATGTTTAAAAATTTTAGCATTCGAATCAGACAAGTGTTCCTCCACTATTTCATGTAAGTAATCATGTGCACACTTGTTCCTAGGCGTACTAGCGAGCATAGATAAAACATCAGAATCAGTTTTCAATGCATTGACACTTAAAACACCACCTGGTGAATGCCAATAAATATCATGTGGCCTATCATATCCTAACTCCTTAACCATATCATAAACCTCGAGCATAGACATATAGTCAATGTGACACATATCAAGAAAAGACATATTTTTACCAGTATATGTCACAGTAGGATGATTTACAATAAATCCCCCATGATGAAAAGCTATAGTACAATGCTCTGAAGTTTGGCCTGTAAAATATAAAAAATATATATTAGGACTCATTTGTAAGTTTAGAAATTAGTAAAACTATAACAAAAAGTTTAACTTAATTTCTAACAGTGTAAGGAAATAAGGATTGCACTAATAATTTTGTACTTTAACAATTTGAGGTTCATTATTGTAATAGTTTATGGTCCCCAACTAACACATTAAATGATAAAAAAACACTTATTCTCACTAACACAATAAAAGAATAAAAAAACACATACAGTTTTGTCATATTCTAATGGTTCCCCACCAACATATAAAAGGATAAAAAACACACATTTCCATATACTCACATGTTTTCTACATGTTTATAATACACATTCACAGAATATACATATGATATATATGTATGATATTCTTATATCCCCACACATTCTAATGTAATCTACATGTGCACAATACATAGACACATATAATATATATAAGTAATATACACATGCACATATAATACACATCCCCACAGAATATGCATGATATTACCATTCCCATGTCCCCACATAATATATGTATATTATATGTATACTCAAATTTTGAATATATTCTCATGTCCACATAATTTCAGTATACATATATTCATTAAATTTCAGAATATATTCAAAATTTCAAACCCATGTCCCCATTTAGTATGCATATATCCACTAAATTTCATAATATATTACCATGTCCACATAATTTCAGTATACATATATCCACCAAATTTTGAATATATTCCCATGTTACACAGCAACTCGCAAACCAAATCAGTATACATATATTCAAGGTCCACATTTACTAGCATACACAAAATATTCAAGATTTCAAACCAAATCAATATACATATATTCAAGATTTTTACACAACAACTCACAAAAAATGTGTTCAATAATTTCAGTATACATATATCCACTAAACACAAAATTTCAAAAATTTCAGTATACTCAAAATTTCAAACTCATTCAGTATACACAAGGTTTCAGTATACACACAAAAATTAAGTAACTTTATTCAATAAAATCAAAACAAATTGCTTTTGTCACACATATCATAAACCCTAAATTTAGAAGCTTTAATTGAAAAAGATACGAAGAACTTACCATATGACATGCTTTTCATACCCCTCGCATGCAATACACGACAATTCATTACTCTGATTTGCAGCCACGTTGTTGAATCAGTAGTTCCCTCAACCAAATTTCTTTCCACCCAAATGGTCTTTCAACTTCGATTTTCAAAATACTACCCGCACCCAAATGTTCCCCAAATCTCTAACAAAATATCAAACCCTAAATTTCTTAACGTTCAGGAAAAAAATCCCAAAGAACAAATCTGATTTCCAAATCAGATAAACCTTAAACGCAAAAGTTTAGTCTCTGATGGGAAAATAGGAACGGTTTAATTTTTCTTAATCGATAAAATTAACCCTACTCTCAATACACTATCGTTTTGTTTCTTTTCTTTAACTGATGTGTAATTTTATTATTATTTTAATAATTATATATGGCACTTCACAAGGGTGTTAACTATTTAGCGGTTGAATGATAAAAAAATCACAATGTTGAAAGTTGAATCAGTAAGTTGAGTGGCTAAAATAGGTCAAATGAACAAAGTTGAGTGATGATTTCAGTATTTTACCCTATTTAAATTAGGAAAGAAATAATTCGATTTGCCTTAAAAAATAATCAAATGGTAATATAATTTAATTGTGACGTTAAAAAATTTAAATTCCAATACATTCTATTTCTATTTAAGATGATTTTTTAACAAAAAAAATAAAAATAATGTGTTATAAATGTTTAATTGTTGTGAATAAAATAAAGAAGAACAAGAATGGAAGAACAAAGAGATGGGAGGAAAAGAGAGATTTATATTATTCTCAATACTCAAGTATATAAAGTGCCTTCATTAGATCATCTATTTATAGGCATAAGAAGTACATAATACATTAAACTCTAATTAATGAAGATAATATTTCTAATGATAAAGTAAATCAAATCTCCTTGATAAAGTCCTTATCATTATAGACATCCACATAGATAAATATTCATAACACTCCCCCTTGGATGTCTATGGAGATAATGTGCCTCGTTAAAACCTTACTAAGATAAAAACTCAGTGGGAAAATATTTTCTTTAGTGAAGGAAAAAGAGTACACACATCTTCGATACACATAATATGTTGCCTCATTAAAAACCTTAACAGGAAAACCCATTGGGACAAAACTTCGGTTAAGAGAAAAAAATGCAACGCGTATTTACTCCCCCTCATAAAAACATCACAGAAGATCTTTGAATCTTCATAATTCAATCTTGAATATTATTTTTCTAAAGATCGTGAGGGATGAAACTTTGAAGTAATATGTTCCATGATGTATCCACTTTCAAATTGAGATATACATCTTGCATTATCTTCACACAAGATAGCTTTTATCATATCTTGTAAAAGTAAATCCACATATCTTTTGGATATGTTGGGTCAATGGTCTTAGCCAAACACATTTTTGGCTTGCCTCGTGCATAACAATTATTTCTACGACATTTGAGGAGGCATCAACGAATGTTTGAAGATCTAAATGTAATGATCTTTTTATATCCATAGATATTGCTTGACCAACTAATATATGGTGCTTCAAAACCAAGAAAAGATATAATTATCTTTATTCACATCAAACAATCTTAGAATAGATATGCTTTATCCATATTGAATCTTCTTTAAGATTCTTTAAACTTATGTCCATTCATAGACAAAAACGCATATTTAAGTGCTTGATCTTTAGGTCGAGACAAAATCACATCTCAAGATTCTTTTTCTCAAATCCTTTCCTTAAATAAACAAATGCTTAGAAAGCTCTTCAGGAGTTCTAATAATATAATGAATCTTGATTCAAATTCCTTTATAAAATACATAAGGTAATCTTATCATTCTTATAGTATTTCCTCAATTAGTACTCACTAAGGCGATTATATCAAATGCGCCAAAATATTTAATGAGAAATGTCTAAATAAATTTTCTCAAAAATTTCCAAATGTTTTAGCATTTTAAATCCTCCAAAGATAAATAGGGATCCATAAATAATTAGACGCGTGTAATATATTTCATGCTGCCAAAGTAATTGCATCCACCATTAAGTAATTAAAACTCTTCATAAATCATAATTCAAGTCGAATTTACGACTACTTATTTGTGCTTCACTTGCATTACACCTTTAAGTGTTTGGACTGTTGGTCCAAATACTTCTCTTTTAGAAGTTCAAAGCGTCTTTCTATATTGGCCAATTCAATATCTATACTTATTGATAGATTTCTATACAAGATCCTCGTTTTCTTTCTTTACTTCTATAGAAGTATTCTATTTAAAACTATTTGAAAAATCGTTATCGACAACTTTTCAGTTTTCTGGTTCCATTCTCGTAGTGACATAACTCATCGAGATCTCTTCAAGATTTCAATCTTTATTTCAGGTACCTGAAACTCTTCGAGAGATTTATTATTAGTTATGTCTTGAGTCTCTTCAGGAGCACCCGCCTCCAATATATGATCATCTCATATTACTTTCCATTTACGAGAATTTTAATTATTGGAATCATTTCAACTATCATGCTTCAGGCATGATTTACATCCTCTCGCTCTAACATGTAATTTAAACTTAGAGCATTTCAACTGGTATATGAAACTTAGTTACTCTCATTGGGTTAGTAAATATGTCTGGTAGTTGACATGTAATAACATGAATTATCTTATAAACTTCTAGTTCATATACGAGGATCTAGATAACGATAATTCATTTTCCTTTATCCAGCTGATTATTATCTCCCCCTGATGTTGAGAAAAATCATGTCATAAATGATTCTCCAATTAATGTTTAAGAGTTTAAACATAAAAGAAGACTCGTACTCAATATATATTCTCAACCCTTTTTATTTACCCATTTTGTGCGTTGTGGTGAAGCAATTCATATCGCACATCCAAAAAATATAAAATGCGAAATGTATGACTTCTGACCAAAAACCAATCATAACGGGGAGTTTATTATAACTCGTTGGCTTGATGCGTATAAGTGTTGTTATATGAAAACACCATATAAATAATAACTCTTTTGTTCTCATAGTTTAGCTATTAAATAGGAGGCATCCAATTGAAATTTTGCTAAATTATATTTTTCATAATCAATAGGCTTTGTAACAACTGATATAGCCTAAAATATAAACCCACTAGCTTTTCAAGACGAATAGTCTATCTGCATAATCTAAATCCTTTTATAACCAATCTCACAAACTTCTGGTTGTAAGTTGATAAAACAATGTAGATGCATCTACTAAAATCATATAAAACTTTCTACATTTGTGGATAAATGGGCTCATATTTCATTCATATATGCAAGACATGCAGTCTCAACTTTAGTACAAGAACTTCAAATTCTTTTGCTAAGTGGGATCTTAATCATTTCCTTTTAGAACAAGCAACACAAAAATTTCGTGTTCTTTTAGTAAATGGAATTTAATCAATTCCTTTGAGAACAAGCACCACAAGAACTTTAGGTTCTTTTCATAAATGTGCATATAAATCTCAATAGCTTTCGCATCATTATTGATCATGATGGTCTAACCGATCATGCCAACTATATACAAGTGTGTATATACATTTCTGAATTTGGTAAACTAGAACATGTAATTCAATCTCACTTGTACACATCTAGTACAACCATCAAAATTTTTCCTTTGAATAGGAATACTTAGCTCTTTCGAAACTTTCAATAGAAATTATCTTTTGGTAGCAATATATAGCTATTCTAGAGCTTTCAATTTACTTTTTGGCTACCAGAACTTATATCCACATTGACTTATTTCAAATGTCAATTGATAACATATGTTATCTATAATTCCAAAAGAATATTTTGCGAACTCATACTGCTCTTTTAAAATTTCTACTTCTAGTGGTGACGATATTATTACCATTAGCGGTAATTATTGCAATATTCGCAATTATGCACTTTTCATAATGTGCTTTCTCTCAAGAACTTATTGCTCTTCTGGAGCATCAATACTTTTAGTACTTTGAGATATAGTACTCACTTTTTTCCTTGCATTTAAATAGAAAAATATATCTTTTGCTTATGCTAAGCATAAATCGTCACCATAAATTGTATTTGATAAGTAATAATGTTAAACAAAATAAATAAATATGATAATATATAAATATAAATATTAACATGAATATAAATATAAAATGTAAATAATTAATGTATAAAGTAAATAAACATAAAGTAAAATAAATAAAAAGATAATTAATTATCTTCAAAGTTATGAGAATAATTAGAAGATGATTTATTCCATTCGGGGGTTATAAGGAAATTAACAACGTCCAAATGAGTTGGACTAACAATGTCCAAATAAGTTGGACCAATATCATCTTTGTCATTCTTCGCAAACAGAATTTGCTTTTATTTTATTTCCTTTATCATTCAATCATTGTTGATTTTTCCAACGTACGATAAGTATGAGACCAATGATTTATAACATCACCTTGGTAATAAAAAAAGATTACACTTTCTTAGAATGACCTTTATCGCTCTTGTCAACCTTATAACCTCACTATTAGTGAGTAGAAGTATTCTTAAAATAATCATAATGTCTATGTCCATGTCTCGACCATGACCACAACTTCTAATGTGGCTTTTATTCTTTCTATAATATAATCTCACATTCACTTCAAGGAATGAAGTAGAGTCAGTGGGTCTTTGAAACCTTTTTCATGATATTGTGTTTGAGGACAATATTATTTGTCGTGAAAAGTGGAGTATGTTTATATTAACATATCCTTATCATAGAGAATAAAGATTTAATCCTCGTACGTCGCATTGTTAAATCAGTCTACAAGGTCCTTTAAAAACTTCTTTTGAGACCAGTAGCCTCGAAGAACGGAATGTCCAGCCAATATAGTTGGATTATATCGAAATTATGTCTCTAATTGAATAATGATTTACCATGTTTGCATTCACTTTAGGGAATGAAACAGTTTCAATAATCGCATGGAATAAACATCATGCTTGCATTCACTTCAGGGAATGCCCAATCATTGATAATCGCATGGAATAAACAGCATGCTTTGCATTCACTTCAGGGAATGCCTCCCATAAAACTTTTTGGATCAAGACAAATTTTTGTAACTTGAAATTGGGAGAAGTCTATAGTCGAGTTTTTTGACGAAGAAGAAATATTACTTTCAAACAAATATAGACTTTATAACAATCTTTTTATAGATTGAAATTCACCATTATTTATCGCACATTAAAATCATAATTTAAAGAGAGAGAAATTAAAGTTTACTGATAATAATTTTTCTCTCGAGAACAATGGAGACATAACAAATGACCGAAACAACTTCTCATAATTTCTTTACGTTACGTCTCTTTCCAAGCCATTTAAGCATATCATGTAAAACTTAAAATATGGCTAAATAAAATAAATAAAACATTCACCATATTATATATCTTGAATCCATAAAAAAATATTTATCTATAAATATACTTAAGATAATCATCTTCTCCCCCACGATCCCCTTGGTATAGATTTGGGTCGCTTGAGAGATCAATTCTTTGAGCGATATTGGATTCGATGCGATTAAGCATGCTTCCATTCTTTTAAAAAAATATAAAATAAAAATTAAAATATAAATAGAGAGACAATCAATAGCTAAAAAAATAAAAATTAAAAAAAAGTTATCTTTAGTTTCATTCTATAATCGAATTCATTCTTTTTGGTAACTTCTTTTGGATCGAACGATGAAGATCTCAGTTGATTAGAGTCTCGTGTTGATAATGTATTGTGAATAAAATAAAGAAGAACAATAAAAAGAACAAAGAACAAATAGATGAGAGAAAGAGGAAGATTTATATTATTCTCAATACTCAAGTGTATACAATGACTTCATTAGATCATCTATTTATAGGCATAAGAAGTACATAATACATTAAACTCTAATTAATGAAGATAATGTTTCTAATGATAAAGTAAATCAAATCTCCTTGATAAAGTCTTATCATTATAGACATCCACATATATAAATATTCATAACATTAATCATATTTCTATGATTTATTAATTAAATTTTAAATTAAAAGTTCAAATAAATGGAATATATTTCTATTTTATGAGGGTCTATTTTTAAGTTTTCGCTTAGGGCCTTAAAAATATATGAGACGACTCTGCTGATCTTCCAACTTTTATATATAAGTTAATGGAACCCTACTTTTTTTAATGAAGGAACCCTATTTTTTTAGTGAAAACAAAGTTTTAAGATGAAACGATAATTAATTTTATATTTAGATTTCATCTAAATATAAAATAATTTTTCCGAACAATAAACAACTTGGATTTGAAATAGCTGAAACCCCCCAAATAATTAGACTAAAAAATATTTGAATCTAAAATCATCCAAATTTATTGTTCAAAAAAATTATCCAAATGTAAAGTAATTTTAAAATAATTCAAATTCGAATGGATATCAACCTTAAATAATTCAAATTCAAGACAAAGGTGCTCCAAAATCCATTTATTTAAATCCTACATACAAACATGACCCACCAATCTGTGTGTGTTGGCAGTAATTGAAATTTCTGGTATTTTAGAAAATGACAATGGACCCGTTGGTACATTGTTGATAAGTATGATTGTTCCATTGTGCACAAAGGGTCTCCAATTTTTGTATTATTGGATCAAAAACCCTTTGTGTTCAATCAAAATCCTAATTCAAACCCACACTGGGAAGGAACACACCAAATAAGACAACAACCCAATGGCAATAGACAGGGTTGTGTTGGATGGTGGAGTCTAAGTAATGACAGGGTTAAAAATGATTAAAAATGGCAAAATCAAAATATCATCGAAAGGTATAAATTTCGGTTATACGTTGGATAACATTTTAATTGGGCTGTGGGATAACATTTAAGTTATATCTTTTGATAATATTTCAATTATAACATTTTTAACCTTAAATTAAACTGATGTGCCGCAAACTCATCAGTATTGGATAACTCTTTCTAATCACAATTTCTTAAAGGCTTTGGGTTTGGATGCCAACAAAACTTTGGGCATAAGGTTATTCAGAAAACATTAGGACCACCGTTTGAGAAATGTCAGCTCAACTCAGCTTGTTAGCATCATTACATGCATATGCTCTTTGGTCCACCTTAAAAAAGCTTCCATCATCATCACCATCACGCTCACAAATAGTGGTTGCATTCATTTGGAAATTGTTAAATTTCATAACTAAACATCATTACCCTCTCATGATTCTTGTTTTTTTTTAATTAATTGTCTGCTGTTCTCAAAGATTCCTTATTTCTTTTTAATAAAGTAGTAATGGCATTGCCAGCAAAATTATATGATTATGTTACTGAAAAAAATTCCCAGCTAACCTTTTAAAGCAACTAAAACAGCCTGGTCTTGAACATATAAAAAGCTGCAAAAGTAATAATTACAACTACCAATATCCACCCAACATGAACCAAATTGAACAGATTTTTCCACCTCAAAGTATAAATGAAAACAGAAAGAAAAGAAATACAATCCAACTGCCAATGGAAGAAGAAGAAGAAGAAGAAGAAAGAGTCAAGCATACAACAAGGCCTAAGGCCACCAAACTTAACATGCTACTTATGACATTAAAAAGAACAATGAAAAGGGCTTTGATAATCCGTTTACCACCCATCACACTGTCACACAGAATGGAGTGTTGTGGCAAGGTTGAGCTATCTTCATTGATCTCTATCAAGCAGGCAGAGCATTCAGATCATCTGGCAAACTAGAACATCGTAGCTCCTCAATTCGACTCCTCACTTGCGCCATGGTGGGGCGCTTGTCAGGGTATTGTGCAGCGCAATCTACGGCAAGTTGCAAGAGTTGAACCATCTCTTCCTCCACGTTCTGATACCTGAGGAGCTCGAGATCAAACACTTCGGAAGTCCATTCCTCGCGAACAACAGACTGCACCCACCTCGGGAGGTCAATTCCTTCTTCGTTCAAGATCGAATGGGTGGGGGCTTTCCCAGTCAATAGCTCCAAAAGCAACACACCAAAGCTATAAACATCAGCCTTTTGCGACACTTTGCGAGGGTCAGTCACCTCAGGTGCCCTATAACCAAGCACTCTATTGGGACTAGACGAAGGCCCTACAATGTTTGCCAAGCCAAAATCCGAGACTCGGGCTTCGTAGGACTTAGTGAGGAGGATATTTGAGGATTTTATGTTTCCATGAGAGACATTAGGGCCTTGAGAGTGTAGGTATTCGATTCCACAGGCAGCTCCAAGAGCAATTCCAGATCTGATGTCCCAGTTCAGTGGAGTCCTTCCTGCTCCTTTATTCCCTGCACCCCAGAAATTAACAGTGAAATGAAAGAACAGTTAAATGTAAAGAAGTAAATGAAGAATCAAACTATTTAAACGATAATCAAACTATAATCCACTCAGAGATGATCAAGGCAAACAAAACGGATCTTCAGCCTATGATTATCTTCACAAAGGAACCAAAATTACAAGCCAACTAACAACAAACAATAGTCTAAAAAAAGGGGTTAGAAGCAAAAGATCAATTCAGATAACCTAGTAAACAACAGAAGGTGAAGAATGGAAATGATAACAAAAAACTGGGAAAAGCAAAGCAAGAAAAAGTGGTCGAAAAAGGATCCTCACCATGCAGGAGAGCAGATAAGCTTCCCATGGGCATGTAATCATAGACAAGAAGCTTCTCATCGATACTGAAATAGTAAGCTCTGAGAGGGACCAAATGTTGATGATCAATGGCTCCAACCTCTTCAATCTTATCCTTGAATTCCCTTTCAGAAATCGTTACGTCCTTTAGCCTCTTAACAGCCACCGCATTTCCACCTTCCAACACTGCTTTATATGCAGTTCCGAACGTCCCTTTGCCTAAAACCTCTGCAGAAGCTCTCAACAAATCCTCCAAATCAAACACTCTCGTCGCATTCCCGAAGAAAACCAACTTCTTAGCTCCGCTCCCACTGTTTTCGGCAGCTTTGGCTCCACCGCCACCACCCACCATTGCCGCTGCGGCCGCCGCGGCCACTGAATACCCATTCCCATACCCACCATTCTCCATTTCAGATTTCTCCCCAGGAATCTCCATTTCTTGATTTTTAATCGAAGCTATGCCAATTGACCTCGAATTCTTGCTACTCTTCTTTCTACATAATATCATCAAAATCATAACAATCAGTAGAAATCCCAGCACAGATCCGATAACAATACCTGCAATTGCACCCCCAGACAACTTGCTCTTCTTCGCCTTTACCCCCGGTATATTCACAGTCAAAGGATTAGCTGGCTGACTTGCATTCCCAGGCGCATCAGTGGCAGTAGCAGGGCAAGGCTCGTCGAGTGGCTTTCCACAAAGCAAGTTCCCCAGAAACGCATCGGACCCGTATTTCTGTAATGCATTGGGGATGGAGCCGTTCAACAAATTATTCGACACATTAAACTGAGCGAGATCCTTCAAAGAACCCAAATCAGGCACCGACCCAGAAAGGCTGTTGCTATCAAGAAGCAAAGTTCTTAACCTCGTCAAATTGCTGAACCCAACAGGGATTTCCCCAGAAAAATTATTCCCACCAAGATTTAGCCTCACCAAAGCATGAAGACCGAACAGAAACTCCGGTATCTCACCGGACAAACGGTTTCCCTGCAAGTAAAGGTTCCGGAGATTCCGACAAAGAACAAGATCCGTAGGGAGTTGTCCGGTTAAGGAGTTGAGACGGAGACTGACGGTGCGCAGCTGAGTCAAGTTTCCGAGAATGCCGGTGGGGATCTCGCCGGAGAGAGCAACACCGGGTAGCCTAAGCACCGTAACTCGGTTCTGCTCGCACCTAACCCCAGCCCAGGAGCAGGGACTCTGGTTGGAGATGTTCCAGAGGAGAGTTCGGCCTCCGACCGAGGAACGGAGCGCCAAGAGGGCAGCTCTGTCGGTGAGGAGGTCAGGTTCGGCGTGCCGCAGCAGGAGCAAAGAAAGAAAGGCAGTGAAGAGAAACCGGGTTGGCATTTTCCGGCGCAGGTGAAGAGGAGGAGGAGAATGTGGGTAGGGAACCGCTACTCCTTTGGTGTTCTGGCTTGGAAGAATGGATTAGGAGGCATTGAGAGAAGAAAATGAGAGTGTTAATGAAAGAGCGTTTTTTGTGTGCTGATAGGTAAGGAGTGGGTGAGGGTAGTGATGACTGAATGCCAAAAAGTAAGAAAGGAGTGTGCCAAACCCTAGCTGTCTTACAGTAAAGTAACCATGCCTGCTCCCTCAACCCGCTTTTTATTTGTCTCCTCTCATTTTTTTTAATCACTTATATTCTATTTATTGATCAACTAATTTAACCAAATTTTACAGAAGTTTAATATGGGTACGACTCTCCCAAACCAATTCTCTTCTTTTACAATCTCAGAATTAAAACCTCTGACATTGTTTAAAGAATCTAACGCCTCAACCTACTAAACCTTCATATTATTGGTGTCTTTCTTTTTTTATTAGTATTATTTTTAGAGTAAACAAACATCACCATTGGTCACTATTCTCGTTTTCTTAATTTTGTCACTAAACTATTATTTTTAACAAAATAGTTACTAATGTTACGTTTTTTTCTTATTTTGATCATCTCCGTTAAAAACTCATCGAAAAATAGAAAAATAAGAATAGTTTAGTGACCAGAATAGAAAAGAAGCAATAGATTGATGACCAAAACAGGAAAAAATAACATTAGGACCAAAATAGGAAGAAAAAAATCTTGATACTAGTGATGATTTTGCACAAAATAATAATTTGGTAACCAAAACAGGAAAGCGGAATAGTTTAGTGACCAATAGTATTTTTTACCCTTATTTTTACTCCTTAATATACGTTAAATATTTTTTTAGAATATGAATGATAAAATTAGGAAGAATGTCGGATAAAAATAGAGAGCGATAAAAAATTAATTAATTTAAGGATTGAAATTTAAAATACGAAAATATTTATAAATCTTAATTATCGTTTTTAATATTAAATCTTAATTATCTAGTTACATTTATATGGGCGAAAAATTAGAAATGCCATTCAGGTTAAATTTTTGAGAGGTTAAGAGATATGATTCATCCATGTCAAAAAAAACTTTCAAATAATTACTTTTTTTTATATGTATCAAAGGGTGAAAATTCATCTTGGGTAAAAATAACATTGATAAACATATATAATCGAAGCTTATAATTAATTACATAAATGAATTATATAATAAAAAAATATTATGGCCCTGTTTAGCAATTAGCGGATAACGGATTGCATTAGCTGATAGCTGATTGTATTAGCTGATTTGACTAGCGGATTGTATTAGCTGATTGTATAAAAGTGTTTGGTAAAATTAACTGATAGTTGCTTTATTATTTAAATAAGTAAAATGACATATAAGAACATGTTTATATTCAATACTTGTTTGAATAGTTTATTAGTTATCAATATTTTGTATCTAATTATTATTAATTAGATCTATAAAATTATTTTTAATATAATTTTTCTAAACATATTCAAATGATTTATACATTAATTTATTATTTATATAATCATTTTAATATAATTTAATTAATTAATAAATTTAAATACACATATAAATATGTGATAATAAAAAGAAAAAATAAATAGGATTAACTTATAAATAGGGTGAGAAAATATTTAATTTAGGTTATTTTGAGATTTTTGGTAACTGGTAAGAGTAAAAGAGTCTTTACAACTCTAATATCAAACCTCTAATCTCAAAAAGCTCTTATTATGAGCTTTTTCAAAATTAGTGGTTTCACCCTAATCCGCTCTTTCAATCTGTTATTTACCAAACAACAATATTAACGGATTTGACTGGTCAAACCTCTAATCTCAAAAAGCTCCTATTATGAGCTTTTTCAAAATTAACGGTTTCACCCCAATCCCCTCTTTCAATCCGCTATTTACCAAACAACAATATTAACGGATTTGACTGGTCAAACCTATAACTTTTGCTCAAACCTCTCTTTAGCAAACAAGGCCTATATATTAATGTAATGAAAATATATTTCGCATCACTTCCTGCATACTTATGCTTCATTATAAGAATAAATTTTTTAAAATATGTGTTGATTAATTTAATTGAAGCTTATAATTATTTTTATAAATGAATTGTATAATAAAAAGAATGTTATATACTAAAATAATGAGAATATATTTGTCATTGCTTCTTGCATACTTATGCTTCATTATGTAAAAACAACTTATATATCATGTTTTAAACATGAATATTTTTTATAGATTTACATAATAATAAAAAAAATGTTTAACAATTGGTAAATTTATAAATAAAAACAGAGAATTAAGAATTATTGTAAAAATCATACAATTTTTAATGAAAATACACATACTTTCATAGAATTAAGAAAATATGTTTAATAATAAAAATTCATAACTTAAATTAGTTTATTTTAAAATAAAAGAGAAATAATGAATTCATTCAAAGATATGAAATTACTAAAAAAACTGTATAATGGTAGGAGTAACTAAAATCTGAAGGTTTTCATAAATAATTTTAAATAGATTTCACTAAGTTTAATTTTAATGTCGACACTAATTATAGATCTAACATTAAAAAATAATTATAAATATCTTTACATTTATAAATTTGTGTTAGATTAACTAATGATTCTAAATTAAGTACTCTAGTGTTAACGAGGGTATAGAAGTGATTTGGGAGAAAAAAAAAAGACTAAATTGATATATTTTCTAAATATTAAGGGTTAAATTTATTAAATTATTTTGAATTATGATTAAATTGGTAGAATATATAAGTTTTGAGGACTGAAATTGTCATAATACCAAACCTTGTTAGAGTTGTTTGTATTTTAATGGAGGAGTGACTCAATCATAACTAAAACTTCAATTGAGTGATTTAATTGTAATTTTACTAATAATTGAGTGATTTAATTGTACTTTTACTAATAGTTTAGTGACCTTTGTTGTAATTTACCCAAAATATTGATACGTCAAACAAAACAATATCGAAAGCTTTCCATTTACGTCAACTAACTAGCACAACAAAGTTAACGAAAACCGATATAATTCCACAGGTTGGAATAGGGAAAAAGAGAGAGAGAGAGAGAGAGAGAGAAAAGAGGCAGACAACTGCCAACCAAAAGCCATCACTCATGTCCCTAATTTCGTTTGCAACTTAATTAGACTTCTTCTACTTGTATATTTTTAATTACTAAACAATTTATTTTAGTATTTCTAGATGAAATAAAAATTATTAATTAAGAACAAACACGTGAAAATAGGGTAAACTACATAAATGGTCTTTCGACTATGTTCCAATTATTCTTTGTGTCCATTGACTAACAAAAGTTACAAATTGATCCCTTGACTAATCGTTACATACAAAACAGTCTCATTCCGTTAAAAAATAGACGGACGTCTTAGTTGGACGTTAACCTGCTGATTGAGTTTAAATAAAATTATTTTTTATTACATCATATTCCCATGTCATTAAATGTCAATAAAAATAAAATAGAAAAAAATTCTTTTAAAACCTTAATCACTCGTCTTCTTCTTCTTTTAGACTCCATCTTCATATTTCTCAGAGGAAAAAAATATGAATGATGGACTCAAGCTTAAATCTCATAACATTATGGAATAATGGTAACCCAAACCCTAATTATCAATTACCCTTTTTTCTAATCTCACATAAAGCTTAAATCTTTCCCATGAAAAAACCCCTTTCTTCCCTCTAACTTATTTGGGTATTTCTTAGTTAGGGGTTTCTCCTTTTTTTTATGTAGAACTAATGTTTTGATATAGTAATTGAAAAATATTTTTGGACTAAATTGAAAAGATTTCAAAAATGTTTTTAAGACCAAACAACTTGAAATTGTGTTTGAGGATGTTTAAAAAGGGTTTGGTGATGTTTGAAATGTTTTTAAGTAGCCAAACCAGTGTCTTTAAGGTACTCGTTTCAATACAGGGCCAATCCGTATCAATACGATTTGAAACTGCCAAAACACGTACCGAAACAGAGCTTGCCCGTTTTGATATGGTGTAGTGCTGTTTTGAAACACCCTTTTATGTTTTGATATGGCTAACGGTCAAAACCTCCCCAACGGTCTTTTAAATGCAACTCAGCTGTCACTCGTACCTAAACGGTTTGTAACCGTTTCGATACAACTCAATATCGTTTTGATACGGCCAGAGGCGTTTCGATACGGCTTGCTGCATCAGGCTTCAACGGCTAGTTCTGAAGAAGGTCATTCCGATACGTGCTCGTGTGTTCCGATACGGGCAGTTGCAGAATAACATTAATGGTGGGAAATAAAGTCTCCAACGACTCCAATTCAACCCCAACGATCCTCAACAGCTACAAACTCAATTGGGAGTATAAAGGGACCTCCAAGCATCAAGGGAAGACTAATGTTTCAATTGTCAACAACATTATGATGTCAATTTATCTTTAGGGCCTTTATTGTATATTCCTTGTATAGAGCCTAAATTGTCAAATTTGCTCAAGTGTTTAGGTTTGGGTGAGTGAGTTTAAGATTGCAAACTATCTACCTAGTGAGGGATTTCAAGTTTGCTCTAATTTCTCTTGTAAAGAGGGTTTACTCAAGCTTTGGGTTAGAAAGTGTAAAACCTATGGTTAATTTTGATATAACAAAGTATGTTAAGGATTAAATTGAAAAACTTGAAAAAGATTTTTAAGTCCCTCAAAAGATTTAAAATCAACAAAGCTTTAATCTAGATTGAAAAACTCAAACTTTAAAACATTTTCTAAGTGTTCCAAGGCCAAACCATTGAAAATCGTCTAGGCGTATCGATACGCTCCTAGCCGTATCGATACCTTTTTTGCAAACTTGGCCACTAGAGAAACGTGTTTCGATACGCCCCTTACCGTATCAAAACATCGTATAGAAACAACTTGAATCTGTATCGATACGCTCTCTCTGTAAAAACTGAAGGAGTTTGAATGTCGTATCGATACGGTGTCACCCGTATCGATACAGATTTAATGAAATTTCAAATTTGAAAAGCCTTAAATGTTTTTGACCGTTGGTGTCAGTTGTTAGGTAACAGATTTTTAAAGTGTTGGTTGTCCCGTACCGATACGCCATTTGCCGTATCGATACGGAAACTTCCAGTGAGCTTTGTAAGATTAATGGTATCGATACGGTCTTACCCGTATCGAAACGGATCCCTATCCCGTACCGATACACTTACACGCGTATCGATACACCCCTCTTGTTATTATGCAACGACTCTTTCTATTTTGAGACATGTATCGATACGAATCCCCGCGTACCGATACGGTAAGCTGCAGAAGTGCATTTATGGTGGAAAGAGAGGGTCCCAACGGCTATATTCAATACCCTGATCACCCAAACGGCTAGAATTAATGGAGAAGGTATAAAATGAAGTCAATTGAAGACTAGCAACAACTATTGCATCCAAAAGAAACATCTCTACAAAAATCCAAGCTCAAAGTGCCTAATTTCTTATCTCTTGTAAAATCCCAAATTGTGTTTTAATTCCTATCTTGTATTCAAATTTGGGTTGAGTGCTTGTGTTTAAAGGGGAAAACTTGTATTGAGAGATATCTTTTTCGCCTTAATTTCTTTTTTGTATTCTTGTGAGGGTTTGGTCAAATTTTGGGTAGAAAATTTGACCAGTATTGTAAAGGTTACCTCCTAAGCCTTGAAAAGAGGAAGATCAATTAGTGGATTGTTGGAAAATCCTTAGTGGTAGCTAAGGTAGTGGATGTAGAGTTCATTTGGAACTTGAACCACTCTAAATTATCTTGTCCTTCAATTTTTGCTATTCCACTTACCACAACAAATTTTAAAAACCCAATTCACCCCCTCTTGGCTTTGATCAATCCATTGATCCACTCAACAATTGATATTAGAACCTATCTCTTTGAAGGATTAACAACCAGAAGAGGATATTTTAGGAAGAGTGTGATCAACTACAAAGCAAGCCATGGCATCTACCTCCGGCTCTAGCATGTACGAGTCTCAATCTACCACAAACCGCCTTTCTCCAATGGTGACAACTATCCTTTTTGGAAGAACCAGATACGTCTCTTCATTAAATCCAATGATTATCTTGTTTGGGATGCTATTGAAAATGGTACATCTATTTCGATAAAGAGAGACGACGAAGGAAGACTTGTGCCAAAAAGGAAAAATGAAATGAGCGAAGAAGAGAGACAACAAGGCTTTTCACATGCTATTTTGCTCTTTTGGTCCCGATATCTACTCCAAAGTTTCCTCCATCGAAAGTGCTAAGGAAGTGTGGGATACACTTGAGACTACATATGAAGGAACAAGTGATGTAAAGGAAACAAATATTGGAATTCTCAATCTTAGCTATGAGAATTTCAAAATGGAGCCCGACGAAATCGTTTCAAAGATGTTCGATCTGTTCTCAACAATCTTCATTGGGCTAAAGGGTTTTGGAGAGATAATCCCGGAAGACAAACTAGTCCGGAAGCTACTCTACTCACTTCCCGAGTCTTGGGATGGGAAAAGAACCACCATCATTGAGGCTAAGAATTTGAAGACACTCAAGCTTTATGAGCTAGTTGGTTCTCTCCTAACTCATGAGATTATGAAGCAAGGAAGGGAAGATGAAATGAAGAAAGAAGAAAAAAAAGTAGAGAAGCTTGAGGTAGACAAGAAGAAAAAGCCAGGAGTGGCTCTCAAAGCTTCTCTACATGAGGAGAGCACTTCTAGTGGGGAGGAAGATCTAGAAGAATTTGCTATGATAGCCAAAAGATTCTCACGATTTATAAGGTCCAACCGAGGTAAAAAAATTCAAAGAAAAATGGACTTCAATACCAAAAACAAAGAAGAAGAGAGGGTTCAAATCATCTGCTTTGAGTGCAAAAAAATCGAGTCATATTTGTTTCGAGTGCCCTCAACTCAAGAAGAAGGGATTTGAGAAGAAGAAGAAGCTCAAAGCCAAGCTTGTTACTTGGAGTGATGAGAAGTCATCCGAGGATGAGGAACATAAAATGGCCAACCTTTGCCCCATGGCTCTTGAGGAGGATTCCTCCATGGTAACCTCTAACTCATCTACATTTGATTTCACATTTTATGAATTGCATAAAGCTTATGATGAGTTACAAGAGGTATATGATGAGTTAGTTGAGAAGTATAAAGAATCCGTCTTAAGAAATAAAAAGATCATTTCAAAATTAAATGCTAAAAATGACTCACTTTCTCAAGCTAACATGAAATTTGAGAAAAAGATCTTAGGTCTACAAGATGAACTTGAATTCTTTCAAAACGAAAATGTAGATTTAAATAATCTTATTTCTCAATGCAATGTAGAACACCAAAAGGTGTTAGGTGAGCTTAATAAGCTCAAGGAGTCTTTCAAGAGTGTTGGTAATGTAAAAAATGAAATAGGTGAATCATCTAGATCAAACCAACCTAAAAGAAAGAACAATAACTACAAACAAAGTGGCTTCCATAGGCATAATAGAACTAAAAGAATTAGAAGTGTATGGGTTTCTAAGGAACTTGTCAAATCTAATAATGTTGATGTCATGTCACCTTGGATTCCTAAGGGAACCAAGCTTTTGGGAGCTAACACTTGTGGACCAAAATGATTTGGGTACCAAAAATCAAAGTTTAACTCTTTGTTTGTAGGGGGAGCATTGCTACAAGGCCAAAGCACAAAGTCAAAACTCATGGTACCTTGATAGTGGATGCTCGAGGCACATGTCCGAAGACAAGAGTCGATTCATGGACTTAAAAGCCAAAAAGTGAAGGAGTAGTGACATTTGGTGACAACTCCAGATGCCACATTAAAGGTATTAGATCCATAGGTAATCACTCTACTATACTCATTGAAAATGTTTTGTATGTCGATGGTCTAAAACACAATTTATTGAGCATTAGTCAATTGTGTGATAAAGGATTTAATGTCTTATTTGATAAAAATAGATGCAAAATTGTTGACATTAAATCAAATAAAATAATGCTCATTGGTCATCGCATAGGTAACATATACATGGTGCATCTAGATGACATTCATACATCCCATGCATGTTTTGTTGCACAAAATGAAAATGATGCTTGGCTATGGCATAGGAAACTATGACATGCTAACATCAGTGTTTTAGAAAAATTAGTTTCCCTAAATATAGTTAGAGGTTTACTCAAGATCAAATTCTCAAATGATAAAATATGTGATGCATGCTCTAAGGGTAAACAACATAGATCATCCTTTAAATCCATTAATGATGTTTCTACAAGTAGGTGTTTACAACTAATTCATATAGATTTATTTGGGCCTATTAGAACTATGAGCTTGGGTGATAAACCGTATGCTTTTGTACTTGTTGATGACTATTCTAGATTTACTTGGGTTCTATTCTTAAGTACTAAAGATGAGGCTTTAGAAAAATTCATCACATTTTCAAAATTAACTCAAAATGATCTTGAACTTAAGATTTCTCATATTAGAAGTGATCATGGAACCGAATTTCAAAATCTAGGTTTTGAAGAGTTTTTAAATGAAAATGGTATTAGCCGTAATTTTTCGGCTCATCGAACTCCTCAACAAAATGGGGTAGTTGAGAGGAAAAATAGGACTTTACAAGAAATGGCTAGAACCATGCTTTGTGAAAACAATTTACCTAAATATTTTTGAGCGGAAGCCACAAACACCGCTTGCTACATTTAAATCGAGTAATGATTAGGCCACTTTTAAAGAAAACACCATATGAGATTTTAAAATATAAAAAGCCTAACATTCGCTATTTTCATCCATTTGGTTGCAAGTGTTTTGTTTTAAATAATGGAAAAGACAACTTAGGTAAATTTGATGCTAAAAGTGATGAAGCTATTTTCTTAGGGTATTCTTTAAACTCTAAAGCCTATCGTGTATTTAATAAGAGAACTTTAGTAGTATAAGAGTCTATTCATGTTGTTTTCGATGATAACCTCCTTCTGAGAAAGGAAACTTGTGATGATGATGATGTAGGAATCCTTGATGCCTTTGATAGAGGACAAACTTCAAAGGAGGATGAGATTCCAACTAAAGAAGAAGATGCACAAGATCCACCTCTTGAAGCCTTGAAGGACTTGGCTCTTGAGGAAAAGGAAGTGAGCTACCCAAGGGAGTATAACTATGTCAAAAGTGGTGAAATCTTGGGTGATCCATCCAAGGGGGTAACTACTAGATCTTCTCTCAAACTCATGAATCATGTTGCTTTTATCTCATGCATTGAGCCTAAGAACATTAAAGAAACATTAAAAGATGATTTTTGGATTATGGCTATGCAAGAAGAGTTAAATCAATTTGAGAGAAGTAATGTATGGACATTAGTTGAAAGGCCTAGTAATCAATCTACTATAGGAACTAAATGGATATTAGGAATAAACTAGATGAGAGTGGTAATATTGTGAGAAACAAAGCTAGATTAGTTGCTCAAGGTTACAATCAAGAAGAGGGAATAGATTTTGATGAAACCTATGCACCCGTAGCTAGAATGGAAGCTATTAGGATGTTGGTTGCATATGCATGTTATCATAACTTCAAGCTTTTTCAAATGGATGTGAAAAGTGCATTTTTAAATGGTTTTATAAATGAGGAAGTGTATGTGGAACAACCACCGGGTTTTGAAGATTCAAAATTTCCAAATCATATTTTTAAGCTAACCAAAGCACTTTATGGTTTAAAACAAGCTCCTAGAGCTTGGTTTGAAAGGCTTTCAAACTTTTTGATTAAAAAAGGTTTTGAAAAAGGTAAGATGGACACTACAATTTTCATAAAAAAAAATCTAAAAATGACATCTTAGTAGTACAAATATATGTTGATGATATTATTTTTGAATCTACTAATGAGTGTCATTGCAAAGAGTTTGCTAAGTTAATGTAAGGTGAATTCGAGATGAGCATGATGGGGGAGCTCTCATTCTTCTTGGGACTCCAAATCAAACAAAGGAATGATGGCACCTTCATCAATCAAGCTAAGTACATCAAGGATATGCTGAAGAAGTTTGGCTTGGAGCAAGCAAAGCCTCAAGCTACACCAATGAGCTCATCTACAAAGCTTGACAAAGATGAAGGAGGTAAGTGTGTTGACTCTAAGCTTTATCGCTATATGATTGGATCTTTGCTTTACCTTACCGCAAGTAGACTGGATATTTTGTTTAGTGTTTGCTTGTGTGCTAGGTTTCAAGCTAGTCCTAGAGAGTCTCACCTTATAGACGTTAAAAGAATCTTTAGGTACCTTAGAGATGCTCCTTGCCTAGGACTTTGGTACCCTAGAGACTCAACCTTCAACCTTCATGCTTATTCGGATGTGGATTATGGGGGATGTAAAATTGATAGGAAAAGTACTTCATGAACTTGCCAATTCTTAGGTAGTATGCTCATATCTTGGTTCTCTAAGAAAAAAATAGTGTAGCTCTATCTACCACCAAAGCCGAGTACATATCCTTAGGGAGTTGTTGTGCTCAAGTCCTTTGGATGAAGCAACAACTCTTAGATTATGGTGTTAAAGTTGAAACCATACCCCTTAAGTGTGA
Source organism: Hibiscus tridactylites (assembly GCA_958450335.1). Lineage (NCBI taxonomy): Eukaryota > Viridiplantae > Streptophyta > Magnoliopsida > Malvales > Malvaceae > Hibiscus > Hibiscus tridactylites. The sequence goes on from OY288287.1 coordinate 12,063,834, forward strand.
TAACACTAGTGTTATATGCTTAACCAAAAATCCCATCCAACACTCTAGAACCAAACATATAGAAATAAGACATCATTTCATTAGAGATCATGTCCTTAAGGAAGATGTTGTTATAGAGTACGTTGACACCTTGACCCAACTAGCAAACATTTTTACCAAACCTCTAGACAAAGAGCGTTTTTGGTCCCTTAGGAGAGAGCTAGGTCTAACTAGCCTATCTTGACCCTTTAAGACTCTTTTTGAGGTTAAAATTGCTTGAATTTGTGAAAATGCATGTTTATGTGTTGTTTATCTTGATAGAAACCATGCTTATAGCTAGGAGGAGTATGCTTCTGTTAAAATATGCTTATAACTACTCATCCATCAATTGCATTCATTTAGGAGGCGTTAAAGTTGAGCCTTTGGTTGTTCTTAAAGCCAAAAATGCATTTCTGGGCATAGGGTATCGATACGACCTTATGCGTACCGATACGAGTACTGTATTAGCTTTCCATACTACATTTTGTCTAAAACGGGTATCAATACGGTTAAACTCGTTTTGATACGATATGTGAGCATTTCGATATGAACCTTTGACACGCGTTTCCAAGGAATTACCATCTTACCCCCGTATCGATACACCCTTTGGCGTATTGATACTCGATTGCCCAGACAACTTCTTAATGGCATTTAAAGAGTTTCACTTTTACCAAAATTGAAATTTCAAAATCCTAGCCGTTTTTACTCTATAAAAAGCCTCTCAATCCCTTATATTTTCACCACACAACTCAAAATCTCTTGAGGGTTTTTTCAACATCAAGCAAAGCCTTTAAAGTTTTCTATCAATTTGGTGCAAGTTCTTCTTCCATTCTTCCCTATCAATATCAAGGTATAAAATTCTTTTTCTCTTTTTATTTTCATTGATTTTCGTTTTAAATTTTTCTTGTTTTGTTTTGTTTTCTCAAAAACAAACTTTATCAAACTTTTGTTTTTGATTTGTCTTTCAAAAAATTTTCAAAACCTTGATTATTGATTTTCAATGGGTTGAATGAGAAAAATAATGCATACACTATTTTGATCTATTTCTCTAGTCAATGGCACCCAAAAAGAGAGCGTGTACTAGCAAAGTCGGTGAAGCTTCCAATGCCGGAGATGGTACTCACCCAATCCTCACTCTTATCTATCAAAAGTGCTTTAGGACCACCAGAGAACTCACCTATTTTTTAGGCTTTCAAAACTATAAAATTTGTCCAGAGAAGGTAATTTTCGTTCCTTTTCTCAACTCGGAGCGCTTTAAATTTGCATACTTACCTTTGCTTTAAGAATGGAAATTTATGGATTTTATTCAAATTCTCGGCTTTTTCTATCGCAATTTGGTTTTGATTTTCTACGCTAATGCCAAGTGTGTTGCCAATCAAGCGGGTGTTGTTATGGTCGTTAATTCTTATCTAATGGGTAAAAAGATCATCATCGATGTTCAATCTAATTGTGATGTTTTTAAGTTAGAAGATGAGGGTCTAGATGATGAGAATTCTCTTGGCCATGTCTTGGGAGGTTCTGTGACCGCTCTAAATGCTCAAGATCGAATCCTTCACTTAATGGTTTCTTGGTGGTTTAGGCCTTCGGGAGGAAAGTATTCAACTATCCGTCAAGTTGATGACTTTTGGATTCAGTGTTTCCATCAACGACAGCAACCAAATTCTTCTCGCATCATGTTTGCGGAGATTGTCTATCTCGTGCAACATCGCCACACTACTCTTGTCACTTCCTTCACATATGGCACGACTTTGAGTTATTTCTTCACCCAAAAGAAGATAAATTGCTCTCACGACTACCCAACGCCCCTCACCGATCCCATTGATGAAAGATCTCTTTCAAGGGGGAAGTTTCATTACTTCAATGGTAGTTGGCTTCGTCTCTTCGAGCTCTCTAGCGATGCAATTCCGGAAGGAATTGCCAATCCTCAAGCCGCTCAAGCTCCTCCTCCACCTCCCATAGATGCCCTTATAATCTTTCTCAATGAACAATTCACAGGGTTACACACAAGAACTGCTTCCATGGATCAAGCGATGAATTTGGGGTTTGTTGCTATAGACACACGCTTTACAAGCCTTGAAGATCGCGTGAAGAATGTGGAGACGTGTCTCACCTCTCTTGAAGGTGGTCACAACTCTATGAACATCTCTCTTACCGCTTTTCATGATGAGTGGCGTCAATCAAGGAGGAATAATGATGCACATGAAGAGGACGATGAAGATGATGAAGATGGCGATGGAGAAGCGTAGTAGTTTATCTTTGCATTTCATTCATGTCATTTAGGATTTTTATTTATGCACTTTGAATTATGTTCTTAGGGTTAAGTTTGCATTCTAAAACCTATGCTTTGATTATTGTTATTTGGATTTTATTTTGGTGTTTTCTTTTTTTGAACTTAATGCTTATCTATAATATGTTGCTTGGTTATTATTTATGCATTTTGCCTATGTTTATCTATGTCTATCTTTTTGATCTAACAAAAAGGGGGAGAGGGAACAAGCTCACACTTAAATTTTTAACTTAAATTTTACATAGCTAGTATTAAGGGGGAGTTGTTTTGCAAAGTTTTTCAAAAGTCCCAAAAATTTCAAGTTTTGGTTTTGTTATATCAAAAAGGGGGAGATTGTAAAACCTATGTTTGATTTGATATAACAAAGTATGTTAAGGATTAAATTGAAAAACTTGAAAAAGATTTTTAAGTCCCTCAAAAGATTTAAAATCAACAAGGCTTTAATCTAGTTTGGAAAACTCAAACTCCAAAATATTTTCTAAGTGTTCCAAGGCCAAACCATTGAAAACCGTCCAGGCGTATCGATACGCTCCTAGCCGTATCGATACCTTTTTTGCAAACTTGGCCATTGGAGAAACACGTTTCGATACGCCCCTTACCGTATCGAAACAGCGTATCGAAACAGATTGAATCTGTATCAATACGCTCTCTCTGTAAAAACTGAAGGAGTTTGAATGGCGTATCGATACGGTGTCACCCGTATCGATACGGATTTAATGGAATTTTAAATTCGAAAAGCCTTAAATGTTTTTGACTGTTGGTGTTAGTTGTTAGGTAACAGATTTTTAAAGTGTTGGTTGTCCCGTACCGATACGCCCTTTTCCGTATCGATACAAAAACTTCCAGTGAGCTTTGTAAGATTAATGGTATCGATACGGTCTTTCCCGTATCGAAACGGATCCCTATCCCGTACCGATACACTTACACGCGTATCGATACACCTCTCTTGTTATTGTGCAACAACTCTTTCTATTTTGAGACAGATATCGATACGGAACCCCGTGTACCGATACGGTAAGCTGCAGAAGTGCATTTATGGTGGAAAGAGAGGGTCCCAACGGATATATTCAATACCCTAACCACCCAAACGGCTAGAATTAATAGAGAAGGTATAAAATGAAGCCAATTAAAGACTAGCAACAACTATTGCATCCAAAAGAAACATCTCTAGAAAAATTCAAGCTCAAAGTGCCTAATTTCTTATCTCTTGTAAAATCCTAAATTGTGTTGAGTTTAATTCCTATCTTGTATTCAAATTTAGGTTGAGTGCTTGTGTTTAAAGGGGCAAACTTGTATTGAGAGATATCTTTTGTTGCCTTAATTTCTTCTTTGTATTCTTGTGAGGGTTTGGTCAAATTTTGGGTAGAAAATTTGACCGGTATTGTAAATGTTGCCTTCTAAGCCTTGAAAAGGGGAAGAGCAATAAGTGGATTGTTGGAAAATCTTAGTGGTAGCTAAGGTAGTGGATGTAGAGTTCATTTGGAGCTTGAACCACTCTAAATTGTCTTGTCCTTCAATTTTTGCTATTCTACTTACCACAACAAATTTTAAAAACCCAATTCACCCCCTCTTGGCTTTGATCAATCCATTGATCCACTCAAATGAAAGCTTTGGGTGTGTAAATGTTACCTCTTTAGCCTAGAAAAGGGAAAGAAATTCAAGAGTGAATTTGTTGAAATCCTTAGTGAGAAGCTAAGGTAGTGGATTTAGGTGCTTGTTAGAAGGCCGAACCACTATAAATCCTTGTGTCCATTGTCTAATTTTTGCTCCTACAACTTCCACCAAAAATCAATCTTCTCTGACCTTGGCGTGCTAAATCGGTTGAAGGAAATCGAGCATATCAAGCCTAACATTTTATTTATAGAAATTAAATCTTATTACTTCTATGAATGGCTACAAGGTAAATTGAAGGTGAAGAATCAAAGAACAACAAGTTTTATACCAGGAAAATCCACAACAAACCCACCTCTGTCCTTTCACAATCTTCTCAACAAACTCTAGCCACCACTACTACAGCTAACGATAACAACTCTCAGCATCAGCTGCCATTCCAACCCTTCGATGTCGTGGCGTGGATGATTCATCTAGTTATAATCGGCTGCAGCAGGGCGCAAGGATGCTACCAATGGGATGCAACATATGGGTATGTAAAATATGATAACCTTGTTAAGATTAAATTGAATGTTTTATCAAAGAATGAGGCCATGGTTTTGAAAAGAAAGTTAGCTATTGAACTTGAGGTGGTTAGGGGTTTAGTTAAGAAATTTGAGGGTGGAGAATGTAGGTTTAATGGGGGTATGCAAATTCACGGGTTTTAGGGAATGAGAATGTTGATAGAGGCGGTGGAAGTATATTCAAAACACACCGTTTTAATGTGCAGGCCACGTTGGTACCCTACTCAACAGGTTAACGTCCAACTAAGATGTTCGTCTATTTTTTAACAGAATGGGACTGTTTTGTATGTAACGATTAGTTAAAGGACCAGTTTGTAACTTCTGATAGTCAATGGAGGCAAAAGATAATTGAAGTATAGTCGGGAGACCATTTGTGTAATTTACCCAAAAAATATTATTTTTAATAATTTTAAATTATAATCATCATAATTTTATAATTAATAAATTAATAATATATATTAAACATTAAACTTTTATATGAGTCAATATCATAGGTTAATTGAATGTCAATGTAATTAAAAATTTTACTGGAAAATTTTATTTTAAAGGATAATAAGTATCGTTATAATTAATTTTAATCTTTTTATAATTTTATACAATCTTTAAATAAAATAATTAAAAATCACAACTTAAGGATCAAACACAAAATTGATAAATTTATATCTAGATATTTTATCATTCTACTCGTGTTTATCTATTAAATATTTTTTATATTGAATGTTACTATTTTCTATCATATAAAATGTCCCTTCCTTCATCCCACAAAATATCTCTATTGTTGACTTTTCACATAATTTTAGAGAGAAAAATTACATAAAAGATGTGATGTAAAATTATTAAAATAATAATTTTATCATTAAAAAATTAAATATTGTTTTGTTGTAAATCTAAAGAAATGGTAGAAAGAGAAATACATCTTATAAAAGATTGATTTTTTCAATGATACAACTTAAATAGAATAATTTTAAAACACAAAATGAATAAATTTTAAAAAACGCTAATACTACAAGCTAATTGACGTGGAAGTGGAACCACCATTTTGTCAGATAATTTGATCATGACCCGATTTCAATAATGAGATTACTTAAATAAAACCCAAACCTAGTAAAAGGTCTGATCCGAACTTCACAAAAAACGGATATTACCCAAAAAATTCCATTCGAAATTAACTTGACCCTACATGAACTTAATCTAATACCCAAAATATCCAACTTGAAGTTCATTCGAATCCGATTAAGACCCTACCAAAGTCCATCTAAAACAGAATTAACCCGATAATTAAACGACTCGAACCTAAACCATTTTGACTCAAACTTGATATTGACTTGAATCGAACTGAGTCTGAGTTGGGATCAACCCGACGTTGACCCGAACTCAAATCAACGTGAACCCAACTCAAATCGTGCTATTGACTTGACCCGACATAACCTGAACCCGATTTTACTTAACCCGACTTAAAACTCATTCGAGTACATAATTTTACATCCCTAGATGCAACGCTATTTTACTTTTCTTTCCTACTCTTCCAAAGTTCCCTTTCTAGATTTTGCGCATATATATATAACGTAAAATCATTCTGTTTTATATTGATTTAGATTTATTGAATTAATTGGGTTTAATAATTGGAATTAAAAAATGTTATATCGTGTATATTTCACACATTTAACGAACCTATACAAAATAAAACTAAAAGAAATTTACATTGCATTAACGGATCATATATTCATATGTCCTTATCTCTCCGTGTATATGTATAAAGCGATGGATACTTTTTTCAATATGAGAACATTTAAAAAGTTGAATAATTCCATTAAAAAAAGTTGAATAATTAAATTTCATACTAAATAATACTTTGATCTTCAATCGTATAATTCTTTTGTAATCTAATTCAAATGTTTGTGTGATTTTCATCGATTAAATTAGTATCATTTGTAGGGGTGGCAGATCGAGCGTGGAATAATCGAAAATTATGGGACCCAAACCAACGGATATGGAGAATAACCGAAATTTTCACACAATAAGACGAGAATGGGGAAGTTTTATCACCGAATCTCAAATGAGAATAGAGACGAGGATTGCTATACCCGAACTATATGGATAACCGAATCCTATCCGTATAAATCATTGTGGGAATCTCCGAAAAATATCCGCAGAGATTCCCAGTATTTTACAAAGTTGGATTGCCATAAGGGTAATTTACCCATTTTTCAACAATAATCTAATATCTCATAATCTGAGTATGGCCGATTAGAGTAAGTTTAAAAATTATTCGTAAATTCCATAAAAATAATTAGAAAGTGCTCTATACATCGTTGTAAACATGATTTAGTCTAGTTTTATTTAAAATACACGACGACGGATTTCGATATGTATTTTTAAAAATATGAATATTTCAATGTTGAAAGGTCATAAAAAATTGACAAAAATTTTCTTAGAAAACAGTTTTAGCAGTGGTTTTGAAAAAGCACCAAACATTCTAAGATAAATCAGGTAATGAGCATTATATTTTTATGACCATACAAAAGTCTAGATTCATTTAAAATAAATGGTTCTTGATTCCGAGTTATATATTATGAGTTATTAATTTTTGAGTGAACAAAGGTCAGAAGAAAAGACTGCAGACTGTTTCTGAATACAACAATGGCAGTGACTTCAAAAATTCGCCATAAATCGTACGGGTAAAATTAGGAGAGGTAATTTGAATGGTTGGAGAGATTATCGAATATAGTTCCTTTTAGAACAAACAGATCATGATTTGGAACTGTAAATTATTAGTTACATATTTTCTTTTAAAGATAGTGCAAGCTATCACGTTTCAATAGTTAATATTTTAGTTATGTTTTATAGTTTTGAAATGATTTGTTTGTTGTTGGTAAATTTTAAATTTACCATATATGTTAGTAATTTTGGAGATTTAATGTTGAGTATTTGTTTTAATGTATTAAGTTTTTTTTATGAGGATTAACCGAAAAATGCAGAGATCCGTAAGAGATGAGTATTGGGACGAAAAAATTCCTAAAAAACATTTAATAAGGATTCTCCGATACCTTACCTATAAGTGTTGAAGTCGGAATAGGAAACACAAAATCGTCCCGATGAGCCCCATTGCCACCCATAATCATTTGTCTTAGTATATCTAGTAATATGAATCAAGAGTATTTAAAAATGAAGCACAATACTCTCATGGGACAACTTTTAATTAATGTTGTAAATAGATTCAAACTATCCATTATTGAAGCAAGTGTGGAAGATAGCATTAACCATGCTGCTGAGTTGAATGATCCATCATTCTCTTCTCTCCATAAGTGACCATCCTGTTCTATTTGAGAGAGTAATTGCTTCTTCTATCTACCATTCAATTGGCCAAACCATGTGCTGCAAAGATTTTCTATGCAACAGATGAGCTACTTTTCCCCTCCTTCATTAGTGAACCAATGCATAGGACTTAGGAGAGGTAGCATTATTTGTTTTCTTTTTCACAATTCAATGAAGTTGATTTTCAAGTTTAGAATGTCAGTCAACTTGCTATTTATTTTCACATTTCAGATTTGAAAGTATACAATATTATTGTCATATAATAATTACAACAAAGTAAATCTGTTAGAAAGTGTTCCCAGTGACCCAACCTATATGATAAACGTAAACTAAATACTCGACTCTCTAATTAACTGAACTATTAATTCAGTGGCGGAGTTATGTTGGGGCCAAAAGGAGTCCTGCCTTTGCCAAAAAATTTATATATCAGATAAATTTTGATTTAATAATATTTTTGCTATTGTAAAAATAAGTATTTAAATTAAAAAGGATTAATTAACTCATTGATACATGAATTATACCGAATTTTCAGTTTCATACATAACGTTTTAAAATTCTCAGTTTCATACATGGGGTTTTCGCCGTTAATCACTTTACCCACTTCCGTGACGGAATCTAACGTGGACCCCTTGAACCAGTCAAAAATTGACATGTGACATTTATTTAGTATTTTTTTAAAAATCTGAATTTACTTAAGGGTTAATAGCAAAATTAGTTCTCAGCAGTTCATTGATAATTTAATTTCATCCTTAATCTTTTAAATATATATAAAAATAAATATTTATTTTAAAATTTATAAAAATGAATATTTGGACCAATACATATTTGAAAAATAATTGCCATGTGTCAATTTCTGACTGGTTCAAGGTGTCCACGTCAGATTCCATCATGGAAGTAGGTAAAGTGATTAACGGTGAAAAATTCCATGTATGAAACTGATAATTTTAAAACGTTGTGTATAAAACTGAGAATTCAGTATAGTTCATGTATCAATGAGGTAATTAACCCAATTTAAAAAAATAGAACGATTTAATAAAATATTTAATCAAGTATGGTTGAACCAAAGACTGATGTTTCTGTATTCTCAAATTTCTTAGTCAAATAACAATTTACATCTTTATCAGGATTGTCTCGGACATTTTCGAGGGCCCAAGCGAAAACTAAAAAATAGTCCTCCTATAGAGCGAAAACGTATCTCGTTATTTTAAACAATTAATTTAATATTTCATTAATAAACCATAGAAACATTATTAAACTTTGTCAAACACATAATTGTCTTTGTTTTGTTAAGAAAATTTGAATGAATTGAATTGTGGGTATGATATGGAGTTTAATTCTGAACAATAAATACAAAAAATTAAAAAATAGTATCGTTTATTTTTTTATCGTTATATTGGAGAAGAATAAAGAGAGAACTAAATTTGACCGAAAAATAAATTTTGAGATTTGAGAAAGAGAATTAAATTTTAATGTTAGATTAATTTATTCATTGGATAAATTTTAAAAAATATGAATAATTAATTTTAGGGGCCCTGAGTAGTCGCTCATGGTGCTCCCCTAATAGTCGGATCTAGTCCTTATAAACTTAAATATTAGAAAAATTAGACATTACCTTTTGAATTTTGAGTTTAAATTTCTAATAAGTCATTGTATTTTTTTATATTTTATATTTCGGCCCTCCCGACATTCATTCCTAACTTCGCGCATGTATTAATTAGTAATCTAATAGTTAAATATGAGAATTAAAATAATAATAACAAAAGAGTAAAATTTAACAATTTATTAGACTAAACTACTGATTCAACCTCAGTTCACTACAGTAGTGGTGGTCATGATCTCCTTCACTTAATGGTAATTAACAACCTCTGTCAAATTCCTCCTAGTCTCAGTTTTCATTCATATCTTAATTATCATCTCATTAACCTACGAATCTCCTAACCAATTTGCATTATTAGCTCGTTGTAAATGTTCAAGCCCACATTGTTTCTACTAATTAAAAAAAAAAACTTTTCCAAAGTTACTTAGAATATGAAAATTGATAAAACCTAAAACCGAGTCCAATGAAGCACGCATTGTTTCTACTAATTATAAGGCTTTTCTAGGTTAAAAACAATTCGATTTAATTTTGGATAGTTTTTTTAATATTTTTATGTGATTATATGATCTTATTTGTTCTTTACTCTTAGTCATTTAAAAACGCACACACAACGTACAAACAAATTGCTCGAACACGTGCAACCTAGAGATAACAACATTCTTTTTTCTTTTTTTTTTTACTGAAATCACTCAACGAACTTAATTTAAAATAACTTGTATAATAAGGTATAAATGTAAAAGATAACCGAGTTTAATCTTAACAAACAACAGCTCTCAATCGTTATATGATATGTGACACATAACTGCAGATTTTTTTTTTGAATTGACATAACTGCATATATTTAAGTAATATCAATAGGACGTGACAATTTCAAATATGATATATTCGCACGAAAAATAATTGGATGCAGAATGCATACATAAGCTTGAAAGCTATATGAAACAAAATCAGTAGTTCTTTTGAATAGTGTCAATTAGACTTTGCAACAATTTGAATCTAGAACTTCGAAATACACAGGAGATTTAAGAAGAATTTAAATAAAAAATGGCAACTAGAGTTTAATTTCAAAACTAATAAAGAATTCAAATGTAATTAAATTAAGGGTAAACTATATGAAATGTCATTGAACTTTAACATACATAGCGAAAATACCACTAAACTATAAATCGATGCAATTATAACATTAAACTTAGAGTTTGGCTTCAATCTAAACACTTCGCTATTAACTCTGTAGCGGAGCATTAAACAAAAACGACGTCGTTTTAATGCTTTAGATGGCCCAAACGACATCATTTTGATAGAGGAAAAATTAAAAAAAATTACACTAAAAAATACTTGAACAAATGACCTCTAGAATGGAAAGTTGGTACCTAACCACCAAGCTAACTTAGAATTTTATTGTGATTTCAACAGCAATAATATATATATATATATATATATATATATAACTGCACTTGAACTTAATGTTATTTATCTTATAATATTTATAATTTTGATAATTTATCTATAATATGTATAAATATTATTTTTATAATATACAACTAAACCATAAATTCTAAAATCTAAACTTCAATCCTCAAACACTAAACCTTAAATTTTTAGGATGAAAAGTTTAGGTTTGGGTTTAGTTATATATATTATAAACAATATTTTAGTTTGAGGTTTAAAGATTAGGGTTTGAGGTTTATTTTTTAAGGTTTAGAGTTTGGGAGTTATAGTTTAGGGTTTAATTATATATATTATAAAAATAATATTTAAATATTATATATAAATTATAAAAAATATAATTAATATTAAGGTAAACTACTCATGTGACCACTGAACTATGGAGGCGGTCATATTTTGACCACCTAATTAAGCAACTGTCATCAGACTATCAAGCTTTTAAATTGGTCCTAGTTTAACCTTAATATTATAAAATTATATTGTGAGATAAATAAAATTAAGTTTAACTACAATTATATATATATATTATTAACTTTGAAATTAAAATAAGATTTCGAGTTGGCTTGATAGTTAGGTGTTAACTTTCCATCCTTGAATTCCTTGGTTTGAATCTTTTTTAGTGTTATATTTTTTAAAATTTTTCCTCTATCAAAACGACGTCGTTTTAGGTTATCTTAGGCATCAAAACAATTATACTAAAACGACGCGATTTTGGTTTAACGCTTCGTTATATTGTTAAAGGCGGAGTGCTTAGATTGAAGCAAAACTCAATTTAATATTATAATAGTATCGATTTCTAGTTCAATTATATTGTAGATAAACATGTTAATGTTTAGTAAAAATTTTAACCTTAAATTAAAAAAGTCGGACAAATTCAAGATTTAATTTCAATGGTTTTTAATTGATTGGGACTTTAAAAGAATAATTTGGAGTAGAAAAGTTTGAAGGGTCAATTGTCAAGTTTCCTCCCATCATCAATGTATAGTTTTGTCCTTAACGTATTGAATCAAAGTAAGCAATACGTGAGAGGTAACAGCTGGTGCATGAGAATAAAGGACAAATTAGAGGTGAAGCAGATGACATTAGGAGTAATTTCTCATAAAGATGGTCAGTCAAGTTAAATCCATTGGGATTATGGGCATTAATTAACAGAATTGTTTGCTAGCCATGACTAAAATGGCAGCTACTTGGAGTTTTAAATGTCCCATTGTTTGATTGTTTTATTAAATAATTTTTAAATTTTAATTAAATTGTGTTACAATAATATTCTCAAGACATATGTCAGGATTCGAACTCATATAAAAAATGAAACGGATGAGCATCTGACTATTAGACCAATTAATGAATCTCAAATAATTTCTAAATTTAATCGGTATTCGAAATCCCCAACCTACTTATTTTTTCTTTTCTTTTAGCTGAATTTAATTTTCTCACTATATGGCTACACGCATGCTTCCTTTTTCTTTCAAGTCATCTTTCTTTTAAATCATGTGCTTGTCTACCAAATATATTATTATTATTATTATTATTATTATCCTATACACAGACGTTGGAAACTAAAAATTTTCACAAGCGCCTTAGTTTTAGGGTATATGGAGTTAGTTTAGGGTATAGAGTTATAATTATAACCCTAAACCTTAAATTGAAACAACTATCCCTAAATTCTAACCCCTACACCTAAACTCATAAATTATATACCCTAAACTAACTTCATATACCCTAAAACTAAGGCGCTTGTGGAAACTTTCAGTTTCCAACGCCTGTGTATAGAATATTTATCCTTCTTCTTGTTGTTGTTGTTGTTGTTGTTGTTGTTGTTGTTGTTTGTTCATATTTTTTTAAAACCCTTGATAAATCACGCATACTTTATAGACAAAGTTACTTGTACCCAGATCTCATAAAATAATCACTATCCTCCTTTTTCACTGGGACTACTCATTGAGTCATTAATAAACGTTTGTTATAAATGAAAGATTTAATGATTTTTAAAAATATGTGTGACCCTTAAATATATATGTGAGAATTTTGATATACTAGATTTGATTCTTATCATACACAAGTATCATGTGTGGACTTATAGTTTAAACTTTATTTGGTTTAAGTCTCATTATATATGACATTGTTCAAATTTATTATAGTCCAGGCCCTAATATATTTTGACTATCAGTACGTCAATTATGCATTGTGATCTCTGATTATAATCATAATTATTAATTATGTATATGTTATCAAATATAAGTGTAATTTTGTTTGTACATTATAATGATTGATTCTTATTATAGTTGTTTTGATTGTAATTGTATTTTCATATATATATATATATAGTAATTGACTTTTATTATAGCTACATAAATTTATTTTTTTGGTATTATTATCGACATTCGACTTATTAGTTGACTAATTCAAATCATATAATGTAAAGATTTTTTATGGGACAACTGCTTCAATTTATTTTTTTATTCACAACGTCAAAATTCGAACCATTGACCCTATTACTAAACTAATCGGTCGTTGGCAGCTATATCAATATATTAATTGTAACAAAGGAAAACATATGTGAGCAATAAGATAAGAAAACATTTTGTGGGCCGGCAAGAAAGGAGTTGAAGAAACAAAGAAAATGAGAGAGAAATGCTTATTTAAAGGACAACAACAACATGCATGGGTTTTGATTTTTTTCCCCAACTAACTCAGATTTTAATTTAATTTCGTAGGAAAAATTAGCTGTTAGACTTGGTTGGTTGGAAATTTATTCTCCAAACTTTTTGACCCGTCGGTGGTCTATCCTTCTCTTGTGATAAAGTAAAGGGTAAATTGTGTAGATAGTCTCAATTATAGGGTATTTTTTAGTTGGGGTCATCCAACTATAAAAAAGATACAAACTAGTCTCAGATTATCAAAAAATTATAAAATGGCCAGTAACCGTTAGTTTTTATACGAAAAGCTGACGCGACAGTTAATCAAATTGACATAATAAAAACTTTAACCATCAATGTTCACACATGATTTTAATTTGATCCCAATTGTAAAAAGGCAACCTCGCCATTTTAATATTATACCAATTCAATCCTACTAATACAATTTCATTCCCCTACACCACTCAACCTTCACACCAAAATTTTTCCCCTTAATTAATTTCATCATCTACTATAAGTATTGAGTTGTCTGACAAATCTAGAGAAGTTAATACGCTTAAAACAAATACTTAGATGAAGGTCCCTTGAAAACCCCAATACTTTCTATTTTTGAAGCTTAAAGTTGAGAAAAAGTTACCGACGAGGCAAGGTCCAGAAAAAATATATGAATTGGCTTCACATTTTAGAAGATAATGAAATGGATTAAGGGGAAAAGGCTGAGTTGTGGAGGGGGTGAAAATGGGTTAGTATGAATTAAATTGGTATAATATTGAAATGTTGAGGGTTAATTTTTTAGAACTAGGATCAAATTAAAACAATTTATAAACATTAAGGGTTAAATTTGTCATTATGCCAATTTTATTAACTATCACAACGGTTTCAGTTTAAAATTTAAGGAATGGTGACTATTTTGTAACTTTTGATAATTTGAGTGACCAGATTATAACTTTTTAGTGTCAGATAATCGAAATAAATAATAACACATAATCGAGAGACTATATAGCTATGTAGTTTAACCAAGATAAAAATAAGATAATTAAGTTAAGGTGCTCGGACAAAAAGGTAGATAGATATATCTGTATTCAAATAAAGTTGCCGTCGCTGGATATTGCATGCGGACAATAATAGCATAGAACTTGGTAAATTATTATTTTGTTAAACTTTACAGGAGATTTTTATTTGGGCTGTATTTTATTTTTGTCACTTATTTTGAAAAAAAATATTTTGTTATTTATGTTTTTGATATGTTTTATTTTGGTCATTATGCCGTTAACACACGTTAGTTTGATGATGTGGTATGTTAGTCAAAATGGTTAATTTCTAATTTGACCCCTAAACTTTAAATAAAATATTAATTTAACCCCTAAACTCTATCAACCTCACTTTATCCCACAATCCCATAATATGACTAACGTGTTAGGTCATCAAGCTAACGGGTGTTAACGACACAATAACCAAAATAAAACAGATCGAAAACGTAAGTGACAAGAATATTTTTTTTAAAAAAATGAATGATCAAAATAGAAAACGTCCCAAACAAAAGAGACCTACGGTAAAGTTTATCCTTATTATTTTTATTCACATGCTAACTCGATATTAATTAAATAAAGTGAAAATACTTAAAATCTAAATTAAAACAACAGTAATAAAATAAAGTGAAAGGTATTTATGTACCCAGTTATTTAACAACTATTTTTATATTTTCAAATTTTATCTTTACATTATAATTATTTTAAAAAATAAAAATTTTGATATTGCACCCCTGACAATTTGCCGCATTCTATTTTATTTAGCTTGATAATTGATAAATATGATAGTTCGACATGCACAATCATTTCACTACTAAACAAGTGATAAATTAATGGAACAAAGTCATTATGACCTTAACGCCGTTTGCTAGTAGATACAATCACTTTGCTAATAAAATTTTAAATATGAGGAGTTATATTTATTAAATTATTTTGAATTAGGACCAAATTAATATAATGTATAAGTTTTAGAGATTAAATCAAGTTGTTCGTTTCAATTATAAATGTAGAGTAATCTATTTGTCACAAAATTTTAATTGAGTGACAAAATCATTTCTTTAAAAGAAACATATTTATTTTTAAACATATAATTAAGTAATTGCGGTTTATTTTATCCAATTTAAAATTCCGCTTATTAGAAATGATACATTTGTATTTTATTAAATTTTTTAGTCCTTTAGATTTTTAAATTATTTTAGTCCTTTAAATTTTTAAAATTAAAAAAAATAATGGTGTTCATCGTTAGTGGTATTTATTAATGTTCGTTGCACGTGGTAGACTCATCCTTATTGATATTATAATAATGAAGAGATTTTCTACATGTTTAAATGTGCAATTACATCTCATTAGATGTTGTATAAAACCTTTTAATTGCTTCACCTTATGGAAATAATTAAGGTTGGAAAATCCTCCTGAGATTGGCAACTCATTCAAGAAACAAAAATGTATCAAACTAAATCAAATAAGTTAAGTAATCAAAATTGACAAGTTTTTCTTTCTTTTTTATTACTCATTTTGATTCCGTCGGAGTTAGGTGTAACTAAGGAGAAATTAACAAGTTGATTACCTTTTTTAATTATATTTTACATTTTAGAAAAATAAATATTATGGCATCTAATATTTCATTATTATTTTTTGGGTTAATTGTTCAGATAATATATTGAAAAAAAAAATATTTGTTAAAGTGGTGTGTTCTATAGATTATTTGCTTATCTAAGAATAAAAATATCAAATCAATAAAGTAATCAATGAAATTTCACTTGAGCATGTAGTCAAGTCACGAGTTTCATGGAAAATTCTACAACGCTCGACGAACAACGTTGAACACAACTAACGACGAACATCGATAAGCACTATTAATTTAATTTATAAAGATTTAAAATTTAAAAGACTCAACGTATAATTGTACATTATTTAAAAATTAAGAGAGAAACTCCCTTATTTTACCGTTCAAAAAAAAAATTAAGAGATAAATTAATTAAAATTCATTTTAATTTTTAATTTTTGTTTAAACATAATTAGATCAAAATATCTACCCTAAATTATAAAATCTTATTTTTTTAATTCAATCTACCGCCGCTGTCACTAGCCACTGATACCAGGTGGTCCATAACCGCCATTGAACCCTGCCGCCGACGCACCTCTGTGACGGCCGTTGAGCCCGAACACATTCACAAGAAAAGTTGATAAAAGTACGAAATATAATTCGCCTTCAGAGGCACATTTGCAATTGAGTTCAATTGCCATGGTTATCGCACCTCTGTGGCCGACGCCGCATCTCTGTTTCATTAATATATTTCTATTCTATTTACTATTTTATCAAACTCTAAGTGCAATTGAGTTCAAAAATGGAGATTCCAGAGACACATATGCCAATTGTCATGGTTATCGCAAACAGAACTTGACAGCAACAAACACTATAACAACCTTTGTGGTGGCAGGGCTCAACGGCGGCCATAGAGGAGCTGCGGTGGCTAGCGGCGTTGACGACGAATTGAATTTCAAAGAAAAAATTAGAGTTTTGTAAGTTAGGGATATGCATTTTGATCTAATTATGTTTAAAAGAAAATTAAAATATTTAAAAAATGTATTTTAATTAATTTACTTTTTAATTTTTAAATAATTTATAATTATACGTTGAGTCTTTAAGTTTTAAGTCTTTATAAATTAAATTAATAGTACTCATCGGTACTCGTCGTTAGTGGTACTCATCAATATTTGTCGAACGTGGCAGATTCATCTCGAATTTCATATCAAAGTTATCGTGTAATGTTGACAACTTCCACTGAAATTACCATATAAGATTAACGGTTTCATCTGATATTTATGTTATGTCCTTAATTCTGTAAATAATTGTTACACACCCTACTTGTCTCAATTTTTTTTAACATCGTTATTTAACTAAAAAATCCTTTTTTATCTATATTATACTTTAATGGCATGTTATTAATCATTGTCAATTATGTCGCTTTTTACTATGTTATTCATACGCATCAAATGGTGTCAATATTATTATTTTGTTACGTATATTTATGTAATTCTATAAGAGCGTTTGGTTCGCAGAAAAAAATATTATTAGAGATAATAATTTTTTTCGGAATAATATTTTCTTACTTGGTTTGAGAACATCTTTATAGAGTAATAATCTTTTTTAATAATGTCGCTTTCCCCCTAAATGGTGGGAATGTCATTCCCACCAATATATTAAGTATTTGTTAATTCGAACTTTATTTTTACTCTCACATTTTCTCCACTCTCACATTTTCTCTGTAGCAGTTATTTTCTCTTGAAAGTTTGTAAGTAATTTTTGAGTTTTTTCAAGCCAATGGTGGCGGCTTTGGCCGTCTACCGGCGGTGATTTATTTTATTGTTTGTTTTGCTCTCTTTTGTTTCTTTGTTTTCCTTCTTTGTTTTCTTTTTTTACCTTTGTCGGCTGTTTGGCCTGCTCTTCGTCTGCCGCTTGGCACGTTCTTTGTCTGCTTCTATGTCATGTTGATATTGAAGACGTCTTCAACCTGGTGAATGCTATAGTTGAATCTTACCGCACGATCTTGCATGGATTGGTTGTTTATGGAGTTAACCAAGACGTTTTTCTCTCTTTTTGTTGATTGGAGTAATTCAACGATCTGCGCTCTACCAGTGAGCACTCCAAGATTTCGCTATGGTGATAGATTTAAAGAACACTGATGAAGATCTTATGAGAAGATTTAATTTTGATGTTCATGTTTGTATACCTTTTATTCTTCTACGTTTATCTTTTAGGGGTATGCTTATCTTATAATTCTTCTTATTATCTTAATGAAATTTAGTGTTTATTCAAAAAAAAGTATTTGTCAATTCCCACCTCTGTGGACTATACTACTCCTAAGTTAATGAATTTTGTTCATATAAATCATTTATTTAAAATTTTAATTAGATGATTAATTACTTGTGGTGTAAATTAATTAAATATTTTTACTCAATATTAATTTAATATTTAAAGGGAAAACTACACCGGTGGTACCCTAACTATGCCTGTATTCCTACTTTGGTCCCAAAACTATGTTTTTCGGCAAAAGAGTCCCTTCCGTTACATAGTTTTCCTGTTTTGGTCCCCCGACGTTAAATAACTAACGGTTTTGCTGATGTGGCATTTTTTAATATTTTTTAAGGCTGACGTGGCATTTTTAAATATTTTTTTAATCATTTCTCTCTCCTCTTATATATTATTTTTATTTAATTTTATTCACCCAATGATATTGTGACACGTGTCACTACACTATTAGGTGAAAAAACCCCAAATATCCTAAAAATCAGAAATGGTGGTGCTGGGATTCGAACCCAAGACACTAGCACACCAAACATGCGCTTGAACCAACTAGGCTAGGCTGGATACTTGATTTAAATCTACAAACACTTATATTTGTTCAACTACCTTCTTTCAATTTTGGGGGAAAAACGAAGAGCTTCGTAGCAAGCACGACAACGAAGCTTTTGAATGTCGGGAGGCAGATGGTTATTTGCTAGGCGTGAATCAGATTTAGCAGCTCGAATAACCTGGTAAAACACAGAGAAATGAGCAAAATCATGAAGAAATAATATACCAATTAGCATAATCACAATAAAAACTTCAACAAACAAACCTGATATTCTTCCCACAGACTAGTTATCTCATCCTGGTAGTATTCCAAACCAGACCAGCTTCTAAAATGCATAACTACTTTGGCAGCAAAAGACATATCCTTAGGAAGCCTTTTCATGACTTTAACATCATTAGCCAGAGCATGGATAAAATGGTCCTCATCAAAAACATCAGAGAAATTGCTGCAAGTTAACAAAGAATAAAAAGTTATACCCGCCACACACAAAAAAAAAAGTTAGAGAGAAAGTAGTGCTATATTTTGTAAAGAAAACGACTTGAAGGAGAGAAGCTACCTAGTATCTTGCCAAAATGATCGTTTATCAAGTTCAGGAACTACAAGAGTGGCATTTATTATACGGGCTACAGCAACCATGTCACATATCTGCAAAATCAAGAATGAGACTCCAGTCAGCTAAATGATTCAGAAAAACTGATATAATGGCTATACTGCCACTATTTTTATCAGAAAACTTAAACATGAGTAACAATTTAATATTTAGCATCATCCCGTACATATGGGGAATGTAATAAATATTGCTGTAGACAATCATGCTCAATTTCTCTATCTGTACAAGGAAATGCAGCGGGTGAAAGAAAGCATCACATTCAAAGGTATTTGAAACCAATAAGGAGTTCTAGGAGAATTGGAAAAGTTTCAACAAACAAAAGAAGGAAGACATTTCAAAATATCTTTATGGAAGTAGCTTAAATTATGAAGTACCGGTAAATTATTCAAGTATTGTAGTTCCATAATGTTTCTTCTAATCAAGTTATATGACAAGTTTCATGTTACTCAACCATGTACACCAAAATACAACACATATATAGAAGAATGAATGTTATCAAACTAAAATTCAGCCATAAAAAGTGAAGTAATACAAACCCCAGCTCGCATTTGGTTGAGCCCACCATTTGTATGAACTAGAAGGTAACCTCTTGACTCATCAGGTGCTGAGCAAACAACCACAAATTAAAAAACAGTAACCAGTTATTTAGATGATACATCAAAAACAAACCAGTATAAATGTCATAAAAAGTTGGTATCGTTATAATAACATTGGATAAATGAAGTTCAGAATATCCATGAATATTAAGTTTCAAATGTTCAATGTTATGTTTATTCACTACTGACCCAGACAAAAAAGTTGCCCAAATAAAAACATAAGCAATTAGATGTACAAAGTAGCATCAGGAATATAGAAAGAAGGTAGTTCAACAAATATAAGTGATTGTAGATTTGAATCAAGTATCCAACCTAGCCTAGTTGGTTAAGTGCATGTTTGGTGTGTTGGTGTCTTGGGTTCGAATCCCAGCGGCACCAAGTTTGATTTTTAGGATTTTTGGGGGGTTTTCACCTAATAGTGTAGTGACACGTGTCACAACATGATTGGGTGAATAAAATTAAATAAAAATAATATATAAGAGGAGAGAGAAATGATTAAAAAAATATTTAAAAATGCCACGTCAGCCTTAAAAAATGCCATATCATCCTTAAAAAATATTAAAAAATGCCACATCAGCAAAACCGTTAGTTATTTAACGTCGGGGGACCAAAACAGGAAAACTATGTAACGGAAGGGACTCTTTTGCCGAAAAACATAGTTTTGGGACCAAAGTAGGAATACAGGCATAGTTAGGGTACCACCAGTGTAGTTTTCCCATATTTAAATGGTGTTACACTTATTTAAATATTGTTTTAGTATTTAATGTATTTTTATTAATATTATACTTATGATGTTTATAAGTTATATGTTGGGTTGCATATTGCTTGAGAATTAATAAGATAGTAGTCGATGTTTTTAATTTTATTCTTTAATTTATAATATGTTTATCATGTTATAAAATATTTTAGTAGGTTAAATTTATCATCTAAAATTTTATCACTATTTTACAACTTTTAGGTTTATTTTATTAATTACTTTAATTTATTTGACAATCTATCATAAGTAATAAGAAATTAAGAAATTGAACATATTAAATGTTTACCATTTAAAAATTCACAAAATTATTTTAATAGAGAGTAACGAAGATATGCAAATATAAAAATTATTTCTATTTTTTAATCTAATAGTTATATTAATAATATGATAAACATATGGTTTCTGCAAATTTTAGATAGTATAACAAAAATATTTATATAATTTTTTATGTAGATATTTTTAACTTAATATTGAAAGTTTAACACGTTAAAAACAAAATATAGCACATGAATAATTTGGTAAATTTTATTTTTAGGTAATCTTATATTCCTCAAACCAAACATAGTAATCTTACATTCTTGCCAAATAAACCAAACAATGTAACATAACATTCCCAAGGTAATGTTACATTCCGAAAATCTCATTCCTATTATAACTAATCCAACTAATCACAATGGATAAGAAACCCTAAGCCCAAACGATACAGATGAGAATGAGAGAGTTTACAGTGTAGGCCCAATTTCAATTGACTTGAAATCTAAGGCCATCCCTTCTCAGTTTTATATAGTCCAAAGGAAACCCAACTAACTGATACAAAAGATAGCTTAGTCAGTTAAACTTCAACGGACTGTTGGTTACATTGCAATAAACTTCAACAATCTCTAATATTCACTCTACTTTGTATGTCTTCTTGGTTGAGAAATGAAGAATCTGGCGGCACGCAAAGCCTTTGTCGTAACTCTTGGAACCTAGCCACTGGCATAGGCTTTGTCATGATGTCGGCTACTTGATGATGAACTGGTACATAATTCACTTGAAGCTGTTGTTGAATTACTTTCTCTCGAACAAAGTGGAGGTCTAACTTAACGTGCTTAGTTTTAGCATGTAAAACAAGGTTCACAGCTAAAGCTATGGTACTTATGTTGTCACACCATATTATCGGTGGATCAAGAATATCAAGTCCCATGTCTTTCAATACAACAACAATCTAAATCAACCCTGAGATCGCATCTGCTAAGCTACGGTATTCAGCTTCAGCTGTTGATCGTGAGACCACCTAATGTTTTCTGGAACTCCAAGACAATAAATAAGAACCTATATAAACACAATGACCTGAAACAGATCTCATGTCATCCATATCGTTGCCCCAATCCGCATCAGAAAAGGACACAAGCTCAGATGAATCTGTGTGAGCTGAGAACCATAATCCATAATTCTTTGTGCCCTTTAAATATCGAAGAATCCTTTCGACAGCTGCCCAATGCGTGTCTTTGGGGCCTTGCATGAACTGAACAACCCTATGAACATCATAAGGTATGTCAGGCCGAGTGTGATAAATGTAAAAAAGTGTTCCAACAATACTTTTGTAAAGCTGCTCATCAGCATCATTCGTACAATCAAATTTACTAAGCTTAGGAGTTAATACCATGAGAGTATCAACTGAGCGTGTATCACTCATGTCATACTTCGCCAACAACTCTGTGATGTACTTTTGCTGATTCAAAAATAAGCCATCTTCATTCATTCTTGCTTCTAAACCCAAAAATAATGCAATGGCCCCAGCTGACAATGATTCTTTCAACTTATTGAACCAGTTTTGAGGTGCTTGGTGCAACCCGTACAAAGCCTTTCTCAACTTACAAACCAAAGGTTGTCCATCACGTGCTTTCTTCTCAAAACCTGAAGGCTGCAACATGAATATGTCCTCATACAAATTTCCTTTCAAAAATTCATCGTTGACATCCACTTGATGCACTTGCTATCTCCTTGCTACAGCCAAGGAAAGAAGAATGTTGACTATAGCAAACTTAACTACAGGACTAAACGTCTTCTGAAAATCACATCCAAGTACTTGAGCATAACCCTTTGCTACAAGACGCACTTTGTAACGGTTGATCAAACCATCTACATTTTACTTGACTTTGAAGATCCATTTACAGCCTATGGCTTGCTTGTCCTTGGGAAAAAGAACTAGTTCCCAAGTGTCATTAGCAATGAGTGCATCATACTTTGATTTAGCAGCTGCGTTCCATTGAGGAAATTTTAAGGCTTCTTTGATAGAACTGGGAACAATTTCAGACTCCATTCCATACACCTTCAGTTTAAAAATACAAGCTTTACTCCTTGTTACCATGGAGTGTCGATTACAACATACACCAGTATTTTCAGAATGCGAGACAACCTCAGAAGGAGCAAAATGGTGTTCTTCTCCTGGACCAGCAAAAGGCTCATATCTAGAATGCAACAATAACTCAATAACCACACTAGACACATCAACAACTGGAGTAGCCACGCTAGGTGCAATATCTTAGTAGCAACACCAAAGGGAGTATCAACAGCTGTAGTAGCCACACTAGGTGCAACATCTCCATTAGCAAAACTAGAAGAAACATCAACAACTGGTGTTGGAACTGATGTAAGAGTGACTTCAGCTGATGCAAAACTTCTAGGGTTAGATGCCATGACCTCAGGAACAAGTGAATTATCCTCATAGACACCAGCCTGATTACTTCCAAGGACAACAGTGTGTGAATCATCCTCATAGGCACCGGCCTGATTACTTCCAAGGACAACCATGTTGTCACCTTCACGAACCACAACATGACTCTCTTCATGTATATTTGGCACCATTGGAAAGGTTTGAGGAACATGGGCAGTGGTGTTGGAACCAGTAACACTACCTTGGCTAGAATAGTAGAGTGGTGAAGACTGAAAAACACTCGTAGATGTAGAAACCTGCTGACATTGCTTAGCAAATGGAAAAAAAGTTTCATCAAACTGAACATGACGAGATATGTATATTCTGCCATTCTCATCTACACACTTGTACCCATGATGTTGAGGAGAATAACCCAAAAAAATGTAAACCTTGGACCTAAATTCAAACTTATGCCGATTATATGCTCGAAGATATGGAAAGCATTTGCACCCAAACACCTTAAGAAATTTATAATCAGATTTCTTTCCATACAACACCTCATGAGGAGACAAACCATTTAACACCATAGTAGGCAGTCTATTTATTAGGTAAACAACACTAAGGGTAGCATGATACCAATAACTCAAAGGTAAAGAGGCATGTGCCATCAAAGCTAACATCGTTTCTGTGATATGCTTATGTTTATGCTCAACAAGTCCATTTTGTTGTGATGTATGTGGGTAAGTAATTCTGTGTTGGATGCCTAACATAGCTAGAGTAGATTCAAGGGCCTGAAACTCCCCACCATCAGTTTGTAAAGATATAATGTTGATATTAAATTGATTCTTAACTAACATATGAAACAAATGGAAGGCACTTGAAACTTCAGCTTTATTTTTTAACAAGTACAACCAACAGTTTCTGCTGTACATATCAATAAAAAAACATAATACTGAAATCCAGGAGATCGAACATGTGCTGGACCCCACACGTCAGCCTCAACTAATTCAAATGGCTTAGTATATGTATTAGAAGACAAAGTAGAAGAAAGATTATGACTCTTTCCTAACTGACAAGTAGAACACAAAGTCAACTTATTTGCAACAAAAGATTTATTCAAAACCAAACTAACTATCTTGGCAGAAGGGTGACCAAGTCTCTAGTGCCACAAAGTGTAATCAGAATCAGAAGCAGACAGAGAGGAAGAATTGCAGAAAATAGTAGTATCATTTGAAGAAATATTACTAGTAGGAACTGATGCAGATGCAAAATTGAAGTAGTACAAACCATCTTGTTGTTTGCCTTCAAGAAGAATTGCCTTAGTTCTCTCATCCTTCACAAAACATGTATCACAGTGAAACTAAAAAAATACTGAGTTATTCTTGGTAAACTCTGAAAAGGATAACAAATT
The DNA here is from genome assembly GCA_958450335.1 of Hibiscus tridactylites. Lineage (NCBI taxonomy): Eukaryota > Viridiplantae > Streptophyta > Magnoliopsida > Malvales > Malvaceae > Hibiscus > Hibiscus tridactylites. The sequence continues at coordinate 12,088,705 of OY288287.1, forward strand.
CTTCTTAATTTGAGGTACATGCAACAAATGCTTAAGCTGTAAATCACGCATATAAGTCATAATAGACGTTTGACCCACTTTAGTAATACCAATTAAAGAACCATCACCTAGTATTACCTGACCCTTACCTGATTATCCAGGACCAGAATGTGCATCATGCACAACATGATGAGTAGCGCCTGAGTCAGGGTACCACCTATTGTTAGAAACATCGGATGGTTGAGTCGCGAGAGAATTGACATGAGCTACAACAGCCGGCTCAGCAATCGCACCAGAATTATCTGTAGAGGACTGAACATAAGGGTTATAACATGAATCTGAGGAATATGAAGGGAAGAAGCAAATATTAGCCCGTGAATCAACATGTGGAGTGGAATTTTGAGAAGAAACTCCCTTAAAATCCATGTTGAACCTGTGCCAGCACCGATCGGCTAAGTGCCCAAGTTTACCACACACTTGACACTGAGTCCTAAATCGACCACGAGAGCGCCCTCTAGAAGAGTCACGAGAGTTATAATTGTTGAAGCGATAGCCATCTGAATCTGGATTTCGATTGGCAGAATCATAGCGAGCATAGTTGATGCTCATCTGAATCCTCATAGGATCAAGAAGACGAGTTTCAGCATCAGTTAAGACATAAACAAAAGTCTATAAAGAATAAGGTTCCTTGCTTGTCGTGATAACTGTAGTGAAAGGATCAAACTCGACCGGCAAGCCGTTCAAGATTGTCGCCAAATGCTCAACATTCGAAACCGGACTTCCACAAGAAGAAAGGAGATCACAGATTTCCTTGATTTGAGAAGTGTAATCGCGCATGGTGAGAGTTCCTTTTTTCATCGCACGCAACCGACAATGAAGGTGTATAACCTTCGTAGTGGAGAGCTTTGAGTAATGCTGAACCACCAGTTTCCAAATCAACACGGTGGATTCAACTCCAACTAATTGCGGCAAGATGTTAGGGCTAATGGTGGACAGAAGCCACGAAGCAAGAGAGTTGTCTTGCTTGCGAAAACGACGATAGGCAGGATTAGAAACAACTTCTCCAATGGCATTAGTCACCGTCTTCAGTGGAACTGGTGTGGAATCATCCAAAAAATGCTCAAGCTCATGGCCACAAACCATTAAAATGACTTGTTGACGCCAAAGCAAGAAGTTCGAATCGCGGAGTTGGACATTAATCTCTTTGTTAGCAAACACCGGACTACCAGACTGATCGACTCCATCGGCATCATCAACCTCCATCAGAGTGAAGCGGACTGTTGGTTACATTGCAACAAACTTCAACAATCTCTAATAATTCCTAAAAATAGTCTTATATTATATGAACCAAACACACCATCAATGACAAATTAACAATTTTTCATGAAATATCAAGTTTAAATAACCACTCTGGTGACAGTAAAATATTTTGCATGACATAAATTAGTAAACATCGAAAACATATCACACATGATAATGACAATAGTAGATATTTTTATAATGTTTGGTGACGATAAAGTACTTCTCAATGCATAAATTATCATGTCTATTGTGACGCCAACAATATGTCACAAACTAATGACAAAAATGCTTTCATCAGTAGATAATGGATATTTTCATCATATTTGGCGACTATCGGATTGCTAGGTGACATTTTCAAATCTTATAAAATGATACACACATAATGACATACAGCACAAAATACCTATAAATAAATGATATCAAAAAATATACAATGACGTTTTACCTTTAAATTAAGGGTAAGCTTCGTTGGAGGTCCTTTTGTTTGAGCGGTGTTTTATTTTAGTCACTTATTTTGAAAAATGTTATTCTTGACATTTACTTTTTCAATCTATTTTATTTTGATCATTGTGCGTTAACATCCGTTAGTTTGATGATGTGGCACGTTAGTAAAAAAGATTAATTTCTAATTTGACACATGTATTTTAAATAAAATATTAATTTGACCCATAAATTCTCTTAAGCTCACTTTTATCCAACAAAAAAAAAATCAAAGTAAAACAGTAAAAATCAACCTTTTGGAACTTCCCAAAGTCCGGAAAGTTCTAAAAACAACAACTTAAATACAGACTAAAAAAGGCATGTATCGAATTTGTTACAAAAATCGTAAAAATTTTTGTACAATGTACCAAAATTTTTACAATATCGTAAGAAATTCGGTATGTACATAATTTCTTACTACTTTTGTAAGAATTTCGGTACATGTACAAAAATTTTACAAAAAATCGTGAAAATTTAGGTATGTACACAGCTTTTGTAAGAAATTCAGTATGTACAAAAAAATCGTAAGAAATTATGTACATACCGAATTTCTTACTATTTTTGTAACAAATTCAGTACATGTACAAAATTTTTTACTATTTTTTATAATAAATTCATTACACATATTTTTTAGCATGTATTTAAGGTGTTGTTTACTGTCCATATATTTCAATTCAAAGCAATATAGTTACTAAAAAGTAAAACCCAATAAGCAAAAATCAAAGGCAATCCAATATAATGATAAATAAACAAATAAAGAGAAAGGGAAAATCTTTCTGAAATGATGTAACTTCAAGTAACAAGCGGCTCTGTTACTGTGCAAAGCGATCTTTTGAAGCTTCGTTTTGGCAACCGCCAGCGCCTCCGTGTAGTAACTTAGAGCTTCGTCGTACATGCCTTCGCTGTACTTCTGGTGGGTCGTTTCGATCTTGTTAAACGTCGCCGCCGCCATGTTTCAAACTCTCCGCGCCTGCCCCTTAGTTCCTTCAATCTGATTAATCTGTTAGGGGTTTGAGAAAACTGAAGCTTAAGCAGTTATTTTATATGTTTTTACTCTTATTTTGATTTTGAGTTTTGATTGAAGTGGACTCCGTTCAAATCTAAAATGGATTTTGAAATTTTAGTAGGAAAGATTGGTGTCTGTGTGTTTTAAACGAATTATTAGATAAAAGTGGAGATGAGAGAGTTTAAGGGTCAAATTAAAAATTAACACTTTTAACTAACGTGCCATGTCATCGAACTAACGGATATTAACGACATAGTGACCAAAATAAAACAGATCGGAAATGTAAATGATAAAAATAACTATTTTTTTAAAATTAGTGATCAAAATTAAACACGGTCCAAACAAAACGAACTTCCGGTGAAATTTATCTATAAATTAATGATGCCGCTAAGGTGGCGCATGGTGTATATGTAACAATTTGGATTTCCAAATCAACATTCGAGTGTTATGAGCTAGGTGGATTTATGAGACAATTGGATGCATTGGGCCATTACGTTTCAGCATTGGGCTTGAATAAATAAAAAAATGAGGGTTTTATGGATAAATGAAGAATTAGAGCGTTTTATGAAGCAATTTACTCATTTTTTTATTTGAGTATGAACATCCCCTTAATTGTGTTTTGTTTTGTACGTGAAGGAGAGGGGACAAACCTCATCTCACTGTCTCTCTTTATTTTATTTTATTTTTAATTAAATAAAAAGGTATTACATTCTCAAGACGGTATTCGAATCTATATAAATAGAGACCTTAAATAGAGGGGACAAACCTCATATCAGTGTCTCTCCTTATCTTTTTCATATCTCTATTTCTTCAATGAAAAAGCTAGCCACCAACTACTAAAAATCTCAACTTTATCGTACAAAGTATCTAAAGATTATCGAAGGTGAGATTCATCACCATCACTCCACCCATCTTTTATAAAAGTTGGTGTGAAACTACTTGAAGGGTTGATGGGCCACACAGATCATTTCCACTTTATTTCAGTGTTGTTAATCCATAGAGAAGGTTGGTTGAAGTTGAGTAAATGAGCTTACTTTGAAGTTTTGATTGAGGTAGTACACTTCCAACTTCGAAATGTTTCTTGTATTTCATAAGTATGATGCTTTGCATTCTAAGTTGATACATGTGTGTTTTGAGTGTGAGCACGCTTTAATTATCAAATGAAAAGTTTTATGTTAAAAAGTAATAAAAATTGATGTTAGATGACTTTAAAAATACTTCCATAAGCTTTAATAGTCAAGTAGGACCTTAAAAGGCGTGTTTAAAGATGGTTAAGATGTGATTTTTGAGCTAAAAATATTTTTTTTTTGAGTTTTGATATCGATACTAGTTCATTCGATATCGATATCGTATGAACATCTATTTAAGATAGGAAGTTTTAGAGGTTGAGTATCGATATTTGTTCTTGAAGTATCAATATTGTTCTTAGGGTTGAAAAATATCAACAAGCATAGTTGGTATCGATACTTAGTAAGATTATCGATACTTACAGGGTTGGTATCAGTACTTGTAGGTGAGCATCGGTACTCATTGCTCGGTATTGATACCCACAAAAGAATATCAATATCCCGATGTTAATGGGCTAATAACCTTCTGAGAAGCTCGATAATGGTACAATAGGCCTAAACAACATAATAACTACTAATTGACTAAATTTCCCTTCCGAGTAATGTACTTAAACATGGAAAGCCTTAATTGGTTATGAGCTGTGTGACGATTATGTGGTCTAGTAAGCATTGGTTGTTTATTTGTTTCGTGTGACGTGAGGATCTGAATACATAAATGATCGTGTTATAGCACTGATATTTTTAAGCGGGCCGAATGCACGTTCCTGATGCTATGTGACACTAGACCTCATCCAAACTGTTAGGATATTCATTTTAATATGATATTTTAAAAATTGTTTTTGGACTTGTTTGAATATTTTGCAAACTTGTATTAAAGTCCAAACAACTTAAAAATGTGTTTGGAAATGTTTCTAAGGCCTTTGGCATGTTTTAAAACGATTTTAAAAAGCCAAAACCAATCATTTTCAAAGCTCAGTACCGATACAATATAGAACCGTACCGGCACCTTTTTGAGTTTTCAAACAGTGATTTTTCAGGAGCCAAAACCCGTACCAGTATAAGTTTAGCCGTACTGATACGAAGAATACCGTACCGATACACCCATAAGCGTACTGATACGACTGTGTGGTTTCAGGCTCAATGGCTCTTTCCCAAAGCATGCCCGTATCGATACAAACATCCCTGTATCGATAGCCATTGCACCAGATTGGGAAATTCTGCATAGAAATCATCCTCAACAGCTCTATTTCATCCCTAACAGTCACCAACAGCTAGGAACTCATTTGGGAAGATAAAAGAAGCCTTCAAGCACCGAAATCAAGTAATGATCAAAAGGCCAACATTTCATTGATTGTAAAATGTCTTAGTGCTCAAATTTTCACATCTTTCATGGACAACACTTTTGAGCTTTCATTGTAATATTTGCTCAAGTGTTTTAGGATTGAGTAAGCGAGCTAAATTGTGCAAACATTTACCTTTAAGAGTTTTTTTTTCTATCTTCCATTCTTTCTTGTAAAGTGAGTGAGTTTGATCAAAGCTTTGGGTAGAAAGCTTTGATTGGTTGTAACGGTTTCTTTTTTAGCCTAGAAAAGGGGAAGAATTCAATAGTGAATTGGGAAAATCCTTAGTGTGGAGCTAAGGTAGTGGATGTAGAGCTTGGTTAAAAGCTCGAACCACTCTAAATCTTTGTGTTCTTTTTCTATCTTATTGCTTCCACCACCATCACCGAAATTCAACTTCTCCACCATCTTGGCAAGCAAATCGGTTGAGAATATCAGGTTTCTACAATTGGTATCAGAGCGAGGCTCAATTGTGAAGGATTAAAATCCTATTGAGGCGATCTAGGGAAGCTCGATCAATAAACAATCAACAAGTGTTCGTGGCGCAATCAATAAACAAGCTACTATTCTTCAACGATGAACATTATGCCTATTGGAAGAATAGGATGATGTTTTTCATCAAGGCCAAGTCTTTGAGATCTTGTTGAAGATGGACCATTCGCACCTCAAAGAAGGAAGGCAGAATGGAATACAAATGATAAGAAGATGATGGAGCTAAACTCGAAGGCTTTGCACATTCTATTTTATGCATTAGGACCAGAGGAGTATGCCAAAGTCTCTTATTTTGAGAGTGCCAAGGAGGTTTAGGATAAACTTTAAGTGATCCACGAAGGTACAAATGAGGTGAAGGAGACGAAGATTGGTCTACTCAACTAGGAAAACTTCAAGATGAGCCCAAATGAAGACATCAAGAGTATATTCGACCGTTTCTTCACGATCGTCAACGAGCTAAAAGGATTTGGAGAGGAGATTTCGGAAGACAAACTTGTTCAGAAATTGATTTATTCACTTCTCAAATCATGAGAGTCAAAGAAGACGACAATCATTGAAGCTAAAAACCTGGAGGAGCTCAAGCTTGATGAGCACATTGGGTCTTTACTTACCCATGAGTTGATGTCTCAACCTTTGAGAAGAGAGAAGGAGAAGAAGATCAAAGAGCAAGGAATAAAAGATCTAAATATTGTTGCTCTTTAATCCTCCACTAGTCATCAAGAAGATTCAAGTGATGAAGAAAATGAAAGTGGAGAGATGATTTATCTCTTCAAGGAGTTCACTCGATTCACAAAAAATAAAATAGGAAAATCTTCAAAACATGAATCGAAGAAGAAGATTAAAGACTCTCTAAAGTGTTTTGGATGCAAAAAACAAGGCCACACCAAATACGATTGTCCTCGCTTCAACAAAAAGAGATAATCTTCAAAGAAGGCATATGTGGCAACATGGAGTGATGAAGAAGACTCCACTGACAATGAGGTATCCCATTTATGTCTTATGACCATTTAAGAGGGTGAGGTAACTTTTAACTCATCTATTTCTAATTCTTATACATTTGATGAGTCATAAGAAGCTTATGATGAATTGATTTTTGAGTTCAAGGCTTTATTTTCGAAAAATAAAAAGTTGATTTTAAAACAAAATAATTTTCTTTTGAAAATCAATTTAGAGTTTGAAGAAAAAATTAAGGATTTTGAACTTAAAATCTTAAATTATAAATTTTGCTTCAAAATTTAGAAAAAGATCATCAAGAAGAGGTTGATGATCTTAAGAAGGAATAAGCTTTGATTTCCAAGGAACTTGAAAAGAAAAACAATTTTAAAAAATTAAACTTTTATCAAAGACAATCTAATGCCCCTAGATTTTTGAACAACAAGTGTTTTAGAAGTATATGAGTCCCAAAAGAACTAATTACTTCAAATGAAAATGATTAAGTTGTAAGATAAATTCTTAAGGGGACTAAAGTTTGTGCCACTAATGTCATTGGATCCAAAGCAATTTAGATACAAAAAATTATTTGATTGTATTTTTATAGGTGTGATGGCGCATTGATCAACAAAGTAATGAACCAAAGAAGCTCTATGCACACGAGGAAGATCACTTGAAGAAGGAAGGTTTCACATCCTACCTTTGATTCAAGTGGTAAATTTAAAATTGAATTTCTTTTCTTATTTGTTTTATTTATTTATTGAAATTCAATTTTTTTAATCATGAATTGTTGGACTAACATCTTGCTTGATGCTTGAGTAGGGGGGGCACTTGCTTTTAAATTGCAAAATATTTTTCCTCCATTGTTATTAAACTTCAAGTTATAAAAATTTCTTTTTGATATAACAAAAAAGGGAGAATGGTTTGAAAAAAATGAATTTTCAAATGAATAAAGGGCTGCTTTTAACTTTTTTGAATCTATATTTCCAAAGCATGCCCGTATCGATACGGACATCTGTGTATCGATACCCACTGCACCAAATTAGGAAATTATGCATAAAAATCATCTCCAACGGCTTCATTTCATCCCCAACGATCACCAACGGCTAGTGTTGAGTGTGTAAAAGTTCTATATTTTACCCCCTATTTAACTCATATTTCTGCTGCATTCAAGCATAATTCATTGCGTTTAATATAGATTTCATTCATACATCACAATTATATTAAAGGGCACAGTTTCTACTGAAATTGGTTGCTTTTGCAGGTAGCTGCTGTAGCAGATAAAGGGCAGTGGAGAAGCAGACGCTGGGCAGTGAAGAAGCAGAGCTGGAACACTGGACTGCAGACGAGAAGAACGATGCTGCCATGGCCACTGCCGTGGCAACTAAGGACGACAACAATGGTGAAGGGAAGAAGAGAAGTGGAGCTCGACAAAAAGAGGAATTTAAGCCAATCTGCCGTGACACACTCTTATATTTTTCTGAGCCCTAGATCAGAATGAAGGCCAAGCCCAAAGTTCAAGGAAGAAACTCCAAGCAAGAAGGAGGACGAATTAAAGACAACTACTTTGAAGATTTAGTCTTTAATAGAGTTGCACTTTGATTTAAACTTGTATTCTTGCCATATTAGAAAACTTGAACCCAAGGCCTATATAAAGGCATGTAATTCGACCTAGGGAAGGACATCTTACTCTCAAGCCGTCTTCCCCTAAACCCTAGTTGTTTTCCCCCTTCTCATCATGTTCTAAACTTCCCCTAGGGCTAAGGGTTGATTCTGTAAAGTAGTTGCAAGGATTGCATTGTTTTAGGATTTTCTTTTTTTCAATAAAATAGACTTCAAGTTTGCTTATTCTGGTTTTCAACATCTTGCAAGAGTATCGGGAGAGTATTGTGAGATTACACATTTACTTAATATCGGGAGAGTTAAGTATACGAAAGGAATAAGTACGAGTTCTCTAGTTTATGGTTGAACTATCTAGACCTAGGGATTGGACGAGGTTAAGTGGCTAAGGAAGAATTCAACAACTTCGGTGTTCATCCTTCGATTCACGCCGGGAGGTATCATCAAGGACGTGTTCATCGACAGACTTGGACCTAGAGATAGGCCAAGGCATAGCAGGGATTCTTGCCAAGCTTGAAGTGCTGAGTTGTGTGTTCGCTGCCGCGACAACAATAGACCGCTGCCGCAGCAGATGCTGTCGCGACATGCGCTACGACAGAACAGAGAAGTCTTAGACATTGCAAACACTTGCACTACGGAGCAGATCAATACCGACCTATTCTTTACTCTGAATATTTTCCTCTTTTATTTTTAGTTTTCTTTATTATTTCGTGACAAACTATTAAACTCTTTCTTTTCCCCTTCGTGTAGAAAACCAAGGTTAAAGCTATTAGCTTAGTCCCTGTGGAGACGATATCCGATACTTACGTATCACTTTACTACTTGCGTCGTGTACACTTGCACTACATTGCGATAGACACTTTTACACACAACAAGTTTTTGGCACTGTTGCCGGGGACTGGCAACATATCTTTACCCTACCTTTTACTGCACTTCTTTTATTTTTCTGTTTTTACTTGGATTGTTCACCCTGTACCTTTCACAAGGTCTTTTGTTTGCTTATGCTCAGATCTCAACGAGGAAAAGAACCTGAGCACTAGTTAGATCCTGAAATCGAACGAACGTGCAATCTCAGGAAAAGAGTTCGCCTCCTTGTAGAAAGAAACGAATACCTGGAGGAACAATTAGAAGCAATGGTGAACGAAAGGCACGAAGAGAGAAGGAACAACCAAGGGGATCTCCGAGGTCCTGAAGATCCTGTCGGAGATGGAGGAAACGGACAGCCTGCCGATCCTCCTGCTGATATCGTACGCCGGTCATGCCGAGACTACATGATCAATGATCATGTGGAACTAGAGACCACCCTGCCAGACGTGGAAGCTGAAAATTTCGAGCTGAAACTCGTCATGTTCAGCATGATTAATAACGCTGGCCAATTTAGTGGTGCTGCTACAGAGGATGCTAGGGAGCATCTGAAAACATTCCAGGAAATCTATGGAAGAAAGATTCAAAACCTGTCTACTCTGCTGAAGAGGTATGTGAAACTTGCGATGAGAATCACAGTTCGGAAGATTATCCGATACAGTTAGAGGAAGGGATGTATGTTGGGAACTACAACAAGAAGAACTATAATTCCAACAACTACAATCCCAACTGGAGAAAAGATCCCAATTTTTCTTGGAGCAACCCGAACAATGCCCTGAATCCTCAAGCACAGAACACTCAGAATCAGGGGGCACCTAGACTTCTGACTCGATAACAACCGCAACAGCAGCCGCAACAGCCACCAGCTGCCACGACTAATATATTGGAGCAAACCTTGGCTACGTTTATGTCTCAAACAGGAACTTACATCGAGAACATGAATCACTTCGTCAAGAAGACTGAGTCATTCATGGATAAAACAGAGATGCAGATGACTAACCATGAAGCTACTCTGAAATCACTTGAGACACAGATGGGTCAGCTTTCCCAGCATATTAAACCCAGGCGGAATGGAGGATTCCCTAGCGATACTGAAAACGCTAGACAACCCACACACGTGCAGTGCAAAGCCATCACAACTAGGAGTGGGAAGAAATTACCAGGGCCAGAGAAGGAAGTTGAACCAGTTAAGGAACCAGCCCTAGAATCGACTGCCGAGAACGCTGCCCCGGTAGAAAACAAACAGCCTGCTGCCGTTGAACCTGTCACGACAGCAGAAGGGACAAAGGAGAAGGATGAAGAACCCAAGCCTCCTCAGATCCGAATGTAGTGGGAAAGACGCATAGTTGATTATCGTCCCCCACCTCCTTTTCCTCAGCGGTTACAGAAGTTGAAACATGAATCCCAGCTTAAGAAGATCTATGATATTTTTAAGCATGTCCACATTAATATTCCGCTGTTAGATGCTATAAAAGAGATGCCTGGTTATGCCAAATTTCTCAAAGATGCTATGTCGAAGAAATCTAGACTTGGGGAATTTGAGACGGTTAAACTGACAGAAGGATGCATGACTATTCTGCACAAGCATCCACCCCAAAAAAGAAGGATCCTGAGAGTTTCATAATACCGTGCACAATCGGAGATAAGTTTGTGGGTAAGGCACTTTGTGATCTAGGTGCTAGTATTAATTTAATGCCAAAATCTGTATTTGAGAAATTTGGTATTGGACGAGCACGACCCACAACAGTTATGCTGCAGCTGGCAGACCGCTCTTACGTGCAACCGGAAGGAAAAATTGAAGATATTCTGGTATGAGTGGATAAATTTATTTTTCCTACTGACTTTCTTGTCTTAGATTGTGAAGCGGATGAGAATGCACCAATCATCATGGGGCGACCCTTCTTAGCCACAGGAAGATCACTGATTGATGTAGAACAAGGAGAACTCACTATAAGAGTGAACGATCAAGAGATCAAGCTGAACGTTCTCCAAGCAATAAAGCATGCTGATGCAGAAGAAGAATGCAAGGCTATCACTAAAGTTATCCTTGACCAACCCTGCATCAGGTCGGACTGCCATGACATCAAATTTGGCCACTGCCCCAGCAGCCATTTAGAAGACTGTCACGGCAGCGACGACGACAGCAGCTCCTCAGACTCTGACATATCTGATACTGAAGATCATGAGGAGGTAAACTCGATAGGCAATCGTCTAGGTAAGTTATTTGAGCCCTTAAACTATACCTCGAATGAACATATAGTCCAAAAGCCATCAACTGTAGAGCCACCTGTTCTAGATCTTAAGCCCCTGCCAGGGCAGCTGAAATATGTTTTTCTTAGATTAAATGATACGTTGCCCGTAATCATCTCTTCCAAGTTGATGCAGGAACAAGAACAACAGTTGATAGGGATGCTGCAGCAGTATAAAAAGGCTATTGGATGGACGATAGCTGACATTCAAGGCATCAGTCTGGCACTATGCATGCATAAAATCCTCTTAGAGGATGATCACAAGCTGACCATTGATGCCCAGAGACGTTTGAATGATGCTATGTGAGAAGTGGTCCAAAAAGAAATTATCAAATGGCTAGATGCTGGGATAATTTATACCATCTCGGATAGTAAGTGGGTGAGCCCGGTGCAGTGCGTTCCTAAGAAAGGAGGGATAACCGTGGTTACCAACGAAGAAAACGAGTTAATCCCAACCAGGACTGTGACCGGTTGGAGGGTTTGTATGGACTACCGGAAGCTTAACAAAGCTACCCGGAAGGACCACTTTCCCCTGCCTTTTATTGATCAAATGCTTGATAGATTAGCGGGAAAGCCTTACTATTGTTTTCTTGATGGTTACTCAGGTTACAACCAAATAGTCATCGCACCGGAGGATCAAGAGAAAACGACCTTCACTTGCCCATACAATACTTACACTTTTAGGAGGATGCCATTTGGACTTTGTAACGCACCAGCAACTTTTCAGAGGTGTATGATGGCAATATTCTCCGACATGGTGGAGGACTTCCTGGAGGTATTCATGGACGATTTCTCTGTCTTTGGAGACAATTTCAAAAGCTGCCTAGGCAACCTATAGAAAGCTATCGCGGCATAGAGGTCGACAGGGCAAAAATTAAAGTGATTGAAAAGCTGCCACCACCCACCACAGTCAAGGGAATTCGAAGCTTTTTAGGGCATGTTGGGTTCTATCGAAGGTTTATAGCTAATTTTTTGAAGATCACCAGCCGTTATGCCATCTTTTAGAGCAGAACCGTCCCTTCGACTTCAACACTGAATGTACTGAGGCATTTAGAATTCTGAAAGAAAAGCTGGTAACAGCCCCGATAGTACAACCACCAGATTGGAAACTACCATTTGAGATCATGTGTGATGCTAGTGACTATGTTGTTGGGGTAGCACTTGGGCAGAGGAAGGACAAGCTCTTTCATGTTATATATTATGCCAGCAAAACACTGAACGACGCCCAAGTAAACTACACCACAACGGAGAAGGAACTATTAGCTGTGGTGTTTTCAATTGACAAGTTTCGTTCATACATACTTGGAACGAAGGTCATAGTCCACACAGACCACTCTGCATTAAAGTATCTGTTCGCCAAAAAGGATGCGAAGCCTAGATTGATACGTTGGATTCTGCTACTGCAAGAGTTCGACCTTGTGATCAATGACAAAAAGGGGACAAAAAACCAAGATTGGAGAAGGGAAAGAATCTCCCAACAGACGAGACACACATACTAGAGACCTTCCCTGATGAGCAGCTATTCGCAGCCATAAGCACTACCGCGACATCCACGACAGCAGGTAAGTTTTCTGAACTCCTCTGGTATGCTGATTTCGTTAATTATTATTGGGACGCACCTCTTCTTTTCAAATGTTGTGCAGATCAGGTTATCAGGAGATGCGTACCACATGATGAATAGGAAGCTGTGCTTCATCACTGCCATGCTTCACAATATGGATGACACTTAGGTGGTAACAAAACTGCTGCCAAGGTTTTGCAGTCTGGTTTTTAATGGCCGTCACTGTTCAAGGATGCCCATGCATTCTACAAAAGCTGTGATAAATGTCAACGAACTGGAAATATCTCAAGAAGACATGAGATGCCGCTGCAAAACATTCTTGAAGTCGAAATCTTCGACGTTTGGGGGATTGATTTCATGGGACCCTTCCCAGCATCATGTGGGAACCTTTATATCCTCCTGGCAGTAGACTACGTGTCCAAATGGGTTGAAGCGATCGCTACACAGAAAAACGATGCCAAGACTGTTTAGAGGTTTTTGCATAAGAACATATTTTCCAGATTTGGCATCCCCAAGGCGATCATCAGTGATGAAGGGATGCATTTCGATAATAGGGTCATAGATGCTGCCTTAAAAAAGTATGGTGTCAAACATCGGATCGCAACAGCTTACCACCTCAAACCAATGGACAAGCTAAAATATCCAACAGAGAGGTAAAGAACATTCTTGAGAAGATGGTTAAGCCAACTAGAAAGGACTGGTCTCTACACCTCAACGATGCACTTTGGGCTTACAGAACAACATTTAAAACCCCATTGAGAATGTCACCCTACCGATTGATTTATGGAAAAACATGCCATCTACCTGTTGAGATTGAGCACAAAGCATACTGGGCCATCAAGGCAGTGAATATGGACTTGGAAAATGCAGGACAGAAAAGGATACTTGATTTGAATGAGATAGAAGAAATTCGAGCAATGGCCCATGACAACGCAAGGATTTACAAAGACAAGACAAAGAAGTGGCATGACAAGAAGCTGCTGCCACGACAGTTCAGCCTAGGGCAGCTTGTGTTGTTGTTCAACTCTAGGTTGAAACTCTTCCCAGGGAAACTGAAATCTAGGTGGTCCGGCCCATTCCAAGTGGTGCAAGTTTTTCATCATGGTGCCATCACGATCAAATCTTTAAAGGACGGGCACCAATTTAAAGTCAACAGACAGAGACTAAAGCATTATCAGGGGACTGAAGCCCCAAGAATGCAGGAAGTAGTTACTTTAGGAGATGCCCCTCTTGGCATCCCTAATTTAACCTAATTTTATTTATTATTTATTATATATATATATATATATATATTAGGTAATTAGAATTATTTTATTTTTAGGAATTAATATTTTATTTTTATTATTTTCAGGAAATAAAGAAGACAAGGAGAAGACGAGAAGTGAATTCAGCCCACCATCTTTCCATCAGCCCAAAATAGGAGCATATCGTTACAGCTACCGTGACAGACGCGGAAAATCCAGCCTGTCAACACGCTGTCGCGGCAGACACGCAAACGCGTAACAGACGCGCAGCAGACATGGAAATACGTGACAGACGCGTCAGAAACCGCGTAACCGCTGGCCCCGTTATTCGCGCCTGTCGTTACAGCTCCAACGGGCAGCAAACTCCTCATCTATATAAACCCCGTTTTACTATTCATTTTTCACTCACTATTACTCTCTCTACTTGTTTCCTCTCTAGAATTTCATTTGCTTTCATCTTTTTCTATAGTTCCTTGCAATATGAGTACCAGAAACACCCGACGCAGTGTTGCCTCAGGATCTGCCCCAGTAGCAGCCACTCTCAGCTCCTTCCAAGGCAGAGACATGTGGGAAGAAAAGGGCTTCATCTACAGCACCAGAACGGAGAATCTCGGGCTAAAACCATTCATAGCCCGCAAGATCATAGCTCTACAGTGGCAGATGTTTGCTGAGCAGCCGGAAGAAATGAACGTCACCTTAGTCCGAGAATTTTATGCTGCCATTGACAGCAGGGAGGCGACATCAGTGACAGTTCGTTGAAAGGAAGTACCGTTTGATCCAGAATACATCAACACCCTTTATGGGTTCTATGTTGGTAGAAGGGAAGACGACCACCAGAGATTTGTGGAGAGCTTGGAGCCATCAGATTATGATGCTGTCATGGCAGAACTCTCCGATGAAGGTACCGAATGGAATACCGATCCTAAACATCCAAGGACGGTGAAACGAGTTCAACTTACCCCCGAAGCCACAACGTACCTGAAGCTGCTGAGGATTTGAGAGTCCGAGGAAAATAATGGACGGAAAGGAACATCCTCAGCTTGATGGAGCTGAAAGCTGCCACGCCCCTGTCATCCTTCGACCCCACTGCCGCGGTAGGTGAGCCGACAGAGCCCACCCAGACAAAGCCTACCGCCACAGAACAAAGGCAGCCCACTGCAGCAGCTCCCCCAGCAGACTCCTCAACACAAATCCTTTTTGCCCTGCAGAAAATGGAAGAACGACAGCTGGGCCTGATGAGCTTCATTCGGGACTTCACAACAGCAACGATACATTTCATTAAAACCAATCTTAATTTTCCTGATGTACTGTTTCCTGCCTTCCCCGACCATTATTTTACTGCCCCCACACCTGCCCATACCCCCACCCCTGCTGCCACACTGAGAACACCATCTGCCGCGTCTACCTCGACCCCGGCCACAACAGCTGCAGGCGGCAACCACACTGCCACAACATCTGCCAGGGGAGAAAAGAGAAAAGAGCTCATGTCCGACCTCGATAGGTATATAGCTGGTTTCTCCTCCTCCTCCATTTGGGAGGAGGGGATCCGATGACGAGCCCTCGGTCAAGAGGAACCTGTCCAAGGAGTTCACCCGGTGAAACGGTAGAAACCAAACACCGGAGTCGGACCATCCGACCAAGGAAAATCTGACAGCGGCAGCAGCAGTAACAATAGCGGTAACAGCAGCAGCAACTCCTCCGATGAGGTTCAGGTGTTGGAGAAACCACCTCATATCTCACCTACCCGCATCCAGCCTCCGAGGGAAGCCAAAAACAAGAATACCTCTGCCTCTCCCGGCCATCTGCCGGCACCGACAAGGAAAGTCACTGCCCGCTGACAGATTCGGATCAGCAGCAGCAGCGACGACAACACTTAAAATTTAATTTTCTTTTCTTATATTTGCTGTCTGCTACTTTGTTATATTTGTGATGTTGTTTTTCTTTCTTTTTCTTTTTCATTCTGTCATTTTGCATTGATGGCAATGCAACCCTTGAGTTTGGGGGGTGGCATCCCTCTATTAATGAAGTGTCTTTAAGTTAAGAAATTGTGTCTATTATTTAGTTTATTTTTGCTTAAAAAAATTTGAAAAATTTGGCTTAAGTCTTTGAACTGAACTTACCTGCCGTGACAGCCTCTGTCGTGGCAGTGCCTTTAGGATAGTTTTAGGAGCAATTTAGAGCCTTACTATAGTTCTGATTCTCAAACACACTTTGTGACTTTTATACTGTCTAGAACTCTACTGGTAAACTAGAATAGGGAAAAGCTTAATACTTGAATCAACCCTAGAGGTGCCTAACACTGGCTCTAGGAAAAGAAGTTAAAGAAAAATAGACTCAATACACCTAGAGGTGCCCGAAACTGGCTCTAGGAAGTTAGCTAGAGGTGCCCGAAACTGGCTCTAGTCAAACTTAAGCTTCAGAAAAAAGAATTGAGTCTAAATAAAAACTAAAAGAGCCTAAGAATTGCCTCTAAAAAGATGAAAATTGGCATATAATTGTTCACAAAACAATGCACACACTACACACGAATTATAGCAAGGTGCCGGATGAATCCTGAATTATCCAACATGGTGTTGCTCACAATAGGGAATGAATGGTAGGTAAGGAAAAGTTCATTGTTTTAAGCAAAACAATTTTTATTTTTATTTTTTTAGGTCTTAATTGCTTGAGGGCAAGCAAAAACTTGAGTTTGGGGGTGTGCTGAGTGTGTAAAAGTTTTATATTTTACCCCCTATTTAACCCATATTTCTGCTGCAGTCAAGCATAATTCATTGCATTTAGGATAGATTTCATTCATACATCACAATTATATTAAAGGGCACAATATCTGCTGAAATTGGTTGCTTTTGTAGGTAGCTGTTGTAACAGATGAAGGGCAGTGGAGAAGCAGACGCTGGGCAGCGAAGAAGCAGAGCTGGAACACTGGACTGCAAGCGAGAATGACGATGCTGCCATGGCCACTGCCGTGGCAGCTAAGGACGAAAGCAATGGTGAAGGGAAGAAGAGAAGTGGAGCTCGACAAAAAGAGGAATTTAAGCCGATCTGCCGTGACACACTCTTATATTTTTCTGAGCCCTAGATCAGAATGAAGGCCAAGCCCAAAGTTCAAGGAAGAAACTCCAAGCAAGAAGGAAGGACGGATTAAAGACAACTACTTTGAAGATTTAGTCTTTAATAGAGTTGCACTTTAATTTAAACTTGTATTCTTGCCATATTAGAAAACTTGAACCCAAGGCCTATATAAAGGCATGTACTTCGACCAAGGGAAGGACATCTTACTCTCAAGCCGTCTTCCCCTAAACCCTAGTTGTTTTCCCCCTTCTCATCATGTTCTAAACTTCCCCTAGAGCTAAGGGTTGATTCTGTAAAGTAGTTGCAAGGATTGCATTGTTTTAGGATTTTCTTTTGTTCAATAAAATAGACTTCAAGTTTGCTTATTCTGGTTTTCAACATCTTGCAAGAGTATCAGGAGAGCATTGTGAGATTACACATTTACTTAATATCAGGAGAGTTAAGTATACGAAAGGAATAAGTACAGGTTCTCCAGTATATAGTTGAACTATCTCGGACCTAGGGATTGGACGAGGTTAAGTGGCTAAGGAAGAATTCAACAACTTCGGTGTTCATCCTTCGATTCACGCCGGGAGGTATCATCAAAGACGTGTTCATCGACAGAGTTGGACCTAGCTTGAAGTGTTGAGTTATGTGTTTGCTGCCGCGACAACAACAGATCGCTGCCGCAGCAGGTGCTGCTGCAACAGGCGCTACGACAGAACAGAGAAGTCTTAGACATTGCAAACACCTGCACTACGGAGCAGATCAATACCGACCCATTCTTTACTCTAAATATTTTCCTCTTTTATTTTCAGTTTTCTTTATTATTTCGTGACAAACTATTAAACTCTTTCTTTTCCCCTTCGTGCAGAAAACCAAGGTTAAAGCTATTAGCCCAGTCTCCATGGAGACGATATCCGATACTTACGTATCACTTTACTACTTGCGTCGTGTACACTTGCACTACATTGCGATAGACACTTTTACACGCAACAGCTAGAAACTCATTTAGGAAGATAAAAATAAGCCTTCAAGCACCAAAATCAACTAATGCTAAAAAATCCAACATTCCATCGATTGTAAAATATCTTAGTGCTCAAATTTTCACATCTTTCATAAACAACACTTGTGAGCTTTCATTGTAATATTTGCTCAAGTATTTTAGGATTGGGCGAGTGAGCTAAATTGTGCAAGCATTTACCTTTGAAAGGTTTTCTTCTATTTGCCATTATTTCTTGTGAAGTGAGTGAATTTGATCAAGCTTTGGGTAGAAAGCTTTGATCGGTTATAACGGTTTCTTCCTTAGCCTAGAAAATGGGAAGAATTCAATAGTGAATTGAGAAAATTCTTAGTGTGAAACTAAGGTAGTGGATGTGTAGCTTGGTTAGAAGCTCGAACCACTCTAAATCTTAGTGTTTTTTTATAACTTATTGCTTCCACCACCATCACCCAAAATTCAACTTCTCTACTATCTTCACAAGCAAATCAGTTGAAGATATCGGGTTATGCACAAACACTACTACATTAGTTAATTGGATGTATGTTATAGACAACATGTGACACCATGCTTCTTATGAGAGTACTTGACGTTGTGGGATGTTAAGTACAATTAGCTAATCGGATATACATTCCCAATGCTATATGATGTCATGCCTTGTCCAAAGTACTCGAAGTTGTGTGAATACTATTACTATGTGGATATTATTATTGCGTGTGAATAAAAACACCTATGGTATAGGTAGCCAACTTCATATGCTACATGATTATACTATTGTCTTTCTGCTCATACTCGAGTTATATGTTTATAAGTTGTATGAAGTATTTTAAAGTAGAAGTGTGCCGCCGAGTCTATAAAACTCAGCTTTCAGATGTTTTTGTTCACATGTTAGTAGGTTTTAACATGCACAAGGAGCATCGTCGACAAGAAATTTAAGTTATTACAAAATACAACGTATCCTTTTACTGTGTTATGTATTTATAGAATCTTACCCAAAAAAAATCTAATTTGTAACTTTTGTTGCTATTATTATTTTGATTCTAGAACTCCAATTTTTGTAAGCCATTTTATTACTCGCTAGGATTATTTCATTTCAATATTTTTATATGAATTATTCGAATGCTTTTGGCTAAACAATGATTTAAAAATATTTGTTTGATCATTTTGGTAACCCAACGCGACATCATAAATTCTCTAGTTTTGACTGAATTGAGTTTTTGGTGTTACGATATAACAGATTGTTTCTCGTCATGAAGTGGTAGATTTGAACATGTGCAAGATGAACGACCGCATATGGTCTAAAAATAGGCCCCAAATGAGTTGAATTAAAGGTCTATAACGGGAAACAAAAGATATTGATTTAATAAAGTAAAAGAAAAAAATAAAATTTGACTTTAAAGATGACCACATAATATATTTTTACTAAGATGAAAATAATTTTCAAAAGAACCTTATATAAGATTATAAATTAAAAGAACTCATTTTAATAAAGCATACTAGAAACCTTTGAATTAGGGGTGGGCAAAATTACCCGACCCGATTGACTCGACCCAAATACCCGATGACCCGAATCAAATTAGCCGGGTAATACGCGAAGAATTTTTTTCCGGGTCGAGTACCCGGCCCGGTTTTTATCCCGGGTACTCGGGTCGGGACTAGGTCGAAAAATTGGTCCCAGTCGGGTACACGACGACCCGATTATATATATATATATATATATTTATTTTAATTATAATTATAATTATAATATATATTATATTATATTTAATTAAAAAAATCCAAATAGGCAAAAATTAACCCAGCCATCTCAATTCGCATCTGCCCCATCTCCCGACATTTTTCAATTTTGCCCCAAATCTTAAAGTCAAATCCCTAATCTAGGCAGTCCTCGGCGGTCCTCCACGGCTCCACCTCCCTGTCGTCGCCGCCGGCTTCACCAGTCCACACTCCCCGCCCCTGTCCGTCGTTCGCCCTCACCAGTCAACATTCGAAAGTTTCAGTCGTTTGCACTTTGCAGTCGAGCAGAAGCCAGCAGAAGCCTGCCGCCGGTCTGTTGTTCGCCCGCCGCTGGTCTGTCGTTCGCCTTTCGTCGGTTCGTTCGCCCATAGATAAAACCTATATATATTGCTGCAAATTTCTAGTTTCTTACCATGAATTCTGCTAGGTTTTCATCGTCAATATTTACAGTTGATAATTTACATTCTTAGGAATTTGCACTAGATTTATTTATGCCGCTCGTTTTATAGATTGCATAGATAAATTATTCTTTCAGTATTGCTGCAAACTTGTCGACAAACACATCTATAAATGATGATATTGATGAGTTATATGTGAAATCTATTTAATAAAAAAAGAGATGTTGGTTCCAAGCATCATCTATAAATGATGCTATTGATGAGTTATATGTGAAATCTATTTCCTTTGTGTTCAATAGTTCATGCTTTCATGTCTGTAATTTTGCATTTGCTTGAACTGTGAAGTTGAAGAATTCTGCAGTGCACTATTAAATATGCTTTCAATTGTTTAGTTATATGCTTTCATATTTTAGACTTTTAGTTCGTTTGAACTGTGAAGTTGAAGAATTTTGCACTATTAAATATTATGTATATGTGATTATGCATGAAAGATAGAATGTTTAGGAATGTTTATAAAGGTATAAAAGACTACCTAGAGGCTAGATACATCAACATCATACATGTTTAGGAATGTTTAGTAACTATTTTGTAACTCTAAAGTCTAAAATGCAGTTTTATAATTTTGAATTGAAGAGTTATTTTACAAAATTTAGGGGCTGCTTTGTAAGCTTAAGTGAAAGGTTAATTTATAATTTCATCTTCTCATTTTCAGATATGTCGATGACTGGAGAAAATGTTGATGTGACTCCATCTTCCTCAACTGGGTCACCTAAAGAACATGAAAAAAATGAGGAGACTCCAACAAGTAGAACTGAAACCAAGAAAAGGAAGGGAAAGAAGCATGTTGAAGCTTCACCAACTAAATGAGGTAAAAGGAAAAAAACTTCTATTGCTTGGGATCATTTTAAAGCAATTGTTGGTGATGAAGACCGGGCTGAATGCATTTATTGCGCTGCAAAGATATCTTGTTCAACTGCCAATGGAACCAATGCCATGAAGCGTCACACGAATCGATGCAAGAAAGCTCCTTTTAACTTGGACAAAAAACAAACAATCCTAGATTTTGAGTCCAAGACAAAGTGCAACACAGATGGAACAATAGAAACAATTAGTGTTCCTAAACTTTGGCGTTTTGATCAAGAGCAGATTAGACAAGCACTCACTAAAATGGTGGTTATGGATGAGTTTCCATTTAGTTTTGTTGAACGTGAAGGATTTCGTATGTTTTGCAAAGTTGTTATTCCTGACTTTGTTCCTCCTTCACGTGGTACTATTACAAAAGATTGATATGCTCTTTTTATTGAAAAAAAGGAGAACGTTGAAGAACTTCTTCAGTAATTTATCCTCTAGGGTATGTCTTACGACAGACACATGGACATCTGCTCAGAACTTGTCGTATATGTGCCTTACTGCCCACTTTATAGATGATGCTTGAAAGTTGCATAAGAAGATTATCAACTTTTGCCCAATTGCCGGTCATTCTGGAGAGCTTATTGGTAGGACAGTTGAAAAGTGCTTACAAGAGTGGGATCTTAAGAAGATCTTAACGGTGACAGTTGATAATGCTAGTTCTAATGATCTAGCAATCAAGTATTTGAAACAGATTTTGAACTTGTGGGATGGAAGTGTGTTGAATGGTGAATTTTTGCATATGAGATGTGCTGCACATATTCTGAATTTGGTTGTTAAAGATGGGCTGAAAGATGTTGATGCTTCTGTTACGAGGGTTCGTGCTGCTGTGAAGTACGCGAGGTCCTCTCCTGCAAGACTTCAAAAGTTTCAATCTTGTGTCAAAGAGGAGAATATAGATAGCAAAGCTCTTGTTTGCTTGAATGTTGAAACAAGGTGGAATTCCACCTATTCCATGCTCAAAAGTGCTTTAGTGTTTAAGAAAGCATTTAGAAATTTGAAAACTAAGTACCTTCCTTACACAAAGGAGCTTAGGAAGGTTGGTGGTGCTCCTGATGATGAAGATTGGGATAAAATTTCTTCATTCTTGCCTTTTCTTGAGATATTTTATGAGACTACATTGAGCTTCTCTGGATCAAGGTATGTGACTGATAATACCTTTTTGGAACAAATATATGATATTGGGTATACAATTAATCGTTATGTTGATGACTTGCAATCGAGTAATGGGCTTAGGAGCATGGCACGCCAAATGAAGTTGAAGTTTGATAATTATTGGGCGAATGTTAATAATTTGAATGTGTTGATGTTCATTGCTTTAGTTCTTGACACTAGGCATAAGTTAAGATATGTTGAGTGGATCGTTTGTCGTTCTTATGATCTTAGCAATTCTTATGTCTTGTGTCAGCGGATTAA
Organism: Hibiscus tridactylites; assembly: GCA_958450335.1. Classification (NCBI taxonomy): domain Eukaryota; kingdom Viridiplantae; phylum Streptophyta; class Magnoliopsida; order Malvales; family Malvaceae; genus Hibiscus; species Hibiscus tridactylites. Next base: position 12,111,350 of record OY288287.1, read on the forward strand.
AGATGTTTTAACATTGTTGTTTGATTTTTATGCTTCTATGCAACCTTCGTCAACACAAAAGACACCTTGCTCTGCAAATCCTACTTCTAGTGGTCAAGATGGTGAAGGAGGAATAAGGAAGTTAAAATGAACAAATTTGAGAAAGGACTATGTGACCGAGATTGAATCTGCTGATACTTTTGAAACAATGATTGAGCTAGACAAATATTTGGGCGATAAATGTGCTCCTGAGAGTGATGATTTTGATATCTTAGTTTGGTGGTCTATGTAAAAAAACAACTATCCAATTCTTATGAGATTGGCACGTGATGTTCTTGCAATTCCAGTTTCTACCATTGCTTCGAAGTCCGCTTTTAGCACAGGAGGACGTGTTCTTGATTCATTCCGCACGTCTTTGACTCCTAGATTGGTGGAAGCGCTTATTTGCACTCAAGATTGGATTCGTTCTTCTCATGACCCTATTGTAATAGAGGAGAACTTTCTATCATCGGAGAATATAGAAATAGGTTTGTTTTCGATTTCAAGTTTAGATTTTAAATATTTATGTTTGAAAACACACATGATAGTATATTGTTTGAACTCTTTTGACATTGTTATTGTATACATAAAATTTGTTATGCAGAGATGGAAGATTTGACATTGGAGCAACCAACAATTGTCATTGATGAGACAACTGAAGTTTCAGAGACCACACTCGAAGTGTCCTAGACTTTAGTAAGCAATAAATTCTATAGTATATTGTTTGAACTCTTTTGAGTTTTTGATAAGAATAAACATGCTGATCCATGAAAGTCTCAATGCTTTGTCAAATATTTTAGTGGCTGAAAGCTATTAATTAGGAATCATATGTTAGAGTTAAATTATGCGATGTAGTAGACTTGATGTGATGTTGGCAACATGTTGGATTTCGATATTTTTGAATATATATCATTTTTCTTTTACGTATTTTTTTGTAAAAATTTATTCTTTTGTGCTATTTTACAGGAGCTTGGAAAGCATTTCGAAGGATCCAAGAAGCTTTGGTTATTGTGTTTAAACTTTAAACGTTTAAGTTAAAAACTTATATTTGTGTGTTTGAAACTTGTTTAGGATTATGGATTTTAATGTTGTTTGTGTTTTTATTATGATTATTGACTCTAATGTTATTTGGGTTTGATATTTGAAATATTAAACTTTATGTTGGAATTATATAATTCAAACTTTTTTTAAGTATATTAAAAAAAACTAGCGGGTACCCGGTACCTGATTACACGAGTATCCGGGTGTGTCGGGTACCTGAAAAAAATGAGCCGAGACACGGGCCGTTATTTGAGGTACCTAGATGAACCGGGTACCCGAAACCCGGGTACCCGACAATTCCCACCTCTACTTTGAATCACCCCTATCGTCATCTACAGTGACAAATATATTTTTCATGACTTTTAAATTGACGTCACAAATAGGGATGTAAAAAGCTGGCCCGACCTGGAAACCCGACTGAAACCTGCTCGATTCAGAACCTGATTTGACCCGAAGATTCGATGACCCGAACCCGATCTGTAACCGACTGTTGTTGACCCGAACCCGAATTTGACCTGTTACTGTAGTAACCGAACCCGATCTGCGTCCGACTGAAAACGACCCGAACCCGAATTGGACCTGTTACTGTGGACCTGAAACCCGACCTGCGTCCGACTGAAACGAACCCGAACCCGAAGCCGACCTGGCAGATAACCGAATTTACCCGACTGAATTGACCCGATATCCGATTTTACCCGACCTGAAATGAACCCGACCTGTTTTGGACCCGACCTGTTTTGAACCCGACCTGTTTTGAACCCGACCTGTTTTGAACCCGACCTGTTTTGAACCCGACCTGTTAATTAACCCGACATGCTTTGAACCCGACCTATTTTTAACCTGAACTGATATTGATCTGACTTGATATTTACCTGATATATAGTTGAAGTCTACAATTTGATAAATTTAAAGTGTTGATAAATGTAAAGTATTAATTTATTAAATTAATTTAATACTAACTCGTTCAATATAAATTATTTGTGAAGTTTAATAAAAATTAACATACTTAAATTTAATTTATTAAAAATATTAAAAATTTAAAAGTTTTATTAAATTAATAAGTTGTGATGGATGAATTTAAAACAAATTATTTAAAATTTAAATCAATTTATTAATGGTGATCATTAAATTTAAAAAATCTTTTATTAAAAAATTTAATTATAACTATTAAAATAATAAAAAAAACATTTGTTAGTTTAGGAGAAAGTTTTTTTGAATTAATGGGGGGAAAGTTTTTTTGATTGATAGGAAATTATGGAGGGTTTTGGCACCATATCAAACAAAAATAAAATTGGGGCGGGGGGGGGGGGGGGGGGGGGGAGATTTTACCGCCATATGAAAGTGTGGTGGGGGAGGGGGGAAAATTTGCCGCCAATATGAAACAAGATTGAGAGGGCAATTGAGATTTTTTATTTAGGGGTTTATTATTTTTTAGGTCCTTCCTTAATTAGATGGTTAGAGTTTAAGTTTTTTAGGTTTTAGTTTATTTTTTTTAGTCTTAACTTTTGGTTTAGTTTCTTTAAATTTTATTTAATTAGGTCATGCGTCATAAATTAATTAATTATTAAACTTTTTGGTTTGCTTTAAATTTAATTTGGTCCTCGTATAAAGATTTGGTAAGTAATTAGGTTTAATAATTTTATTCATTTGTGATTTGGGCTCTAATTAATAATTTAATTTTAATTTATTTTTAGATTTGTCCTTTTACGTTTCAATTTATTTTGTTTGTTAGATTTATGGGTTTATGTTTAGGGTTTAAGAGTAAGTGTGTCAAGTTGATTGCTTGGGGCTATGAGATTAGTTTAGGGATTATGTGATTAGGCTTGCACTCTAATTATTAGTGAATAGTGTTTGTAAGATTTAGATATTCATGTTTGGGGTTTAGGGGTAAATGTGTCAACTTAATTATTTGAGGTTATGAGATTAGTTTAAAGATTAGGGGATTAGGCTTGTACTCTAATTATTAGTGATTATAAGATTTAAGGGTTGAGGTTTATGAGTATTGTTTAGGGGTATACATATATACATACAAATATGTATGTTCTAGTATATATATATATATATATATATATATATATATATATATATATATATATATATATATATATATATATATATATATATATATATATATATATATATATATATAACAATATATGCATACTAAAACTTACTTACATACATGTATATATATACTAAAACTTAAATACATGCATATATATGTATTTTAGTATGTATGTATACATGTGTGTTTTAGTATATATATATATGCATATGTTTAATTAATTATAACAATACATAATACATGTATATGTATATATCATAATATATGTATATTTATATATATATATATATATATATATATATATGTATGTATATATATAGATATAAATTTTATTCATTTTTAATATGATAATATTTTTATTTAATTAATTATAACAATACATAATACATGTATATGTATATATCAATTTGATATTTTGTTCATTCTAGTCTCTTAACTTTATTTTAATTAGTCCGATGTTTTATAATTTTAAGTTGATATTTTGTTCATTCTAGTCCCCTAAACTTTAGTTCAATTCCAAATTGACCCTTATTTATTGTTTTTTTATTTCAACTGATGTTTTATAATTTTAATTTGTACTTTGTTCATTCTAGTCCCTTTAACTTTATTTCAATTCCAAATTGACCCCTATTCATTGTTTTTTTAATTCGTCCAATGTTTTATAATTTTAATTTGATATTTTCATCTTCTAGACCCTAAAACTTTATTTATATTCCAAATTGACCCACATTTTTTTAATTTGTCAAATGTTTTATTATTTTAATTTGATATTTTCTTCATTCTAGTCCCTTAACTTTATTTTAATTCCATAATGTCCCTTATATATATTTTAATTCATCATGTTTTATAATTTTAATTTGAAATTTTGTTCATTCTAGACCCTAAAAATTTATTTTTATTCTAAATTGACATCTACTTATTGTTATTTTAATTACTCTAATTTTTATACTTTTAATTTGATATTTTTGTTCATTATAGTCCCCAAAATTTTATTTTTATTCCAAATTGACCCCTTTTCATTGTTTTCTTTTAAATTTGTCTAATGTTTTATAGTTTTAATTTGATAATTTTGTTCATTATAATCCGTGAAACTTTATTTTTAATCCAAATTGACCCCTTTTTAGTATTTTTTAATTACTCCAATGTTTTATAATTTTAATTTGATATGACTTTAAATAATTAACTCCAAATCAATGATGATTGACGAAGGCCAACCTAAAGTCTATCGACTACTTATACGGTTGTACCAAACTCAAACTCAATACGAATTTCAATCCTAAAAATACCCCGACCTGAATTACCCGACCTGAAACTACCCGACCTAAAATTACCCGACCTGAAATGCACCCGACCTGAAATGCACCCGACCTGAAATGAACCCGACCTGAAATGGACCCGACCTGAAATGGACCCGACCTGAAACGGACCCGACCTGAAATGGACCCGATCTGAAATGGACCCGACCTGAAGTGTATCCGAACCCGAATTAACCTGTCAATTATCTGCTTCGGACCCGACCCGTTTTGACCCAACCTGAAATGAACCCGACCTGAAATGGACCCGACCTGAAATGGACCCGATCTGAAATGGACCCGACCTGAAATGGACCCGACCTGAAATGGACCCGCACCCGACCCGAGTCGAGTTAAAATAGAAAAATGACCTGAAATGACCTGTACCCGATTTTACCCGACCTGACAGTACCCGACCTGAAACTCGTCCGATTACCTGTTTTTACATCCCTAGTCACAAATAGTTAAGTGTGTTGTAACAGTGACCACCTCTTCTTAATAATCATGCTCAATTCGAGAAAAATCCCCACGCGCATTAAAGAACCACCTTATTTCCTGTTCTGCATTACTTTTTAAAAGTACTTTTTTTTTTGGAGTAAATAGTACTTTTAAGACCAAAAACAATACAAAATAAATAGCTTTTCAAACTAAAAGTGCTTCAATTTGGATTGAAAAGTACTAAAATTTTGGCTTAATCACAAAATAGCCCCTAAAGTTTACCACTTTTCTCAACTTGGTACTTAACGTTTCATTTAGGACGTTAAGCCCCCTAACGTTTTTATTGTTACCCATTTTGCCCCAAACCGTCACTTTTGCCGTTACAAAAGAGTTTTCAACCGTTAAAAAATTTCAACCAATGAGATTGCGCCACATCAGCTCCTCTTTGATAGAGTAACCTGACTAATTTTATTAAAAGGGTAAATGTCATGTCAAGTCTCCCATATTTATTTTTTATTCAATTTAGTCATTGAAAAGTCTATTTTTACCTAAAATTGATCCCTATTTGTTTCTAATTTTTTAATCTTGTCCAATATTTGTTATTAATAATAATATTATTTTATTTAAATGTTATTATTTAATAAAAAATAAATTAAATACTTTAATATTATATTAGTAACTTTTGATAAATTAATCCTTACTAATTTAATATTATATTATTTTTTAATTCCAAAATAAATTAGATTTCTAATTTAGACCCATCAAAATAAATTAAATGTTAATCTTAAATAGTTTCCAACTACGTCCCAAAATAATAGAAAATTGAACCTCATTTGTTTTTAGTATTACTTATTCGAATTATATTCTTTTTAGTCCAATATTTATTATTATTTATAATATTATTTTATTTAAATGTTAATCTTAAATATTTTATTATTAAATTTGTAATTTTTTAGATAAATTAAATTACTTGAAATTGACCCTAAATAATTACTTATTCAAATTGTATTATTTTTTTAGCAAAATTTGAACTATAATTTTCTATTAGTTTGTTCACTTTCAATTTCAACGAATCTCCCTGCAAATCCCCAACAAAAGAATCAATTTATGTGAAATGCATGCGTCGTAGTTCATGGTATTTATATATGGTGTCTCCTGCAATTTATTTGATGTTGTAGTTGCTTTTTAGTAATTTTAAAAGAAAATAATACTAATCTTAAAAAATTAATTTAATTTATCTTTATTAAAAATATTTTAATTTTAAATTAGTAAAATGTAATTTATATAAAAAATCGTTTAATGTTAAATTAGATAAATTAAGAGACTAATTTAATATTAAATTAATATCAAATTATTAATTTAGGACGTAATGGGACTAAATTATAAAATTAATTTATTTTGGGACGTAATTGGAAACTATTTAAGATTAACATTAAATTTATTTTGATGGGTCTAAATTATAAATCTAATTTATTTTGGAATTGCAAAAAATAATATAATATTAAATTAGTAAGGATTAATTTATCAAAAATTACTAATTTAATATTAAAATATTTAATTTATTTTTTATTAAATAGTAACATTTAAATAAAACAATATTATTATTAATAACAAATATTGGGCTAAATTAAAAAAATAGAAACAAATAGGGGTCAATTTTAGGTAAAAATAGATTTTTCAGTGACTAAATTGAATAAAAAATAAACATAGGAGACTTGACATGGCATTTACCCTTTTAATAAAATCAGGCGAGTTAATCTATTAAAGAGGAGCTGATGTGACACAATCTCAGTGGTTGAAAATTTTTTTACGGTTGAAAATTTTTTATAACGGCAAAAGTAACGGTTTAGGGCAAAATGGGTAACGGTAAAAACGTTAGGGGGTTTAACGTCCCAAATGAAACGTTAAGTACCAAGTTGGGAATGTGGTAAACTTTAGGGGCTATTTTATGCATTAAGCCTAAAATTTTTAACTTTTAATTTTTTGCCAAAAGGATCACTTGAGCAAAATTACTCATTTGTATCACCGATTCTTTTATATTTTCGAAAACAATCTCTAAAAAACATTTTATCTATTTAAAAACACTTTTTGACAACAATACTAAACACTTAAATTTTAAACCAAACAATCTAAAACACTTTCTCACCATACTTTTTAAAAATAATGTCAAATTGACCAGTATTGAAGTTGGAAACCAGCGTTGAGGGTCAAACGGCCGTTCTGAAAGGCTAAAAAATTTAGCTTCTATATAACACCCGTTTGAGGGCTAAAAAAGGTGAACAAACGACCGTTGGCGACCAAATCAAAAATCGTTTAGCTAAAATAAAAAGACCAAACGGCCATTGAAGACACCGACAGCAAAAAACGCAGCTCATATATAAATAGAACATCCAATTTAAAGAGGGATCAGACAGGAAAACAAACCACTAAAGACCCCCGCCAACCAAATCCCTATAATAATAAATGTCCATTTAATTATAAATTAGATATTAATTATTGAGTTTATATATATATATATATATATATATATATATATATATATATATAAAGAATATATGGTTCATCCATATAAATTGAAATAATTGTATCAAATACAAAAGATAATTCATGATTAATTGGCACGGTTTGTACAAAACACCAATGCTCTGGATTGCACAGTAACGGTCCATCAAGCAAAACTTGGTTTCAAGAAACTGATCTGATCTATAAGAGGGATGGAAAGTAGCATAGCATGTCAAAAGCAATTTTACTTGAAACAGTAAGATTCCTCAAGTAATCATAATGTCAGCCAAGAAACTGCTCGTTGCTGCTTTGGCCGATCACTACGATGAATGTTTTCTACGATTCAACCGAATGCGGCTGGTTTTGCTCCTCTGCATCCATGTCCGAATAAAAATAAATATGAAAATCGTAAAATACGAAACTGTTAATAGGTTACTGTCTGACTTGCAATGGGACCGCAATAATGAAGCTGATGACATTTCTGCAGTAATTGACGCAAACCCTTCTCGGGACTGTCTTTTCCTGCGAAAAAGAGGTCGGATGAAGGAGGTTGCTCTTCTTATTGATCAGTTTTTCAGTTCTAAATATCAGACAGCACTTGAAATCAGTTTTTGCTAGTTGGATACCCTAACTTTTTATGCTTCAATTGAAATTTTAGAAGCCCCATTAACCAAATTCATCTAGAATGTCAAAGAGCGTGAATGCTCCAATAAAATAATTAATCCGAGCACGATTTTCTTAGGCTTTAATTTGGGAGATCAAAGAATTACTATGTTAATTAAGGAACTGCCAGTAAAACATACCACAAGGAGGCCTTAATCGAGTTCCACAAAGATGCAACACGGTTGGTCCTTTGGTTTGAAGCACACTCGTTGGATTTGTTGCTAGCTTCTTCCATCCCTATACCATCGAAACAAATGAAACATATTTAAAGTGCATCCACCAATAAAGTCTTTCAATTAGAAGGAGGAAGAACCAATACCATCTGAATGACAGCTTCTCTCAGATGCTCTGAGTGTAGCTAATTCCTCAACAAGTGCACGTTCTTTGTTGCTATCATTACAACATCATACCAAGACTCGGGTAAGAAATAACTTTTCTCAGAAGACAACTAGATAAAAAAACTACTGCGACAATCAATGCCGTGTTTCAAAATCCAGACAGGAGGTTAAACCAGCGAAAGCTTGCCAAAAAATACAAAACTGGATGTTGTAATTAAAAACCCAGAATACTACAATAAAATCAATAAAAATTGACCAATTATCAAAACCTAGTACAGTTTCCAATTCAACTAATTCAAATGGCTATTTTTTAACTTTTGACTTTTACGAGATATATTTACATATTTTTTTAAAACTCAAAATATCATTGATTTTTTATTTTATTAATTATTAATCTGCTAGTTATTTTTTATTTTATAAATATTCTATTATTTGTTCTTTTAAATCATTTTCTTCTCTATTTTTTATTCTTCTACCATAATTTTTTTCAGTAATTATCATGAACAATATTTCAAATTTATCTTAACAAGTTTTTATTTATTATTATGTATTACATAATTTTTTAAAAACGTTTTATATTTATTTAATATATATTTTTATATATGCATCTAATTTACTCGGGGCGACCACTTTTTTTGCGCTTTCCGCCTTGAGTGCATCTAGCACCCTTGACCACATTGAAGCAATGTAATCTGAAGCGAATAAAAGAATACTACAACAGTTTTCTGCTTACACAGGTTCTGTTTAACAGGGACTCGGCAATTTAGAGTGCTATAACAGTTTTGACATGACACAAAAATGGTACCAAGTACAGTCTGTTTCTTGCACAACAATCAATGTCGCTAAGGGCTCGAAGCGCTTAAACCCATATATGCCTCAGGTTCAAGGCGCATAAAAAGTGTTAGCCTGAGTGAAGTAAAGTGCAATATATATACAGCTTAAGACATGATAAACTCTAAAAGTGGAGTTTATCCACGAACCGTTGGTCAATATGCATGATTTCCTTGTGGTCAATGTTTGTTGTTTAATGCTCAAATATTATTAAGTATAGAGTTTGATATCATCCCTTTCTTACAAGGGAAGGTATATCAATGAAAAAAAAGTGACAAATAAAAGAATGTATGAGAAATTCAACCAGGTGGGCCTTTTTATGCCAATAGCCTTGCAAAAAAGCACGCCTACACACACTAGGAGTCCTGATTAAATGTTGTGAAAGGGTCTGAGGCACTTTTGTTGTATAATGCTAAGACACAGACACACACCTTGACAATACTGACAACAATGAATATTTGAACTCGACTTAACAAAGCTTGGGTGGAAATGAAGTAGCCAAATCAAGCTACTTTTGAGCCTATTTACTCAACAAACACATGGATTATTGTGTTATGCCTTTATATGTTCAGAGCTACTTTTGATCATGGTTATATTTGGTAATTCATGCTGTTGTTAGGGTTTGGTTTAGTTCATTAAATATTTATATTATTTCAGTTTCGTGTAGGTTTCGAGGATGAAGGAAATTGAGTTAGAACCATTTCTCCTTCTGTTGATTATTGTGGTTTTCTTACCCTAGTTCTTCTATACATCCCAATTTCCCCCTTCCTCTCTAATTCTTGTTTTCAATTTAAAGTTTCTGCGTAATCATTCTCCCCTCCTATTCTATGTCACAATCACCTCATTCCAAGGTATCTTCCGACAGGCTTTAATCTCAATCTTAATCGTGTAATAAAAACAAAATTTTCACTGTTCTTATTTGTAACTATAGAACTAGGTCTCAATAATAAGGTTGTACAAAATGGAATTCCGAAATAAGGACCACAAAAACTAAACTACTGCACTTGTAACTATTTAAGATGCATGAAGTGGTAAACATGCATTGCATGATAAATACCTGATATCTTTTGGGATCAGAACATTCACAATAAAGTGATGATCACCTCTAACTGAAGGTTTATTGATATCTGGAACTCCCAAGCGTGACAGTTTCACTTTATCACCAGGCTGAACCCCACAGGGGATTTGAAGTTTTTTAATACCTTCAACAGTTTTTACCTGAAGTTATTTAAGATTAATGATTAAAAAAGATGAGAAAAAAAACTCTCAGACACGTAGAAAATTAAGGACCAGAAAGGCTTAAATCTATAATGAGCTTTCTTAGAGAGAAACATAAACAAATATATACTTGCTTTGCATTTTGTGGTACTTGATATGAGCACAAAAATCCAAAATGCTTGATATGAACCAGAATATACCCAAAATAACTGCTTTCAAGTGGTTTTATCCTAAAATTTTTAGTTTGGAGTCTATTGTGGCCATGTATTAAAGTAGGCCTGCACAACTCATTTTAGATTGGATGTGCAACATGGCTTGATAGCCCAAGTAGTTTGTTACCACATTTGTTCATTGTAGCCACAGTTTTTGAAGTTACATTGTCTGGAGCATGCTTGTAGAGTGTAGACACATATACTTGGGAACTACTATCCCACAAAGGTTCCTTCGGAGTTTCTGGTGGCCCTATAGTCACTTGGACCTCTCCTCTTATTCTACCCACGGCCAATTTATTTCATTGGTTGCAGAAAAAACGGAGGTTCTAGACTCCTAAGCATCTCAAAAATAGGCTACATTGTTCCTAAAAGTTGATGACTAAAACATAGTTTGGCCAAGAAAAAATAATAACTCTGTAATTTGGTTAGAAATACATACAAGAATGCAATTAATTTTTTATACTAATGTATCTATAAGTGGAAACTTGTATATTTAATTCGGAACTATGCCCTCTGAACAAATTTATAACTAAATTCCTTCTAATGTATTAAGGCCAATCCATGACCTTACAAAGAATTGAAACCCCTTGCATACTACTTTCACTTTGTAATATACCAGCCAAACACATTAGGGCTGATGATTAAATGAATATGAGATAATTAAAAGTCAACAAGTACCTTCACCACTGTACCAAGTATTGCCTCAGTGTAGTCAACATTGATCTTTGAGTAAAGATTGAGGCCTTCCCTCCAAATCCCTTGCTTAACTCCTATACGGAGGACAACAAAGATATCACCAGCAAATCCCCTACAAATAGAGAAGTTGTTCTGTTATAGCATGACAAAAGTTTCCTAGGTACAAAAATTTTCTAACCAAAAAAATGCCCAAAGCAGAAGCTGAATCTCATTTTTTCTCTTTTCACTGTACAAAAAATGTAATGGTTGAGAACTAAATTGCATTCAAAAAAGACCTTACAAAATAAGTGAATAGAATATACCTCTTTTTTCTTTAGGTGCCTAATGTTTCATTCCGTTAACATTTTAAGGTTGATCCGTTAAAAAAAATCCTTCATCCATTCATTGTTAGACACATGGCCTGATTTTTAATTTTTATTTTAAAAAAAATAGAAAAACCTAAATTCCGAAAAAGCACCAAAATTCTGATTTTTTTCTCAAAAAACCCCCAAACCCTAAAATCACTCAATTCTCTGCCGCCGCCGATGTGATGTCGCGGCAATGAAGTCTCCTCTCGTCACAAGAGCCACAAAACCCAGTTCTCTGTTCGTCTGTCCGTCCATCGTGTTCGTGGCACCCATTTCCTGTTCTTCATTCGGCATTCAATTGGCACCCCGTTCGTCAATTTGTGGCGACGAAAGAGTAGAGTAATCGGTGGGGGGTACAAATTGGCTGATTCGGCGATGGCATATGAGGGGTTTAGAGATTTGGGATTATGAAAAATTGGGAATTTTGGGGTATTTTTGAGAAAATTAAAGATTTTATGATTTAAAAAAAATGAAATTAAGAGGTAGGCCATGTGTTATTCATTCATTGGATGATGGAAGTTTTTTATGGCAATTACCGGGTAAGCACCTAAAAGGTAATGAAATGAAGCTTTAGGCACCTAAAGCAAAAAAGAGATATAGTTTGAGCACTTATTTTGTAATAAAACTTTAAAAATTGACAAATTGCTTTTACATCAAAGGACTCACCTTGATTGTTTATAGCATTACTCTTAGATAACAATAAAATAAATGAAAAGGGAAACGGGAAATCAATGGAATATAGCGAAAAATAAAAACGACTCATTTATTCAATATTGAAGAAAAATATTTCTAAAATATGAATAGATTCAAATAAAAAAGAAAAGAAAAAAGCATAATAGTTTGGCCTTGTTAAGCATGGAGGATCCAACTTTAATATAAAAGATATCCAAGATTCCTAAGTTTAATGTGTTAAAAGTAGAGTAATTCTCTATAATTGACTATGTATTTTCTATAAGATTTGTTACATATTTATATACAAGTTGTACCCTTAACTTAGGTAACTCTTAAGTTAGGAAAGTAACTAATTCTAAGGAAAGATACAATCCCTTAAAGTTAGGGATTGTAATTACTAGAAGATATCCACAGAATCCTATCTAATTACACATGATATTTCTAATTTATGAATATATTTTCTGATACTCCCCCTCAAGACGAGGAATGGATGTCCTCCATCTTCAGCTTGCTTGTTAACTTCTGAAAATACTTTCCAGGTAGCCCTTGGTAAGTATATCTGCAAATTGATCTCTAGTGAACACATAGGGAGTACAAATTAGTCCACTGTCAAGTTCTCCTTTATGAAATGTCTATCCACTTCAACATGTTTTGTCATGTCATGTTGAACTGAATTATGAGCAATATTGATTGTTGATTTATTATCACAGTACAACTTCATTGGGCCTTCCATTTGATCTTTAAATCCTCCAAAATAATCTTTAGCCACAACAATTCACAAATCCCAAGTGTCATTGCTCTAAACTCAGCTTCTGCACTGGATCTAGCTACAACATTCTGCTTTTTGCTTCTCCATGTCACTAGATTTCCTCCCATAAAGGTGTAGTATCCTGACGTTGATCTTCTATCAACCATGGACCCTGCATAGTATGCATTAGTGTAGGCTTCCAACGTCAAATTTCCTCCTTTTATAAATATAACTCCTCTGCCTCGTGTGCCTTTAAAATACTGTAGAATTTGAGTCACAACCCTTAGGTGTTATTCTTTAGGGTTGTGCATGAATTGGCTCACAACCCCAACTGCATAGGCAATGTCTGGTCTGGTGTGTGATAAGTAAATCAGTCTTCCCACAAGTCTCTAATATGAACTTTTGTCCACTGCTGCATCCTCTATTGTATCTCCAAGTTTGTGATTAACTTCTATTGGTGTTTCTACTGGTCTGCACCCTAGTTTGCCAGTTTCTGTCAACAAGTCTAAGGTGTATTTCTGTTGAGATATGAAGATCCCTTGTTGTGAATATGCCACTTCAATACCAAGGAAGTATTTTAGTCTTCCAAGATCTTTGACTTCAAACTCCTTCACCAAACACTTCTTTAGGTCATCAATTCCTTTCAAATCATCCCATGTAACTATGATATCATCTACATAAACTAATAAAGCAGTAACTCCCCCTGAAGAGGAATGTTTCACAAATAAAGTATGATCACCTTGACTCTGTTTGTAGCCCAGTCTCAGCATTACTTTAGTAAACCTTCCAAACCAGGCTCTTGGGGACTTCTATAGCCCATATAAGGCCTTTTTCAATCTGCACACTACTTGTCCAGCACTTGGAGAAAATCCAGGTGGGATGTCCATGTAAACTTCCTCCTCAAGATCCCCATGCAATAAAGCATTCTTAATGTCATACTGTTGTAATTTCCATCCTTGATTGGCAGCTAATGACAATAAAATTCTCACAGTATTCATCTTTGCAATAGGAGCAAATGTCTCAAGGCAGTCTATCCCATAGGTTTGAGAGTACCCCTTCCACTAACCATGCTTTGTACCTCTCTAAAGAACCATCTGACTTGTACTTTACTATAAACACCCATATGCACCCCCACTGTTTTCTTTCCTTCTGGCAGTTTTACCAAGTCCTATGTCTTGTTCTTCTCAAGTGCTTCCATTTCAACTTGCATGGCATTCTTCCAATTCTCATTTTCTAATGCCTCGGACACGGTTTTAGGAATGGCAATGGTATTTAGGCTAGTAAGGAAGGCCTTGTGGTTGTGTGATAAGTTCTGGTAGGACATGAATAGGTAAAGAGGATTTTTTTTTGGTGCAAGTTCTTTTTCCTTTTCTAATTGCAATTGGAAAATCAAAATCTCTATGATCAGAAACAAAATCAGAGTTTTCAATGGTGTTAGGATCAGAGATGGGTTCAGTAGTTACCTCGGTTTGTGTGGGAGAGGAGGAGGATTGAACCTGCACTGGTGCCTTCTTCCTTGAGTAGACCAACAGAGGACGAGTAGTGTCCTGAGTCTTTGGTTGGGGGTGTTAGGATCAGATTGTAAGGTACTAGGTTGGTCAAAAACAGGTTGTTGGATAGGAATAGGTTGCTGCTGAGTTGGTGTTGGTGCAAGAAAGTCGATGAGAGGTTGAAGTAGGAAACAATCTGTCCTTATCTTCCCTAAATAGAATCTCCACCTAAAGATACGGGTGAGTAAAATAGTTTTCCTTTTCTGCAAAGGTGACATCAGCAAAAATGAAGTGTTTCCTTGTAGGTGGATGATAGCACTTGTACCACTTTTGAGTGGAAGAGTAACCAACAAAGATATATTTTAATGCCCTTGGATCAAGCTTACCCCTATTTTGAGAGTATATAAACAAAGGCAACACAGCTAAATATTTTAGGTTTAAGGTTAAGTGAGGAACACAAATTTGGGAAGAAATTGGTTAGGATTTGAATAGGGCTTTGAGATTCAAGGACTTCCGTTGGTAGTCAGTTTATCATATAAGTGGCAGTTAACACAGCTTCCCCCAATACTTTTTAGGGACATTTTTTTGAAACAAAAGGGCTCTTGTTATGGCAAGGATATGGCCATTCTTTCTTTCTGCCACATCGTTCTGTTGAGGGGTATTCACACAAGAGGATTCATGTATGATGCCTTTCTCTTGAAAAAAGGGTGATAGAACTTGGTTGAAATAGTCCTTAGCATTGTCTGATCGAAACCTTTTTAGGTCTGCCCCAAACTGAGTTTTAATCATGGTATAGAAGGTTTTAAAGGTAGAGCTTACATCTGATTTCTGTTTTAGGAGAAATATCCACGACACTCGGGTACAATCATCTATGAATGAGACAAACCATCGAGCCCCGGTTATATTTGGAACAGTGGATGTCCCCCAAACATCACTGTGAACGAGGGTAAAAGGGTTGGAGGCCTTTTTATTACTCACTGAAAAAGAAGTGTTTATGCTTTGCAAGTTCACATGTCACAATGAAATTCTTCAATATTTAGGGATTTGAACAAAGAGGGAAACATAAGCTTTATAACTTTAAAGGATGGGTGACCGAGGCAGAGGTGATGAAACCATATTTGGTCTTTAGTTCTTCAATATTTAGGGATTCTGATACAAGTGAAAAAGATGGGGAATTCAGGGCACTGACTTGTCCACCGGGATCCTCAAGGTAATATAGGCCATTTACTTCTTTAGCACGCCCAATCATCCTCCTCGTCCCTTGTTCCTGAAAAATACATTGAGTAGGATGAAAAAGAACACTGCAGTTAGTGTCCTTGGTAATTTTCTGGATGGATAGGAGATTAGTAAATACTTCTGGTACATGAAGAACATTTTTTAGTGCAAGGGTTTTACTTATAACAATATCCTCTTGACCAGCCATTGTTATCATAGTACCATCTGTAACTGTTATTTTTCTGTTACTAGGACAAGGTGTATAATTGATAAATCTGAGTGAAGAATTTGCCATGTGATCTGTAGCCCCTGAGTCAATTACCCAGGAGCATTGGATAGGTAAATCCGAGGCTTTAGAGTCTTGAGAAGAGGATATACCTGAGAAAACCAAACTACATGTACCTATAGAGGAGGTTTTTTCAAGAGACCCAGCAAGCTATTCAATTTCTCTATTTCTTCTCTGTTGAACTCAACAGGCTGTTCTTGAGAGTCCTCGACCAACTGTTTGGTTGTATATGCTCTTCCTTGTCCTCTTGATGATCCCTCTCTCTCTGAAAATTTTTTGTTTGCTGTTTATGGCTTCCCGTGAAGTCTTCGACACTTCTCCTTTGTGTGGTGTGGTTTCTTGCAATTGGTACACCATAGAGAGCCCTATTCACTGATTTTGCTGCTTCTGGTTTATTATCATTAGTGATCTGTTGTTCCAGACCAGTTTTTCCCTCGGTTATAGCTCTAGTGACTAATGTTGAACTCTCCACTTGACTGCTTTCAATCATAACTCCTCTTCTTCCTTCCTCAGCACGAATGATTGCAATAGCTTCATTTAGTGAGGGCAGATCCTCCTTTCCAAGAATCTGGACTCTCACTACATCGAATTCAATATTTAGTCCAGCAAGAAAATCATAAATTCTGTCTTTTTCAACAAACCTCTTTAGGATTGCTGCATCTTCACTACACTTCATTTGGATACATTGGTAGTGATCCATCTCCTACCAGTAAGTTAGAGTATTTTGTGATTGACCTGCTTCCCTGCTTGGTGGATGAAATCTTAGTCTTGATTTTATAGATCTGGGCAACATCTTTAACCTTTGAGTAGGTTTGTTTTACAGCCTCCCATATCTCTTGGGCTGTATTGAGAAACATGCATGTATCACTGATTTCTGGCACCATGGAATTCCATAACCAGGACATTACTAATGAATCATGTTCATCCTAAGAATCAAACCTAGGATCTCCCTCCCTAGGTTCAGTTCCAAGAAGATGACTTAACTTACCTCTACCCTTTAGAAAGGTACGAACTAGCTGAGACCATTTAAGGTAGTTTTTTCCATTCAACCTATAGGCAGCTTGTACATTTTGCAAGTCACCTATCGGATTAGAATAGCCCCCTTCATTCACTGTAACTCCTTGCATAGTCTCAAAATTGTTGGTATCGACCACCTCAACCATGTTTTTTGTTGGGTTAACAGTACACGCTCAAGGGAAAGATTTTAGAAAAAAGAGGTTGCTAGACCGAGATCAACAGGACCCAGGAATGAGCTATCAAAGCTTTGATACCATGTTAAAAGTAGAGTAATTCGACTATGTATTTTCTGTAAGATTTGTTACATATTTATATACAAGATGTATCCTTAACTTAGATAACTCTTAAGTTAGGAAAGTAACTAATTCTAGGGAAAGGTACAATCCCTTAAAGTTAGGGATTGTAATTACTAGAAGATATCCACAAAATCCTATCTAATTACACGTAATATTTCTAATTTATGAATCTATTTTCTGACATAATGCATGCTTCACTTCTTCATATTGCTTTCCGCTTCTCTCAATTCAAATCCTAAGATCAATCCTCTCAATTCTGCATCTTAGCTCACTACACATCAGAAACCAGAGAAAAGTTCTACTGGCAACTCACCCAACTTCAGATCTCCGAATGAATTCATCTAAATAAAAGAAAATAAGAAATAAAAAGACTCCTATATGAAAAGGCCATGCTCATAAAAAGAAAAAGGAAATTGCAACAAAAAAGAAAATTTCCACTATTATTAATACCTTTTCTTATCTAAATTGCCTTCTCCTTGTATTCGGATTGTGGAACCATCGGTAACGCCAGCAGGTATGATGACTCTCATACTTCGTCTCACATTTACTTTACAACTGCCACTACATCTCCGACAATTATCAGTGATTATCTTGCCCTTGCCATCACATTTTGAGCAAGTAGAAACCTAGAAATGTAGCGTATTATCTGTAGAATATATGCTAAAGATAGGGACTGGGTTATAAATTAAAATTACAAGGTTGAAGTTAAACAATTTAACTTGGGCTTACTATTTATAATTTTCGTTAATAACATTGTGCAACATAAAAATATTATTACCTCCAGTGTTGCTAGGGTTATAGAACCATTACATTGCCCAAGGCCTCAAATATAGGTATACAATGAGTATTTGTGTAAGCGTCTAACTCTCTTTCCATCCAACATCCAGGACTTGTACAGTCAGCTAAATAGGATTCAAGTATGTGGTATGTTAATTTAAACAAACAAACAAAATATATATTACAACTTCCTGTATAAATAAAATATGTTCTCTATTTTCCCCTTTCCAAAATATTGATAAAAAGCTTTTCTTTAAATATCTTCCAATACTTAAATTTATGTCTTCTTTTATTTTTAAATAGTAAAAATATTTTTGGGTACTGTCATTCAGTTAAACCTATAACCTGAAGTTGGACATCATGCATCAAGAGCTAAGACTTAGTTGTAAAGCTAATGATTGAAGGCCTAAAATTTTGGAGCCCAGTTACAATTAAAAAAACTTACTCTATTATATATATTACACTTGACCTTTTTCATTTTGGCAGCAAGCATTACTCTGCCACTTTATAATTGCAATAAAATAAAACCCTGCCCTATTATAACACTTATTCGTTTCCATTTTGGCAGTAAGCGTAACATTGCTACTCTCTCTATCTCACTCTCTTTGACATGGAACCCAACCCTATTCTTTTAAATAGGAAGTTCTTGCTTGAGTAAAAAGTAAGGTGTAATAAGTATATACAAGTGTGTTTCTGCATATTTCTATGTCTGTGTTACTGTTATATGCAAAAGAAATAAAAATTCGTCTGACAAATGTGTGATTTCCTAATGGTGTATGTTGTTCAATACTCAATAGGGAAGTAGGGAATTTGACATTGTCTCCCTTTTTGCTATTACAGGCACAATTAATGAAAAAAGTTGGTGAAATTAAAGATAAATTCAATTAGGCAGGTTTTATTGCATCTACCGTCTGATAAAAAGTGTGCTTATGCACACTAGGCATGCAGCTAATCAAACATGCCTCGCACAAAGGGGTATCAGATGATTTTTTTGTTTGGTGAATGTAAGCACACCTTAACAACATTGAATCCCTTACAATGGACTACATTTCTTAAGATATGAGTCTATGGAACATATTTATGTCAGCTTGAGAGCATTAAAAGAAACATGCAGTCAATAACCATAATACTGCTAGCATTAATATAAAACTTGTAGGAAGAAACATGAAAAAAAAAATAAGGATTGCTTAAATCTTAAACTAAAAGAAACAAATAGAAAAGGCAGTGATTTACCTAAGTCCCAAAGCAAACCTTTAGGAATACCTTGTTGCACTTAGGAATCATCAACTTGGAGGTATAGCACTTCATTTCAGACTATAGATTAGGTTCATCGACATGTAAACCCTTCCATCCATCTCATACTCTCAACTATATACTACTCATCCCAAATATATTTTAAAGCAGGCCTTTAACCAAGATGCCATCACTGTCACCTTTTTTTAAAAAAAAAAAGAAGAAACTCTTTTTCTTTAAATTTTGCTTCCTTTCTTTCATATCTGGTTATTTTTTACAACATGAACCCACAAAAATTTCATCACCAAACTGAGCTAGAACTGACAAGCTTTATTTTCTCGCTCCCATCAACTTTATAACCTTCGTCGTTACAATGAAGGGGGCCCTTGAAGAAATCCAAGCACTAATAGGCACCAAAAAGTGACAGACCTTTATTTCTTCATTCTTCCTCCTCTTTTTTCTTTAAATTTTGCTTTATTTTGTACTTTTATTGTGTGTCATCATTTGCTTTTTCCTCCCAAAACTAGTTATTTCCCACAACATGAATGTACAAAAAATTATTCCATTTTTCCCATTTTAAATGAGATAAGCCTAGTTCAAATATAACACATTAGGTTTGGTGCCCAAGGAGCTCAACAAAAAACATGAATTAAGCCTATGATAAGTTCTATATTAAATGCATAGATAGTACATCTGAACTGCTATAGTACCCTCCATAAGTTGGCAAGAAGACAGGAATTAGGGAACAGCAATTTAGAAAAAAAGAAAATTGGAGAATCAACAACTATTGCATCGTCAATCACTTTAATGTTATCGCGAGGTATAATACCTGTGTTACCATTCCAAATGGGGTCCTTTGGGATTTCATTTCCATTCCTCTACCTCCACAGCCAGTACATGATTTTATGCAACTACTAGTTTTAGCACCTGTTCCGCCACAATCATCACAAGTTTCAAAACAGGATACCATAATTTCATGCTCTCCTCCGAACACAGATTCTTCAAAGCTCACGTGAAGGTCATACCTACAAGATTATGAAATTTGAAGTTAGAAAATAAGAATTATTTACTAAAAAATGACTTCTTACGCCAAATCAAAAAATTAATTAATTAATTAAAAGGAAAAGTATATCCTACCTCCTTCTAAATCTAATATTTTACATATTAGAGTTAATTTAGTTTGCATTTTATTAACCATAAGGTTATGTTTAAGTTTGTCAGTTTGCTTTTTGGGATCTAAATGTTTTCTTAAAAATCACGAGTATAAACATGTGACGGCCGGAAATATCATTGAAGTAGATAGTTACCAAATGTCAAGATCATCGTTTCCCTTATTTCTCAAATTGAAGTTAAAGCCTCCTGGCTCACCCATTCCACTGAAGAACCCATCAGAACCACCAAAGAATGTATTATACACTTCAAATGGATCAACCTAAAGATGAAAATTCATCATAAAACATGAAGCATGATCATGCATCCAAAATATTTCAAATATAAAACCAGAAAACAAACCCCACCTACCCACACTATGCATTGACCCAAAACAAATTATTAAAAAGAAGGGCAGGGTGAGGGTAGATGAAATGAGATTACTAGTGAACATAAAGTGTGTCATTTGATACTTGCAAGGTGAAATAGAATTAGTCATTATCTTACCCCCGCTGAAGCACCACCTGATCCATCATATCCTCCTTCTAACCCTGCCTCGCCAAGGCGATCATATAAAGTTCTCTTCTCATTATCTGACAGGACCTACATAAATGCTTCCTTATGACAACTTGAAAACATGCTATCAATAGCTTTGATGCTTGGACTCCTAAAAAATGGAGTACCTGATTCAACAGGGCACAATCTCGGACTCAAGTACAATTGCCTTAAATCGAAGAGTGGTTCGAAAGTAGAATGTGGGTATGAAGACTTGTTCTAAATTCAATAAAATAGAATACGCTTCTTTAATTATAAATTATCGAGTAACACTTTAATTTAAAGAAGATGTGAGCAAGGATAGTAATGATTTTTCTTTTTCCTTCCATTAAAAAGAAATATGGAAGAAGACAAAGAAAATTATAATGAGCTTCTTTTCTTTGAAATTTGAATCACAAATAAGCCTCTCATATGCCAATATGCAACTAGGCTTTTCAATTTTCTAAAATAGGTTGAGTTTGAAATTTTGAACCCTTAAACACCTATTAAGGCCCAAGTAGCACAAATGCCCTGAACCATCACTTAACTCTAACTGCAAAATCCTTAAATTTTCAAGAGTGAATTTTTTTGTATTTGATCTCTTTGAATGGTGCCTTTACCTCTTTCTCTTTACAGTTCAGTGATTATGTCTAGCGTTTAGGATTTGTCCAACATCTTTCCACCACCATTCCCTATTCCTACTCTTTCAAGCAACACCCTAAGCCAACCATCCATCTTCCATATCTTCTACTTTCTCTCTTCTTGTCATCTTCTCTCTACGCACCTTTTTCTTTTTTAGGTTTATGGTATCTAATTTCTCTATTTATTTTTTGATATCTAGAATCTAACCAATGAAAACAAGATCTGAAAAATAAACTTTTAATTGAAACAGCATCAAGCTACCCTCTGTTGCCAAATCGTCAAAGTTAGTTTGCTACGTCAGACACAGATCCCACATCGTGTCAAGGATTGAGTCAGGTCAACACAAATAATACTCCAATCTTTTAAGAGTCCAAGCAGCATAGATGAAAAAATTGCACTTCTACAAGGAAAGATTTTAAAACAACAATACTTACCTCATAGGCAGCACTTATCTCTTTGAACTTCTCTTCTGCACCAGGACTCTTATTCATGTCTGGATGATACTGTTTTGAATGATATTCAATTATTGCACAATATGTGAACTAAGAATAAGTTAAACATAGACTGGCACAGCCCAGTCTCACAACTTGGATTTTTTTCTACTAGCTTTTAATGAGCAATAGTCCAATTGATCATAACATGTGTCAAATGCAACATTGTATCACATTCTATCCTTTTCAATTTCTTAAAATTGAGCTTAGGACGAAGCTCAAAACAGCAGATTTACTTGAAGTAACAAGAGAACATTCATTTTTCCAACCAAGAATGTTGTTATGCTTACAAAGAAAAGCACCACATGCAAGTTATCCCAAAAAGAAACAACTCTCATTCTATAATCTTACCAAAAAAGCTACCCATAAAATAAGGTTGTAAGGGGAATAGACAAGGGAAAGAAAATGTTAGAAGACTTTTGAAAACTCTTTTTCCCATCTTGTTTAGTTAAGATAACGAAAATGTAATGGTGGACATAAAATGAACTAAAAAGTGGATATATTTACTATCTTTTGAGCCTTGTTATTCCATCTACTTTTCAATCAAACCTATTCTAGGGAAGCTAGTCCACCCAAATATGATGCAACCTATAGCTTGAAATTAGGGGGGTAGGAAACAAAAGTGAACACTATGCAACCGAGAAGGAAAGGGGAATAAGGGAGGTGAACAAAATATCACAAGACTTATGAAAACATTTTTCCTTCCTCTAGTTCAGTTAAGATAATAGAAATTTAAGGACAATAAATGAACTAACAAGTGGATATATTCACTATCTTCTTAAACCTTTAACATACCATCTACTTTTCAATGATCCTATTGTATAGGGAGACAATCCACCCAAATAATTTGTAACCTATAGCTTCCTATTCAAAGAACCAAGATGGAACAATTTTCAAACATTTTTCGCAGCACATTTAAAATTATTTCTCCTTATTTTGTGATTTTTGTAGTGAGTAGTTGGATTGTTCTTTCCATCCTACACAGTGGGTGTGTTCAAAATCTCAATATATCAGAGACAAACTAAAGACCAGACAATACTAGGGCTCCATTAATGGAGCAGTTTTATACATCTACAAAATACAAGGTCGTTATTATTGCAAGTTCCTCTCGTCGTCTTTTCTTATACCAGCACAAATCTCTTATAATTCCCTTCTCTTCAATGTAAGCCAAGCCTTTTTGAATATTATTCCAAATTCCAATAATTTAGGCAACTCTTATAGGGAATATGTTATATACAAGTGCTTTAGATCATCTTACCTATTCTTCTTGACTTTCTACTATAATAAGTTTTGCTGAAAATTCACACTATGATTTGTGAACATTATTTCAACTTCAAACTACAACAACTATACATCCCTTGAGTAAATATAATCCTGAAAATACAGGTTCTGTTAAGCAAAAATCATAAGCCTGTCATCAGAAACCTGGCCTACATGCAAACCCAGATAGTTTACTGCACCTGAAAGGTTTAGAATATAGTAGTAATAATTTCAGGGTTTTAACTAATTGCTACCTTTCTCTGCATAATTAACAAACTCTTGGACTGATTCCACTAGTGTTAGAACCAGAGATAGTTCGTAGCGGCAGAATAAAGTGAAAATAAGGATAGAAAGACATTACTACAACTAAATACACTATCCCAATCATTGAAGGTTGCATGAATCTCTCAAAAGAACACCCGCTATTTGAAGCAACAAGGTAATTGGTTTGAGATCAAGTTGATGCAAGAATTCTATGGAAGTGGATAACTTACAGGTTAATTTAATTCATCTAACAATAGAGATGATATATAGTAATGGCATGTAAATATTAAAAACTCGTGATTTCCTTTTTTAGGAGTTCAATCTATAACCAATACTTATTTTATTTGAACTTTTGTTAAAAACACAGATGCACGTTGTTTCTAAAATGGTGAATAAAAAAAAAAAAAAAAACACTGGCAACGCAGCACCGCATGAATGTCATTACTCATTATTTCCAGGCTATCAATTAGTAGCAAAGCTTATATCATGTTAATTTTTTAAAAAACAAGAAAAAAATCTAAATCCAATGTCATAAATTCTATTTCTCCCAAAATATGTAATGTTAGATAAGTGCGAAATTCTAAAACCAACACCAAACTAATTGGATAAAGCAACGAACCTTGCGAGCAAGATTCCTGTAAGAGGCCTTAATCTCTTGCAAAGTAGCACCACGACTGACGTTCAAAGTGGAATAATAATCGGAACCAGAGGCGGCGGCCCTGATTACGCCGCCGTGACGGCATTTCCTGTTGATGATACCAACACGATAGATAGGGAGTTGGGTTTTGCAGAAGAATTGAGAATCGCTCCAACCCAAGCCCACGACGGAGCTTCCACTGCCACCGCCAGGAAATAGAAACGGTTTCTGTCGAATTCCACAGTTTTGAAATGGATACGACGTTGCCATTCTTTTTTCCTTATTAGCAGGGATTTGGGGTTTAGCAATTTCGTTGAGGTTTTAGCGCTTCCTCACGTTCTATTTGGTAAAATTAATACGAAAATTATAAGACTACTTACAAATTTTATGCAAATGTTTATATGTAATCAATTTATATACTATATAATAATTAATGGAGGAATTATCCAAATATTGTTTTCCTTCTTTCTTTTCCAACAACGTGGGCCTTCAAGTTTATTTTTTTGTTGTAGCAAGTCAGAAGTCGAATAGCTTGCCGTCCAACTTCAAATATTGACTTTCATTTTTAATATTAAATGTCATAGCCCTAATGAAAAACTGTTAGAAGATTTGAAAGTTGCTAATCGAATTGGGGATTTTGTCGTGAATGAACAAACAAGAAAAAATATTGGGATAATTGAGACGACACCGTTTGAAGAAGTAGTTTTAGACGAGTTAAAGACGGCACCGTTTAGAGCAGCGGCTTCGAGTGGGTTGAAGAACACACAGGCTCAAGAGAATGTTGGTCCAAGGGATTAAGTTGAAAGGGATCACGGCCCAGAACAGATCAACCATTATTATTATTCTCTGCCTTTTTATTATTGCACTGTTTTTGTGTAATCGTTTTTGTTTCTTGTCCGAGCTGGCGACACGTGTTCAAAAATAACCCTTGTCATGTGTCTGCTTTATGAACCAAAACCCTAGTTATTATTTTTTATTCTATTTTTTACTAATATCACACTAGAGTTGTGGCAATTGGTAATCAAAGCAAAGATTTTTAAGATCCACTCAAGCTGGGAAAATCAAAGAAAGCTCAAGCTATGGCAAACATTGATGTTGATGCATTAAAAAGTCAGCTGGATACTTTACAAAGTAACATAGACCAACAAATGACATGCACCACTACTCCTAAATGGTGGGAAAAAGAAAAAATGATATGAAGAATAGGTTCAATGTACTCAAGAAGAGCACCAAAGAAAGCCAAGATTATTTGGAGAAGATCTTCAAGCTGGTGTCCAAGGAAAAGAAACCTGAACAATTAGAAACAGGTAATAGTTAGCAACTTGTACTAAATACCACTCTCCCTAAAAATGAAGGAAAGAAGCAAGTACAAATAGTAATAGTTGGTGAGCAGGGTAGACATTCTCCAAAACCAGAAGGCACGAGTATATTAGCTCATAAACCAAATGTAAACACCTATGCTAGCTCTTCCCAACCGAAACTGAAGTTTGGGTCTGAAATGATGTATGGACATGAGGAGATAATAGAAAAAGACCCTTACATGTTTGAGAAAAGTACCCAATATAATGCTGGAGGGTTCACATTCAGGCCTAAGATTGAGCTGCAGTTCTTTGAGGGGGACAACCCTAGAAGATGGGTGAAGAAGTGCTAGAAATACTTCTTCTTTCTCTCAGTGCCAAAAAATCAGAAACTGGAGGTAGCAACAATGTATTTAACTATGAAGGTTGAATCCTAGTTTGATGGTTACATTATGTAGAAACACAAGGTAACTTGGCATGAGTTTGTAACAGATTTGTGCCATAGATTATGTGATAAGACCTGCTCAAATATTGTAGAAGAATTTAACAAGCTAAGTCAAAAATCCACAGTGGATGAGTATCAATTTTTTTTTGAAGAACTTAAACCATTCATGGTTCAGCAAAACTCAACCTTGGATAAAAACTAATTTGTTTCTAATTTTATAAGTAGGTTGAAAAAAGAGCTTAAACATAAAGTGAACATCCATAGGCCAAAAATTGTAGATGAAGCATACATGCTAGCTAGATTAAATAAGTTAGCTCTAGAATATGAACTCAAGAGGCAAAAGTCTTTCAACAGGTCAAATGCTTACCAGGGCTCTATTACTACTCCTAAGACTTACAGTGCACCTAGCTCTACTGCACATAAGGAGATTATTTTCAGTTTGACTCAGAATAAACAAGCACTGCTAGATTATAGAAGGGCTCACAACTTATATTTCAAGTGTGGGGAAAATTCAACCCTAGCCACAAGTGTAATGTGAAACAACTGAACTTGATGGAAGAGGAGGAGCAACAACATGTGGAAACAGAAAACATTACATAACTAGAGGATCAGGAGTTGGTCAATGCAAAGGAAGTGGGAGAAGGAAACCTAAAAAACTCCACGAATGCACTCATTGGAAGTACAAGCTACAGTACACTCCAAGGATCCATCAAGGTGAGACCCCTGAATATACTGGTAGACAGTGACAGTACACATAGCTTAATTATAGCTATTCGGGCAAGGGAAGGAATAGAAGTGGTAAAAACTGATCCTTTAACCATTACTATGGAAAATGAGAGAAACTTTTTAGTTCAGCCAG
This sequence comes from Hibiscus tridactylites, assembly GCA_958450335.1. Taxonomy (NCBI): domain Eukaryota; kingdom Viridiplantae; phylum Streptophyta; class Magnoliopsida; order Malvales; family Malvaceae; genus Hibiscus; species Hibiscus tridactylites. Next base: position 12,138,324 of record OY288287.1, read on the forward strand.
AAGTAACAAGTTAGTTTGGAAGATGCAGGGCCACTCCTTTGAACATGACTTCAAGGTACTTCAATTAGGGGAAGTGACATGGTCTTAGGTGTAGACTGGATGAAAAAATACAGTCCAATGGTGTTTGATTTTAATGAAATGACCCTGAGCTTTCAACATGGGGAACACTACATCACCCTACATGGAGGAAGGAAAATGTCTTGTGTGAAGTTGATATCAGGGGGAAAATTGTAAAAGTTGGCTGAAAAGGTGTAACACCCGTGTTTCGGGCCTAGGAGTTAACCGAGTTTACGATTCGAGTCAAATAAAATTTAATTAAATTAATTCAACTCTAAATAATGACCTAATTGAGCTTTGGAAAAAGGGGAGGGACCTATGTTGCAAATTGACCCAAATTTAAAAAGCAAGACAACTTTATAGAAAAGTTGTCTTCCCTTTTCCCCCCATTCCCTTCCCAAAACGTGAAACCCTTCTCCCCACCTTCAAACCCTCCCAAAAATATTAGTTACTATTCCATTTCATTCCAACTTCGATCCAATGTGTTTTTCAAAGGTAATTACATTTTCTTACTCACCTCTTTATCCCCTATCCAACCATTGTCTTGGATTTCAAAAACATGGGGTTTTGAAAATTAGGGTTTATATTAAAGTTTGGATTTTTAAAGGGTTTTCCAATTTGTTTTAGTAAATTGTGTTGGGGCTTTGTTTAATCATGGTAAAATACACATTATATATCAATTTGGTTGAGTTTTGATGAAAATTCGTAGTAAGCTCTTAGGACAAATTTTAAGGTATTAAAACTTGGGTTTTTGGTGGGTTTTAGGTTGAATACTAAAGGTTGATGGTTAGGGTATGATAGGAGGGTGATTTGGGATGTTTTGGAGGTCATTTGGGTGTTTGCAAATTGAAATTTCAGCAAGGCTTTAGGGGAGCACGAAAATTTGGGTTTTTGGACATTAAGTGGTTTGAGAATTTGTGGATTTTGGCTAGTGATTGTAAAGTCGGTTGATGGTTGAGTTTAGCATTGAATTGTGGTGTAATAAGTGTGTTTTGTTTGGCTAGAAGCAAGAGGAAGAGTTGAAGAGGCTTTGGGACCGGATCCGGGTTCGTAGGAGGATTATTTCGAATTGCTAAGGAAGGGCGGTGAGTGGTCTTAACTTGTTTTAAAGTTTGGTTCTAGTATGTGTAGTGCGTGTGTGCAAGTGTGCTTGGTTGGCCACTCCTATTTAATTAAAGTTGTTAATTGAGCCATTAATTTCATTGCGTGCTTCAATGCTTGCCTATCTATGCTTTTATGAAATGTGGATGAATTGGTGCATGTATATTATGAATTGTGTATATGTGAAGGGCATGAGATGTGATTGATGATATGTGATGAGATAAATAAAATTGACACTAAATAATTACCGGTTGTAAATGATCGATCATTAGGATAGTGTGCACACAAATTGAGTCAAAACGTACGTGGCCTTGATGGCGTTAAGTCATCAAGGAGGAGTACGGTGATGTAACATTCCATCGGAAGCTTTTATTCATTTCTACGGGATGATGAGTGGAATCCCATCCGTAGGGCATGTGGCGATGAGTGGAATCCCGCACACGCAAGGTCCGGTGATGAGTGGAATCCCACCGAGGTAAAGTGTTGTTGAGGTTTAAATCCGCACAATCGGGGTAATTAAAGTGGCCAATTAAACTTGTTCATGTATTGTGATATATGATGGTGATATATGGTTGTGTTATACGTGTTGCTACATGATGTTGATACATGAGATTTGAGCTTGTTAGGATTGAGAGACCATATATGCCACTTGAAAGACTAGCTAGGTCTACTTGATTATATGCATATGCTTGATGTATGTAAGATTAGGATTAACATGCTTGAACCCTGCATTGTTGATGGTTTTCGTTTTAGAGCACCCTCACTAAGCTTATAGCTTACGCTCTCTATGTTCAACAATGCAGATCATTAGCGTGGTGTTAGCTCGAGGCAAGGCAAGAAAGGGTTTTCCAAGTTTTGTGGCTCAAGTACGGTTATTGATTTTGTATTAGTTAGCAATGTGGCAAGGGAGTCTTAGTATGAGCTTTGTATGACTCTTTCAAATGATGATGTTTTGATTTGATCATGGATTGTAAGCATGTAATACTTTGATGAATGATGGTGTGTATGATGGCATGCTTTAGGATGTTTAGGTTGCCTTGTGTATGAGTGCAAACCTCTTGTGATTGACTTGTGCCTTTTAAGACCCTTTTGAGCCTTTATGTATGCCAATTTTGCCTAAATTGCTCTTTAATTGGAATGCCATGAATGAATGCTTTGATCCATGTATGAATGCTTCCTTTGGCTTAGGTATGTTTGCTTATATGTGTGTATACGCTTAGGTGAGTCGAGAAATGCATTTAGAGTCGAGTTGGGGCCGTTTATGTTGAAAATTCTGGTGTTGCAGTGCAGGGCGTATCAGTACGCCTAAGGGTCGTATCGATACGGTCTTGCCTGTAGAGCTCAGATTAGGCTAGGCGTATCGATACGCGGGGGCGTATCGATACTGTCTTTAGTCACTGGAATTCAGTTTGTGTTGGGCGTATCGATACACTAGGGTGTATCGATACCCTCCAAAGTTACTGGAATCTGGAGTTTGGGGTGAGAGTAGAACGTACCGATACGAGGTTCACGAGTATCGGTACGGGTCTACTCTGTTGACCAAGAAGGGTTGACCGAGAAGGGCGTATCGATACGCTCAAGGGCTGTATCGATACAGACTTCTCGTGGTTGACTTCTTGGGTTGACCTGGTCAGGGTGTATCGATACCCCTAGCTAGGGTACCGATACGGTCTGCCCTGTAAGTTTAAAAATGGACTGTTCATGCATGACCGTGGTTCGAATGTGTTTTCCTTTGTATGTTTCCGCTGTTGTGAATCACTTAGGATTTAACCATCCTCTAGACAAGATTAAAATAGAAAGAAAAAAATAAGGTTGCTAACCGAAGGGAACCTTATCGGGTTTCACTCGGTTTTCCTCGTGTGGCCCGCTCGGACCGGTCATCCGACCAGACCGGGGCGAGGGGGTTACATTTGTTGGTATCAGAGCCTGAGGTTACCGAGACCTCGGGTAGGTAAGTGAGGTAAGCTTAATGTGTTAAATGATTGTGTTGTTCGATGCATGTTTTGCCATGAACCCTTGATGCTTGCTTGATCGTATGCTGTTTTGAATGCATGAACTGTTGCGTCTGGTGTAGAGTGAGTGCCCATTGCTACTATTACTTAATTTAAAAAGATTTTTGGAAAGAGGAGTACTTGAGCACTTTTGGACCTTGCTTTGGCTAACGTAATCCTATCTGTTTGTTGTTGTAGTTTATACCTTGCTAGCTGTAGCATGAGACCACGTGGGAGGCCTAGGATGGTTCGACCGGAACCACGGGCAGAGGCTCCGAGAGTTGAGCCAGTTGTGAGAATTGAGGCTCAAGTGGGAGAGCCTGTGGTTGGAGTTGAAGCTCCTCCACCACCACCACCTCCTCCACCAGGAGCGGGAGGTGAGGCCGGGGCCGAAGGAGAGGGACCACAAGGAGGCCAAGGACCGGCCGGGATTGACTTAGCTCCATTGGTTTAGGCAATAGCCGGAGCATTCCAGGCTGCAGTAGCTGGAGGTCAGGCAGCTCACCATCAGGATGAGGGCACCGGATTACCTTTAGAGAGACTTCGGGGCCTTGGGGCCGAAGAGTTTAGAGGTGCTACTCCAGAGCGATCAGAGTTATGGTTTGAGAAGACTGTCCGTATTCTTGCTCAGATGGGATGTACTGGCGAGCGCAAGTTGGGATGTGTTGAGTCTCTGCTTCAGGGTGATGCCTACACTTGGTGGGTCACCATTACTACGGGTATGGATGAGGCCGAGATCACTTGGGAGTTCTTTGAGACAGCTTTCCGGAAGAAGTATTTGGGTCCGCGATACCTCAATGAGAGGAAGAGGGAGTTTATGGCATTGCTTTAGGGGAGTATGTCCGTGACAGATTATGAGATCCGGTTTGTCAGATTGAGTCAGTACGCACCCGAGCTTGTACCTACTGAGGTGGAGCACAGATTTTGATGTCTTGGTCGCGAGGGCCAAGGACTTAGAGCACAGTTTGAATTTGACCAGGCGGTCAGGTGGATCTAGTTCGGGTAAGAGGTCCAGCAACTTTGATAGAGGTGATGCCAAGAGGCATCGGGACAACAGACATCAGTATGATCATAGGCGTGGTGGCGGTAACCACGGTAGGGGCCATCAGGGTCAGAGAGCTGGTGGGAAGTTGCCCACATGTGCTACTTGCGGGAGGAACCACACCGGTGAGTGTTGGGGGAATTACCATTCTTGTTGGAGTTGTGGTGCTAGAGACCACATTAGGCGTGACTATCCACATCAGGTGGGACAGACACCAGCTCAGGCTCCTGCTCGAGCCAACAACTTTCAGAGAGGCCGCGGGCGCGGTAGAGGTAACTTCCAGCCGAGGAACGATGGTCAGAGGAACATAGCACATGTAGTTGCAGTTCAGCCAGAGGGCGGAGGTCAGGCCAGAGTTTATGCTCAGCGGGGAGATCAGCATGACAGCGATGTGATCGCAGGTAACTTCTCGATACAGTCTTTGGGTTTTCTTTCCTTGATTGACTCTGGGTCTACACATTCCTACATATTGAGTGAGCATGCACGGTCTTTGAATTTTCCTTGTGAAATGTTGGAGGTAGGAGTTAGTGTTACTAGTTCCTTCGGGGACACGGTAGTAGTTAGGAAGATGTACCGAAGGTGTCAGTTGATGGTTCAGGGGCATGTGTTTCCACTGGATATGATGGAACTTCCTTTCTATAGTTTCGATGTGATTCTGGGTATGGATTGGCTCACGGAGCATAGAGCTAGGATAGATTTTGAAACTAAGCGGATTTCTTTGAGGCTCACAGATGATTATGAGATTGTAGTGGTGGGTGAGAACGTGAAGTTCTTGTCCAATGTGGTTTCAGTGTTAGAGGCTAGGAGATTAGTTGAGTTGGGGTGCGAAGCATACCTAGCGTATGTGATGAACCCTAACATGAGTGAGGTTAGACCTTAGGACATCCGGACAGTATGTGACTTTCCTAGTGTGTTTCCGGAATAATTGCCAGGGTTACCGCCGGACAGAGAGGTAGAGTTCAACATTGAGACTTATTCTGATTCAGCTCCTGTTTCGATTGCTCCGTATCGTATGGCACCGAAAGAATTGAAAGCGTTGAAGACTCAGTTGCAAGAATTGACAGATAGAGGTTTCATTAGGCCTAGCTCTTCACCTTGGGGTGCACCGGTGTTGTTTGTGAAGAAGAAAGATGGAAGCATGAGAATGTGTATAGATTATAGGCAGTTAAATCAGTTGACAGTGAAGAATAAATACTCGTTGCCTAGAATTGATGACTTGTTTGATCAGTTGAGGGGAGCATCTGTCTTTTCGAAGATTGATTTGAGATCGGGTTATTACCAGCTAAAGGTAAGAGAGGTTGATGTACCGAAGACGACCTTTAGGACTAGATATGGTCATTATGAGTTTTTAGTTATGCCATTTGGGTTGACTAATGCACCGGTTGCTTTCATGGACATGATGAATAGGATCTTTCATCAGTATCTAGATCAGTTTGTAGTTGTGTTCATCGATGACATTTTGGTGTACTCGCGAACTGAAGAAGACCATGACCGACACTTGAGACTTGTTTTGAAAACTTTGCTAGATCATCAGTTGTATGCGAAGCTCAGCAAGTGTGAATTCTGGATCCGTGAGGTAGTCTTCTTAGGACATATAGTGTCAGCCGATGGGATTAGAGTTGATCCGAAGAAGATTGAAGCCATTGTTGAGTGGAAGCAACCGAAGTCTGTGACAGAGGTACGTAGCTTCCTAGGTTTAGCTGGATACTATAGGAGGTTTGTAGAGGGATTCTCTAAGTTAGCCGCTCCATTGACACAATTACTTCAGAAGAGTGTTCAGTTTGAGTGGACAGATGCAAGACAGAAAGCCTTTGAGAAATTGAAAGAAGCTTTGACCCAAGCACCGATTTTGATTCAGCCTGAGTCCGGGAAGGACTATGTAGTTTACAGTGATGCTTCCTATGTAGGGCTAGGATGTGTTCTTATGCAAGACCGGAGAGTAGTGGCTTATGCCTCAAGACAGTTGAAGACCCATGAGCGCAACTATCCGACCCATGACATAGAGTTGGCTGCAGTTGTGTTTGCTTTGAAGATTTGGAGGCATTATTTGTACGGTGAGAAATGCACAGTATACACCGACCACAAGAGTTTAAAGTACATTATGACTCAGCGAGATTTGAATCTCAGACAGCGTAGGTGGTTAGAGCTGCTAAAAGACTATGATCTTACTATTGAGTACCATCAGGGTAAGGCCAATGTAGTGGCCGATGCATTGAGTAGGAAGGTGGTCGTGGACTTGAGAGCTATGTTTGCTAGATTGAGTTTGTCCGGAGATGGCGGCTTGGTAGCCGAGCTTCAGGTTAGACCTACTCTAGGTCAGTTGATTCGAGAGAAACAGCTCTTAGATAGATCTTTGGCACCTCACGTGCAAGATATAGCCGAGGGTAGATCTTTAGATTACATTTTCAGCACTGATGGGGTTTTATGTTTCAAAGATAGAATAGTTGTGCCAGAAGACAGTGATTTGAGACGTACAATTTTGACTGAAGCCCACAGTAGTCTGTTTGCTATGCATCTTGGAAGTACGAAGATGTACCGTGATTTAAAGAATGAGTACTATTGGGTTGGCTTGAAGAAAGATATAGCCGACTTTGTGAGCAAGTGCTTGGTGTGTCAGAGAGTGAAGGCGGAACATCAGGTTCCCTCAGGTTTGTTACAGCCGTTGAGAATTCCGGAATGGAAGTGGGAGAACATCACCATGGATTTTCTTTCGGGTTTGCCTTTGACTCCTACGAAGAAGAACTCAGTTTGGGTGATAGTGGATCGTTTACGAAGTGTGCTCACTTCTTGGAAGTCAACACTACTTACACTTTAGATAGATTGGCCGATTTGTATATTGGCGAAATCGTTAGACTGCATGGTGTGCCGAAGTCCATTGTATCAGATAGAGATCCGCGGTTTACTTCTAGATTTTGAGAGTGTCTGCATACAGCTTTGGGTACCCGTTTGAACTTCAGCACTTCTTATCATCCTCAGTCAGATGGTCAGTCGGAGAGGGTTATCTAGATCTTAGATGACATGTTGCGATGTTGTATCATTGACTTTCAGGGTACTTGGGAGAAGCATTTGCCTCTGGTAGAGTTTGCGTACAATAACAGCTTTCAGTCGAGCATTCAGATGGCTTCGTATGAGGCCTTGTATGGCCGAAAGTGTAGGACTCCAGTGTGTTGGGCCGAGGCAGGGCAGAAACTGTTACCTATGCCGGATTTGCTCAAGGGGACAACCGACAAGGTAAAATTGATTTGTGACCGTTTGAAGGCTGCTTCGGATAGGCAGAAGTCCTATGCCGATTTGAAGAGGAAGGAAGTTGAGTTCTCAGTGGGTGAGAAGGTATTCCTGAAAGTATCTCCGTGGAAGAAAGTGATGAGATTTGGCCGAAAAGGGAAGTTGAGTCCGAGGTACATAGGACCGTATGAGATTGTGAAGAGGGTTGGTCCCGTTGCTTATCAGTTGCGTTTGCCATCCGAGCTTGAGAAGATACATGATGTGTTCCATGTTTCGATGCTTCGTAAGTATAGGTCTGATCCATCACATGTTATGCCCGTAGAAGAAATTGAATTGAATCCGAATTTGACTTATGAAGAAGAACCAGTGGAGATCTTAGCTTCTGACAGTAAGGTGTTGAGGGGTAGATCGATTGAGTTAGTGAAGGTGCGGTGGCAACGTAGAGGTGTGGACGAGGCCACTTGGGAGAGGAAGGAGGATATGGAAAAGCAGTTTCCGTATCTCTTTCAGTCAGGTAATTTCGGGGACGAAATTCCTTAAGTGGGAGAGAGTTGTAACACCCGTGTTTCGGGCCTAGGAGTTAACCGGGTTTACTGTTCAAGTCAAATAAAATTTAATTAAATTAATTCAACTCTAAATAATGACCTAATTGAGCTTTGGAAAAAGGGGAGGGACCTATGTTGCAAATTGACCCAAATTTAAAAAGCAAGACAACTTTAAAGAAAAGTTGTCTTCCCTTTTCCCCCCATTCCCTTCCCAAAACGTGAAACCCTTCTCCCCACCTTCAAACCCTCCCAAAAATATTAGTTACTATTCCATTTCATTCCAACTTCGATCCAAGGTGTTTTTCAAAGGTAATTACGTTTTCTTACTCACCTCTTTATCCCCTATCCAACCATTGTCTTGGATTTCAAAAACATGGGGTTTTGAAAATTAGGGTTTATATTAAAGTTTGGATTTTTAAAGGGTTTTCCAATTTGTTTTAGTAAATTGTGTTGGGGCTTTGTTTAATCATGGTAAAATACACATTATATATCAATTTGGTTGAGTTTTGATGAAAATTCGTAGTAAGCTCTTAGGACAAATTTTAAGGTATTAAAACTTTGGTTTTTGGTGGGTTTTAGGTTGAATACTAAGGGTTGATGGTTAGGGTATGATAAGAGGGTGATTTGGGATGTTTTGAAGGTCATTTGGGTGTTTGGAAATTGAAATTTCAGCAAGGCTTTAAGGGAGCACGAAAATTTGGGTTTTTGGACATTAAGTGGTTTGAGAATTTGTGGATTTTGGCTAGTGATTGTAAAGTCAGTTGATGGTTGAGTTTAGCATTGAATTGTGGTGTAATAAGTGTGTTTTGTTTGGCTAGAAGCAAGAGGAAGAGTTGAAGAGGCTTTGGGACCGGATCCGGGTTCGTAGGAGGATTATTTCGAATTGCTAAGAAAGGGCGGTGAGTGGTCTTAACTTGTTTTAAAGTTTAGTTCGAGTATGTGTAGTGCGTGTGTACAAGTGTGCTTGGTAGGCCACTCCTATTTAATTAAAGTTGTTAATTGAGCCATTAATTTCATTGTGTGCTTCAATGCTTGCCTATCTATGCTTTTATGAAATGTGGATGAATTGGTGCATGTATATTATGAATTGTGTATATGTGAAGGGCATGAGATGTGATTGATGATATGTGATGAGATAAATAAAATTGGCACTAAATAATTACCGGTTGTAAATGATCGATCATTAGGATAGTGTGCACACAAATTGAGTCAAAACGTACGTGGCCTTGATGGCGTTAAGTCATCAAGGAGGAGTACGGTGATGTAACATTCCACCGGAAGCTTTTATTCATTTCTACGGGATGATGAGTGGAATCCCATCCGTAGGGCATGTGGCGATGAGTGGAATCCCGCACACGCAAGGTCCGGTGATAAGTGGAATCCCACCGAGGTAAAGTGTTGTTGAGGTTTAAATCCGCACAATCGGGGTAATTAAAGTGGCCAATTAAACTTGTTCATGTATTGTGATATATGGTGGTGATATATGGTTGTGTTATACGTGTTGCTACATGATGTTGATATATGAGATTTGAGCTTGTTAGGATTGAGAGACCATATATGCCACTTGAAAGACTAGCTAGGTCTACTTGATTATATGCCTATGCTTGATGTATGTTAGATTAGGATTAACATGCTTGAACCCTGCATTGTTGATGGTTTTCGTTTTAGAGCACCCTCACTAAGCTTATAGCTTACGCTCTCTATGTTCAACAATGCAGATCATTAGCGTGGTGTTAGCTCGAGGCAAGGCAAGAAAAGGCTTTCCAAGTTTTGTGGCTCAAGTACGGTTATTGATTTTGTATTAGTTAGCAATGTGGCAAGGGAGTCTTAGTATGAGCTTTGTATGACTCTTTCAAATGATGATGTTTTGATTTGATCATGGATTGTAAGCATGTAATACTTTGATGAATGATGGTGCGTATGATGGCATGCTTTAGGATGTTTAGGTTGCCTTGTGTATGAGTGCAAACCTCTTGTGATTGACTTGTGCCTTTTAAGACCCTTTTGAGCCTTTATGTATGCCAATTTTGCCTAAATTGCTCTTTAATTGGAATGCCATGAATGAATGCTTTGATCCATGTATGAATGCTTCCTTTGGCTTAGGTATGTTTGCTTATATGTGTGTATACGCTTAGGTGAGTCGAGAAATGCATTTAGAGTCGAGTTGGGGCCGTTTATGTTGAAAATTCTGGTGTTGCAGTGCAGGGCGTATCGGTACGCCTAAGGGCCGTATTGATACGGTCTTGCTTGTAGAGCTCAGATTAGGCTGGGCGTATCGATACGCAGGGGTGTATCGATACTGTCTTTAGTCACTGGAATTCAGTTTGTGTTGGGCGTATCGATACACTAGGGTGTATCGATACCCTCCAAAGTTACTGGAATCTGGAGTTTGGGGTGAGAGTAGAACGTACCGATACGAGGTTCACGAGTATCGGTACGGGTCTACTCTGTTGACCAAGAAGGGTTGACCGAGAAGGGCGTATCGATACGCTCAAGGGCTGTATCGATACGGACTTCTCGTGGTTGACCTGGTCAGACCGTATCGGTACGGGCGTATCGTTACCCCTAGCTAGGGTACCGATACGGTCTGCCCTGTAAGTTTAAAAATGGACTGTTCATGCATGACCGTGGTTCGAATGTGTTTTCCTTTGTATGTTTCCGTTGTTGTGAATCACTTAGGATTTAACCATCCTCTAGACAAGATTAAAATAGAAAGAAAAAAAATAGGGTTGCTAACCGAAGGGAACCTTATCGGATTTCACTCGGTTTTCCTCGTGTGGCCCGCTCAGACCGGTCATCCGACCAGACCGGGGCGAGGGGGTTACAAAAGGACAGTGAGCTAATGGGGGAAATCTACTTAATGAGTGCAGAAGTAGCTAAAACAGAGATTCCAGATCAGTTACACCCAGTTCTAAAGAAGTTTGAGAAGGTGTTTGAAGAGCCTAAGGGGATGCCACCTAGGAGAACTCATGACCACGCCATTGTTATGAAACCAGGAACCTAACCTATCAACCTCAGGCCATATAGGTTCCCTCACCATCAGAAGACAGAAGTAGAGAGGTAAATTAAAAAAATGTTGTCAGCAAAGATTATTCAATGCAGCAAAAGCCCCTTTGCATCCCCATGCCTTCTGGTCAAGAAAAAAGATGATAGTTGGAGGTTGTGTATGGACTATAGGCAACTTAATGCAGCTACCGTGAAGAACAAGTTCTCAATTCCAGTTGTGGAGGACCTACTTGAGGAGCTAAATGGGGCAATTTTTAAAAAAAATTGATTTACGCTCCGGTTACTAGCAAATTAGAATTACATCAGAAGACATTCAAAAGACAACATTTCGCACACATCAAGGCCATTATGAGTTTAAAGTCATGCTCTTTGGGCCGACTAATGCCTCTGCCACATTTCAGGCCCTAATGAATGACCTTTTTGCTCATTTTCTAAGAAAGTTTGTATTGGTATTCTTTGATGATATTCTTGTCTACAGTGAGAGTCTAGACCAGCATGTTCTTCATCTACAAACAATTTTGGAAGTTTTATTAGCAAACCAACTCTTTGCTAAAAGATTAAAGTGCTTCTTTGGCTAACAAAGAGTAGAATACTTGAGATACATTATCTCACTCTAAGGTGTTGCTACTGACCCAACAAAAATTGAAGCAATGTATAATTGGCCATTTCTTAGGAATCTCAAGTCCCTCAGAGGTTTTTTTGGGACTCACTGGTACTACAGGAAATTCATAAGAAATTATGGAGAACTCAGCATGATTCTTACTAATATGCTGAAGAAAGATAGTTTTAAATGTACCCTTAAATCTAAAGCATCATTTGAGAAACTCAAGGAGATGATGTGCAAGGCACATGTTCTGACTTTGCCTGATTTCAACAAGCAATTCAGCCTAAAAACTGATGCAAGCTCCAAAGGCATTGGAGCAGTTCTCTCCCAAGATGGCAGACCAATTGCCTATCTTAGTAACTTAGGGGCTAGACATGCTGATCTTCCTATTTATGAAAAGAGTTTCTAGCCATTCTAATGGCTATCTCCAAATGACGACACTATTTTAAAGGAAGACCCTTTGTGATCAAAACTGACCATGAATCCCTGAAGCATTTACTGGCTCAGAAGATTACAATAAATATTCAAAAAAAGGGCCTGACCAAGTTGCTTGGGCTTGACTATGTAATTTAGTATTGAAAAGGTAAATTGAATGTAGCAGCAGATGATTTATCTAGAAGAGATGAGTAACACTTAGAATTTCAACAGCTTACTTCTACTACCATCATTCCTACCTGGATGTTAGAAATTGAAAATTCTTATCAGGGTGACTCTCTTGTTCAAGAAATGTTAACTGCATTACTGGTTCAACCTGACTCTCACAAACATTGGTCCTTCACCAAAGGCATATTGAGATTCAAAGGCCGAGTATATGTTGGCTCTACTAGTAATTTAAGGAAAACTATCATGCATATGCTACATAACACACCTCAAGGAGGATACTCAGGTAGGCAAGCTACATACAAAAAGATACACTTTTGCTTCTACTGGCCTGGCCTAAAATCTGTTGTGTCAGATTATGTTAAGAATTGTGAAGTTTGTTAAAGGAACAAATCTGAGAATGTATCCTACCATGGGTTATTACAGTCACTAACTGTTCTTGAGCAAGTCTGGGAGATCATTTTCATGAATTTTATAGAGGGTTTGCCTTCCTCTTTAAAGTACAACTGCATCTTAGTGGTAATTGAAAAATTCACTAAGTATGCTCACTTCATTGCCTTAGCCCATCCCTACACTGCATTGGACATTGCTATCTCTCCTAAGTCTACAAACTCCATGGCTCCCCCCAAATTTCTATCTCAGACATAGACAAAACCTTCACTAGCTTGTTTTGGAATGAGCAAATGAAACAGTTGATAACTACTACTCTATTCAGTACGGCCTATCACCCTCAGACAGATGGTCAAACTGAACGTTTGAACCAGTGCCTAGAGCAGTACCTACGTGGCATGTGTTTCCTCAGGCCACATACTTGGGCTAAATGGCTCTCCCAAGCTGAATGGTGGTACAACACGACCTACCACACAACGTTGGGTCTCACGCCTTTTGAAGCACTCTATGATTACAAGCCTCTTATCTTACAGACTACTCAACCCTCCCCCGTCAATAGTGTTCAAGAGTTAATACACGCTAGAGAGGATCTCAATAAAGCACTCAGAGAACAACTCATGCAAGCTCAACACAGAATGAAGCAATATGCAGACAAAAAATGCAGTGAACGTGAATTTCAGATTAGGGATGCAGTTTACCTGAAACTTCAGCCTTACCGTCAAACTTCTGTAGCCATTCGAAAAAATTCGAAACTCTTCGTGTGGTTCTTCGGTCCATATGAAATTTTAGAGCGTATTGGCCCAGTAGCCTACAAATTGAAACTACCAGTTAATTCTAAGATACACGCTGTTTTCCATGTCAATTTGTTAAAGAAGAAGATTGGGGACAAGGCATTTACCTCTTAGGATCCTCCAGAAATGATAAACGACGGCCAACTCAAAGTTTACCCGGCTCTGGTTCTTAACAAGAGAATGGTGAAAAGGAACAACATTGTCGTCACTCAATTGCTAGTTCAGTGGTCGAATTTGGCTCCAGAAGAATCTACTTGGGAGGATTGCCAGGTTCTGAAATCCCAGTTTCCGAATTTCGATCCTTGGGGACAAAAATCGGCACAAGAGGGGATATTGTCATAGCCTTAATGGAAAACAAGTTAGAAGATTCGAAAGCTGCTAATCAAATTGGGGATTTTGTCGTGAATGAACAAACAAAAGGGAATGCTGGGATAGCTAAGACGACACCGTTTGAAGAAGTAGTTTCAGACGAGTTGAAGACGACACCATTTAGAGCAGCGGCTTCGAGTGGGTTGAAGAACACACAAGCCCAAGAGAATGTTGGTCCAGAGGATTAAGTTAAAAGGGATCACGGCCCAGAACATATCAACCATTATTATTATTCTCTGCCTTTTTCATTATTGCACTGTTTTTGTGTAATCGTTTTTGTTTTTTGTCCGAGCTAGCGACACGTGTCCAAAAATAACCCTCATTCATAAAACCATAGATGTTATTTTCTATGCGAATTAATGAGAAAAGTTTATCTTTTTCTTCCTATATCATTATCTTCTTGGTCTACTATTCTATTTCTTACTAATATCACACTAGAGTTGTGACATTAAAATAATGAATTCGGATAGATTGCAGTCCAACTTCAAACAATGTTTTTCACACATGACATGCATGGATCAATGGAGGACGACTTCAACATCATTTTTTAATATTTTCTGGTAAAATATTGTTCAAAAACGGGGTGAAAGCAGTCCGACTTCTAGCTGCTAGAGTAATCAACCATAATTCTAGAAATAAACTTGGGAGGACCATATTATTGGGAAAAAATTGGATAACAATATTTGGGTATTTTTACTAATAATTAATATGCGTAATTATTACATGCATCGGTGGAATCTTTCCCTCAATCGTGTTTAATTTCACTCTAAAAATTAAAAAACTTAAGTTCTAATTTTAAAATATAAATCTTAAACTATAACCCATAAAACTTAAATTATAATCATAAATTTTAAACCCTACAACCTAAACAGCTAAAACTTAAACTCTAAACTAAATATCTAACCATAAATTAGACTCACTTGTGAAAAATAAGTTTTCCACCGTGAGTACATGGAATATTTTCCCATATAAAGGTAATTATTCGATTCAATAACAGTAAAAAATACTTTTATTCATAAAAATATTCTTTTATTGTTCGTTATATGGAGTATTACATTAAAATTAATAAATAATTTATTGACATGTTACTATTTTTTTTTGTTACAGTACATGGCAATTTTATTCTATGAGATTTTTTATTCTCCTTCAACAATGTCATCTTCAAAGTTCAAATCACTAATTTGTTTTTACTATTTATTATATAGTAATATAATTAGGATTATTATCCTATACACTGGCTTAGTTTTTGAATTTAGGGTGTGTGGTTTAGGGTTTATGTGTAGGGATTTAGAACTTAAGGATAATGATTATAATTTAGGGTTTATAGGTTATGGCTTAGTTTTTAGGATAATATGATGAGGATTTGTGTTTTAATCTAAAAACCATAAATTATAAATTTCAATCACAGTCCCTAAATTCAAAACCCATTCACCTAAACCCCTAAACCATACACCTTAAACTAAGTCCTTAAACCCTAAAACTAAGGCGCTTATGGAAACTTTTAGTTTTCACTGCCAATGTATTAAATAATTACTCATATTATTAATACTACTAAAGAAAAAACATTGATACAGGTGTCGTGTAAAGTTTACATATGCCTTTTAGCTTTAGGGGTTAGAGTTTTAGTTTAGAGTTTAGGTTGTATGGTTTAGAATTTAATGTTAGTGTTTAGAATTTAGGTTTTGGGTTTAAATGTTAGGGTTTAGATTTTAGGGGTTAGGGTTAAGAATTTAGGTTTTGGGTTTTATAGTATAAATATGCAGGCTTGTGTAAAAATTATTTTACACAACCTGTGGATCAAACTTAGTTTCCACAAGCACCTTAGTTTTATGGTTTATGGACTTAGTTTAGGGTGTATGGTTTGGGGATTTAGGTGTATGGATTTTGAATTTAGGGATAGTAGTTGTTTACAATTTAGGGTTAATAATTTAGGGTTTATAGATTAAAACCTAAATCCTTACCATATTACCCTAAAAACTAAACCCTAACCTCTAAACCTTAAATTCTAACCATAAACACCCTAAACCCTAAAACTAAGGTGCTTGTGGAAACTTTTAGTTTCCACTGCAAGTGTATATGATAATAATCCACTATGGGTAATTATTTGATACACTGGCGGTGGAGACTTTTAGTTTCTACGAGCGCCTTAGTTTTAGGGTGCATGGTTTGGGGTTTAGGTGTATGAGTTTTGAATTTAGGGATAGTGGTTGAAATTTATAATTTAGGGTTTGTAGATTAAAACCTAAATCCTCACCAAATTACCTCAAAAACTAAACCATAACTTCTAAACCTTAAATTCTAACCATAAACCCTAAATTCTAACCACTATCCCTAAATTTTAAATTCATACACCCTAAACTAAACCCATAAATCTTAAAACTAAGGCGCTTGTAAAAACTTTTAGTTTCTACCGCCGGTGTATATGATAATAATCCACTACTAATATGTTGTAATAATTTATTGATGTACTATTATTCATCATACAATAATACTACCCCTTAGAATTATAGTCATATATCAATTAAAACTATTATTATTTTAAATTTATTATTTCATCTATAATAATTTCAAACATTTTAATTAATATATTACACTTGTACGTGGTCAAACGGAGTTAATATTATTTATTGAGAAGTTATTTAAAAATTTTAAATGTAAGTGAATAATAATTAATTAAATATATTTTGAGAGGTTAAAGAATAATTTTATTATATTTTTCTGAATTTTCGAATATATTTTGGGATCAAGCTCCACTAGCTCTTATTTTCTTCTGACTTTGTTCGTTAATTGAGTTTAGTTCAGATAGTATTACTAGTGGCGGAATAAATAAGGGACTAGGGGTTATGGCTTCCTAAAATTTTGGAAAATTAGAATTTAACCTCTAAAATTTTTAAAAATTTTAATTTGACCCCCTCAAAAATTTTAGAAATTCATATTAAGCGTCAAAATTCTAATATTTTTAATTAAATTCTCGCTCAAAATTTTTAAAAGTTATTATTAAATCTCTCAAAAAATTTGAAAATTTTAGTTTAAGTCTCCAATTTTTTTTAAAAAAATTTAAGTTACCCCCAAACATACCCCAAATCCAGTCACTAGATATTATTGTCGGTACAATATGCATGAGGATATGAGATCGAACATGCTTAATGGCCAGTTACAAGATTGACAGAAATCTCATCTAGGCAAAGGATTCTGTCCATTTATCTTATCTGCAACTGCAACTTATGTTGCTTCCAATTCGTCTTCCAAGTCCTCGCCTACTTTAAACAATGTAAGTATAAATCCTTGCATACCATTAACTGTGAATCAGCTAATTATTTGAAAAACAAAACGATTATATGCAAATGGGAACTCTCTGATTAACACTAGTTTATGCTTTAATATTTACTAAACTTGGCTGTCCAGTATTTGCCTTCACCATAGTGGTGGCATCAACCAGGGCAATAAACATTTTGAACAAAAAAAAAAACCAGGGCAATAAACATGGACGGGTCCAGAATCAAAATTAAGGGGCAAAGTATAATTAATCATAAAAATAAGGGAATAAAGTTTAAAAGAATTGAAAATCAAGGATTTCATTATATTTTTTAGGTTTATTTACAAAATAACTAAAAAAAATAAATTAAAAATATCTCAAAATTTCTAAAAATCATAAAATAATCTCAAATCTCTAAAACCTCAACCCCAAAATTAACGATATTGCCGCTATCGATAGTCTCGTCGGACCTCACTACTGCCGTCGCCGGAGTCCCCGTTCATTTCCCCCAACCACCCAACGTCGATAACTGATTGGAGGCAATGCCAATCGGAGATCGAACGACGAACGCCAAAGGCTCCAACCGTTCGACGGTCGATTGACACACCCCCTGTTGGTTACCGGTGATGGGTGATTTCAAGAAATGGGCGGGGCCTCCGACGACATCGGTGGTTGGGTTCAACGAAGTTATCGGTGACTGTAATTACATCAATTTTGGGAATTTGGGGTTTGAGTTTAGGGATTTAAGATTTTTTTTTGGAGATTTTGAAAATCTTTAGATTTAAAAAAAATATTTTAAATATTTTAGATTTTTTTAAAAAATAAAATAATTAAAATAAAAGACATGTGTCAAATTCTTATTAGGTGATGAATTTTTTTAATGGTATTACCTGAAAACAATAACGAAATAAAACTTTATGAACCTATTTCAGCTAAAAAATATTTTAGACACCTGTTTCAATAAAGATGTATAATTTGGACACCTATTTTTATAATTAAACTATAGCTTAGTTCCATCTCCGTCAATAAACTTTTTCAATACCCGCAAGTCTTGCCAAAATGTTTTTTTTTTCTTTTCAATTTGCTACATTGATGCACAACCAAAAACTAGTTTAGGGGCTAAAATGGTGAGCAAACCGATATTTGGAGACCAAAAATTGAGTGTCTTCAATTGCTTTTGGAATTTATTGAGTAGAAAAGCTGGTTTGGCCTTCAAACACAAAAACAAAGCAATGCTAAACTTTTGGATAATAGAATTATCTATCTTATTTCTGATAGCAAGTGGGTAAGTTCTACTCAAGTTGTATTGGCGAATTTTGATGGTGATTTTGCAAAACGACGCTTAAATGACAGCTAAATAACGGAAAACCGGTTAACCTGATAATTTCTTGAGCATAATTTTTTTATAAAGTTTGTACTTAATTTGTTACAAAAAATGTAAGAAAAACGGTATATACACAATTCCTTATAAGTAACAAATTGAGTACAAAACCGAATTCTTTAAAAAAACTGTAAGAAATTAGGTATATACTCAATTCCTTACAATTTTTTAGTTGGGGTAAAGTTGCTCAAACCTTTGTAAGAAATTGTGTTTGTACTCAATTTCTTAGAATAATGCACAATTTGGTACAAAATAGGTATGAAATTGTGTCTGTACACAATTTCTTACCAAATATACCTAATTTCTTACTGAAATGGTAAGAAATTAGGTATATACCCAATTCCTTACGATTTTTTAGTTGGGGTAAAGTTGCTCAAATCTTTGTAAGAAATTGTGTTTGTACTCAATTTCTTACAATAATGCACAATTTGGTACAAAATAGGTAAGGAATTGTGCTTGTACACAATTTCTTACCAAATATACCTAATTTCTTACTAAAATTGTAAGAAACGAGGTATATACCCAATTCCTTACGATTTTTTAGTTGGGGTAAAGTTGCTCAAACCTTTGTAAGAAATTGTGTTTGTACTCAATTTCTTACAATAATGCACAATTTGGTACAAAATAGGTAAGGAATTGTGTAAACACAAATTCTTACCAAATATACCTAATTTCTTACTAAAATTGTAAGAAATTAGGTATATACCCAATTCCTTACGATTTTTTAGTTGTGGTAAAGTTGCTCAAACCTTTGTAAGAAATTGTGTTTGTACTCAATTTCTTACAATAATGCACAATTTGGTACAAAATAGGTAAGGAATTGTGTTTATACACAATTTCTTACCAAATATTCCTAATTTCTTACTGCAATTGTAAGAAATTAGGTATATATCCAATTCCTTACGATTTTTTAGTTGGGGTAAAGTTGCTCAAACCTTTGTAAGAAATTGTGTTTGTACTCAATTTCTTACAATAATGTACAATTTGGTACAAAATAGGTAAGGAATTGTGTTTGTACACAATTTCTTACCAAATATACCTAATTTCTTACTAAAATTGTAATAAATTAGGTATATACCCAATTCCTTACGAATTTTTAAGTTGGGGTAAAGTTGCTCTAACCTTTGTAAGAAATTGAGTAGAAACACAATTTCTTACTAAAATTGTAAGAAATTAGGTGTATACCCAATTCCTTATGATTTTTTTAGTTGGCGTAAAGTTGCTCAGACTTTTGTAAGAAATTGTGTACAAACACAATTCCTTACTACAATGTACAATTTGGTTCCGAAACTGGTGGTGTAGTTTCGATACCCAAAAGCAAGGTTGGCAATATATGAGATGTGAGGGTATCGATGCTGGTTTGAAAGTATGGGGTTTCGGTGGTTGTCTGAAAGTATGGGCATAATTTTTCCACCATTCTAGTAGGTGGCATCGAAACCACTAATATGGGATTTCGGTGCTAGTTTGACAGTATGGTTAAAATTTTCATTCCACTAGGTAGCATCGAAACCACCTATATGGGGTATCAGTGCTAGTCTGAAAGTATGGGCACAATTTTTCATTTCAGTAGGTGGCATTGAAACCAAAATATAAACATCCACTTGCTTTTTTAACTAAATTAGGTATATACCCAATGCTGCAAGAGTGGTTATGGTCCAATTTGTGTACATTTGATACTACTAAGTGTATACAGTACCGAAACCCCTAAAGATGGTTTCGATACCACTAAAAGGAATATGCCTTTTCAGTGTTATGTATTTTCACTGTAATCACATGAATCGTTTATTGTTCATCCTGTATAAAGCTGGTTTCGATACCCCCAAAATGAATCAGCCTTTTCAGTTTCATGTCTCTTCACTAGAATCACATGAACTGTTTCATGTTCATTATGTATAAAGTTGGTTTCGATACCCCCAACACGAATCAACCTTTTCAGTTTCGTGTCTTTTCACTAGAATCACATGAACCATTTCATGTTCATGTACCTTTGTTGAACAGACATTGTGCCTTCTCAGTTTCCCTCCTTAGTTTTCAGTTTCCCTCCCAACTGAAATTCCTTATATATTAACAACTCTTCTCTTTACTCTTTACAACATCTTCTACTTAATATACTCAACCCTTCGTTCTGAAATTAGTTCTCCTTCACCATATTCTATTCAATATATTCAGATACAATGAGTTCGAGCAGAGCTTCTAGTCACAATCCTCAGCCATTTGCAAAGAGGGAACTTGATTTCGACTCAGAATCAAACATCGATGATGATGTCTATTTTGATTTTGACGAAAAGGAGAAACAAAGCCACGAGACACTGAAAACAAGCAGATGGTTCAAAAAGTTTTTCGAAATCTTCGATAGAATGAACACAATCAATGACCCTTCTACTCAATGGCAGTGTCCAGCATGTCAAGGAGGTCCTGGTGCCCCTCACAGGTTTCTTGGCCTTCAGTCCCTAGTGACACATGCCAAAACCAAAGGCGAACCAAAGCTCAAACACCATCGACAACTTGCTCATCTATTGGATGAAGAATTGCGTAGAAGGGGTACTTCGGCTGTTCCTCAAGGTCAAGCTTATGAGGAATGGAGTGGTTTGAGAGATGATCATAATGATGATGATATTGTCTGCCCCCACCTTCAAACAATGAGGAAGAGGATCACTAAATACTCTGGCCACCCATGGTGATGATAATGAACACAAGGCTTTATCAAGATGCAAATGGGAAGGTAGTTATATAACTTTTGAATTATATTTTAATGAATATTACAATTCCTTAACTTGTAATGTCTTGAATTTTCTGCTTCAGTGGCTTGGTATGGGAAACCAAGAGCTTCTTTCCTATTTCAGGTCCTATGATACTGTTGTTAAGGCTCGCCATTCTTATGGTCCTCAAGGCCATCGTGGGATGAGCCTTCCAATTTTTGAGAGCACGACAAGAGGTTATTTCGATGTTCAGCGTCTGCATACCCAGTTTTCTGCCCAAAGTTTCAATAGAGAGGCTTGGGAACGTTGTCACGGCTTCTTGTATGGTCCAGCCAGACAACACCAACTTTATGGTTATAAAAGAAGAAAATGATAGAGAAAACATGTCTTCTTTTATACAAGATGCACTTCTGCTCATACTTATGCATACATGTTTTGTTCATTAGTCAACTATAGGGTCAAATTTGAGATGCGATCATATGTAGAGATGGTTGGTCAGCACAATTCACAACGACAGGCTGGTCCAAGTGCCATGGGTGGCAGAGGGCATGAAGGTCGTTTCCCTGGCCAGAGATGAGGATTGAGGAGACGCAATTCTTTTAGTTTCATTTTTTTATTTCAATATGTAATTGAAGCACTTGGGACTTCAGTTTTTTTTGTTTCCTAAATATATTTCATCCTTAATTTTAATATGATCCTTCTATCTTACTCCAAATGTTAATTTTCAACTAATAAGGGGTTTCTTGAAGTCTATCAAATATTTTTCGTATCTGCCAAACCAACACCGAAACCACAAAATGGTGGTTTCGATGCCGCCTTCCATGTCACCAATTTTTCCCATTTTGTACTTGTGTATATACATAAATCCTTGTAATATCTATACCAAAGTATATTTTGTATGTACACAATTCCTTACAACAAGATCCATTCTCACCCTAACAAAATTAAACATACGCCCCATTTCTGCTCAACCAGCACCGAAACCCAATATAGGTGGTTTCGATGCCACATGAAGGACTTTAACTTTTGCCCATATAGGTGGTTTTGATGCCCCATATAAAACTTGTATCAAAGTATGTTTTTTGGTAACAAAATGTGTATATACACATTTCCTTACAAGTACATGAGCCATTTTGAACCTTGGAGAAATTGTGTAATAAAAAAGGTATATATCATTTTCTCTTACAAAGTATTACCATTTGCTACTAATATGTGTATATACAGAAATCATTATAAAACTTGTACCAAAGTATGTTTCTAGGTAAGAAATTGTGTATGTACACAATTCCTTACAACTACATGAGCCATTTTGAACCTTCGTGAAACAATGTAATAAAAAGGTATATATCGTTTTCTCTTACAAATTTTTTTCATTCCATTAGGTGGCATCGAAACCACCTATATGGGGTTTCAGTGCTGGTTTGACAGTATGGGCGATATTTTTTCATTCCATTAGGTGGCATCGGAACCACTTATATGGGATTTCGGTGATGGTTTGACAGTAGGGGCAAAATTTACATTCCAGTCGGTAGTATCGAAACTACCTTTATGGGGTTTCGGTGCTGGTCTGAAAGTATGGGCAAAATTTTCATTCTAGTAGGTGGCATCGAAACCACCTGTATGGGGTTTCGGTGCTGGTTTAGAGTTCTTTATAAATTTTGGCAAGGTTTGTTGTTTGTGTACAATATTATAAAATAATCATATACTAAGGAGCAATTATTAGAATGAGAAAAAAAATATTACAATGACATTTGAACATATAATGACATGTACAATTTGAATCGTTTAAGAATAAGAAACAAATTATTACATTGAGATTTGAACATATTTAACAATGTTTGTTGTATTTACACAATTAAAGAACACTACCAAACATATAATACAGATCAGATCAGTCGAATGGGAAAAATTATATTTAATTCGGTTATACGTTTTTATGCATCATAAGTGTGTCATGTTCGAGCCCCTAAAATCACATTTATTTCTCTTTTATAACCATTACAATCGAATAACTCATATATTATAGTTAGTATTTTATATCACAAATTTATTTCTGGCCTAGTAGTAAACCTTTGCCACTTCCACCAAGGATTCCCAGGTTCAAATCTTACCATTGCCAATTACATTGCTTTTATTTTTCTTTCTCCAATCGGATAACACATATAATACTTATATTATATTTGGTATTCTATATACTAGAAACATGCTTAGCCCAGTGGCAAGAGCGTTGCTTTCTTTCTCTAATAACCCAGGTTTGATTCCCCTGGGGCCAACTTTCACTATTTCATTTTTCTTACTCCAATTGGTGGTGACACGTGTCACCACCTGATTCAGGAAGGAAAATTAATTTAATAAATCTAATAAAAATAGATAAATTCCTCAAATAAGATGGTGACACGTGTCACCACCTAATTGAATAATTAATTTATTTTATTAGATTAAAATTAGGACTAAATTGAATGATTGTATAAATAAAGGGGACTAAATGTGTAATTATACCAATTATTTTAACAGTCCCGTTAACTTTTTCATTTTTTTAACGGTAGGTGGCTACATTAGAACCAATTAGATAGTTATGTGGTATATTTAACACAATTGAAAATATAGTGGTCAAATCGACATCAATCCCATAGTTCGGTGGTCATTAGTATAGTATACCACCTTATTGGAAGACTTTAGCTATTTTTATTTAATTTAATAAATTTATTTTCCTCCATTAAAGAAAAAAAATAAACACAAAGTAGCTTGGCTTTGGGGGAATTGGATCCGAGTAAGGTTGGAGAAAGTGACATGGCTTTGCTACTTTCTAGTTTCTCCAATAAGGTTGGAGAAAGTGGCATGGCTTTGCAAACAACAGCTTTGAGATAAATAATACAAATTTATGTATACGTATTTATAAGAAACGATTTCAAGCTTTCAATTCCAAGCCTTCAACAATCGCAGTCAACTTGTCAGGCCTCCTTCGGACATAAATTTTTATGTTAGAGGTGAATCTATAAAATTTTAGATAGTGTGAACTTATAAATTTTTAGGGGGCAAAAATAAATTTTTAATAGGAAATACATAAAAAAATTTAAAAATTCTAAATTATATAGGAATTTCAAATTTTTAGGGGGCGGCCGCCCCTTCCAGCCCCTCTAGGTCCATACCTGATTCCAAGCTGTCGTAAGCAATAGATGTTGATGAATAAATTCCAGTATCACACAACTGGAGAAGCATGTCATCTCAATAAGTTATAGCAATCAAATATATAAGTGGATTACAAATTCACAATTTTCAAACTGTAACAATGGGATTGGTTTTAGAATCCTAACAAGTTCTCTGTGGCCTGATCATCTCCAAAAGCTCAATGATTTCTTAGAAACAAATACAGTTTTCACTCTTAAAGCTTCCATCTACAATACAAAGAACATTTGTTTTCCCCCATCAAAGGGGATATTATAACAATTGCCATTCTCAAGATTGCAGTTTACAAGAAAATAATTTTGGCTGTATTTTTCAGATAAATCACCAAACACGATTCTTTTCTGCTTACGTACCTGTGTACCAAATATTATATGGGCAAGGCAAATAACAGAACGAGAAAATTGAACAAATGGATATCTCCAAGTTAGCTGCCATTGTTGAAGGCTTGGAATTGAAAGTTTAAAATCGTTTGTGATAAAAACATATACATAAATTTGTATTCCGTATCACAAAGTTGTTGCTCGCTAAGTGGCAATGGCATGCCCGTTGGAATTCGAATCTCCCCCAAGCCAAGTTACTTTGTATTTATTTTCTTTCTCCAATTAAGTAACATGTTTAATCACCTGATTGGATGAGGAAAAAAAAGTATTAAATTAAATAAAAATAGTTAAAGTCCTCAAATAAGGTGATGACACGTGTCAACACCTAATTGAATAATTAATTTATTTTATTAAATTAAAATTAAGATCAAATTGATAGATTGTGTAAATAACGAAAACCAAATGTGTAATCATACCATTTTTATTTATCAACTACATCAACCTCTTGTTACGTTTTAACGGTGTGTAGCTCGATTGGAACCACTTAAATGGTTCCGTAGTATAATTGTCAAAATTAAAAGTATAGTGGTCAAATTGATTTCAACCCTATTATTAAGTGATCATCTGTGTAGTTAACTCTTAATTTTATACATGACTATTTATGCGTATATATTAATAAGAGTTTCAATTTTATTGTGGAGAAACTAATCGGTGTCACAAGACTCTTAATACCACTTTGGTATAAACTCTCCCTCCATCATTTTTTGAACTAGTAAGAGCGTATAGTTTTATTAAATAAATCGAGAAGAGATATCATAAAATCACAATCACAAAAAAGAAAAGTATACAAAAACTAAAACAAACTAATCAAAATAATAGGTCATTCCTCTAAAATTATCAACATAGTCAAACTTTTAATTCAAAGCAGATACTTTTGGTTTAAAACAGAAAAAATATTCATGGACACATGGAACACTCTAATGGTCCAGTTTGTTCCTCGTAGTTGGTAACTATCAGAAAGAGAACATTGGACATCTGCTGATTTTGGATTGATTTAAGAATAAGGTCCTTATGAAAAGGGGGATTCGGTGTTATCGGCTCAAACTAGACATTCAAAAGTTGACACATTAGGATCATCGAGATTTCAGATATATCGTGAGCGATCCAATCATTAAAGCATACGAGGGTAATTTGGTAATTTACACCAACAAGGTATAAACGATGATGTATATAATTAAGGAATTCTAGTTGCTCATCAGGTTTCTGAGTCCCTTTGAACTAATCGAAACTCATCATTACAATGTTTATTATTTAACCGGATAGGTACACCTTAAGAATTCATTTCTTAGAGCTGACAACAATGTATAACCAAAATAGATCGCCTTCGCCAATCTATCACAGAACATACAATGAGAAATCGAACATGTATTCAAGTGGTATTTTCCAAGTATTCGAACATATGCATTGCACCCGAACTCAAGCCATATCATCGAATGTACCTTTTTGATGAACATGATACTCTTATTATTAACTATGTACTTTCTCCAAATAATCAAATATGCCTTCATATAGTATTCTTCCAATATCACATTAATATCATAAACGACCAACAAACATGGGTTGTATATTACCACTTTCAAAGCCATTACATTTATCTGACTTTATTGGTATTTCTTATTCCAAGTCTTAGAGGTATTTTCAATCATTTTAGTATTCGAAGGTATTTTAGACACTTCGATGCCCGAAGGTGTTTCAATTATCTTGAGACTTTCGGTCCTTCCAACTATTCATTTATTTCAGATCTCGATAATATATCCATCGTTTTGATTAATTTGGCAATTGTTGCTGAAGATATTTTAGTCTTTTTGGTTAGTGCGGACATTCCGATCAATTCAGCCTTATCAGTATTTTCAATCCTTTTAGTCATTTCAATCAATTCGATCTTTTACGCCACTTTGATTAGTTTAGACATACAAATAATTTTCCATAATTTATCTTCGAAGATTTATTCAGAATTCAAGAAAACTTGAACACTTTACAATCTTGAAGGTTTAAGTCTACAATTTTATCAATTATTTTCGGATCTTAGATGTTCTTATAGGTCACCAACCTTCCTAACCGAGCACTTTAGTCTTAACTTGTTTACTATCCATTTTCCGTAATCGACGAGACAATAACAAAATTGATCATATGCTTTAACATGATTATGCAAGCATTTACCAGATACCAACATGTTTCACACGCATATAAGAGGTAGTAATGTATTACCTTAAATCCTTGCTATAACGGCCAACCCTTGAAACACATTTCGATCACTCTCAAACTCGAATTCGACGTCCCTCGCATATCAGATATGAAGATACATGAATACCTTCAATAAAATAATACTCTCAATTAGTCTTCATTCACATTGCTCTAAAACTAAAATTAAACACATAAGCAAGCTCAGATTCAAGGTAAGATTTGGAGGCTTTCAGGTTAGATTTTCACGAAACAAACTTCAAAATCGGACTCGAGATGTCGAAAAACGTAAAATAGGGGTTTTTGGAAAAAGTTAACTTTTTGGTCAAAGTCAACGGGCAGAGGTCAAAGTCAACGGGTCAAGTCAGAGTCAATGATGATGTCAGCGGTCGACGTTGACGTCAACGGTCAAGCTAACGCCAGCGGTCAACTGGGTTGACTCGGGCGAGTTGACTAACTAAGTTGACTCGAACGTATTGACTCACTAAGTTGACTCGGACGAGATTTGATAAGGGGCAGTCTGCCGAAACGGACTATCCCCGTTTGTTACGGATCTAGGAATGTTGTAGGCACGTTCCTGCAATAAAAACAACAAGGAAACAACAAAAATTATACGACATATTTATGTTAAATATGAACTTAAAGATGAACAAAAATAAAATAATAATAATATAGGGTAAGATGATAATTTTGGCGTTTTGGAAAGACTTCAAAAGGATGGTGAAAAAGGCTTCAAAAACGACCGATGTTGGAAACGCTAAACTCAAAAGAACTCGAACAATCTGCTGAACGAACCCGAATCGAATATGTCTAACGTCAAAGACGAAAAGCTCGAAAGAACCTGCACAATCTACTAAGCAAACCCGAATCGAATATGCTTTACGTCGGAGGACTTGGACCCACTAGATAGCGATCTAGGAACCCGAAGTATAAAGTAAAATTTGACACAACAAAACTCAGTTTGAAATGTCAAAAGATAGTTCTAAAAAGAACCGAACAAGAGAAACTCTCTCAAAAATTTTATTTCCAAAATGTCTAACCAAATTACATTGTTTAAACACATATATATAGGTACAAGGGCTGCCAAATTATTTTAAGTTGTGTGGCTGATATTAAAAGGAGTTTAAAAATTGAATTTGAGTGAAAATAACTCCTTTTGGGCGGACTCAATTGGCAGCCACAATTTTAGGCGCCCAAAACACATGAAAATCACATTTAACATGTGATTTTTATGTTTGAAATTCAAACATAACCACTCGGGCTTATCCTTTCTTGCAAATGGCACATAATGAAGGAGAAAACGGGCTGATTCGGCTGTACATTCACACACATGTGTCAAGCTGCCACGTGGGTGCTGGAGATGACCGAATGCCACCTAGACTGCCACATGTGCACTAGCACACTCCCCGATATGCAAGACGCTTTTTAGCTACTTCTGGACTTGTCAGCTGAAGTTGAGCTAGTTGAGCTAAAGTTGAGCTGACTGGAAATGAGCTGAGCTGAAAGTGTGATGAGCTGAAAATGAGCTGGTTGCACTCTCCTGAGCTGGATTTGAGCTGCATATGCTCACTTGAGCTGGAGTGGAGTTGCATATACTCACTTGAGCTAGTGTCCTCCTACGTACCTATGTCAAAAGGCAACAAACTTCCATCAAAGCATTGTAAACTTAATGGAAACAATAATACAAAACGTAAACAAGTGCACAATTATTTATTAACACACAAACAAATATAAACACACCATAAGTTATATCAAACTTATTCAAAACACACCAAACATACTATATACATAGTAAACACACAGATATAAACAATATAAGTATAAGAAATGTTACACATCAGTATGTAACAAATGAAAAAGCAAACTTCCCTGAAAGTTTGAAGTTGCGTCGTTGGGTGGCATAAACGTGCTCACATCATCCCCCCTTCTTTAATGCGATTTGTCCCCAAATCGACCCTCATAACAAAAGGGAACAATTTCGACTTTCTCTTGGCAGGGAACTTCTTCAGTCGTCTTGCTCAGCACATATGCCATCCTTTCGAACCAAGTTCTTTTACAAAGAACACAAATGGAAATGCCTTATTTCTTGTACCTTTCTGAATAATGCACAACATAAAGTCAGACAATGCTCGTCGTGCATCCTTAAACCTGAAAAAATGACATACAAAGGCAACTCCAAAGAACAACAAGAATCTCGAAGATCATCCAGAATCACAACACAATATTGTTCACAATCCAATGTACAACCAAAGAAATCAACATATAAAAATGAAAAATCAATAGTACAATGGAAAGGAACGTCAAACTGTGGTAAAGAAGGTTGCTGAAATTTTGAAAAGGATATAGATGCACTAGACATATCAACAGTAGCAACCTTGGGAACTTCACATGGTATCACCTCATTAACCTGCAAGTTAGAAGAAGAAGAAATAGAAGAAAATGTTGAATCAGATAATACATGTGAATTTTCTTTCTTCTTTTCGCATTCATTCTTCTCTTTGTTGGCCTTCCAAGCTGCAGTACTCGCTTTCAAACGAACTTCGTCTTCATATACTTCACTTGGAGTCATAGGTGCCAAAGTTACCTTTTTGCCCTTATGAGTAAAAGAGTATCGATTGGTGTAACAATCGTGCAAAACTCTCTTATCATACTGCCACGGTCTTCCTAACAACAAATGACAAGTATCCATAGAACAAACATCACAAGTTACCTCATCCTTGTATTTGCCAATGAAAAATGGTATAACAACTTGTTCGGTAACTTTGATTTCAACACCATCATTCAACCATTGTAACTTGTACGGATTGGGATGCGTGGTCGTCTTCAGTCCTAACTTGTCAACCATGAGAGTACTAGCAACGTTAGCACAACTACCACTATCAATAATCACAATACATACCTTGTCGTTCACGTTGCATCTCGTATGGAAGATGTTGTTTCGTTGCGGTTCATCCTGTGATGGTTGATCATTCAGACTTCTCTTGTCAACAAGTACTTCATTGGTAGCCAATGTCTGCACATTGTCATCATTTATCTCTTCATGGACAGAATGGGAACCACCCCCATCAAGTCTATCCATTCGAGAATGTATAGGCTTCAATGCATTAGCAATCACTCGTTGCATCATGCGCTCTAAGGCTTGCATATGGAGATTCAGTGGTTGTTGTTCACCCGAATTATCATCAGAACCTGCCATGTTGAAAAACCAAAACAACAAACAAAAACACACAATATATATATATATATATATATATATGTTAGTGAAATAAAAAATGGACATCACTGCACACTCAACAAAATCTCACTGATCGCTCCAAGGAAAGATCGCTCAACAATTTCACTCAAACACTCGTGTTTCACTCAGGAGAATACTTGAATGGCTCTTTTTGTCTCCCCTTCTGTTCTCACACGCTCAATTGCCTTTTCCACTCGATCTCTCGTAATCAGTTCTTTAAGGAACTAACTCGATCTTTCGGACTTGTTAACTGTGTCAAATTTACAAGATAATATAATAGGTAAACAAACAAATGGTTAAAGGACAAATAGGGACTGTTAGGTGAAATAAAAATAAAAAAAAGGCTGAAAAAATAATAATAAGAAGGATGGAAATTGGTGATGAAACAAAAGAAATAAAGGCTGATAAAAAAAATGAAGGACAACGGTTAAGAAACAAAGAAAAGAGGTGACACAAAAAGAAAGGAAATAAGACTAAAAATTAAAGAAAAGATGAAAAGGATAATGACACGAAAAGAAAAGGAACCAAAAGATGAAAAATGAAGAGTTTAGAGAACCTTACTGCGAAGACGTGCTTACAACCTTCCTATTACCGAACGAACAAGCATAGTTCACTTCGGTTGATTTCCGAGCACATCAAAGTTACATAACAAACTCGTACAAATTTCATCATTTACAATAGGAACACAACAATAATAATACATACATACATATATATATATATAAACACTTTTGAATCTAAAATGTTTTTTATATTTGAATCTGTTTTTTTTTTCGAATCTATTTTTTTGTTCGAATATGTTTTTGTTTTTTTTTCGAAATTCTGTTTTTTATATTCGAATGCTGACTTTTTTTTGTTTAATTCGAATGCATTTTTTTACTCGAATTTCCATAAACTTACAACGAATCCAACAACCTGGCTCTGATACCACATGATAAGGGGCAGTCTGCCGAAACGGACTATCCTCGTTTGTTACGGATCTAGGAATGTTGTAGGAACGTTCATACAATAAAAACAACAAGGAAACAACAAAAAATATACGACATATTTATGTTAAATATGAACTTAAAGATGAACAAAAATAAAATAATAATAATATAGGGTAAGATGATAATTTTGGCGTTTTGGAAAGACTTCAAAAGGATGGTGAATAAGGCTTCAAAAACAACCGATGTTGGAAACGCTAAACTCGAAAGAACTCGAACAATCTGCTGAACGAGCCCGAATCGAATATGGCTAACGTCAAAGACGAAAAGCTCGAAAGAACCTGCACAATCTACTAAGCAAACCCGAATCGAATATGCTTTACGTCGGAGGACTTGAACCCACTAGATAGCGATCTAGGAACCCGAAGTATCAAGTAAAATTTGACACAACAAAACTCAGTTTGAAATGTCAAAAGATAGTTCTAAAAAGAACCGAACAAGAGAAACTCTCTCAAAAATTTTATTTCCAAAATGTCTAACCAAATTACATTGTTTAAACACATATATATAGGTACAAGGGCTGCCAAATTCGTTTAAGTTGTGTGGCTGATATTAAAAGGAGTTTAAAAATTGAATTTGAGTGAAAATAACTCCTTTTGGGCGGACTCAATTGGCAGCCACAAGTTTAGGCGCCCAAAACACATGAAAATCACATTTAACATGTGATTTTTATGTTTGAAATTCAAACATAACCACTCGGGCTTATCCTTTCTTGCAAATGGCACATAATGAAGGAGAAAACGGGCTGATTCGGCTGCACATTCACACACATGTGTCAAGCTGCCACATGGGTGCTGGAGATGACCGAATGCCACCTAGACTGCCACATGTGCACTAGCACACTCCCTGATATACAAGACGGTTTTCAGCTACTTCTGGACTTGTCAGCTGAAGTTGAGCTAGTGGAGCTAAAGTTGAGCTTACTGGAAATGAGCTGAGCTGAAACGAACTAGCTGAAAGTGTGATGAGCTGAAAATGAGCTGGTTGCACTCTCCTGAGCTGTATTTGAGCTGCATATGCTCACTTGAGCTGGAGTGGAGTTGCATATACTCACTTGAGCTAGTGTCCTCCTACGTACCTATGTCAAAAGGCAACAAACTTTCATCAAAGCATTGTAAACTTAATGGAAACAATAATACAAATCGTAAACAAGTGCACAATTATTTATTAACACACAAACAACTATAAACACACCATAAGTTATATCAAACTTATTCAAAACACACCAAACATACTATATACATAGTAAACACACAGATATAAACAATATAAGTATAAGAAATGTTACACATCAGTATGTAACAAATGAAAAAGTAAACTTCCCTGAAAGTTTGAAGTTGCATCGTTGGGTGGCATAAACGTGCTCACATCAAGATGACTCACTCGGGTCAGGCTCGGGTCAGGTCGGACATGGGCTTGGGCCATCCAAGTTGGGCTTAACGAGTCGGCCCAACAATAAAGCAAGCCCGGTTTTTGGTTTCTAAGGTCAGATCGGGTTAACTAACTGGACTGATTCAGACCGATTTACTGGTTGGACCGGTTTAAACCGATTTTTACCTTTTAATCTTTAGATCACCAGCGGTCATTGGAGAACGTCACCAGAGACCCCAGTGGTCTCCAAACTGCCGAAAAACAAACCTTTTCAGATCACCAGTTCAACCCAACTTAAAAAAAAACAAAAGAAAACCAAAATTGGGCTAGAAATTACATGAAAGGTTAAACATTCGCTGAAATACATAAAGCTCCGACGAGAGCCTTGCTAGAGTCGGACGGACGATCGGCCAGAGTGGTTTTGCACTCCTCACCAAGCTGATCTCGTCGAGACTGTCAACGTACCCAAATGGTGATGAGAATGGCCGATAATAAGAGAAAACAGATGCGCGATCTTATGGGTTTTTGACGAAGCTTTAGATTGACAATTGCAGCGATCGGTCGCTCGAAAATGCGCATGGAGACTAGGGTTAGGATCGAACGGAGACATGGAATGTTTTGGTGTCGGCGGTGCACTGCACCGTGGGGCGGTGGTCAGAGATTGGGGATGCAGACGGTGAAGAAAGTGGTTGGAGAAGATGAGGGGTCGAGAGAGAGAATGAAGAGTCTAAATATTATAGGGTATTAATTATCAGATATGGAATTTGGTTCAGACTTTTGTTATTATTTCTCTTTTCGACATAACTGCACCATAGAGCATAATATCAATTCATGGAAAATCATATCCGAACACAAGCTCAGCCCAAATCATTAAGCTCTCAGCCTTGGCAGCCAAGGTCACGGGTTCAAACCCCCTTGTCTATATAACCTCATATTTTTTATACTCTTAAAATCTTGGGGTGTTACATAAGAGAGACGAGAAGGTGTCAACTCAAAACTTTAACCACTTGCTCTAGGGATTGTTGACAGATTAAAATAACTCTTGAATTTAAAAAAAAAACAATTAAACTTATGTGGCATATCATCATTCACATGTAGACTTTTTTTTGATAAAGTTGTTAGCCATACCTTTATTGAAAGAGAAAAGATAATAAAAGAATTCCCAAATTACAAAGAAAGTCATCAGACAATACCAAAATAACAAAAAAACCCGAAGGGAACATGTAACACCTGGGTTTGGAGGTCGGGTGAAAATAATATAATATTAAAATAATGTGTTGGGCCTCGTGTTTTCAAAATAATGATTTTTATGTTGGGCTTGTTTTGGTTTTAAAACCCAATTCAATGGAATTTGGGAATTTGAGATTTGCCATCTCATTAATGGAAAAGGTGTAATTAAATGGTCTTCCATTTTAAAACCCCTTTTAATTTAAAAGACCACTTTAAAACTCATCTTCATCTTCTTCATTTCTCCTTTTCACGTCAAAATGCCATTTCCCCTCGAAATCACTATTTCATCATCTCCTTTGATTTTTGTTGGTATTTTTGCAAGGTAATCTCGTTTTTGACTTATCCTTCTTTCCCTCTACAAGATGATACCTCTAGATTTCAATATTGTTCATGTTTTTGAAATTTGAAGTTTTAAAGATTTTGATTAAAGATGCTACATTTATGGTCTTTAGCTAAAGATTTTGATTTGTTATTGATGTGTGGGTTGTTTACTAACCAAGAGGTTCAATATATGTAAATTTTAAAGAGTTTTGTATGGATTTTCGGATTTGGGTTTTGAGGGGTTCTTGGAAGGGTTTTAGGGTTAGTTGTGGGTGTGTTTGATGTTGGAAATTGGGGGCTGATGGTTATACTATGTTTGGGTAGTGTTTTGAACATGTTTAAGAGTGCTTTGGATGACTACATTGCTTATTTTTGATGGGTTTTTGTTGAAGTACAAAAATTAGAATTTGGAGAATGAACTTGGCTTTGAATTGTGAGAATTGTAGTGGATTTGTGTGTTGGTGTTAAACTTTGGGTTTGTGGCTGATTTTGAAGTTAATGTATCGTTTTTGAATGGTTAGAAGCAAGAGAAAACAATGGAGAAGCTTCGGGCTCGAATACGGACTTGGATGCTTGGTAGGCTAGTCGGCTTGTGCTAAATGGAGTGGTCGGTGAGTGGTTACTGTTTTTAAATGGTTTTTAAATATTGGTTCAAGCATGTGGACCTAGGTTGAGCTTGGTAAACCCACCTAGAGTTGAGATTAGAGTGGTAGCCTAATCTCAAGCTTAGTTCAGGGAACTTTTGGTTGAACTCCTAATTGCTTGTTATGCCTCTTGTTTATTTATGTTTATGGTAGTTATGTATATTGTGTTATACATGTTGTTGAGGCATGATTTGTTGCATTGTTATGCATGTGGTTTGGATTGTGAATTATGTATGATAGTGATCAGGGTGAGTACGTGCTAAGCACGAAAGTTGATATGAAATGATGTTGTGAAAGGTTATGGATTGTGTTTAATATTGGCACTAGTATGCTTGGGTACAATGATCGATCATTAGGATGTTTAGTGCACACACGAGAGTCAAATTCGCGTGTGGCCTTGGTGGCGTTAAGCTATCAAGGAGGAGTACGGTGATGTAATATTCCACCGGAAATGTTTATATTATACGTGATGATGAGTGGAATCCCATCCGTAGGGCATGTGATGATGAGTGGAATCCCATCCATGCAAGGTCCGGTGATGAGTGTAATCCCACCGAGGTAATGTTGTTGTTGAGTGTAATCCGCGTATTTGAGTCATAGCTAGGTGCCAATATGATATGAAATGTGATTCCAATATGGATTGATATATGTTGTTGTTAATACATTGTTATATGTATCTCCGTGTGTTGGACTTATGAGTTGTTGATCATGGCATAGAGTTGATTATATGTTCATGAATCATGTATATTTTGGCTCTTGTGGATCGAAGGTAAGATCATGCATTCCATCTTGGTAGTTGCTCGTGCTTGGACCCTGCATTGTCGAGGTTTGTTTTACGAGCTTACCCTCACTAAGCTTTTATGCTTACGCTCCTTTTGTTCGACAATGCAGATCGGTAGCTTGTGGGTGGCAAGGGCAAGGAAAGGTCTCTAAGTGTCGCTTTTAGTTAGCTCAAGTATGAACTTTAAATTGTAGATTGTAATAGTCAAGCAATGGGATATGTGTTGATGATTTGAGCTTTGATGTATGTTGATGTTGGTTTGGCTTTTGGATGCTTTGTTTGAATTGTAAACCTTGTTTATGTTGCATGTCATGAATGCCTATATGTCTTGCTTCTAAGGCATGAATCTTAAATACAAAGTATGTCCTCTTTATGGTAAATGTATGAATCCTTTCGATGCATGATCCTTGTTCGTTTTGAATGTCATGTATGTTGATATCTTGGTTGTTGAAGGTTGTATGTATGGTCTTTGTGGCTAGGGGAGTCATAAATCGCATCTAAAGTCGAGTCTTACGTCGTTTTGTTGCAAAATTAGGTATTGCAGTGCAGGGTGTATCGATACGCCTAAGGGCCGTATCGATACGGTCCTACACTTTGGGACTCAAATTTGGCTTATCGTATCGATACGCGGGAGTGTATCAATACGCCAAATCTTTTCTGGAATTATGAGATTTTGACGAGTTTTTGGCGTATCGATACGGGCTCTAGGTGTATCGGTACGGTCTAATATCGTTGACTGTGAGATGTTGACCGAGGAGGGTGTATCGATACGCCCAAGGGCTGTATCGATACAGTCTCACTGGTTTGACTTGGGGCAGTTGACTTGGTCAAGGCGTATCGATACCCTCTACGGGTGTATCGATACAGCTTGCTTAAAAAGGAAAATGGGTTGTTTTAAAGTGTTGTTTTGGATGGTCGTTTTTATATTGTTGTGTTTCTGATGTCGTGTCTCACATAGGGCATAATAATGCATTTAGACAAGATATAAATAAAAGAAATTTTCTAGGGTTGCTAACCGAGGTGGGACCTTAACGGGTTTCACATCGGTTTTCCCCGTGTAGCCTACTCGGACCGGTCAAACGTCCGGACCGGGACGAGGGGTTACAGAACAAAACAAACAAAAGCAAAGGTAAAATAGATCGGTCGGCCATTCAAATTTCCACACACATCTTGATGGAGGAGATGAAGAAACATTGTGGAAGCTTGAAAACACCTAGGGAGTTTACAGATTTAGAGAAATATCCCCAGAACCAGACGAGCCATCACAAGAGCGATTCAAGACATTTCCTGAAATCTTCGATCTTGTGTAGCAAGACGATCAAAGAACGAAGGAGCCTTCTCAACCCAGTATCGATCAAAGTTACTAAGTAGAGATAGACTCTGATACAAATTGTTGAGTGGATTGAATTAACCGATATGACCAAGAGGGGGTGAATTGGAAATTTAAAGAATGAAGAGAGGAACAATTAAAAATGATGGACAAGGCAATTATAGTGGTTCAAGCTTATAAACAAGCTCTACATCCACTACCTTAGCTCCCACTAAGGATTTTCAACAAACTCTTCACTAATTTGTAATTCCCCTTTTCTAGGCGAAGGAGGCAACCTTTACAAATGTTCAATCTTTCTACCCAAAGATTGAACCACAAGACTCTCACTTACAAAGAAGATGTTGGCTATTACAATTGATCTCTCACATGATAAATATAGCCCAAATTGATTACAAAAACTCAACAAACTCACAAATTTGATTTACACTAATAACTCTAAGAGTTGGGCACAAGAATTTGACAATAAGTGCTTAGGGTTTGGATTTGATTGCTTGGATGTTGCTTTGAGGTTCAATAGTTGTTGTTGGTGCTTTTTAGGCTTGCTTTTATACCTTCTCATTGATTTCTAGCCGTTTGGGTGGTTGAGATCATCAATAGAGCTGTTGGGGCTCTCTCATCTCTTCATAATTGTTGTTCTGCAACTACTCGTATCGGAACACGAGGCCCTG
Organism: Hibiscus tridactylites; assembly: GCA_958450335.1. Taxonomy (NCBI): domain Eukaryota; kingdom Viridiplantae; phylum Streptophyta; class Magnoliopsida; order Malvales; family Malvaceae; genus Hibiscus; species Hibiscus tridactylites. The sequence continues at coordinate 12,175,694 of OY288287.1, forward strand.
TATCGAAAGAAACACCAAAAAAGAAAGAGTCGTCGTGTGTAAAAAGGGCTCGTATCGAAATAGCTATAGGTCGTATCGAAACCATTTGAAACTGTAAAATGCCTTTAAGTGTAAAATGAGAGTCGTATCGAAACGACTATAGGCTATATCGAAATGTTTTGAAACTATAAATTGGTGTTTCGAAACAGCCAAGAGGTGTATCGAAACACTTAACCAATTTTTCAATAGTTCAGTTCTGAAAAGTAACGGCTAGTTCATTTAATGCTCGATTTTGAAAATATTTAACCCCTGTATCAAAACGGGTATGCATCATTTTGAAACCACACTTAAAAATCAAAAGCCTAGATGAAGGTTGTATCGAAACAAGCAAGCCCATTTCGTAACCCTTGTCTCGAAACAGATTAGTCTGTATTGAAACGGACGTTTCCAATGGCAAAACGTATCAAAACACTTTGGTGGTGTTTTGAAACGCCTGGGAAATTTTGAATATTTTGGCTTTGAAGCACTTAGAAAAACTTATGGGGTTTAAGTTTTGACTTCAAAATATTTGAAGTCTAAAATTTACTTGTCAAATGTGAGTCTTTTGAGTACTTAAAAAAACTTGCTTTGCAATTTTCTCCTTAGATTATTTATTATATCAAAATCAAACATTGGTTTTACAATCTCCTCATTTTTAATATAACAAAATCAAAGTAAATTTTTAAGTAAACTTCCCCTAAATTGAAGCTAGGTTTTGATTTTTTTTTTTTTGAAAAATTTAGCTTAACCCTTCTCCATTTTTTTGTTAGATCAAAATCAGTGAAGGAATATAATCATGAGATAAAGCAATATAGCACAAGACAAAGCATAATTAAAGCAACATAATTTCATTAAGCATAATAAGCCAAAGCAAAATAATTCCACAATATCCAAACATAATATCCAAACTTAATACTTAAAAACAATAGATCCAAGCATAGGTCTTAAAGTAAAAACATATATAGGTGCATAAATAGGTAAATCCTAAACTATATGATATGTAATGGAATGCAAAGATCTAAGGCTCATCGTCATCTTCATCATTGGCGGTGCTCCTTCGAAATTGTCTCCACTCGCCATAAAAGCCAGTAAAAGACATGTCCATTGAGGCTTGTTGAGTTTCAACCGAAGTGAGTCAATTCTCAACACTTTGGACACATCCCTCTAAGGAAGTGAAGCGAGTGTCAAGAGCGGCAAAATCGAAGTCCATGTGAGTTCCCAAGCCGTTGAATTGCTCGATAAGAAAAGTCATAAGAACTTCATTGTTTGGTGGAGAAACTTGAGGTTGAGGTTCGGGGGCCGCAACTTGAGGAAAAGCTCGACACGAATCCACTCTCCATCAATGAAATGAAATTTGTAGCGAAGAAGTGTGCGCTTATCGATGGCATCCTTGAGAGATTCCAAAGACATTGACCAAGGTTTGTGGATCAACCCGAAACTTCTTCCCCATGAGGTAGGATTCGATGGCTATCACTTGAGAATGATTGGAAATGGAGATACATCGGGCCTTGGCATAGAAGAGAAGAACCATGTTACGGTACAAAGTACCGAGTAAGCTAAAAAAGGGTAAGAAATTCCAACGCCTCAATAAAGTGAGATAACGAAAATGAAAACGTTTAGAATCCAAAAAGGGTATAGAGACAATACGTTCACGACGGATTGCATGATCTTGAAAGAGCTTGAAGTTGGTATGGACGTCTTTGTTTTGAAGACTCTTTTGATAGAGTAGAGTGAGGTTGGGACGAGAGGAATCGCCATCGATGTTAGAAATTCCACCAGCCTCATCGGTTTGTATTCTCTTCCTAGAACCCATATTCAAAATTTGAAAACAATTCAAGATACAAAACACATGTATGTGTAAATCAACCAAATTCAATCCAATAGTCAATCCAGTTGTCAAGGTGTATAAAAATCTATACAATATAGTTTAAAAAAATATATGAACATAAAATAAATTTTTGGTAAAAAGAATTTCAAAAAACAGTAAAGAAAAATACACGATATAGTTTTTATATTTAAAAAAATCGAGTTTTAAAGAAATTTTGCAAAAACTTCAAAACCCATACTATAAGTATATATTCTATACAAAAATTGAGTAAAAACTTTGAAGAAAAACAAACAAAGATTTAAAAAGAAAAGAAAAAGGGTTTATACCTTGATATAGGATAATGGATGAATGAGGGATGATTGATGCACCAAATTTCTTGCAAAGTTTTAGACTTGATGTGTAGATTGAAAATCCTAAAAAAATTAGGTTTTGGTGTGAAAAATTAAGAGATTTAAGGAGTTTATATATGGGTTTTTGGTTAGGGTTTAATAGAAAAAGAGAGTTTGTGTTTTAATTAAAGTTAGATACTCATTTAAGGCTATTTAAAACAATCTGCGCAGACACGTATCGATATGCCACTTGGCGTATCGGAACGGGGGTCTCGAAACGCTTTTGATCCATTTTAGTACTAGACTTGTTTCGATACAGGTTGACCAAATTTCGGAACAATACCGCAAACCCGTATCAAAACGCGAAGAGCTCGTTTCGATACGATTCATTACTATAACCAACTCAGATCGAGCCTGTATCAAAACATATGTACCTGTTTCGATACACCTTTGCCAGAAAATGCATTTTAGGCAGTTTTTAAGTCCAAAAGGCCAACTTAGATCGAGCCTAAATGCATGTGAATGATATATGAGCATATTATATGAACTAAAACAGTTGCATACCCCCTAACAACAAGCATAGATGCAAAAGGAGACAAATCAAAACAAGCATGAACATCAAATAATTTCAAGCACATTTTCAGTCATTTGGGACCTAAAAGGGTTAAGGAAGGCGGTTAAACCTAACTCTCTTCTAAGGGTCCAAAAACGTTTTTATCTAAAGTTTTGGCAAATGTATTCGTTAATTGGTTCAAGGTATCAACATATTTTAGAACTACATCAACTTTCAAGATATGATCTCTAATGAAATGATGTCTAATTTCTATATGTTTGGTTCTAGAGTATTGGATGGGATTCTTAGTGAGACAAATGGCACTAGTGTTATCACACTTAAGGAGTATGGTATCTACTTGAACACCATAATCTAAGAGTTGTTGTTTCATCCAAAGAACTTGAGCACAACAACTCCCTAAGAATATGTACTCCGCTTCGGTGGTAGATAAGGTTACGCTATTTTGCTTCTTAGAGAACCAAGATATGAGCATACTACTTAAGATTTGACATGTTCCGGAGGTACTTTTCATATCTATCTTACATCCTCATAATCTGCATCGTAGAAGGCATGAAGGTCAAAGGAGGAATCCCTAGGATACCAAAGACCTAAACTAGGTGTATCTCTAAGGTATCTAAAAATTCTCTTAATGGCAACTAGGTGTGATTCTCTAGGGCTAGCTTGAAACCTAGCACACAAGCAAACACAAAACATAATATTCGGTCTACTTGCAGTAAGGTAAAGCAATGAGCCAATCATGGATCTATAAAGCTTAGAATCGACACACTTACCTCCCTCATCTTTGTCAACCTTTATTGATGAGCTCATTTGAGTGGCTTGAGGCTTTACGTTCTCCAAGCCAAACTTCTTGAGCATGTCTTTTATGTATTTTGCTTGATTGATGAACGTGCCATCTTTACTTTGCTTGATTTGGAGCCCCAAGAAAAATGAGAGCTCTCACATCATGCTTATCTTAAATTCACCTTGCATTAGCTTAGAAAATTATTGGCAATAAAATTCATTAGTGGAACCAAAAATAATATCATCAACATATATTTGAACTACTAAGATTTCATTGCCATATCTTTTAATGAAAAGTGTAGGCTAAAGGGTCAAATTTGCCCCTGTAGTAATTCGAAATCAGAAATGTTGCCCCTACTTTTTTTCTTCGTAATTTTGCCCTCAAAATCAGTCAATTGTAACAATGTTGCCCTTTGACCGACGTTGACCGTTAAAGTGCTGACATGGCAGTGAACGGTGAAGTCAGTCATGCAACTTTGCCCTCAAAGTCATACAATTGCAGCAATTTTACCCTCGGTTTACTTAGTTTTTGAATAAAATTGCATAAAGAATTTAGTTTTTGAGTTGAACTTTTACAAATAGAATATATGAAAAATCGATTAACAAATTGGCGTAAATATCATTTGGGTCCCCGATAATTTTAAAAATAAGTAAAGTGAGAGCTCTCACAAAAAATCAAAACATTCTTCAATTTAAAAAAAAAATCCATAAACTTAATAAAAATTAAGAAAATATTCAAAAAAATATTGAAAACAAAAACTAATATAAAAATTAAAATATATTAGAAATTATAAAATAATAAAATATAAATATAAAAAAAGTATTTAGTATTAAAAATTGAAGAATTTTACCAAATTTTTTTCGTTTTTCTACGAAAATTTTGATTATTTTTTATTTATAACTTTATGTTTATATTTTATCATTTGATGAAATTGTTATTTTTAATACTTTATAAATATTTTTAAAATTTTTGTATTTATTATTGTATAATTTCTAATACATTTTATTTTTTATATTGGTTTTTATTTTTAATATTTTTGAATATCTTATTTATTTTTATTAAGGTTATATATTTTTTAAAAATTGAAGAATTTTTTGTGAGAGTTTTCACTTTGTTTATTTTTAAAATTAACAGGGACCCAAAGGATATTTACACCAATTTTTTAATCGATTTTTTATATATTCTGTTTGTAAAAGTTCAACTCGAAAAACTAAATAAACCGAGGGTAAAATTGCTGCAATTGTATGACTTTGAGGGCAAAATTGCATGAGTGACTTCACCGTTAACTGCCACGTCAGCATTTTAACGGTCAACGTCGGTCAAAGGGCAATGTTGTTACTGACTGACTTTGAGGGCAAAATTACGAAGAAAAAAAAGTAGGGGCAACATTTTTGATTTCAAATTACTACAGGGGCAAATTTGACCCTTTAGCCAAAAGTGTAGTATCCACCTTGCCTTTTTCAAAACCTTTTTGAATCAAAAAGTTTGAAAGTCTTTCATACCAAGCTCTAGAAGCTTGTTTTAAACCATAAAGAGCTTTAGATAGTTTGAAAACATGATTTGGAAATTGTGGATCTTCAAAACTCGGTGGTTGTTCACCATACACTTATTCATTTATAAAACCATTTAGAAAAGCACTTTTCACATCCATTTGAAAAGGCTTGAAATCATGATAGCGTGCAAATGCAAGAAACATCCTTATCGATTTCATTCTAGTTACGGGTGTATATGTTTCATCAAAATCAATTACATGTTCTTTAGTGCAACATTGAGCAACAAGCTTAGCCTTGTTCCTCACTATGTTATCACTCTTATCTAGTTTGTTTCTAAATACCCACTTAGTTCCTATAGTAGATGATTACTAGGCATATCAACTAATGTCCATACCCTACTTCTCTCAAATTGATTAAGTTCCTCTTGCATAGCCAATATCCAAAAATCATCTTTTAATGCTTCTTTGATATTTTTAGGCTCTATGCATGAGATGAATGAAACATGATTCATAAGTTTGAGAGAGGATCTAGTAGTTACCCCCTTGGATGGATCACCCAAGATTTCACCACCTTTGACATAGTTGAACTCCCTTGGGTATTTCACCTCCTTTTCCTCAAGAGCCAAGTCCTTTAAGGCTTTAAGAGGTGGATCTTGTGCTTCCTCTTCTTTAGTTGGAATCTCATCCACCTTTGATGTTTGTTCTCAATCAATGGCTTCAATGATCCCTACATCATCATCATCAATAGTTTCCTTCCTCGGAAGGAGTTTATCATCGAAAACAACATGTATAGACTCTTCAACAACCAAAGTTCTTTTATTAAACACCCGGTAGGCTTTAGAATTTAGGGAATAACCCAAAAATATTGCTTTATCACTTTTAGCATCAAATTTACCTAAGTTGTCTTTTTCATTGTTTAAAACAAATCATTTACAACCAAAAGGGTGGAAATAGCTAATGTTAGGCTTTTTGGATTTCAAAATCTCATAAGGTGTTTTCTTTCAAAATAGGCCTAATCATTACTATAAAGTGCTTAAAAGTCATATATTCTATGCCCATTTGAGCTCATATTGTCACTGTTTTTAAGCTCATTTTAGCTCATATTTAGGTTTCCTTGCATATATTACAGTATATTTCCTTCACTCAGCTTATTGCAGTATTTATGATTATTTATGGAGAAAAGACACTATTTTTTGTTGCATTTGCATTACAGGTTACAGGACACTGTCGCCAGCACCCGCCGCGGCAGTAGGGCAGAAGAATGATCGAAGAGGAGAGGAAACATAACGATCACATCCAGTCACACAGGACCAACCTTCGTTGCAGAGAAGAACTGTATTGACGCAGTTCAAAGAATAGCCTGCCGAGACAGACTGTCGCCAGCACTGTCGTCGCGACATCACATTAGAGAATGACCAAAAGGGAGTGCGATCTGAAGAGGAGAATTTACTGAATCAGAAGAACCAAGTCACGTGAAGAATAGAGTCCAGTAGCACCCAGAGATGACGTGAGAAAACCCAAACAATGAAGAAGCTTGTGGCCCAAGAAAGCCCAAAAGAGGAGTTATTTTGGAATAAAATACTCGGACGTTTAATAGCATTTAATTCCAACTCAACCTCCTCCCAAAGAGAGACTTCTTCCCCAAATAGGGTTTTCACATGTAACCGCCTATAAAAAGGCAAGGTTGGCCGATTGGAGGACATAAGGAGAGAGATTATGGTTTAGAATTTTTTTTCTTATTTACATTATGTTTTAAACTTTCCTTAGGGTTAAGATTGTTTTGTTTAGTAGTTGTGAGAATGGTTCTAATTAATTAAATTTTTTATGCAATTCAGTTCAAGGTTTGTTTATGTTCAGTTTTTATGTGCTCGATTTCCTTCAACCATTCTCCTTACTCAAAGCATCATCAAAGAATGTTAGTCCAACATATATTAAAATATAGTTGAAATTAAAAAAATAAATCAAATTAAACAACTAAAACAATTAGATTTTACCACACTTGAACTCAAGGGAGGATGTGAATCATTTCTTCTTCAAGTGTTCTTCCTCGTGTGCATGGAGCCCACCCCCCCCCCCCCCTCAATATTTGACTTGTTGTTCAATCTCCATCACACCTAACATAAGACAATCAAGTAATTTTTGGTATCCAAATAAATTGCTTTGGATCCATAGACATTAGTAGCACAAAGTTTAGTCCCCTTAGGAATCCATTTTTCAATTTTATCCTTTTTAGTTGAAGTGATTAGTTCTTTTGGAACCCAAACACTTCTAAAACATTTTCATTCAAAAACCTAAGGGCACTAGATTGTCTTACATAAAAATTTGATTTTCCAAAATTGTTTTTCTTTTCAAGCTCTTTGGAAATCCAATCTTTTTCTTCTTGAACTTTTTGAAGCAAATTTTGTAAATCAACATATTTTTGTTCAAACTCATTGAGTTTTGCTTCAAGTTCAATTTTGATTTTAGAAATTAATTCATTTTGAATTTTCAAATTTGAAGCAATTTTCTCTTTTTTCAAAATGTGATTTTTAAATTCTAAAACCAAATCATCGTAGGTATCTTGTAATTCATCAAAAGAATATGAACATGAGTTAGATGAATTAGAAGTTACCCTTGAATCTTCTTCGATGGCCATAAGGCAAAGGTTGGCTTGTTCATTGTAGGTGGAGTCTTCATCACTCCATGTAGCCACATATGCTTTCTTCTCATGGCTTGAAGTGTTTGCCCTCTTCTTCTTCATTGATTCACGATCGAATTCTTTCAATGATTTCTTTATGAATGGGGAACACTTTTTGAAAAGATGAACTATCTCTTCTTCTTCATCCTTCTCCTCACTTGTATCAACATGGTTGCAGTTGGAGGATTTGAGAGCAATGGCATTCGCATGGATGCCTAGCTCTATGATCTTCTTCTTCCCCATCTTTCTTATCTCTTCCTTCCTCTTCTCCTCTTCTTTATCCTTCTTCATAATTTGGTGAGTGAGAAGTAACCCCATGAGTTCATCAATCTTCAAGGTCTTCAAATTCTTAGCTTCGATGATGGTGGTCGTTTTTTAGTCCCATGACTCGGGAAGAGAATAGATAAGCTTTCAGACAAGCTTTTCTTCCGGGATGACTTCTTCATAACCCTTGAGTCCATTGGTGATGGTGGAGAATCGATGGAACATCTTCTCACTGTCCTCTTTCGAATCCATTTTGAAGTTTTCATACTCTAGGTTGAGGAGGCTGATCTTGGTCTCCTTTACTTCGATTGTCCCCTCGTATGTAACTTCGAGCTTGTCCCAAACGTCCTTGGAACTCTCGCAAAAAGACATCTTTTTGTAGATGTTGAGGCTAAGTGCACAAAAGATGAAGTGCAAAGCCTTGCAATTTAGCTCCACCTTCTTACGATCGTCGGCACTCCACTCCACTCCGCCTTGCTTGCTTTTGGTACGAACGGTCCATCTTCAATGATATCCCAAAGCTTGTAGTCTTTGGATTTGACAAAAGACATCATCCTCGTCTTCAAATATGCATAATTTGTCCCGTCAAAGAAGGGTGGCTTGTCGATGGATTGCGCCATTGAACTGGTTGATTGAAATGTTGATCGAGCTTGTTGGATAGTCTCAATAGGGTGTTAATCCTCTTCAATTAAGCCAAGCTCTAATACTAATTGTTAGGTTTTTATGTGCTCGATTTCCTTTAACCGTTCTAGGTCGCCAAGTGTGGAGAAGTTTGATTTTTGGGTGTTTTAGTGGGAGGTGAAAGATAAAAAATTGACACAAGGATTTATAATGGTTCGGCCTTCTAACAAGCACCTACATCCACTACCTTAGCTTAGGATTTCAACCAAATTCACTAAGAATTTTGTTCCGTTTTCTCGGCTTTGGAAGAAACCGTTACAACAATTAATCTAACTACCCTTAGCTTAATCAAACACTCTCTTACACGAGAAATTCTAAGCAAACTTGAAATCCCTCTAATAGGTATTTGTTTGCAATCTTAAGTTCTCACCCAAAACACTTGAGCAAATTTGACAATTAAGCCCACAAGTGTTGTCTATACAAGAAAATGTACAAATAAGTTCTAAGACAATTTTGACATCATATAGTTGTTGACAATTGAAGTATTAGACTTTTCTTGATGCTTGGAAGTCCTTTTTATACTCTCAAATGAGTTTGTATCCGTTTAGGACCGTTGGGGTTGTTTTGGAGCCATTGGAGACTTTATTTCCCATCATAAATGCTGCACTGCAGACGTCTGTTTCGAAACAATCGAATCCGTCTTGGAACGCCCTTCTTCAGAACTAGCCGTTGAAGTCTGATGCAGCTGTAATCACTAATTTTGTCCGGGTTAACCTCTTTTTATTTTATTTTATAATAATGGGCTTTATTACTCTTTTATATATAAATGTCGAATAATTAAAAACTAAAAAAGGAAAACAAAAAAACAGTATATATATATTATATTACCTACTATCATTATTATATATTATTCTTATTACTACTATCTATATTTATTATCTTATCATTATTATTATCCATAGTGTTATTACCATATACCAATCGATGTTACCATTATTATCTATTATATTATTATATTCTATTATTAACAAATATTACTATTATCTTTTATTATTATTATTATTATTATTATTATTATTATTTATAAATCTAAGGACAAAAAATACTAATAAATAAAGCTCAATATTTAATATAAATAAAAGCCCAACAGTTTATTAAAGAGTCCATTACATTGTAAAAACCCAAAAAAATATTATACATGGCCCGTTTGGCCCAAAAAATAAACTCTAATCTGATGATAGACAAAACCCTAATGGTCCTTATATTTTGCGCAGCCGGCTCCCAGAGATCGAGCTTCGGATAAAAAAACCCTAGAAGCCACTCGTTGCCCTAGCGCCGCATTAACATCTTCAGTCAAATCCGGATCGAGATCAATGGCCACGATCGAGGGGAGAAGCCTCTAGAACCTCCACGCGCCGCACGCGCGGCTCCCCAGCTCCTCCACGCGCGCGTGTGAATCACACCCGACCACTCAGCTTCCCACGTACGTCGTTCGATCAGCCGAGCCCTCTGGTCCCCTCCTCGACTCATATGCAACGAAAAAAACTGAATGTCAGAGAAAGGAAAAAACGCATAAATGCAACAAAAATTCAGAAAATCAGAGGCAACAATAAAAAATTCAGCAGAGGCGAATACAAGCAAAGGACAATAGATCAACCAATAGCAAATTTCTAGGGTTTTATTTTTCTAGAAAATACATGTAATTTCGGCTATAAAAGCCCGAAACCAAATGTAAATCCGAGGAGGCAATTTTGGGGAATTTTAGAGATATCAATACAAACGAGACAACCATTTTCAGAGGTATTTTATTTCTCATTTAGCATTTCGAAACGTAAAAAAAAGGAAAACACATACTCCCTCTGTCCCTCTAAAACTGTCACATGTTGACAATTTTGAGGTCAAACTTTTTCAACTTTGACCTCTTATAATTTAAAATTTATTATTGATAAAAATATTAAAAAAATATATCTTAAAAACCTTGAATCAAGTAGTTTTTAAATATATTTTTTATAAATTTTAATTAATTAAATTTTTTAAATAAATTATAGTCAAAGTTGAAAAAATTTGACCAGAAAAATGTCAACATTTGACAGTTTTAGTGGGACGGAGGGAGTATTAGAGTTTGCTTTTTTACCTTCGCGATCGTTCGTTCTCCTCCCAACCGTTCCCGTTTAGTTCGACGGTGAAAATCCCTTGGTCTTTTAGACCGCACGGGTGAATCGACGACGATCGGAACCGTTTTAAAAGTGGTTTTCAAAAATAGGATTCGAATCTGTTCTTTTTGGGTTTTAAAAGAAATGGGATTGTTGTCGAGTTGAAGGATAGGTTAGGGTTTAGGTCGGAGTGGATCTCTGTTTTGGGTGTTTAGGGCTTGCCGGCCGTCGATTAGCGACGACTGGCATTTAGAGTTTTGACGATGTGGTCGCGAGAGAAAGGGAGAGTCTGAGGGCGGCCAGGGTTTTTGAGGGCGAAAGGGGGGGCTCGGTCGGGTTTAGATGAGCTTTTATAGGCGTTTTAGGTTTTAGTTTACGGGTAAATTCGCCTTAGGTCCCTCTGTGTCGCGCCTTTCACGCATTAGGGGTCTCTGTGTCTTTAAATTGCGTCTTAGGTCCTTAGGGTTTTGTTCCTTTTTACAATTACGTCCTGAGTCAGTCCAGTAATGGTCTTTTTGTTCATCCCTCCCTCGTGTTTTGAGTCCGTTTTGATTTAGTCCCCATTTACAGTTTTAAGTTTTTTTTCATGTCTCTTCGATTTGTCTACTGTTTTCTTGCATTTCTTTCAATTTGGTACAGTTTCTTGCTTGCTTTTCTATTCGTATGGTATGATTAATATATGTTTTTTTAAATGATTTTGCTTGCTTTTTTAATTATATGTTTGCATGAATGAAATGCGTTTTTATTTTGTTAGTGGCCATGTTGTTGTTTTTTTAATCAATGATATGATGTGATAAGCCTTATAGGTTTTAATGTAAGGGTGGTTTGTTTTGTTATATAATCTAGGGCTTTATAAAATATGAACAAGTGTGACCTTTTTAAAATATTTAGCATGTTCAAATTAATTTGTAGTGTCTTTTAATGTGACATAGAAACGTTTAGAGGCTCGTTTTGTTAAATCGTGATAAAAAGTCAATTTTGCCTAATAGAAATGATAAATGTTTTAATTGATGTTAATATTGAGCCTTGATTGTAAGGCTTTTCTTAATGTCCATTAATTTGGGGCTTTTATTTGTTTATTTTCAAAGCACTTTTATGACATGTATTTTACACTTGTCATTCATAAGGCCGATAATTGTTAAGCATGATAATCGGACTTAAAATATACCCAAAGAGCGGTATTAAATAACTCTGGTATTTGCGATGTGATAGTCCTGGCTTAATGGATGTCGATAGAATATTTGGGTTAATTTTCACCGTCTCTAGGTAAGTGAAAGCGTAAAAAATGAAAATATCATGCATCATCCTTTACTTGCTTGCATCATGCATAAAGGTGACGTACGAGATCTGAACCCTAAACTAACACGACAGTCAGTCTTATATGATGTCGGTTTAGTCTAGGGTCCAGTGTACCGTCATCCTTTCTAATTAAATGATTAATTAATTCCAAAGACACGATTCGATATAGCCTGAGCTATTTAAGTCACATTTTCGTTCAAGAACGTTTTTATTAAATTCACTTTGTATCTTAAATAATTTCTATCGCTTAAAGGCAACAAGTTATTTGGTACCGATTTCCAGGCGTGATGGGGGTGCCAACCCTTCCCCAAAATTTGTGGTGTCCGGCCTACCCTAGTGGTCGGTGGCGACTCCAAAATTTTATTGTTTTCCGAAGTTCGACTTTTCCCTTTTTAATAAATCTATTTTCAAAAAAGGAAGTGATAAGACCTAGTCGTTTTCAAAAACCTTATCACAGCAGCAAGCCGTTTTGAAATGCCTCTGGTTGTTTCGAAACACTCTTGATCTGTATCGAAACGGTAGCAATCTCGTTTCAGAATGTGTGACAGTTGAGCTGCAATTTAAAAAGTCATTGGGAAAATAGTCGTTGGGGAGGTTTTGACCGTTGGGTGTATCAAAACACCAAAGCGGTGTTTCGAAACAGAGATCCTCCGTATCGAAACAGGCAAGCCCTGTTTTGGTACATGTTTTGGCAGTTTCAAAATGTTTCGATACATGTCCCCCTGTTTCGAAACGGGTACCTTGAAAACTCTGGTTTGGTTACTTAAAAATATTTCAAACATTGCCAAAACCATTTAAACCATCCACAAACTTATTTTTCAAGTTGTTTTGACTTAAAGGAACTTTTGAAATATTTTCAATTTAGTCCAAAACTATTTTTCAATTATTATATCAAAACATTAGTTCTTCAGTTTATCTTATGTTCTTCATCTTTGTTTGCAATAGAATCGAGAGATCTTTGTGAGCATATCTATTTGTTTCAATTTGAGAGAGTTAAAACTCAAGAAAGGGATAAACATGATTCCCTCCAATTAAGGTGAGAATCAACTTAGCTTAGAGATAAGTCTAGGTTTAAGGCGGTTAAGAAGGAACGTGGGAAATTTGTTGTTCAACTTAGGTTTACTCTGAGAGGTATTGTCAAAGAGTGGGCATCAACAATATTCAGACTTAGAGATAAGTTGGAATCAGATTAGGACGTTCTGCTGAACCTTAAAGGCCCGCCGAGTTCCCCGTCGTGGCAGTGTTCTATTTGTCACCCGCCATGGTAGAGATATCGACTTTGCACTACAAGACTTTTTCGATTTTCACGTAGTTTCAAACTACGACGCAACTCAATCTGACCCGTCTTCTTATTCTGATTTCTCAATCTTTTCATTATTTGCTTACTTTTAAGTTTATGCAGCTTTCTCAACCCAATCCAAATCAATTGTGTTTTTACTTTTCCTTGTGCGGGAATTTAATCTTGAAGTAGCATTCCAATCCATGTGGAGACTTAAAGCAGGACTATTTCACAGCCTACAATTACTCTATTAATAATATAACAAGTCGTATTATTGGCTTCCGCCCAAAAATACTTAGGTAAATTGTTTTCACAAAGCATGGTCCTAGCCATCTCTTTTAAAGTTCTATTTTTCCTCTCAACTACCCCATTTTGTTGAGGAGTGCGAGGAGCCGAAAAATTATGGCTAATATCATTTTCATTACAAAAATCTTCAAAACCCATATTTAGAAACTCAGTTCCATGATCACTTCTAATATGCGAGATTTTAAGATCAAGATCGTTTTGGGTAAGTTTTGTAAATGTGATAAAATTTTCTAAAGCCTCATCTTTAGTACTTAAGAATAGAACCCAAGTGTATCTAGAAAAGTCATCTACCAATACAAATGTATATGGCTTACCACCCAAGCTCATAGTTCTAATAGGCCCAAATAAATCCATGTGTATTAATTGTAACACCCTACTAGCTGAAACATCATTAATGAGTTTAAATGGGGCTCTCTTTTGTTTACCCTTAGCACAAGCATCACATATTTTATCTAATCAAAATTTTAGTTTGGGTAAAGCTCTAACTAGATTTTGGGAAACCAACTTTTGTAAAACACTTATGTTAGCATGTCTTAGTTTCCTATGCCACAACCATGCATCATTCTCATCATATGCAACTAAACATGCATGGGATGAATGTATGTCATCTAAATGCACCATATAAATGTTTCATATGCAATGACCAATGATCATTATTTTATTTGTTTTAATGTTCACAATTTACACTCATTTTTTATCAAAATGAACATCAAAACCTTTGTCACAAAGTTGACTAATACTTAATAAATTATGTTTAAGACCATTGACAAGCAATACATTTTCAATAAGAATGGATGCGTTATTACCAATAGAGCCAATGCCTTCAATATGTCCTTTGGAGTTGTCACCGAAAGTTACCACTCCACCATGATTTGGCTTGAGCTATATGAATCTACTTTTGTCTTCGGTCATATGTCTTGAGCATCCACTACCAAGGTACCATGTGTTTTGACTTGAAGCTTTGGCCTTGTAGCAATGCTCCCTCTACAAACAAAGATTAGTTCTTTGATTTTGGTACCCAAACCATTTTAGGTCCATAAGTGTTAGCTCCCAAAAACTTGGTTCCCTTAGGAATCCAAGATGAAATAGCAACAATATTATTAGAAGCTACAAGTTCCTTAGAAACCCATACACTTCTAATCCTCTTAGTTTTATAATGCCTTTGGGAGACACTTTGTTTGTAGTTAAAATTCTTTCTCTTTACATATTGAGTTTTTGAAGAACTACCTTTGTCAAAACTATTTTTCCCAATAGCAAGAGAAGTTTTAAGATTATCCACTTCCTTAGTGTGATAATCTTGGAAATCGAAAAGAAGTTTTTCAACATCAAGATTTTTCTTTTTAAGCTCATTTGAAAGATTTATCAAGTATAAAACCTTCTTTTCCAATTCGGAATTGATTTTTGAAAGAGACTCATTTTGAGATTTTAAATCGGAAATATTTTTCTTGTTTTTCAAAATAGACTCTTTATATTTTTCAACCAATTCATCGTAAACTTCTTGCAACTCATCATAGACATCATAAAGTTCATCATAAGTAAGAGATGATGAGTTAGAGTTTACCATAGATTCCTCCTCAAGGGCCATGAGGCAAAGGTTGGCCACTTCATGCTCCTCATCCTCGGATGATGACTCCTCATCACTCCAAGTTTCTACTTGAGCCATGAGCTTCTTTTTCTTCTCAAAGCTCTTCTTCTTTAGTTGAGGGCAATCAATGCGAATGTGACCTGGCTTCTTGAACTCATAACAAATGAGTTGATCTTTCCCTTCTTCTTTGTTCTTGTTCTTTAAGTCTTTTCTTCTTAAAAACTTTCTACCACGGTTGGAATTCATGAACCTTGAGAATCTTTTGGCTATCATAGCCAAATCTTCAAACTCGTCTTCCCCACTAGAAGTACTCTCCTCTTGTGGTAGAGAAGCTTTCAGTGCAACTCCTTGTTTCATTTTTTCTACCTCTTGTTTGACTACTCATCTCTCTTTTTTCTCTTCTCTTCTTCTCTCCCTTGTTTCATGATCTCATGAGTAAGGAGAGATCCGACCAACTCATCGAGCTTCAAGGTCTTCAAATTCTTTGCCTCGATGATTGAAATTCTCTTCTCATCCCATGATTTGGGAAGTGAATAGAGTAGCTTTCAGACTAGCTTGTCATCGGGGATGATCTTTCCAAAGCCCTTTAAACAATTCACGATGATGGAGAAGCGATCAAACATCTTCGTTACAGTCTCATCGGTCTCCATCTTGAAGTTATCGTAACTAAGATTGAGGATCTCGATCTTCATCTCATTTACATCGTTTGTTCCTTCGTATGTGGTCTCAAGAGTGTCCCACACTTATTTGGCATTTGTGATTGAGGACACTTTGGAGTAGATGTCCGGTCCGATTGAGCAAAATAGCATGTGCAAGGCTTTGTCATTCATTTGCAATCTCTCCCTATCCTCTTCACTCATCTCCACCTTCTTCTTTGGAACAAAACTTCCTTCTTCATCTATCTTCATTAGAATGATTGGTCCATCTTCTACCACATCCCATATGGTGTAATCGTTTGAATTGATGAAGATGCGCATTCGGTTATTCCAATAAGGATAGTTATCCCCATTGAAGAAGGGTGGTTTGGTGATAGATTGTGACTCATACATGCTTGGTCTGGAGGTAGATGTCATGGCTTGACTTGGAAATCGATCAACATTCTTCTAGGATCTCCTCTTATGGTTGTGAAGACTTCAAAGAGGTAGGCTCTGATACAAATTGTTGAGTGGATCGAATTAACCGATATGACCAAGAGGGGGAGAAATTGGAAATTTAAAGAAAGAAGGGAGGAACAATTAAAAATGATGGACAAGGCAATTATAGTGGTTCAAGCTTATAAACAAGCCCTACATCCACTACCATAGCTCCCACTAAGGATTTTCAACAAACTCTTCACTAATTTGTTATTCCCCTTTTCTAGGCTAAGGAGTCAACCTTTACAGATGTTCAATCTTTCTACCCAAAGATTGATCCACAAGACTCTCACTTACAAAGAAGATGTTGGCTATTACAATTGATCTCTCACAAGATAAATATAGCCCAAATTGATTACAAACACTCCCTAAACTTACATATTTGATTTACACTAAGAACTCCAAGAGTTGGGTACAAGAATTTGACAATAACTGCTTAGGGTTTGAATTTGATTGTTTGGATGTTGCTTTGAGGTTCAATAGTTGCTGCTGGTGCTTTTTAGGCTTGCTTTTATACCTTCTTATTGATTTCTAGTCGTTTGGGTGGTTGAGATCATCAATAGAGTTGTTGGGGCTCTCTCTTCCCTCCACAAATGTTGTCTTGCAACTACACGTATCGGAACACGGGGCCTTGTATCGAAACGAACACCAAAAAAGAAAGAGTCGTTGTGTGTAAAAAGGGCCCATATCGAAACGGCTATAGGTCGTATCGAAACAGTTTGAAACTGTAAAATGCCTTTAAGTGTAAAAAAGGGAGTCGTATCGAAACTGTAAATTGGTGTTTCGAAACAACCAAGGGGTGTATCAAAACACTTAACCAATTTTTCAAAAGTTCGGTTCTGACAAGTAACAGCTAGTTCATTTAATGCTCGATTTTGAAAATACTAACCCCTGTATCGAAATGGGTATACGTCGTTTCGAAACCACACTTAAAAATCAAAAGTCCAGATGAAGGTTGTATCGAAACGAAAAAGCCCATTTTAAAACCCTTATCTCGAAACAGATTAGTTTTTATCGAAAGGGATGTTTCCAGTGTCAAAACGCATCGAAACACTTTAGGGGTATTTTGAAACGCTTGGGCAATTTTGAGTATTTTGGCTTTGAAACAATTAGAAAAATTTATGAGGCTTAAGTTTTGACTTCAAAACATTTTAAGTCTAAAATTTATTTGCCAAATGTGAGTATTTTGAGTACTTAAAAATTTATTTACTTTGCAATTTAGTCCTTATATTATTTGTTATATCAAAATCAAACATTGGTTTTACAGTTTGAAAATTAATCATCCCAGTCGATATTAGCAACCACCCGATCTAGCCTTACACGAATATTATTTGAGGATGTGCATCCCCATTCCCATATGTACCAATTTTCGTGAAAGCTTAAATCTAAAAAAGGAACATTCTTGTAATGTAGCACTAAAATTCATTATTTTCTAGTCGTTACGGGTCAGCCCACCTTGCTTTTCAGTGAGACTAAGAATCTCATTGAAATCACCCATTATGCACCAAGGGATATTAGGATAATCATTTAGGCTACGGAAAAAGTTCCACAAATGAATTCTGTTTTGAACTTCCGGAGCTCCATGAAAACCAATAAACCTCAACGATAAAGATCCATCACCTTCATCTATCATGACATCATTGTGAGAAGAGGAGTAGGAACGAATAGTAATGGATACTAAATCATCTCATCCCAACGAAAGTCCACCACTTCTTCTTGACGAGCACACATCAATACCATTATTAAACCTGCAAGTTCTTCAAATATGTTCCATCTTAGAGGACTGTAACTTTGTCTCTATTAAAAAAACCAGCTAGGGACGTAGATCATGCATCATAGCACGGAATCGTCGAACGATCTAGGTCATCCCTAACCCCCAAACGTTCCAACTTATAAGTTTTATTGCGATCGACTGACCTCATCAACGAGGTCTTCTAATGAAATTGTTAGATCATCGGCGCACCCCATGGCGCAGTGGAAAAACAAACACGATGATCTCACCAGCGATCCATGTACGTTTAATCCGAATTCAGGAGGAAGAGATAAGTTTACTTACATTGAGTTCCTTAATAAGCATCAAGAACAGAAATGTCTAACGATCTCACGAACGATATGAATCTTAGCCTTCACGAATATATCGTCTCAATCTCTACTTAGTTCACCCGGTTGAAAAGTTGAGAGCAATTTTCTATTTCACAAAACGTTTTTGAGAAAAATACGTTTCAAAAGGGTAAGACGGCTGCTAGACCATTAACCCCTTTTTATAGTATGCTACCCTAACTGCATAGGATTTTTAATTAATTCCGAACTATAATTACTTTAATTATTTTAAAATTGGAATTCTATGTATAATAAAATGCTTTAGCATATATATCAAATATATATGTCTTAATATTAATTATACATGTTATATACATACAACTAAATTGTACATATGTAACTTATTTATTAATTGCTCTTTTCAACCCTAGGGTGTGACCTTGTAGGTTCCAGTAACATTAGTAGCAATTATCAGAACTATTCCAATATCACAAACAATGAGTGACATCTAGCAATGTATCATTGTCACCTAAGTTACTGGAAGTAAAGATTCAACATAACATCTTCGTGATCAACTATTCTAATGTATTATATCCATTTGTCCTTTATCTCTAGAATAGACACAAGTCTTGGAATAGTTGCCTATCTATTATTTCTTGATATCTAGAGTAGACAACAGACGAATAATATGTGATATCGCATATCAACTTATTCGAGCATGACCATGCATTTCTAGTCTTACTCAATCAAGTGGCTTGTGATATGTTTCCTATTATGTAGGAAAGACAAATCCTATCTTGACCATTCATACCCCACTACACATATTATGATATGCTCAATGTCAGTCTTTATAGTGTAACCATTTACGGTGCACACTTAACTGCATCAAAGCACACAACAATATATGTTAAGATAGTAATGATCTCAAGTAAAAGGATTATACATATAGTTATCATTATGAGCAATATCGTGACAATTACATAATAATCCAAGACATATGCTCATAGCGGGTCAATCCAATATGTTGTTATCCAACATCATATTCATGCTTTGATTTTGACATCACTATGTCAATGACAACACATTGTCATCAATCAACAAAATGTTAGCTTTAAACGTATTATTATTATCCATTCCCATAATAATACTCAACTAAGGATCTTTTAATAATAATCATATTATTATATGAACATTATTGTCTTTTGTTAATATTATGCACAAAAATATAATAGAAGAAAATAACGGCAATGCCTTTATTTGATAAAATCGGTAAAGATAGTATGTCAATACAATCATCATATGATTGGTCTTTGGGCATACTCTAACAATCTCCCACTAGCACTAAGACCAATCACTCACATATCTAATACCAAGTGACTCAGTGTGATAATCATGCTTTTGTTGTGCCAAAGGCTTCGTCAAGGGATCATCAATGTTATCATTTGTGTGTACTTTGCATATTTCCACATCTCCTCGATCTATGATCTCTCGTATGAGATGAAAAGCCTCAGAATGTGTTTGGATCGTTGATGAGATCTGGGTTCCTTTGCTTGTGCAATAGATCCATTGTTGTCACAATGGAGTTCTATAGCATCTGATATGTTGGGAACAACCCCTAGTTCAATTACGAACTTCTTGATCCAAACAGCCTCTTTTGCCGCTTCGCTGGGTGCAATGTACTCAGCCTCCATTGTAGAGCCAGCTATTGTGTCTTGTTTTGAACTTTTCCAGTTCACACCACCTCCATTAAGACAAAACACAAAACCAGATTGCGATCGCGAGTCATCCTTGTTTGTTTGGAAGTTGGTGAGAGTGTAACCTTTTACATTAAGCTCGTCTTCACCCCCATAGACAATAAATGTATCCTTAGTTCTTCTTAAGTACTTGAGGATGTTTCTAACTACAACCCAGTGACATTCACCAGGGTTTACCTGATATCGACTCATCATGCTTAAGGTATATGATACGTCTGGTCGAGTACATATCATGGCATACATGATGGAACCAATAGCCGAAGCATATAGATTTTATTCATCCTTTCTCTTTCTTGTGAAATTGAAGGGCATATATCCTTCGAAAGAGAAATACCATGTCTCATAGGCAAGAACCCTTTCTTAGATTCTTCCATACTGAACCTTTTCAGCACTTTGTCTATGTATGTACTTTGACTCAGTCCTATGAGTCATCTTGGTCTATCTCTATAGATCTTAACTCCTAAGATATACGATGCCTCGCCCAAATCTTTCATAGAAAAACAACTACCTAACCAAGTCTTAACAGACTGTAGAGTAGATATATCATTTCCTATGATGAGTATGTCATCTACATACAAGATTAGGAAAGAAACAATGCTCCCACTAGCCCTTTTGTAAACACAATACTCATCTTCATTTCTTATAAATCCAAACTCTTGGATTGCATCGTTGAAACGAAGATTCCAGCTTTGAGAAGCCTGCTTCAGTTCATAAATTGACCTTTGTAGCTTACAAACCTTTCTAGCATTTTCAGGAGCAACAAAACCTTCTAGTTGTGTTATATACACATCCTTTTCAAGTTTTCCATTAAGGAAAGCAGTTTTGACGTCCATTTGCCAAATTTCATAATCACAAAATGCAGCTATTGCAAGCAAGATCCGGATGGATTTAAACATAGCTACAGGGGAGAAGGTTTCATCATAGTCTATACCATGAACTTGTCGAAAACCTTTAGCGACTAATCGCCCCTTATATGTTTGTATATTACCATCCATGTCAGTTTTCTTCTTGAAAACCCATTTACACCGTATTGGTTTAACCAATTAGGTGGTTCAACCAAAGTCCATACTTGGTTTTCAGTCATGGAATTCATTTCAGATTTCATGGCTTCAAGCCATTTCTTAGAGTCTGGGCTCGCCACCGCCTCTTGATAAGTCCTGGGCTCATCTTGATACAACAGAAGAACGTCTCCATGTGTAGTAACGAGAAATCCATATCTCTCAGGTACATGGCATTCTCTTGTGGATCTGCACACTGGTCGTGTTTCTAAATCTGTTGATTGTTCCTCAACAACTTGTGGAACATGCTCCACCTCTGGTTCATTAATCTGTTGATCTTGAACTTCTCCAAGTTCAATATTTCTACTCTTCCCTTTCTTTGAGAGGAATTCTCTTTCAAGAAAAACTCTCGTTCGAGCAACAAACACTTTGTTCTCATGAGGGCTAAAGAAATAATATCCCTTGGTTTCCTTAGGATATCCAACAAATATACATTTATGAGATTTAGGTTCAAACTTTGTAGACATCTGATGTTTAACATAAGCCTCACAACCCCAAATCTTCATAAAAGCCATACTAGGACGCTTCCCATTTCATATCTCATATGGTGTCTTTTGAACTGATTTGGTTGGAACAAGATTTAGTGTGAAAGCAGTTGTTTCAAGTGCATGTCCCCAAAAAGAAGTCGAAAGATCATTATGACTCATCATGTATCTAACCATGTCTAACAATGTTCGATTCCTTCTCTCGGAAACTCCATTCCAGTGTGGTGTACCATGTGGTGTAAGTTGTGAGACAATCCCACACTCTTTTAGGAGTTCATCAAACTATATTGTCACGGGCCGCCAGTCCGAGCCCGTGCCATATGCTTATTTGCCGATAGAAGGGGTTTAGACACAGACTTTGAGCTCGAAAAGACCACCAGACATAGCCCGGTCCGTGAGAGATTTTGGAAGGTTCTGTAATGTTCTAGAAGATCCTAGAAGATTTAGTCAAACATTATCCATTTGAATTGATTTTATTTAGCTAATGTTGTGATATTTAGATATTTTGTAAAGATATTATGTAAATCTCGTCCGTCGATGTAAATCAGTTTTGACCGTCAGATCTGGGGGAGTTCAACTATAAATAGAGACTCCCCACCTCACTTGTAAATCACTCAATTTTCTATCTTCATAGTAATCAAGGCATTCACTCTATATCCTCTGTGTTGTTCTTCGTGTTCTTGGTTTTCTTCTTTCAGATTCAAAGGCCATTCATTATAGTTTGCTTTCGCTTAGAACGATCTTGCGTTCTTGAGTGCCTTGGAAGTTTTGATCTTCCGGAGTTGGAATTCAGACTTACTTAGGCGTTTGTGTGGTGAAATCCGCCTAAGGCCGTGCGGTTTGCTAGTTCGAAAATCTAGCCCCGTGACAGTTGGTATCAAAGCGAGTTTTCGAGGAAGGCACTGATCGTGATGGCACCGAAGAAAGGAGAGAATGTTGCAGTGCAAAAGGGTGCAGAGACCCAGGCTGCTGAGGGAAAGCGAGTGAGCTCGAAAGATATCCTCACGTTGTTAGAGGGGAAGGTAACTCGACTTGAGAAATCGGTGAAAGATTCGGGTGAGCGACTCGATGTGGTCGGTTCACGCTTTGAGGATCAAGACAACAAGAGGGACCATCTCAAGGGAGAGATGGAGGAACTTCTGACGGATGTATTCGAGAAGTTGGGTAACAGAGGTGATGTGCTTGAGGCCGAGTTGAAGGCTGTGAAGATAGAGTTGGATGAGGTGAAGGCAGACATAGTTGTGTTCAAAGCTGCCTTGAAAATGTGGCCGAGCCAACTACATCCTTGCAGAGGAAGGACATCCCAAAGCTGAAGGAGATCAAGGGGAACAGGTCGGCCCAAGATGTTGAGAACTTCGTTTGGGGCATGGAGCAGTATTTTCGGGTCATGGGCATCAAGGATGATGCGGAAAAGGTAATTGTTGCTTCTATGTATTTGACTGACGTTGCTCTTTTGTGGTGGCGACGCAGATGCTCTAAGGATGAGAGCAAGGACATTCCTATTGAGACTTGGAAGGAGTTTCAAGTTGAGCTCAAAATTCAGTTTTGTCCGACCAATGCTCAACACGAGGCTCAAAAGAAGTTGCGGGAACTGAAACATGAGGGTTCCATCCCAGAGTATGTCAAGGAGTTCATTGAGCTCAAACTTCAGATTCCGAATTTGAGTGAAGTCGAGGGCTTCTTTACTTTCACACATGGACTCCCACAATGGGCCCAAATGGAGTTAGTGCGGAGGGGAGTCAAGGATCTCTCCAATGCCTTGACCGCAGCTGAATCTATTGCAGAATTTGAAGTTGGGAAATCCAAATCTTATAAGCCCCGAGGCAAGGAAAATGGTGGGGGATGAGGATGATTATTGTTGCAGTGATGGTGACGAAATTCTAACAATTTCATCAAACCAGTGGAGAAGAAAGAACGAGGGCCCATAAGGTGCCACCGTTGTGGTGGTCCGCACATAGTGAAGAACTGTCCCAAGAAAGGCCGCCTCGATGTCATCGTCAATGGGGACGACAAAACAGAAAATGAGGAATGTCGACTTGGTGCGATTGCCAGTGTCAAAGTAATCAAACCAAGTGTAGGAGGGAAACATGTGAAATGTTACCAGTGCAAGGGGCCTCATACTGTGAAAGAGTGCCCGGATCAAGTCAAGTCGTCCAAGGGGGATGACAAGCCCGAAGACAATGAGGCTTTAAAGCTTGGTTCGATGTTGTTGAGTTCTGCCAAGGCGAGCAAGAACCGAAAGCAGAAAGGGTTGATGTATGTAGACATCAACGTGGCGGGTCAAAAGAGAAATGCTCTTGTGGACACAGGAGCGTCTCATTTGTTTGTGTCGAAGAAAGCTACCGACGAGATTGGTTTGAAGGTTGAAGATTCAACCGGGGTGATCAAGACCGTCAATTCTAGAGGTGTTCCGACAGTGGGAATGGCATGAGGTGTGGAGTTGGAAATTGGAGAGTGGAAAGGTAAGGAAAATTTTGAGGTAATTCACTTGGATGACTATGATTTTGTCATTGGTTTAAGTTTCCTTGACCGGGTTAATGCGCTCCTTGCCACTTTTGCCGATTGTGTTTGTATTTTGGAGCCTCGCAAACAATGCGTCATACCGATTCGTCGGGTTGTGAGGACTGAGAATAGGGTTCTAAATGCTGTCGAGCTAACCAATGATGTTGACTTGGTTCCCGTCACTGAGGAAACGGCCTTGGAAGGGCTAGTGGAGTCGAAGTCTTTGGAAGACATGGGATCCGTCAAGTGTCCACCAGTGAGTAAGGTGGATGGGGCGTTGAGCTTCGTGGACAAAGAAGCGCCAGTGCGAGCTGAGGTGTCGGACTTCCAAATTGAAGAAGTACTGACATTGTCGATGAGCGACGAGTTGCCGATAGGTGATGGTGCATCAGAATTCGCGAGGAAGAAAGTGTTGATGCGAGTTAGAGTGAATGCCAACCGGAGTAGTCCGAAAGAGGTATATCTCGAACACGATTACAGTGTTTCACAGTTTGATTTGCCTGGTTTGCTGGGTGTAGGAAATGGAAAACCTAACCCAATAGATGGAGTTGCCAAGACTTGGCGAGAACACGAGCAACCTTTCAGAGTTCTAAGGGTCAGTTCGGTGTTCAATGTGATGGGGTCCGAGTACTCGAGCAAGGATCGAGGGGATCCGAGTAGAGGCAAGTTGCAACTGGTAGGAAAGAGTTCCTACGATCGAGATGTATATGGTGGGTCGACGAATGATGTTACATGGCAGAGAGTGCCGAAGCGAGTAGTCCTTATGGGGGACAACCGAGTTAGAGTCGAGTGCTCTTTATGGGGAGAGCGGTCCTTATGGGGGACAACCAAGCCCGATTCTGAGTAGGAGGCGAGCCAAGGTGAGGAAGCGAATCTAGGATCACCAAGTCAAGCTTCATCCTAAAGGCGCGACGAGGGCGTCGCCAAGTTTGGTGGGGGAGATTGTCACGGGCCGCCAGTCCGAGCCCGTGCCATATGCGCATTTGCCGATAGAAGGGGTTTAGACACAGACTTTGAGCTCGAAAAGACCACCAGACATAGCCCGGTCCGTGAGAGATTCTGGAAGGTTCCGGAATGTTTTGGAAGATCCTAGAAGATTTAGTCAAACATTATCCATTTGAATTGATTTTATTTAGATAATGTTGTGATATTTAGAGATTTTGTAAAGATATTATGTAAATCTCGTCCATCGATGTAAATCAATTTTGACCGTCAGATCTGGGACAGTTCAACTATAAATAGAGACTCCCCACCTCACATGTAAATCACTCAATTTTCTATCTTCAGAGTAATCAAGGCATTCACTCTATATCCTTTGTGTTGTTCTTCGTGCTCTTGGTTTTCTTCTTTCAGATTCAAAGGCCATTCGTTATAGTTTGCTTCCGCTTAGAACGATCTTGCGTTCTTGAGTGCCTTGGAAGTTTTGATCTTCCGGAGTTGGAATTTAGGTTTACTTAGGCGTTTGTGTGGTGAAATCCACCTAAGGCCGCGCGGTTTGCTAGTTCGAAAATCTAGCCCCGTGACAATATGCTTAAGTATTCTCCACCTCGATCTGATCGAAGTGCCTTAATACTCTTGCCTGTTTGATTTTGTACTTCATTTTTGAACTCCTTGAACTTTTCAAGTGCTTCAGATTTATGGCGCATAAGATAGATATACTCATACCGACTAAAATCATCAGAGAATGTAATGAAGTACTGGAATCCTCCTCTAGCTTGCGTATTTATTGGCCCACATACATCAATATGTATTAATCCCAATAAATCACTTACTCTTCCACCTTTATCGTTAAAGGGAGCCTTAGTCATTTTTCCCAATAAGCAAGATTCGCATACATCATATTGTTCGAAAACAAATGAATCTAAAAGTCCATCTTTATGGAGTTTTGATATATGTTTCTCACTTATATAGCCTAAACGATAGTGCCAAAGGTAGGTTTGATTTGAGTCATTTGTCTTTGATCTTTTCATATTTATGTTATAAATAGTATTATCTTGATCCAAGATGTAAAGATCGTTAATTAATTGTGCCGAACCATAAAAAAAATTATCGAGATAAAAGGAACATCAATTATTCTTAATAATAATCTCAAAACCTATCTTGTCTAAACAAGAAATAGAAATAATGTTCTTAGTTAAACTAGGCACAAAATAACAATCTTCTAAATTTAAATCAAGTCCACTAGGAAAAGACAAAACATATGTTCCTATAGCTAATACAGCAACTCTCGCTCAATTTCCTACTCGTAGGTACACGTCTCCTTTAGCCATATTCCTTCTTTTTTGTAGTCCCTGAAGTAGACGCTTAGTTTGCTTTTGCCTTTTTGACTTCTTCAAGATAAGCAGGGCAGTTACTCTTCCAATGTCTGGCCTTGCCGCAATGGAAACATTTTCCTTCCTTGCTAACTCCCCCTTTGGGTTTCAATGCATCCTTTCCATTGGGCTTGGCCTTGCCATTACCCTTAGGCTTTGCTACAGTCTTTCCCTTCCTTTTGTCCTTGCGGACCATCAGAATGGGCTTAGGTACAGCCTTTTTCAGGTTGTTTTCAGCAGTTCGTAACATGCCAAGTAACTGTGGTAAAGTCTTATTAATCTCATTCATGTTGAAATTAAGGACAAATTGGTTGAAACTTTCCGGCAACGATTGCAGGATGACATCAGTGGCCAATTCATCTTTGAGTGGAAATCCTAGCTTCTCCAACGTTTGGATATAGCCCATAATTTTAAGACATGAGCTTCTACAGGAGATCCCTCACTCATTTTGCATTGAAATAGAGCTTTAGAGGTCTCATACCTCTCTTGACGCGCTTGCCCCTCATATATTTCCTTGAGGTGTTGAATCATCTCATAGGCTACCATGTCCTCATGTTGCTTCTGAAGCTCAGGGGTCATGGTGGCAAGTATAAGACATCCGACATCTAACATGTCATTCATGTGTTTCTTAAACTTGTCTTTGTCAGCTCTAGGAGCATTAGCAGCCGGTTCATCAAGAACATGTTCTTCAATGACATATTCATTCTTTTCATGTTTGAGAACAATTCTCAAATTTCGGAACCAGTCAAGGAAATTCAAGCCATTGAGTTTATCCTTCTCAAGGATCGATCGCAGTGAAAGTGTGTTGTTTGCCATTGAGTCTACAACAATGGAAATATGTAATGTAAGTTTATTTACCGAGTTTGAAATTTATAAATAGGTCTTTATTAATAAATTACTCACACCATTTTATTCAAAATTAAAAACCCTCAAGTTTTAATTTCGGAAAAACATATCGACAGTTTTTCTAGTGAGTGAGGATCCATATTTCATCTTCTTCCTAAATCAGCTTTGGCTTTTCTTTTAGGAAAAATGTTATTTAGGTAAGTAACACCTTACTAATTACATCCAATGTAACTCTTCCATTCGATGAACAACTCTTGTTCAAATCATCTCATGATTTATCCAAAAAATAACCTCTAAGTTTCTAATCCTATTAGAATAACCTAGCCAAGTTATCACCAATATTTCAACCTACGAATATCACTTACTTATTCTTCACGTTTAACCAAGATAGACTCATGTGATATTGCTTTGGAAAAACTAACATGATATCGATCGAAGCCTTAACGAGGGTAAATATTGGACGGTTAAATTAACTTAGATTGTAGTGAGGGTTTTCATAATTATCTCATCATTGTTCATTTTAATATTAGGCCCTTATTGATCTCATCAAAGTGTATAGTAATAAAATTTACAGACACAATATTAATGGCATCACATACATGCTAGATATAAGCAGTAAATAAGATGCAATGGTTATAGCCCAAAGAAAAAAAATTAAGGTGGCCCATCCCAAGCCAATGGGAGAACCAAGAACCCTAGAAGAAAAAGAACTCTCATACATATTCTCGTCTTTAACCGGTCCATTCGTCTGCTCCTTCGAATCTTCATATGATTACAATTTTCAGAAACTCGTTTTACATACGAGGGAGTAAGATGAGAAGAGAAATACAACAGAAGAGTATAGAGGCACGAAACGTAGGCCGTATTTTAAATTACAACTATTGTAAAACAAAAAAGGGCTATAATCATGCATGCCAAACACCATACAAAAAAGGCATATCATACATATACATTGTTACGCATTTGTTAAAGATATTAATGTGGGCTTACGATCTATGTTGCCTACGAAGGGGTCAAGGGGTGAAGCCCCTTGCGGGGGTCCGGCGGCCCCACAGTCGCGTAGGTTTTTCCATATCGGAACAACCATTGTTCCACCGCCGAATGCGATCTACTATCGCATACCCATTGATCTATATGATAACAATTAACATATAAACCCTTGTAGCAACATATTCATGATTAACTCTTAACCATTGATTGCAAAATTCATTAAAACAAATTAACATCTTAATCATACCAATTATCGAATCGAACAAATATATCATACATATACGCCGAAAACGATAAAACCGAGCATACATCATAAACATATCGCATCACCCAAGTATTTAACCCGAATCTAGATTGTACAACCTGGCTCTGATACCATTGTTAGATCATCGGTGAACCCTATGGCGCAGCGGAAAAACAAACACGACGATCTCACCAGCGATCCATGTACGTTTAATCCGAATTCAGGAGGAAGAGATAGGTTTACTTACATTGAGTTCCTTGATAAACAGCAAGAACAGAAACGTCTAATGATCTCACGAACGATACGAATCTTAGCCTCCACGAATAGATCGTCTCAGCCTCTACTCAGTTCACCCGGTTGAAAAGTTGAAGGCAATTTTCTTTTTCACAAAACGTTTTTGAGAAAAATACGTTTCAAAAGGGTAAGACGGCTGCTAGACCATTAACCCCTTTTTATAGTATGTTACCCTAACTGCATAGGATTTTTAATTAATTCCGAACTATAATTACTTTAATTATTTTAAATTCGGAATTCTATGTATAATAAAATACTTTAACATATATATCAAATATATATGTCTTAATATTAATTATACATGTTATATATGTACAACTAAATTATACATATGTAACTTATTTATTAATTGCTCTTTTCAACCCTGGGGTGTGACCCTGTAGGTTCCAGTAACATTAGTAGCAATTATCAGAACTATTCCAATATCACAAATAATGAGTGACATCTAGCAATGTATCATTGTCACCTAAGTTACTGGAAGTAAATATTCAACATAACATCTCCGTGATCAACTATTCTAATGTATTATATCCCTTTGTCCTTTATATCTAGAATAGGCACAAGTCTTGGAATAGTCACACTTGTTTTGCCTATCTATTATTTCTTGATATCTAGAGTAGACAACAAAAGAATAATATGTGATATCTCATATCAACTTATTCGAGCAAGGCCATGCATTTCTAGTCTTACTCAATCAAGTGGCATGTGATATGTTTCCTATTATATAGGAAGGACAAATCCTATCTCGACCATTCATACCCCACTACACATATCTTGATATGCTCAATGTCAGTCTTTATAGTGTAACCATTTACGGTGCACGTTTAAGTCAAAGCACGTAACAATATATGTTAAGATAGTAATGATCTCAAGTCAAAGGATCATACATATTGTTATCATTATGAGCAATATCGTGACAATTACATAATAATCCAAGACATATGCTCATAGCGGGTCAATCCAATATGTTGTTATCCAACATCATATTCATGCTTTGATTTTGACATCACTATGTCAATGACAACACATTGTCATCAATCAACAACATGTTAGCTTTAAACGTATTATTATTATTCATGCCCATAATAATACTCAACTAAGGATCTTTTAATAATAATCATATTATTATATGGACATTATTGTCTTTTGTTAATTTGATGCACAGAAATTTAACAGAAGAAAATAACGACAATGCCTTTATTTGATAAAATCGGTAAAGATAGTATGTCAATACAATCATCATATGATTGGTCTTTGAGCATACTTTAACAGAAATTTGATGAGTCTCAGTCGAATCTTGCATATTGGAAACACTTGGAGCTAGAGTTTGGCACCTTGGTCTCTTCAGATTATCACCTTTATCCATTTGGGCTATCTTCCTTTGTGTGATCTATGATTGTATCAAATTCGGAATTAGGCCTATTATACTTCAGGATATCTAGCCTTAAGGGACTAGGGCTGGATGCAAGGTGTGCCACAGCTAGGGGCCCCATAGAGTCTGTCATATTTACTTGCTTGAACTGCTGGGATTGCGAGACTAAAATCAGAGAAGATCTACTTTCCCTTGATGACTTCCTTTTCTTGTTTAGGCTACTATTATGTCCAAAAATTATGTTGTTTGACTTCTGTGCATTAACATCCTTCCTTAAATAATGTGTACGAATTACGGTCTGAAATTTAGGAACTTTCATTCCTTCCTCAATTAGCCACCGACAAGGAGGCTATGCTGCTCATCGCGAAGGTGCCTGAAGGGAGGCGTCCCACCCCAAAACCAAATCCATGCCATCCTCCGCAAATCGCAGTGGATAGAAGTTCTCCCCCATGGCCTAAACTACCACATAAGAAGTAAAACAATGTCAATTTTTCGTATTCAAACCTTACATATTGATGGTTATCATTTGTTAGGATTAATTTTTTTCTCCTCTTGAGTTGTCGTCGAACATCCACCCTTGTTTGAATCTTCATGATTCTTTTGTAGCCAAGAGATGTGGCCGTTGAATCATAAAGGAGAAAAGAACCAATGAAATTCATAAGCACCCTTGCCACTCTCTCCGACATAAAACCCAACGGAACATCATGTATATATACCAGTAGTCCACAAAAGCCACCAGCATCGTATCCTCGCCCTCTTGTAATCTATGAAGGATCAACAAATGGTTATTAAAATACCAAGGTCCCCCACCAACAAAAAAATGGCCAGAACCTAGATCAGTAATATAGATACCACATGGTGGTTTCCACACATTTTCCATGGTTGATCGCATGGATGAAAAATTAATAGTGCTTGTCGTCAAAAAGGTGCCCACAAAACAATGAAAGGACGGTTGTGCAGCAATCTCCTCAGGTTCTAACTGTACACTGTCATTCTCTATGGATAAATTTGTCAAATCATTCTCCACAACAGCTATGATAGTAAAAAAAAGGAAATCCTAAAAAAAAATTAAAAAAGCTAAGAGGGAACGTGCCGCCAAAAACAGAGATTCACATGTAGAGTATCATATAAGTTTTGTAGGCCACCATATACTACAATGATCTACCATATCAGTGTAATAACGATGAATTCAAAAAAAATCAAAAACCTAATCGATTGCATCTTTCACAAAGAGTAACATTATTATTATTTTTTTACCAAGAGTAACATTAATTTTTTAAAATACAAGGACTAAAATACTCTAATAAGCCGACTAATTATAAGATAATATTTGCTTTAAAAAAAAAGATTTGTTTTTCACTAATAACTGTTCAGTGATTCTGTGTGTCACCACAAACTTGCTTTTCAAAATTCTAAATTTATCCCTTTCAAATCAATTAAAAAACGGGGAACGGAATAATTAAGATGCCTCTCTCTCTCTCCCCGTCCCGTTGCAGTGATTTCTCCTGTCGATAATGGCTTCAAATTATTCTGATTTGAAGTTCATTGCCAAATGTTTTAAATTCCAGATTGCGATCTCAAAAGTTTCGCTTCTCCCTCAAAGCCGCTTGGTATGCAATTCTTTCTTATCAGAGCTTGAATCCTTATTTTCTGTACCGAAATGTAATAACTTCATCGCTTTAATCGTAACTTGTCGATTCCGAATCGTTACTTCGATTATGTTAAACAAATACTAAATGCGCAGAGATAAATCTAAGGATGCGGCGAGGAGAGAGGGAAGGAGGCGAGGAGTCGGAAGACGAAGAAACATTGGAGGAGGAGGTGGAATCGAGGAGAAGACCGTTGTGGAGGAGGTTTTTATTGCTTTTGAAAAACGAGTCGAGCTCGAGCTGGAACGGAGTCGGTGTCGGGAGGGACATCGTCAGTGGAAACACAGGGCCTTCTCGTCCCCATGGATTCATCATTCATCCTGATAACTGGTAACGTATTATTTCCTTTTGCCTACCTTTTCAGCTCTTCTTTTATTCTGTTTCGTGTATTTTTGCAGTCATTTCTTGTGAATTAAAATGGCTTAAACCATAAGCATTAACAGATTCACACTTATCTAACTTATAAAAATAGAAAAACTGTTTACCTTATAATAAAATATTATATTGTACGAGTTTAAATTTCGGTATAAAAATGCAGCACCTTTTTATTTAATATATATATATATATATGTATATATGATTTTTTTCCCCAACGAATTAATTCAAGAAAATTGTGATTGTGTCATCAAACAGTTCAAACATTTTGATTGTATGAACACAAAGCTGCAAAGTTTGATTAGGATGTGAATTGGAATATATTCGAATGTAATTATGGTTTAGATATTTGAACTGGTTAATGATTATGAATAGTTTAAGAATATATTTTATGTTACTCAGCTTAACATGTGGGTCATAAATCTTTGATTTTATTAAATTACATTATTTAATTTTATCATTAACAAATAGGATCACTTATGTCAATTTCATTAAATAATTTTACTGCTACATGCATACGTAACTTATTTCTACACAATATCAACTTTGGTATTTCATGTTGAATCACGGATGTACAATGAGTCAAACTTTTTCATTAAAATTGCTAATACAAAAATCGACAACCAGTTAGAGCCACTTTAGCATGACATAAAAAATATTTTTTTGCTTTAAAAAAATTACTTTTCAGTTACCCATAAGCAATGTAAAATACTTTTAAATTGGTGTAAAAATAACTTAAATAAGTCACTAAAAGTAATATTAATAGTAGTATATTAAATAAAATAATTATTAAAATATATTAAATATAAAAATTATTAATAAACTTTATGATAATGAATTCAAATATTATTTGCGTTTATTTATTTTTACTTTATAATATCATGTCTAAAATGGACATTTTATCTTTTAAAAAATATTTTTTGACATCATTGTCAAATACTATAATCTTACAATTAATTTTTCAAAATCATTTTCTAAAAGCACTTTTAAAAGCATTTTTCAAAAGCAATGCCTGGCTGACCTTTAGCCCAGTGAAATGATACATTAGATCTTTCAAATAAAATTATAGATTTGAATTATGGTTTTGTGAATAGAACAAACTGAACTAGATAAGTCAGCCTTAGATTGGATACCAATTATTATAATTTATACCAAAAAACTGCTTATATAAAAGTTATCTAATTTATTTATAATAAAAATTAAGTGATGTAATTTGATAAGTTTTAAAGTTTGTAAATTATATAAAAGTTGATACTAAATTAAGTGGTTTAAAATGTAAATTAATGTCCTTAATTCCAAAATAAAATTTAAACCTAATTGATCTTACTCTAATTATAATTTTGTTGAACTTGAATCCAAATTATTTAGGGTTTAGAATCAATATAGATAAGGGTGTGTAATCTAAAATTTACACAACTTGTATATTAAATAATTTCTCGGGCAAATTCTACATTCTAATTTTAACATCATAATTCCATTTAAAAAATTTAACATCACAATTCATTAACTATTTTAAAATTCAAACACATTTATTATTTGCATTTACTATTGAAATCTAAATTAAATAACTTTATTTGCAGGATTTTCAATCCACTAAATATTTAAATTTATAAGTCAATTTATTTTAAAAAAATTGTAAATCATTTAAAATGATATTAAATTCAAAATCACTCGTAATTGATGATAACTATTAAAATACAAAAATAGTAACACGTTGAAGTATTTCAATTTCATAATTAAATTTACAATTAATTTTAGCGTTAGAATTAAGATTATCTTTCTTGATCAAGTTTTAATGCTTGATGTTAGGTTTTTACGCATTTATGCGTAACAAAAGTTCATGATAAGTTTGAGATTCACTAATTATTAAATAATTAAAAATATTAATATTGTTTGACATTTATTCTGAGAATATAATTCTTTTTTATTTGATAAAATTGTTTATAATGAATTTTATTTATGGGGTTGGATAATAAATATTTAAGAAATAATCCTAAATTCAACCGATCTTTACTGGCTGGGCCATCCAAGCTTTTTTTTGTGGTATATAAATATCACAGGTTGAGACAAGCTTTAAAAATGTGTATTGTCGTTCATTAACATGCTGACATGGACACCTCTCACGACAAGATTATTGTTTGTTGGATGAATCCAAGGCAACACTAATGCCGAGTCCTCCGTTTGATAAATAATTTATAATAATTTTCTTTTAATTATTAACTTCTTGAGTCATTTATCGATTAATTCAGATTAAAATTTACCGTGGCTCTATAATAGTTGTGGAATAAAAAAAGTTTACATGTGAACTTAACACTTAACAGGTCCAAGTTTATATTTTTTTATTAAAATATAATTATATCTTTAAACTATTTGTAGATTTGAAAATTATATATTATCTGTGTTAATTATATTTTTATGTTTAATAAAAAATCGTTTAATATTAAATGTTTTCATGAAAAATTATCTTAAACATGTACAATTATTGTCAATTTATTTAGTTTATTATATTTTTTTATTCACTTTGAGAGAATATTCACATAAGAAAAATACTTTGATATACAATCTTGTTAATTTTAGGGTGTATGATTAAAGTTCAGATTTATAGTTTAGGGTTAAAGATTTAGACTTTAGATTTTATAGTTTGTTTATGTTTGGTAAAAAAATCGTTATGAGCTAAAATTTGAGGCTTGAACTACTTTTAGAGGTTTGACCAACCAAATTCGTTAATTTAGATGCTGGGTAAAAAGAGGATTATAACAACGGCTTGGAGTGAAACTTTTCAATTTGAAAAAGCTGCTAAAAGATCTTTTTGGGTTAGATGATTTGACTTAAGAGTTGTAAAGACTCTTCCATCGATACCAATTACAAAAAGTATCCAAACAACAATTTACATAGTGACATTTGTAAGCTAATACTTTTTTTATTCTCTCATATTTATATTATTTTTAAATAACCACATATGAAGCAAAATATATTCTAATATATAGTTTAAACAATTGTTTTCCTTCAAATATATGATATACATGCTTCAAACATCATTTAAATTCAATAAGGGTAAACTACAAAAAAATTTCACCGAACTTTTAAAACATGCGTTATACTCATCGATCCAATGACATGGTTACACTCGAAAAAAATTTGATTTTGGTACATTTTTCTAAAATAAATTATTTTGATTCGTCTATAATTTACACTTTTAAGCAAAATCGATTAACCGATTTGATTGATTATATACAATATTTATAAATTTTATGCATTAAAACATCTTATAGTCTAGTGACTTTCATATCCTTAAGATTTTTTAAAGACGTTTTGGCTCTGGGTGTGCTCGAACATGTGACCTCTAGGAACAACAATTGTTCCCTTAACCAATGAGGCAATTGGTTCGTGTAAAAAGAAGCAGTACTTGAATCAAATATTTTGACTAATTGGTCAATCGATTATTTGATTTAGTTGGTACAATATATGATTAGAAATTGAATAATCTGAATTTATCAATTAACCAAAATAAATTTTTAAGAATTAATCAAACCCGATTTTAAACACCCCTAATCATAACAATAAAAAAATAAAAATTTTGAGGCAACATAATCAACAATCACGTTCATCTTTACATGTTTTCACCAACAAATTATTCACTCAATCCTCGACAAATTCTTTTTTTGCATTGTATTGTATTATACAATAACGTAAAGTTTAAACAATAAAAACTATTTTTAATTTTCATTGCTTATTTCATTTGTTTTTTTTTCTCATAATACTCTCTCAATCAAGAAGAATAATTAAAAACAGAGATCGATATTTCTCTTCTCCTATAATAAAAAAACCATGTTATTTGTGAGTGGTCAAAATAAAAATAATTCAAAAGTTGAGTTATTAAATTGAACACTTTTACCCTTCAATTAAGAGTTTACCCATTATTTTATTTTAGGAAAATTGAAAACTAGCGTGCCACATCAGCGGCTTGTAACGGAAGGTAACGGGAGGGACTATACTTAAAGCGAACTAAAAGTTCGATGACTATAGCATGCGTTTTAAAATTTTGATGATCAAGATGAAAGCCCCTTAAAAATCCGGTGACCATTTATGTAGTTTATTCATTTAATAATTAATCAAATTGTACTAGATAATTATATAGATAAGAAATTAATATATAGATCCTTCAAATATGCTTAATAATGGTATATTAAAAAATAATTTTTATAATTTAACTAATATTAATGGATTTCAAACATTGATAACTAATTAACTATTCAAATAAACATCTAATATAATCATGTCTTATATGTCATTTTGCTTGCTCAAATAATCAATCAATCATTAGTTAATTTTATCAAATAATTTTATACAATTAATTAATACAATGCGCTAGTCAAATAAACTAATACAATCTACTATCAGTTATCAAATAATATAACACGCTATTAGCTATTAACTATCCATTAATTACCAAATAAAGATAGTTGTGTAAATTATTTTACACATCTTGTATATGAAAACATAATCTCTTTACATAATTCTAATTTTTCACATGTTAGATAACAATTAAGATAATAAAAAATTGGTTATATTTTAAGGGTAAATATATTATACACAGACGGTGGAAACTGAAAGTTTTCACATGCTCCTTAGTTTTAGGGTATATGGAGTTAGTTTAGGATATAGAGTTTAGGTGTAGAGGGTTAGAATTTAGGGATAGTTGTTTCAATTTAAGGTTTAGGGTTGTAATTTAGGGTTTATAGGTTAAAACATAAATCTTCACCATATTACCCTAAAAACTAAACCCTAAACCTTAAATTAAAATAACTATCCCTAAATTCTAAACCCCTACACCTAAACCCCTATACCCTCTACCCTAAAATAACTTTATATGCCCTAAAACTAATGCGCTTGTAGAAACTTTCAGTTTTTACCGCTAGTGTATAAGATATTAATCCATATTTTAATACATAAGCTTAGGTGAAAAAATATAACAAAACTCTTTTTAGAATCTAAAATCTAAATTTCTAAACCTAAATACTAAACCTCAAGACACCCTGCACTCTAATATTAAATCCTATAATACAAATCACAACATAAACCCCTGAATTAACCTGCTAAACTTTAATTGTGGCTGGCATACAGGTGGTACGTGGTGTGGACGCATTTCATACTGATATGGGCAGTCTACTCTTCCTTCTTCACTCCCCTGGAATTCGGGTTTTTCAGGGGACTCCCGGAGAACCTTTTCCTCCTAGACATTGCCGGCCAACTCGCCTTCCTCCTCGACATCCTCCTCCGCTTCTTCCTTGCCTACCGCCACACTCACTCCTACCGCCTGGTTTATGATCGCCGCCTCATTGCCCTCAGGTCATCCTTTCTCCTTCATCTCTTTCATTTTCTTCAACCATTTTTTATATTCATTCCTATTCAATAACACTACAGGTACTTGAAATCCCGTTTCATTGTTGATTTCCTTGGATGTTTGCCTTGGGATGCTATTTATAAGGTACCCTATTATTCTTCTCTTTGTTGCTATTTACAATAGCCAAATTTGTACTTGTCTACTTGTATATTTGTTCAGTTCCATCCATGTCAAATTTCGAGGGAAAAAAAACAATATTGTATGATGATTAGCTATCTGTTTACTCTGACCAGCTTTGTGGAAGAAAAGAGCCTATTAGATACATGCTATGGATTAGGCTAAGTCGGGCTCTACGAGTGACCGAATTTTTCGAGAAGTTGGAGAAAGACATTCGGATCAATTACCTTTTCATCCGGATTGTGAAGCTTCTTGTTGTTGAATATTACTGCACGCATGCTGCTGGTTGCATCTTTTACTATCTTGCTACCACGCTTCCTCCTTCTAAGGAAGGCTACACTTGGATTGGAAGTTTACAGATGGGTGAATATCGGTACTCGAATTTCAGAGAGATTGATTTGTGGAAGCGTTATATATTATCCCTCTATTTCTCCGTTGTAACCATGGTAACCGTTGGTACGTTTTTTTTCCACCTTGTTTGATTTCCATTGGGAGATTCTCAATTGTCCTTGTTGATCATGTTGTCTCTTCTGCAGGTTACGGAGACATACATGCTGTCAATGTCCGAGAAATGATATTTGTGATGATTTATGTTTCTTTTGACATGATTCTTGGTGCTTATCTGATTGGTAACATGGCAGCATTGATCGTAAAAGGATCAAAGACGGAGAGGTTTAGGGATAAAATGGCCGACCTTATCAAATACATGAATAGAAATAATCTTGACAAGCAAATAAGTAGGGAGATTAAAGGCCACCTCAAATTAGCATATGATCGCAGTTATACCGAGGCAACTGCTCTTCAAGATGTTCCAGCTTCTATACGCACCAAGGTAATTTGGTTTAGCTTTCGTCATCCCAAATTTACGGATATCTGTTATTGCTGGTTTATGCTCATACTAGACAACCAAAACCTTTTTGGACAGATCTCACAGAAATTATATGAGCCATTCATCAAAGAAGTTTTTCTATTCAAGGGTTGCTCAACAGGATTCATTAAGCAAATTGTAAGCCATTTTATTGCTTATCTAGAGTAGCTTTTCCATTAAGTTAGGAACAACTGGTTTTCATTTCACTCTTTATCAATGATAGCTTTATTGTCATGGAACTTGTCAATATTGTTGATCAATCAAGGAATATGTTACTCCTAATTGCATGAGGAGCCCTTTTTTCCCTAAGATCCTTTTGTTTTCACTTGCTACAACTTGTCATTGAACTATGTTTCTTTTAGATTAATTTTCAAAAGATGCATTTCTCAAAGAATGAGCTTAGATATGTGGTCAATCATAAGCATATTTTGGGCCTAAATGTAAATTTTCTTTCACCATCATTTTGTGTAAAGACTAACCTCGGTTAAACACGAGATCTAATTGTTGTTCAACGTATCTGCTGTGTTGTCATGGAACTCATCATTATTTGTGGTTTGTCAGGCAATTAAAGTCCATGAGGAGTTTTTCCTTCCAGGGGAAGTGATTATTGAACAGGGAAACATAGTCGACCAACTCTATATTGTTTGTCACGGAAAACTGGTAAGATTTTCTTCCACCAGCTCTATGTTGTTGCCTTCTGTTATGCTTTTAAAAATAATGTATATCGTATATAATCTTTTTTATATAGTTAGTTTACTATTCTGATAAAACATCCACTGATTTAATTTTAGAGATCATGATTCTGTTTTCTTTGCTAGTTATGATATCTTTTGTTTGACTGTTTATATTGGCTTCTTCGATATCTCCTAGGCTCAATTTGATTCATCCAGGAAAGTCTTCTTGTTTTTGCTACTGACACATAATTGTTTGGTGACAATGACAAATTTTGTATAAGAAATAAATCTATATCGATAACAATCGAATACAGAGATATACAGATCAATTATATGGTCAAGGGCTGATCATCTAATATCTAAGGCTAGGGAGCATGAAGATTAACACTTTTCTCGGATACTACTGTTATTGCCAATAAAATTGCAGCAAGAGTTCTTTATTGCCACTAAATCCTTAAATAAGATAGATATCCTTGTATATGTTTAACCAAAGCTATTCAAACAAAGTAACATGAAAAAGAGCTTAATTTTTTTATAAAAAAAAAAAACCATTGACATTTTCAATAAAATACCACCCGAGGATGTAAAGCACAATAAGTTTTAAGTATCTGGTGTGATCTCATGGTAGTATCTATTCATTTTTCTTAGCCCTTATAGGCACACACACCTTGCAGACAAGCTTCTCGAACCGGGTATCCTAGGGATAACAACATTCCCTTTTCCCTCTGAGGGTTCTAAAGCACAATAAGTTTTATGTACAATACACTGTAATAGATATATTAATTTTTATTAGGTTAGGACTTTTTAGACCAAACTGTTTTAGAAAGTTGTTATAATAGCAGCTCCTAATATAAGATGTTGTGATTACTACTTCAGACATGATAAATGTTGTATATATAGTTGATATTAAGAAAAAGTTCATGCCGCAGGTTCTTTCAGCTTTAACTTTTACATGTACCAGTGTCTTTAATTTTTAATTTGTAGGCCTAGGCAGTTGACAATTTACTAATATGTACAGGTGGAAGTAGGGAGAGGCAAAAATGATGAAACTGGGGATTCCTTCAT
Organism: Hibiscus tridactylites; assembly: GCA_958450335.1. NCBI lineage: Eukaryota > Viridiplantae > Streptophyta > Magnoliopsida > Malvales > Malvaceae > Hibiscus > Hibiscus tridactylites. Next base: position 12,216,082 of record OY288287.1, read on the forward strand.
GGATCTCCAAACCTATAGCTCTTTTGGTGAAGTTTCTTTCCTTTGCAACTCGCCTCAACCTTACACAATCCGAGTTCGTGAATTATCTAGGGTTTTACGACTTGATAAACGATCATTTATGGAGATTGTTGAGACATACTTTTCTGATGGAAGGATTATCTTGAACAACCTTCTTGAGGTGAATTAACACAAAAAAATAATGTTCTTCTTTTCCTGCATCTTTTGGATCATCATTTCTTTTGGAGGCAAGAACATTCAAATGATTCTCTAGTGTAGAATTGTTAGATGAGTGGGCTATTGAGGTTCATTGAATTAATATTTTGATATAGGGAAAAGATGCCAATATGCAAAATGAAATATTGGAGTCGGATGTTACTCTTTATATTGGAAAGCTCGAATCGGAGCTAGCTGTAAGGTTGAATTGTGCTGCCTACAATGGAGACTTATACCGGTTGAAACGTCTTATTGGAGCTGGAGCTGATCCCAATAGGACAGATTATGATGGAAGATCACCCTTGGTATGGTGTCTTATGTCCTAAATTTACCACGAATACTTTTAAACTCTATTTGTATCCTATAAGCAGGCTATATATAACAAATAGAGTTAAGCTTGATGAGAAAAATTTGCTGGGATGGAAGATAAGCTGGCTAGAACTTTAATTTAGAGAATGAACTTTCATGGCAAGTGCTTTCTTTTTGCAGCATATTGCTGCATCCAGAGGATATGAAGATATTACTGGTTTTCTTATCGAACAAAAAGTGGACATTAACATATCAGGTAAGTTTCTCATATGATGTCTCTTTAGTTTGCCTCATGAATTATGCACATATTTCTGACCTGATATTGCGTACGAGGAAACCACATAATGAAGTTTGTTTAATCTTTATCAGATAAGTTTGGGAACACTCCCTTACTTGAAGCCATCAAGCATGGGCATGATCAAGTTACTTCTTTACTTGTTCAAGCCGGAGCAATACTTGCAATGGACGATGCCGGTTGTTTTCTCTGTATGACTGTTGCAAGAAGGGATTTGGATTTCCTAAACCGTGCTTTGGCTGCCGGCATCGATCCAAATGCCAAAAGTTATGACTACCGTACCCCGCTCCATGTTGCTGCCTCGGAAGGGCTATATGTTGTGGCCAAATCACTTGTAGAAGCAGGAGCTAGCGTTTTCTCGAAAGACAGGTATAATCTATAGATATGCTATATTTTTAATGACCAAAATAGGTCATGTCACTACATTTTACAGAAGTTGTAAGTTTTGTTAAGTCGAATCATGTTTTGTAGATGGGGAAATACTCCAGTTGATGATGCCCGCATAGGTGGAAATAGGAATTTGATTGGATTGCTTGAAGCTGCTAGAACCTCTCAAATGGCTGAGTTCTTGGATTGTCCACAACAAATTCGAGGTACAACGTAAACTCTAGTTGTATATTACTTGCTTAGAGGACCCATTTGTGACCTGTTCTAAGAAACATTCACTTGCCATGAAAGTTCATTATCTTAAATTGAAGTTCTAGCCAACTTATCATCCATCCCAGCTATTTTTTCTCATCAAGCTAGGAAACTAACCATTAATAGTATATACCTCGCCGTTAACAGGTGAGATGTGGAAGAAAAAATGCACAGTTTTCCCATATCATCCATGGCATGAAAAAGAGGAGAAGAGACGGGGAGTCGTCTTATGGGTGCCGACGAGCATGAATGAACTAATCGAGGAAGCGAAGGAGCAGTTAGAATGGGGTGATGGTACTTATTGCTGCATTTTGTCGGAGGATGGTGGTAAACTTCTTGATACCAATATGATTAGTAATGATCAAAAGCTCTATCTGGTTAATGAATCATAGCTCTATTTACGTTTAATTCTTTACCAACTTATATACATGCGTCTGATATTTATAAGCAAGTTCTAATCAAAAGAATGAATACTTTCCGGTTACTCTTTTGTTTATTGTTTATTTAATTGATTATTTATCATTAGGGGTGGACATTCGATCAAGTCGAGTCAAGAAATTTCGAGTTAGTCGAGTTAAACTCAATCTTTATTTAAAATTTTTTCGAGTCGAGTTCGAGTTTCTGTTTAAATTTAATTGTAAACATTTATAATGTTATGATACTAATTAGTTCCAATTTAAATTGTTTTCTATAACCATATACAATACACATATATTTCCCTTTTTTTTTCTTATATATATATAAAGAGAATTGAGAGATTCGACTTGAACATGAAAATTGATCCTTTGATTATTAAAAATTTTGAGTTATTCAAATTTTTATTTTATGACTTAAATTTTATTTTAAAAAAAATCAAACTGAATTTATGAAATTACGAGTTAAATATTTTCACATTGAGTCGTGTCAAATAATTTTTTTTTGAATTAAGTCGAGTTCTTCCTCTTATTTATCACGGATGAAGAGTGGACATTGTATCAAAAAAATAGAAGACGGAGAAGAATCTTTTAGAAAAGGCTACGTGTTTTATTCACATCATAGTTTAGCTTATTTATACTTGTTTCGAGTGCTGAACTAGAGAAAAGAACAAAATTTAAAGGGTGTGAAATTGTGTGTAATTATAATTATATATATATATATATATATATATATATATTATAAGAATAAAAGGTCTCATTAAAAATTCTATTCTTAATTGTTCGCACCCTTAAAAAAGAAAAATCCAATCAGTGAAAGGAAAAAAAGAGTGCCTCAAGTTTTATTAGAAGAATTCAATACACGGATTATAATCAGTCGATTACAGATTTTTCTACAAATTCTGTACCCCACGCTCACTATATCCTATCCCCTGCTCACCCAATCCCTTTTTAGCTAATTCATCAGCTTTACAATTCACACTTCTCACGACTAGACAATAAATAACGTTTCTAACTACACCATAATTTTTATCTCCCTTACAATGCTCCCATAACATGATGGGCAAGAAGAACGATCTTTGATCCAATCTAAAGCTGTCGAGCAATCGCTTTTCACCACGAGACGACCCAATGTGCACCAGTATGATTCAAAGAAAAGTTCCAGCCCTTTTTTAATGACTTTTAACTCTGCTAGGATCAGAGGACCAGGTCCCATGGGCTCGAAAAAACACAACAAGATTTTACTATTAGAATCTCTTAACAATCCCTCTATTCTCCCCTTCGTACAATCACTAACTACTGCTTCATCCGCATTTATCTTATAGTAACCAACAAGAGGAGAAATCTACCCTCTGACATTCGGCTTGATCTTTCTAGGAGGCGATAGGGAATCGGCCAAGTAAGAATCGCCCGTAAGAGAATCTACAGACAATGTCGACTGTGGCTCCTTAGCTCAACCTTGATCGCAATCCTTTCGTGTTCCAGCTGCCATATAAAAAACTCCACTCTTGGAGAAGCGATACCCTTCCACACAGTAAAATTTCATGTGCACCCATTACTCTCTCTTTTTACCAGTAATTTTCTACAAGATTTTATTGTAAACACACCTTCACCATTGCCATTCCATACTAGTTTGTCATCTTCTTGGGGATCAGGTTTGACACGATTTAGATCTGACATTAAAATCAGCCAAAGATTCAACTGGGTGCTATATTCCTTCTCATTCTCACGTCCCAAACCCAGCCAGCCGATCCGCGAGAAACAAACTCGCCCAATTTACTATTTTTGTTTGTAGATAACACAAACATTCTAGGATACCCAAACAACTTGAAAATATGTTTGAGGACTAATTTGATATAATAATTGAAAAATGTTTTGGACTAAATTGAAAAGAATTTAAAACATGTCCTTAAGTCCAAGCAACTTGAAAAAATGTTTGAGGCATTTAAAAAGGTTTTTGGCAAAGTTTTTCATGCTTTAAAATAACCAAACTTGAATTTTCAGGTTGCCCGTATCGATACGGTGTACCCCGTATCGATACCTTTTTGCCCATGTTTTGTCACTGCCAAAACCCATATCGAATCAGGCTTTGCCATTTCAATACGGTGAAGGATCATTTCGATACGCCTGGTAAGCGTACCGATCCCCATTTTAACAACCCCAATGGCTACTTTCCTAACGGTCTTTTAAATGACATATTGTACCGATACGCCCTCAAGCGTATCGATACGCTTAGGCTGGCAAGAGCCCAACGACTAGTTTCTGAAGAAGGTCGTACCGATACAGATCCACGCGTATCGATACGGAAGGCTGCAGAACAACATTAAAGATGAGAAATAAAGTCTCAAACGGCTCCAATTCAACCCCAACAGCTAGTAACGACTACAAACTCATTAAGAAGTATAAAAGGGGCCTCCAAGCATCTAGTAATGGTTAATGCTTCAATTGTGATACAACTTAGGATCAAAATGTGTCTTAGTGCTTAAGTGTCAATTCTTTGTATAGACAAACACTAGTGAGCCAAAATTGTTAGATTTGCTCAAGTGTTTTATGATTGGGTGAGAGCTTAATTGTGCAAACAAATACCTATTAGAGGGATTTGAGTTTTCTTATCTTTGTCTCTTTGTAAAGATGGTTTGATCAAGGCTTTGGGTAGAAAGCTTGATCTGTTTGTAAGGGTTTCCTCCTAAGCCTAGAAAAGGGGACGAATCAATAGTGGATTGATTGGAAATCCTTAGTGGGAAGCTAAGGTAGTGGATGTAGACCTTGGTTAGAAGGTTGAACCACTATAAATCATCTTGTCCTTATCAATTTTAGCTTCCACGCCTCTTACACCCAAAATTCCACTTCTCCACCACTTGACGAGCAAGATCGGTTTAAGGATTCGAGCACCGAATAACCCAACAATTGGTATCAGAGCTTGGCTCAATTGAATAGGATTAACATTCTATTGAGAAGATCCGACAAACTCGATCATCATTTCAATCAACCGGCTCAATGGCACAATCAATTGACAAATCGCCCTTCTTTGACGGAACACACTATGTCCATTGGAAGACAAGAATGAAGTTTTTATAAGGTAAAAGGACTATAAACTTTGGGACATAGTAGAAGATGGTTCGTTCGTGCCTCAACGAAGCAAGGCGGAATGGAGTGCCGAAGATCGCAAGAAAATGGAGCTTAATTGCAAAGCCTTGCACATCCTCTTTTGTGCATTTGGCCCAAACATCTATGAGAAGATGTCTTCTTGTGAGAGTGCCAAGGAGGTATGGGACAAGCTTGAAGTCACATACGAGGGAACCGACGAAGTAAAGGAGACCAAGATTGGGCTCCTCAATCTAGCGTATGAAAACTTCAAGATGGATCTGGAAGAGGACATCGATAAGATGTTTGATAGGTTCTCCACTATCACCAATGGTCTCAAAGGCTATGGAGAAGCCATACCGAAAGAGAAGCTTGTTCGAAAGCTCATCTACTCCCTTCCTGAGTCATGGGACTCAAAAAGGACCGTCATCATTGAAGTTGAGAATTTGAAGACTTTGAAGCTTGATGAACTCATGGGGTCACTTCTCACTCACCAAATTATGAAGAAAAATAAAGAAGAGGAGAAGAAGAGGGGAAAAATTAGAGCTATAAGGGAGAAGAAGCTCAAAGGGCTTGGCATCAACACAAATGCCATTGCTCTCAAATCCTTCACATGCCATCATGTTGATTCAAGTGAAGAGGAGGAGGATGAAGAAGAAATAGTTCATCTCTTCAAGAAGTGTGCTCCTATCATGAAGAAAGCCTTGAAAGAGCTTGAACGAGAATCCATGAAAAAGAAGAGGGCAAGCACTTCAAGCCATAAGAAGAATGCATATGTGGCTACTTGGAGTGATGAAGACTCCACCGACGATGAACAAGCCAACCTTTGCCTTATGGCCATCGAAAAAGATTCAAGTGTAACTTCTAATTCATCTACTTCATGTTCATATTCGTTTGATGAATTACAAGATGCTTATGATGATTTGGTTTTAGAGTTTAAGAATCACATTTTGAAAAAAAATAAAATGATTTCAAAGTTAAAAATTAAAAATGATTTGATTTCTAAAACCAAACTTGAACTTGAAGCAAAACTCGAAGAGTTTGAACAAAAATGTTTTGATTTACAAAATTTGTTTCATAAAGTTCAAGAAGAAAAAGATTTGATTTCCAAAGAGCTTGAAAAGAAAATTAATTTTGGAAAATCAAATTTTTATGTAAGACAATCTAGTGCCCCTAGATTTATAAATGGAAAATGTTTTAGAAGTGTTTGTGTCCCAAAAGGAATAATCACTTCAACTAAAAAAGATGAAATTGAAAAATGGATTCCTAAGGGGACTAAGTTTTGTGCTACTAACGTCTATGGATCCAAAGCAATTTGAATACTAAAAATTACTTGATTGTCTTATGATAGGTGTGATGGAGATTGATCAACAAGTCAAACTTTAGGGGGGGGGCGCTCCATGCACACAAGGAAGAACACTTGAATAAGGAAGGCTTCACATCTTCCATTGGGTTCAAGTGTGGTAAAATCTAGTTGTTCTTGCTTTTATTTGTTATTTATTTCAACTAGATGATCATACATGTTGGACTAACATTTTGATGATGCTTTGAGTAAGGGGGGCCATTTAAAACCAAAATTCTTAAATTTGTCATTTTTTAACCTCTATTGTTATTTTGAGCTTAAAAGTATTTTAAATTCTTTTTGATATAACAAAAAGGGGAGAAATGGTCTGAAAATTTGAATTTTCAAATGAATAAGTGGGAGCTTTAATTGATTTCAAATCTAAATTCTCTTATTCCAAATTTATTTCACAAATGGGGATAAATCCCAAACAATTTTTCAAGTTAGTTTTATTATATCAAAAAATGGGAGATTGTAGAACTAATGTTTTGATATAATAATTGAAAAATGTTTTGGACTAATTTGAAAAGAATTTAAAACATGTCCTTAATTCCAAACAACTTGAAAATATGTTTGAGGCATTTAAAAAGGTTTCTGGCAAAGTTTTTCATGCTTTAAAATAACCAAACTTGAATTTTCAGGTTGCCCGTATCGATACGGTGTACCTCGTATCGATACCTTTTTGCCCAGATTTTGTCACTGCCAAAACCCGTATCGAATCAGGCTTTGTCATTTCGATACGGTGAAGGATCATTTTGATACGCCTGGTAAGCGTACCGATCCCCATTTTAACAACCCCAATGGCTACTTTTCCAACGGTCTTTTAAATGATATACCGTACCGATAAGCCCTCAAGCGTATCGATACGCTTAGGTTGGCAAGAGCCCAACGACTAGTTTCTAAAGAAGGTCGTACTGATATGGGTCCACGCATATCGATACGGAAGGCTGCGGAACAGCATTAAAGATGGGAAATAAAGTCTCCAACAGCTTCAAATCAACCCTAACGGCTAGTAACAGCTACAAACTCATTAATGAGTATAAAAGGGACCTCCAAGCATCTAGTAATGGTTAATGCTTCAATTGTAATACAACTTATGATCAAAATGTGTCTTAGTGCTTAAGTGTCAATTCTTTGTATATACAAACACTAGTGAGCCAAAATTGTTAGATTTGCTCAAGTGTTTTAGGATTGGGTGAGAGCTTAATTGTGCAAACAAATACCTATTAGAGGGATTTGAGTTTGCTTATCTTTGTCTCTTTGTAAAGAGGGCTTGATCAAGGCTTTGGGTAGAAAGCTTGATCGGTTTGTAAGGGTTTCCTCCTAAGCCTAGAAAAGAGGACGAATCAATAGTGGATTGATTGGAAATCCTTAGTGGGAAGCTAAGGTAGTGGATGTAGACCTTGGTTAGAAGGTTGAATCACTATAAATCATCTTGTCCTTATCAATTTTAGCTTCCACACCTCTTACACCCAAAATTCCACTTCTCCACCACTTGGCGAGCAAGATTGGTTGAAGGATTCGAGCACCGAATAACCTAACATTTATTTTATTATTTACTTTAATTTATTTGACAATTTGTTACGAGTAATAAAGAAATTTATTTATCATTTGAAAATTCATAAAAATATTTTTTGGTTGCCCTCTCGATTCCCTAAAGTTTTACCCTGACTAATCCGGACCGACCCGTGTTGCACACCTGACTTTGGTGGGTGAGTCTCCCGACGAGGATTTTCTCCCAACGAGGGTATATGCAAGTATAAAATATATTTTAATAATAATAATATAATAATAATAATAATAATAATAACAATAATAATAATAACAATAATATAGTTTTTGCAAATTTTAGATAGCATAACAAAAATAGTTTTATGACTTTTTATTCAAATATTTTTTAATTTAACATTGAAAGTTTAACATATTAAAAATATATAACACATGGACATTTTAGTAAATTTTACTTTCAAATAATCTTATATTTCTCCAACCAAACACAACAATATTACATTCCTATCAAATAAACCAAACAAGGTAACATAACATTCCCAGTAATAAGTTAAGTAATGTTACATTCCAGGAATCTTATTCCTAGGGCATTTGGTTCATGAAATGTAAGATTACCTTTGGGAATATGATTACTGGAATATAACATTACCTAGCACATTATGGGAATGTTACATTACCTTTTTTGGTTTATTTAGTAGGAATATAATATTGCATTGTTTGGTTGAAAGAATATAAGATTAATTGTAAGTAAAATTTACTAACTTATCCTTATAATATATTTTCTTTTTAATATGTTAAACTTTCAATTATTAAATTAAAAATGTTTGTACAAAACTTATTAAATTATTTTCATTACACTATCTAAAATTTGCAAAAATTTTAATTTTTTATTACTTTTAACATTTTTTTAAATAAATTAAAGTAAATAATAAAACAAATCTGAAAGTAGTAAAAATGATACAAATAAATTAACCTACTAAATTTTTAAGATGAAAAAATATTTTATAAATCAAACAGTAAAAGGGATATTCACCAGTGGTCCTTTTTGTTTAGGGCGTGTTCTATTTGGTCATCAAAATTTAAAAAAGATTATTCTGGTCACTTACGTTTAGAATCGTTTCTATTTTGGTCCCTTGACCGTTAGTCTCCGTTACTTAAAAAATTAGTTTATAATTTAACCCTCAAACTTTCAAAATTTTATTTTTCACCATTTAACCCCTATAAATTCACTGCACACCCTAAACGGAGAAGATGGTGAAGTTGGTGAATAATCTCTCATGATTGAAAACGCAGAAAAAAGTACAGTACATGCAGGGAAAGGAGATTATATGTATGTATTACCTGGAAACTCCACGATAAATGGATGCACTCTTTGCAAAGCCCCTACTTTTTCTAAAATTTCCAGTTTAGTTGTATGAATGAATCATTGAGCACAAAAGAAAAAAGAAGAACAGTTTAATCAGTTGCAGTTGTAAGAATATACTGCAAATCGAAAGTAGATTGAGGGTTTTACCGTCTTATGTTGCGAAATATTCATGTTTGGTACACAGCTTCATCTCTACCAAATTCGACGCATAGTTACTAATCTAGTGATGCATTAGTAGAAACGATTAATAACTATGCGTCGGATTTGGTAGAGATGAAGTTTGAGGGTAAATTAGAGTGAAAAAACAAAAGGCATAGCAATCATATGGCAACCAACACTGGCTAAAGGAAAAGGGAGAAAGCCTAGTAAAGAAAGTTAACCATAGAAGACCTAGAGCATCCTCACAGCAGATGGGGAAGAAAAGAGGACACTAATTTGAAAACTATACCTTTTCCTTTCTGACAAGCTTGTGACCTTCAACAGGACCAGTACTTGCAAAAATCTCTTGGAATATTTGGTTCAGTCACTTGTGTATGAATGTTTCCCACATACCTACAGTTTTTCAAAATAAAAACTAGAAGTTTAAAAAGAAAAGAAAGAAAAATAAGAGACTATAAGTAACTTCTTGAGTTGTTAGAAAGAGAAAAGAACATAAAAGCTATTACATTCCCAAAACTATTCAATCGTCAAGTAAAAGAGATAACAGCTCAGAATTTGGCATTAAGGGCAGCAGTAACATTTTCAATCACCAGATTCAAGAAGGAAAGTGATTGGAAAGTTGCTCAATTAAGAAGGGAAAACAACAAACACATAATAAAGAAGAACAAGAAGAAAATAGGAAGAAAATAAGATATAGGCAAACACTCACACACTACGGCAAGTACTTGGATCAAAATTAAGGGGCAGATTTTCACTTGGGATTGGCTCTATCTGCAAAATAAAAATGTAAAAAAAAAGGAAATAGAGGAGAAAACAAAGAAATGATGTACAAAATGCCCATTCCCACTCAACCCAATTCTGATCACAAGTTAAACAAAACCACAGTAGTGAAAACAGCTATTAGCTTGCCAATTGCAACTTCAAATAAGAGAAATAACATTGAAACTTAATGCAATGATGAAAATCGAAAAATATAAAGAAACAGAACAATCTCTCATCCAATTCCAAACCCAAGACAATGTCTCACTTTAGAAAAGACAAATCTTCCTCATTCTCAAAAGCATTAATGCAAAAATAATCTACTTTCGATCAACAAAGCATGTCAAAGCGTGAAAACAACAAAACAGAAACAAAATTCACTCAATTTGTGCAAAACCCCATGGAAAAAGCTTATATTTCAAAAGCTAAACCATCGCCACATAAATTCCCAAACTGACCCTAGTTACACTGGTCAATTACAAACAATAAACAAAAAGAACGAGCTCGAATATTAAAAAAATAAAAATCCAACAAATAATTCATAAAAACCGGATCAAAACTCCTAGATGAAAATAAAATAAAATAAAAGAAGATAATAGATTCAAAGAAATGTAGAAAACCTGTGGAGGAGCTAAGATGTATGGGTGATAGAGAGACTGTTGTTGGAGGAGAGCTTGTTGCATCAAGGCTTTTTGTTGTTGCTAGGGCTAAGACTGTTGTTGGGGAAGATGGTGAAAAATAAAATTTTGAAAGTTTGAGGGTTAAATTAGAAATTAATTTTTTAAGTAACGGAGACTAACGGCCAAGGGACCAAAATAGAAACGATTCTAAACGTAAGTGACCAGAATAATCTTTTTTGAATTTTGGTGACCAAAATAGAACACACCCTAAACGAAAAGGATCACCGATGAAGATTACCCATAGTAAAATTAATAACATCAAACCTTAAGTCATTCACTCTCAAGCAACATACAATCTCATCCTATAACCCTATAAGTATCATAAATATAATAGTAATAAAAATACATTAAATATTACAATATTATTTAAATATATGAAACACCATTTATATATCAAACTAATATCAAATAGAAATATTTAATAAATTTGCACCATAAATAATAGTCACCTAATTAAAATGCAATAAATGATCAACATGAACATAATTTATTATTTTAAGGGTAATATTATCTAAAGGGGATGAAATTGTGTAATACCTAAAAAAATATAGGTCATGTTTGGTAAACAGCTTTTTGAGCAAAAATTAGAGGTTTGGAGCATTTTTAGAGGATTGACCAGTCATATCTGCTAATTGAGATGTTTGGTAAATAGAGGATTATAATAGCGGTTTGGAGTGAAACCTCTCATTTTGAAAAAAAAAACTCATTTTAGGAGCTTTTTGAGTTAGAGGTTTGAATAAAAGACTTGTAAAGACTTTTTTGTCTTTGATAATAATTTTTTTCTAAATTGAGTTGAGGGTGACAATCTATGAATTTCTCACACAAAATTGAGTTGAGGCCCGCAAGATATGTTGCACCCAAGTTAAACTTGACTTTTCTCCAAAGGTCTCGAATAGTTGCCAAATCCGACAAATAATAGAGTAGGCCCATCAGGCATCAACACTCTTACTATTTAAAGTTCTCAATACCCAGATCTTTGACTCTAAAAAAAGACAAATTCTAATAAAAGTAGAGTCAAGCTTGCCCCTACTTACAGGACAATTTTAAAAACAAACGGCTTAAGTACTAACTAAATACATGTCATTTAATGAAGGTCATTGGATCAAGCCGGTGTACTGTGAACCGTTAGATTAAAAAAAAAGAGGTTACCCGGTGAACCGATAACCTTTATGTAGTGGATTATAAGCCAAAAAAGATTTTTTTTCAAACTACCCTAAATGGCCACAAGGCCTTTCAATTTCACGACATTCTCTCTTCACCACCACTGTCTCCACCGTCGCTACCTCTCTTTCATATTCTCCCATTCTCCCCTCTCCTCTTTCGTCCCCTTTTCCTTTCTCCGCATAATCGCTTCCAGAACCACCTCTGCCTCTTCATTATCGGGTTAGTTAGGCTTTGAAATTTGATTTTTTGTTTGTTTTTATGTTGTTTTTCTTTAAGAAGAAAGGAAAATCAAATAAAAATTTAGATAGTTTTTCTGAGAAATTTGAGCATAAAGAAATAATTTTTTATACTGCTTAACCTAATTATTTGTCCCCCAAAATGCCTAAAATAATTAGTTAGGGTTTAAAGTGAAAAATCTGATTTTGGTGAAAAATTCTTTGAATCTGCTGTAATTTCAGAATTTGTATGTTCATTATGTTTGTAAATTGATATGTTGAAGGAAATGAAGTATGGGAAAGAGGAAATCAATAGCAAAAGCCTGCTTCTAAGAAGCGAATGGATAAGCTTGACACCGTTTTCAGCTGTCCCTTTTGTAACCATGGAACATATGTTGAGTGCCGCATGTAAGTATAAACTCCTGTTATTTGTTTTATGAAAAATTTTATCCTTATTTTGATCTAATAACTCAGATAATTTTGATGGTTAAACTTGATTTTTCTCGTCTTTGATGAATAAAAATGTTATCTTGTGTCGTAAGAATTTATATAAAATGATATGGTTTGTGATTGTTGGGCACTAAGTATTGGCATTTATCTATTTCAATGATATGAAGAATTTGATTGGTGAAGCCTCTTGTTGTAGGATATGCCAAGAAAGTTTTAGCTCTGTCATAAAATGTATTATGATACTGTTTAACTTTAGCTGGTAAAGAAATTAAATTTGTTTTTGCAGTCTTGATGAAAATGAAGTCGAGAACCTTTGTTAACGCATCCGTGTTTCTTTTTGTTTCTGTATGTGCAACTTTGACTGAACCTATAGACATGTAAGTTTCGATCAATGTGGTGTTTGGTGTTTACTCTTTGTTTCTCGTGTGATCTCTCTTGTATATTTATTCTTGTTGCCACAATTTTAGATACAGTGAATGTATCGATAAATGTGAACGGGTTAACAACCATAAAGAAGAAGAGGAGGAGGATGTGGATCAGGATGATGGTTATGTGCCCAAAAAACGAGTTTCAATAGCTAAATAGGATGATGATTAGTAGTAGCCATGAAAGTTTTAAAACTTTGCTAAGCATGTAATTATGTTTGTTTTCTGCGGGGAATAGGTTGTGTGCAGGTATGCATATCTAACAACATCGTATCATATGAATAGCCTAACTGATCCATTATATGCCAAGCAAGAATTTTGTGGAAGGGCTATCAGATACTATTTCGTGTTGTACGAGTTTATGTTGATGTAATGCATTTATGAATGATGTTATTATGATGATGATGATGTTTTTGAGATTCTATTATGAATAATGTTTTTGACCAAAATATTTAACAACAAATTAAATGGCTTTCACAATTAAATTGCAAAACATATATTTTTCGACCTAGTATGGCAAAATGCCTCAAAATCATATTAAGGCATGAGGTTTCGAAATCCTATTGGTGGTTTCAAAACAAGTATGACAGAATGGCTCAGCAATTACATCAACGCGCAAGGTTTCGAAACTCCCTTCTTTGTTTTGAAACCAATATGGGAGAATGCCTCAAAATCATATTTAGGCAGGTGGTTTCGAAACCACCATTGTGGTTTCGGAACCACTTACGTAGTATGCCATCAAGTCCATGTCTACTCAAGAGGTTTCGAAACCAACAATTGCAGTTTCGAAATCACCCCTACAACACTTGTAGTAGAAAAAGTTTCCGGGTAGGAAGTTGTGTATATACTTTTTAGTAATGTTTTGTGTACATACTGTTTTTCTTACAAAACTAATGATAAAATTGGTACATTTCATAGTAAAATGTGTACATATACGTCAAACTAGAGGTTTCAAAACCAGTACATTTCGTATTAAAAAAGGTATATACTGTTTTCTCTTACAAAGTTATAACAATTTGTGCATATTTTGTACTAATTTGTGTATATGCACATTTTGTAATATTTTGAGTATATACACATCTTGTTACCAATTTTTTCATGTCTGCCAAACCAGCATGGATACAACATAAAGGTGGTATCGAAGTCCCCTTGGTGAAATTTCGTAGTAAAAAAGGTATATACCTTTTTCTCTCACAAAGTTATAACAATTTGTGCATATTTTGTACTAATTTGTGCATATGCACATTTTGTAATATTTTGAGTATATACAAATCTTGTTACCAATTTTTTCATGTCTGCCAAACCAGCATGGATACCACATAAAGGTGGTATCTATGCCTCATTGGTGAAATTCATAGTAAAAAAGGTATATACCTTTTTTTTCTTACAAAGTTGTAACAATTTGTGCATATTTTGTACTAATTTGTGTATATGCACATTTTGTAATGTAACACCCGGGTTTAGGGGTCGGGTGAAAATAATATTTAAATAATATTTTGGTCTCGGTTTATGATTAAATAATATTATATATTATTTGGACTTTGTGTTTTTCAAAACAAACATTTTATGATTGGACTAAATTGAAATGAAACTCAAATTACATGGATTTTAAAGTAAAGGAGAATTGCCATCTCATTAATGGCATTTTCGTAATAAAATGGACTTCAATTTAAAAAGCCCCTTTTCAATTAAACACCCCTTTTGTCATCTTTTTTTTTCACTATTCATCTTCTTCATTTCAACGACCTAGAGAAGCTCCCCTCCATTTCCACTATTCCATTTCCTTGCTTCTTCGTTTTAGCTCGGTTTTGAAAGGTAACTACCTTTCCGACTTGCTCTTATCTTTCTCTCTTTGGAAGTACAACTAGTTTTCATTTTGGTCCAAGTTTTAGAAATTGAGTTTTTGGAGGATTTGAATAAAATGGTATCTTTATTGTTTTTAACTTAAGGTTTTGATTTAATAATGTTAGATATGAAGTTTATGAACCAAATGGTCCAACATATGTGATTTTTACATGGTTTTGTAAACATTCCCAGATTTGGGTTTTGTGGGGGTTTTTGAAGGGGTGTAGAATGGTTTTGGGGTTGTTTTAGGTTGGAATTTGTGGGCTGAGGTTAGTATAATAGTTGGGGGTTGTTTTGGATTCATTTGGAAGTGTTAAAAGTGTTGAAATCATGAGTTTTGATTGAGGTTTGTTGACTGCTCGAGATTGTGGTTTTTGGGGGTTGTCCATGGCTTGAATTGTTGTGTTGGATGTTTGAATAGTATTCCGGGTTAGCTACATTGATGTATGAGCTGATTTGAGGTTGTTTGGATTGTGTTGAGTTGTTTAGAGACAAGGACGTGTGTTGGTGAAGCCTCGGAGTGAATCCGAAAGCTTGAAGGTGTTGGTTGTTTGATAGTTGAGCTTGGAAGTGAAGATGAGTGGTTTAATGTTTTCAAAGTGGTTTTAAGTGTTTGGTTCAAGCATGTAGACTAGGTTGGGCTTGGTAGACCCACCTAGAGTTAGGATTAGAGTGGTAGCCTAATCCTAAGCTTTAATTAGAGACTTTGGTTGCACTCTTTAATTATTGATTATGCCTCATGATGATATGTGATTATGATGGTTATGTATAAATGTGTTATACATGTATGTTGAGGCATGGTTGTGATGCATTGTTATATGCATGAGATATGGGCATGATGTTAATCATGGTGAGTACGTGCTTAGCACGGAATTGGTTGCAAATTGATATTGTGGATTGAGTTAAATGTTGGCACTAGTATGCTTGGGTACAAATGATCGATCATTAGGATGTTAGTGTGAACACGAGAGTCAAATGCGCGCGTGGTCTTGATGATGGTAGTCATCAAGATGGAGTACGGGTTCACCCGGAAATTCTTCTTATATACTGTGATAGTCGGTGATGAGTGTAATCCCATCGACGGGGCGTGAGGATGAGTGGAATCCCCTCCGCGAGAACGGTGATGAGTGTAATCCCACCGTGAGGTAAAGTTGTTGTTGGATGTGAGTTCCAACGTGTTTATCCGCGTATTCGAGTCATAGCTAGGTGCCAATATGAGTTGATATGTGTATCAATGTGCTTTGGAATGTGATTTTCCTATTTGCATTATTATGTGTGTTTACAAATGATGTGGGATTGAGCTTGTTGAGCATGGCATATTATTGGATAATTGTGCATGCATCGTTGACATTTTGGCTCATGTGGATCGAAGGTAAAAACATGCATTTACCTTGTTGTGCTCGTGCTTGGACCCTGCATTGTTGAGGTTTGCTTTTAAAGAGCTTACCCTCACTAAGCTTTATGCTTACGCTCTCTTTTGTTTGACAATGCAGATCAGTAGCTCGTGGGTTGCTAGTGCAAGAAGGGCCCTCCAAGTGTGCCTTGTGGTGCTATCTTAGCTAACAAGTATGGATATTTTAGTTATGATGTAGTGGTCAAGCAATGGGACATGTAATTGTGGTGTAATGCCTTGAACTATGTTGAATGTTGGTTTGTTTAGGAGCATATTAGACTCCTTTAAATGCTTGTGTTGCTTTGGCTTTTGGATGCCATGCTTGGCCTGTAAAACCATGTTTAGACTGCCTTGTATGAATGTTTTATGTTTGTTTGCTAAGGCATGAACCTCATATATGCTATGTTTGCCTTCTTTTGAATGAATATATGATTTCCTTGGTTGAATGATGTTTGTTCATGTTGGGTGCCTCGTATGATTAGATTTTGGTTGATAGGTGTTGTATGTATGTTTGAGTGTGGCTAGGGAAGTCTCAAAATGCATTTAGAGTTGAGTTTCTTGTCGTTTTGCTGCAATTTAGTGTCTTGCAGTGCAGGGCGTATCGATACGCCTAAGGGATGTATCGATACGGTCCTACACTTTGGGACACAGAGTTGGCTAGGGGTACCGATACGCGGGGGTGTATCGATACGCCCAAAGCTCATTGGAATTCTGAGATTTTCAGGAGACTTTGGTGTATCGGTACGGTTCTATCTCGTTGACCACGAGATGTTGACCAAGAAGGGCGTATCGATACGCTCAAGGGCTGTATCGATACGGTCTTCTTGTGTTGACTGATGGACATTGACCTTAGTCAAGGCGTATCGATACCCTTGTCAGGTGTATCGATACGGCCTGCTTAAAAAGGAAAAAATGGGCTATTTTAAAAGTGATGTTTTGGATGGTCATTTTTATACTGCTTGTGTTTCCGATGTCGTGTTCCACATAGGACATAATAATGCATTTAGACAAGATAAATAAAAGAAATTTTCTAGGGTTGCTAACCTAGGTGGGACCTTAACGGGTTTCACATCGGTTTTCTCCGTGTAGCCTACTCGGACCGGTCAAACGTCCGGACCGGGACGAGGGGGTTACACTTGTTGGTATCAGAGCCTAAGGTTACCGAGACCTTGGACAGGTAAGTGAGGTAAGTTAAGTTTTTATATTGATATGCACGGTGTTTGCTTGCCTTGTAAGCATGATTGCTTGTGTAACAAGTATGCACGTTGTTTTGTTTTAAAGCATGATGTTTAGTGTCTCATTGCTACTATTACATCGGAAAAGGATTTTTAAAGTGAGGGAAACGTACTTGAGCCACTTGGAGCCCTTGTCTTGCTAACCCAATCTTGTATGTTTTGTTGTTGTGGTTGTAGTTATTATTTGTAAGAGCGATGTCGAGGCCGAGAGGTAGGCCGAGGGTGGTTCGTCAGGAACCACGTGTTGCGGCTCTTGTAAATGAGCCGATGGCTGGAGTTGAGGCTCATGTAGTAGAGCCTGCTGCTGGAATTGGAGCTCCTCCACCACCACCTCCTCCGCCTAGAGTTGGAGGCGAGGATGGAGCTGAAAGAGAGGGACCTCAGGGTGGCCAGGGTGGCCAAAGTGGCCAAGGTCCGGCCGGAATAGATACGGCTCCGCTTGTGCAAGCTATAGCGGGAGCATTTTAGGTCGCAGTTGCCGGAGTTCAGGCAGTAGCTCAGCCTAGGGGTGATGATGCTAGTTTACCGTTAAAGAGGCTCCGTAGCCTAGGGGCTGAAGAGTTCAGAGGGTCTACACCGGAGAGCTTTGAGTTGTGGTTAGAGAAAACCGTTCGCATCTTAGCCCAGATGGGTTGTGTGGGTGCTCGCAGATTGGGCTGTGTGATCTCTTTGCTTCAGGGTGATGCCTACACCTGGTGGGTCACCATTACTACCGGAGTTCAAGAGGCTGAGATAGGTTGGGATTTCTTTGAGTCTACTTTCAGAAAGAGATACTTGGGTCTGAGGTATCTAGATGAGAAGAAGCGAGAGTTTATGGCTCTTGTTTAGAGAGATGTTACTGTGACTGACTACGAGATCCGTTTTGTTCGTTTGAGTCAGTATGCTCTAGAGTTAGTTCCTACTGAGAGGGATCGTTGTAACCGATTCAGATATGGGCTTCATGAGGAAGTTAAGAGGTACACCTTAGCTTCAAACTATTCAGATTTTGATGTCTTGGTTGCTAGAGCCAAGGACATTGAGCATAGCTTGGGGCTGACCAAGCGTTCAGAAGGTTCTAGTTCTGGTAAGAGACACAACAACTATGACTGTGGGGATGCCAAGAGGCATAGAGGCGGTGGACAACAGTTTGACCATAGACATGGCGGTGGCCACCATGGTAGAGGCCACCAGGGCCATAGAGGTGGAGGGCGTTTGCCCGAGTGTACCCGTTGTGGGAGACATCATACTGGTGAGTGTTGGGGTAACTTTCATGCTTGTTGGAACTGTGGTTCGAGGGACCACTTCAGGAGAGAGTGTCTGCATCAGGCGGCACAAGCACCGAACATAGCACAGGCTGCTGCGAGGGCCAATGATTTTCAGAGAGGTTGTGGGCGCGGTCGTGGCTACTTCCAGCCTAGGGCTGATGCACCTAGGGTAAATGCTCAGAGGAACCTTGCTAATGTTGTGGCAGTACAGCCAGAGGCAGGTGGACCAGCGAGGGTCTATGCTCAGAGAGAGGTTGAGATCTACACTGATGTGATAGTAGGTAATTTTGAGTTACAGTCTATGTCTTTGCTTTCTTTGGTTGATTCGGGTTCTATGCATTCCTACATTTTGAGTGAGCATGCACAGAAGTTAGATATACCTGTTGAGATTTTAGATGTAGGTATGCATGTGACTAGTTCTTTTGGTGAGACAGTTGTGGTTAGACGAATGTATAAGAGATGTCCGCTGAAGATTCAGGGTCATGTGTTTTCTGTTGATATGATGGAACTTCCTTTTTATGGTTTTGATATTATTTTGGGTATGGACTTGTTAGTTGAGCACCGAGCTAGTGTGGATTTTGAGACGAAGAGGATTTCTTTGAAACTTTCTGATGACTACGAGGTAGTAGTGGTAGTCGAGAACATTAAGTTCTTGTTTAATGTTGTGTCAGCTTTAGAGGCTCATAGGTTGATGGATTCCGGATGTGGGGCTTACTTAGCTTATGTTATGAATCCGAATATGAGTGAGGCTAGACCGAAAGATATTAGAACAGTTTGTGACTTTCCGGATGTGTTTCCTGAAGAGTTACCAGGTTTGCCTCCTGACAGAGATGTTGAGTTTGTGATTGAGACTGTTTCAGGGTCTACTCCAGTTTCTATAGATCCGTATTGTATGGCTCTGAAAGAGTTGAAAGAATTGAATAGTCAGTTGCAAGAGTTATTAGACCGTGGTTTCATTAGGCCTAGTAGTTCTCCTTGGGGTGCCCGTGTGTTGTTTGTAAAGAAGAAAGATGGCAGTATGCGTATGTGTATTGACTACAGGAAGTTGAATCAGTTGACTGTGAAGAACAAGTATCTGTTGCCTCGTATAGATGATTTGTTTGATCAGTTGAGAGGTGCCTCAGTGTTTTCGAAGATAGACTTGAGATCAGGGCACTATCAGTTGAAAGTAAAAGAGTGTGATGTTCCGAAGACAGCTTTTAGGACTAGATATTGTCACTATGAGTTCCTTATGATGTCGTTTGGGCTCACAAATGCACCTGCAACATTCATGGATATGATGAACAGAATTTTTAGAGACTACCTAGACTGCTTTGTAGTTGTTTTCATTGATGACATCCTTGTGTACTCGAAGACAGAAGAAGAGTGTGATGAGCACTTGAGATTTGTTTTGCAGAGATTGTTGAGCAATCAGTTGTATGCGAAGCGTAGAAAATGTGAGTTCTAGATTCGAGAGGTTGTATTTCTTGGCCATGTTGTTTCGGTCGAAGGTATCCGTGTTGATCCATCGAAGATTGAGGCTATTGTTGAGTGGAAACAACCTAAGTCTGTGACTGAGATTAGGAGTTTCCTAGGATTAGTCGGTTACTATAGGAGATTTGTTGATGGTTTCTCTAGAGTAGCTGCTTCTTTGAATAAATTGTTGCAAAAAGGAGTTAAGTTTGAATGGTCAGATGCAAGACAGAAGGCTTTTGAGAAATTGAAAGAAGCTTTGACAAATGCTCTAGTGTTAGTGCAACCAGTTTCAGGTAAAGAATTTGTGATTTATAGTGATTGTCACGGGGTCAGAGTCTTCACGCAGGGACAACTCCCCCGTGCGGCAACCCAGGGCTCCCATAAGCCCGGGGCTCAGCCTTTTCCATTCGATGCTTACTGGTTTCGCCCTCCCATGGGCTCATCAGGGAAGCGGGGACAGCTCCCGACCAGTGTGGTGCCTAACCAGCACGCCCTGTCCCCAGGACCGAACGGCTGTACGGCACGTACTACACCCTTAATGCTATCCCGCATCCCGACTTTAAGCACAGCCAGCAAGCATCTCGTCACGGTCTTGCCTATCACGCAAACGGACCGTGACAATCTCCCCCACTCAATTCATGCACGCCCTCGTGCATGGGGAGAAATCTCGTTCCCACTTCTATGAGGAACCAACCCAGATCGAGTGTGCAATTCCCTGCCTGCTCGCCCTCATTACCGAGGTTCTGCGAGTGCTTGGCGAACTTTCGCTGTAGCTTCCTGCCTACCCTACCTCGTCTCAGTCTCTTTCTAGAGGTCCCACTCGCGGACACCACTTCACTCGGGTGTGAGGCTTCGCTCGTCCACTTGACCCGCTACGCGCAGCACATGGAGCGCTTGGTAAGCTCACAGCTAGCACACGAACCTGCTCTGATACCATCTGTCACGGGGTCAGAGTCTTCACGCAGGGACAACTCCCCCGTGCGGCAACCCAGGGCTCCCATAAGCCCGGGGCTCAGCCTTTTCCATTCGATGCTTACTGGTTTCGCCCTCCCATGGGCTCATCAGGGAAGCGGGGACAGCTCCCGACCAGTGTGGTGCCTAACCAGCACGCCCTGTCCCCAGGACCGAACGGCTGTACGGCACGTACTACACCCTTAATGCTATCCCGCATCCCGACTTTAAGCACAGCCAGCAAGCATCTCGTCACGGTCTTGCCTATCACGCAAACGGACCGTGACATGATGCTTCCTACATAGGTTTAGGTTGTGTTTTGATGCAAGAAAGAAGAGTTGTTGCCTATGCTTTGAGACAGTTGAAGGTGCATGAGAAAAACTATCCTACTCATGATATAGAGTTAGCCACAGTTGTGTTTGCATTGAAGATTTGGCATTACTACTTGTATGGTGAGAAGTGTATAGTTTACACCGATCATAAGAGCTTGAAGTATTTGATGACACAGAGAGAGTTGAACTTGAGACAGAGAAGATGGCTTGAACTGTTGAAAGATTATGATTTGACCATAGAGTACCATCCGGGGTAAGGCAAATGTAGTAGCCGATGCTTTGAGTAGAAAAGTTGCAGTTGAGTTGAGAGCTATGTTTGCTAGATTGAGTGTATCCGATGATGGTGGTTTGATCACAAAGTTACAAGTGAAGCCTTCCTTGATTCAGTTGATCAGAGAGAAGCAGTTGCAAGATGTGTCTTTAGTTCCTCATGTTCAGGACATAGCTGAAGGTAGACCGACCGAGTATAGCTTCAGTGGTGAGAATGTGTTGTGCTTTAGATATAGAGTTGTTGTGCCTGAAGATGTTGAGTTGAGACGTCTGATTCTGAGTGAAGCACATTCGAGTCCTTTATCGATGCATCCGGGTAGTACCAAGATGTACCGTGACTTGAAGAATGACTACTTCTGGTTGGTTTGAAGAAGGATGTAGCCGAGTATGTGAGTCGATGTATGGTTTGTCAGAGAGTGAAGGCAGAACATCAAGTTCCTTCAGGTTTGTTACAACCTTTGAAGATTCCGGAATGGAAATGGGAGAAGATCACTATGGACTTTGTGTCGGGGTTACCATTGTCTCCTTCGAATAAGAATTATGTTTGTGTAATTGTTGATAGATTCACTAAGTGTGCTCACTTCTTAGCAGTGAACACTACAGATTCTTTAGACAAGTTGGCAAACTTGTACATCCGTGAGATTGTGAGACTTCATGGAGTTCTGAAGTCTATTGTTTTAGACAGATATCTGAGATTTACTTCGAGGTTCTGGGGTTGTTTGCATAGTGCTCTAGGTAGCCGTTTGCATTTTAGTACTTCTTATCATCCGTAGTCTGCTGGACAGTCAGAGCGAGTGATACAGATTCTAGAGGATATGTTTCGTTATTGTGTGATTGACTTCCAAGGTTCTTGGGAGAAGCACTTACCCTTAGTTGAGTTTGCTTACAACAACAGTTATCAGGCTAGTATTCAGATGGCTCCCTATGAGGCTTTGTATGGTAGACGATGTAGGACTCTGATCTGTTGGGCTAAAACAGGTCAGAGGTTGTTACCTATGCCGGATTTGCTTAAGGGGACTACCGACAAAGTGAAGTTGATTTGTGACCTTTTGAAAACAGCTTCTGATCGTCAGAAGTCTTATGCAGATTTGAAGAGAAAAGAGATTGAGTTCTCTGTGGGTGAGAAAGTGTTTCTGAAAGTATCTCCGTGGAAGAAGGTAATGAGATTTGGCCAGAAAGACAAGCTGAGTCTGAGGTTTATTGGTCCGTATGAGATAGTTGAGCGGATTGGGCCTGTAGCTTACCGTTTGAGATTGCCTTCTGAGTTAGAGAAGATCCATGATGTCTTTCATGTGTCAATGCTTAGAAGATATAGGTCAGATCCTTCTCATGTTATGCTTGTTGAGGAGATAGAGTTGAATTTGGATTTGTCTTATAATGAAGAGCCTGTTGAGATACTTGCTTCGGATAGCAAGGTGTTGCGTGGCAAGACCATAGAGTTGGTCAAGGTGTTGTGGAGACATAGAGGTGTGGAAGAGGCCACGTGGGAGAGGAAAGCTGATATGTTTGAGCAGTTTCCGTACTTGTTTCCGTCAGGTAATTTCAGGGACGAAATTCCTTAAGTGGGGGAGAGTTGTAAAACCCGGGTTTAGGGGTCGGGTGAAAATAATATTTAAATAATATTTTGGTCTCAGTTTATGATTAAATAATATTATATATTATTTGGACTTTGTGTTTTTCAAAACAAACATTTTATGATTGGACTAAATTGAAATGAAACTCAAATTACATGGATTTTAAAGTAAATGAGAATTGTCATCTCATTAATGGCATTTTCGTAATAAAATGGACTTCAATTTAAAAAGCCCATTTTCAATTAAAACACCCCTTTTTGTCATCTTTTTTTTTCACTATTCATCTTCTTCATTTCAACGACCTAGAGAAGCTCCCCTCCATTTCCACTATTCCATTTCCTTGCTTCTTCGTTTTAGCTCGGTTTTGAAAGGTAACTACATTTCCGACTTGCTCTCATCTTCCTCTCTTTGGAAGTACAACTAGTTTTCATTTTGGTCCAAGTTTTAAAATTTGAGTTTTTGGAGGATTTGAATAAAAATGGTATCTTTATTGTTTTTAACTTAAGGTTTTGATTTAATAATGTTAGATATGAAGTTTATGAACCAAATGGTCCAACATATGTGATTTTTACATGTTTTTGTAAACATTCCAGGATTTGGGTTTTGTGGGGGTTTTTGAAGGGTTTTAGAATGGTTTTTGAGGTTGTTTAGGTTGGAATTTGTGGGCTGAGGTTAGTATAATAGTTGGGGGTCTTTTTGGAATCATTTGGAAGTGTTAAAAGTGTTGAAATCATGAGTTTTGATTGAGGTTTGTTGGCTGCTCGAGATTGTGGTTTTTGGGGGTTGTTCATGGCTTGAATTGTTGTGTTTGATGTTTGAATAGTATTCAGGGTTAGCTACATTTATGTATGAGCTGATTTGAGGTTGTTTGGATTGTGTTGAGTTGTTTAGAGACAATGACGTGTGTTGGTGAAGCCTCAGGAGTGAATCCGGAAGCTTGAAGGTGTTGGTTGCTTGATAGTTGAGCTTGGAAGTGAAGGTGAGTGGTTTAATGTTTTCAAAGTGGTTTTAAGTGTTTGGTTCAAGCATGTGGACTAGGTTGGGCTTGGTAGACCCACCTAGAGTTAGGATTAGAGTGGTAGCCTAATCCTAAGCTTTAATTAGAGACTTTGGTTGCACTCTTTAATTATTGATTATGCCTCATGATGATATGTGATTATGATGGTTATGTATAAATGTGTTATACATGTATGTTGAGGCATGGTTGTGATGCATTGTTATATGCATGTGATATGGGCATGATGTTAATCATGGTGAGTACGTGCTAAGAACGAAATTCGTTGTAAATTGATATTGTGGATTGAGTTAAATGTTGGCACTAGTATGCTTGGGTACAAATGATCGATCATTAGGATGTTAGTGTGCACACAAGAGTCAAATGCGCGCGTGGTCTTGATGATGGTAGTCATCAAGATGGAGTACGAGTTCGCCCAAAAATTCTTCTTATATATTGTAATAGTCGGTGATGAGTGTAATCCCATCGACGGGGCGTGAGGACGAGTGGAATCCCCTCCGCGAGAACGGTGATGAGTGTAATCCCACCGTGAGGTAAAGTTGTTGTTGGATGTGAGTTCCAACGTGTTTATCCGCATATTCGAGTCATAGCTAGGTGCCAATATGAGTTGATATGTGTATCAATGTGTTTTGGAATGTGATTTTCCTATTTGGATTATTATATGTGTTTACATATGATGTAGGATTGAGCTTGTTGAGCATGGCATATTATTGGATAATTGTGCATGCATCGTTGACATTTTGGCTTATGTGGATCGAAGGTAAGAACATGCATTTACCTTGTTGTGCTCGTGCTTGGATCCTGCATTGTCGAGGTTTGTTTTTAAAGAGCTTACCTTTACTAAGATTTATGCTTACGCTCTCTTTTGTTCGACAATGCAGATCAGTAGCTCGTGGGTTGCTAGTGCAAGAAGGGGCCTCCAAGTGTGCCTTGTGGTGCTATCTTAGCTAACAAGTATGGATATTTTAGTTATGATGTAATGGTCAAGCAATGGGACATGTAATTGTGGTGTAATGCCTTGAACTATGTTGAATGTTGGTTTGTTTAGGAGCATGTTAGACTCTTTTAAATGCTTGTGTTGCTTTGGCTTTTGGATGCCATGCTTGGCCTGTAAAACCATGTTTAGACTGCCTTGTATGAATGTTTTATGTTTGTTTGCTAAGGCATGAACCTCATATATGATATGTTTGCCTTCTTTTGAATGAATATATGATTTCCTTGGTTGAATGATGTTTGTTCATGTTGGGTGCTTCATATGATTAGATTTTGGTTGATAGGTGATGTATGTATGTTTGAGTGTGGCTAGGGAAGTCTCAAAATGCATTTAGAGTTGAGTTTCGTGTCGTTTTGCTGCAATTTAGTGTCTTGCAGTGCAGGGCGTATCGATACGCCTAAGGGACGTATCGATACGGTCCTACACTTTGGGACACAGAGTTGGCTAGGGATATCGATACGCGGGGGTGTATCGATACGCCCAAAGCTCACTGGAATTCTGAGATTTTCAGGAGACTTTGGTGTATCGGTACGGGTCTTTGGCGTATCAGTACGGTTCTATCTCGTTGACCACGAGATGTTGACCGAGAAGGGTGTATCGATACGCTTAAGGGCTGTATCGATACGGTCTTCCTGTGTTGACTAATGGACGTTGACCTTGGTCAAGGCGTATCGATACCCTTGTCAGGTGTATCGATACGGCCTGCTTAAAAAGGAAAAAAATGGGCTGTTTTAAAAGTGATGTTTTGGATGGTCGTTTTTATACTGCTTGTGTTTCCGCTGTCGTGTTCCACATAGGACATAATAATGCATTTAGACAAGATAAATAAAAGAAATTTTCTAGGGTTGCCAATCGAGGTGGGACCTTAACGGGTTTCACATCGGTTTTCCCCGTGTAGCCTACTCGGACCGGTCAAACGTCCGGACCGGGACGAGGGGGTTACATGTAATATTTTGAGTATATACACATCTTGTTACCAATGTTTTCATGTCTGCCAAACCAGCATGGATACCACATAAAGGTGGTATCGATGCCCATTGGTGAAATTTCGTAGTAAAAAAGGTATATACCTTTTTCTTATACAAAATTGTAACAGTTTGTGCATATTTTGTACTAATTTGTGTATATGCACATTTTGTAATATTTTGAGTATATACACATCTTGTTACTAATTTTTTCATGTCTGCCAAACCAGCATGGATACCACATAAAGGTGATATCGATGTCCCCTTGGTGAAATTTTGTAGTAAAAAATGTATATACATTTTTCTTATACAAAGTTGTAACAATTTGTGCATATTTTGTACTAATTTGTGTATATGCACATTTTGTAATATTTTGAGTATATACACATCTTGTTACCAATTTTTTTATGTCTGCCAAACCAGCATGGATACCACATAAATGTGGTACCGATGCCCCATTGGTGAAATTTCGTAGTAAAAAAGGTATATACATTTTTCTCTTACAAAATTGTAACAATTTGTGCATATTTTGTACTAATTTATGTATATGCACATTTGTAATATTTTGAGTATATACACATCTTGTTACCAATTTTTTTATGTCTGTCAAACCAGTATGGTTACCACATAAAGGTGGTATCGATGGCCCCTTGGTGAAATTTCGTAATAAAAAAGGTATATACCGTTTTCTCTTACAAAGTTGTAACAATTTGTGTACATTTTGTACTAATTTGTGTATATGCACATTGTGTAATATTTTGTGTACATATACATTTTTTATAACAAATGTACCATTTTGTATTTGTGTATATACATAAATCTTTATAATACATGTACCAAAGTATATTTTGTAAGTAAATTGTATATGTAATAAAAGAGGTATATATCATTTCCTCTTACAAAGTTGTACCATTTTGTGTGTATTTGCTACTAATAAGTGTATATACACAAATCCTAATAAAACTTGTACCAAAGTGTGTTTTTGGGTAAGAAATTGTGTACGTGCACATTTCTTTACAAGTACAAAAGCCATTTTGAACCTTCGTGAAACTGTGTAATAAAAATGGTATATACCTTTTACTCTTACAAAGTTGAACTAATTTATGTACATTTGATACTAATTTTTGTATATACACAAAACCTTATAAAACTTGTACCCAAGTATGATTTTCGGTAAGAAATTGTGTATGTACATATTTCCTTACAAGTACAAGAGCCATTTTGAACCCTCGTGAAACTGTGTAATAAAAAAGGTATATACCGTTTTCTCTTACAAATTTGTACCAATTTGTGTACATTTGTTACTAATATGTGTATATACAGAAATCCTTATAAAACTTGTACCAAAGTGTACTTTTGGGTAAGAAATTGTGTATGTACACATTTTCTTACAAGTACAAGAGTCGTTTTGAACCTTCGTGAAATTGTGTAATAAAAAAGGTATATAATGTTTTCTCTTACAAATTTGTATCAATTTGTGTACATTTGATATTAATATGTGTATATATACAAATCCTTATAAAACTTGTACCAAAGTATGTTTTTGGGTAAGAAATTGTGTATGTACACATTTCCTTACAAGTACAAGAGCCATTTTAAACCTTCGTGAAACTGTGTAATAAAAAAGATATATATCGTCTTCACTTAAAAATTTGTACCAATTTGTGTACATTTTGTTGTAACAATTTGTGTACCGCTTTTTACCCGGTAAACAAGTCTATTGTTTTTTAGCATGTATTTAAAAGTTATTCCCTAGAAGTCCCCCACTTATAATTTAAGCCAACAACTTTCCCTCGAGTTATCTTCTTTCCCCTTATTGTATTTGCTTTCAACCATGGCCTATAAATCCCGACTTTCTTGAAAATTTTCACCTTAAAACAACATTCACAAGCCGGGTGAACCAATCATCAACTCGCAAGCCAATTGGAAAAATACTTCTAATCTTTTCAACATTCTTCTTGTTAATCAAGGATAAAGAAATGTTATTGACTTCCTTTGACTGCTTAAAACCAACGATCTACCATCATTTGTTAGAGAGAAACCAAGAACATAGGGAAAGAGACAAACAAGAGAAAAGAGAAGGAAATACCAGGAAAAAAATCTTAGACAATGATCACTCGAAAAAGTCAAGATCAGGATATGAAAAAAAAAAACAGATTAAGAACCTTGTAAATGATAAAAACAAAAGTAGAGGGAAACCAAAAAGGACGATTTCATACATTTTTAGAGAGATATGACAACATTTTGATAACATTGTGTTATATAACACATAGAAACCAAACTTTGAATTTAATAGGCATAATGTGGAAAAACAATGCCTATAACATTTGATTGAATATTTATTTTTGTATTTATTCTTTTATTTTGAAACACTTTGACCAACAATATTTTAGTTTAGGTTAAAATGACCTCTTTAGGGATAAAAATTATTAGCCAATTAATGATAAATGTCTTGAAATGATGTGACAAACCTACATGACAATGCACTCTGATATAACAATGTCATATAGACAAATGTGTTGATTTGACAATATGACACATCAATAAAAAAATGGTTTTATAAAATTATATAAAATATAAAATTATTATTTTGATGATGTATCTTTTTGTCAAGTCATTTCAAGTTGTTTATCGTTAGTTGACTAACATTTTTCATTCACGAAAGAGTCATTTTGATCGAAAATGAAACGTTCAACGTTAAATGTTTTAAAAAATAATAAGGGCCAACGTCACAATCTAATCAAATTTTAAGGATATTTTTTTAACATTATAACAATTTAATAAAATCTAATGAGTACTTATCCAAACTTTAGGAGAAACAATATTTAATTAACAATAATCAATAAACCATATTTAATATGTTACCATGAATGGAGCTGTTAAGTTAATGGGTGTAGTTTTTTTTTTTTATAGAAAAAATTAGTTACTAGAATGAGATTATTGACTAAAACAAAATATTACAAATGATTAATATTAAACCTACTTTCGTAAACATTTTGGGAAGCAAATAAAACACATAACCTTTTTATTGTCTTAACAACTCTACTCATGATAAGATTATTATTTTTACAATTCTTACATATGGAGGGAAAAAGTAAATTTGCTTCTACTGGTTTTAGAGGCTACAATTTATGGGGAAAAAGATGTCAACTATTTTAGAGATTGTTGATATTTATTATTAAATGTCAATAATTTTAAAAATAAAATGGAATGAAAATTAATAGTAGGATAATTATTTGATGCAACGTCAGTGATATCTTTTTTTTTCTCACAAGTGGGCTTCTAAATATGACAAATGCCCCTTTTAAGGGACCCGAACTCTAACTATTAAATTTCAAACTCTAAACTTAAAATTACAAAATATATTCTCAAACCTTAAAAACCTAACCACGTTAAACTCTAAAAACTAGATACTTATAAAAAATAAGTTTTCCACCACCTCCAGTGTATAGAGTATTTTTTTATTATAATTCAATATAAAATAGATATACTTTTGGATGCCAAAAGTCACAAGGGTAAAGTTTACAAATAGTTATTGAACTTTGATAAATTATTTGTTTTGGTAACCAAACTTTCAATAGTTTAAAAAAACATTAAACTTTTAATTTTATTATAAATTGAGCACTGACCTGTTGAACATGGTTAAATAACTAATAATATGCTGACTGGACTGTCCATCTATGTTAGCTTTTTTTTCACGTCATTTCTAAAAACTTTTAAAATCCCCCTTCATTTCTCAAAATTACACGTCATATTAAACCAAGTAAGCTCGATGTTGTTCTTCATTCCCATTTTTCATGGGGACAGTTCCAGGTTCAAGACCGTTCTCAGCTGCTTCAAATCTCTTGGTAGAATCAGAATCTGGAATGCGCAAGCGCAACTAACTGTTCATCCAATCTCCAATCAATTTCAAATTAATCAGAATATATTTCACGAATTGACATCGCAATCATAGTTAATAAAAATATCTGTTAAAATTAAGTCTGAAGAAAGAAGAAAATAGGGCGAATATTAGAATATAATTAGTTGAAAATTAATTTTAAGGGAAAACTACATGGATGGTCACTTAGTTATTACCCTTTTTTAGTTTTGGTCGTCCAACTAATTTTTTCGTCAAAATTATTTCTTTTTTTTTTAAAAAAAATATTTTATATTTTGGTCCTTGTACGTTAAAAAACTAACGGTAGTGCTGGCGTGGCATTTTTTAAAATGTTTTTTTTAATATTTTTTAATTATTCCTCTCTCCTCCCCACATTATTGAGAAATTATATCACAGTCCCATCAATCATATGGTGACACGTGTCTCCATCATATTAATTGAAGAAAACAAAAAAAAAATCAAAACCAAAGAAATATATGTTAGGAAATTAAGTATGAAGAAAGAAGAAAATAGGGTGAATATTATAATATAATTAGTTGAAAATTAATTTTAAGGGAAAACTACACGGATGGTCATCTAGCTATTGCCTATTTTCAGTTTTGGTCGTTCAACTATTTTTTTCGTCAAAATCGTCCCTTACGTTAGAAACATTTTCTATTTTGGTATCTCTCCGTTAAAAAACTAAAACGGTGGTGCTGACGTGACATTTTTAAAAATGTTTTTTTAATATTTTTTAATCATTCCTCTATCCCCACATTATTGAAAAATTATATCATCATCCCATCAATCATATGGCAACATGTGTCTCCACCGTATTAATTGAGGAAAACCAAAGAAAAATCAAAATCAAGCATCTTACTACAATTGGGAATTGAACCCACACACAACAATATGAAGGGGCAACACAAGAACCAACTGTGCTAAACCTAATTTTTGTTTCAATTCCATTAATATTTATGTTTAACGTATATAAGTTAGCAACAACACAAAATAAAATGACTCAAAATTTAGATCTAAATAATTTTTTTAAATAATTTTTATTTATTATTGAATATGAAATTTAAATTATTTAAAAATAATTATTTAGATCCTAATTTTAAATCATTTAAAATAATAAATAAATAAAATTTTATATTTTATATTCTATCATAAATAAATATTATTAAATTAATTTTTAAAATAATTTAAATCTCAATTTATAAAAATAAATAAATGATTATTTAATTAATTGTGTTATTATCGAACAAAGTGAAAAAATTAAATCTAGTTTAATTTTTAATTTAATCAAAATTTAGTTAAATGTAATTTAATAACTTTTTACTTTAATTTGGTGGTTAATTATTTAAAACTCTTTACTTTTTATTTATATACGTTAAATATAAAGGTTAGTAGAATTGAAACAAAAACTAGGGCTAGCATAGTTGGTTCTTGCGCTACACCTTCATGTTGTTATGTGTGGGTTTGATTCCTGATTTCAATAAGGTGAGATTTTGATTTTTCTTTGGTTGTCTTCATTCAATATGGTGAGGACACGTGTCACCACATGATTGGGAAGGGAAGAGAAATGATAAAAAATTATTTTAAAAAATGCCACATCAGTACTACCGTTAGTTTTTTTAATGGAGAGGGACCAAAATAAGAAACGTATCTAACGTGACGGGCGATTTTGACGAAAAATTAGTTGGATGACCAAAATAGAAAAAAAAGTAATAGTTGGATGACCACTCATATAGTTTTCCTTAATTTTAATTGGTTTGTAATTTAAGAACCTCGATTCGAGTCCAACCTAATAGAGTATTGGTCGGGCTTTGACTGAGTCGGACTCGAGTAACTCGTAATATGTCTCGTTTCATTTACAACCCTAACAATAACAATAACAATAATAATAATAATAATAATGATAATAATAATAATAATTACACATGTCTCATTAAAAACCCTCATAAACTTAGTTGGAGAAAAAGAATACACATAAAAATATAGAGAAAGTTAAACTAAAAGTTAAACTAACATAACCTAACAACCAAACTACCTAACCTACATTTTAGCTCAATTTTAAAAATTAAAAAATAGTATATTACACTTTCGAGTAGCTTGCGAGTTTTTTGAGTCGAGTATCAAGTAGCTCGACTAAGCTCATTAAGAACTCGAGCTCGAGTCGAGTGTTAGTTGAACTTTGACCGAATCGAACTCGAGTAGCTCGCGATCTGTAACATCTCATTTAAATCCCTAACTATCAAGCCACAAATATGGCCCCGAGTTCGACCCAAGTTATTTTGTCCCCGAATTCGACTCAAATTAGTAATGTTGCCTCTTGTGCGAAAACGTGTTCAATTAGATCCTTCAGTTTGCACATTGCAGCAAATTAGCCCATTGACCAACGTTGACCGTCACAATGCTGACGTGACAGTTAACGATGCTGAAATGGCAGTTAACGGTGCTAACATGTCAGTCAATTATAATGACATGGCAGTCAACTATGCTGACGTGGCGGTCTACGATACTGGCGTGGTAGTACAAAATAAGTTATCGAGCTTTCAATTAAAATTAATTATCCCCTGAACTCGGAAAAAAATTCAATTATACCATCGAATTCGGTTTAAAAATTCAATTAAGCCCCTTTGCCATGTCAGCATCGTGCACTGCTACATCATCACAATTGACTGCTACGTTAACACTATAACGGTCAACGTTAGTCGAGAGACTAATTTACTGCAATGTGCGAACTGAAGGAACTAATTAAACACATTTTCGCGCGAGAGGCAATATTGATAATTTGAGTCGAACTTGAGCGTAAAATAACCCTTTAGCCTATGAAATATCATTTTACAAACTGAGCCCAATAACTAAGACAGAAGCGTGGGGACATTTTGGTAATTTGGAAGGTGGGATTTCTTGTCCGGAGGGAGTAGTAAAACAGGTGCCCAGACTTGAGCAGTAACGAAGTGGTTGTAGTCTGCAAATCTCGAGAGACTCTCCACCAAGAAGTCCAACAAAATCAAACGCTTCTCAAATCTGATTCCCCCAAGTCTTCGATTATGGATTTTCAAGGCAAGAAACTCATCAACAATCCCAATGGTACCACTATTCCCTCCTTCAATATTAATTTCTTGAGAAAGAGAGAGTTAAGGATGGTATTGGCTCGCATTTCCTAATTTCATGTTTATTTGTGTTTGTATTGGGGATGTTTTGGATTCTTTTAATTGTTTTTGTGCTTTGCCCTCTAATTAGCGGTTAGAAATGGTTGATATATGCGATTTATGTATTTTGTTTCAAGGCTATTGCTAATATAGGGGAAACAAAGAAGTCATCATTTCCTTTCCTAGGTTTTCTGCGTCGATTGCACCGTGTTAGGGCTAAATCAAGCTTTTTTTACTATTGTTTCTCGAATGCATTACTTTACTATGGTCTTTCCAGTTTCCACCAACGAATTGCTGCTTCTAGTTTTCTGCTTTATGAAAACCATTTTGAACTTTTTTGGTTACCGTGGTGGCAGATGTGGTGACTGAATTCATTGAGGGTCTTGTGGAAACATATCCAGGACTCCAGTACTTAGATGGTTTCCCGGAGGTGATTTTGTTTTCTGCTTTGCTGGTTCAGTTGTGAATTAGACTTAATAAAAACAATTTGGTAACTTGTTCGTTTGCAGGTGAAAGTTGTAATTCGTGCTGGTGCGTCAGGCCCAACATATGACAAGGTTGCAGTCATATCAGGTTTGAACCCTGCAAAGCTGCTAACACTTGATATCTGTCTTTGTGTGCTCAAAATTGAAATTGAAATTCTATACTTTGTTACCCTTACACTCGTTTTAGCTACATTGATTCCTAGACAGATTTTAAAGCATAAGTCACCTTTTAGCTTTTGTGTTTCTACTGATTTTTACAACCAATTAGTTTAATAATATGCCCTTTGCTAGGCAATTCTGGGGGGTCAAAGTTGTTTCCCTTAGCATGTATGCTCAAAATGTTTCTCTCCAATCTTAACAAAATATATTAGTAACTACTTTGACTTTCCAGGACCCATTGTGGATTAGTTGCTGTGCATCACTGGGCATAAAATTTGGTTGCATACATGATTCTTTTTTTACTGGTCTCTACACTTCTCATTGAAATTTGTTTTCTCCCATGTAGCCACTGATGTTTTACATTTATGGTTTTTGTTTATGTCTATGGGTCTTTCCGTTTGATCATGTTACATCTTGTTTACTTATAGGTTGTATCTAGAAAGAAAATAATTAAAAGAAAGGAAAAAAAGTATATTGAGTTTTCTGCCTCAGGAAATGCTGGTCATGGAAAGTGAAATTGGGTCTCTGAACTCTTGGAACCCTTTTTTGGCATAGAAATTGTAACAACACACGGCTAATTTTGATTGATATAATTTGAAACACAGGAGGGGGAAGTGGGCATGAACCTGCACATGCTGGATATGTGGGAGAAGGGATGCTGACAGCTGCCATTTGTGGAGATGTTTTTGCTTCTCCTACAGTTGATTCAATTTTAGCAGTATGCTATCTATTTCTCACCTGTTTTTGATGGTTTAGGAGGAGATGTGTTTTCCTGCTTATTATCATTAACGCCTTCCTGTTTGTGACTGACATTATTTCATCAGGGCATTCGAGCTGTGACTGGTCCTATGGGATGCCTTCTGATAGTCAAGGTATTTATTTTCCTAATTAATCAAGTTATAGGTTTATATGATATTGATTGTTGTATTGGGGGATTTACTGCTATCATGATATGTGCTTTAATTTTTTTTCCTGCTTTAGAAGATATCTCCTTTTATTGTCCTCAACCCCACCACCCCAGCCTAAATAAGAAGGTGAACAGGGGGGGTGGGGATGGTGGTGATTGGAAGAGGTAAGAAATGAAAATCCTTTGTTAGACTCGGTAATGTAAAGGTTAAGATCATGTTTAAGCATGAAGGTGTATATTACTGGTAATTTTTCTTTGTTCTGATTCATGGTATAACCTGAATGTGGGCAGAATTATACTGGTGATCGTT
This sequence comes from Hibiscus tridactylites, assembly GCA_958450335.1. NCBI lineage: Eukaryota > Viridiplantae > Streptophyta > Magnoliopsida > Malvales > Malvaceae > Hibiscus > Hibiscus tridactylites. The sequence goes on from OY288287.1 coordinate 12,251,258, forward strand.
TGAATTTTGGGTTGGCTGCTGAGCAAGCAAGGTCTGAAGGTTATAAAATAGAAGTACGCTTTCCAGCTAGAATTTTTTTTTAAGTTTAAAGGGACATTTTATTTCTTTGAATGTCTAAAACATTATGAGAATAAAATTACTATATGGATACAATTTCTTCCCTTTGCAGACTGTAATTGTTGGAGATGATTGTGCATTACCTCCACCTCGAGGCATTGCTGGACGAAGAGGTTTGGCAGGAACTGTTCTTGTTCATAAGGTTCTCTCTCTCTCTCTCTCCTGCTGTTTGACAGAAGATAAACCGTACTCTTATAAATTATTAGCAAAGTGCCTCTTTTTCCCTTTTAAAATCTTATTTGCACTAAATTTTGCAATTGTTCCTCTTCTCCTTTGTCAAATGCAGGTTGCTGGAGCTGCAGCTGCAGCCGGCCTTTCTCTTTCTGATGTTGCTTCTGAGGCACAACGTGCATCTGAGATGGTTGGAACCATGGGCGTCGCATTATCTGTTTGCACGCTGCCTGGTCAGGTTACTTCTGATCGCTTGGGCCCAGGAAAGATGGAACTTGGTCTGGGAATTGTGAGTTACTTTATAGTTGTATTTCTGCGGAACCAAGTGGAATTAGTTCTCTTTTTACTTTTACTGTTTAATCACTTTTAGACATTAGTTCTATACTCTTAGCGAATGACTGATTTCTGGCACTATACTTCTCTTTGTTACCTGATTTGCTTTCTACTTCAATTCTTATGTTGAGCTAAAATTTGTTGTTCTTTCAGCATGGGGAAGCTGGTGCTGCTGTGGCAGACCTCCAGCCTGTGGATGTGGTGGTTTCTCATGTTCTTAATCAAATATTGTCATCGGTATGTTCCAATTGGGGAGCACCAGCTTATCCTTTTTATCCCCTTGCCATCTTTCATTATCTTTATGGAAAACATAATTTATGCTATGTGCATCTCATTCAACTGGTGGTTACGGTATCTGATATTTACTATTTTCTTTTGCGAGGAAAATAACCTTGAATTTTTCTCCAAGATTTTTATGTGATACTTTTATATCTTATTTGGTTTTCTTTATAGATAGATTCTGCTTCTGCTTTGAAGGTACAGACATAACGTGCCTAATATCATTTAAGTTTTATATTGGATTGAATTGATATATATATATAAATATATGTGTGTGTGTGTGTATGTAGTTTTATTTGGTCTTATTGAGCCTTTCCCTTTTGGCCCAATTAAGTCCAATTATTCGTGATACAAGGCTTGCTGCTCAATCATGTTGATGTGGTAAGATAAATGTGGCATAGATCACAAAGAAGACTGTTAAAGAACTACTCATGACAATTTCTTCCTAATTGAATGATGTAAATTTCAATGTATATTAAAATACAATGAAACCCTTATTACAAATTGAAAAGAAAGAAAAAGTCCAGATTTCTCTCTCTGGCCTGATTCTCTTATTCTCTTCAGTCTTCACTATAGCAGGTAGCAGCAATACTTAGAATGGGGGATTACATTAGGTTCAAAATGTTGTAATGTGCTGCCTTATGTGGGCCATTGGGCCGTATCTCATATATTTTGAAGAAAACCATGTATCTTCTCAAGTGTCAAAGCTGTTGCTGTTATTACATTATTTAAGGTTGATTTCTGTGGCACATCATCTTTTTGCCTTTTCTATTGTGGTTGGAAACAAAAAGGGCATCACAGATCTTGATAAAAGAAGCTTGGCAGATCAAGATATTGCCATTAATGTTTGACTTTTCATGAACACAATCGCCTGATGTGGGTAGCTCTTTTCTGCTTTACTCATTGTATCAAGCTTGCACTAATACCTCTTTTTCCCTCTTCTGCAATATATTATTTAATCTCACAACTTTGTCATCTACATAAGTTAAATTTTACTTATGTAATCTTTCAGGAGACAAACTATGTACCAATTACACGAGGCAGTAGAGTGGTGCTTATGATTAATGGGTATGCATGTATGTTAATATTATTTTCTGCTGTTGATTTTTTCCTCTGCTTTCCTTTGGAGGGCCAGAGAGTGTTTTCTAATCAGTTTGGTTTGGGGGCTTGAAATCTTAGTCCAGTCTGGTTCTGATATTTCACATTTCTACCTTTGACTAGGAAATGGATTAGAATTTCATAGCAAATAACTATATTCCTTGGTGTTTATACAAGAAGATGAGACTAGGAGGTAGAGGAAAAAGATGAGGGTTGAGGAGTATGGCCTTAAGGCTGAAATAATAATAAATTCAATCACAGTATGGCCACAATATAAATTTAAACAATATTCTAAGTTCCTGAATATTTTAAATTTACCCCACATAGTACAAAAAGGTAACAAAGAATATCTAAACTGGTTTAATTCCATAAAAAAAGTGGTGATATGTGAGACTAGGTGGTTTATGACATCATGTGGAGTAACTCTCTCTCTCTCTCTCTCTCTAAACTTACTGTTTATTCATTATTTGATCCAAATTATTCCTGTAAATGTGCTAACTTTGCTTTAGAAATGTCAGATAATGATAACTCACATGGTTAAAACCTAGTTGTGTGAACTGTATTCTTGTGAGTTTTACACGGGTTGTTAAGTATATACTACTTATCCAAACTGTCATTGCTGTTCTTCTCTGATTTAATATTGTCCTCTTTGGGCTTTTTTAAATAATTTGCATTAACAGTGATTGAGGTTTTCCCCTTTTTAAGTAAAGATTCAACTGTGACTGTCACAATGTTGTAGTTAATACTTTGCAGCATATCATGTACTTAACGTGCTTTCTGGGAATGTCAGTTCTCAGAACTTCTAAGCTTCTAAAATCTTCGCTATGATTGCCTCAAGTTAATATGATTAATAATGGTTCATTATTATTATTTTACAAGCTTTTGAGTTAATAAATTAGGTTATTTAAAATAACTAAGAGTTGAACTCAATTAATTGGTCAAATTAGGCTCATTTGTTATAGAAAATTGATTTCAAATTCGGTAATAACATAAACAAAGGGCCCATTCACCAAAGTTTATGCTTGATAAAAGCTTCAGCTTGATGAATGCTAGGTTATGTTCCTAATTGAGCTCAGTTTGTCACATTTATTCTCCACTTTGTGTTAATGTTCTGTGTTATTTTCGTCCTAGTCTATTCAATATTTTTATATTGCTGTTATTATAATGATAAAGATCTATTGACTTGCAGCTTAGGTGCCACTCCTGTGATGGAACTTATGATTGCAGCTGGAAAGACTGTGCCTAAGTTGCAGCTTGAATTTGGACTAGCTGTTGAAAGAGTGTATACAGGGTCATTTATGACCTCTCTTGATATGGCAGGTTAGTTTTTGATATAAGAAAATTCTCTTTTTGTTGCAACTTGCAAGTATTGCTCATTATCAGTACAATGTTTCTTTCAGGATTTTCAATCTCTATAATGAAGGCAGATCAAACTCTGTTGCAACGCCTGGATGCTCCCACAAAGGCTCCACATTGGCCTGTTGGTTCTGCTGGTCTGTCAATTTGTTAGAATATTGATACTCCTTGTTTATGTTTCCTCGTTTCACTTGTCTATAAGATGCTTTAGGAAGAAATGTGCGGAATTTAACATCATATATTGCAGTGCATATTGACGAACTAAATTGAACTATTATGAAGAATATTATCTCAACTGTCAAGTATAATGGTTACAACAGTTAACCATCTTATATTGAAAATTTAAAATAAAGTTTAGGTGAGTTTGGGTTTATTAAGCCAAAGTTCCCTGTTTTCTTTTAGGTAATCGTCCACCTGCCAAGATTCCTGTTCCGTTGCCACCATCTCGTTCAACAAAGAGTGAGGAGGTAAGTTCCATGAATTAATTACTTTAGAAGACTATATTAGGAATGGACCTGTCATTCGTTATAAAAAGTAACCTAATTAAAGGTTATATTTAAAGTAAATCAAAATCTCTTTCATGCAGAATGTAGATATTAAGTTTTTAGTTGCTGTCCCGGAATTTCGAATCTTTGATGTTACAATTGATAGATATAGATGATGGCTAATCAAATGCATAATATTATACTCGCCAGATTGGTTACGACAATATTTTAGCAGTACTGCTATCAATAGAAGAGTATGTAATGACATCATATTTAAGCACTCATGTACAAAAAATAATGTAAAGTTTAATTACTGATTTTTGTGCCCTGCTGATGAATACAAATTGGTCAAAGGCCTCCCTGTTCCCATTTTCCCAGAATAACAAAAAGTAATATGGGTTGCATAAATTGTCTAAGATGCTCATATGGCTGATGTTAGGCATTTTTCACTTGAAAAATAAAATAAATTCACAAATAGCAAAAATGTACATTGATAGATGAAATTCAATTCCTTTGAACTAGATCCTTCAATTATGTTCTTTTCGGTGATGTGAATCATGAGCAGGCATTGTTAATATTGTTAAATGAGTTTTTTGGGCAGTGCACACGAGATTATTCATACATTGTTGGGTATGAGAAAAAGACAGTTTCTTGTTGTGGTTGACTGGCATCTTACTTCATTCATGTTTGTTCCTTGTAGTCATTAAGTCGGCCACTGCAGCTTAGTGAACAGGGCCGCATTCTTGAAGCGGCTATTGAAGCAGCAGTAAATGCAGTAATCGGTATGAGGGACAGTTTGAATGACTGGGATAGCAAAGTTGGTGATGGTGACTGTGGGTCAACTGTAAGTTGTGTAATCAAACTGTCTGATCATTTTGCCTTTTGGTTCACAGTTTATTGTATGTTATACATGATTAACTTGCTTTTGCAGATGTACAGAGGTGCAACAGCAATCCTTGATGATATGAAAAAATAGTATGCACTTTGTCCGTTATTTTTATGTTTTCTTTTGTAACTTAGGGAAATTCTTCTAGCATAGTAGCTTTAACAATCCCAGGCCAGATTACTGACATATATTTACTTATGCAATCTGTTTGCCACCATTGTAAATTGTAATTGATTTTATGTTTGCTAGATATATGTAGCTTTTTGATGAGTGGCATTGGTTTTGACGAGTCATTATCTTTAGACATGTAGGAAGGGGTATATTTATCTTATCTATAGTGCTTTCCTGTAGTACCGAGTATAAAAAATTATTTTAAGACTCCTCTTCCAATGTGGGGCTTGCCAAGGCCTGCATATAGATATTTTTCTCGGTTGTTGAGCTACTTGATTTCACTTTATCATACACTATTAGTGTCATTGCAATTGCAAGAAGAATCCCATAGATGCTGTTGGTTGAGATGCTTCAGAGACTTGAATGCCCATAATTCTAAAAAAGAATATTTCTGATGGGAGATATTTTAGTGTATAAAACTGTTGTAGTCAAACAGGTCACTGGTGTTATAGCTTTGTTTGTTAGCTCCGGTGCAACTCGTTTTGCTCCATATTTGTGCAATGATTTGCTAGTGTAATGTATTGGTTGATGGCTGTCAGCTTTAGTTATGTGATTTTAAAATTTTTACATGTAAAAATTCTTTTCTTACCTAGGTGATTGTCATTACAATATATATTTTCCTTGTATATTTGAATCTTACTTGAATCATCTTCATCTGTCCCAGTTATCCTCTGAATGATGCTGCAGAAACAGTGAATGAAATTGGATCATCTGTTAGAAGAGCTATGGGAGGAACAAGTGGAGTCTTGTAATTTATTTGCCTATTCTCTGCTTGATTTCTACTTACAGATATAAGTAGAAATATAAAACACTTGGCATTTCTCTTTGAACAGATATAATATATTTTGTAAGGCAGCATACGCAAAGTTGAAAGCTAACTCAGATTCGACTGTCACAGCTAAGCAATGTGAGATGATGGATGATGCTCTACATCTGAAACATTTTTTTTTCTTTGACACCTTGTCTTACCGACATTTTATTTCAGGGGCTGAAGCACTTGAAGCTGCCATTGCTGCAGTCAGTAAATATGGCGGGGCTAGTGCTGGTTATCGAACATTATTAGATGCCCTTATCCCCGCATCAGCAGTTCTTAAGGAGGTAATATAGATTCACTGCCATTTTGCTCTTTTTTGTTGATGCAGTCCAAGATTCCACGCTAATATTTTGTTATGCAAGCAGAGATTAACTGCTGGCGATGGTTCTTCTACTGCATTTGTTCTTTCATCTGAAGCTGCAATGGCAGGAGCTGAATCAACTAAAGACATGCCGGCACAGGTTCTGATTCATCTTGCCTTCGCCTTGTTTAGTATTTATGATTTTGATTTCATTGTATCGGGCTGATTCTTTTGGTTGGCTAGAGAAAACTTTATTAGAGTGCTATAATATCTCGGAGGGCTTCTAAAGTAGGAAGGTGTTGTTGGGATGTTTGCAGGCGGGGCGGTCGAGCTATGTGTCAGCGGCTATACTTGCAACAGTTCCAGATCCGGGTGCGATGGCAGCAGCTGCCTGGTATAGAGCAGCTGCATTGGCTGTGAAGGCCAAATATGAGAAGGCTTAGTGAACTGAATTCCCATCTTTCAACATTCATTCTGCCTTTTGTGAGTTTTGTTTACTAATGGCTTTCCGCTTATGCTTTTTCCTTTTCGATTTTAAATTTTTTTGGGTGCATGAAGCAGAGAGAGCCAGTTTCATACGCATACATACACACAATACATCATCGAATTTTAAAACCTTTTCCAAAATGTAAACCTGTCGGCATTTATATATTATACAGCAGTTAATTCAAAGTTCTTGTTGACGTCACTGAATATATTTTTAAACTTTTATGATCCTAGCTTTATGTTTTTACTTGTTAAAAACAAAATTGAACATGCTATTTTTTATACAATGTCCTGACCATTCAAACATTTTCACACTTAAATTAGAGGATATTAAAAATTTACATCCTCTTATATGCTACACCGATAGTAATGTTGATCGTTTTGAAACAACAATACTTTAATGATATATTGCATTCATATTAATTACTTGAAGTTTCGCATAAAAAATTATTAATTACTTTGGCCCGAAAGTTTTACAAGTGTCTTAATTTTAGGGTATAGGGAGTTAGTTTAGGGTATATGGTTTAGGTGTTTAGATGTATGGGTTAGAATTTAAGGATAATTGTTTCAATTTAGGGTTCAGGGTTATAATTTAGGGTTTCTATGTTAAAACCTAAATCTTTACCATATTACCCTAAAAACTAAACCCTAACTTATAAACCTTAAATTGAAACGATTATCCCTAAATTCTAAACCCCTACACCTAAACTAGGGATGGGCACGGGTCGGGTCGGGCCGGGTTTTTGGCCCACCTGAACCCGACCCGAAAATATTAACCCCGAACTTGACCCGACCATATCTTTTAAAAAACCCGACCCGAAAATAAACACCTTAAACCCGACTCCGACCCGACTATATAAAAAATTAATTTTAGGGACTAAATTGTAAAAAAATAATTTTAAGAGACTTAATTGTAAAAAATAATAAATTTAAGGATTAAATTGTAAATAAAAAAATCAATTTTAAGGACCTAATTATAAAAAAATATATAAAAAAGGGGTATTATTACAAATATCCCTAAAAAATTTAGGGAAAATTACACTATTAGTCCCGGATCGGGTCGGGTCAGATTTTTTCACCCTAAAACCCGACCCGACCTCACCCTATACAAAAACCCGACCTGACCCGAACCCGATTTTTTCATAAAAATACCCGACCCGATCGGGCCGGGTCTGGTCAGAACCCGTCGGGTCCGGGTTCCGTGCCCATCCCTAACCTAAACTCCTAAACTAACTCTCTATACCCTATAATTAAAGCGCTTATGGAAACTTTTAGTTTCCACCACCAGCGTATAAGATATTAATCCTTACTTAAAATGTATTATTATGTTATACATCAGTGAAAAAAATAATATCATATGATGACAAATGATATTTATTTATTAGATTTTTATAGATGCATTAAAGACACATGTCATCATCTTAAAATTTGTGAAATTATTATTTTTCAGCAGTAGTATACTAAATAATAATCCAACCTTGAAATGAAATTTTGTTTGTAGAAATAACCGTTATGTTGATATCTGAAATATTATAACTATAAAACATTTATCAACTTAATGTTTGTATATATTTCAAATAAGATGTATACATAAATATTAAATTATTAATTATTATCTGTATATATTTCAAGGGTAAACTACAAGGGAGGTCATTTAATTATGAGTAAGGTTACGTTTGGGTCACTCAATTATTAAAAGTTACATTTGAATCACTCAATTATGGGTAAGATTATATTTGGGTCACTCAATTATTAAAGGTTATGTAGAACTAATGTTTTGATATAATAATTGAAAAATGTTTTGGACTAATTTGAAAAGAATTTAAAACTTGGTTTTAAGTCCAAACAACTTGAATTTATGTTTGAGGTATTTTAAGAGGTTTTTGGCAAAGATTTTTCATGTTTTTAATAGCCAAACTCGTATTTTCAACGTACCCGTATCGATACGGTTGTACCCGTACCGATACCTTTTTACCCATGTTTGGTCACTGCCAAAACCCGTATCGAAACAGGCTTGGCCGTTTCGATACGGATCGGGATCGTTTCGATACGCTAGGTAAGCGTACCGATCCCCTTCCAACCACCCCAACGGTTATTTCCCAACGGCCATTTAAATGTGAACCCGTACCGATACGCCCTCAAGCGTATCGATACGCCTAGGCTGGTTAGAGCCCAACGGCTAGTTCCTCATGAAGGTCGTACTGATACGGTTCCACGCGTATCGATACGAATAGCTGCAGAACAACATTTATGAAAGGAAATAAAGTCCTCAACGGCTCCAATTCATCCCCAACGGCTAGTAACGACTACAAACTCAATTGAGAGTATAAAAAGGACCTCCAAGCATCTTGTAATTGTGAATGCTTCAATTGTTACAACATTATGATGTCAAAATTTGTCTAGAGTTTAAATTGTTTATTTCTTGCTTAGACAACACTTGTGAGCTTACATTGTTAAATTTGCTCAAGTGTTTAGGTTTTGGGTGAGTGCTTAGAATTGCAAACAAACACCTTTTAGAGGGATTTCTAGTTTGCTAAGTCTTTCTTTGTAAAGAGAGTGTTCCTTCAAGCTTTGAGTAGAAAGCTTTGAGGGTTGTAACGGTTTCCTCCTAATCCGAGAAAATGGGACGAAATTCTTAGTGAATTTGTTGGAAATCTTTAGTGGGGAGCTAAGGTAGTGGATGTAGACCTTGGTTAGAAGGTTGAACCACTATAAATCCTTGTGTCTAATTGCCAATTTTTCACCTCCCACTAAAACACCCAATTATCCAACTTCTCCACACTTGGCGAGCAAGAACGGTTGATTGAATCGAGCCCCACACAAGTCAACAATTGGTATCAGAGCTTGGCTCAATCGAAGAGGATTCACATCCTATTGAGAAGTTCCGGCAAGCTCGATCAACATTTCACCAACCGGCTCAATGGAACAATCAATTGACAAACCACCTTTCTTCGACGGAAATCACTATGCCCATTGGAAGACAAAGATGAAATTCTTCTTGAAATCAAGAGATTACAAGCTATGGGACATAGTTGAAGATGATCCATTCGTGCCTCAAGGAAGCAAAGCGGAATGGAGTGCCGACGATCGTAAGAAGATGGAGCTTAATTGCAAAGCCTTGCACATGCTCTTTTGTGCATTTGGCCCAACCATCTATGAGAATATGTCTTCTTGCGAGAGTGCCAAGGAGGTATGGGACAAGCTTGAAGTCACATACGAGGGGACAAATGAAGTCAAGGAGACCAAGATTGGGCTCCTAACCTTGGAGTATGAGAACTTCAAAATGGATCCGGAAGAAAACATCGAGAAGATGTTTGATAGGTTCTCCACCATCACCAATGGTCTTAAAGGTTATGGAGAAGCCATCCCGGAAGAGAAGCTTGTCCGAAAGCCCATCTACTCCCTTCCCGAGTCATTGGACTCAAAGAGGACCGCCATCATCGAAGCCAAGAATCTCAAAACCTTGAAGCTTGATGAACTCATGGGGTCACTTCTCACTCACCAAATAATGAAGAAAAATAAAGAAGAGGAGAAGAAGAAGAAGGAAGAAATTAGAGCGATGGGGGAAGAAGAAGATCATGGAGCTAGGCATCAATGCTAGTGCCATAGCTCTCAAATCCTCCACATGCCATCATGTAGATTCAAGTGAGGAGGAAAGTGAAGATGAAGAGATGTCCTATCTCTTCAACAAATTTGCCCGGTTCATGAAGAGCAAAATAGAAAAATCCAAGCATGAATCGATGAAGAAGATAAGGACTTCCACAAATCCAAAAAAAGGGATCATCTTCAAATCAAGCATATGTGGCCACATGGAGTGATGAAGACTCCACCGATGATGAAGTAGCCCACATATGCTTGATGACCCTCAATGAGGGGGAGGTAACTTCTAACTCATCTATTTCAAATTCTTATACATTTGATGAGTTACAAGATGCCTATGATGATTTGCTTTTGGAATTCAAGGCATCATTTCCCAAGAACAAAAAGTTGATTTCAAAAATAAAAACTGAAAATGATTTACTTTCCAAAACAAATCTTGAACTTGAAGCAAAATTGAAAGATTTTGAACAAAAATGTCTTGATTTATAAAATTTGCTTCTTAAAGTTCAAAAAGAAAAAGATTTGATTTCCAATGAACTTGAAAAGAAAAATAATTTTGGAAAATCAAATTTTTATGTAAGACAATCTAGTGCCCTTAGATTTGTGAATGGAAAATGTTTTAGAAGTGTTTGGGTCCCAAAAGGACTAACCACTTCAACTAAAAAGGATGAAATTGAAAAATGGATTCCTAAGGGGACTAAATTTTGTGCTACTAATGTCTATGGATCCAAAGCAATTTGGATACCAAAAATTACTTGATTGTCTTTTGCTAGGTGTGATGGAGAGTAATCAACAAGTCAAAAAATTAAGGGGGAGCTTCATGCACACATAAGAAGAACACTTGAAGAAGGAAGGCTTCACATCCTCCCTTGAGTTCAAGTGTGGTAAAATCTAGTTGTTTTTGCTTTTATTTGATTAATTTTCATTTAAGTCAACTAGATAATCATATATGTTGAACTAACATTCTTATGATGCTTTGAGTAAGGGGGAACCAATTTTAAACCAAAAATTTTAAGTGTGTCAAATTTCTTTTACCTCTATTGTTATTTTGAAACTTAATGTTTTCAAATTCTTTTTGATATAACAAAAAGGGGAGAAATGGTTTGAAAAATTGAATTTTCAAATGAATAAGGGGGAGTTTTATTTTGATTTCATATCTTTAATCTCTCATTCACATTTTTAAAGATAAAGGGGGAGAATCCCAAACAAATTTTCAAGTTAGTTTTATTATATCAAAAAGGGGAGATTGTAGAACTAATGTTTTGATATAATAATTGAAAAATGTTTTGGACTAATTTGAAAAGAATTTAAAACTTGGTTTTAAGTGCAAACAACTTGAATTTATGTTTGAGGTATTTTAAGAGGTTTTTTGCAAAGATTTTTCATGTTTTTAATAGCCAAACTCGTATTTTCAACGTACCCGTATCGATACGGTTGTACCCGTACCGATACCTTTTTGCCCATGTTTGGTAGGGGTGTGCAAAAAAATCCGATCCGAGTAACCCGATCCGTTTGTCCGATGATCCGATCCGAAAATATGGATATCCGATCCGTTTTTAAATTTTCGGATATTTCGGATCGGATATCCGGTAAAAATTTCGGATAATCGGATCGGATACGGATCGGCCTAAAAGTGTTTTCGGATTATCCGAAAACCCGATTAAAATTTTATTTTTTTTGGCCGTAGCCCGCTAGCCCAACTGCCCAAAACCCAAATTTATGTAAATGAAAGCTAATCCAATTCCCCCAATTCCCAAATCAAATTTCCCCCAATTGTGTTTGCTGATTATAATATTATTTTAATATTTTTTGCTCAGTACTCACTGTCAAGTCTGTCATAGTGTCACTGCTCTACAATGTTATTGTATGGCATTAATATGATTTTTTTAAGCAATTTATTTCTTTTGATTTTAATTATATATATATATATATTATAGTATTGTGTGTGCATTGTATAATATGAAAGTATGTAATTTTTAGTCTAAAAATATGTGTAAAATTATAAATTTTAAATCTGAAATTTTTGTTAAATTAAATAATATATTCGGATTCGGATATCCGATCCGAAATTTCGGATATCCGGTTTTTCGGATATCCGATTTTTCCGGATCGGATACGGATCACTACTATGACTATCCGAAATATTCGGATATCCGAAATATTCGGATCGGATATTATCCGTATCCGGTAATGCACACCCCTAATGTTTGGTCACTGCTAAAACCCGTATCGAAACAGGCTTGGCCGTTTCGATACGGATCGGGATCGTTTCGTTACGCCAGGTAAGCGTACCGATCCCCTTTCAACCACCCCAACGGCTATTTCCCAACGGCCATTTAAATGTGAACCCGTACCGATACGCCCTCAAGCGTATCGATACGCCTAGGCTGGCTAGAGCCCAACGACTAGTTCCTCATGAAGGTCGTACCGATACGGTTCCACGCGTATCGATACGAATAGCTGCAGAACAACATTTATGAAGGGAAATAAAGTCCTCAACGGCTAGTAACGGCTACAAACTCAATTGAGAGTATAAAAGGGACCTCCAAGCATCTTGTAATTGTGAATGCTTCAATTTTTACAACATTATGATGTCAAAATTTGTCTAGAGCTTAAATTGTTTATTTCTTGCTTAGACAACACTTGTGAGCTTACATTGTTAAATTTGCTCAAGTGTTTAGGTTTTGGGTGAGTGCTTAGAATTGCAAACAAACACCTTTTAGAGGGATTTCTAGTTTGCTAAGTCTTTCTTTGTAAAGAGAGTGATCCTTCAAGCTTTGGGTAGAAAGCTTTGAGGGTTGTAACAGTTTCCTCCTAATCCGAGAAAAGTGGACGAAATTCTTAGTGAATTTGTTGGAAATCCTTAGTGGGGAGCTAAGGTAGTGGATGTAGACCTTGGTTAGAAGATTGAACCACTATAAATCCTTGTGTCTAATTGCCAATTTTTCACCTCCCACTAAAACGCCCAATTATCCAACTTCTCCACACTTGGCGAGCAAGAACGGTTGATCAAATCGAGCCCCACACAAGTCAACAGGTTACATTTGTATCACTCAATTATGGGTAAGGTTACATTTGGGTCACCCTTCATATTAAAAAAAGTATCAATTTGTGTATTAGATTAATTAATGATTTCAAATGAAGTAATCTAATGTTGACGAGGGTATACAAGTGATTTGGAAGAAAAAAATGACTAAATTGATGTACTTTTTTAAATATGAAGGGTGACTCAAACGTAACCTTACTCATAATTGAGTGACCCAGTTGTAAGCTTTAATAATTTGGTGACCCAAATGTAACCTTACCCATAATTGGATGACCTAACTGTAATTTTTAATAATTAGGTGACCCAAATGTAATTTTACTTATAATTAAGTGACCTCTACTATAGTTTAATGAAATGTATACATAAATATTAAATTATTAATTGTTATGATATTATTCTGGACTCATTTATGACAATACTAACTACTAAAGCATGTTAAGAAGCATAAAATGAAATAAAAATAAATAAAACTCTCATTACATACAATCACGTTCAGTGTACATAATGTGCCAAGCATTTCCCATATTCTTGTTGTAACCATATAAACTGTAAAGAATTTAGAAATATGATTTTGATGCATACGTACATGATTGTGACCGTATAACATTTATATATTATATGTTACTTTATAATTAAATTAGAAAAATATTCTATGCACCGGCAGTCTGCAAGCGCTTAGTTTTTAAAGTTTAGAGATTATGGTTTGTGGTTTATAGTTCAATGTTAGGTTTTTAGTGTTGTGGATATGTTTCAAGGTTTGAGAACATATTTTTATAGTTTAAATTTTAAAATTTAGGAGTTACGATTTAGGATCTCCAAAATAAACATGTGGCAGCTTTAAAAGTACACTTATGAAGAGAGAGAGAAAACTCTTTACTAGCGGTACATCAAATAATTACCCTTATATTAGTGTCACATATAGGGGTGATAACGAGCCGAGCTGAGCCCGAGCCTGGCCAAGCTCGGCTCGGGCTCGAGGCTCGCCGAGCTTGGAATTTAGGCTCGAGCTCGGCTCGAAAACAAATCTATTGGGCTCGGCTCGGGCTCGAAGCTCGTAAGGCTCGGCTCGGATCGAAATAAAAATTTTTACTATAGTTTTTTTATAAAAGATTCGTTAAAAATTCCTTTCATAACCAACACTGAAACGAAATTCAATGACCGGAAAGAGGGAAAAGTGCCAAAAATTAGATTAATCTAAATAACCAATAAATATTCTTATAATATAAACACATAATTAAAGAAAATACAAAATCGAACAACAATCAACTAAAGAAAATGCCCAATTTATTTTAGTTAATTTACTTTTAGTAGATTTTTCCTAATCTATTTTATTGCTCTTCTTTTTCTAAATATATCACTTTTACTATATATGTAAATTTCGAGCCTGTTCACGAGCTTTTCGAGTCGAGTCAAGTTTGGCTCGGCTTGTCAAGGTTTCGAGCTGAGCCTGAGCCCGAATCGAGCTCACTCGAGCCGAGCTTTGACTGAGCCGAACCCGAATAGCTCGCGAGCCGGTCAGTCTCATTACCACCCCTAGTCACATATCAAGTTGGAATCAATTTTGTTTTTGAAACTATTCTAAAAAATAAAAAATACAATTGTACTTTTATCTTTTTCATATTTTTATATAATATTAAAATATAAATTCCTATTTAATTGAGAGACGAGAGATAAAGATAAACTCATAAACATGTATTTATTCTCAATATAGAGTTATCTTTTTTAAATTTTGTATTTATAGGCATAAAAAATAACAATCATACGGAACTCACTAATTTTGTTTAATGCATAAAGATTATTTAAAAAGGAAAAAAAAGAAAGAGAACAAAAAGAAAATATAATTATCATTTTTAAAAGGAAAATAATAAAGAAAGGATAAATATTCTATACACACGCGGTTGGAAATTGAAATTTTTCACAAGCACTTTAGTTTGTTTTAAAGTATACGGAGTTAGTTTAAGATAAATATTCTATACACACAAGCCTTATGAGTTATGCGTTATACATAAACATTTTACCGCTCCACCTATAATTATTTGTTGATTTAATTTTACTAAATATAACTTTTGCATAAAATATTACATTTTATTTTTTATAAGATTACATTTTATTTTTAAAATGTCTAATTGAATTTAATATCATAAATCAATGATATTTTCCAAAACTTTAATTAAATTATTTTTAAAATATAATTTTCTTAATGAATTTAATTATTGTAAATATATATATATATATATATATATATATATATTTCTGATTTTTTCTAGAGTAACTTATAGATAACAAAATAATTAGGGACGTAATTACAAGGGACTAGCCCGTGGCCCTCATAAAAATATGAAAAATTTAGAATAAAATTGTTTTTTGACCCCTCAAAAATTTAAAACTTAGTATTGACCTCTGGGGACTTTGTGTTAGTTAATCGGGATCGACCCACGTCGCACACCTGGTTTTGATGGGTGAGTTCTCCAACGAAATTTTTTTACATACACAAGACCTTAAACTCGAGACATGTTTAAACGATACTAAATTATTTACTATATGTGCCAACTTCTGTTAGTTTAGTACAATGTCTTCAACCGATAATTGAATTTCACCACGGAAAATAATAGTAGTAGGATACAAGAAGTAACATATTGATACGTCGGGTCTATCGTAAGAAGGCAGAGGTGGATATCTCACACTTTGGGAAAACAAAAGCAGAAGTAAATGTGAATTGAATTTGGGTTGATGCCGGTCCATTAAATGGAGTAATGGGCACAGCTACCTACAATTAATGCCATTCAAAGTTGACTGTTAAAATCCATTCATTTCTTAGCATCCAAGCATCACCACCTCCAGCTGCATTGAATCTAGGCATGCCACGAGAAGCACATATTTGACCTTCTATTCTTATCTAATTATTGAAACCTTTTTGTTTTTATTGATATTGTTTGTATCTATAGCTGCTTCATATAGATAATCATTTTATAGATCTTTTCTTTTTATCGAATCAATCACGGTCTCAATCAATAAAATTATATATGATACTCTTCATATAAAAAATTCAGAGATGTTCACCATAAATATGGATACAATGTTTTCAATTGTCTAAGTGCATTGATGTTCTGGAACGGTGGCAGAATTTAGGGTAAGAATTTGAGGGACAATTTAAATATTTTAAAAAAAAATTAGAGGCTTAAATTAAAATATTCAAAAATTTTGAGGGTTTTACTAAAATTTTTAATAATTTTGAGAGAAGAGTTAATTAAAATATTTCAAATTTTAAAAGCTTAATATAAATTTTTAAAAATCTTGAGGGACCCAAATTATTATTTTTAAATTAAAGTTAAATTATAATTTATCAAAAATTTGAGAACTATGATCATTAGTCCCTTAAAACCTAATTTCTAGAACATACAATATCGATCAACCTTTTCCAACGTTACTACTTATGACTCCACAATGGCATCAATGTAGGGGGTACATCAAATGTGGTGAATTCATCATTGTTGCCTGAAATTAGGCTAAAGATTCTATCATCCTCTGCATCTGATTTAGGGTCGCAATGAGTGGAGAATAATCGAAAATCGTGGGAATTTGAACTGACGGATATGAGGAATAACCGAAATTTTTATCTATGGGACGGGGACGAAGAAATTTTATCACCGAAGCTTAAATGGGGATGAGGACGTGAATTGCTATATCCGAACCGTGGGGATATCAAACCGTACCCGTATAAATCACCGTAGGGATCCCCGAAAAATATCCACACGAATCCCAATATATTTACAAATTTAGATGGCTATAAGGGTAATTTGCCCATTTTCAACAAAAATCTAATATCCCATAACTTGAGTATGGACAACTTGAGTAAATTTGGAAATTCTCCGTAAATTTTATAAAAATGATTAGAAAATTGTCTATACATCATTGTAAACATGATTCAGTTTAATTTTATTTAAAATACAAGGTGATCGATTTTGATATGTATTTTTAAAAAATAAATATTTGAATGTTGAAAGGTCATGAAAATTTGGCAGCACAATTTTAGAAAACAATTTTACCAGTAACTTTGAAAAATCACCAAAACTTCTACAAAATAAATTAGGAAGCAATCTTATATTTTTATAACCATACGGAAGTCTAGATTCGTTTAAAACAAATCGTTCTTGATTTCGAGTTATATATTAGGAGTTATTAATTTTTGAGTGAGCAAAGGTTAGAAGAAAATACCGCAGATTGTTTAAAAAAACAAAATGACGACGACTTCAGAAATTCACCATAAAAATTGTACAAGTAAAATTTGCATAGGTAATTTATATGGTTGGAAAGATTATCGAATTTAAATTTTTTAGAACAAACATATCATGATTTGGAATTGTATATTATTAGTTACATATTTCTTTTAATGTAGTGCATGGTGTCATGTTACAATGATTAATATTTTAGTCATATTTTATAGTTTTGAAATGGTTTGTTTGGTATTGGTAAAATTAAAATTATCATTTATGTTTGTAATTTTAGAGATTTAATGTTGATTATTAGTTTTAATATATTAAGTTTTGCTTATTTTTTTGGGCACAAGGATTAACCGAAAACTGTGGGGATCCGTAAGTCATGAGTATGGGGACAGAAAAATATCCGAAACGTTTAATGGGGATTCTCCGAAACCGTAACCGCAAGTGTTGAGGACGGAGTGGAGAATACAAAACCGGCCCCGACCCGCCCCATTGCCACCTTTAATTTGATAGGAGTAGGGACAGAGCCAATAATTAAAATAAAAAATACTCTTTCATTTTTTTTAACGAGGTCACCAAATTCTATAAAAAATAAAATATGATTAATCCTAAAAGTTAGGGATAAAATTAAAAAAAACTAAAAATTACGTATGAGTCTATATAGATAATCTTTTCGTTATATTTTTTAATATAAAAAGTTTTGAAGAAAACAGCCCCAAACTATAGGGTAGTTCCGTCCTTGGAGACATTCTCCAGACTCGAATAAGTAATAACACAATACGCTTTTTGGGAGGGCTTAGGCACCTTTCCGTGATTGGTGGCCAGCCACATATGTCTTGACTATGTGTAAAATAAAATAAAAAATTATGTAAATAATAATTGAAATTAATTTATTATAATAAAAGCTCATAAAATAAAAAATATTCAAATAATAAGTTAATATAACTAAAATCAAATTATTTATAATTAGTTTGTTAAATTCATTATAATTTTTTAATAGTCTAAAGGTGATTACAAGGTAGATCTGTTCATAGATATTCTTAACTCTTTAACAATGTACACACCTTGTAAACATTGTAATTGAATCTGTGTCTCTTAGAATGAAAATCATCCGCTTTTACACGGGGACACTTATTGGGTTAAATTCATTATAATTTAAACAAAAAGAGAAATTATATTCGTAAATAAAATAAGGTGATTATTTCATACTGTAACACCCGGGTTTAGGGGTTAGGTGAAAATAATATTTTAATATTATTTGAGCTCGGGTTAATAATTAAAATAATCCTTTACATTTCGGGTTTCAAAAATAAATATTTGAAATGGGACCAAATTGATTAAATTGCAAATCGAAGAGCTTTTAAAGAAGAAAAGGGGATAACCATTCATTAATGGTCTTTTGGTAATTTGCCCATTTTTCAATTTAAATCCCCCTTTTCACAAATAACCACTATTCACTCTCTTCCTCATCCATTTTTCAACGTGAAACAAGAGCTCTCTCCCCTTCATCACTATTCCATCAAAAAGCTCATCCATTTCAACTTATTTTCGAAAGGTAACATCATTTTTGACCTCTCCTCAACTCCCTCTCTTTAAAAGTACCATTTGTTTTCATTTTCATTGAAGTTTTGAAATTGGGGTTTTCAAAAGATTTGATTAAAAATGGTGTCTTTGTGTAGCTAAACTTAATATTTTGATTTAATATGGTTAGTTATGGAATATAGGAGCCAAATGGTACAACATATGTGAATTTTGAATGATTTTGAGCAATTCCCGAAATTTGGGTAAAAATGGGGTTTTTTGAGGGTTTTTGGTGAATTTTGGGGGATGTTTTAGGTGGAATTTGATAGGCTATTGATAGTACTATGGTTAGGGGTTGATTTGGGATCATTTGTGGGTGCAATGGATGTTGGAAATATGGATTTTGGATGTGGTTTTGGGGCTGCCCGAGTTTGCTAAAAATGGGATTTGTTCATAGCTTGCAACATTGTAAATTGTGATTGAATTGTGTTTCGGGTTGGTCTTTTGATGTTTGGCTGATTTGGGATTGTTTGAATTGTGTTTGAGGTTGTTTAGAAGTAGGAACTTGTGTTGGAGAAGCTTCGGGAAGAAATCCGGGATCGTGAGAGTGGTTGCTTGCTTGGCTTGGAGCTTGGAAGCCTAGGTGAGTGGTCAAATGTTTTAAGTGGTTTTTAAATGATTGGTTCGAGTATGTGGACTAGGTTGGGCTTGGTAGACCCACCTAGAGTTAGGGTTAGGGTGGTAGCCTAATCCTAAACTTGATTTAGAGCCTTTGGATGAACTTATATATATGGATGTTTATGCCTCGTATGACTTGTGATATGATTGCTTATGTATATTGTGTTATACATGTGAGTTGATGCATGATTTGTGATGCTTATGGCATGCATGGTAATGGTTCATGATTGTGATCATGGTGAGTACGTGCTAAGCACAGAATTGATTGAAATAAGTAATATGGAATGAGTTAAATGTTGGCACTAGTATGCTTGAGTACAAATGATCGATCATTAGGATGTTAGTGTGTACACATGAGTCAAAAGTCGCGCGTGGCCTTGGTGGCGTTGAGTCACCAAGGAGGAGTACGGGTACGCTCGGAAATTATAATTATATATAGTCGATGATGAGTGGAATCCCATCGACGGGGCGTGAGGATGAGTGGAATCCCCTCCGCGAGACCGGTGATGAGTGAAATCCCACCGTGAGGTAAAGTGGTTGTTGGATGTGAGTTTCAACGTGTTTATCCGCGTATTCGGGTCATAGCTAGGTGCCAATATTGATTGATATGTGTATCAATGTGTTGTGAATTATGATCCTTACTTGGATGTTTATATGTGATTACATGTGTTGTGGAATAGAGCTTATGAGCATGGCATTTATTTGGATATTGTTCATGCATCTTAACTTGTGGCTCTTGAAAATTCTTGGTAATTATGCATTTTTGCCTTGGCTAAGATCGTGCTCGGACCCTGCATTGTCGAAGTTTGTTTTTAAAGAGCTTACCCTCACTAAGCTTTATTGCTTAGCTCTCTCTTTGTTCGACAATGCAGATCCTTAGTTCGTGGGTTGCTAGGAGCAAGAAGGGGGCCTCCAAGTGTACTTGTGGTGTTTGTTTAGCTACCAAGTATGAACTTTTAAATTAAGATGTAATGGTCAAGCAATGGGACATGTAATCGTATTATGATGTTTTGGATTATGTTGTGTTGATGTTGCTTAGGAGCATGTTAGACTCCTCGTATGTGCTTGCTTTTTGGCTTGGAATGTATGCCTTGCTTGAAACCTTGTTAGTATAATGCTATCTTGAATTTGTCTAAGTGTTGGCCTTGTGAATGCTTAACTCCTTAATTGAGTTGTATGAATGCATGACTTGTGATGTTATGCCTTGGTGTTTAGTCTCGTTTTAATGATGTTAAAGCATGCTTATAAGTTGGTTTGCCTTAGGATTAATTGTTAGTGTGTGGTTGGAGGTTTTGGTGGTGTTTTGGGGCACCCTTCTGCCTTAAAACAGCCAAAACGAGTCTGCAGACAGGGGGCGTTTCGAAACGGGCCACCCTGTTTCGATACGGTCCCTTTGTTTTTGGCCAAGCGTTTCGAAACGGATAGGAGCTGTTTCGGTACATTTTTGCTACTGAAATTTTGAGAAATTGACGAGATAAAGGCGTTCCAAAACGGGTCTTTGATGTTTCAAAACGGTCAAATTCGTTGACCACGAGAAGTTGACCGTTGGGGGTCGTTTCGATACGGGTCACCCCTATTTCGAAACGGTCTCCTCAGGTTGACCCTGGCCTGTTGACTAAGTCAAGGCGTATCAGAACACCCTAAGGGCGTTACGATACGGGCTGCTGTAAAGGGCTAAAATGAGCTGTTTAAAGTGTTGTCTTGGTTGGTCGATGTTGGATCGTTTTATTTCCGCTGCTGTGTTTCACATAGGATTTAATCATGCCTATAGACAAGATAAAGTTAAAAGAAATTTCTGGGTCGTTAACCGAGGAGGAACCTTAACGAGTTTCGCTTCGGTTTTCCCCGTGTGGCCCACTTGGACCGGTCATCCGACCAGACCGGGACGAGGGGGTTACACATACACCGGCGGTGGAAATTAAAAGTTTTTACAAATGCCTTAGTTTTAAGGTTTAGTGATGATATAATGTCAAAAAAATGCCCCTAACGTTTGGCCGAATAGTCACTTTGGCCCTATTCTTTTTTTAAGCAATTTAGCCCTCATTTTTATTTTGGGTCAAAATTGCTCTTTCGTGAATGAAAATTGTTAGCTAACTAGCGCTAAACAACTTGAAATGACTTGACAGAAAGACACGTTAGAAGAAAAAAATATTTTATACAATTTTATAAAATTATTTTTTGACTGATGTGTCATTTTGTAAAGTCAACATATTTGCTTATATGACACTGCTATCGCGGCGTGCACTGCCATGTAGGTTTACCACGTCATTTCAAGTCATTTAACGTTAGTTGACTGATAGTTTTCGTAACTCTTTGACAATGCGTATACACTTGTAAACAAAAGTGATTTGAACTCGTGTCTCCTAAAATGAACCTCATCCATTTTTTCAGAAAAACATTTATTGAGTTCTATTATTTCTAAATCTTATACTTAAATTAAATTGTCTGTACCGTAGTCGATGTATTTAATATAAATTCATAAAATAGAAGAGCAACACGTATAAGTTAGGAAGAAGGGGCCGTCTAATTATCGTTGGGCATCAGAAAATAAATGTATACACCTAAGAACTGGTTGGGTCGGTTCTCCTATTTAATGCCATCCATCAACAACCATCCGACACCAATTTAATGTTTTGTTCTGTATTTCTTAAGAAAAACAAAGTACCCTCAATCCCGACTCTCTTCACACTTTCTAAGGCTTTTAAAAAGTCAGAAATTTGGTTGAAAAATTAATTTCTTTCAAAACAATTGTATTGTTTAATTTATATATATTTTTTCAAAATAAGGCCTAACTATTTTTTTTAATAATTTTAAGAAATTTAATGACAAATTTAAAATTTTACGAGAAGGAATTTAATTAAAGAAAGTCAAATATTTTTAAATTTAATGTATTTTTTAAAATTAAAAGGGTCAAATTAGTTTAAAAAAAGAAGGAAGGACCAAATACCAATTTTCTAAAATTTTGGGAAACATAACCCTCTAGTCCCCATTACTTTATGCTATTGCTTTTAACCGCAAGTTTAAAATCTAGAAATTATCAATTTTACAATAAATAATAAAGTTGAATAGTATTTTTAAAGAATTTTTTATTTAATTTAATCTTTAAATATTCTTTTTTTATAAAGTATGTTACATTAATCTGTTTTCAGTACAAAGGTGATGTGTAATGCGTATTATGACACGGTAATATTAAAATAATTATATTTTTATGAAGTTTTTAAAAATTATAATAATTTAGAACGGAACAAGTGGTTCTCGTAAAAATGAAGATAATGTTAAAGCCGCGTTTAACAATTTTGTTTATAAGAAATATGTATATTATCAACTAGTTAAAAATATCTATAAACATATGTTACATTATAATCCACTCAAATTTAAAAATATACATGAACATATACCCATCATTTGGTTGTTTTGGCGGTGGGAGGAGGTGTGAAAGAAAGAAGCTAGTTTTAAATTGGTATGTTTATCATCTCAGCTGCGTCACGCACACAAAAACCATAAAAGAAGACATAAAATTAGTTTTTGCTCAAAGTTGATGAGTGGGAGAAGGCGGCTCATTTTGCATGGGATACTCTTAAGTCTTAACCTACTAACCAATTCATTCCACGCTTCTTCTCTTCATACGAATCCCATTTTTTCCTTCTGCTTTTTTAACCCTTCGTCTCCATGAGGGATTCTGCTTCAAATTCTGTTATGATGGAGATTGAGGCCAATAAACCGGCGGGGAACGGTATGGTGGTCGGAGGTTTGAGTCCACTCAGTGAAACACTGTGGCGGGAGAAGACCCACACCGAGTTCGTCGGAGATGTTTCCGCCAGGCTCACATGGAAGGACCTGACCGTAATGGTGACTCTCAGCAACGGGACGACACAGAAGGTATTGGAAGGGCTCACCGGTTATGCCGAGCCGGGAACTCTCACCGCCCTCATGGGCCCTTCAGGCTCCGGGAAGTCAACACTTCTCGATGCGCTCTCCGGTCGCTTGGCTGCTAACGCTTTCCTCTCCGGGAATATTCTTCTCAACGGCCGTAAAACCAAGCTTTCTTTCGGAACTGCAGCGTATGTGACTCAAGATGATAACTTGATCGGTACACTCACTGTTCGGGAAACGATTTCCTACTCCGCTCGACTCCGTCTCCCTGATAAGATGGCTTGGTCCGAGAAACGGGCGCTGGTGGAAAGCACGATTATCGAGATGGGGCTGCAAGATTGCGCCGATACTGTCATTGGGAATTGGCATTTGCGTGGTATCAGTGGAGGGGAAAAGAGGAGGGTCAGCATTGCTCTTGAAATTTTGACGAGGCCTAGATTGCTCTTTCTTGATGAGCCAACCAGTGGACTTGATAGGTTATTATGATTCTGGTTTCCAGATTTTGTGTTTGTTTTTTTTAGCATATATACAGTTTCTAACTTGAGATGTGCATATGGGCAGTGCTTCCGCATTTTTCGTAACCCAGACTTTACGTGGCCTATCAAGAGATGGTAGAACTGTGATAGCTTCAGTTCATCAGCCCAGCAGTGAAGTCTTTGAGCTATTCGACCAGTTATATTTGCTCTCTGACGGCAAAACCATTTATTTCGGCCAGGTTTCCGAAGCATACGAGGCAAGCCTTCTCAGCCATTTTGTTTTTTACACATCATATTCGAACTCGATTATGTATGTATGTATGTATGTATGTATGTATGTATAATGTTTATTGGATTGTAAATGCAGTTCTTCGCGCAAGCCGGATTCCCATGCCCTGCCTTGAGAAATCCATCTGATCATTTTCTTAGATGCGTCAATTCTGACTTTGATAGAGTTAAGGCTACCCTAAAAGGATCAATGAAATTACGGGTATACATCCACTTCATTCCCCTTTCCTTTAATCTTCATTGCCTACTTTGGTACTGAAAAGCACATTGCTACCATTGTAATCAGTTTGAGGCAAGTGATGATCCCCTGGAGAAGATAACAACAGCTGAAGCTATTCGAACTCTTATTAGCTTCTACCGGACATCGCAGCAATGTTATGCTGCCAAGGAAAAGGTCGAAGAGATATCCAAAGTTGTAAGTGCTTCACCAGCCAATCCTCTGCTAGATTTACCACCTAAAGTGGCAGTTAATTTTGTTTTTACTTCCCATATGTTGCAGAAAGGGACGGTGCTAGATTCCGGGGGCAGTCAAGCTAGTTTCTTGATGCAGTCTTATACTTTAACCAAGCGTTCGTTCGTAAACATGTCTAGGGACTTCGGCTATTATTGGCTAAGGCTGCTAATATATGTTGTAGTCACTATCTGCATTGGAACCATTTATTTCAATGTGGGAACCAGCTACACTGCCATTCTGGTACTCTTGCTATATCTCTCTCAGAAAACACTAGTTCACAAATATATGTTTGGAAGTATTATATTTAAAGATTGTAAATCTTGTGGAACAGGCAAGGGGCTCATGTGCTTCTTTCGTGTTCGGATTTGTCACATTCATGTCAATCGGTGGATTTCCTTCCTTTGTAGAGGACATGAAGGTAAGTCATGATCAAGACTTGCAGGTTAACTTAACTTACCCGACATCTTTTGACTGTCTGGTTTTTGCAGGTCTTCCAAAGGGAGAGGCTAAATGGCCACTATGGTGTAACTGCATTCGTAATAGGGAATACACTCTCGGCCATGCCATTCCTCATTATGATAACCTTCATCTCTGGAACTATCTGTTACTTTATGGTTCATCTTCACCCGGGCTTTGAGCATTATCTGTTCTTCGTTTTGTGCCTTTACGCAAGCGTTACTGTGGTGGAGAGCTTGATGATGGCCATCGCCAGTATCGTCCCCAATTTCCTCATGGGGATCATCATAGGAGCAGGGATTCAGGTTTCTTTCTCTTTAGCCATGTTCTGCATTATTCCTATTGTATGCACTAGCATTTGAAATAATTGCGTAATGCTGCTCCGACTCTTCATTTTTCCTGAAATTCGACACACATCTATGTTGTCCAAATGCATGGACCATGCTAAGAAATCCGATGTATATGTACAGCCTAGCTAGTTCAGCTCCATTTTGATAACAGAATTCGCTAAGCAGTTGTGTTTGTTCCAGGGAATATTCATGCTTGTTTCCGGCTTCTTCAGGCTCCCAAATGACATCCCAAAACCAGTGTGGCGTTACCCAATGTCCTACATCAGCTTCCATTTCTGGGCTTTACAGGTGATGAACTATGACAAATTGAAAACAATTGCAAAATGATGCCATATCGGCTCATCGAGGACTAAAATACGAAACATATATTTTGTTTCAGGGACAATACCAGAATGATCTGAGGGGCTTGCTGTTTGATAATCAGTCCCCAGAGCTTCCCAAGATTCCGGGGGAATACATCCTGGAAAACGTGTTCCAAATCAATGTGGGACGGTCGAAATGGATCGATCTGAGTGTGATATTCAGCATGATCGTAATCTACCGCCTGGTCTTCTTCTTGATGATAAAGATCAGCGAGGATGTTACCCCTTGGATCAGAGGTTTGGTAGCCAGGAGAAGGATGCAACAAAAGAATGCGACTCTAAATACAACGGTTGCGCCTGACCGTCTCTCGCAATCTCCATCGTTGAGGACTTATGCCACGAATCGATCAAATGGATCAGCCAGAAAAAGGTAGACTCATGGTCTCCATGGAATTCAAGAAATCCCAACTCCAGCTTTGAGTCCTGAGGTACAACGGCATCAGTTGTTAACATTTAAACCACATGCTTTAGTGGATCTAGCTATAAAACATTTTCTTTCAGAACATGTAATACACACACATATATATGTATGCACCAATTTGTATTATGCCTCTGAGCTTGATATATATTGATATATTTCACAAAACAGAACTTCGTGATAAACTGCCACCACTTGTTGCTTTCATGCTTCTAAACTAGTTGTCTAAATCATATCTTTAGTTTTGATTCAAAATGGTAGGTGAGAGTGATGACTCCAAACTGGTTTAAGTGTTTGACGCAACGGTGAGGTATATTGCACTGCCAAGGTTTAGAAATCGTGCGATGATATTGTTGGAAGAGATAGTCACCTAGTGACGGAGCTATGTTGCTCATGGGAGGGATTGTGGCCCCTGGTAGAGGAATTTATTTTTACCCTTTGATTTTTTTATTTTTTTATTGAAAAAATTAGGATAATTGTGAGTTTTCTCCTCCACCTTTCAAAATTTATATTTTGCCCCCAACTCCAAATCCTGGCTTCGTCCCTGTAGTCACCAAAGGCAATTTTTTTGAACGAGATCAAGGACAATCTGAAATTGTGTAAAAAGGACCGAGATAAAATTATAAAATTTTAAGGGGTCAAAGTTTAACATTTTATTTTAAAAAGACTAAAATTAAATAAGTAGTTTTTATGAGGGGCCAAGCATGCAAATATCCCCATTTAGTAAAAGAGCTAAAAGGCTTAAATTATAAAAATTATAAAATTTTAAGGGTCAAAGTTAACCAGTGTATTTTAAAAGGACTAAAATTAAATAATTAATTTTTATGACAGGCGAAGTATGTAAAATTTCCCATTTAGTAAAAGAGCTAAAAGGCTTAAATTATGTTATTAACATTTGAGAGGGGCTAAAAAGACTATTTGCCCATTTAATCAAGGGTCAATGCTTTCGTGCCAACACAAAATATGGATCAATAAATGAGGCCCAACAACATATATATAATATAATATAATATAGGAAAAACTACACCAGTGACCACCAAACTATAGCCCGCGGCCTGTTTTGACCACTCAACTAAAAAAATTTAAAATTTGACAACCCAACTATTTAAATAGACATAATCTAGCTACCCACCGTTAAAAAGCTAACGACACACCTAACGTAGATTTTATTTCTAATATTTTGCTGCCATGTTAGAAAAAAGCCACAATAACAAAGGATATTTTTGTCTACATCCTGTTCTATTTAATGAAATCCTAAACTAAAAAGCTAAGAGCTTTTAATTTAAGGTTTTTTCATTCATTTTGCAAACAGTAAAAGGGGAGAATAATTTTGCAATAGAAGAAAAAAAATGAAGAAGACTTTAGGGCGTTGAATTCGAAAATGAAGGATGAAAGTTTAGATCGAGAATGCAACTGTTGAGCACGTTCAACACTAACAACAAGATGAACTGATAAGAATTCAGGTAAAAAATTTTGAGTTGCGAAAATTATGAGAAAAAAAAGGCTTGAAAAAGTACAAATTTTTGTTTGGTATGATCCACCAGTACACAATCGATCAAGGTCTGTGATTGTGGGTCTTTTAAGAAAAAAAATTCTATAATGGAACATGCGAAAAAGAAGGAGATTTTATTTAGGGTTGTTTTTTTTGTTTAGGGTTTATTCTGGGTTTAAGATTACGGGGAGTGTTGTCTTAATTTTTGAGTTTTTTGGTATGATCTTCCTATAAAACTCATAAGAACACCATGTATTGTTGCTTAAGTTTATTTTGAGTTTAGGAAGTGTTTTCAATGGTTGTTAGAGTTTTGTTTTGGTATGATCCCCATGTACTGTTGCTTATTATTATGAAATGAATGCAAAATTAAAATTTTATTTGTATTTGATTTGTTACAAAATTTGTATGGATAAGATAAGAACCTATAAAAACATATTAGAACAAAACAAATGTTTGACTATATATATATATATATATATATATATATATATTATTTACTTGCCAAGTTTCATACAAAATAGGTGTTTAGCCATTTACAAAATAAGTGTCTGACCATTTTCATACAAAAAGTTACATTCTGACCAACGTATGCACATGTATAAAACATGTGATAATCTAAAACAAAAAAAAATTCATGTGATACCCTTTTCACAAAACAATGGTCAAATAATAGTGTTGAAATCTAGCATGCATTACAATGGCCACATACATTCAAATACAAAAAGTGTTTAATGACACCATGTTCAAAGGTCATTCTCAAGTTTTTTTGAGCAGGAGCTTCTGGTGTAGATGATTGACTAATAGAACTTTCTTGATTCGAAAAAAAAGTAGGGGTGAACATCTATTTAACAATATGGACTGGTGGTGGAGGTTGTTTTGGCCTTAAAATATTGTTTTGATTCTTTCTATGAAATTGACTTGGTGTGAGAGTTTTGAAACTTATTCCAGTGTTTTTTTTTATCTGCACAAAAAAAATCAACCAAAGAAAAAAGCAATATAACAAACAATACACCACATAACCAAAAAACTTACCGACAATTTAGGTCTAGGAGCTCTTCTTACAGTAGAAGTCGATGCTCGTTGTTGAGGTCTGGTATTACCACCAACAAGACCCTTGCATATCCTCACATTGTGGCCAGGCCCTTCATACTTTTTACAGGACATTCCCACACCCTTCTTGGTCATCTTACCACCCTTCACTAGTGCCTCATCTGCCTCCCTTCTTCTATTTCTATTTGGTCTTTTTGGTGGTCTTATTATGACATGTGGCAAGATATGTAAATTATTTTGTTGAGGAGTCCAATAATTTTCACCCCTTACTAAACTGATAAAATGAGAGTAGATCGTCATTTGAGTAGACATTAAATAACACTTATCTACATATGTTTCAAGCCTGTGTTCATTCAACAATATAACAGAAATGCCATGAATACATGGGATGCCTGTAAAAAATGAACGAAAATAATTAGTATGTGTACATATTATTAAAGGCTTAAAGAGTTGTAGGACAAATAACATAACATGTCAGATCCCATTTTCGACATGAGCAAGTGTGTGCTTCGATGTTAACACCATGTTGGTCTGAAAAACCACATAAGACCTGATACATTGAGCCACCAGCACGTATAGGCCAACATCTACATAACACAAACAATAAATAATTAGTCATTGCATTGTCTAACATCTATCTACACAAACAACAAATGGACAAGTTCTAAAATGAACTTACCTATGTGATTGTATGATTGCATTGTCTAACTTTTTCTGAATTTTAGGACATAAAAGACTAGTTAATTTTTTCGCTTCACTCCTCTTTTTGACAATTCGTTGCATCAATCTTGATCTGGTTGACTCCACCAAGATAATGATTTTTTTTGTCTCTAGCTTCAAGTATCATCTGCATAGTATCATCCAACTATAATATTAACAAAAATCTAATTAGTATTGTAACCCCCTCGTCCCGGTCTGGCCGGATGACCGGTCCGAGTGGGCCACACGGGGAAAACCGAAGCGAAACCCAAAGGGTTCCCCCTCGGTTAGCAACCCTATTTTTTTCTTTCATTTTAAATCTTGTCTAGAGGATTGTTAAGTCCTAAGTGATCATGATGTTGAGTTGTGTGGAGCTCGATTCGTTCAACCGATTATGCTCACCAAGTAGTGGAGAGGTGGATATTTGGGTGGAAGGGTTAAGGAAGCTAAAATGAAGATTGACACAATGATTTATAGTGGTTCAACCTTCTAACCAAGGTCTACATCCACTACCTTAGCTTCCCACTAAGGATTTCTCAACCAATTCCACTAATTGATTCGTCCCCTTTTCTAGGATTAGGAGGAAACCCTTACAACCGATCAAGCTTCTACCCAAGCTTTGATCAAAACCCTCTTTACAAAGAGAAACAAGAAAGCAAACTTAAACCCTCTAATAGGTGTTTGTTTGCATAATGAAGCACTCACCCAAAACCTAAAACACTTGAGCAAATTTAACAATTTTGGCTCACTAGTGTTTGTCTATACAAGAATTGACAATTTAAGTGCTAAGACATTTTCTTGATCAATTGATGTTTG
Source organism: Hibiscus tridactylites (assembly GCA_958450335.1). NCBI lineage: Eukaryota > Viridiplantae > Streptophyta > Magnoliopsida > Malvales > Malvaceae > Hibiscus > Hibiscus tridactylites. The sequence continues at coordinate 12,281,554 of OY288287.1, forward strand.
ACAATATGAGCATTAGCCTTCTCTTGATGCTTGGAGGTCCCTTTTATACTCCCAATTGAGTTTGTAGCCGTTACTAGCCGTTGGGGATGAATTGGAGCCGTTGAGGACTTTATTTCCCTTCATTAATGCTGTTCTGCAGCTACCAGTATCGATACTCGTGGAACGATATCGATACGGCCTTCTTGAGGAAATAGCCATTGGGCTTTTGCCAGCATAGGGTATCGATACACGTGGAACGGTATCGATACGGCTTGATATTTAAATGGCCGTTGGGAAATAGCCGTTGGGGTAGTTGAAATGGGATCGGTACGCTGACGTGGCGTATCGAAACGACCCCACTCCGTATCGATACGCTAAACCCTCGTATCGATACGGGTTTTGAAAGTGGCCAAACTGGGCCAAAAAGGTATCGATACCGGTACAACCGTATCGATACTGGTGACGTGAAAACACAAGTTTGGCTGTTTAAAACATGGAAAATCTTTGCCAAAAAACTCTTAAAATACCTCAAACATAAATTCAAGTTGTTTGGACTTAAAACCAAGTTTTAAATTCTTTTCAACTTAGTCCAAAACATTTTTCAATTATTATATCAAAACATTAGTTCTACAATCTCCCCCTTTTTGATATAATAAAACTAACTTGAAAAATTGTTTGGGATTCTCCCCCTTTAACTTTAAAAATGTGAATAAGAGATTTAAGATGTGAAATCAAATAAAGCTCCCCCTTATTCATTTGAAAATTCAATTTTTCAAATCATTTCTCCCCCTTTTTGTTATATCAAAAAGAATTTAAGACATTAAGTTCATAATAACAATAGAGGTAAAAAGTTTTGACATAAATAAGAATTTGGTTTAAAATTTGCTCCCCCTTACTCAAAGCATCATCAAAAGAGTTAGTCCATCAAATATGATCATCTAGTTGAATAAACTAAAAATAAGACTAATAAAAACAAAAACAACTAGAAAATTTTACCAACACTTGAACCCAAGGGAGGATGTGAAGCCTTCCTTCTTCAAGTGTTCTTTCTTGTGTGTATGGAGCTCCCCCTCAATGTTTGACTTGTTGAACATCTCCATCACACCTACAATAGGCAATCAAGTAATTTTTGGTATCCAAATTGCTTTGGATTCATAAACGTTAGTTGCACAAAATTTAGTCCCCTTAGGAATCCATTTTTCAATTTCATCCGTTTTAGTTGAAGTGGTTAGTCCTTTTGGGACCCAAACACTTCGAAAACATTTTCCATTCACAAATCTAGGGGCACTAGATTGTCTAACATAAAAATTTGATTTTCCAAAATTGTTTTTCTTTTCAAGCTCTTTGGAAATCAAATCTTTTTCTACTTGAACGTTTTGAAGTAATTTTTGTAAATCAAGACATTTTAGTTCAAATTCTTCAAGTTTTGCTTCAAGTTCAAGTTTGGTTTTAGAAAGCAAATCATTTTGAATTTTTAACTTTGAAATCAATTTATTGTTTTTCAAAATGTGGCTTTTAAAATCTAAAACCAATTTATCATAGGCATCTTGTAATTCATCAAAAGTGTAAGAACATGAAGTAGATGAATTAGAAGTTACCCTTGAATCTTCTTCGATGGCCATAAGGCAAAGGTTGGCTTGTTCATCGTCGGTGGAGTCCTCATCACTCCAAGTAGCCACATGTGCCTTCTTCTTATGGCTTGAAGTGCTTGCCCTCTCCTTTCTTTTAGGTTCTCGTTCAAGCTCTCTCAAAGCTTTCTTCATGAAAGGGGCACACTTCTTGAAGAGATGAACTATCTCTTCATCTTCATCCTCCTCTTCACTTGTGTAAACATGATGGCAAGTGGAGGATTTGAGAGCCATGGCACTTGCATTGATGCCAAGCCCTTTGATTTTCTTCTCTCCCATAGCTCTAATTTCTTCCCTCTTCTTCTCATCCTCTTTGTTCTTCTTCATGATTTGATGAGTAAGGAGTGACCCCATGAGTTCATCAAGCTTCAAAGTCTTCAAATTTTTGGCTTCGATGATGGTGGTCCTCTTTGAGTCCCAAGACTCGGGAAGTGAGTAGATGAGCTTTCGAACAAGCTTTTCTTCCGGGATGGCTTCTCCAAAACCTTTAAGACCGTTGGTGATGGTGGAGAACCTATCAAACATCTTCTCGATGTTCTCTTCCGGATCCATTTTGAAGTTCTCATACTCCAAGGTTAGGAGCCCAATCTTGGTCTCCTTGACTTCATTTGTCCCCTCGTATGTGACTTCAATCTTGTCCCATACCTCCTTGGCACTCTCACAAGAAGACATCTTCTCATAGATGGATGGACCAAATGCACAAAACAAGATGTGCAAGGCTTTGCAATTTAGCTCCATCTTCTTGCGATCGTCGGCACTCCACTCCGCTTTATTTCTTTTAGGTACGAACGGACCATCTTCAACTACATCCCATAGCTTGTAATCTTTTGATTTGATGAAGAACTTCATCTTTGTCTTCCAATGGGCATAGTGGTCTCCGTCGAAAAAAGGCGGTTTGTCGATGGATTGCGCCATTTGAGCCGGTTGATGAAATAGTGATCGAGCTTGCCGGATCTTCTCAATAGGATGTTAATCCTCACCGATTGAGCCAAGCTCTGATACCAATTGTTGAGTTGTGTGGAGCTCGATTCGTTCAACCGATTATGCTCACCAAGTAGTGGAGAGGTGGATATTTGGGTGGAAGGGTTAAGGAAGCTAAAATGAAGATTGACACAATGATTTATAGTGGTTCAACCTTCTAACCAAGGTCTACATCCACTACCTTAGCTTCCCACTAAGGATTTCTCAACCAATTCCACTAATTGATTCGTCCCCTTTTCTAGGATTAGGAGGAAACCCTTACAACCGATCAAGCTTCTACCCAAGCTTTGATCAAAACCCTCTTTACAAAGAGAAACAAGAAAGCAAACTTAAACCCTCTAATAGGTGTTTGTTTGCATAATGAAGCACTCACCCAAAACCTAAAACACTTGAGCAAATTTAACAATTTTGGCTCACTAGTGTTTGTCTATACAAGAATTGACAATTTAAGTGCTAAGACATTTTCTTGATCAATTGATGTTTGACAATATGAGCATTAGCCTTCTCTTGATGCTTGGAGGTCCCTTTTATACTCCCAATTGAGTTTGTAGCCGTTACTAGCCGTTGGGGATGAATTGGAGCCGTTGAGGACTTTATTTCCCTTCATTAATGCTGTTCTGCAGCTACCAGTATCGATACTCGTGGAACGGTATCGATACGGCCTTCTTGAGGAAATAGCCGTTGGGCTTTTGCCAGCATAGGGTATCGATACACGTGGAACGGTATCGATACGGCTTGATATTTAAATGGCCGTTGGGAAATAGCCGTTGGGGTAGTTGAAATGGGATCGGTACGCTGACGTGGCGTATCGAAACGACCCCACTCCGTATCGATACGCTAAACCCTCGTATCGATACGGGTTTTGACAGTGGCCAAACTGGGCCAAAAAGGTATCGATACCGGTACAACCGTATCGATACTGGTGACGTGAAAACACAAGTTTGGCTGTTTAAAACATGGAAAATCTTTGCCAAAAAACTCTTAAAATACCTCAAACATAAATTCAAGTTGTTTGGACTTAAAACCAAGTTTTAAATTCTTTTCAACTTAGTCCAAAACATTTTTCAATTATTATATCAAAACATTAGTTCTACACATGACAACGGAAAACGATCAAAGGAAATCACATTCGAATCACGACCATGCGTAACAGTCCATTTTAAGCTTATAAGGCAGGCCGTATCGATACTCCAATCAAGGGTATCGATATGTCTTGGCTTGGTCAACCCAACCAGTCAACTCGAAGAAGACCGTATCGATACAGCCCTTGAGCATATCGATACGCCCTCTTCGGTCAACATCTCGTGGTCAACGAGATAAACCAGTGTCGATACGCCCCAACACCGTATCGATACACCAAAAACTCCCCAATTTCTCAAAATTCCAGTGACCAAAAACCGTATCGATACGCCCCCGCGTATCGATACGCCCAGCCTAAACTGAGCTCTACAGGCAAGGCCGTATCGATACGGCCCTTAGGCGTACCGATACGCCCTGCATTGCAACACCAGAATTTTGAACTTTAACGACCCCAACACGACTCTAAATGCATTTCTCGACTCACCTAAGCGTATACAAACATGTGAGCAAACATACTTGAGCTATAGATAACAATCAAACATGTGACAAGTCATCCATACATAGCATTCCAACAAAAGAGCAATTTAGGCAATATTGTGCATACATAAAGGCTCAAAAGGTCTTAAAGGGCACAAGTCATCATAAGAGGTTTGCACTCACACACAAGGCAACCTAAACGTCTAAAGCATGCCATCACACACCAACATTCATCGTAGTATCTCATGCTTTACAAACCATAATCAATCCAAAACATCAACATTCAAATGAGTCATACATAGCTCATACAAAAACTCTTGCCACATTGCTAGCTAATACAAAATTGATAACCATACTTGAGCCACAAACTTGGAAAGCCCTTCTTGCCTTTCCTCGAGCTAACACCACGCTAATGATCTGCATTGTTGAACATTGAGAGCGTAAGCTATAAGCTTAGTGAGGGTGCTCTAAAACGAAAAAACATCAAAAATGCAGGGTTCAAGCATGTAAATCCTAATCTCACATACAACCTACAATGGCAAATAATCAAGTAGACCTAGCTAGTCTTTCAAGTGGCATAATATGGTTTCTCAATCCTACCAAGCTCAATCATCAATATCAACACCATGTAACAACACCATATACCACAATCATATATCACAATACATGAACAAGTTTAATTGGCCACTATTAATTATCCCGATTGTGCGGATTTAAACCTCAACAACACTTTACCTCGGTGGGATTACACTCATCACCGGACCTTGCATGTGCGGGATTCCACTCATCGCCACATGCCCTACGGATGAGATTCCACTCATCATCTCGTAGAAATATAAAAGCTTCCGGTGGAATATTACATCACCGTACTCCTCCTTGATGACTTAACGCCATCAAGGCCACGTACGTTTTGACTCAATTTGTGTGCACACTAATCCTAATGATCGATCATTTACAACCGGTAATTTATTTAGTGCCAATTTTCATTATCACATCACATATCATCAACCACAATTCATGCTCAATCACATAGATACATATCAAGATAGACTTGCACCAATTAACCACAATCACAAGATGCATAGCTAAGTAAGCACAATAGCATTTATGGAGAACAATGGCTAAATTAATAATCTTGAATAAACTAGAAGTGGCCTACCAAGCACACTTTACACACACTACACATACTCGAACCAAACTTTAAAACAAGTTTGAAACCACTCACCGCCCTTCCTTAGCAATCGAAACAATCCCCCTACGAACCCGGATTCGGTCCCAAAGCCTCTCCAACGCTTCCTCTTGCTTCTAGCCAAACAAAACACACTTATTACACCACAATTCAATACTAAAACCCAATCACCATCTCACATCACATGTATAAGCCAACATCATCAAATTCCCAATCCTCATAATCACCCAAAATCCCAATTTTCGTGCTCCCCTAAAACCTTGCTGAAATTTCCATTTTCAATCACCCAAATGACCTCCAAAATGTCCCAAATCACCCTCCTAACATACCTAAACCATCAGCCCTTTGTTTTCAACCTAAAACCCACCAAAAATGGAGTTTTTGACAACTCAAAAATGGGTCTAAGAACTCACTTCGGATTTTCATCAAAATTCAACCAAATTAACATATAATGTGTATTTTAACATGAGTAAACAAAACCCCAACTCAATTTATCAAAACAAGATGAAAAACCCCTTAAAAACCCAAACTTTGAAACTAACCCTAATTTTCAAAACTCCATATCTTTAAAATCTAAGACCATGGGTTGATAGGGAATAAAGAGGAGAGTAAGAAAACATGTTTACCTTTCAAAAACACCTTGAATTGAGGGAGAAACACAATGGAATAGTAGCTTGGATATTAGAGAGAGTTTGGAGATGGTGAGGGTGTTTCTCACGTGGGATAGTGGGGAAAAGGGGGAGAAGATGACAACTTTCAAAAGTTGTCATCCTTTTAAAATCTTTTGGGTAAAATTGCAATATGGGTCCCTCCCCTTTTTACTAAAGCTCAAATAGGTCCAAATTAAGGTTGAATTTATTTAATTAATTTTTATTGACTCGGACTATAAACCCGGCTAACTCCTAACCCCAAAACACGGGTGTTACAACTCTCTCCCACTTAAGGAATTTCGTCCCCGAAATTACCTGACTGAAAGAGATACAGAAACTGCTTTTCCATATCCTCCTTCCTCTCCCAAGTGGCCTCGTCCACATCTCTACGTTGCCACCGCACCTTCACTAACTCAATCGATCTACCCCTCAACACCTTACTGTCAGAAGCTAAGATCTCCACTGGCTCCTCCTCATAAGTCAAATCCGGATTCAATTCAATTTCTTCTACGGGCATAACATGTGATGGATCGGACCTATACTTACGAAGCATCGAAACATGGAACACATCATGTATCTTCTCTAGCTCGGATGGCAAACGCAACTGATAAGCAACCGGACCAACCCTCTTCACAATCTCATACGGTCCTATGTACCTCGGACTCAACTTCCCTTTTCGGCCAAATCTCATCACTTTCTTCCACGGAGACACCTTCAAGAATACCTTCTCACCCACTGAGAACTCAACTTCCTTCCTCTTCAAATCGGCATAGGACTTCTGCCTATCCGAAGCAGCTTTCAAACGATCACAAATCAATTTTACCTTGTCGGTTGTCCCCTTGAGCAAATCCGGCATATGTAACAATTTCTGTCCCACTTCGGCCCAACAAACTGGAGTCCTACACTTCCGGCCATACAAGGCCTCATATGGAGTCATCTGAATGCTCGACTGAAAGCTGTTATTGTACGCGAACTCTACTAGAGGCAAATGCTTCTCCCAAGTACCCTGAAAGTCAATGATACAACAACGCAACATATCCTCTAAGATCTGAATAACTCTCTCTGACTGACCATCTAACTGAGGATGATAAGAAGTGCTGAAGTTCAAACGGGTACCCAAAGCTGTATGCAGACACTCCCAAAATCTAGAAGTAAACCGCGGATCTCTATCTGACACAATGGACTTCGGCACATCATGTAGTCTCACAATCTCACCAATGTACAAGTCGGCCAATCTATCTAAGGTGTAAGTAGTGTTGACTGCCAAGAAGTGAGCACACTTCGTAAAGCGGTCCACTATCACCCAAACTGAGTTCTTCTTCGTAGGAGTCAAGGGCAAACCCGAAACAAAATCCATGGTGATGTTCTCCCACTTCCATTCCGGAATTCTCAACGGCTGTAACAAACCTGAGGGAACCTGATGTTCCGCCTTCACTCTCTGACACACTAAGCACTTACTCACAAAGTCGGCTACATCTCTCTTCAAGCCAACCCAAAAGTACTCATTCTTCAAATCACGGTACATCTTCGTACTTCCAGGATGCATAGCAAACGGACTACTGTGGGCTTCAGTCAAGATCGTACGTCTCAAGTCACTGTCCTCTGGCACAACTATTCTATTCTTGAAACACAAAACCCCATCATTACTGAAACTGTAGTCTGAAGATCTACCCTCGGCTATATCTTGCACGTGAGGTGCCAAAGATCTATCTAAGAGCTGTTTCTCTCGAATCAACTGACCTAGAGTAGGCCTAACCTGAAGCTCGGCTACCAAGCCACCATCTCCAGACAAACTCAATCTAGCAAACATAGCTCTCAAGTCCACGACCACCTTCATACTCAATGCATCAGCCACTACATTGGCCTTACCCGGATGGTACTCAATAGTAAGATCATAGTCTTTTAGCAGCTCTAACCACCTACGCTGTCTGAGATTCAAATCTTGCTGAGTCATAATGTATTTCAAACTCTTGTGGTCGGTGTACACTGTGCATCTCTCACCGTACAAATAGTGCCTCCAAATCTTCAGAGCAAACACAACTGCATCTAACTCTATGTCATGGGTCGGATAGTTGCGCTCATGGGTCTTCAACTGTCTTGAGGCATAAGCCACTACTCTCTTGTCTTGCATCAGAACACATCCTAGCCCTACATAAGAAGCATCACTGTAAACTACATAGTCCTTCCCGGACTCAGGCTGGATCAAGATCGGTGCTTGGGTCAAAGCTTCTTTCAATTTCTCAAAGGCTCTCTGTCTTGCATCTGTCCACTCAAACTGAACACTCTTCTGAAGTAACTGTGTCAATGGAGCGGCTAACTTAGAGAAACCCTCTACATATCTCCTATAGTATCCGGCTAAGCCTAGGAAGCTATGTACTTCCGTCACAGACTTCGGTTGCTTCCACTCAACAATGGCTTCAATCTTCTTCGGATCAACTCTAATCTCATCGGCTGACACTACATGTCCTAAGAAGACTACCTCTCGGATCCAGAATTCACACTTGCTGAGCTTTGCATACAACTGATGATCTAGCAAAGTCTTCAAAACTAGTCTCAAGTGTCGGTCATGGTCTTCTTCAGTTCGCGAGTACACCAAAATATCATCAATAAACACAACTACGAACTGATCTAGATACTGATGAAAAATCCTATTCATCATGTCCATGAAAGCAGCCGGTGCATTAGTCAACCCAAATGGCATGACTAAGAACTCATAATGACCATATCTAGTCCTAAAGGCCGTCTTCGATACATCAACTTCCCTTACCTTTAGCTGGTAGTAACCCGATCTCAGATCAATCTTCGAAAAGACCGATGCTCCTCTCAACTGATCAAACAAGTCATCAATTCTAGGCAACGGATATTTATTCTTCACTGTCAACTGATTTAACTGTCTGTAGTCTATACACATTCTCATGCTTCCATCTTTCTTCTTCACAAACAAAACCGGTGCACCCCAAGGTGAAGAACTAGGTCGAATAAAACCTCTATCTGTCAATTCTTGCAACTGAGTCTTCAACTCTTTCAATTCTTTCGGTGCCATGCGATATGGAGCAATCGAAACAGGAGCTGAATCAGAATAAGTCTCAATGCTGAACTCTACCTCTCTGTCCGGTGGTAACCCTGTCAACTCTTCCGGAAACACACTAGGAAAGTCACATACTGTCCGGATGTCCTGAGGTCTAACCTCACTCATGTTAGGGTTCATCACATACGCTAAGTATGCTTAGCACCCCAACTCAACTAATCTCTTAGCCTCTAACACTGAAACCACATTGGACAAGAACTTCACGTTCTCACCCACTACTACAATCTCATAGTCATCTGTGAGCCTCAAAGAAATCCGCTTAGTTTCAAAATCTATCCTAGCTCTATGCTCCGTGAGCCAGTCCATACCCAGAATCACATCAAAACCATATAAAGGAAGCTCCATCATATCCACTGGAAACACATGCCCCTGAACCATCAACGGACACCTTCGGTACATCTTCCTAACTACTACCGTGTCCCCAAAGAAACTAGTAACACTAACTCCTACCTCTAACATCTCACAAGGCAAATTCAAAGACTGTGCATGCTCACTCAATATGTAGGAATGTGTAGACCCAAAGTCAATCAAAGAAAGCAAACCCAAAGACTGTATCGAGAAGTTACCTGCGATCACATCAGTGTCATGCTGATCCCCACGCTGAGAATAAACTCTGGCCTGACCTCCGCCCTCTGGCTGGACTGCAACTACATGTGCTATGTTCCTCTGTCCTTCGTTCCTCGGCTGGAAGTTACCTCTACTGCGCCCGCGGCCTCTCTGAAAGTCATTGGCTCTAGCAGGAGCCTGAGCTGGTGCCTGTCCCACCTGATGTGGAAAGTCACGCCTAATGTGGTCTCTAGCCCCACAACTCTAACAAGAATGAAAATTTCCCCAACACTCACCGGTGTGGTTCCTCCCGCAAGTAGCACATGTGGGCAACTTCCCACCAGCTCTCTGACCCTGATGGCCCATACCGTGGTTACCGCCACCACGCCTATGATCATAATGATGTCTGTTGTCCCGATGCCTTTTGGCATCACCTCTATCAAAGTTACTGGACCTCTTACCCGAACTAGATCCACCAGACCGCCTGGTCAAACTCAAGATGTGCTCCAAGTCCTTGGCCCTCGCGACCAAGACATCAAAATCAGTGTAGTCCGAAGCTAGAGTATACGTCTTGATCTCTTCACTCAGCCCATAACGGAAGCGGTTACAACGCTCCACCTCAGTAGGTACAAGCTCAGATGCATACTGACTCAATCTGACAAACCGGATCTCATAATCTGTCACGGACATACTCCCCTGAAGCAATGCCATAAACTCCTTCTTCCTCTCATCGAGGTATCGCGGACCCAAATACTTCTTACGGAAAGCCGTCTCAAAGAACTCCCAAGTGATCTCGGCCTCATCCATGCCCGTAGTAATGGTGACCCACCAAGTGTAGGCATCACCCTGAAGCAGAGACTCAACACATCCCAACTTGCGCTCACCAGTACATCCCATCTGAGCAAGAATACGGACAGTCTTCTCAAACCACAACTCTGATCTCTCCGGAGTAGCACCTCTGAACTCTTCGGCCCCAAGGCCCCAAAGTCTCTCTAAAGGTAATCCGGTGCCCTCACCCTGATGGTGTGCTGCCTGACCTCCAGCTACTGCAGCCTGAAATGCCCCGGCTATTGCCTGAACCAACGGAACTAAGTCTATCCCGGCCGGTCCTTGGCCACCTTGGCCTCCTTGTGGTCCCTCTCCTTCGACCCCGGCCTCACCTCCCGCTCCCGATGGAGGAGGTGGTGGTGATGGAGGTGGTGGAGGAGCTCCAACTCCAACCACAGGCTCTCCCACTTGAGCCTCAACTCTCACTACTGGCTCAACTCCTGGAGCCTCTGCCTGTGGTTCCGGTCGAACCATCCTAGGCCTCCCACGTGGTCTCATGATACAACTAGCAAGGTATAAACTACAACAAGAAACAGATAAGGATTACGTTAGCCAAAGCAAGAGTCCAATAGTGCTCAAGTACTCCTCTTTCCAAAAATCTTTTTAAATTAAGTAATAATAGCAATGGGCACACACTCTACACCAGACACAACAATTCATGCATTCAAAACATCATACGATCAATCAATTATCAAGAATTCATGGCAAGGCATGCATCGAACAACACAATCATTTAACATATTAAGCTTACCTCACTTACCTGCCCGAGGTCTCGGTAACCTCCGGCTCTGATACCAACAAATGTAACCCCCTCGTCTCGGTCTGGCCGGATGACCGGTCCGAGTGGGCCACACGGGGAAAACCGAAGCGAAACCCAAAGGATTCCCCCTCGGTTAGCAACCCTATTTTTTCTTTCATTTTAAATCTTGTCTAGAGGATTGTTAAGTCCTAAGTGATCATGACAGCGGAAAACGACCAAAGGAAATCACATTCAATTCACGGCCATGCATAACAGTCCATTTTAAGCTTATAAGGCAGGCCGTATCGATACTCCAATCAAGGGTATCGATACGTCTTGGCTTGGTCAACCCAACCAGTCAACTCGAAGAAGACCGTATCGATACAGCCCTTGAGCGTATCGATACACCCTCTTCGGTCAACATCTCGTGGTCAACGAGATAAACCAGTATCGATACGCCCCAACACCGTATCGATACACCAAAAACTCCCCAATTTCTCAAAATTCCAGTGACCAAAAACCGTATCGATACGCCCAGCCTAAATTGAGCTCTACAGGCAAGGCCGTATCGATACGACCCTTAGGCATACCGATACACCCTGCACTGCAACACCAGAATTTTGAACTTTAACGACCCCAACACGACTCTAAATGCATTTCTCGACTCACCTAAGCGTATACAAACATGTGAGCAAACATACTTGAGCTATAGATAACAATCAAACATGTGACAAGTCATCCATACATAGCATTCCAACAAAAGAGCAATTTAGGCAATATTGTGCATACATAAAGGCTCAAAAGGTCTTAAAGGGCACAAGTCATCATAAGAGGTTTGCACTCACACACAAGGCAACCTAAACGTCTAAAGCATGCCATCACACACCAACATTCATCGTAGTATCTCATGCTTTACAAACCATAATCAATCCAAAACATCAACATTCAAATGAGTCATACATAGCTCATACAAAAACTCTTGCCACATTGCTAGCTAATACAAAATTGATAACCATACTTGAGCCACAAACTTGGAAAGCCCTTCTTGCCTTTCCTCGAGCTAACACCACGCTAATGATCTGCATTGTTGAACATTGAGAGCGTAAGCTATAAGCTTAGTGAGGGTGCTCTAAAACGAAAAAACATCAAAAATGCAGGGTTCAAGCATGTAAATCCTAATCTCACATACAACCTACAATGGCAAATAATCAAGTAGACCTAGCTAGTCTTTCAAGTGGCATAATATGGTTTCTCAATCCTACCAAGCTCAATCATCAATATCAACACCATGTAACAACACCATATACCACAATCATATATCACAATACATGAACAAGTTTAATTGGCCACTATTAATTATCCCGATTGTGCGGATTTAAACCTCAACAACACTTTACCTCGGTGGGATTACACTCATCACCGGACCTTGCATGTGCGGGATTCCACTCATCGCCACATGCCCTACGGATGGGATTCCACTCATCATCTCGTAGAAATATAAAAGCTTCCGGTGGAATATTACATCACCGTACTCCTCCTTGATGACTTAACGCCATCAAGGCCACGTACGTTTTGACTCAATTTGTGTGCACACTAATCCTAATGATCGATCATTTACAACCGGTAATTTATTTAGTGCCAATTTTCATTATCACATCACATATCATCAACCACAATTCATGCTCAATCACATAGATACATATCAAGATAGACTTGCACCAATTAACCACAATCACAAGATGCATAGCTAAGTAAGCACAATAGCATTTATGGAGAACAATGGCTAAATTAATAATCTTGAATAAACTAGAAGTGGCCTACCAAGCACACTTTACACACATACACTACACATACTCGAACCAAACTTTAAAACAAGTTTGAAACCACTCACCGCCCTTCCTTAGCAATCGAAACAATCCCTCTACGAACCCGGATTCGGTCCCAAAGCCTCTCCAACGCTTCCTCTTGCTTCTAGCCAAACAAAACACACTTATTACACCACAATTCAATACTAAAACCCAATCACCATCTCACATCACATGTATAAGCCAACATCATCAAATTCCCAATCCTCATAATCACCCAAAATCCCAATTTTCGTGCTCCCCTAAAACCTTGCTGAAATTTCCATTTTCAATCACCCAAATGACCTCCAAAATGTCCCAAATCACCCTCCTAACATACCTAAACCATCAGCCCTTTGTTTTCAACCTAAAACCCACCAAAAATGGAGTTTTTGACAACTCAAAAATGGGTCTAAGAACTCACTTCGGATTTTCATCAAAATTCAACCAAATTAACATATAATGTGTATTTTAACATGAGTAAACAAAACCCCAACTCAATTTATCAAAACAAGATGAAAAATCCCTTAAAAACCCAAACTTTGAAACTAACCCTAATTTTCAAAACTCCATATCTTTAAAATCTAAGACCATTGGTTGATAGGGAATAAAGAGGAGAGTAAGAAAACATGTTTACCTTTCAAAAACACCTTGAATTGAGGGAGAAACACAATGGAATAGTAGCTTGGATATTAGAGAGAGTTTGGAGATGGTGGGGGTGTTTCTCACGTGGGATAGTGGAGAAAAGGGGGAGAAGATGACAACTTTCAAAAGTTGTCATCCTTTTAAAATCTTTTGGGTAAAATTGCAATATGGGTCCCTCCCCTTTTTACTAAAGCTCAAATAGGTCCAAATTAAGGTTGAATTTATTTAATTAATTTTTATTGACTCGGACTATAAACCCGGCTAACTCCTAACCCCAAAACACGAGTGTTACAACTCTCTCCCACTTAAGGAATTTCGTCCCCAAAATTACCTGACTGAAAGAGATACGGAAACTGCTTTTCCATATCATCCTTCCTCTCCCAAGTGGCCTCGTCCACATCTCTACGTTGCCACCGCACCTTCACTAACTCAATCGATCTACCCCTCAACACCTTACTGTTAGAAGCTAAGATCTCCACTGGCTCCTCCTCATAAGTCAAATCCGGATTCAATTCAATTTCTTCTACGGGCATAACATGTGATGGATCGGACCTATACTTACGAAGCATCGAAACATGGAACACATCATGTATCTTCTCTAGCTCGGATGGCAAACGCAACTGATAAGCAACCGGACCAACCCTCTTCACAATCTCATACGGTCCTATGTACCTCGGACTCAACTTCCCTTTTCGGCCAAATCTCATCACTTTCTTCCACGGAGACAACTTCAGGAATACCTTCTCACCCACTGAGAACTCAACTTCCTTCCTCTTCAAATCGGCATAGGACTTCTGCCTATCCGAAGCAGCTTTCAAACGATCACAAATCAATTTTACCTTGTCGGTTGTCCCCTTGAGCAAATCCGGCATAGGTAACAATTTCTGTCCCACTTCGGCCCAACAAACTGGAGTCCTACACTTCCGGCCATACAAGGCCTCATATGGAGCCATCTAAATGCTCGACTGAAAGCTGTTATTGTACGCGAACTCTACTAGAGGCAAATGCTTCTCCAAAGTACCCTGAAAGTCAATGATACAACAACGCAACATATCCTCTAAGATCTGAATAACTCTCTCTGACTGACCATCTAACTGAGGATGATAAGAAGTGCTGAAGTTCAAACGAGTAACCAAAGCTGTATGGAGACACTCCCAAAATCTAGAAGTAAACCGCGGATCTCTATCTGACACAATGGACTTCGGCACACCATGTAGTCTCACAATCTCACCAATGTACAAGTCGGCCAATCTATCTAAGGTGTAAGTAGTGTTGACTGCCAAGAAGTGAGCACACTTCGTAAAGCGGTCCACTATCACCCAAACTGAGTTCTTCTTCGTAGGAGTCAAGGGCAAACCCGAAACAAAATCCATGGTGATGTTCTCCCACTTCCATTCCGGAATTCTCAACGGCTGTAACAAACCTGAGGGAACCTGATGTTCCGCCTTCACTCTCTGACACACTAAGCACTTACTCACAAAGTCGGCTACATCTCTCTTCAAGCCAACCCAAAAGTACTCATTCTTCAAATCACGGTACATCTTCGTACTTCCAGGATGCATAGCAAAGGGACTACTGTGGGCTTCAGTCAAGATCGTACGTCTCAAGTCACTGTCCTCTGGCACAACTATTCTATTCTTGAAACAAAACCCCATCATTACTGAAACTGTAGTCTGAAGATCTACCCTCGACTATATCTTGCACGTGAGGTGCCAAAGATCTATCTAAGAGATGTTTCTCTCGAATCAACTGACCTAGAGTAGGCCTAACCTGAAGCTCGGCTACCAAGCCGCCATCTCCGGACAAACTCAATCTAGCAAACATAGCTCTCAAGTCCACGGCCACCTTCATACTCAATGCATCAGCCACTACATTGGCCTTACCCGGATGGTACTCAATAGTAAGATCATAGTCTTTTAGCAACTTTAACCACCTACGTTGTCTGAGATTCAAATCTCGCTGAGTCATAATGTATTTCAAACTCTTGTGGTCGGTGTGCACTGTGCATCTCTCACCGTACAAATAGTGCCTCCAAATCTTCAGAGCAAACACAACTGCATCTAACTCTATGTCATGGGTCGGATAGTTGCGCTCATGGGTCTTCAATTGTCTTGAGGCATAAGCCACTACTCTCTTGTCTTGCATCAGAACACATCCTAGCCCTACATAAGAAGCATCACTGTAAACTACATAGTCCTTCCCGGACTCAGGCTGGATCAAGATCGGTGCTTGGGTCAAAGCTTCTTTCAATTTCTCAAAGGCTCTCTGTCTTGCATCTGTCCACTCAAACTGAACACTCTTCTGAAGTAACTGTGTCAATGGAGCGGCTAACTTAGAGAAACCCTCTACATATCTCCTATAGTATCCGGCTAAGCCTAGGAAGCTACGTACTTCCGTCACAGACTTCGGTTGCTTCCACTCAACAATGGCTTCAATCTTCTTCGGATCAACTCTAATCCCATCGGCTGACACTACATGTCCTAAGAAGACTACCTCTCGGATCCAGAATTCACACTTGCTGAGCTTCGCATACAACTGATGATCTAGCAAAGTCTTCAAAACTAGTCTCAAGTGTCGATCATGGTCTTCTTTAGTTCGCGAGTACACCAAAATATCATCAATAAACACAACTACGAACTGATCTAGATACTGATGAAAAATCCTATTCATCATGTCCATGAAAGCAGCCGGTGCATTAGTCAACCCAAATGGCATGACTAAGAACTCATAATGACCATATCTAGTCCTAAAGGCCGTCTTCGGTACATCAACTTCCCTTACCTTTAGTTGGTAGTAACCCGATCTCAGATCAATCTTCGAAAAGACCGATGCTCCTCTCAACTGATCAAACAAGTCATCAATTCTAGGCAACGGATATTTATTCTTCACTGTCAACTGATTTAACTGTCTGTAGTCTATACACATTATCATGCTTCCATCTTTCTTCTTCACAAACAAAACTGGTGCACCCCAAGGTGAAGAACTAGGTCGAATAAAACCTCTATCTGTCAATTCTTGCAACTGAGTCTTCAACTCTTTCAATTCTTTCGGTGCCATGCGATATGGAGCAATCGAAACAGGAGATGAATCAAAATAACTCTCAATGCTGAACTCTACCTCTCTGTCCGGTGGTAACCCTGGCAACTCTTCCGGAAGCACACTAGGAAAGTCACATACTGTCCGGATGTCCTGAGGTCTAACCTCACTCATGTTAGGGTTCATCACATACGCTAAGTATGCTTCGCACCCCAACTCAACTAATCTCTTAGCCTCTAACACTGAAACCACATTGGACAAGAACTTCACGTTCTCACCCACTACTACAATCTCATAGTCATCTGTGAGCCTCAAAGAAATCCGCTTAGTTTCAAAATCTATCCTAGCTCTATGCTCCGTGAGCCAATCCATACCCAGAATCACATCAAAACCATAGAAAGGAAGCTCCATCATATCCACTGGAAACACATGCCCCTGAACCATCAACGGACACCTTCGGTACATATTCCTAACTACTACCGTGTCCCCAAAGGAACTAGTAACACTAACTCCTACCTCCAACATCTCACAAGGCAAATTCAAAGACTGTGCATGCTCACTCAATATGTAGGAATGTGTAGACCCAGAGTCAATCAAAGAAAGCAAACCCAAAGACTGTATCGAGAAGTTACCTGCGATCACATCGGTGTCATGCTGATCCCCACGCTGAGCATAAACTCTGGCCTGACCTCCGCCCTCTGGCTGGACTGCAACTACATGTGCTATGTTCCTCTGTCCTTCGTTCCTCGGCTGGAAGTTACCTCTACCGCGCCCGCGGCCTCTATTAAAGTCATTGGCTCTAGCAGGAGCCTGAGCTAGTGCCTGTCCCACCTAATGTGGAAAGTCACGCCTAATGTGGTCTCTAGCCCCACAACTCTAACAAGAATGAAAATTTCCCCAACACTCACCGGTGTGGTTCCTCCCGCAAGTAGCACATGTGGGCAACTTCCCACCAGCTCTTTGACCGTGATGGCCCCTACCGTGGTTACCGCCACCACGCCTATGATCATAATGATGTCTGTTGTCCCGATGCCTCTTGGCATCACCTCTATCAAAGTTACTGGACCTCTTACCCGAACTAGATACACCAGACCGCCTGGTCAAACTCAAGATGTGCTCCAAGTCCTTGGCCCTCGCGACCAAGACATCAAAATCAGTGTAGTCCGAAGCTAGAGTATATGTCTTGATCTCTTCACTCAGCCCATAACGGAAGCGGTTACAACGCTCCACCTCAGTAGGTACAAGCTCAAGTGCATACTGACTCAATCTGACAAACCGGATCTCATAATCTGTCACGGACATACTCCCCTGAAGCAATGCCATAAACTCCCTCTTCCTCTCATCGAGGTATCGCGGACCCAAATACTTCTTACGGAAAGCCGTCTCAAAGAACTCCCAAGTGATCTCGGCCTCATCCATGCCCGTAGTAATGGCGACCCACCAAGTGTAGGCATCACCCTGAAGCAGAGACTCAACACATCCCAACTTGCGCTCACCAGTACATCCCATCTGAGCAAGAATACGGACAGTCTTCTCAAACCACAACTCTGATCTCTCCGGAGTAGCACCTCTGAACTCTTCGGCCCCAAGGGCCCGAAGTCTCTCTAAAGGTAATCCGGTGCCCTCACCCTGATGGTGTGCTGCTTGACCTCCAGCTACTGCAGCCTGAAATGCCCCGGCTATTGCCTGAACCAACGGAGCTAAGTCTATCCCGGCCGGTCCTTGGCCACCTTGGCCTTCTTTGTGGTCCCTCTCCTTCGACCCCGTCCTCACCTCCCGCTCCCAGTGGAGGAGGTGGTGGTGATGGAGGTGGTGGAGGAGCTCCAACCACAGGCTCTCCCACTTGAGTCTCAACTCTCACTACTGGCTCAACTCCTGGAGCCTCTACCCGTGGTTCCGGTCGAACCATCCTAGGCCTCCCACGTGGTCTCATGATACAACTAGCAAGATATAAACTACAACAAGAAACATATAAGGATTATGTTAGCCAAAGCAAGGATCCAATAGTGCTCAAGTACTCCTCTTTCCAAAAATCTTTTTAAATTAAGTAATAGTAGCAATGGGCACACACTCTACACCAGACACAACAATTCATGCATTCAAAACATCATACGATCAATCAATTATCAAGAATTCATGGCAAGGCATGCATCGAACAACACAATCATTTAACATATTAAGCTTACCTCACTTACTTGCCCGAGGTCTCGGTAACCTCAGGCTCTGATACCAACAAATGTAACCACCTCGTCCCGGTCTGGCCAGATGACCGGTCCGAGTGAGCCACACGGGGAAAACCGAAGCGAAACCCAAAGGGTTCCCCCTCGGTTAGCAACCCAATTTTTTTTCTTTCATTTTAAATCTTGTCTAGAGGATTGTTAAGTCCTAAGTGATCATGACAGCGGAAAACGATCAAAGGAAATCACATTCGAATCACGGCCATGCGTAACTATCCATTTTAAGCTTATAAGGCAGGCCGTATCGATACTCCAATCAAGGGTATCGATACGTCTTGGCTTGGTCAACCCAACCAGTCAACTCGAAGAAGACCGTATCGATACAGCCCTTGAGCGTATCGATACGCCCTCTTCGGTCAACATCTCGTGGTCAACGAGATAAACCAGTATTGATACGCCCCAACACCGTATCGATACACTAAAAACTCCCCAATTTCTCATAATTCCAGTGACCAAAAACTGTATCGATACGCCCCCGCGTATCGATAAGCCCCCGCGTATCGATACGCCCAGCCTAAACTGAGCTCTACAGGCAAGGCCGTATCGA
Organism: Hibiscus tridactylites; assembly: GCA_958450335.1. Lineage (NCBI taxonomy): Eukaryota > Viridiplantae > Streptophyta > Magnoliopsida > Malvales > Malvaceae > Hibiscus > Hibiscus tridactylites. Next base: position 12,301,048 of record OY288287.1, read on the forward strand.
TACGACTCTTAGGCGTATCGATACGCCCTGCACTGCAACACCAGAATTTTGAACTTTAACGACCCCAACACGACTCTAAATGTATTTCTCGACTCACCTAAGCGTATACAAACATGTGAGCAAACATACTTGAGCTATAGATAACAATCAAACATGTGACAAGTCATCCATACATAGCATTCCAACAAAAGAGCAATTTAGGCAATATTGTGCATACATAAAGGCTCAAAAGGTCTTAAAGGGCACAAGTCATCATAAGAGGTTTGCACTCACACACAAGGCAACCTAAACGTCTAAAGCATGCCATCACACACCAACATTCATCATAGTATCTCATGCTTTACAAACCATAATCAATCCAAAACATCAACATTCAAATGAGTCATACATAGCTCATACAAAAACCCTTGCCACATTGCTAGCTAATACAAAATTGATAACCGTACTTGAGCCACAAACTTGGAAAGCCCTTCTTGCCTTTCCTCGAGCTAAAACCACGCTAATGATCTGCATTGTTGAACATTGAGAGCGTAAGCTATAAGCTTAGTGAGGGTTCTCTAAAACGAAAAACATCAACAATGCAGGGTTCAAGCATGTAAATCCTAATCTCACATACAACCTACAGTGGCAAATAATCAAGTAGACCTAGCTAGTCTTTCAAGTGGCATAATATGGTTTCTCAATCCTACCAAGCTCAATCATCAATATCAACACCATGTAACAACACCATATACCACAATCATATATCACAATACATGAACAAGTTTAATTGGCCACTATTAATTATCCCGATTGTGCGGATTTAAACCTCAACAACACTTTACCTCGGTGGGATTACACTCATCACCGGACCTTGCATGTGCGGGATTCCACTCATCGCCACATGCCCTACGGATGGGATTCCACTCATCATCTCGTAGAAATATAAAAGCTTCCGGTGGAATATTACATCACCGTACTCCTCCTTGATGACTTAACGCCATCAAGGCCACGTACGTTTTGACTCAATTTGTGTGCACACTAATCCTAATGATCGATCATTTACAACCGGTAATTTATTTAGTGCCAATTTTCATTATCACATCACATATCATCAACCATAATTCATGCTCAATCACATAGATACATATCAAGATAGACTTGCACCAATTAACCACAATCACAAGATGCATAGCTAAGTAAGTACAATAGCATTTATGGAGAACAATGGCTAAATTAACAATCTTGAATAAACTAGAAGTGGCCTACCAAGCACACTTTACACACACACACTACACATACTCGAACCAAACTTTAAAACAAGTTTGAAACCACTCACCACCCTTCCTTAGCAATCGAAACAATCCCCCTACGAACCCGGATTCGGTCCCAAAGCCTCTCCAACGCTTCCTCTTGCTTCTAGCCAAACAAAACACACTTATTACACCACAATTCAATGCTAAAACCCAATCACCATCTCACATCACATGTATAAGCCAACATCATCAAATTCCCAATCCTCATAATCACCCAAAATCCCAATTTTCGTGCTCCCCTAAAACCTTGCTGAAATTTCCATTATCAATCACCCAAATGACCTCCAAAATGTCCCAAATCACCCTCCTAACATACCTAAACCATCAGCCCTTTGTTTTCAACCTAAAACCCACCAAAAATGGAGTTTTTGACAACTCAAAAATGGGTCTAAGAACTCACTTCGAATTTTCATCAAAATTCAACCAAATTAACATATAATGTGTATTTTAACATGAGTAAACAAAACCCCAACTCAATTTATCAAAACAAGATGAAAAACCCCTTAAAAACCAAAACTTTGAAACTAACCCTAATTTTTAAAACTCCATATCTTTAAAATCTAAGACCATGGGTTGATAGGGAATAAAGAGGAGAGTAAGAAAACATGTTTACCTTTCAAAAACACCTTGAATTGAGGGAGAAACACAATGGAATAGTAGCTTGGATATTAGAGAGAGTTTGGAGATGGTAGGGGTGTTTCTCACGTGGGATAGTGGGGAAAAGGGGGAGAAGATGACAACTTTCAAAAGTTGTCATCCTTTTAAAATCTTTTGGGTAAAATTGCAATATGGGTCCCTTTCTTTTTTACTAAAGCTCAAATAGGTCCAAATTAAGGTTGAATTTATTTAATTAATTTTTATTGACTCGGACTATAAACCCGGCTAACTCCTAACCCCAAAACACGGGTGTTACAAGTATCATAAATTTTTAACAAAATAAGTAATGAAACAAGTAGAATAAGTAACCCTATTGAAAGACTCGCAATGATTATTTAACAAAATGTCTGACTTAGATCTGAAGGAGAAATGAGACCTTGTCAACTGTCTAGTTGTCCTATTCTTGATAAGCCCTGCAAAGTATTTTTAGAATAAACTTGTTAATTAAATGCACAAACTCTCAAAATTAGTTACAAATATATAATTATACCTCAAATTGTGTCATGGCAATTTTAAACTCTTTCGCATATGTTTTCCTAGCAGCTTTTCAAAGTTGGTCCTTCAATACTTTGCCCTTGTGATCTCCAGCTGACTTAAAATTGTTTTAGAGGTGTCTCACACAAATTCTGTGTTCTGAATAGAGAAACAACTCCATTACAGTTTTCATCAGTCCTTACAATTTTTAAGAAAAAAACAAACTGTTAGTAAACAAAATTGAATAAATATGTTGAAAATTAAAAACAATTAGGATTACCTTTTGCCTATCAGTCATAAATGAGATGTGGTGAGAATTGTTCAACTCAAGATTAATCTTCAATAGGTCAAGAAACCAGGTCCAAGCTGACTCGCATTTGCTGTCCACAATTGTAAATGCTAAAGGATAAAGGCAGTCATCTGCATCCAGTTCCACAGCTTCCAGAAGATGACCCTTATAGTACCCTTTCAAGTGACACCCATCCATACATATTATGGGCCTACAACCAGCTTTGAAGCCATTCTTCATTGCTTGCATACATATATACAATCTCTTGAATACGCCTTCATCCAATTGAAGGATTGTAGTTGTCCCAGAGTTTGAGGACCTAAGCTCAGCTAGGTAATCATAAAATTTTGTATATTGCGCATTTAAATTACCATGCGGCTTCTCAAGGGCCAAGTTCTTTGCCCTAATACACTCCTTAAATATGGATTGTTTAAGTGACCTAGTTGAGTAATTGGGGTCACTATAAAATGCATCTAAGTACTGCTCAGCAATAAACTTAAAAGTAATGTTAGAATTTTGATAATCCTTAAGACAATTATGTTCATCACTTAATGACTTTACTTGCCAAGTTTCATAGGGTTGTTTAAAGTCAACTGGAGATGCCCATAAAACTCAAGGACAACCTTCCTTACAAACTACTTGTATTCTCCTATTGTCATTTCTCTTAAGCTTAACACTAACTCCATTCTTTATGCTATACATCTTAACAGCTTCTCTTAAGACATGTTTGGTTGCAAAAAGTAATCCCACCTTAAAAGTGGAATTTTGAATGTCAACAGTGGTGTTAAATTCGAGATATCTACACTTTTTATCATGTCTATCTGAGTCTGACCCATTTAGACCGTGTAATGAGTTAGAATGTCCACTGTCAGTGTCACTATGAAATCTCACTTCATCATTGCCCTCCCCGTTATCTCCATATACAGTAACACATAACCCAACATCAAAATTTTCATCTTCAAAATCATTTTCAGAATCAGAAAAACCAGACTCGTCAGTAGTTGACTTATCATAATCATAATCTTCTTATGAGTTAGAATTACCATCTACACTATCTACATGCTCAACATGATCAGAAGCTCCAACACCATCTTCATCAACAGTAATTTTAGGTTCAACACTAGCAGAATTAGCTAAACTTGCAACATCCTCTAAGTACACATGAACATAATGGTTCTTAGGTAAATTGCAAACCATTTCAAGAACATCAATTTTTAGCACTTTAACATCAAAAAGGATTAACAGACACTTTTCAATATACCTTCATAGTATAACTGATTCCTAACACTAAAACCATGTCATTAATCTCAAGCATACTCATTTTATCTATATCACATCGATCAAAGTAGCTTACAAACTCGCCAATATATATGAGACATGGTTTTTTTGTAACATCCCAAAAATTAGCCTAGAAGATTAGAGGTTTAATTTAATAATTAAGTGAATTATTAGATTAAATTCCTAAACTTTCGAATTGGAAATTGGTTCATTATGGACCAAATTGAAATGTGAGTAAATGTATAAGTAGAATTCGGTCAATTTATCTAGTGACCAATTCGAACAAGGTGGAAAATATAAGGTTTGCATGCTAAGGTAAAAGAACATGGGTTAAATCATGAAATTGCATGTAATTATAGGATATATATGATTTATTAAGACTAAAGTGGTGTTATTAAGATGAGTAATAAGGGAGATTAGTTGAGATATGACATGAAAGTCATATCCCAATTAATTTGCTCCTCACTTTCTCATTCCTTAGCCGGCCACCCTAAACCAAACCACTAAGTTTCACTTGCTCTTTCACACACTCAAAACATCATATAGAATTTGAGAGAGGGTTGAGAGCTCGGTGGAGAAGAAAGAAGCTTGCATGGTGGTGTAAAATCCTTAGGAAATTAAGAAGAAAGTTGAAAGTAAGTAGATCATCCTCTTCTCAATTCGATTATGGTAAAAGGTTTATTAAATCATGTGTTCTAAGATGTCTAGAAATTCATAAATCTGATGTTCTTGAGTATGGTTGCTGGAAATATAGAAATGCATATGAATCCTTAAGGATTAAGAGTCATAAAACATGAATAACATGCATGCAAAGTGTGTTAACAGATTTGTAAGATTCATAACATGCACCTTTGAAAAATTATAGAAAATGCTACGATAGGAGTTTGAATCTGCATTTTTGATATGTTTCACTTTAAAATGTGTAGAATCATATAAAAATGATAAAACAAGGTTTTAAGGGCTGTGTTAAAATCTGGAAGTGTAAAATGAAGTAGCGTGCAAAACTGTCCAGCACTAATTCGAGCTGGACAATGAACTTTGAAAATTGGTAGAAATTAATCTACTAAGTGTTTTGATCTGAATTTTTGATATGTTAAAATTGCATATGTAATCTGAATTTAGAAACAAATGGAGTCTGATTTAGAGTTGTATACAGGGAAAATGAAGGGTATCAATCTAGGTGGTCAGAAACGAGTTTAATTGGAAAAATGTGAGATTTGGAATTGGAATTTATAAAATTTGTAAAATTGAGGCATAAGAAGTATTGTTAAGTCGAGTCATAAACTGTAAGACATGGAATTTAGTAATTTTAGTGGTCAATTTGAAGGATTAAAGAGTTTATTGAAGAAATTTGGAAATTTGGAAATTAGTCGAATTGGACCAAATAATTCAGGGACTGTTTTGAATAAAATGAAAAATTCAGTCTTTAATAGCATGAATTGCATTCTAAAAATTTGTTATTTGTTTGGCTTGAATGCCTTAGATCTTAGAAGCGAAAGGGTAGAAGAAGAGGTTACTCCGGGATCGGCTACGGATCGGGCGAAAGGCATACGAATTCCGAATTAGCTCGGCGAATTGTGAGTGAAACGAATCTTTAGAGTTGGAATTAGAGTTCCAACTACCTTATTCTGATTTTAAGTTATAACAAGCATGTAAATTGGACTAATTAACTATTCGATTTAGTAAGGGAAGAAGGAATAATGGAAATTGGATTTGGTACTTGTGTTATGTGATTTTGATGTGTATGTGATTTATAATTAAAATTGATGATTGATATGTTTGATTCTGAAATTGATTATCTGCTAATTGTGTTGCTTTATATGATTTTAGCAATGCTGATTATGGTTGTTGTGATATTAGTTATGTATGGATATTGTGACATTGAATTATGAGATATGATTATATGATGACTATTCCATGTATGATTAAGCTTGATATGTTCAATTGAGTGTTGAACTATGAAATGTGATTCTAATTTATGTGATATGAGCATGGAATTATACGAGAACTGATCTGAAAAAAATGCGAATTGAGCATGTAAATGGTTATAAGATCTTGTATGCTAATATGTTGATGGATTTGGAACCATAAGCAATTAGTCGAAAGGATTAATTGAAAAATTCTGAAAATTTAATTGATTAAGTATCGGACTAAATTAAAGATTTAAATGCAAAGCCCTTGGTGTGTACAGTCTGTTTAGGTAGTACGGCTAGCCTAGAGTCTGAGCTCAATAAGAAAATCGGTATGTTAGTGTACTCGATATTGTGGTACGTAAGTGTACCTTCTTGTTTAATGTCTGCGGACATTATGATATGTTATATGTGATACGAATTGGTACGTGGTACCTTAACATGGTGAATTTGATTCACAACCTCTGTTATATGTGACTTGCTTACCTATCAAACTCTACTATCCAAGGCATTGCAATTTGATTAATTGATCGATTAAGAAAAGAAATCTGAAATTTGGAAGTAAATTGATGAAATTGATTATGGAAGCATTCGAATGAAATGCTGAATTGTAAGATTTATGCCATGTTTGATATGCTATGAAACTTGAATTGTGATAATTCGATCTTTGAAAGTTAATTTAGGTTTCATGGCTTGTATGTGTAATAATGATATGAATGATTTAAGAATTCTTGCATGTATTCGAATGGAATTACATGATTTCTTTGTGCAATTGTTCGAATGAGCTCTATGGTGTACTATTAACTGTTGATAGTTAAATTGCTTGATTCATTCGAAAGAATTAATGTGCAAAGTGAAATTAAATTTGTTTGATCACAATGTTTAATTGGGAAACTGAATAGAATAGGGTTTCCTCACTAAGTACGAAATGTACTTACCACTCGAACCTTCATGCCTTCCCCTAAATTTCAGGTGCTAACATCGTTGACCTCTACCCGAAACCTTACCGTACGAAGCTTAAGTATGATATTCCCTATTTTTGTCGTACTCATGATGGGTGGCCTAGCGTTCAGCATGTTAGTGCAATTTGGTTTAATGGTTATGTTCATGAACTACTACTTTGGTTCTATATAAACTTTTAATATGTTTCCCTATATTTTGTTATGTATGTAAGGGGGTAAATGTTAGGGTATAGATCGCCGTATATATGTTAGGGCTTGATTCTTTTTGTTGATAGTCACTTTTTGTATAGGCAACCGTTAGGTTTAGCCGTTTTGATACCCCAGTTATTTTGTAAAAAGGGAAACTAAACTCTATGGATGTATGAATCGGATATGATGCATGATATATATATATATATATATGATGAATGTTTCGGTTACATGAATGGTATTAAATTCCTTGAAATGAATTATATGGTTGATAGTAGAATGGCTAATTTGAAGGACTAATAATTAGATATTGTATAAGCTAAATGAAATTGACCATGTCATTCGAATGAAGTTAGTGAATAAATTGGAAATTTGATGTATGATTCATATGTACATGTTACCTTGTATGCAAATCGTAACTTAAGTAGATTGGTTGTTAGATTAAAATTGGAAAACCGATTGGGTTGTAATAACTTAAGTAGATTGGTTGTTAGATTAAAATTGGAAATTTGATGTATGATTCATATGTACATGTTACCTTGTATGCAAATCGTAACTTAAGTAGATTGGTTGATGTATGATTCATATGTACATGTTACCTTGTATGCAAATCATATGTACATGTTACCTTGTATGAAACAAGTATAATGTTTGTATTTAATATGATTGATTTTACATGGGTAATGAATGGTTATAAGATAGCAAAGATATACTTGTTGTATCCGAAAAGAAATAAAAAAAAATGTTACACGAATCTGATAAACAAACCCCTTCCGCTGTGTTAATACGAATTCTGTTTAAGTTAATATAACGCTCATTGCCCCTAATCCGGGGTGAGGGGTGTTATATAAAGTGGTAATCAGAGCTTTTTAGGTTAAGTCCTAAAAATTTTAATCAAGTCTGCATACATCTGCATTGTTTAGGTTTGCCACCCATGTATTGTATGACAAGATATCTGTATTGAGCTTTCTGATCTTCTGTTATTTGACTGAATGATAGAATATGACGGACCCAAAAGACCCAAAGAATGGGAGCTCGCACGAATCTTCGAGCGAAGGTGAAAGTGTGAGATTGGGTGATAATTCTCCTGCTCGAACTGAAACTCCGAGAAAGGAGAGAAACAAAGAGCCTGCTCAGACTTCCGAGCAGATTGCTAAAAAGCCTGCTCAAGTCACTGAACCCGTTCAGAACATTGAGCAATCTGACAAAGAACCTGTTCAGGATAATGAACAACCTCCACCTAAAAACCCTATGGTCCAGTCTGCCCAAAGAGAGTGTCTCCTCAGCATGAAGGAGATGTTCAATCAACTCCTGACAAATTTGAAACAAGAGCAACCTGATGTTTCTGTCCCTACTGCACTTAGCAGAGCACCGATAGATAAGCTTTCTCAGCATCGAGCTTATACCTTCACTGGTGCTAATGAAGAAAGACCAGAAGATGCAGAGTACTAGCTTGAAAACACCACCACGGTGGTAACCAGACAATTACAGTGCTCCGATGACCATAAATTGGAGTGTGCTGTGGCTCTGTTAGCTGATGAGGCTATGAATTGGTGGGAAACCACTACTCTCACTGTTCCGAATGAACTGGTGACATGGGAATTCTTCCTCGAAGAGTTCAAAAAGAAGTACATCAGTGAGAAGTACTTAGCTGAAAGAAGAAAGAAGTTCTTGCACCTTAAACAAGCCAATCGTCCTATTGAGCAGTACGTTGCAGACTTTTGCAAGTATTGCAAATATGGTGCAGAATACATCAAAACTGAAGCTGATAAATGCCGAATGTTCATTGAAGGCATGAATGATGAATTGAGTCCAATCTTCACTGCTTTGGGAATCAATGATTTCCAGAATCTTGTTAATCGGGCTATTGCAACCGAAGCTAGAATGAAAGCTGCTGAAAAGCGAAAAGGGGGCAATAAGCCTGACAAAAAGCAGAAGCGAGACGACAAGTCTCAATGGCAGTTCAAGAAGCCTAAATTTCAGAAAGAATGGTCTTCTAATTTCACTTCTGCTCCGAGGAGCAATTACACTTCTAGACCAGCTACAGTGATCAGATCCTCAGTACCTACTATGTCTGTTAATAGTACGGGAAATTCTGAAAAGATGTCTCCTTGCAAGTTTTGTCAGAAACCACATCGAGGTCAGTGCAGACTTCAAGCAAATCTCTGTTATGCTTGTGGTGGTGATGATCACTACATCATAGACTGTCCTCAGAAGCATGAATCTATGCCAGCTCGTAACACTGCAGTTCCTAGTCCGACATCCTCTAATCGGAATAGGAATGCCAAGTCAGCCCAGCCGAGTTATCAGAAGAAAGGCAAGGGTACTCATTCCAATGCCACTACTCATCAGGAATCTCGAGCACCTGCTAGAGTTTACCACATTCGTGGTAGAGATGATGAAGAGTCTCCTGAAGTGATCGCAGGTACTGTTGAACTCAACTCACATCCTGTTTATGCCTTAATAGATTCGGGGTCTACCCATTCATTCACATGTCTATCTGTTGTAAAAAGGTTGAATTTAGAACCTGAAATTGTGAAAACAAGCCTGATAGTCTCAAATCCTTTAGGAGGAACTTCGAACATAAACCTAATATGTAGAAATTGTTCATTGCATATTAGCAATCTGCCATTCCTTATTGATCTCTACATATTATCCTCTTGTGAGTTCGATCTAATTTTGAGCTTAGATTGGCTAAGTAAACACGAAGCTTGGGTAGATTGTCAAAATAAAAGATTGTATCTTCAGGGTTTAGGAAAAGAGTCCATACTCCTAATTGATAAAAAGCCCATTTCCATTTTTGCATCCATGGTCTTACGAGATCAAATTGAATTTGGAATGTCTGAAATGCCTGTTGTTTCTGAATTCATTGATGTGTTTCCCGAGGAATTACCTGGTCTCCCTCCGACTAGAGAAGTTGAATTCGGAATTGAAGTACAGCCCGGCTCAGATCCGGTGTCTATCACTCCGTACCGGATGGCACCTCTTGAATTGAAAGAATTGCAAAAGCAACTTCAAGAACTTCAGGACAAGGGTTTCATTCGACCCAGCACTTCTCCTTGGGGTGCACCTGTTCTGTTTGTAAAGAAGAAAGATGGAGCAATGCGTCTTTGCATTGACTACCGTCAATTGAACAAGATCACAATCAAGAACCGATATCCACTCCCAAGAATAGAAGATCTGTTTGATCAACTTAGGGATGCTTCGGTATTTTTGAATAATCAAATCACTTTCTCTGATATATTCTCTACTACATTCAAAGAGAACAAAGTTTTAAATCATACTAGTATTTAAGTGACATTCAACGAAATAAGGTACTGTGTTTCTATCATTTTTTAGATTTAGGGTACCAAATTAGAAAATTTTTTACTAATAAAGAGATTAAAAGCCCTAAATGACAACAAATTGTTCTAACTCTTAATTGATGAAATCGCAACTTAAATAACACAATACCTTCATCAAAAACAGTAAAAGATTAAAAACCTTAAATGACAAAATACTAAACAAAAATCGTCTATCCCCATACCCAATTAATTTCATGTTAATTTTCTTTACGGAACCCTAAATCGTCTATCCCCAAACCTAAATCAAATTCCAAACAATAATTATAGAATTTGCAAAACAAAAATATGTTTCGAAATTACCATATAGAATGTATGGTCCATCTCTTCGAAGAACCCTCTCCATTTCAATCTTTGAGTTGATTTCTTCCTTTCTAACAATCACTCTGAAAATCATTTTTTTCTCTGAAACGACAAAAAATAAATAAAGTTAAGATAAACAAATCGTCTTTTAGATTTAAGTGTCTTTTAAGGTTAAATGTCTTTTAAGCTTATTTTAATTTAAAAAATAATTTATATTTTTTATTAAATATAAATCCACGTGGAAAAACCATTAAATAAAATGTCAACATAAGCATTGTCGTTAGTGACTAACAGCCACGTCAGGTGTGTCGTTAGCTTTCTAACAACGGGTGGTCAGATTAGGTCTATTTAAATAGTTTGATGGTTAAATTTTAAATTTTTTTAATTGGGTGGTCAAAACAGATCGTGGGCTATAGTTGGATGGTCACTAAGGTAGTTTTCCCTATAATATAATATAATATAATATAATACAATATAATACAATACAATACAATACAATACAATACAATACAATACAATACAATACAATACAATACAATACAATACAATACAATACAATACAATACAATACAATACAATACAATACAATACAATACAATACAATACAATACAATACAATACAATACAATACAATATAATATAATATAATGTAATATAAGGAAAACGACCTAAATAATACCTCAATTATTGGCGCATTATCGTTTTGATACCCCAATTAATTTTTTTGGCAAATTGGTACCTCCACCGTTTATAACTAATAGAAAAGCTTATGTGGATTTTTTTATTTTTTTTATTTCTACGTCATTTGTTATTTTTAATGTTTTTTATTTTTCCAACCAGAAGGTAACACGAGTCACCTTCCAATTGGTTGAACAAAACCAAAGGAAATAAAATGACCTCTTTTGTTGTTGGGAAGAATCGAGCCAAGGACATCTTGCAAAAAAATTAAGTGCTCAACCATTGAGCCAAATGACTGATAGTGACTAAAACCAAACAAAAAAATATTTAATTTAACCAAAGTTACCGCCTCAAAATAAACAAAATTGCTACTATAAAGAATCGAACTAAAATTTAAGTTAAAATACACTACAACCAAGTTAAATAAATAAATATTTTTTATAAAACTAATATTCAAATATTCCTAAATATTTAAATTTATAATATTTTTATAAATTTAAATTTTAAATTATTTACAAAATTATTTATCGGTTATTATATTATATTTGATAATATAAAATATAAAATAATAAATTATTTTCTATTTTGTTTGAAAATTAAAAAATAAATATGTATTTATTTTCATAATATTATATTAAATAATGTAAAAATTAAAATAATAAATTTAAAAATAAATAATTTTAAAATATTTTATATTTTATATTTTATATTTTATTTGAAATAAGGATTATAAATTTATTTTTAGGGATGTTTTAATATTAATTTTATAACAAAATAAATATTTATTTATTGGGTAATCTTCACCAGTGGTCCCTTTCGTTTAGGGTGTGTTTTATTTTGGTCACCAGAATTCAAAAAAGATTGTTCTGGTCACTTACGTTTAAAATCGTTTCTATTTTGGTCCCTTAGCCGTTAGTCCCCGTTACTTTAAAAAATTAATTTCTAATTTAACCCCCAAACTTTCAAAATTTTATTTTTCACCATCTTCCCCAAAAATTATAAAACTAAAACCCCATAAAATTAAATCAATGGCTATAACCCACCACTACAACTCATTCCCCCAAAAATTAAAAGCGTCAACTTCCACTACAAGAGCTTTGACGAATAGTCCTTAACTATGCAAAATTGTCCCATTATTTCCAGATTTTCAGAACAACCCTTTTTGATTTAATATCAGTTCATTTTTAATTATAAAACAGTCCTTAAACAGTCTTAAAACATCTCTTGTTTTTAGTACAAAACAACCCCTTTATTATAGTATAGATTAATCCTTATAGGTACAAAAACAGCCCTGAAAAAAAGATTCAAGTATCAAATTGGCAGATTTACTAGTTATGCAAATTAATTTTTCAATCCATTGTCACTCGTACTTGATCCAAAAATCCTTAAATACACTTATTATCAACCTATAAGACTCTAACTCAAAATTTGTTACTACATTTGATACATTCAGATAAGCTTTTGAGGCTGTCTACAACCATTCAAAACAGGGCATGCATTTGAAACTTCAGATTGCTTCAATTTTGCACTATAATATATGTCATGACCTCGATTCTGATTTAAGCATGCTTTTATAATCAACAATGCATCCTTCAATTGTTCAAGCTATTCAACCATCACACAACTTATCATCTCCCCTAGAGCATGGCAAAAATCATTATGTAAACTACTCACTTGAATCAAGATTAAAAGCGTCAACTTCCACTACGAGAGCTCCCATCAACACAGTTGATTTATTTTTGCTAGTTTTGTTCATCATTCTATTCATTTTGTTCATCATTAACGATGCTTAATTTTATGCAAGGAACCATTAGATGCAAACTCATAGGCAAGATACGAGAGCTCCCATCAACACAGTAACGAAGCAATTGAACAAAATTTTCATTCTTCAACCTTGATACGATGGAAACATGAAAATCCATTCATCAGTGGATATAAATATGGAAACCTTGATATAAATATGCAGTGTTGGGTTATAGCCATTTGTAATGGAAGTTGACGTTTTTAATCTTGGGGGAATGGGTTGTAGTGGTGGGTTATAGCCATTGATTTAATTTTATGGGGTTTTAGTTTTATAATTTTTGGGGAAGATGGTGAAAAATAAAATTTTGAAAGTTTGGGGGTTAAATTAGAAAGTAATTTTTTAAAGTAACGGAGACTAACGGCTAAGGGACCAAAATAAAAACGGTTTTCAACGTAAGTGACCAAAATAATCTTTTTTGAATTTTGATGACCAAAATAAAACACACTCTAAATGAAAGGGACCACTGGTGAAGATTACCCTTATTCATTTAATTTAGTGGTAGCGAAATTTAACTTAAATATTAGTTTTGGTGGCTTTTAAATGGTTTAACTTAGTTTAATGACTTTGCACAATATTCATTTTACAAGGGGTCTCAAGTTCGATTCTTTATACTAGCAATTTTGTTTTATTTGGAGGCGATAACTTTGGTTAAGTTAAATAATTTTGTTTTTGGTTTTAATCATTATTAGTTGATTGGCTTAATGGTTGAGCTTTTAGCTTTTATGCAAGATGTCTCTAGTTCAATTCTTCCCAACAGCAAAGAAGACCATTTTTATTTCCTTTAATTTTGTTCAACTAATTGGAAGGTGACAAGTAAAAAATAACACGTTATTTTAAAAAATAAATGTATCTAGTTCAATTGCAAGGTGTCACCTTATGATTAGACAAATAAAAACATTAAAAAATAACAAATGACATTGAAATTAAAAAATAAAAAAATTTCATTTTTCTCTCATCTCTTTACTCTTTTACTTTTATTCGTTGTTTTACGTTATTTTATTCACAACACGTTATCAATACGATACTCTAACCAATTGAAGTATATTGCAACCAGACAAAAGATATTAAAACTAGTTTGATCCAACTCTGCACTTGCCGACCCTACCACAAATAGAAGCACTAACAGAAAATATTCCTAAATATTTAAATTTATAATCTTTTTATAATTTTAAATTATTTTTAATCAGTTATTATATTATATTTGATAATATAAAATATAAAATAATAAATTATTTTCTATTTTGTTTGGAAATTAAAAAAACTAAAAACTAAATATGTATTTATTTTCATAACATTATATTAAATAATGTAAAAATTAAAATAAAAAATTTAAAAATAAATAATTTTACAAATAATTTATAATTTATATTTTATTTGAAATAAAGATTATAAATTTATTTTTTGGATGTTTTAATCTTAATTTTATAACAAAATAAATATTTATTTATTTAGTTTAGTGGTAGATAAATTTAACTTAAATATTAATATTTGTGGCTTTTAAATTGTTTAACTTAGTTTAATGGCTTTGCACAATATTCATCTTACAAGGGGTCTCAAGTTCGATTCTTTATACTAGTAATTTTGTTTTATTTAAAAGCGGTAACTTTAGTAAAGTTGAATAATTTTGTTTTTGGTTTTAATCACTATTAGTTGTTTGACTTAGTGGTTGAGCTTTTAGCCTTTATGCAAGATATCCTTGGTTCAATTCTTCCCAGTAGCAAAGAAGTTCATTTTATTTCTTTTGGTTTTGTTCAATCAATTGGAATGTGACACGTGTCACATTCTGGTTGGACAAATAAAAATATTAAAAAATAACAAATGATATGGAAATTAAAAAAATAAAAAAATCTCCATTTTTCTCTCCTCTCTTTATTCTTTTACTTTTGTTCGTTGTTCTACGATATTTTATTCACAACATGATAACAGCACGATGCTCTAACCAATTGAAGTATATTACAACCGAACAAAAGTTATTAAAACTCGTTTGATCCAACTCTGCACTTGCCGACCCTGCACAAATAGAAGCACTAACAGTATCGCGATCGTGGCAACCATTACCTTGCCGATTTCCCTAGGCTAATGAACCTCAACGCGATTTTTTCTTTTTACGTTTATTATTATTATTATTATTATTATTATTATTATTGGTAGTAGTAGTAGTAGTTTGAATTGATGCTTTGATTTTTAAGGTTCATATAAAATAAGGAGACCGTGATGAAAAGTTGCGATTATTTCATGAGTGATCGAGGATGAACTAGGTTCCCGTGCGGTTCTTTATTGGGGTAAATTTAAAACTTATATGTTCTACGATTATTGTGTTTCTTGTTGGTGAACCGTGGTCGTTGTTCTGATTCCTTGGAGTTATATGAGAGAGCTCTACATGTGTATCCTAATTGCCTTGGACTGTCAGACTTAGGATTGTTTTCTTTTTCCCGGTAAAAGTTGGGTTAAATTCAAAATGCTAGACATGCGTTTTTCAGCAAGTTTTAAAGGAATTTGGTGCAGTAAATTATTATGAATTTGTTTCAATTATATATGTTTCAAGTTTAATTTATTTGTGAAAAAAAACACAATAATTTATTGCATGTTGATTGTTTTTCAAGCGTTAGAGTATGTTTCAAATTCAAATTATTTTATTAAGAATTTTGATGTTTTTAACCATATTTTGAGTTTTACATGTATTTAAATGACTTGGAAAGAGACGTGATATAAATAGATTATGAAAAGCTATCTCAGTCATTCACTATGTCTCCACCGTCCTCGAGATAAAAATCATTATCGGTAAAATCTATTTCCCCCCCTTAAACTATGATTTTAAAATGTGATAAATCATGGCGATTTTGAATGCAAACATGGTAAATCATTATTCAATTAGAGACATAACTTCGATATAATCCAAGTATATCGTCTGGACATCTCGTTCTGCAAGGCTACTGGTCTCAAATGACCAGTACGAGGATTAAATCTTTGTTCTTTGTGATAAGGATATGTTAATAAAAACATACTCCACTTTTCACAACAAAAAATATTGTCCTCAGACACAATATCATGAAAAAAAATTTTAAAGGCCCACTGGCTCTATTCCATTCCCTGAAATGAATGTGAAATTTTATAATGGAAAGAATAAATGCCACATTAGTAGTTGTGGTCATGGTTGAGGCCATGAACATAGACATTATGGTCATTTTAAGAACACTTCTACCCACCGGTAATGAGATTATAAGGATGACAAGAGTGATAAAGATCATTCTAAGAAAATAAAATTATTTTTATTACCAATGCGATGTTATAAATCATTGGTCTCTTACTTTTCGTACGCTAAAAAAATCAACAATCATTGAATGATAAAAGAAAGAAAACTAGGGATAGCAACGGGGTAGGGCGGGTTAGTTTTTTGGCCACCCCGACCCCGACTCGAAAATCACATATGAATTCCCGATCCCGACCCACCCCGGCACATAAAAGGAAAGTACCCGCCCCGACCCCGACCCGTCATATGAATTAAAGACCCAACTCCGACCCAACCCAAATTTATTATTGTTTTTAAAAAAAATGTTCAAACTGTTTGATTAAATGTCAAATATGTACTCTTTCATACTCCTGTACTTAAAATTACATTCAAAATATATAAAAGTGCATAAATACTCATTAACCATTCAAAAATATTTAAAATTAAATCAAATGGCATGAAAAAACCATTCACTCATTATGGAGAATTTTACGGTGCTTAAGAAAAATATCTATGAATATGGGTATGAAAGCAAACTAATGTACCTTACAAAATTTATATGCATATGAAAGCAATAGTAGAGAGGTAAAAAACTTGACAGTAGAGGTAAAGACTTTAAAAGGAAAAGAATGAAATTGAGAACAAACACATCAAACTAAACTAAGATCACATATATACCAAATGAGAGAGAGGGGTTCAATGTCATAGAGCATAAACAGATAAAACAAGTTTAAACAAGTCTAAACGCATAATACAAGTTCAAACACAAACCTAAACACATAAAACAAGTTTGAACACAAGGTAATTAAAAACATAAGTCCATAGCAAAGTTAAACTAAATTCTTCAACACCAACACCCGCACAAATGATAAACCGATATATAAACATAAACATCCAAATGAAGAAAAGCCTTCATTGTTTTCGACTTGAATTTCCTCAAGCTTCTTTAACCAAAAAAATCCTAAAAAAATTATTGAATTAATATAGATGAACAATAACATAATTAAAATAATAAATGTGAAATTATTCATTACTGGCTTACCGTTATTATATAATGATCGATGATTCGCTTTCATCATCTTCATAGAAGGATGTTTTTTCCTTTGAATTTGATTCTAAAGTAACATAAATAAAAATAAAATCTAATAAGAAAAATAATATCTACAACATAAGAATAAAGATAATAAAAAATAAATGTTAAGTATTGTTGTACCTTTCTCGACCCATAACCAATTTTGACAACATGTCAAAGCTTCTATAGTTGATGGGTGTAGTCTATTACGTTGTGCATTCACCAATCTTCCTCCGGTACTAAAAATAGATTTTGAAGCAACAATAGAAACTGGTATGGCGTAAATATCTCTTACGATAGCTTGCAATATAGAAAACTGAGGCCCAATTATTTTCCACCAGTTCAATATGTCAAAGTCTCACTTTCTAGGGATGATATCTTCCTCCAAGTAGCGATCCAAATCGGATGAGACATTGAATTTTTTTTGTTTCAAAAAAGAAACAAAAGCAACAATATCCACTAAATTTTCTGAATCAACTACTGCACTATCTAGAGATGTGCTTAAGGATTGAGGTTCAGTATCAGACGACGTCATATTTGTTTCATACTCTTTGACCAAATCCTGAAATAGCTGAACAATTTTTCTTCATATTCAGCAAGAACCCCATAAATATCCCGGAAGTAATACACCAACAGAGATGTTTTGTACCTTGGGTCTAAAAGTGTGGCAATACTCATGATACCATTAATATCACTCAAATATTTCTCAAATTTATCCAACATGCGCTTTGCCATGTTTGAAATGGTGTCATTATTATGCTTAATCCATCCATTTAATGCCACCCTGATCGAGCAAATACTTGAAAAAGTAAAAATTTGTAGTTTTGTATTTTGTTTCAGAGAGTTTTTCAGTTATGTCATAAAATACCTTAAACTTCTCACAAATAATCTCTGCAAAAGCCCAATCATTTTCTGTCGGCAAGTGCTTGTATAAAGGATCACCATGTAATTGTACACAACGAGGAAAGACATCCTTGTAAGACAAGGCTATTTGGAGCACCAAGTAAGTTGGATTCAATCGTGTTTTAACATCATTGCACAATTTTTTTGCAGTTGAATTATGCAATTGTCGTGCTGCCTCTTCAAATTTCTCTCACCTTTTTTGGAGTAGCACTCCAAAAAATGACACTATGTCGAATGCTTTCTATACCATCTCTAATCACACTCAATCCATCCTTCACAATTAAGTTTAATATGTGCGCACAACATCGCATGCGGAAGAAAGCATCTTTAAGTATTAGTGTATCACTTCCTATTTTACCAACCAGAATATCGACAACACCATCATTCACACTACAATTATCAACTGTGATAGATGAAAGCTTTCGATCGATATTCCAATCTTAAAAACACTTCATCAAACTAGAAGCAATGACTTGAGTAGTATGTGGGGCTGGCACATATCCAAACTTGATGATGTGCTTTTGTAAAACCCAAGAGTTATCTATGTAGTGAGCGGTAACAGCCATGTATCCTCTGTTTTGATGATCAGCGGTCTACATATCAGTTGTGAGACCTATTCGACCTTCGTTAGCCTCCAAGTCAGATATTGTATTAACCTTTTTCTCTTTGAACATGTTCAATATATCACACTTTACAATATTACGTGTAGGCATTTCAAACAAAAGATGTAGGCTTGCAGTATATTCTCTAAACTCTGAATGATCCACTATTTATAATGGATACTCATGCATAACGATCATCTTCGCAAGCGATCTCCTTGAGGCATCTTGATTAAATGAAAAGGCCTTTAGTGATAATTTACCATCCAATTTCTTTTGATTAGCTACTAAAACTTGTTATCGAATGTCCAATTTATTCATCCTATTTTTAGAATCACCACCAAGCTTCCTTTGACAATAATTGCATATGGCTTCCATTCATTGTTGATATTTTCCTTCTTGAAATGCTCATATACTGCAGACTTTAATTTTGATGGGTTGTAGTCACTTGACGAGGGATTTGTGTTTCCTCGAGAACTTCTAGCCCCCACAACATTAGGTTGACTTAAAGAGAGATTAATGTGCTCATATACGACATGAGTCTCCTGGGCAGAACCTGATGATCTAAGAAGAGGGCAACGTGACCTTAAGATTGAAGAATGAAAATCGCTGAAAATCTATGGATAAATAAAAAATTATAAGAGTCAAGTTGAAGAAAAAAACAGTTGAAAAAATAGAAGAAGATGAAGAAAAAATGAAAAGAATTTACCTGAGCTTCTTCAACTTTCAGATTTAGAACCAAGAAAAAAGGGTTGCGTGAACTTAGAGTTGGGGGAATAGGAATCACAATCTTCATAGAGAATTTTTGGGTGAAGTAAAGACTAAAGAAAAAATATTTTTTTAACATTTATGTAACCCCCTCGACCCGGTCTAGTCGCAAGACCGAATCGGGAGAGTCACACGGGGATAACTGGAGAAAAATCTAAGAATTTCCCTTCGATTAACAACCATATATTAGGATTTATCTTGTCTAAATGCAATTTAATGGTCCTAAGGCGTTAAGGGTTACAGTGGAAGAACAACGTCTCAATCGGACATCAATCGAATGTCCAATTGGAGCCAAATAGTCACGAAGGACCATTTTGCAAAATCACACCAAAATAGGGGCAAAAAGGTAATTTAAACCTGACCAAATAGTTTATTAGTCATTTTTCAAGCACACGAGGCACGAACAACACAAACGGGACATATAAAATCACCTAGGAAGCATACAAGCATTAGGGACTAAAACGTAACATTTGGAAACCTTCAAAGATGCCTTTTAACCACTTTAACGGCATATGTTTGGAAACAGGGGTTACCCGTTTCGAAACGCGGGCTCTTAGCAAAAAAAAAAACTAGGCTGTTCCGAAACGATTCCTCTTGGTTTCGAAACGGGGGTCTCTAGAGGCAAACCGTACCGAAACAGCTTCTTTTGGTTTCGAAACGGGAGTCTCTAGAGGCAAAACGTACCGAAACGGCACCACCCCCGTTCCGATACGGGTGCCCCAAAAGCCTGGCCGTTCTGAAACCATACAAGGTGTTTCGAAAAGCCTAGGCACATATTAGCCCAAAAATGCATTTTAGCTTCCCCAAACTTACCTCGAAAGAGCACAAACCACAAAGCAACATATTGAACAAACATTCTAGAGGCAAAACAACTTAAAACAGGATTCAAACATGCATACACACAAGCATGGATCTCAAACTTAGAAGCTCATAAGAAACATTTTAACTCAAAACGCAAACAAGCCAAAACACAAGGAATTTAACTAAAAGCCAAAGCAAGTCTCAACATAGCATGATTTCAACATTTAAAATATGTAGCAACATGGTCAAACACATGGGAGTTTATAACCACCTCTCTAACCACAAAAGCAAGTATTCCCATTGCTAAATTATTATTACAACTTAAAAAACATACTTGAGCTTAAGCTACGATCACCAAAGCTTTCGCCCGCCTCCCTTTGCTTCCCGGATCGCTAACGATCTACATTGTTGTAAAGGAGCGCGTAAGCATAAAGCTTAGTGAGTGGTGCTCAAAACCACAACAACAACAATGCAGTTTTAGTAAAACCATAGATTGAAAACAAACCACAAGCATGAAATTCCTTCAACATGATTATCAACAATCATACATGTGTTTGGCATCTTACATCAAGCAATGCAACAACAAATAACAACAAGGCATGACTCTCAACATATACCAAGATAACATTGAACTTTCCAACACTAGAGTATTGTGACAATTATGGTTACATTACTCGGATACGCGGATTGGATTCGATGGCCTCTCACATCACCGAATCTATAAGAACAACAAGACTCATGATGGCATCTTACATCACCGAGGTCTAAATGATAAAGCTTCTGATGGCATCTTACATCACTGTACTCCTTCCTAATGGCATCTTACATCACTAGGGCCACACATGAATTTTACAAGCGCACTCTAATCCTATGGTCGACCAATTATACCCGATAAGACTCCCATATTTGCCAATACTCAACATCATATGAACCAACATAACTATACAACACTCAATAATCAAATACACACATTCATCTCATATCAACAATGCATAACAAGATTGAAATATAAGATTCCGGAAAAGTAAAACGTAAACATTAAATACTTACTGTCGAGCTTATCTTGGCCTTTCAAGCTCAACCTAAACTCTCAAAAACATTTCCACTCGCCGATAGAACCCAAACGATAGCCGAAACACCGACTCAAGCCTCTAAACTACCCGGTCTCGCATCTAAAGAACCCAAACTTGTTTCCCCTGTTTCTAGCCAATTGAAAAATGATGCATTAGACCCAAATCAAGCCCCCAAACTTGCAGCAACACAGAAACTCATCATTTATCATCAAAACCAAATCGATTCACACCCGCAACCACTTGGAAACACCATGAAAACGACCCAAACCAACTAGCAGCCAAAACCCAACAAATTTACCATCAAAACTACATCTTTCAACATCGAAAATACTTACCCAAGGTCTAGAAACCATCAGCCCAAAGTCCTTCACAAGAACAAACCAAAAACCTAAATTTTCCACTCCAATACCCCTTCCATTTTACTAGTTTTGGGTTTCCCTACATTTAGTCACTATCCCAACATTTTTAGGACACCAAAACAAGGTTAAAAACACCCTTAAACATGGCATGAAACAACCAAAACAAAAATCCCTTCTTTTTCCTCCTTTTCAAGCTCAAAGCATTTTGGAACAAATTTAAACAATGGGTTTTAAGGAAAATCTCCCCAACAATAAATTTAAGGAAGAGGAAATAAAAACAAAAGAGAGATTACCTTGAAAACTTGTTTGGGTGATGCTTGCTCCAATGGAATAGTAGAAATGGGGTGTTTGAGAAAAGTGACATGAAAAGAGGAAGAAGAAGATGAGTGTATTTTGAAAAACCCTTTTTTTCTTAATGTAAATTCCAAAATCCACCTTTACCCTTCTTCATTTAAAATCTTTTAGTGTTCATTACAAATGCTTTCTCCCAAATAATTTAACCTGAACCGGTTTAACCAAACCTGATTATCTCGCAGGCCCTAAAACTAGGGCGTTACAACTCTCCCCCACTTAAGGAATTTCATCATTGAAATTTACCTGATGGAAATAGGTACGAAAACTGCTCTTCCATGTCCGTTTTTCTCTCCCAAGTGACTTCTTCCACACCCCGATGTCTCCACAAGACCTTCACCAACTCTATGGTCATACCTCGTAGTACCTTGCTATAGGTAGCTAGAATCTTGACTGGCTCTTCATTATACGACAAATCTGGGTTCAATTCAATCTCTTCCACTGGCATTACATGAGACGGATCTGATCAATATTTTCAAAGCATCGAAACATGGAACACATCATGAATCGTCTCAAGCTCGGATAGAAATCTCAACCTATATGCATTAGGACCAATCCTCTCAACTACCTCGTAAGGACTAATGAATCTCAGACTCAACTTCCCCTTTCTACCAAACCTCATTGCCTTCTTCCAAAGAAAAACCTTCAAGAACACTTTGTCACCGATGGCATACTTAATCTCTAAACTCTTCAAATCTGTATACGGTTTCTGTCTGTCTGAAGCTGCCTTCAAGCGATCACAAATCAATTTTACCTTCTCGGTAATGCCCTTAAGCAAGTCTGGCATAGGTACAAGCTTTTGTCCGACTTCGTCCCAACAAACTGGTGTTCTACATTTCCTACCATACAGAGCTTCATACGGTGCCATCTGAATACTAGCCTGATAACTGTTATTGTACGCAAACTCTACTAGCGATAGATGTTTCTCTCATGAACCCTGAAAGTCGATGATGCAACACCTCAACATGTCTTCTAACACCTGAATAACTCTATCCGACTGACCATCTGACTATGGGTGATACGAAGTACTGAAGTTCAACCAAGTCCCCAAAGCACGATGCAAACACTCCCAAAATCTGGTTGTAAACCTCGGATCTCTATCAGACACAATCGATTTCGACACACCATGTAGCCTCACAATCTCACCGATATACAACTCTACCAACTTGTCTAGAGTATAAGTAGTATGAACATGTATGAAATGGGCACACTTAATGAATCTGTCAACTATTACCCATATTGAATTCTTCTTCGAAACAGTCAACGGTAAACCTGACACAAAATCCATAGCGATTCGTTCCCACTTCCATTCCGGAATCTTCAACGGTTGTAACGAACCTGAAGGAAACCGATGCTCGGCTTTAACTTGCTGACAAACCATACACCTACTCACAAGCTCGGCCACATCTTTCTTCAACTCAATCCAGAAGTACTCATCTTTCAACCCACGGTACATCTTCGTACTACCCGGATGCATAGCAAAAGAAATGTTATGAGCTTTATTCAATATGACTCAATTTTACATCTTCTTGAACAACTACTCTATTCTTGAAACATAATATCCCATTCTCACCAAAGCAGAAATCTGTGGGTTTACCCTCGGCTATATCTTGCACGTGAGGTGCCAAAGCTCTGTCTTGCAACTGTTTCTCTCGGATCAACTGAACTAACAAAGGTTTAACCTGTAGCTCGGCTATCAAACCGCCATCTTTAGACACACTCAATCTTGAAAACATAGCTCGCAACTCAACTGCCACCTTCCTACTCAAAGCATCGAGCACTACTTTTGCTTTACCTGGATGGTACTCTATTGTGAGGTCATAGTCTTTAAGAAGCTCTAGCCACCTACGTTGTCTAAGATTCAACTCTTTCTAAGCCATCAAATATTTCAAACTCTTGTGGTCGGTGTAGACTATGTATTTCTCACCATAAAGGTGGTGTCTCCAAATCTTCAAAGCAAATACCACAGTCGCTAACTCTATGTCGTGGGTAGGGCAATCCTTCTCGTGAACCTTCAACTGTCTCGAGGCATAAGCTACAACTCTTCCTTCTTGCATAAGCACACAACCTAAACCTACATATGACACATCACTGTAGATCACGAACTCTTTCCCTGGTTCAGGCTGAATTAAAATAGGAGCTTCTGCCAATGCTTTGTTCAACTTCTCAAACGCTTGCCGCCTTGCATTTGTCCACTCATACGAAACATTTTGTTGTAACAGTTTAGTCAAAGGTGAAGCAATCTTAGAGAATCCCTTAACAAATATTCGATAACACCCAGCCAAACCTAGAAAACTACGGATTTCGGTCACTGACTTCGGTTGTTTCCAACTCACTATTGCTTTTATATTCTTGGGATCCACACTAATCCCATCGGCTGAGATCACATGGCCTAGAAAGACTACTTCCCTAATCCAAAAATCACATTTACTCAACTTGGCATACAACTGATTTTCAAGCAAAGTCTGTAGCACTAATCGCAAATGTTCATCATGTTCCGCCTCGGTCCTGGAATACACTAAAACGTCATCTATGAACACTACTACAAACCTATCCAAAAACTCATGAAACACTCGGTTCATCATGTCCATAAATGCAGCTGGGGCATTAGTCAAACCGAAGGGCATTACCAAGAACTCTTAGTGCCCATATCGCGTACGGAAAGCTGTCTTCGGTATGTCCACATCTTTTACCTTCAATTGATAATACCTCAATATCAAATCAATCTTTGAAAACATTGAAGCACTTCTCAACTGATCAAGCAAATTATCAATCCGCGGCAAAGGATATTTGTTCTTCACTGTTACCTTGTTCAATTGTCTATAATCTATGCACATCCTCAAATTGTCATATTTCTTCTTCACAAACAAGATCGGAGCACCCCGAGGTGAAATACTAGGCCTAATAAAACCTCTATATGACAGTTCCTGAAGCCGCGTCTTAACTCCTTCAACTCTTTAGGTGTCATTTTATACGGAGCAATCGATACATGAGCATAATCTGAACACGTCTCAATAGCAAACTCAACATCCCTATTTGGAGGCAAACCAGACAATTCTTCTGGGAAAACACTCGAGAAGCCAAAAATTGTTCTCATATCTTGCAGTCTAACTTCACTCATATTCGGATTCATTACATAGGCTAAGTAAGCTTGACAACCCAAATCCATTATCCTCTAAGCCTCTAAAGCTGAAACAACATTAGACAAGAACTTAATGTTCTCGCCGGCTACCACTACCTCGTAGTCATCAGAAAGCCTCAAAGAAAGTCTTTTAGTCTCAAAATCTATCCTAGCTCTATGCTCCACAAGCTAGTCCATACCCAAAATTACATCGAAACCATAAAAGGACAACTCCATCATGTCAACAGGAAACATGTAACCCTAAACCATCAAGGGACATCTCCGGAACACATTCCTAACTACAATTGTCTCACCAAAAGAACTCGTAACATTCATACCTATATCTAACAACTCAAAAGGCAAACCTAATGATCTTGCATGCTTACCCAAAATATACGAATGTGTCGAGCCATAATCAATCAATGAAAGAAAGGATAAGGACTGTAACACAAAATTACCTACGATCACATCCGTGTCATTCCCAGCCTCACGATGTTCATAAACTTTAGCCGGTCCACCTACCTCGGGTTGTACCGCGACAACATGAGCCACATTCCTCTAACCATCATTCCTCAGTTAGAAGTTACCTCGGTTGCGCCCATGACCTCTCTGATATTCAACAGCTCTAGCCGGATGAGGACACTCACGCCTCAAATGTGCCTGAGATCCACAGTTCAAACAAGTACGAAAAGTACCCCAACACTCTCTGAAATGGTTCCTCCCACATCAAACACACTCGGGAGTGCGAGCAACAAAACCTCGACCCTGATGGCCTCGTCCCATGTTACCACCTCCACGCCTAAAGTCTGGTTGGTGCCTTCTATCCTTGTGCCTCTTGTTACGGTCTCACTCCCACTCGGTAGACCTTTTCCCTGAACTAGATCCACCCAATTGAGCAGCCAAACTTAGACTTTGCTCAATGTTCTTGGCCCTAGAGACTAAGATATCGAACTTGATGTAATCAGTAGCAAGCATGTAGGTCTTCACCTTCATAACCAATCTGTAACGGAATCGTTCACACCTTTCCCTCTTAGTGGGAACCAATTCTGAAGCATACTGACTCAAGCGCACAAAATGTACCTCATACTCGGATACAGATATACTGCCTTGCACTAAAGCCATGAATTCTCTCTTCTTCTCATCCTGATAGCGAGCACCAAGGTATTTCTTGCGGAACGCATTACGGAAGAACTCCCAAGTAATCTCGACATCGGGCATACCTGAGATAACTATTGTCCACCAAGCATATGTATCTCCCTGAAGCAACGAGACAATACAACCCAACTTACGAGTGTCCGAGCACTCCATCTGACCCAAGATACGAGTAGTGCTCTCAAGCCATGCCTTCTAACCTTTGGGAGACATACCACAAAACTCGACTCACCCAAGATACAAAGTCGCTCAAGGGGGAAACATGTCCCCGCACCCTGAGGTGGTGGTGCAGCATGAAGACCAGCAACAGCCGTCTGAAAAGCTCTGCCTATAGTCTGAAGTATCTAAGCCATGTCTACACCAGCCTGACCCTGGCCAACTTGAGGCCCATTACCATCACCTCCAACATTGGCACCCGCCTGAGGTGCATTACCTCCGACATTTGCCCCATTACTATCGGGAGCAGGAGGAGGAAGAGGCGCATTCCCAGGTGCCTGGTCACCCGCTCTAGGCCGCCCTCTCTGTCTCACCATAACAAATAAACAATCTAAAACAACCAACACATAAAACGAGAAAAGAACACTAAGTTAGCAAAAGCAAGGATCCGTGTGTTTAAGCTCTTTTAATTCGAAATCACTTTTCCATAATAATACCTAGCAATGGGAATGCTTAACCAACCTTCAAACATCAGCAGAAACACAAAGTCATGCTCACAAACACCGTGCAATTCAGAAAAACATACACACAAACTACTTATCTGACTTACCTTCCCAGGGAACCTCGTAACCGAAGCTCTGATACCACCAAATGTAACCCCCTTGACCCGGGTGACTTCTAGTCGCAAGACCGAATCGGAAGAGTCACTCGGGGATAATCGGAGAAAAATCCGAGATTTTCCCTCCGATTAACAACCCTATATTAGGATTTATCTTGTCTAAATACAATTTAATGGTTCTATGGTGTTAAGGGTTACATCGGAAGAATAACATCTCAATCGGACATCAATCGGATTTCCAATTGGAGCCAAACAGTCACGAAGGACCATTTTGCAAAATCACACTAAAACATGGGCAAAAAGGTAATTTAAACCTTACCAAATAGTTTATTAGTCATTTTTCAAGCACACGAGGCACGACCAACACAAACGAGACATATAAACTCACTTAGGAAGCATACAAGCATTAAAGACTAAAACATAACATTTGAGAACCTTCATAGATGCCTTTTAACCACTTTAACTGCCTGTGTTTCAAAACAGAGGTTGCCCGTTTCGAAACGCGGGCTCTCAGCAAAAAAGCAAAACTAGGCTGTTCCGAAACGGCTCCTCTTGGTTTCGAAACATGAGTCTCTAGAGGCAAACAGTACCGAAACATCTTCTCTTAGTTTCGAAATGGGAGTCTTCAGAGGCAAAACGTACCAAAACAGCACCGCCCCCATTCCAATACGGGTGCTCCAAAAGCCTGGCCGTTCCAAAACCATACCAGGTGTTTTGAAACGCCTGGGCACAGATTGGCCCGAAAATGCATTTTGGCATCCCCAAACTTTACCAAACTTACCCCGAAAGAGCACAAACCACAAAGCAACATATTAAGCAAACATTCTAGAGGCAAAACACCCTAAAAACAGGTTTCAAACATGCATACACACAAACATGGATCTCAAACTTAAAAGCTCATAAGGAACATTTCAACTCAAAATGCCAACAAGCCAAAACATAAGGCATTTAACTAAAAGTCAAAACAAGTCTCAACATATCATGGTTTCAACATTTCAAACATGTAGCAACATGGTCAAACACATGTGAGTTTACAAACACCTCCCTAACCACAAAATCAAGTATTCCCATTGCTAAATTATTATTACAACTTAAAATCCATACTTGAGCTTAAGATACAATCACCAGAGCCTTTATCTCGCCTTCATTTGCTTCCCAGATCGCTAACGATCTGCATTGTTGGAAAGGAGCGTGTAAGCATAAAGCTTAGTGAGTGGTGCTCAAAATCACAACAATATCAATGCATTTTTAGTAAAACCATTCATAGATTGAAAACAAACCACATGCATGAAATTCCTTCAACATGATTATCAATAATCTTACATGTGATTGGCATCTTACATCAAGCAATGCAACAACATATAACAACAAGGGATGACTCTCAACATATACCAAGATAACATTCAACCTTCCAACACAAGAGTATTATGGCAATTATGGTTACATTACTCGGCTACGCGGATTGGATTCGATGACATCTCACATCACTGAATCTATAAGAACAACAAGACTCACGATGACATCTTACATCACCGATTTCTAAATGATAAAGCTTCCAGTGACATCTTACATCACCGTACTCCCCTATAATGGCATCTTACATCACCGTACTCCTCCCTAATGGCATCTTACATCACTAGGGCTACGCGCAAATTTTACAAGTGCACTCTAATCCTATGGTCGACCAATTATACCCGGTAAGACTCTCATATTTGCCAATACTCAACATCATATGAACCAACATAACAATACCACACTTAATAATCAAATACACACATTCATCTCATATCAACAATGCATAACAAGATTGAAATATAAGATTCCGGAAAAGTAAAATGTAAACATTAAATACTTACTCTCTAGCTTAGGTTGGACTTTCAAGCTCAACCTAAACTCTCAAAAACATTTCCACTCACCAATAGAACCCAAACGATAGCCAAAAACCCGATTCAAGACTCTGAACTACCCGGTCTCGCGTCTAAAGAACCCAAACTTGTTTCCCCTGTATCTGTCCAATTGAAAAATGATGCATTAGACCCAAATCAAGCCCCCAAACTTGCAACAAAACAGAAACTCATCATTTATCATCAAAACCAAATCGATTCACACCCGCAACCACTTGGAAACACTATGAAAATGACCCAAACCAACTAGCAGCCAAAACCCAACAAATTTACCATCAAAACTACATCTTTCAACATCCAAAATACTAACCCAAGGTTTAGAAACCATCAGCCCAAAGTCCTTCACAAGAACAAACCAAAAACCTAAATTTTCCATTTCAAAACCCCTCATTTTTATTAGTTTCGGCTTTCCCTACATTTAGTCACTATCCCAACATTTTTAGGACCCCAAAACAAGGTTAAAAACACCCTTAAACATGGCATAAAACAACCCAAACGAAAATCCCTTCTTTTTCCTCTTTTTCAAGCTCAAAGCATTTTGGAACAAATTTAAACAATGAGTTTTAAGGAAAATCTCACCAACAATAAATTGAAGGAAGAGGAAATCAAAACAAAAGAGAGATTACCTTGAAAACTTGTTTGGGTGATGCTTGCTCCAATGGAATAGTAGAAATGGGGTGTTTGAGAAAAGTCACGTGAAAAGAAGAAGAAGAAGATGCGTGTATTTTGAAAAACCTTTTTTTTTCTTAATGTAAATTCCAAAATCCACCTTTTACTCTTCTTCATTTAAAATCTTTTAGTGATCATTAAAAATGCTTTCCCCCAAATAATTTAACCCAAACTGGTTTAACCAAACCCGATTATCTCCTAGGCTCTAAACTCAGGGCGTTACAATTTAAAATATATAGAGGGGTATTAAGGATAATTTGCACTATGACCATCGGGTCGAGCCGGGTTGGGGATTTTTACCCATTAACCCGACTCCCCCCGACCCCGACTATTTTTTTGTTCAACCTGACCCGACCTGAAACCCAAAAAATATTTAAAAAAATCTAACTCTATCAGATCGGATTGGGTCGAAACCTGTCGGATTCAGGTTTTTTTGCCATCCCTAAAGAAAACAGAAGCAAATTTTCTTTGCGAAAAATGATGAAGATGATAATGGTCCAACTCATTTGGACGTTATTGGTCCAACTTATTTGGACGTTGTTGATTTCCTTATAAACCTTGAAGGGAATAAATTATTTTCTAATTATTCTCGTAACCTTAAGAGAATTATTTGTTTCTTTTAATTTACTTTGTTTTTATGTTTATTTACTTTACGCATTAATTATTTATGCTTTATATATTAATTTAACGCCTAAAGAATATTCTTTAATTAGTTAATATGGTGTATGTTATGTTGGTTTATATATATATATATATATATATATATATATATATATATATATATTATGACATTTATTTATTTTGTTTCACATGATTATTTATCAAATATAATCTATGGTGACGATTTATGCTTAGTAGAAGCATAATATATATTTTCCCATTTAAATGCAAGGGATAATGTGAGTATTATATCTTAAAGTACTGAAAATATTGATGCTCTAGAAGAGCAATAAGTTCTTGAGAGAAAGCACGTTATGAAAATTGCAGAATTGCGAATATTGCAATAATTACCGCTAATGGTAATAATATCGTCGCCACTAGAAGTTAAAATTTTAAGAGAGCAATATGAGTTTGCAAAATATTCCTTTGGGAATTATAGATAACATATGTTATCATTTGGCATTTGAAATAAGTCAATATGGATATAAGTTCTGGTAGCCAAAAAGTCAGTTGAAAGTTCTAGAAGAGTTATATATTGCTACCAAAAGATAATTTTCATTGAAAGCTCCGAAAGAGCTACATATATTCATATTCAAAGGAACAATTTTGATGACTGTACTAGACATGTACGTGTGAAATTGAATCACATGTTATGGTAAACCGGAAATTTACGAAATTTAGAAGTGTATATACACACATGTGTATAGTTTGCATGATTGGTTAGACCATCCTGATCAATAATGATGTGGAAATTATTGAGATTCACATGCACATGTATTAAAAGAACCTGAAGTTCTCGTGGTGCTTATTCTTAAAGGAATTGATTAAATTTCACTTATTAAAGAGCACGAAGTTCTTGTGTTGCTTAAATAAATTGATTAAATTCCACTTACTAAAAGAACCTGAAGTTCTTGTGTGGTTTTTTCTCAAAGGATTTAGTTGATCCCACTTACCAAAAGAACTAGAACTTGAAGTTCTTGTACTGAAGTTGAGACTGCATGTCTTGCATATCTGAATAAAATATAGACCCATATATCCACAAACGTGGAAAGTTTTATATGATTTTAGTAGATGGATCTACATTGTTTTATTAACTTATAACTATAAGTTTGTGAGATTGATTCTAAAAGGATTCAGATTATGCAATTAGACTATTCGTCTTGCAAAAGCTAGTGAGTTTATATTTTAAGCTATATCAGTTGATTCAAAGCCTATTGATTATGAAAAATACAGTTTAATAAAATTTCAATTGGATGCTTCATCTTTAATAGCTAAACTATGAGAACAAGACAATTGTTATTTATATGGTATTTTCATATAGTAGCACTTATACACATCAAGCCAACGAGTTATAATAAACTTCTCGTTATGATTGGTTTTTGGTCAAAAGTCATACATTTTTCATTTTATAATTTTTGAATGTGCGATATGAATTGCTCCACCACAACGCACAAATGGGTAAATAAAAAAAGGTTGAGAATATATATTGAGTACGAGTCTCCTTTTATGTTTAAATTCTTAAAAATTAATTGGATAATCATTTATAACATGGTTTTTTCTCAACATCAGGGGGAGATAATAATTAGTTGAATAAAAGAAAATGAATTATCATTATCTAGATCCTCGTATATGAACCAGAAGTTCATAAGATAATTCATGTTATTAAATGTCAACTGCCAAACATATTTATTGACCCAATGAGAGTAACTAAGTCTCATATGCCAGCTTAAATGCTCTAAATTTAAATTACATGTTAGAGTGAATGGATGTAAATCATGCTTGAAGCATGATAGTTGAAAATTGGTTTCAATGATCAAAATTCTCGTAAATAAAAAATAATATGAGATTATCATATATTGGAGGTGGGTGCTCCTGAAGAGACCCAAGACATAACTAATAATAAAACTCTTGAAGAGTTTTGGGTACATGAAATAAATATTGAAATCTTGAAGAGATCTTGATGAGTTATGTCACTACGAGAATGGAACCAGAAAATTGAAAAGTTGTCGACAACGATTTTACAAAAAAAAATTAAATGGAATACTTCTATATAAGTAAAGAAAGAAAATGAGGATCTCATATAGAAATCTATCAAGAAGTATAGATATTGAATTGACCAATATAGAAAGACGCTTAGAACTTCCAAAAGAGAAGTATTTAAACCAGCAGTCTAAACACCTAAAGGTGTAATGCAAGTGAGGCACAAATAAGTAGTCGTAAATACGACTAAATTATGATTTATGAAGAATTCTAATTACTTCATGGTGGACGCAATTACTTTGGCAATTATGAAATATTTTATATGCGTCTAATTATTTTATGGACAAAATAATAAAATAAATTTAGTCCTAATTTTAGACGCATATAAAATATTTGGTTTTACTATGAAAGAATGTGTATTGTACATAAGTAGTCGTAAATACACATTTAGTTTTACTATTTACACATTCTTTCAATTTAGTTCTAATTTTAAACTAATAAAATAAATTAATTAGGTGGTGAACATGTCACCACCTATTTAGAGGAGAAAAACAAATTTTAGCATACATGCTACTAAAGGGATTCAAACCCGGGCATTGTAGAAGCAAAGGCAATGGGTTAGCCACTGCACTAAGAACAATATTGTGCTATGAAACACCAACTTTAATATATGTCTTATTGTTTTCTACATTTATTTTTTTAATTTCACATATAAAATCATCCAATTGTTTTTTAATTTAATTAAAAAATATCTTAAATATGTAACTGAAAATGTATTTTAAAAGATAAAAGATTTTCACACCGCTGCTCTTCTTGCTGCTCCTATTACCAAACGCCCCCACATTGTTAGTTCCCTTTTCCCCTTTTGTTTATGTTTTCCTCCTTGGTTTCCTGGGAATTTGTTTGGTTATTGTTGTTGAGAATTACTTTGTTGCTTTATTGATTGGTTTTATTGTTTAGTTATGAGAGATTAATCGAACAATGCCCTGGGTTTTATTGCTTCATGTCCAGTTATCAATGGGTTAAGACTTAAAAGCTCTCTTTTGTTCTGTTTCATTTTGGAGGCCTTTTGACTGTTGGGATTCTCTGTTTCTCTATATCGTAAGTTGCCTTCCCTTTAAATTTTATTTATTTTTCGCTGAAGTTTTCATTCGATCAATGCTTCGTCTGAAAACAAGGGATTTGGTGAAAGGGAAGTTACAGGTTTCCGAATTCGATTGATTGATATTTGTTGAGATTACGTATTTTGGGTTTCTTTCCTTGATGAAAATTATACATTTAATGGTTTTAAACTTGTGTTTCTGGTTTATGCATGTGTTTGGCTATTCTCCATGATGGAGCAATGTATTTAACAGTTTAACTTTTCCATATCTTTCTCTTTTATATTTTCATTGCACTTGTTTAATTTAGAAATAATTGGATGATTTTATATTTCCCTACTCTAATAAGGTGTTGACACGTGTCACCAACTAATTAATTTATTTTATTAGTTTAAAATTATGACTAAATTGAAAGAATGTGTAAATAGTAAAGACCAAATGTGTAATTATACCTTTAATTTTTTAACTGTCACGTCACCTTCCGTTAGCCCATTAACGGCTGGTGGTCACATTGATCCAATTTCAATAGTTTGGGTGATCAATTGAGTCGATTTTTTTAATATGGTCATTTTAATACATTTACCATAGTATGGTGGTCATTGGGTTAGTTTACCCTTCAAAATAATATGTCCTATCCATAATTCTTTAATCCTTAACTCTAAACTTTAAAATTAATTTTTTTTAATGTGAGGTATTAAAGAATACAAAAAGGTATAGAATTAATATTCATGGTCTTTAAACTTTGCTGTGGTCCACATAATCCGTGGGCGAGCAAATAACAATAAGGTGACACTCTTTCATTTACCTTGCTCTCGAAGGGAAGCGATTTTCCCCCTTTTGTGAGAGTAACCCTAAATCTTGATTCTTGCTCAAATCAATGGTTGATGCTTCGATTCCGGCTTGATTGTGCTTCCTAGTCTTGCCATCTCGCTCGCTTCACTAGTTTTCAAGGTTTGATCTTAGTCTCGGCTTCTCTTCATCGAAGTGGTTTATCGCTCTCCCTCCTTTGGCTACTTTGTTTCTATTTTTCAAAATTTGGGCTCGTTTCCTGGGTTTTAGGCCTACTCTTTGCTCGTGTGGGGAGTTGGATCCCTTTTCCTTAAGTTGCAGTTGCTTTGTGTTGTCTGCGTGTTTCTTTTGTGTCTGCTATGGACTCTTATGTCATGGAAATTTAGAGGGATTATTATAAGTGAAACGTTGAGAAAGAAGGGTTCTTACTTGAATCTGCAATGGTTTATGAAGAAACCGGGCAAGGTCCTTGGAAACGAAGAAGAGTGTAGCACCATTCTTTGTGGGTTTTTTGGTTCTTTCACAATGGCGACTTTGGAAAGCTCATTGTCACGCCCCACCAAGGTGCACCAGGACCGACCGAGGAGTGCCCCAAGGTGCACTCGAGCCAACCAAGGCAAAATGAAGTGCCTTGGACGTTTTAAGGCCAAGTATGAACAAGGGAAGGTTCTAGATCGGCTTAGAGAGGCCCACAGCCCTCTTAAAACGTTGCCACAAGGTTCTAGGAGATTTCAGGACGTCCCACACTCATCTAGGCTCAACCAAAAGGACCTAAAAGACTCTGGAAGGCTCGGGACAGCTCAGAACTAGTCCGGAGATCTCCGGAACATTCTAGAAGACTATAGATAAGTGGAGATCTATAGGGAATTATCTAGAATATTTTAGAATACTAGAGACCTATGTAGATAAGTATGGACTTATCTAGAATAGTTTAGGTCCTTTAGATATTTTGGGAGGCAAAATACTAGCCGTTGGATCAAATCAATCTCCATCGTCCATTGAGGAGGTGGGAGCCTATAAATAGGCAAGTCATATACATTTGTAAACCATCTCATAATCCCTCAAGTTAGCAAGTCTTGTAAGTATTTCAAGCTTTAATACAAAGCCCATTTCTAAGTTCTTGCCTTCTCTACGTTGTGTTGCTTGTTTCCATTGCGTTGCGTGGCTAAAAGGCTTACTAGCATTGTGTCGGGAGTGCTAGTGCCGCACGGATCGAGTTTGGGAGAATACGTTCGTGACAGTTGGTATCAGAGCGTGTTCGATTTATCGGGACATGGCTAAAACGGGCAAAAACCACGTGGCAAGCCATCTGACACGGAGGTCATGCATGAGCAACGAGGGCACAGGGAGATGGTTGATCCTAAAGTGACGAGGCAAAGGGCCAAGTCCAAGGATATGATCTCTAGCTTGGAGTCACGCTTGACTCACATCGAGGAAAGCGTCGGGGCATGGGTGCCCAAGTGGACGACCTTCAAGATCGAGTAGAAGGCCTTGAGGTGGAGGATGCCGAGCTCCACACGACCATGAAGGCCATGATGGTGAAGCTAGAGGAGACCTTGCGCGCGGAGATGGGGCAAATACGCGATCTTCTCATGGGGGAGCTCTCGAGGGTTCGTGAGTCTCTTCAACAATAACTTGACAATGCTCGTGCCCAAGTGGAGGCACTACAAGGTGATGTAGCCTTGTGCAAACGTGCTTTGGCAGCGGGGCCAAACACTACCATGGAGGCTAGAAGGGTCGAGGTGCCCAAGCCTCAAACCTTTGCGGGATCACGCGACGCTAAGGAAGTAGACAACTTCCTATATGGCTTGGAACAATACCTTGGAGCCGTTGGCATTGTGGACGAGGCTTCCAAGATCCAAACCGTGACTTTGTATCTCACTGATAGCGCCATGTTATGGTGGAGGAGAAGGCGCTTGGACATTGAGAGAGGTACGTGCACCATCTCTACCTTTAATGATTTTAAAAGGGAGCTCAAATGGCAATTCTATCTGGAGAATGCCGAAGACAAGGCAAGAGCACGCCTCTGTCGACTTAAGCAATCGGGGAGCATCCAAGACTATGTCAAGGAGTTCACAAGCTTGGTGCTTGAGATCCCCGACCTCTCCAACAAGGACTCACTCTTTAACTTTGTCGATGGACTCCAAACGTGGGTTAAGACCGAGTTAAGGCATCGTGGGGTGCAAAACATTGCCGATGCCATCGTCGTGGTCGAAAGTCTCATTGATTATTCAAGCCACAAAGAGTCCACCCCAAGATAAAGAACGATAGAGACAATCATGCCAATGGTGGGGGAGAGAGCAGCCATCACAAAGAGGGTTATCAGAAGGACAACAAGTCTAGGCGTAGAGACTCGTCCCCTTGGAAGGGCAAGGACCGAGGCAAGTCCAAGGAGTATCAAGACACAAGAAGATCACCACTAAATATGTGCTTCATTTGTGATGGTGATCATTGGGTCCGAGAGTGCTCACAGAAGCAAGCCCTCAGATCGCTCCTAGTCAGGCATCAAGGGGGAAGTGATGCCGATGAAGGTAGTGATGCTGAGGATGGGCAAGGTACACAGATGGGATCCATGCAAATGCTTTCAGCACTTCAATCGGTGGGGGACACCTAGAGGAACGAGAGAAGTTCCATCCACGAGGGACGTGGCGTCGAGGGACTTAAGTCAGGGTCGATGCTCAAGGTAAATCAAGAAGATGACCAACCATCTCTAAAGGCTGAAGGTAAAGTCGAGCCACCGACCAAGCTTGCCAGGGGAAAGCAAGGTTGTGTCGACAGGGTCAAGTCCACGAAAGGGGATCGTGGCAACGAGAAGGCTAAGTCTATACCGCAAGGGAAGGTATGCACAAGGGTGAAATGCTACCTATGTGATGGACCTCATATGATGAGGTCGTGTCCCGATAGAAGACTACTTGTTTCCATCATCAAGGAGGTCGATGGAACAAGAAGGTTTGACAAAGGTGTTGATCAAGCCAAGCCATCCAAGGGGTTGGATGAGTACGAGGAGAGCAAGGCTTCCGAGTCTAAGACGACGAGGGCCAAAATGGTCCAATCAAGCGTGTGACCCGGTGCGATAGCCCAGGGACAAGCTGTCAAGCCGAGGGTGAAGAAGAGGCGAGTGGGGAGACGAAGGACGTACGTCGACAACACCCCAGCAGCTCAGCCTAGACGCGACGAGGGCGTCGCGAGACCAGGTGGGGGAGAATGTCACGCCTCACCAAGGTGCACCAGAACCGACCGAGGAGTGGCCCATAGGTTCGCGAAGACCGACCGAGGAGTGCCCCTAGGTGCACTCGAGCCAACTAAGGCAAAATGAAGTGTCTTGGACGTTTTAAGGCCAAGTATGAACTAAGAAAGGTTCTAGATCGGCCTAGAGAGGCCCACAACCCTCTCAAAACGTTGCCACAAGGTTCTAGGAGGTTCCAAGGCGTTCCACACTCATCTAGGCTCAACCAGAATGACCTAGAAGACTCTAGAAGGCTCGGGACTAGTCCGGAGAACTCCGGAACATTCTAGAAGACTATAGATAAGTGTAGATCTATAGAGAATTATCTAGAATACTTTAGAATACTAGAGATCTATGTAAAGTATGGACTTATCTAGAATAGGTTAGGTTTTTTAGATATTTTGGAAGCCAAAATACTAGTCGTTGGATCAAATCAATCTCCACCGTCCATTGAGGAGGTGGGAGCCTATAAATAAGCAAGCCATGTACATTTGTAAACCATCCCATAATCCCTCAAGTTAGAAAGCCTTGTAAGTATTTCAAGCTTTAATACAAAGCTCCTTTCTAAGTTCTTGCCTTCTCTACGTTGTGCTGCTTGTTTCCATCGTGTTGCGTGACTAAAAGGCTTACTAGCATTGTGTCGGGAGTGTTAGTGCCGCACGGATCGAGTTTGGGAGAATAAATCTGTGACATCATGCTTCCTTGCGAGGCTCCTTTCGGCTGTTGTTAGTGTAATACCCGTATTTTGTCTGGGTATTCATATATATATATATATATAGTTCACTATAAATAAAACCAAAAATAAATAAATATAATAAGATCCCTAAATAAATAAATAGTCCCAAAAAATGATATCTAATGTTCATAAAATGTCCAAGTCACATTACAAAACCCGAAGCCCAATACAAAATCCATTTTAAAATTACAAGACCCAATGACAGCTCACATACAACATATTTCAGGTAAAAAACCAACCCAACAAACACAAATCCAAGATGTGTTTCTTTTTCCCGCATAAATAGCCCTCATAGCATCCTCTCATTTGTCCAATCAGATATTACGCGTATTGTACTTCTTCTCCTGTGAGCTGGAGTCAGCTGGCACACGCTGACGTCATCATGACGTTAGCAAGTCAGATTCTTATAAAAAGAAAGAGAGAGAAAGTCAGAGTATTAATGAAAAATTATTAAAAATAATGATAATAATAATTAATATACTTATAAAGGAGAGAAAGTGTTACCTCGGGAGTTGGATCGCCAGGAGACGAATAGCTGGTAGCCGAATCGTCGTTGTGAAGAGAAAACAT
The DNA here is from genome assembly GCA_958450335.1 of Hibiscus tridactylites. NCBI lineage: Eukaryota > Viridiplantae > Streptophyta > Magnoliopsida > Malvales > Malvaceae > Hibiscus > Hibiscus tridactylites. The sequence continues at coordinate 12,340,065 of OY288287.1, forward strand.
CATCGGGACTACACCGAATCATCTGAGCTCGGCTAGAATAAATCGGCTGTCGTTAGAAGGTAAATTCTCCTCGTTCTTTTCGATTTCCTGCAAAAAAGAAAACAAATATGTTAGAATATATATTAAAAATTGAAAGGAAACTAAATGAAAGGCCGTCGAATTTTTTGTTTTTTTTTGTGGCCAGAGTGTATTATCGGTGGAGTTGAAGAGGTTAGTATTGGATAGATTTAGGTTTAGATTTGGGGAAGTTTGGGTGGTTCTATCGAACCGGGAGTAGGTTTTAGGTCGTTTAGGGTGAAAAATTAAAAATTTTAGGGTATTTTAGGTTCAATCACGGTGACGGCCATAAATCGCCTCGCGACGGTGACTGGTTGTCGAAAATGAACCAGACGGCGGCCGAGCAGTTTGAAGTTAATCGGAGAAGACGCTGGAGCTTGATCGGAGTTGTAGCGGTGACCGGCGAGAGGAAAAAGACGACGGAAGCTTGGTCAGAGTTGCAGTGGCGACCGAAAAAAAGAAGAGGGCGACCGATGATCGGCGTCACCTCCGGCGGCCAAGCAACAGGTTGAAGATCAAGTGGAAAAAATCGAAGAACCAATGATGTGTTCTTAGAGAACTTTGGGTTTTGATCTTAAAAGAACAAAAGATGAGAGTTTATATGTGTTTATGATCGATCAAATGAAGGAAATGAGGAAGAACAAGCATGAACTATGATGAAATAGAAAGTTTGATCAAAATTGGAGTTATTATTTCGGGTTTCAAGTGTTAGTGGGAGAAGAATTGGGAGATAAGGGAGAGAAAAGAGAAGTTGGATTATGACCTATTTAACTCGGTCAAAGGGCTTTTATAGCCCGAGTTAAACGGTACCATTTGGTGTCGGGTTTGACTCAACCCGTATGACCGAATTGGGTCGGGCAACAGACCTGCGCCCTACTATGGGCCCTTCATATTTCGGGCTACTTTATTTTGTCATTCTTACAATTCAATCACTAATTGCTTGTATTTTGACACTTTAAGTTTCAAATTCGTCCTTTTTTAGTTTTAATTCATTTGTTTAATTGTTTAATTATTTATATATGTATTTGCTTGTTTTAAATTAAGCATGTAACTTTATTACTTAGACAATTTGGTCACCTAATTAATTAATAATTAGAGCCTTTTTAGGATTAAGTTCTTTAATTAAATCTAATTAATTGGATATGTTAGATCATTATAGAAAATAAATGATTATTAAATGAACACTTTAATTCTCTAATTTGATTAGTATCTCATTGCAATGAGATGTTGATCAAGGAAGCATTTTTGTGTAGTATTTAATACATCATTTAAACTTAAAAAATGAAAATTACACATAGTTAGTTTAAATAAAATCAAAATAGGATCAAACAATTAGCATCACTAATCTTAGGAATGTTGTTACTTTTGGGCCTAATAAAGGTAGTGTCCAAACTATTTGGGTGTTACCACTAAAGCCCAAAAACTAATAATATTCATAGAATTTTAATTAATTAATTAATGAAGTCCTAGTTAGGTCTTACTTAAAATGAACACGACAATAATTGGACATGCATTAAACCTTTTGTGTTGAGATACATTTTGAATATAAATTGAAGTGTCCTAATGTATTTGGACGTTTCAAAACTTATATTCGTCCAAAATGTATTTTCTTACAAAAGGATATTCTCATTTGAAATGGAATCTGTTTAATAATTAAAAGATTTAATTAAATTCAAATTAATGTTCGAAATGCTAAATTGCCACGTTGAATTAATAAGGTACCAATAACGGGCGTTCGTAGGGGTGCTAACCTTTCCCTACATGTAACCGACTCCTGAACCCGAATTTTAAAAAAATAATCTCTAGTCCGTTTTTATGGTGTCTGGTCTACCAAAGTGACCGGTGACGACTCTAAAATAATTTTTAAGCAAATAATGGCAATTTGACTAAAAATAGAAAATTAATTAATTTCAAGGCTAAACTGGTTAAAATATTCGAGTTCTAAAACCTTAATGGTCATGTTGTTTTTTTTTTTTTTACAAACGGGTCTAAAAAACGATCACGATAGTTAGAAATCATTTCTCTCGGTGCCTCTTGGCCTTACCTCCGAGGTCATAGTAGTGTGGGGGATGAGATTTTCTCATCGACGACGGTTCTTTTTGAGGGTCCGACGGTAATTTTGTTGGAAAGAGGTGGTTGTGACTCTCACCCGACTCCCTCTATGCAGCTGCATCCGAGACGCCCACCTCCAAAGCCCTTGTTCTCCATGACTTGGTCTCACTCTCACCTTCTTTTGTATTCATCGTGCTTTCCACTTTCAGTTTTGAGGGAATCTGATTTGTGGTTTCGTTTTCAGTTCTATTCCCTTGCTTTGCACCATGTCTCTCGATGGGCTTGGTGCTTGTCTGTTTAACGGAGCTATTGGAAGTTCCCTCCTTCTCCTTAATGTGTCTCTCCTTGTTCGAGAGCAATCTTTTTCTTTCTCTATCGAGTTTAAGCTTATTTTGGATGGCGAACTAATGACTAGGTCCTTGTTTTTTAACGGGGAGGCCTTCCTCCGACCTTGGAGCTTTCGTAGTTGCAGCTGCCCAACACAAGATTGGTTCATTTTCGTCGATAAGACTATGCTCTGCGTTTACGCTGGTTATGCTTCTGTTAGGCGAGTTGATCTTCGTTTTCTTACTGTTTCTTCTCCTTTTTGTGGGACTGCGGCTTTCATGTCGACTGCCCTAGGATCTACTTTTGGCATGTTCCTTTTTGTTTGTAGTGAAGACTGGGTTCGGTCTTTTGATCTTGTCCAGACTTTCTCTTTTGCACACCTCATGGTGTTTGGTGTATGTTAAAAGATTTAACAGTAATTTAATGATGATCTTTATGTAAAAAAAAAAAAAACTTTGTTGTAGTACACATTAGAACTTGATAACTTTTCTTGGTCTCCGGACTTAATTTTATCATTTAATGATTTAAATAACATGATACAATGAAATTATACTACATCATCACCAAAAAATAAATATGTATTTTAAATTTTCAGGTAATGATGTGACATAATTTTAAAGGGACTGTATCATTAAAATGATAAAAAAAAATGAAGTTTAAGGATTAAGTTGAGTAGATGTCGTCTTTATAGAATTATAAAATTATGACTCATTATGGATTTATTGTTATTGAGTAGTTGGCTAGTAATTCGAGCTCAACACGTGAAGCCTTCATTTGGGTTGACTTGACTCGCACTTGAGCTTGATTTGAGAGCTTAACGAGTTAGGTTGAGTAAAGTCCAACTCGATTCAATAAATTCGCGAGTAGTTCATCAAATTTTTTATATATAATATGTTAGTTTGATGTATTTGTGAGTTATTACGTTGAAGTTTAAATTCTGAAATTGCTTCACGTGCTATTTTGATGTTTTTTTTATTAAATTTGTTAATTTATATTTATTTTATTATCTATATAGTATTATTAAATTTTACAAATATTAAAAATTTTGGCGAACTTAACGAGCAACAAGTTTTTTTAAGAAACACAAGTTGAATAAAAATTTATCAAGCTTACCAAGTGTCGAATCGACCATGAGTCAAATAGTTTTCGAATTGAGTCAGGTACTTCTCAACTTCGGACCAACTTCCTCATATGCACCCCTAGTTATTGAAATGAAATGATTAGGTACTGGATTAAATATAAGTAAATAACATATCCAGATTTGTAGTTTTAACTTTTAAAGTTTAATATGTAGGTTTGTAATTTTGGAATATTTTCATATATTTGACCATGTTTACGATATGTGTTTCATTTGATCCACTATTATGATAATAATAAATATGTAATCATTTGATGTACTGTTATAGAAAGTTTTTTCAACAAACGGACTTTTAAAGTTGCTACATGTCTTTTTAACTTTTTAAAAGTCATAAACCATAACCTTTAAGTTTTTATACCATATATTCATAAATTTTAAGACCTAACCACAAACGCTAAAATCTTAACCTCTAAACCCTTAAAGCTAGATATTTGTAGAAAATAGGTTTCCACAGTTAGTATATAACTTTATTTCCATTATATATATATATATATATATAGCTTTATCTAATCTATGCACACATACATAGGTTAAGGGTCATTTAAGAGCTTACATTAAATACAATATTACATTGAAAAAACTCTCAATGTATTAGGGTTTAAGATTCAGGGTTGAAGGGTTTAATGTTTAAGGTTAATGTTTTATGGTTTGAGGTTTATGGTTTAGGATTTTATGATTTAGGATTTATGATTTTATGGTTTAAGATTTAGGGTTTTATAGTTTAGAGTTTGGCAATACACCAAATGAGAGTTTTTCAATAGAATGTTGTAGGGTTTTGTATTACATTGAATGATAGAGTATTTTTTTCTTCTAATAAAATTTTGTATTTAATGCAAGCTCTTAAATGACCCTTAACATATACATATATACATAAGTTAGTCAAACTCATATTATATTTATTTTATATTTAAACAAAATAAGATACGTCCAATTATTTAAAAAAACTACTCAAAAAAATCTGAAAATCAAACCCTAAAACACATGCGATCTTCTAAAAAGAAAAGTGGGAATAAAAAAAAGCAAAGAGATTGAGAAAGGAAGTGCGTTAAGGCGAGTGAAAATTAAAAAGGTCCAAATCCGCATCCACATTCATCTAAGGGTAAACTACACAAATGACCACCTAACTATAGGGGTAGTTTCGATATGACCACTATACTTTTAATTGTATAAGTTTGACCACTATACTTTCAATTGTATAAGTTTGACCACTTAACTATTTAATTGATATGAATCAAGCAATCAAACATTAAAATTTAACGGAGAGGGTGACGTGGCCGCTAATAGAAATTTATATAATTATAAATTTAGTCCCTATTACTTATACATTTTATCAATTTGTTCATAATTTTAATTTAATAAAATAAATTAATCATTAATTTAGGTGGTGACACGTGTCACAACCTGATTAGAGGAGAAAAATAAATTTATTAAATTAAATAAAAATGTCTAAATTTCTCCAATGATATTGTGACACGTGTCACCACCTAAATTAATGATTAATTTTTTTATACAGTATAATTTCATTAGGTGAAAAATCATACAAGTAACATTATCGTGTGCCTCGTTAAAAATCTCACTAAACTTAGAGGAAAAGAGTACAACACGATAATAATAAAATCCAACAAAACTGTCACCAACAAAATGGAGCAAGACAATAGCATGAACCTAAAATGAACCTACCCCACCAACCGTGGAACTACAACCATAAGCAACACCCAACATAAACCTACCCCACCAGTAAACTACTGCCCGAACAACAAGCAACCAACACAAAACCAAAAAGTCACAACATATCATGATCCACTCCAACTGACCGATCTTAGATAATCGCATGAAGCCATGAGGAGCACTCGACACCTCTCTTTGCTAGCGCATCAACCATCTCATTTGCCTCCTGGTAAATATGGTGAAAGAAAATACCCGCTATATCTCGACAAGCGTTATCAATTAGTCAAAAACAATGTCATAAGGACTATGGTCTCCTCTCAAAATGCATCACCCATGAAATCACAAAAATAGAGTTGGATTCAATAATAATGGACTACGCCGACGAGTGCGGCAACATAGAAAGAGCATAGGCCATTGCTCACTTCTCATACCACCAGTAAACGCCCAATGGCACACGCCAAAACAAAAGCGAATTGATCTGAAGGCCACACAGTCATCTCGTATTGATGCTGCCATAATACTTTCCTCATTGCTTTCCACTTTTACAAAGATCTCAATCCCCTCACGTTCCACGATATCAACTTCATCATGTGAATCTATTCTTCACGATCATCCTTGTTTAGTAATTGCACAATATCTTTGATAATCGCCTCTTCGTTCCCAATTGTAGTAGCACCTAAGAATTTTCTTAATTCAACTGTAGCGCGAGCTTCCCGCGATAGCGATTGTGGTGAATGGCATGTGTAGATTCACTATAGAAGCCCATCGTTGCTTCCTTCCCCTTCAGATTGGGAACCTGTAGAACTAATGTTTTGATATAATAATTGAAAAATGTTTTGGACTAATTTGAAAAGAATTTAAAACTTGTTTTTAAGTCCAACCAACTTGAAATTATGTTTGAGATATTTTAAAAGGTTTTTGGCAAATATTTTTCTTGTTTTAAACAGCCAAACTTGTATTTTCAACGTCCCAGTATCGATACGGTTGTACCCGTACCGATACCATTTTGCCTCAGTTTGGCCACTGTCAAGACCCGTATCGATACAAGGGTTTCGTGTATCGATACGTACCGGGATCGTTTCGATACGCCAGGTAAGCGTAGCGATCCCTTTTCAACTATCCCCAACGGCTATTCAAATATGGACCCGTACCGATACGCCCTCAAGCGTATCAATACGCCTATGCTGGCAAGAGCCCAACGGCTAGTTCCTATGAATGTCGTATCGATACCGTTCCACGTGTATCGATACTGGTAGCTGCAGAACAGCATTTATGAAGGGAAATAAAGTCCTCAACGGCTCCAATTCATCCCCAACGGCTAGTAACGGCTACAAACTCATTTGGGAGTATAAAAGAGACTTCCAAGCATCAAGAGAAGACCAATGCTCATATTGTCAAACATCAAATGATCAAGAAATTGTCTTAGTGCTTAATTTGTCATTTCTTGTATAGACAAACACTAGTGAGCCAAAATTGTCAAATTTACTCAAGTGTTTTAGGTTTTGGGTGAGTGCTTCATTGTGCAAACAAACACCTATTAGAGGGTTTAAGTTTGCTTTTATTTATCTCTTTGTAAAGAGGGTTTTGATCAAGGCTTTGGGTAGAAGCTTGATCGGTTGTAAGGGTTTCCTCCTAATCCTAGAAAAGGGGACGAATCAATAGTGGATTGATTGTGAAATCCTTAGTGAGGAGCTAAGGTAGTGGATGTAGACCTTGGTTAGAAGGTTGAACCACTATAAATCATTGTATCAATCATTTTTTTAGCTTCCACAACCCTTCCACCCAAAAATCCACCTCTCCTCCACTTGGTGAGCTAAATTGGTTGATCGAATCGAGCTCCACACAACTCAACAGAACCTTTCGCCTGCCCTTTCCTTATTTACAGTTAAGATCGCCCTCACACGGTAACACAAAATCCAAAGTACTTATTTCCTCTTTAATGCCACCAAGACCATTAGGCTTAGAAGAATCAATTAAAGGCTCCACCGGCACCACAAACCTTACATCAATCGCCCCAATTTCATCGGGCTTTAGAGTTTTAGAAGTAAAATCTATTGGACAATCCACCAACTCTAAGTCCTTTAGTCCCGACATCTCATCAAATTGGCACACCGTATCCAGCCGCGATACCATACCCACCTCCTCATTTGTCATCTAGTCCTTGGAGCTTGTTTGACTCTTCGAACTCACTTGCAGTTCTACTTCCCTTTCTGTTGATTGTTGTTGCTCAATCCACAACTCATTCTTTCTCCAAACTGGAGAACCCCTATAGACTAATGCAGCTCGACCATTCTTATTTTCCTTGCCTACCAAAGAATCATGTTGTTGTTGTGCTATACCCTCACCCTCACGCAAAACCAGCCAATGATCATTATACTCTTCCATATGCGAACCATCATCCTCACTATCAACATCAATCCCACATACCTTCTCGCAAAATGAACATAATTGGCCATCCATCAAAGGTTCAAACTCAGCCACATGTATCATATACAACGAGTCATTGATCCACAACTCTAATACGTCATCAATACACTCAAACTGATATGTTTCAACCAAAATATGACCCATTTCAAACGAATTTGATTCTAGAATCAAATCATCACAGTGTATCAACGTCCCCCACACCGAAGCTATATTATCAAATGTTCCTCTCGACCAAATATGCATCAGCACTTCACTGACTGCCAACCAAACCCTCATATTACCCCTATCAATTTCTAGATCCCAACTCCCAACCTTAGAAAACTACTTGCTTAATTTCCCATTATCCATGACATTGCATCGAGTGTCCACACTCGAAAACATCATCAGCAATCTTAACTCGATAATACGCATTAGATAGAATCCAACAATCTCTGCCTCTTTCAATTCCTTAGCCAAAGACGTATTCTCATCGACACCTTGAACAATACGTTTCTTTACCCCCCAATATCCGATGCTCATACCCTCGGAACCGAATCTGCACCACTCTCTTTTACATGTCTCACTTTTCGCCTCCAATACGAATCTCATGTTGATCTTTACGCGAAAGTCATACATAATTTAGAGCCATAAATCCAATATCCATTTAACCTCTTGATAACCCTCCTCGCCGTTGTCACCGATGTCATATGTACAAAACAAAACCTTGAGCCGACACGTGCTACTTGCCTCATTGATCTTTGATATTAGTCTAACATTCTTCCTATTCTCCTTGATCTTTGCTTTGATAACACTAGCGTGCTACTTGCCTCCTTCTCTTCTCTTCTTCTGATATTGGTTACCAGTCTTCAAAGAAATTCATAACACAATTGGAAATTCATAGCTCAGTTGATGTACATGCAAAATTCACTGCTTGAAAGCGAATTTCATCAGGAGAAAAAACTTTCGGTTGCTGTTTGAGATGAATGAAAAAGGATAAAGAGAGAGGCTTGGTTTGAACATCTGCTACTTGATTTGTTGCAGGCACATAGTTGATATAAAACGCTCAACTAGTGACCTTCTCCCTTACAAAACTTAAATCTAGCTCAACGTGTTTTAATTTTGCATGATGTACATGATTTGAGGAATGTGCAATAGCACTTGTATTATCACACCAAATTGTAGGAATTGTTGTTAACTGAATATTGATTTATGAAAGTAAAGACTTGATCCATATAGCTTCACACATGACATTAGCTAAACTCTTAAATTCTGCTTCAGTTGAAGATCTGGACACAACACTTTATTTTTTCGAACTCCATGCTACTAAATTTCCTCCCAAGAAAATACAGTGATCACCTGTAGACCTTTTATCATCTATACTAGTTCCCCAATTTGAATCTGTATAACTAACAAGAGTAGTTAGAGATGAAACAATACTAAAGAATATACCATGATCTATGGTTCCCTTGAGATACCTAATAATCCTTTTCACAGCTTTCTAGTGCTTATCAAGGGGTGATTGCATGTATTGACTCACTTTATTCACAGAGAATTGTATATCTGGTCTAGTAGTGCAAATATGTTGTAAAGTCCCTACTACTTGTCTATAAAGAGTGCAATCTAAAAAAAGATCACCATCAATCATGGATAGTTGAGGGGATGTTCCCATGGGAGTTGGAGTAGAAGTTGCATCAGTCATTTTTACTTTATCCAAAAGTTCCAGAACATGTTTCTTCTAATTGAGAATAATTCTACCTTCAACAGCTTGAACATTCATTCCAAGGAAGAAAGTCAGTTGCCACAAGTCTTTTAAGGAGAATGTATGATTGATTTCTTGAATAACACAGTTGACTTCCTCTGAATTGTTTCCAGCGGCTACTATGTCATCAACATAGACTATGGTGTAAACTTTGTTGCCTTGTGTCTCTCGAAAATAAAGGGAAGAGTCGGCCAAGGAAGCTATGAAGCCTAGTTTTTGCACCAAGTGTTCTCAAAATTTATCAAACCAGGCTCTAAGAGCCTATTTGAGTCCATATAATGACCTTTTTAATTTGCACACAAGCTAATTTCCAGATGAATCTTCTTGCTCAAAACCAGTAGGTTGTAGCATGTATACTTCTTTTGATATATCTCCATTTAAAAAGGCGTTGTCTACACCTATTTATCGAAGAATCCACCCATTATTAAGAGCAATGCTGAGCAGAATCCTTATCATAACATACTTGATAACAGGGCTGAAAGTCTCAGTGTAGTCAAACCCAGCTTGTTGAGAAAATCCTTTCGCCATTAGTCTGGCCTTGTATCGTTCAACACTACCATCAGGATTGTGCTTGAGGCAATCCTGACCTTGAACAACCATTTGCATCGTATTGGTACACGATTTGGAGGTAAAACAGTGAGCTCCCAAGTGCATTTTTGAACAAGGGCTTCTAACTCTTTCATGAGAGCAAATTTCCAGTCTTATGAAGCCATAGCTTGATTTATATTATCGAGTATCTCTAGATTAGTTTCAATGAACATGACTTTTGGTTTTAATATACCGACTTTAGATCTGGTGATCATGGAATGTTGAACAGGAACACGAGCAGGTGTTGGTGCAAGAGAATATTGGTCAGGAATATGAACAACAATTGGTGCATGAATAGAACTAGATGAATGTGTGGAACTAGATGAATGTTCCTCAGAAAGATCATCAACATTAGTAGGCGCAACTGTGATTTGAGGCAAACCAAATGAGACTAAAGGTTCAACAACATTGTCAGAGGATCTCAAAGGCTCAATAGTTGTCAGAACTGGAGGTTGACCATAAGGAGTAAGAGGATTTGGAGAATTTTCAAAATTTGAAGCATTGGTATTTGAAAAATCAGGGCTTATGCTTGAAGATTGAAAGTTAGATTGTCGTTACCCTGCCAGAACACTTGAAGTTACCTTAGTATGAACACGACTAGAATACTTGGCCTTCAAAATGGAAGAAATTCCCTCATCAAAATGTTCTCCATCTTTGACTACCTGCAAGCAAGGAAAGAAATGTTCATTAAATTGAACATGTCTAAATGTATAAACCTTATCATCTGAACTAAGGCACATGTATCCATGTTGATTAGGACTATAACCCAAAAATATACAAGAATTAGATCGAAACTGTAATTTATGATTGTAGTATGGCCTGGTTAAAAAAAGCATTGGCACCCAAAGATCTTCATAAAATCATAGTTTGGTTGTTTACCAAAGAACTTCTCATAGGGAGACAAACCTCTTAATGTCTTAGTAGTAACCTGTTAATAAGGTACACACAAGTATAAAAAGCATCAGACCAAAACTTAAAAGAAAGACCATTTTGAGCTAAAAGCGTAAGGCCAAGCACAACATTGTGACGATGTTTCTTTTCAACTTTACCATTTTGTTCAAAAGTATAAGGACAAGTACGTCTAAACTGAATACCATCCTGAACAAAGTAATTATTTAGAGTTTTAAACTCAGTACCACAATCAGTCTGCACACTCTTTAACTTACAATCAAATTGTCTTTCCGCCATTTTGTGAAAAGTAATAACAACATTTCTAACATCAAATTTTCTGGCAATAAAATAGATCCAAATATATCTAGTGGCAGCATCTAAAAATTGACATAATAAGAACAATTATTAGAAATAAGAAGTGTTGGCCCCCAAACACCCACCTGAACTAATTGCAAAGGTAAAGTGCAAATATCTAAAAATTTCTAAAATTTCAGTCTATGACTTTTTCCCAATTTGCATGCAGAACAAAAGAAAGAATTTTTATTTTTATTAATGTCAAAAATATTACAAATTTTGGACAACTTAACTAAAATTTTATAAGAAGTATGCCCAAACCTTTAATGCCACAACTGAAAATCACTAAAAACAGAGAAACATTGAACATTCTTTACATGATCAGAACTTTGGAAAACAGAAACTTAAGTAGTTTCACTACAAACTGTCTACTTAATTTATATTTTCATTAATGATAATGACACCAAATGTATTAGTAATGGTGTGATTATATGAAGAACAAAATTACTCAATTACAATTACAAAACAAAATACAGATACTTCGGTTCACTTGAACCGTTTCTTGTTTACCCATTGACATAACGTGAAAATTTTGGTCTGAAACATGACAGAAACGACAGCACCAAGTGAAATTCATGAGAAATTTCGTGGAAACTTGAAAGAAGATCACTTCGAATGTGACCAAACCCCATATGTTCAGCTGTCTAATTCAATAAGAATCCTCTTCCCCATATATTCGGCTTTCTAATCCATGCAACGCAAGCTTGGGCTAATGCATGCTTTGTTTAATATAAGCAAATATGGATAGTTCATGTACGCTTTGTTTAATATGGTTGAGCTGTATGTGGGTTGCTTGGTTTATGCTTGTCTCGGCCGAGTTTCAGCGGTTTGAACACCCTGTCAAAGCCGATGGGTTGCTTAGCTTTCTGGTGATAGGAGACTGGGGAAGAAAAGGTGCTTATAATCAATCCCATGTTGCCATTCAGGTCTGAAAAATCAATGTTTGTTTACGTTGCAATTTGCATGCAATGCTAATATAGTAACTCGATTACCTTTCTTCAAAGCAATTGACAATGCCTATTTGTGTGCGGTGCATGTGCATGGGCAGATGGGGAAGGTTGGCGAGGAACTTGGCATAGACTTTGTGATATCGACGGGAGACAATTTTTATGAGGAGGGGTTGGCTAGCCCATATGACCCTGCTTTCGGACACTCATTTACCAATGTCTATACTGCCAGCAGCTTGCAAAGGCAATGGTATAGTGGTAAGCTTAGCAAGCCACAATCACTCCTTCCTATTACTACATATTAGTGTTTTTTTTCATTTGGGGATTCACTTTTTCTTTTGGGGTTGTAGTTTTGGGAAACCACGATTACAGGGGAGATGTGTCGGCACAGTTGAACCCCATTCTGAGGAGGATTGATAGCAGATGGCTTTGCCTGCGCTCCTTCCAAGTTAACACAGGTCTAATATCTGAAATAGTTTATATTATGTTCAAGGCAACAACCTTAATCCAATTTACTTCTCTTTCTCCCTAATTACTTTCAGAAATTGCGGAATTTTTCTTCATCGACACGACGCCATTTGTTGATCAGTACTTCCGGAACCCGAAGCACCACAAGTTTGACTGGAGAGGAGTGATACCTCGGAAGAGATACCTCAGCAGGATTCTGAAAGTATTGATAACCATATGAACTCGAACAGTTGATTTTGTTAAATTGTTGTGTATAAATCCCATCCCAAAAACATTGAAATTGAGCAGGATTTGAGAGGAGCACTGGAGAAATCAGTTGCAAAGTGGAAAATAGTGGTAGGGCATCATCCCATCAAAAGCATTGGGCACCATGGTCCAACCAAGGAGCTCATAACCCACCTTCTGCCCATACTTGAGGTACCTACTAATACTATATGATTTGCTTTGTTGCCAAAGCTTAGGATAAAAATGATTTCAATGCAGGCAAACAGAGTAGATATGTACATAAATGGGCATGATCATTGCTTGGAACACTTCAGTAGCATCACAAGGTAAATTCTAATATTAAAACAAAACAGAACATTACTGAGGGTAATGTTACTTGGGGTTGGAATGCAGCCCACTCCAGTTTTTCACCAGTGGGGGTGGTTCCAAGGCATGGAAGGGCGACTTCGATTACTTAGACGGTGGAGACGAAATACAATTTTATTACGACGGCCAAGGATTCATGTCTGTTGGGCTGACTCCGACGAATGCTAGGATTGCCCTCCATGATGTGTTGGGCAGGGTTCTGCATAGCTTGGATCTAAGCAAGCAGACCTACAACGCTTACAATGCCATGTAGGTTATAAGTTGGAACAAGATCATGGATGGTCGTGGAATGAATCTATCGAGTTTAAAGCAACACTTGAAACATTCTCTCTTGTATTCCCTTTCTGGCTTTCGTTTGAGCCTATGTTCATGGATGGTCGTGGAATGAAACCATTGAGTTTGTAACATGAGCTCATACGAAAACTGTTTACTCAATCATATACCAAATTACCAATATCTAAAACTTTACTTTCGTCTCCTCCAATATTTTGGCCTTCTTACAAACCATTTTTTAGATAATCATTCTTGCTCTTGTACACCACATCCTATAATTTGATCTTTAAAGCTCATATTAAGAACATAATTACTGCAGAAAGGTGGCAATAAAAAACAATTGGTGTGCATTCTTATTTTAAACCCATCATAACCCAGATTTTGAAAAGTAGATGAACAACAGGAACCGGACCATTCTCTCTGCTGAAAAACTCAATCTATGTTCCATGGCAACTAGGGGCGAGAACTAAGTCGGGGAATATTTAAAAATTATAGAGATTCAAACCGACGGAGATGAGAAATAACCGAAACTCAAATAGGGATAGCGACGAGATTGCTATATCCGAACCGTGAGAGTAATCAAACCGCAACCGTATAAATAACCGTGTGATCCTAAAAAATATTTGCAAAGATCTCGATATTTTACAAAATTTTGAAAAAATATATACTTATTTGTCTATACACCCCTAATATATATCTTAATAAAAAAACTATAATTATATTATTTTCACTCTAGCTTTCTCTAAAACTTAGCCGCACTCAAAGAAACCTCAAGAATCCACACAAAGAGAGTATGGAGACAAAAAATCTCAAAATCATAACTGAAGTGTTTGAAACGGATTCAGAGAATACAAAACCTCCCCCTCCCACCCGATTCCCACACTTAATGGAAACTAAAACCAACCATAGGTATCCAATATTAATTAATGTTCAAGAGAGCTTGGTCTCATCAGAGTTTAGTGAGACTAACGATCAGACGAACACGTAACTTGCCAGCAAAACTAATGCATAATGTTGACTAAATTCAGTTGGATGATATGGAATACAAATCAGAAAAATATAATATCATCATAACAGAATATATACACATTCGCATTCCAGATGTAAATCAAAGAGGAATAATAAAGGCATATTTCAGAAGAAAACCTGTATGTTTAAGATGCAAGTTCCAACAGCAAAACACAAACTATATACAGAATAGTTAGTGCACATTATTAAATAACGATCACCAAATTTACTCTCAAAACCATAAACCTGGTCAGCTTAGTCCCACACTCCCTACTACGAAGTTTGCTTTGGCAGGCAGGGATGTAGTTTAACATAGTTAATTCGTAACGAATCTGTACCTCGAGTCCACAAAGCTTTCAACGTCCCATAGAAAAGATCCAAAAGTGACAGCTTCCAAAACAAGTCTCTTCAAACCACCAAAGCTTATCTTGATAAGTTCATCATTGGAAGAATCAACAGTCCCTTGAGGAGTTATAGAAATCTCAGGTCTTCCAAATAGAGCCTCTGTGTGCTTCTCAATAATGCCAACAGCTTCTTTTGATCTAATTGTAGCATATCTCTGAAGTGTCTCCGCATCAAAAGACATCACATAAGTCCTTAATCGAGAGGGCTTTATCGCATCACCAAAACCTCCAGGACTGGCGCCACCACCAGACCATGATGAGACTTCAGGGTGAGATGAAACAGCTTGATAGGAAGGTCTCGTGTCATCCCCCACAGTTTGCTCGATACTACCCTCTTCACCATCAGAAACATTTGGAAGGATTTTCATGGACTTCTCAAGCTGAAATCGTTGGTCAACCCGCTTCAGGAAGTATCCATACATCACCGATGCAGCATAGACCTGCCCAACTCTGAGTTTACTTATCTGTGCTACAGATGTTGAATCACCCAATCGGTTTCCCAGGATGAGAGCTAGGTGGTTTTGAATCATCTCATAGGCCTCATCCGAGTGAAGCTGCTCAAGCTTATCTTCTTGGCTAGGCCATGTGTCCACTCGACCTGAAGGATCTGCAGAAGATGGAGTAATTGCTGGCACCAAGGAAATATTGGCATCCATAAACTTTTGCACAACCAATGCATAGAGAATCTCTTCCAATGCCCTTTTTCGCTCATTAGCCTTGACCTCGGCAATTCTCCTGCAACAAAAAATCAAAATTTTCACCATGAGAGAAAATTTCAAATCAAGTCTACATAGTTAACACTCAGATGAGATGCTAACCTATACAATACTAAATCCGTGCCTGAAGCAGACGGCTCTTCCTTCTTTTCTTCAGCATCGCGGTCAGTTTGAAGTTGTTCAAGCTGCTGCTCAACTGCAGCAGGAACTAGATGTGGATGACTAATCAATATTTGAGACAAAAACTGACCGATTGGAGATTCCATCCGAAGGGGTGCAACTTGAGCATTGGGTTCAGCAGAGTCAGGAGAAGCTGACGCCTTAACAATCATGCCTCTTCTACTCCCCCCAAAAGCCAGTCTCCTATGCCGTGGTTTTGAATATGAAACCGAAGAATAAAGCTGCAACGAATTTTGAAGGAGAAAACACCAAATCAAATGAAGAGTTCCCGAGTAAAATTTGACATCCAAAACATAGTAGCAATAATAAAATTTTCTTCCAATCGAAACAGTTATAATTGAAAAGAAAGAAAAAATAAATTTAAAAAAAAGGGATAAATCACAACTCTACCCACAGATTCCGTTTAATAATAGTAAACTCAACAATAATATTAAATCAAAATCAGCTAAAAAGGGTGTTAGAACTTAGGCCAATAGGGCTTGCAAGTATCAGGATTTCACCCTTTTTTCTCTCTCATAAATTACACGAATCGCAAAACAGAGCAAGATTTCACATAACTTATATAAGAGAAGGATCTAACACACCAAAAAGATGTTAAAAAGAACAGAAAAAAACCCCAAAAGTGAGATCTTTTTTCTAAAAAAAGTAGTAGCTAAATTGATACCTTAATCGGAGAGAAGGGCAAAGGATTGGCAGCGAAACGTGGGAAAAGGGGGAAATTGGCGGCGGGACATGAAGGGCGGTGTAGAGCCATAGAAGACCCAACCAAAGAGGCTGCTTCCATCTTCAACGCTGGAGAATACCATTTCCATCAGCTTAAAAAACAACCCAGCAGATTACAAGTTGGTAGGAACAAAAGGTTTACCTTGAGCTTGAAATCCTGAAGAAGTGAGAGCAAATGAAGCGAGATTTGTAGTTTTGGATGATTGTTTCCGCTGGTTGTTGCGTCGGGGATACGGCCCTTTACGAGAGCTTCGGCTTAGAGTTTTGGTGGAAAAAACAAAGGCAAATGGGGTTAGGTTTTAGTACTACAAAATCTACCATACCATTTGTTTAATATATATACTCCACCTCATCAAACATCATTTTCGAATACAATGTGATCAACATTGTAACAGCTCGGCTAGTTTTGCTAACCCTAAAACAATGCCCCTCGTCTTTCCCTAAATTACTCTTTTGCCTTCTTTCACCTCATTTTTTAAAATTATAAATATTCAATCAACCTTCATGTTTGTATCAATTACTATTAGAAAATTTATGTAAAAAAATTACAATTACAAAATAAGTTTAAAATTGATATTTTGAAGAAAAAAAATAAGGGCCCTCAACCACATGGGTGGATCTTTGTAAAATAAGTTGAGGGGTTAACTTAAAGTTTTTAAAAGTTTTAGGAGTCTAAATTAAAAGTTTGAAATTTAATGAAAATTTTAAAAAGAAATTAATTAAAAATTTTAAGAAATAAAAACGTAATAAAAATTTAATTTTTTTAAAAAAAATTAAGGAACAAAAAGTGAACAATTCCAAACTTTGGGGGCAAGCTCATATGGCTCTTATTAGCATACGTCTCTGCTTAATCAAGTATACTTTTATGAGATGATTTTATCTAACTTTAACCTCAAAAAAATAATTTCAATGCGAGAAATTTTTAAGAATTGGTTCAAATCTCATAATTTTAATTCTAAAATTTAAATATTAAAGATTGCAATAAATACAAATAAAGTTTATATGTATTTTTTTTCTTTCTTGCTCAAAAAGTAATTCCTTGCTATGAACCACGAAATAAAAAGATGCCACGTCACTTGTGTTTATACAAATATTCACAAAATTAATCAAATTAGTAATAACTAAATTCAAAATACACGAAATTATCAAAGTAAAAACATGTAAATAATGCATATAATCATATGACAATACATGTCATAATTTTATTTATGAGAATACATTTATTTAAAGAATAATATATAAGTGAGTTGATACATACGTCATTAATAATTTAACAACAAACGACTAAAACTTACATTCTTTAACAACGATGGTTAAAACGAAAGTTTTTTAATTATAGTTACCAAAGTGCAAGGTTTACCCTTACAATTAACATCTCTATATTATTTATTTATTTATTAAATGAAAAAATAAAGGTTCCTCCCAAAAAATAGAAAATAAAAGGGTGGTTTTAGTAATTTAGTTACATGGGCAAAAGATATTTTTTAATTTTGGATGGTTGATGAGAGAGAGTTGGAAGTCAATTCAAAGGTGGCTACGTAATTGATTTCCAGAGTGACGTGTCTCATTTCTACTGATTAAATTCTTTTGTGGTTTTCCATTTTTGTTAAATGTTTTTTATTTTATTTTAGTTTTAAGCTTATAAAAAGTAGAAGTAGAACAGCCGGGATTATACGAGAGGGGAGCTGATTACACCTGTTACTGTCCATCCACCTGACATACAATATTTTAAGGTTAAAGTACGTAACTGGTCAGTAAAGTAAGTAAAAATATTTTTTGGCCATTAAAATTTTGAAAATTACAAAATGATCATTAAACTTATAAATTATTATATAACGGTCGTCATATGTTATAAAATAATGATAAATTTCAATAAGTTTAAGGGTCATTATATAATAGTTTGATATATTTAATATTCATTTTGTAATAGTTTGATAAAATTTAAGGACCATTTTATCATAGTTTCAATAAGTTTAATGACCATTTTATAATTTTTAAATTAATATTGGTTTTTGGATATCATCGAATTAAAAATAGTCTCACAAAAAAATTATCATCGATGTAACACCCGAGTTTAGGGGTCGGGTGAAAATAATATTTAAATAATATTTGAGTCTCGGTTTTATAATTAAAATAATAATATATATTATTTAGACCTAGTGATTTCAAAGCAAACATTTTTGTGTTGGACTAAATTGAATTGTTTTACATCTTCCATGGAATTTGTGAATAATGAGACTTGCCATCTCATTAATGGCAAATCCGTAAATAGTTGGACTTCATTTTAAAACCCTTTTTAATTAAAAGAACCTTTGTCATCTTTTCCACTTCTCCTTTTTTTTTCATTTCTAACGACAAGAAGAGAGAGCTTCTCTCTAGTTACTATTCCATCACTTTCCAACTTCATCCTTAGTATTTTTCAAGAGGTAATAACATTTTTTACTTGACCTTGGTCTCCTCTTCATTTTAGTATCTTTAGATTTCACTAAAACTATGTATTTTGTAATTTGGGTTTTTCAAAGTTTTGGTTAAAGGTTGGAGCTTTATGAGTCATTATCAAAGCTTTTGGTTTAATGTTGATAGATAAGTTGTTTATGAACCATGGGGTCCAACATATGTGAATTTTAAAGTGTTTTAACATGATTTTCGTATTTGGGTTTTGGTGGGTTTTTAGAAGGATTTTAAGGGAGTTTTTGGGGTTGCTTGGTTGTTGAGCTTGGAAGTGAAGGTGAGTGGTTTAATGTTTTTAAAATGGTTTTGAGTATTTGGTTCAAGCATGTGGACTAGGTTGGGCTTGGTAGACCCACCTAGAGTTGGGATTAGATTGGTAGTCTAATCCCAAGCTATAGTTAAAGACTATGGTTGATATTTGAATGTGTATGCCTCGTGTTTAATTGTGATTGTGTTGGCTATGTATATGATGTTATACATGTATGTTGAGGCTTGGATTGATGCATTGTTATATGCATGTGGATTGTGCATGATGTTAATCATGGTGAGTACGTGCTAAGCACGGAAATGGTTGTGAAATGATATTGTGGATTGTGTTAAATGTTGGCACTAGTATGCTTGGGTACAAATGATCGATCATTAGGATGTTAGTGTGCACATGTGAGTCAAATGTGTGCGTGGTCTTGATGATGGTAGTCATCAAGATGGAGTACGGGTTCGGCCGGAAAACCTTCTTATATATGTTAGTCGATGATGAGTGCAATCCCATCGACGGGGCGTGAGGATGAGTGGAATCCCCTCCGCGAGAACGGTGATTAGTGTAATCCCACTCTAAGGTAATGGTTGTGTTGGATGTGAGTTCCAACGTGTTTATCCGCGTATTTGAGTCATAGCTAGGTGACAATATGAGTTGATA
Organism: Hibiscus tridactylites; assembly: GCA_958450335.1. NCBI lineage: Eukaryota > Viridiplantae > Streptophyta > Magnoliopsida > Malvales > Malvaceae > Hibiscus > Hibiscus tridactylites. The sequence continues at coordinate 12,359,982 of OY288287.1, forward strand.
TGTGTATCAATATGATATGGAATGTGATTCCTATATGAATTATTATATGTGTTTACATATGATGTGGATTTGAGCTTGTTGAGCATGGCATAATATTGGATATTTGTTCATGCATCATGTGTATATTGGCTCATGTGGATCGAAGGTAAGACCATACATTCTACCTTGGTTGTGCTCGTGCTTGGACCCTACATTGTCGAGGTTTGTTTTTAAAGAGCTTACTCTCACTAAGCTTTATGCTTACGCTCTCTTTTGTTCGGCAATGCAGATCCGTAGTTTGTGGGTTGTTAGTGCAATAAGGGGCCTCCAAGTGTGCTAGTTGGGCTTTTGAATCTTCCAAGTATGAATTTTATTTTATATGATGTAATGGTCAAGCAATGAGACATGTATATGTTGTTGAGCCTTTGAAGTATGTTGGTGTTGGTTGTTTAGAAGCATGTTAGACTTCTTTAAATGCCATGTTGTTGGTTGGCTTTTGGTTGCCTTGAATGCTTGTAAACCATGTTGAATTACCTTCTCGAATGCCTAAGTGTATATCTTGTGATGTATGATCTTTTGAATGGATGCCCTATCTTATATCCTTATGAATCTTGAGTATGTTTGCAATAGGGTGCATGCCTCTAGAGTGTGTTTGTATGTTATGTATGCTTCTTGGGGTCGTTACGGACGTTTGGGATCATTTGGATATGTTTAAAACTGATTTTGGGAATTCACAGATTGTAGGTGTTTTGAAACAAGTTGCCCCGTATCGAAACGTGTTTCGGTACGTTTTTGCTATTGTGAATCATTGTTTCGAAACAAGTTTCGAAACACTTTGGCTACTGGAATTGCATGTTCTGAAACGGGTATCGGAACGCCTAGGCAAAATGGGACCCTGTTCCGAAACGGGGTGGATGCGTTTCGGAACGGGTGTCTGGCTTTTAAAACTGGAGCCCGTGTTTCGAAACGGGCATTGACTGTTTCGAAACACAGGCCTGTAAATGGGCTTTTTGACATCTCTAAAGGGTCTCAAGGTTTGGGCTTAGGCCCTGTTTGTTGTTGGGCTTCTCATGAGCCTTGCTTTCGCTGTCGTTTCACGCTTAGGTTTAATTAATGCATCTAGATAAGATATTAAATGAAAAAGTTTTTCCTAGGGTCGGTAACCGAAATGGAGCCTTAACGGGTTTCATCTCGGTTATCCCCGTGTAACCCACTTGGATCGGTCAAGCGTCTGGACCGGGATGAGGGGGTTACACTTGTTGGTATCAGAGCCTAAGGTTTCTGAGACCTTGGGCAAGTAAGTGAGGTAAGTTGTGTCTTTATGTTGAAAATGCACGGTGTTTGCTTGCCATGAAAGCATGTTTGCTTGTTTATCAAGATTGCTTGTTGTTTTGTTTGAATCATGATGTTTAGAGTCTCATTGCTACTATTACATCGGAAAAAGGATTTTTAAAGTGGGGGAACATACTTGAGCCACTTAGAGCCCTTGCCTTGCTAACCCTATCTTTTGTGTTTTCTTGTTGTTGTTGTAGTTGTTGTTTGTGAGCACGTATGTCGAGGCCGAGGGGTAGACCGAGGGTGGTTCGTCAGGAACCACGTGTTGCGGCTCCTGTTAATGAGTCGGTGGCTAGAGTAGAGGCTCATGTAGTAGAGCCTGCTGCTGGAGTTGGAGCTCCTCCACCACCACCACCTTCTCAGCCTGGAGTTGGAGGCGAGGATGGAGCTGAGGGAGAGGGACCTCAGGGTGGCCAAGGTCCTGCTGGAATAGATATGGCTCTGCTTGTGCAAGCTATAGCGGGAGCATTTCAGGCCGTAGTTGCCGAAGCTCAGGCTGCAGCTCAGCCTAGGGGTGATGATGCTAGTTTACCGTTGGAGAGGCTCCGTAGCCTAGAGGCTGAAGAGTTCAGAGGGTCTACACCTGAGAGATCCGAGTTATGGTTAGAGAAGATCGTTCGCATCTTAGCTCAGATGGGTTGTGTGGGTGCTCGCAGATTGGGCTGTGTGATTTCTTTGCTTTAGGGTGATGCCTACACCTGGTGGGTCACCATTACTACCGGAGTTCCTGAGGCTGAGATTGGATGGGATTTCTTTGAGTCCGCTTTCCGGAAAAGGTACTTGGGGCCGAGGTATCTAGATAAGAAGAAGCGAGAGTTTATGGCTCTTGTTTAGGGAGAGGCTACTGTGTCTGACTACGAGATTCGCTTTGTTCGTTTGAGTCAGTATGCTCCAGAGTTAGTTCCTACTGAGAGGGACCGATGTAACCGTTTCAGATATGTGCTTCACGGGGAAGTTAAGAGGTATACCTTAGCTTCAGATTACTTAGATTTTGATGTCTTGGTTGCTAGTGCCAATGACATTGAGCATAGCTTGGGGCTGACCAAGCGTTCTGGAGGATCTAGTTCTGGCAAGAGACATAAAAAATTTGATCGTGGTGATGCCAAGAGGCATCGGGGTGGCGGATAGCAATTTGACCATAGACGTGGCGGTGGCCACTATGGTAGAGGCCACCAAGGTCATAGAGGTGGAGGGCGTTTGCCCGAGTGTACACGTTTTGGGAGACAGCATTCTGGTGAGTGTTGGGGTAACTTCCATGCTTGTTGGAACTGTGGTTCGAGGGACCACTTTAGGAGAGAGTGTCTGCATCAGGCGGCACAGGCACCGAACATAGCACATGCTCCTGCGAGGGCCAATGATTATCAGAGAGGCCGTGGGCGCGGTCGTGGCTACTTCTAGCCTAGGGCTGATGCACCTAGGGTAGATGCTCAGAGGAACCTTGCTCATGTTGTGGCAGTGCAGCCAGAGGCAGGAGGACCAGCGAGAGTCTATGCTCAGAGAGAGGCCGGGAACGACACAGATGTGATAGCAGATAATTTTGAGTTACAGTCTATGTCTTTGCTTTCTTTGGTTGATTCGGGTTCTACGCATTCCTACATTTTGAGTGAGCATGCACGTAAGTTAGATATACCTGTTGAGATCTTAGATGTAGGTATGCACGTGACTAGTTCTTTTGGTGAGACAGTTGTGGTTAGACGAATGTATAGGAGGTGTCCGCTGAAGATTCAGGGTCATGTGTTTTTCGTTGATATGATGGAGCTTCCTTGTATGACTTTGATATTATTTTGGGTATGGATTGGTTAGTTGAGCACCGAGCTAGTGTGGATTTTGAGACGAAGAGGATTTCTTTGAAACTTTCTGATGACTACGAGGTAGTAGTAGTAGGCGAGAACATTAAGTTCTTGTCTAATGTTGTGTCAGCTTTAGAGGCACATAGGTTGATGGATTCCAGTTGTGGGGCTTACTTAGCTTATGTTATGAATCCGAATATGACTGAGGCTAGATCGAAAGATATTAGAACAGTTTGTGACTTTCCGGATGTGTTCCCTGAAGAGTTGTCAGGTTTTCCTCCAGACAGAGATGTAGAGTTTGTGATTGAGACTGTTTCAGGGTCTACTCCAGTTTCTATAGCTCCGTATTGTATGGATCCGAAAGAGTTGAAAGAATTGAAGAGTCAGCTGCAAGAGTTATTAGATCATGGTTTCATTAGGCCTAGTAGTTCTCCTTGGGGTGCTCTCGTGTTGTTTGTAAAGAAGAAAGATGGTAGTATGCGTATGTGTATTGACTACAGACAGTTGAATCAGTTGAATGTGAAGAACAAGTATCCGTTGCCTCGTATAGATGATTTGTTTGATCAGTTGAGAGGTGCTTCAGTGTTCTCGAAGATAGATTTGAGATCAGGGTACTATCAGTTGAAAGTAAAAGAGTGTGATGTTCCGAAGACAGCTTTTAGGACTAGATATGGTCACTATGAGTTCCTTGTGATGCCGTTTGGGCTCACGAATGCACCTGCAGCATTCATGGATATGATGAACAGAATTTTTAGAGACTATCTAGACGGTTTTGTAGTTGTTTTCATAGATGATATTCTTGTGTACTCGAAATCAGAAGAAGGGCATGATGAGCACTTGAGACTTGTTTTACAGAGATTGTTGAGCAATCAGTTGTATGCGAAGCTTAGTAAATGTGAGTTCTGGATTCGAGAGGTTGTATTTCTTGGCCATGTTGTTTCAGCCGAAGGTATCCGTGTTGATCCGTCGAAGATTGAGGCTATTGTTGAGTGGAAACAACCTAAGCCTGTGATTGAGATTAGGAGTTTCCTAGGATTAGCCGGTTACTATAGGAGATTTGTTGATGGTTTCTATAGAGTAGCTGCTCCTTTGACTAAATTGTTGCAGAAAGGAGTTAAGTTTGAGTGGTCAGATGCAAGACAGAAGGCCTTTGAGAAATTGAAAGAAGCTTTGACAAATGCTCCAGTGTTAGTGCAACCAGTTTCAGGTAAAGAATTTGTGATCTATAGTGATGCTTCCTACATAGGTTTAGGTTGTGTTTTGATGCAAGAAAGAAAAGTTGTTGCCTATGCTTCGAGACAGTTGAAGTTACATGAGAAGAACTATCCTACTCACGATATTGAGTTAGTCGCAGTTGTGTTTGCGTTGAAGATTTGGTGTCATTACTTGTATGGTGAGAAGTGTATAGTTTACACCGATCATAAGAGCTTGAAGTATTTGATGACACAGAGAGAGTTGAACTTGAGACAGAGAAGATGACTTGAGTTGTTGAAAGACTATGATTTGACCATAGAGTACCATCCGGGTAAGGCAAATGTAGTAGCCGATGCTTTGAGTAGAAAAGTTGCAGTTGAGTTGCGAGCTATGTTTGCTAGATTGAGTGTATCCGGTGATGGTGGTTTGATCACAGAGTTGCAAGTGAAGCCTTCTTTGATTCAGTTGATCAGAGAGAAACAGTTGCATGATGTGTCTTTAGTTCCTCATGTTCAGGACATAGCCGAAGGTAAACTGACCGAGTATAGTTTCAGTGGTGAGAATGTGTTGTGTTTCAGAGACAGAGTTGTAGTGCCGGAAGATGTTGAGTTGAGAAGTTTGATTTTGAGTGAAGCACATTCGAGTCCTTTTTCTATGCATCCGGGTAGTACCAAGATGTACCGTGACTTGAAGAATGATTATTTATGGGTTGGTTTGAAGAAGGATGTAGCCGAGTATGTGAGCCGTTGTATGGTTTTTCAGAGAGTGAAGGCAGAACATCAGGTTCCTTTAGGTTTGTTATAGCTTTTGAAGATTTCGGAATGGAAATGGGAGAGCATCACCATGGACTTTGTGTCGGGGTTACCGTTGTCTCCTGCGAAGAAGAATTTTGTTTGGGTGATAGTGGATAGATTCACTAAGTGTGCTCACTTCTTAGCAGTGAACACTACAGATTCTTTAGACAAGTTGACAAACTTTTACATCCGTGAGATTGTGAGACTTCATGGAGTTCTGAAGTCTATTGTTTCAGATAGAGATCCGAGATTCACTTCGAGGTTCTAAGGTTGTTTACATAGTGCTCTAGGTAGCCGTTTGCATTTCAGTAGTTCTTATCATCCGCAGTCCGATGGACAGTCAGAGCGAGTGATACATATTTTAGAGGATATGCTTCGTTGTTGTGTGATTGACTTCCAAGGTTCTTGGGAGAAGCATTTGCCCTTAGTTGAGTTTGCGTACAACAACAGTTATCAAGCTAGTAATCAGATGGCTCCTTATGAGGCTTTGTATGGTAGACGATGTAGGACTCCGATTTGTTGGGTTGAAACAGGTCAGAGATTGTTACCTATGCCGGATTTGCTCAAGGGAACTACCGATAAAGTGAAGTTGATTTGTGACCGTTTGAAAGCAGCTTCCGATCGTCAGAAATCTTATATAGATTTGAAGAGAAAAGAGATTGAGTTCTCCGTGGGTGAGAAAGTGTTTCTGAAAGTATCTCTGTGGAAGAAGGTAATGAGATTTGGCCGGAAGAGCAAGTTGACCCCGAGGTTCATTGGTCCGTATGAGATAGTTGAGCGGATTGGGCCTGTAGCTTACCGCTTGAGATTGCCTTATGAGTTATAGAAGATCCATGATGTCTTTCATGTGTCGATGCTTAGGAATATAGATCAGATCCTTCTCATGTTATGTCTGTTTAGGAAATATAGTTGAATCCGGATTTGTCTTACAATGAAGAACCTGTTGAGATACTTGCTTCTGATAGCAAGGTGTTGCGTGTCAAGACCATAGAGTTGGCCAAGGTGTTGTGGAGGCATAGAGGTGTGGAAGAGGCCACGTGGGAGAGGAAAGCTGGTATTTTTTAGCAGTTTCCGTACTTGTTTCCGTCAGGTAATTTCGGGGATGAAATTCCTTAAGTGGGGGAGAGTTGTAACACCCGAGTTTAGAGGTCGGGTGAAAATAATATTTAAATAATATTTGAGTCTCGGTTTTATAATTAAAATAATAATATATATTATTTGGACCTTGTGATTTCAAAGTAAACATTTTTGTGTTGGACTAAATTGAATTGTTTTACATCTTCCATGGAATTTGTGAATAATGAGATTTGCCATCTCATTAATGGCAAATCCGTAAATAGTTGGACTTCATTTTAAAACCCTTTTTAATTAAAAGAATCTTTGTCATCTTCTCCACTTCTCCTTTTTTCATTTCTAACGACAAGAAGAGACAGCTTCTCTCTAGTTACTATTTCATCACTTTCCAACTTCATCCTTAGTGCTTTACAAGAGGTAATAACATTTTTGACTTGGCCTTGGTCTCCTCTTCATTTTGGTATCTTTAGATTTCACTAAAACTATGTATTTTGTAATTTGGGTTTTTCAAAGTTTTGGTTAAAGGTTGGAGCATTATGAGTCCTTATCAAAGCTTTTGGTTTAATGTTGATAGATAAGTTGTTTATGAACCATGGGGTCCAACATATGTGAATTTTAAAGTGTTTTAACATGATTTTCGTATTTGGGTTTTGGTGGGTTTTTAGAAGGTTTTTAAGAGAGTTTTTGGGGTTGTTTTGTGTTGGAAATGGAAGGCTAATGTTAGTATGTTAGTTGAGGGTTGTTTTGGAATCATTTGAGAGCGTTAAAAGTGTTGAAATCAAAGGTTTTGGACTGTGCTTTAGGGCTGCTCGAGTTTGATGATTTTGGGGTTGTTCATAGCTTGAAATATTGTGTTTGATGCTTGAGTAGTGTTCCGGGTTTGCTACATTGATGTATGGACTGATTTGAGATTATTTTGATTGTGTTGGGATGATTAGAGGCAAGAGTTTGTGTTGGTGAAGCATCGGGAGTGAATCCGAAAGCTTGAAGGTCTTGGTTGCTTGGTTGTTGAGCTTGGAAGTGAAGGTGAGTGGTTTAATGTTTTTAAAATGGTTTTGAGTATTTGGTTCAAGCATTTGGACTAGGTTGGGCTTGGTAGACCCACCTAGAGTTGGGATTAGATTGGTAGTCTAATCCCAAGCTATAGTTAAAGACTATGGTTGATATTTGAATGTGTATGCCTCGTGTTTAATTGTGATTGTGTTGGCTATGTATATGATGTTATACATGTATGTTGAGGCTTGGATTGATGCATTGTTATATGCATGTGGATTGTGCATGATGTTAATCATGGTGAGTACGTGCTAAGCACGGAAATGGTTGTGAAATGATATTGTGGATTGTGTTAAATGTTGGCACTAGTATGCTTGGGTACAAATGATCGATCATTAGGATGTTAGTGTGCACACGTGAGTCAAATGCGTGCGTGGTCTTGATGATGGTAGTCATCAAGATGGAGTACGGGTTCGGCCGGAAAACCTACTTATATATGTTAGTTGATGATGAGTGTAATCCCATCGACGGGGCGTGAGGATGAGTGGAATCCCCTCCGCGAGAACGGTGATTAGTGTAATCCCACTCTAAGGTAATGGTTGTGTTGGATGTGAGTTCCAACGTGTTTATCCGCGTATTCGAGTCATAGCTATGTGCCAATATGTGTTGATATGTGTATCAATATGATATGGAATGTGATTCCTATATGAATTATTATATGTGTTTACATATGATGTGGATTTGAGCTTGTTGAGCATGGCATAATATTGGATATTTGTTCATGCATCATGTGTATATTGGCTCATGTGGATCGAAGGTAAGACCATACATTCTACCTTGGTTGTGCTCGTGCTTGGACCCTACATTGTCGAGGTTTGTTTTTAAAGAGCTTACTCTCACTAAGCTTTATGCTTACGCTCTCTTTTGTTCGGCAATGCAGATCCGTAGTTTGTGGGTTGTTAGTGCAATAAGGGGCCTCCAAGTGTGCTAGTTGGGCTTTTGAATCTTCCAAGTATGAATTTTATTTTATATGATGTAATGGTCAAGCAATGAGACATGTATATGTTGTTGAGCCTTTGAAGTATGTTGGTGTTGGTTGTTTAGGAGCATGTTAGACTTCTTTAAATGCCATGTTGTTGGTTGGCTTTTGGTTGCCTTGAATGCTTGTAAACCATGTTGAATTACCTTCTCGAATGCCTAAGTGTATATCTTGTGATGTATGATCTTTTGAATGGATGCCCTATCTTATATCCTTATGAATCTTGAGTATGTTTGCAATAGGGTGCATGCCTCTAGAGTGTGTTTGTATGTTATGTATGCTTCTTGGGGTCGTTACGGACGTTTGGGATCATTTGGAGATGTTGAAAACTGATTTTTGGGAATTCACAGATTGTAGGTGTTTCGAAACGGGTTGCCCTGTTTCGAAACGGGTGTGGTTCCAGGGCCCCCGTATCGAAACGTGTTTCGGTACGTTTTGGCTACTGTGAGCCCCTGTTTCGAAACAAGTTTCGAAACACTTTGGCTACTGGAATTGTCTGTTCCGAAACGGGTATCGGAACGCCTAGGCAAAGTGGGACCCTGTTCCGAAACGGGGTGGATGCGTTTCGGTACGGGTGTCTGGCTTTTAAGACTAGAGCCCGTGTTTCGAAACGGGCATTGACTGTTTCGAAACACAGGCCTGTAAATGGGCTTTTTGACATCTCTCAAGGTTTGGGCTTAGGCCTTGTTTGTTGTTGGGCTTCTCATAAGCCTTGCTTCCGCTGTCGTTTCACGCTTAGGTTTAATTAATGTATCTAGATAAGATATTAAATGAAAAAGATTTTCCTAGGGTCGGTAACCGAAATGGAGCCTTAACGGGTTTCATCTCGGTTATCCCCGTGTAACCCACTTGGATCAGTCAAGCGTCCGGACCGGGACGAGGATGTTACAATCGATATAAGTTCTATATAAATTGAAGCCGATCCCTTATTCTAACATTTTTAAAATTATAATTAAATAAATATGCGAAAATATTTCATACATTGATTGTAAAAAAAGTTTTTACAATCGGTCTAGTTTTAGATTTAAATATTTGGTTTATGATTTTTAAAGTTTAAGAGTTTAGGTTTAGGGTGTAGAATTTAAGATTTGTAGTTAGAAGTTATAGTTTATGGGTTAGAGTAGTATGATTAAATATTTAAATTTTAAACATAGATTGTAAATTATACCATAAGCTCTAAATTCTACCCTTAAACATAAACCTCTAAACCATCAAATAAATATCAAATCCCTAAAATTAACTAGAGATGTATACGATTCGATTTCGGTTTAATTCGGTAAGCTATTTTAGTAAACATCGTTTTTTGGTTTGATTAATCTCAAGTTTCGATTTTTTGCATATTAACAGTTGATTTTTGAAATTTTTTATTTTATTTTGATAAAATAACTTTATTTTATGACTTTAAAACATTAAATGATAAAATTTTAAAGTATTTTTATTTCATAAATAATTATTAAAAATTTAATTTTTAAGTAAATAATAATAATTAATATTTATTAAAACATTAACGGAGAAAGGTGACTGAAGCAACAACGATTAGCGTAGCTATAGTCTATAGATAGCAAAAGAAGAGAGAACATATTTTTTTTAATCTGAATTATATTCAACATCGAAAAAAATATAAAAGAATCACACATTTTTACAAGAGAAATACAATGCAGAACAAAACAACAAAAACATAAAAGTGTGAAAGACATTAAAATACCAGACCTAACACTGTCAGAAGAAATCTTCTGAAATAAAAATTAAAAAAAAAACTATAACTTTGCCTTGAGTGCTCTTTCAATATAGCAAAAGTTCTTCCACTACTTGTTCTTGGCATGTCGACACAACCAGGGACGGAGCTAGGATTTGAAGTTAGGGGGGCAAAACATAAATTTTGAAAGCTGGGAGGGGCAAATTCACAATTATCCCAATTTTTTTTTTAAAAATATAAGAAATTAAAGGGTAATTTTTTTTTTCTCCCCTACCGGGGGGGCCACAGCCCCACCCATGGGAGCTGTGGCTCCGTCCCTGGACACAACCACAAAAGGGAATCATAACATGTATAAAACGACCTCCTTCGTTGAAAAACGTTCATTGATACTCGTCACTCGAACGCGTAACTGTCAAAAGACAGATTACTGTCATGAAGACATACAAAAATTACTAAAAAAACAAACAAAAAAAACTGTCATAAAAGCAAATTTGAATAAGAATCCGACAAAGTAGAAAAAAAATAAGAAATAAACTTGAAAAACGAAATATTCATCGAAAAAGATGAATTTTATTTATGTACAGAACTAATAAAACGACCAAAGATCGTTGTTGGTAAAAAAAAACGATAAAGAAGAACTTAGAGAAATTTTGTAACCGTTTCAGAAAAAAAAAGTGAGAAAGTTTTTCATTTTTTTTAACTCTTATTCGAGAACAAATTTTTTAAGAAGAGAAAATGATTTTGTTTAAAAAAAATGTTGATTCATATGCTAAGGTGGTCGGGTCGGGTTCAACCCACGTTAGGGTCCACGACTGGAGTCGTAGACCACCTGACCTAGGCTTTTTCCTTTATTTTTATATATTTATTTTTTCCATATTTTTATTTGTAAATTTGACCATTCTGAATTTATATGTTTTACGGTTTACTCCAATTGCATAAAGGTATGTTATTTTTGTCATTTAACCTTTTTTATATATATTTCTCAATTTAATCCATGAACATATTTATTTTCACTTTTGCATTATTATTATTTATCATCATAATGACTACTAACACTCTTTTTGTGTGTTTCAACACGAATCAAAGGCGCATCATTTAAGTTTTTCTTTCATGTTTTCAAAATTTAGACATTATTGTCGTATCAGGATAATTAATGCAGTAGTGTTTTAACTCATTGGATCACGTTACCTCATTAATTGTTTATTATGGGAGGATACCCTTTACAAAACTTCTTATCTTTTATAAAAAGTTTAATGGCCTGTTCGGCCTTTAAAGTATATATAAAATATTGAATTGTCTCTTAAAGTGTTTTTTTGGGACGCTATGACCCTTAAACTAAAAATCGTGATTTTCGTTAGTTTCTCTTATCTAACGTCCGTTTAAATTTTTTGTCTCAATTAGATTACGCCATGTAGCTCTTTTTGACAAAAAAAAATGACTGAATTTTATAAAAATAGGTAAACAGCATGTTGAGTCTCTCAAGTTCTATATTTATTCAATCTAGCTCCTGAAACTGTTCATCTTCTCTTCCTCCAATACAATATCTGATAAAATCAAATCTCCACCATTTACTTCAAGCAAATTCATTAAGGAGCAAATAATGCCATCATTTTTGGCATTGCAAGTTTTGTTTTACAGTCTTCATACCAAACAATTGGAGTTTGGCATTTGAATAGCTTGAATATGAGGCTGCTCTACTTCATTTGAGCTTGGAATTTGGGTTCTCAAATCATTTTCAGAGTGTATCATATGACACTCTTAATGCAGCTCAAAGAAAATCATTAAAACCATCACTTTGAGTGGATCATATGGCACTGTTTATTTTTTTTTACAGAAATTTGGGTAAAAGAATGCCCATGTTCAACCATGAAGGCATGAACGAGCAGTTTAGGAATGTTGAAAACTCGTTTTGCAGACACTATTTTGAAAGCTCGGCAAAAGGCACTACTTGATAACGTAAATTTTTGGAGGGCATGTTTTTAGTGTTGGGAATTTTTCTTTGCATGTTGTTTTCTTAGTGATAATATATGCTGCCTTGTTAAACAGTGTGATAAAACTGATCTTGTGAAGCTGCAGCGGGAAAAGGAACGATTGGAAAGAAGGTAACGTGAAGGTGATATTTGAAGCTTCAGAGTTATTGTAGTTCTTTAGTATTTGTTGCATTGTCGATCATTTTTATTGCTTTCTATTTTCCCTTTTTATTTTTGCTGCTAAAAACAAAACAAAAAATCTGCTAATGATGATACTTTTTACAGGTGAATGAGTCGTATTTGCAGTGATGATGATCGAAAGAGGAGGAAAATAGAATGAATGGGAGATTGAGGGTGTTGGTGATAAAGATTATTTGTTGGTTACCTAATGTGTAATTTACCTTTTTATTTAACTCATATTTATCTTTTTGTTAATAAAATTACATGTAGCGCGTCCTAATTGGCACGTGAATTATTTTAACGAAGGTTAATGGAGAGGCCAAACGAGATAACGATTTTTAGTTCAAGAGCCACAACGTCCCAAAAAAATACTTTAGGGGGCAATTCAGTATTTTGTATATACTTCAGGGGCCAAACGGGGTAACGATTTTTAGTTCAAAGGCCACAACGTCCTAAAAAATACTTTAAGGAGTAGTTCGGTATTTTGTGTATACTTTAGAGGTCATTAAACCTTTATAAAATAAAATAATGTTATTATTACGACAATCAACCCGATAATATTTTAACTTATAGAATGTCATCTCGATAATTATTCGTGATAGAGGACATCATTCTCAAAACTTCTCATCATCATTTTTAAATTCTTTTAAATACGAGACAATACTATTTTATTACGATAGTCAACGCGATGGTGTCCTAACTCACTGGATGTTATCTCGTCGTATTTTAATTTTAAATTCAAGTTTATAACTTTTCAATAACGAAAACAACACATGTTTTTTAAAAAAGATACCAATTTAAGGCACAAAACGAGTAATGATGACTCGTATCTTCAAAATACAAACATTTTTAAACTAAAATATCTTTCAAACCTAAAAACAATTTCGACATCTCTCATAAACAAACTATATATTACATTATCTAGAGCTATTCTTGTGTCTTCGTTGAAAGTATTGGTAAATCGAACAAAAAAAATACATGAAAAATGTGATACATTAAAGGTTCTTCATATTTGAAAAAGAAATGAACATAACAGCTTCGTATGTTATTTAATGCATTAATAATTACTACATTTGATCGAACTAACGCTGAATGAAAGAAATATTTTTATAATTTATTGAAATTTATCCATTAATTTTAGGTGAAATGATAAATAATTTTATTTAAACCTACCAGTCTCATGTTCAACCTTCAACAAGGACTTTTAATTTTTTTATTTAAAGATTATATAAAGGAATAAAAAACATCATTAAAATAATATATTAGAATAATTTGATAACTTACATCAACCTGCAAAGATAATGAATAGTAAAAAAAAATCTAAAACAATACCCATCTTTTAAACATTATACAAATCTCTTAGTAATGGACAATAACATTAATTATAATTTGAAATTCTTTTATCATCAAAAACATTTCATAATAATTACTGATTTATTTAAATAAAACAAAATGAAATTTGTTAAATAAAAATAATAGTTAGATACATAAGTGGTGAAACTTAAAAGAGATCCATTGATTGATAAAGTAGTCAAGTATTGTCTTATATCTTGTACGAGTTCTAAAATATAATCATCTCTCTACTATATCGATTTTTAGAGATACGTACCCAACATTTTATTTTTGGCCAAGTTTAAAGTCTTTAAATAAAAAGAATAACTTCTGAATTGAAACAATACCATTATTCTCTATTATATTCCTTAAACCATAAGTGCTCAAGTAAACAAGCCGAAATGCAATAGGTTCATGGCAAATAAAACACCTCCAACTAGGGTTCTAATGTTCTAACTTCTAACAAGAGAGTGCTGCAGTGAAACCACACAAATACAAATAAGGCTTATAACTAATGCAGTCTCTACAAATTACTCATTCTTGTATCTCTTCTCTACTTCCTCCAAATTCTCAATTTCCTTGTGATATTTGCAAATCCGGTAGATACACCTGTAGGAACATCATATGCAAATTATCTCCAAATCTGAAATCCTAAAATATCTTGCTCAAGCAAAGGGTTGTCAAATTGATAGCACATACCAGTACAGGAGGCATGCAGTTGTACACAAAATCACATTCCTTTGGGCTTTGAAGACCTACAAAGCATCCCAAACTTTTATTATTCACAAACCAAGTAGCAGCACACAAGAATTCAGGAGATATTTCGGAGAACGAGAGGCCTGTGTTACTTCTTCCATATGTTAGTGTAATGGACTGCTAAAATAATTCATTAATCATAAACAGGCTAGAAATAAGCCTAATATAGAAAGCACCAAGGCCAAAAGAAAAGAGAAACGGTTTTGAAAAAGCAGGGAAACCCCTATGTGTATCCTTGCTCCAAAGACTCTTGGAATCGAAGAATGCAATATCATTAGCCGCAGTTTTAAACCTTGTTGATGCAAATATTAGTCTTTAAACCTTGTAGACGATGCAATACTATTCGCCCCATTTCTTGGAATTAAAAGCTGTAAGGAAACTGTCAGTTTCCCCGTCCCAAAATAGTAAAAAACCAAACAAAAAAGAGAAGATAGCAAAGCAGATAGATACACCACTATCAAAAGGCGATGTACTTTTGTGCATCCACAAGATCTCTGGGATGAGGAATGCTAAATTATATAAATCCCAATAAACAAAGAAAGCTTCCATTGGGTGACCATCTCCCCCATTACATGATGTAAACCAAAACTGGACTGAATTTGTGTATGGCATTCTCTGAATGTTAACTTGTCTTTGGTTTTAGCTTTCTGGTCTTCTGGAGTTGGCTAAAATTATTTCAAAAGATGGTGGCTGGATTTCTTATTAGAGATAGACAGAAAAGAATTGGAAAAGAAAAGTAATTTATTGAAGAAGATAATGCAAGTATCTTAAACACTATTTCTCCAATAAGCAGTCCGTATGGTGTAGAACTCTCCCAGTACAAATAAACCAGTAATGTCAGGATGCCACTGAGTCTAGTAATTTCAGAAAGTATTGTTGCCCCCATGTAATTCATCTATGAACAAATCAGTATTGGGAATTGGGTATCTGTCGACCATGGTGATTTTGTTTAGGATTCTGTAGTCCACACAAAATGTCTTAAGACTTAAGAGTTCATCTTTCTTTTTAACCAATAGGATAAGGATAGCAAACGGACTTGAGCTAGGGCAAATAAACCCTGTTGCTAACAAAGCAACACCAGGTTCTCTAATTTTGTTTTATGATGGTGGGGATAATGCTATGGTCTTATATTTTGAGACTGTGGCAAGTGGCAAGTGGCAAGTGGCATGAGTGAGATGGTATGGGAGGCAGGGATGTGGGTTCTATGAAAACGAGTACAAACTCTTGGATAATAAGATTGGATGTCGGAGTTTGATAATAATGCAAATACTTTTCTGTTTGTAGTATCCATTCACAGGGAGCTTATTCTATGTTCGTATGAGGGTGTCGTGACAGACTCATATGCTATCAAGAACTCTCCATGTCACTTTCATCTTCTTCTGACCAAGTCAATGACACTTTCTAATGAAATCACGGGTAGAGGGGGCCATTGGCTTCGGCCTTGAGTGTTGCTAATTCTGTCACTAGCAAGTCTACACACTCAAATGCTAGGCAATGGAATAGAAACTAGAAATGGCTGGTGGGGTTGGATCATTTTGGAGATGATCGAAAGGCTCCAATATGCAATTCGTATGGAGTGGAAAACTTTCCCAATACATATAACCTAAGAGACTGTTATTGGCAAGTAAAGAAAACTATAATTATTAATTAAGCCAGAAGATATCAAAAGCTACAATTAAGGCGTAAACCAAGGAGAATCCAAAGACCTTTAGAATCAAATAATTATTACGGCTGCTAAAATTGGAAATCTGTGAAGCAAAACGCAAACGCAAAGGCAGCAATATTTTATAAAACAAATTCTGAGAATACAATACTTACAGATTTCTCATACCGATCCCTCTCGGCAGCAGTGCAAATCTCAGAGTTACAGCTCAAGCGATGCTCGTTCTTCCAGTAGATATCTGCACCCAGAAAAGGAACAACTTAAAACCCATTTCATGGAGGATCGAGAAAGCAAAGGAAAATGAAAAGAGAGAAAACCTAAGAGCTGGAATCCGGCAAAGGGGACAATAAAGAGGGCGGGCTGAAGAATTAGAGAGATGAGAGAGACCAAACGGTTCTTGAGTAGCTTGGGAGAGGGGAAGGTCAGGAGAAGAGCCAGAGCTGCCTCTGCTGCCACCACGTAGGTTAGAATCATCCACTGCAACGCCATTTCTCGATCTCTTGAGCTTCGTTTTCTCTCTCTTTGTTGCTAGTTTGCGTGTGTGATTGTTTTGTGGTCCGTCTACCCTTTGTTTCTTGGCTTAACGATGAAGAAAACCGCTTGATGAAATCCATTGATTCTAGATGTTTCTCTTTCGGACGAGGTGCGTTGACCATCATCCTGGCCGTTGGATTGCCAAATGGCTTGTGTTTACCGAGGCAAGTTCGTGAGAAATCTACAAGGTAAAATTAAAATATTTCTAGGGAACAAACTTTAAATACAAGCTAAAAAACGACAGACCTATTTATCGGGTAAAAAGTGATACATAAATTGTTACATAAAATAGCACAATTTTGTAAGAGAAAAATGTATATACCTTTTTTATTACACAGTTTTACAAAAGTTCAAAATGGCTCTTGTACTTGTAAGGAAATGTGTACATACACATTTTTTTACCCAAAAGCATACTTTGGTACAAGTTTTATAATGATTTGTGTATATACACATATTAGTAGCAAATGTACACAAATTGTTTAAATTTGTAAGAGAAAATGGTATATACCTTTTTTATTACACAGTTTTACAAAAGTTCAAAATGGCTCTTGTACTTGTAAGAAAATGTGTACATACACAATCTTACCCAAAAGCATACTTTGATACAAGTTTTATAAGGATTTGTGTATATACACATATTAGTAGCAAATGTACACAAATTGGTATAAATTTGTAAGAGAAAATGTTATATACCTTTTTTATTACACAGTTTCACGAAGGTTCAAAATGGCTCTTGTACTTGTAAGAAAATATGTACATACACAATTTCTTACCCAAAAGCATACTTTGGTACAAGTTTTATAAGGATTTGTGTATATACACACATTAGTAGTAAATGTACACAAATTGGTCAAATTTGTAAGAGAAAATGGTATATACCTTTTTATTAAACAGTTTCACGAAGGTTCAAAATGGCTCTTGTACTTGTAAGGAAATGTGTACATACACAATTTCTTACCCAAAAAGCATACTTTGGTACAAGTTTTATAAGGATTTGTGTATATACACATATTAGTAGCAAATGTACACAAATTGGTATAAATTTGTAAGAGAAAATGATATATACCTTTTTTATTACACAGTTTCACGAAGGTTCAAAATGGCTCTTGTACTTGTAAGGAAATGTGTACATACACAATTTCTTACCCAAAAGCATACTTTGGTACAATTTTATAATGATTTGTGTATATACACATATTAGTAGCAAATGTACACAAATTGGTACAAATTTGTAAGAGAAAATGGTATATACCTTTTTTATTAAGTAGTTTTACGAAGGTTCAAAATGGCTCTTGTACTTCTAAGGAAATGTGAACATACACAATTTCCTACCCAAAAGCATACTTTGGTACAAATTTTATTAGGATTTGTGTATATACACTTATTAGTAGCAAATATACACAAAATGGTACAACATTGTAAGAGAAAATGGTATTACGTTTTTTATTACACAATTTCTCCAAGGTTCAAAATGGCTCATGTATTTGTAAGGAAATGTGTACATACACATTTTGTTACCAAAAAACATACTTTGGTACAAGTTTTTTAAGAGGTGTCGAAACCACCTATAGGTGGTTTAGTGTTGGTTTGGCAAAATGGGCAAAAGTTAAAGTCATTTATGTGGCATCGAAACCACATATATGAGGTTTCAATGCTGGTTGAGCGGAAATGAGGCGTATGTTCAATTTTGTTAGGGTGAGAATAAATCTTGTGGTAAGGAATTGTGTACATACACAATTTACTTACAAAATATACTTTGATATAGGTAGTACAAGGATTTATGTATATACACAAATACAAAATGGGAAAAATTGACGACATTGAAGGCGGCATCGAAACCACCATTTTGTGGTTTCGGTGCTGGTTTGACAGATACAAAAATATTTGAAGGACTTAAAAAATCCCTTATTAGTTGAAAATTAACAGTTGGAGTATGACAGAAGGATCATATTAAAATTATGGATGAAGTATATTTTGGAGACAAAAAAACTAAAGTCCCACATTCTTCAATTACATATTGAAATAAAAAATGAAACTAAAAGAATGGCGCCTCCTCAATCCTCATCCATGGCCAGAGAAACGACCTCCATGCCCTCTGCCACCCATGACACTTGGACCAACCTCTCGTTGTGAACTGTGATGACCAACCATCTCTGTATATGATTGCATCTCAAATTTGATCCTATAGTTGCCTAATGAACAAAACATGTATGCATAAGTATGAGCAGAAGTGCATCTTGTATAAAAGAAGAAAATGATAGAGAAAACCTTGAGAATGACGGTTGAAGTTGTCGATGTCTTCTTTGGCAGCCATATAACCATAAAGTTGGCGATGTCTGGCTGGACCATACAAGAAGCCGTGACAACGTTCCTAAGCCTCTCTATCGAAACCTTAGACAGCAAACTGGGTATGTAGACGCTGAACATCGAAATAACCTCTTGCCGTGCTCTAAAAAATTAGAAGGCTTATCCCACAATGGCCTTGAGAACCGTAAAAATGGCGAGCCTTAACAACAGTAACATAGGAGCTAAAATAGGCAATAAGCTCTTAGTTTCCCATACCAAGCCACCAAAGCATAAAATGCAAGACATTACAAGTTAAGGAATTGTAATATTCATGAAAACATAATTCAAAAGTTATAGAACTACCTTCCCATTTGCATCTCTCAAACCACTCCATTCCCCATAAGCTTGACCTTGAGGAACAACCGAAGTACCCCTTCTACGCAATTCCTCGTCTAATAGCTGAGCAAGTTGGCGATGTAGTTTGAGCTTTGGTCCGCCTTTGGTTTTGGCATTTGTCACTAGAGACTGAAGGCCAAGAAACCTGTGAGTGGCACTAGGACCTCCTTGACATGCTGGACACTGCCATTGAGTAGAAGGGTCATTGATTGTGTTCATTCTATCGAAGGTCTCGAAAAACTTCTTGAACCATCTGATTGTTTTCAGTGTCTCATGGATTTGTTCCTCCTCTTCGTCAGAATCAAAATAGACATCATCATCGCTGTTTGATTCTGAGTCGAAATCAAGTTTCCTCTTTGCCAATGGCTGAGGATTGTGACTAGAAGCTCTGCTCGAACTTATTGTATCTGAAGATATTAAATAGAATATGGTGAAGGAGAACTGATTTCAGAGC
Organism: Hibiscus tridactylites; assembly: GCA_958450335.1. Classification (NCBI taxonomy): domain Eukaryota; kingdom Viridiplantae; phylum Streptophyta; class Magnoliopsida; order Malvales; family Malvaceae; genus Hibiscus; species Hibiscus tridactylites. Next base: position 12,379,447 of record OY288287.1, read on the forward strand.
GAAGGGTTGAGTATATTGAATAGAAGATGTTGTAAAGAGTAAAGAGAAGAGTTGTTAATATATAGGGAATTTCAGTTGGGAGAGAAAGTAAAAAACTAAGGAGGGAAAGTGAGAAGGCACAATGTCTGTTCATCGAAGGTACATGAACATGAAATGGTTCATGTGATTCTAGTGAAAAGACACGAAACTGAAAAGGTTGATTCGTGCTGAGGGTGTCGAAACCAGCTTTATACATGACGAACATGAAAAGGTTTATGTGATTCTATTGAAAAGACACGAAACTGAAAAGTCTAATTCATTTTGGAGGGTATCAAAACCAGCTTTACACATGATGAACATGAAACGATTCATGTGATTCTAGTGAAAAGACACGAAACTGAAAAGGCTGATTCGTTCTAAGGGTATCCAAACTAGCTTTATACATGATGAACATGAAACAGTTCATGTGATTATAGTGAAAAGATAGAACACTTAAAAGGTAGATTCCTTTAGTGGTATTGAAACCATCTTTAGGGGTTTCAGTATTGTATACACTTAGTAGTAGCAAATGTACACAAATTGGTACAACTTTGCAAGAGAAAAAGGTATATACCTTTTTTATTACACAGTTTCACGAAGGTTCAATTTGGCCCATTTACTTGTAAGGAAATGTGTACATACACAAATTCTTACCAAAAATCATACTTTGGTACATGATTTAGAAGGGGGCATCGAAACCACCTATATGGGGTTTCGGTGCTGGTTTGACTTTAAGGAAATTTATGTACTTTTTAATACACAATTTCAACAATGTTCAAATTGGCTCATTTACTTGTAAGGAAATGTGTACATACATGATTTGTACCAAAAAATACTTTGGTACAAGCTGTAAAGGATTTTGCGTATATACACTTATTAGTAGCAAATATACACAACTTGATACAACTTAATAAGAGAAAATGGTATATACCTTTTTTAGTACACAATTTCACCAAGGTTCAATATGGCGCAAGTACTTGTAAGGAAATGTGTACATACACAATTTCTTACCAAAAAGCATACTTTGGTACATGTTTTATAAGGGGTATCGAAACCACCTTTAGGGGGTTCCGGTGCTTTTAATTTCATTAGGGGGCATCGAAACCACCTATATGAGGTTTTGGTGCTGGTTTGGCCTGCAGAAAAGGTTTATACCTTTTGTATTACACCATTTCACCAAGGTTCAAAATGTTGCATGTACTTGTAAGGAAATGTGTACATACACAATTTTTATTAGGGAACATACTTTGGTACAAGTTTTATAAGGTTTTGTGTATATACATAAATTAGTAGCAAATGTACACAAATTGGTATAAATTTGTAAGAGAAAAATGTATATATCTTTCTTAGTACACAATTTCACCAAGGTTCAATATGGCGCATGTACTTGTAAGGAAATGTGTACATACACAATTTCTTACCAAAAAACATACTTTGGTACAAGTTTTATTAGAGGCATCGAAACCACCTATATGTGGTTTCGGTGCTGGATTGGCAGAATTGTTAAAAACTTAAAGTCCTTTTCGGGGAATCGAAACCTCCTATGGTCAGTTTCAGTATTGGCTTGCGAGAATGACCGCAAAATTTAAGTCCTTTAGGTGGCATCGAAACCACATATATGGGGTTTCGGTGCTGGTTTACTAGAAATGGACCGTATATTTACTTTTGTTAGGGTGAAAGTGAATACTGTAGCCGATTTAGGGTTCTTTAAAATTTTTGGAAATGTCTGTTGCTTGTGTACAAAACTCTAAAATGATCATATAATAAGGACAAAATTTTTACTATGAGATTTCTACATATTTAATAGTGTATGTTGTACTTACACAATTACAAAAGACAAACAAACATATAATACAGATCAAATTATCAGAGAACAATAGGTGAACAATCGACAATCTCGTTGACCTGCAGTTAATCCAAAAATGGATGATGCTTCACATATTCTTGAACATTGTCTGCTGCGGTCAAGTTTTCTAAATATACCCGAATGGAACCACCTTTTTCTATGATCAATCATAAGTACAATAATTAGATAATTAAGTTTGAGTTGAAGAAAATGATCCAACTTTATAATGAAGATGTTTGATTTCGGAAGTTTTACCTAATGCGTTATCAGTTCTCTCATCTTGTACCTTGTAGGGTTTAGGACATGTAGGTGTTCTTCTGAAACATGAACATAATCGAAAATATAATTAGTTTCTAAAGATTCATTGATTATATGACTGAAAGTAAGATCAAATAGGTTGGGTTCTTTACTGACCAAATAGCAACCTCATAGGCACTAAAACAAAAATACAGAAACTCCGCAGCACCAGGTCTGAGTTGCATAGCTGCAAACGTAAAAAAACAATTTGGTAAACTAATTTGTAAATATTTTGAATAGAAGTGAGACAGAAAAGGAATATTGTCTCTCCTAACATTGGCAAGCACACAATTGTAATCAAGAATAAGAAGCTTCTTCTTCGCCGTGGCAACTGGTACGTTCCGATACCACTCGTCATACATTTGAGGAGGACGCCTAGGTCTCTGAATTTCAGAGCCTATTATTACTTGGAGTTATGCCTTGGCGATGAAGCTTCTTTTGCATGTAAGTGCGAGTCACTTGAGGCATATAAGCACGCACATGATCATGGCCTTTTGCTAGAGCATATGCCTGAGCATGCCCTGCTGGTGGAGAATCTGCATTATAGTGCTCCTGTGTAGAAGTACCTGGGATAGATTCTGTATACAAACAATCCAATATTACGTGCACAAACACAATCAACTTGTCAAGAAAAGTAAACACAATGCAACACCAAAGGCAAGGGTGGTTTCCACAATGTTGGTTTCATTCGGAAAGAAGGAAGCAAAACGTAAGCAAAAAATGAAACCTAATGCGTCCACAAAAGGGAGGAATCACTGTTCATTCTGCAAAATGAAGGGACACAATAAGAACACATGCCCGGGACTAAAGCTTCAACTTCCAACGGGTATTGCAGGGACAAGTTCAACGTTCTTCGACGACAATGAAGAATATCCTCTTGACCTAGACATGTCCCAACCTGATGCAACTGTGAGTCATTTCTACTTACATATGTTGTATGGCAATACATGACAAGTTAACACGGGTTTGCTATTGACTTCCACATAGGTCAGCCCATATTGTTGGAATGATGACTAGAATGTTGATAACATATCTCTGACCATGACATTGAAGGTATTAATCAAGATTCCATAAAGTTTATTAACTTTTTGTTTATACTTTACCTACAAATTCATCATGTTTCCAAATGACGATTTATTATTTACTATGATGCAGATTCCAAACCTGTACACAATAGATCCTCTTCAGACATACAAATTCACGTATATATGCTTCAAATAACTATAAGTACAACCAAACGATTATCTCACTCCAATATGCTTCAAATACCTGTACATACAACCTAATATATCTTCTGCAGACATACGAAATCATGTGCATATGCTCATTTTATCCACTGAAATATATCATATAATGCAAATTGCTCTACAAGCGTTTGAACACATTATGCCCCCAAAATTGCATAAGATACATTCAAAAAGTTTTTAGTTTGTACTTACATAACCTATTTATGCTTGCAACACATTTCTACTACATATACTTCTGTACATATACATACAAACATGGTTACGACCCTTAAAAAAAGTGGGTTCCTTTACGTAATGCCACAAACAAACAGTCAAAGATCCGTTGCCATCGATTCACCTATGCCTCCCCTAATATGTTCTTTACCAAAGAAAATTGCATAAAATTACAATCATTAACTACACGTCGTAATGCATTCAATTACATAAGAAACAATGCATAACTTCCTAAACCCTTACCATTGTGGACGATGAAAGGTGCCATGTTTTGGAAATGGTTGTGCATTTTCCTTGAAGGTAACCCATTCACCTACAACAACATTTATAGACCTTCGCAAACTATTCTTATCATGACTGATAAGATCATACAAAAGAAATATTCGATCCCATTTTCCAACGGTCTAGTAAGACAAGTATAAACAAATTAAGCATTAATTAAAGACCATTTTTCAGTATAGATGACCAAAGTAAGCAAAGTATAATGAAAATCATATGAACTTACCACTTCCCCTATAAGCTTATCATTCCAAAGCTGCATCCATTTGATGCAAAACATACCACAATCGTTTCTGTTTGAATACAAATTCGTGTTAACAAGATACCACGACTAATCATTTGCAATTTATTAAATAAAAATAATACAAAGTACAATTTGAATAACAACTATGTACCCATTATCCTGATGTTTGACTTTTTCCACCATCACGCGCAGATCGCTCAACGACCTTGATGGTGAGCCAAACACTTGGACAAACTTCTTATCTTTTAAACATTCTCCTAAACTATTCCTCTACATGCACAAATATTTGTATGTTTTTACATACTATGTCACATCTTAAACGGTGGCAGAATAAAAGTTCGTAGTTCTCGCTTATTACCAGGTTCTGGGCCATAGCAACTCTTGCAGCATTGGCTTGGGTCGTTGGCAAGCTGTCGAGTACCTTCACTTCACCAGCATTAAGATCCACCACATACATAAACCAATGAGTTCTGTTGTCATTCACGGGGATAAAGAGCTGAAACAATCAATGATTTCCATTGTAATATACATATGACATGAAAGTGCATGGGATGTTTAATATATTAATGCTTCTTCGTACCACATTACAGTCCGTCAACCGGCCATACGGTTTGAAAATCTGACGCTAATAATCAGCAATTGAACCAGCATCCATTATCCCTTTGACAAGCTGAGACTACAAGACAACATTTATTATTAACCATGTAACCTTACAAAACCACATCCATTTGTTGATAACAAACATAAGATTCTTTAATATTAAACATACACTCAATGCACACGGGATGTACCCTCTCTTTGTTTTAGATTGCTTCCTTTTATCTTCATCAACAATTGTAAATCAAATGACATCTATAACCTAAACCATAAACAAAACATACAACAACTATCGTACAAAATTTCTTCGAATACGCTACAAAATACTTAAGGTGAATAGTCAAATCTACTAACCATTGAACCGACCCAACTTCCTAGTCGTAACGTATCTGCATCGCTTACAGACAAATATATGTGGCCAAAATCTACGACAACTTCACTGCACCCATACAAAAACTTACAACTTATATTGAACAGAACAACATCATTGTAGCACACTTTAAGTTTCAGATTGCTTACCCTGCATGCAAAGGCGTATTCCATACATAGTCACACGTATTTTTCGCTGACGCGCCTACTCCCTCCGGTACTTGCACATACGTCAGTAACTGCAATGCTTACACATTTGTTGTTTAATACTTAATGACACAAATAAGTACTGCACGTTTAACCAATTAAAATATATTACAAAACCTTAGTAATTATAGAACCCCTACAATGAGTTTGAATAACATACGAATTTCACCCATTATGCATAATCAAACACATCATATCACGTTCTAAACAAACCCTACTTAAACCAAACATTGTCCACATCACACTTCCTTCAATCGTTGACTTTATTCATGTTCCGAGTTCTCATTTATGCTCTTATCTCTTTGCCACTAACCTTTGCATTAGCTACTACTCTTGCCTTTCCCTACAAGTTAACACCAACAATATCAACAAAAATAATCTCATACCTTAACTTGATGAAACATTGATCAAAATAACTTATAATGCTTATACTTTTTTCTTTGTTTTTGGGACATCAGCAGTTTCTTCCTTCAACCACTTGACATCGTCCATCAATGGGTCCTCGTCAATATCAAGTCCATGGTTCGGATCAGACTCTCTGACTTCCCCTTTCTCAACCACTTATTCTTCTTCTTGAACAACAATAACAAGTTCTCCATCAGCTTTCCTCAATGACTTCTGCAATTCTATCATGATGGCATTTAAATTCTTGCATTCCTTCTTCAATTCCCTTAAACTCTCTTCAAATCCTTTTTCCTTCTCCACATGGGCTTCAAGACTCTATTTTATTCCACCTAACTCTAACAGTGTCGTGTTCAACATCTTCAAAATCACATCATTTGTTCCATTGAATCTTTCCCCTTCTTCCCCTTCCACATTTTCATCATCATACCCAAGTACCTGCAAACATCATCAGTAAATCATTTCATACAACCACAACATCCTATATAATACCAAATCATTTAACCCACATACCTTGGGTTTTTTAGGAGGCTTTTTATCTTTGAGGTTGTTTACAATCTTCCTTACTTCCTTCTTGTTGCCCCAAGCATGTATGTGACCGCGACCATTAGCAGCAACAACTCTTCTGCTTGCGATTCCACTCCAAAAATCAAATAAACTCACCTACATTTATTATTAATCAAAACATTATAATAAAACTCAATAAACTCAATCACATGAAACAACTGCTACGTTCCAACAAAACATACTTTTAAACATAAATTACCTCTAATATCGCGATGCATCCGGTCATGTATGCCGACCCACCATGAACTTTCCACTTGGCTACTCCATCAAGTAACCTCTCATATGCATATTTGCACCAATTGAGTTTTCTGTTCAACCCCGCTGGGCACAACAACTGCAAATGTTCTGAGGAAGACATCAAGTTCGCATTTGGACTTATAAAAACACCAACAATGAAAAGAAGAACACGAGCTCTCAACTCATCTCCCTGAAAAGCACAGCTAAGTATCTCCTGCTCAAGTTCCTTCACTGTGGTATCCCTTCTTATTCGGCGCTTCAATGCCATTTCTTTTGCATCAACATTTCTCGTGCCCATTTCAACATCCACTTCTTCATTCCTCAAACCCAATACAGCCTCCACATCTTCAACCAAGACTGTAATTTTATGTCCATCAAATTCCATCATCGAGCTGTGGACATCAAAATTCTCTACTAAAGTGCGACATAGGTCGCGATGAATTGCTCTCGGTTTCATTTCCAATAACGGACGAAACCCTAACTCATTAACAATACCCTCAATCTTCAACTTCCCCATCTCTTCAAACATATCTGATAGCTTAATGAGGCTACATCTTGAAGACATCTCCTACAACATTTCATACAAACATTAATTACTTAACTGTTACGCGAATATACATTATGTTAGGACATTTTCATCTCTTTCTCCATAAATAATTATACAAATTCACTTACCTTTTTTTGTCTTTTTGAGAAATTACAATTTCCTTCACATTGCCTGTAGCTTTCCATTCAAATTGAGCATGCTTATGCTCCTCGCACATTTGTACATAAGGCTTCTTCTCATCTTTACCCATCTGCTTCCACCTCAAACCTAGTGCTTTTATTTCCTGCATCAGTCCCACAATTAGTCAAATACAAATACCATGTACACTTAACAAACCATTACACAACACACTTACATTGTTGTTCATTTTCTTCTTCCCCTACAAACGTTTACATTCGCTTTTACTGTAAAACAAAATTCCACAGTTAGCTTATGCAACAAATATCTAATAAATTCAAAAATTCTACATACATTCAACTTCAACTTACTAGAAATGGAAATATGGTGTACATTTCTTAGGTGCCTTAAACACCCCTTTATCGGACTTCTTCTCATGCTCCATTGTCTGCAACTTGTACCTAAAATAATCAAAGAGGGAACATTGAAAGGCAAAAATGATGACAATTCTACAAATTCTGAACTTCACGAATAGGATTTTGCATATGAATTCCAATGACATGTTCTATTTCACCTCTTTACATTGATATATGAATTCTACATTTCAGTTTTAGCAAAGTATAAATAGTTGCCAACTATTTATAAGAATATGTTTAACAAATGAAAACTTTGATGCAAATACCACTTATGGTTAAATTTTCCCTTCAAATCTAATGATATTTGGAGGTTTCTGTTTCGTTCTCAAGTTCGAAAAATAATATCAACCAAGAAATATTGCTTTCAACCACGTGTAATGAAAACTCATTTCCCAAAATTACATACTAGTTCAAATCACCTATTTGTTCTTAAGAAACAATCACATCCTTCCAACACATTCAATACTAGAGCATATGCAAACCGTTTTTTAACCAAAAACCATAACCATCTCAACCAAAAATCATAACCATTACATGTATTTCAACACAATCCTTCTTACAATCCAATCTCCTCGACAATATTTATTTCACATTTCTATACCATATCAACTACAATTAAAAAGGGGGAAAAATGAAGGAACTAGCACTAACTAACCTAAACATTCCTTCTTCCAATCAAATCTACTCTACATTTCTAACAATTATCACCCCCAATTGAAACATCACTGAATTATTCAACCTAATTTCTTTTGTTATTCAAGAAGAAAGTCAACGAGTTATTTAAGGCTCTAATCTTGTTAATAAAGTTGTTCAACACTTCTTTTAACTATTGTTATATTTGTTCTTACTTTTAATTTCAATTTAATTGCTATTGCTTGTTTATTACAGCAGAACCCTAAACTGCCAATAACCCTAAACCCTAATAATTCCTTCTTCCAATCCAATCTCCTCTACAATATTCATTATAAAGCAAAAAGAAATTTTTATGGAAGAACATTCAAACGATTTATACAAAACCCTTCATCATTTGCAATGTGGTTTCCCTCAAATCATAAAAAACAAAAAAAGGAAGCAAGAACTAACCTCCAAATCTGTGTTCAAACCCAATCTCCTTCACGAATTTCCTTCAAATTTTCTTCCTTGCTTTGTGGATAAAATGCCTTCGTCCTCTTGATTTCGATGCCCTAACTTTTGGATTTCCTTTTCCTGCTCCCTTTCAATATATATGAACTATATCATCATAAAAGGGTTATCGGTTCACCGAGTAACCATAAATTCTTTGTTTTGTTTTTTTAATCCAGCAACCGCTTTTAAAACCTGCTTCATCCAATGGCCCTAATTTAGTGGTTTGTATTTAGTCGGCTTTTAAGCCGTTTGTTTTTAGAATTCCCCGTAAAATACCCAAAAAACTCAAAAAATTAGGGAAATTGTGTATAAGGTTTTCCTCACATAAAATGCAAAACTTCGTTAAATAATAGAGAGACTTTAAATAAGTGCTTAAACTATTTTTTTCCAGATAGGTGCTTAAATTATATTTTGGGCTAAATAGGTGTCCAACGTTTTATTCCGTGACTTATTTAAAAAAAATTCGTGACAGACGCTATTTTTTTCTCGTTATCCAATGAAATTCAAACACGTGGCATGGATTATCATTTTCTGAAATTAAAATCCGAAAAATAGAAAATAAAATAATAAAATATATTAATTAACCCAAAAATCTTTAATTTCTCTAAAAAATCCAACCCTAACCCTAAATTCCTCAACTCAGGCCACCGATTCAACCACCACCGACCACCTTTGTCTTCATCGAACCCTTTCTACCAAAAGCCCCATCATCTCGTCGTCAAAATTCGACAAATGAACCATCAATTTTCACCGTCGACGAACACCCAACAATGAAGAAAAAAGAGGTCGATTGGGTTCCGATCAACAACTAGAGGGTGGGGAATGTCGAAAGGTGAGGTACCCAACACTTGGGCGGTGAACGGTGAACTACCAACGTGTGGGGATGCCGCACGGTGAGAGAGATATGATTTGGGGGTTTGATTGAAAAGAAATTAAAATTTAGGGATTTTTAAAGAAATTTAGATTTCTAAAGAAATTCAGTAATTAAAAATAAAAAATAGGCCACGTGTTATGTTTTGATTGGAACACATAATTTTTTTAACGGTCTGTTAGGCTTGATAGGCTCGATTTCCTTCAACCGATTTAGCTTGTCAAGTGGTGGAGAAGTGAAGCTATTTGGGTGATTGGTGGTGGAAGCGAGAAATAAAAAGACACGAAGATTTATAGTGGTTCGACTTTCTAACCAAAGCCTACATCCACTACCTTAACTTTCCCACTAAGGATTTCAACCAATTTCACTAAGAAATTCGTCCCCTTTTCTAGGCTTAGGAGGAATCCCTTACAAAGATCAAAGCTTTCTAACTCAAAGCTTGGCCAAACCCTCTTTACAAGAGATAAAGATAAGCAAACTAAAACCTCTCTTACAAGGTTAATGTTCTCACTCTTACGCACTCAGCCAAAACTTAATACACTTGAGCATACATAAACATTTAAGCTCACAAGTGCTTTATCTATACAAGAATGACACAATTAGACACTAAGATATTTCTTTGATTATATTGTTGTTGACAATTAAAGCATTAGTCTTCTATGGATGCTTGGAGGTCCCTTTTATACTCCCAATTGAGCTTCTAGCCGTTGTAGACTGTTGGGATTGAATCGAAGCCGTTCAGGTGCATTTTTCCTGCATTCATTGTTGTTCTAGAGCTTATTGTATAGATAATCGAATGACTGTATTGATACAGTCCTCGTCAGGAACTAGCCGTTGAGCTCTTCCAGCTAATGCTTATTGATACGCTTACGAGCGTATCAGTACGTCTTGCATTTCAAATAGCCGTTGGGAAAATGACTATTGGGAGCAGTTAAGGCGTATCGGTACGTGATACAACCATATCGGTACAAGAATTAGCTGTTATGAAGTTTTAAAACACTCCGTATCGATACGACAAATCGTATCGATACGAGTTTTGGCTACTGAAATTTCTCTGTAGCTGAAACCCTAAAACGTATCGATACAATATAAACCGTATCAATATGATGACATTAAAATAATAGGTTTGACTACTTTAAAAACATTTTAAGTTATTCCAAAGCCTTGTAAAAAACCCTTAAACATATTTTCAAGTTTTTTAGACTTACAAAACCTTTTGAAATCTTTTTCAATTTAGTCCAAAACAAAATTTCAATTATTATATCAAAACATATATCTTAACAATCTCCCCTTTTGATATAGTAAAACAACTTGAAAATTTGTTTGTGATTCTCCCCCTTTGTAAAATAATTTTTGAATAAGAGACATAACTTTTTAGAATTTGAAGCTCCCCCTTATTCTCACTTGAAAAAACAAATTTTCAAATCATTTCTCTCACTTTTTTATGTAAAAAAGAATTCAAAAGACTTTAAATTCAAAAAAACATATAAAGTTAAGAAATTTGACACAAATAAGAATTTTGGTTTTTTTTTAAAATGGCTCCCCCTTACTCAAACATCAATAAGTGTTAGTCCAACAAATATGATAATCTAGTTGAAATAAAAATAAATCAAATTAAACAAAAGAAAATCAACTAGATTTTACAACACCTGAACCCAAGGGAGGATGTGAAGCCTTCCTTCTTCAAGTGTCTTTCCTTGTGTGTATGGAGCTCTCCCTCAATATTTGACTTGTTGATCATTCTCCATCACACCTAAAATAAGACAATCATGTAATTTTTGGTATCCAAATTGCTTTGGATCCATAGACGTTAGAAGCACATAAATTAGTCCCCTTAGGAATCCATTTTGCAATTTCATCATTTTTAGTTGAAGTATTTAGTCCTTTTGGGACCCAAATACTTCTAAAAACTTTGTCATTAAAAAATCTAGAGGCACTAGAATGTCTCACATGATAATTTAAATTTCCCACTTTTTTTTCTTTTGAAGTTCATTATAAATCAAATCTTTTTCTTTCTTAAGATCATCAATTTCCTTTTGATGATCTTTTTTTAATTGTTTGAAGCAATTATTGTAAACTTGAAACTTTAAGTTTAAAATATTTGATTTTTGCTTCAAACTCTAAATTGGTTTTAGAAAGTAAATCATTTTCGGTTTTTAACTTTAAATCAATTTCTTGTTTTTCGAAAATGAAGCTTTAAATTCAAAAACCAATTCATCATAAGCTTTTTGCAATTCATCAAAAGAATATAAATTAGAAGTAGATGAATTAGAAGCTACCTTTCCCTCTTGGAGGGCCATGAAACATAGGTGGGTTACCTCATCATTGGTGGAGTCTTCATCACTCCAAGTGGCCACATATGTTTTCTTTGAAGATGATCCCTTTTTGTTGCTCTTGTGGGAATCCTTCACATTCTTCTTCGATTCATATTTGGATTTAGCCATCTCGCTCTTCATGAATCATGTGAGTTTCTTGAAGAGATGAACCATCTCTTCATCTTCACTTTCCTCATCGCTTGATTCTTCATGTTGGCATTTGGAGGAATTGAGAGCAACGTCATTCATGTTAATGTCTAGCTCCATGATTTTCTTCTTCTCCAATGTCTTTATCTCTTCCTTTTTCTTCTCATCTTCTTTTTCTTTCTTCATGATTTCATGAGTAAGAAGAGACCCCAAGAGTTCATCTAGCTTTAAAGTCTTGAGATTATTGGCTTCGATGATGGTGGTCTTCTTTGAGTCCCATGACTCGGGAAGAGAATAGAGAAGCTTTCAGACAAGCTTATCTTTCAGAATAATTTCTCCATAACCTTTGAGTCCATTTGTGATGGAGAAGAATCTAACGAACATCTTCGTGATGTCTTCATCCGGTTCCATCTTGAAGTTCTTATACTTGAGGTTGAGAATACCGATTTTGGTCTCCTTTACTTCGTTGGTTTCTTCATATGTGACTTCAAACTTATCCCACACCTCATTGGCATCTTCACAAGAAGACATCTTCTCATAGATGTTGGGGCTAAATGCACAAAAGAGAATGTGCAAACCCTTGCAATTTAGCTCCATTTTCTTACGATCATCCGTATTTCATTCCACCTTGCATCTTTGTGATACGTATGAACCATCTTCAACAACATCCCAAAGCTTGTAATCTTTGGCCTTGATGAAAAACATCATTCTACTTTTTCAATAGGCATAGTTGGTCCCGTCAAAGAAAGGTGACTTGTCGATGGATTGCACCATTTCACCGGTTAATTGTATTGTTGGTCGAGCTAGCCGGATCACCTCAATAGGATGTTAGCCCCCTTCGATTGAGCCTCGCTCTGATACCAATTGTTAGGCTTGATAGACTCGATTTCTTTCAACCGATTTAGCTTGCAAAGTGATGGAGACGTTAAGGTATTTGAGTGATTGGTGGTGGAAGCAAAAAATAAAAAGACACGAAGATTTAAAGTGGTTCGACTTTCTAACCAAAGCCTACATCCACTACCTTAGCTTCCCCACTAAGGATTTCAACCAATTTCACTAAGAATTTCGTCCCTTTTTCTAGGCTTAAGAGGAAACCCTTACAACGATAAAAGCCTTCTAACTCAAAGCTTGATCAAACCCTATTTACAAGAGATAAAAATAAGCAAACTAAAATCCCTCTTACAAGATTGATGTTTGCACTCTTAAGCACTCAGCCAAAACCTAATACACTTGAGCATACATAAACATTTAAGCTCACAAGTGCCTTGTCTATACAAGAATGACACAATTAGACACTAAGACATTTATTTGATCATATTGTTGTTGACAATTGAATCATTAGTCTTCTATGGATGCTTGGAGGTCCCTTTTATACTCCCAAGTGAGATTCTAGCTGTTGTAGACTGTTGGGATTGAATTGGAGCCATTGGGGTGCATTTTCCCGCATTCATTGCTGTTCTTGAGCTTATCGTTTCGATACTCGAATAATTGTATCGATACGGTCCTCGTCAGGAACTAGCCACTGAGCTCTTCCAACTAATGTGTATCGATACACTTACGAGCGTATTGGTACGACATGCATTTCAAATAGTCGTTGAGAGCGATTAAGGCGTATCAGTACGTGATACAACCGTATCGGTACGCGAACTAGCTGTTGGGGAGTTTTAAAACACTCTGTATTGATACAGCAAAAGCGTATCGATACGGGTTTTTGCTACTGAAATTTCCATATAGCTTAAACCTTAAAGCGTAATGATACAGTATAAACCGTATCGGTACGATGACATTAAAATCATAGGTTTGGCTACTTTAAAAATATTTTAAGTTATTTCAAAGCCTTGTAAAAACCCTTAAACATATTTTCAATTTGTTTGGACTTACAAAAAAATTTGAAATCTTTTTCAATTTAGTCCAAAACAAATTTTTTATTATTATTTCAAAACATATATCTTAACACGATCGTTGACAGAGAAACCTTAAATGAATCACAGAATGAAATGTTAGGCATCTATTTGGCCCAAAATATAGTTTAGGCACCTATCTGGAAAAAAATAATTTGAGCACTTATTTGACGATTAAGCCTAATAAAGAAACGTACAACCATGACCAAAGAAGCCAAGAACATACATCCGGAAAAGAAAAAAAGAAAGACACTCAACAAGCCTGGAACCAAGAGCAAAAAGAGAAGAGCCGCCACGAACGAACAGAGGAAGGAGGAACATGTCGCATTGGCCAACATAAGGGAGAAACAAAAACCGACTTTTAGCACCCACAAAGGGGATACAACAAGCATGGCGACGGGTTTCAAAGACACTAATTTGGGATCGAAGAGCCGAGCTGATCAAGACGGTGAAGGAGGTTCCATTAGAATGGACAAACCTCTTCAAACGAGAGTTCGACGTAACACCGAGAACCAACAACCACATGCAAAGAGAACACCGGAGGAAGGAGTCGCCAAAGCCACCGCCTCCACCAACATTCTTCAACCTGCAAAATTAAAAGGCGAAAAAAAAATTCAACCAAAAATGAAAAAACATAGAGCAAGGAGAGACGGTAGGGATCGAGCCTCTTCTCCACTCGTTCTTTTTCATTTCGAGCCGATAAAGAGGACCGATCACCCTTTTTTTCAGAACTAGTGCCTAAATTTGAACCGTGGTGATTGGAGTTCAAAACACCCATCGAAAAACCTCAGACGAAGCTTAAGAGACAAAATCCAACTGAAAAAGGAGAAAAAGAAGTCGACTTGCAACAAAGAAAGATGGTAGAACAAAGGGAAAAGGAAGGCTAGCCACCAAAACGACCGTTGACCGCCAAGGGAGAACCAAATCTGGAGCAGCGCTAGAGTTATGGGGGGAGGGGGAGTAAATGTAAAGTTTGGAGCAACCTATTATTAAATATTTTTAAATTATGTATAAGTTTAACTCACATCAATAATTATGAAAATAATTAATGTAGTAATTAAAAAATAAAAAATCTCAGTAATTATCGTAGAACATAAAATGCCGACGAAGTTTCTTAAAGATAAAACCTCTCAAACTTATGGATTTTTTCATATAACGTCGAATGTTATAGATTTTTGAATATTTTCAGTGACTTGTTATTGTAAAAGTGTCACATTAGTTATAGTTACTGAAAAAAATTATATGAATTTTCAAGATTTTTTTTAATGATTTTAGGTAACTTCTCTTCATAGTTATAACAAATGTTGATTTTTTATTTTATTTTCAGATACATATACAAATATGAAAAGAAAAAAGTATTTTTAGAATAATATTAATTAATATTTAAATATTTTTCAACTTCTTTACTTTAATTATTAATTTTTAATTAAGTTAGTATTACGGGTTAACTAGATATCAATTTAATTATTAAAAGGTAAAAATACCATTTCTTTTAATTTCGTCGACAATATTAACTTTTTGTCTTTGTGCTTTTATCTAATGCTTAAAATTTTAGACTAAATTGTTTGGGTTAAAGTGTAATTTCTTTATTGGATTATTTAAAATTTTATGATTTCTTAAGGGACTATAAAGCAATTTTCCGTTTTAAAGGGGGATAAGGTTGGTGTCTGCCTCTTGATTTTATCTGCACATAAATTATTTACCGCTTCACCTATAATTATTGATTAATGAATTTTAAAAAATTATATTTCTAATATACAATGTTTCCTTTTACACCGAGTGTACATCATTCAATTTATATTATTTTATGTGGCATTCATAATATAAATAATGGAGAATATGTATGCAAAAATATTTTTATATTTCAAATGAAGAGTAATATTTTTTAAAAAAGAAGGGCACTTTTTTGTTAAAAAATTACAATACTTTTAAGATAGTTGCCAGAGATTTTATAAGAGAAATTATATAAAATATAGAAAGACATTTTTCAATTAATGGTAGTAATATTTTTAAAAAGAATGGGGCTTTTCATTTATAAAAAAAAGTTTAGTTACCTTTTATAATCAACCATTCATTAATTTTTTTTATAAATAAATATTTTATATAAAACATTTTCTTTCACCTCTATCATAAATATGACAAAATATAACACATGAAACCTTTGGAAATAAAATGCTAAACGTGTTCTAAATTTTAATTGGATCGATCCATGTATATTTACTTTACTGTTTATGTTACTAACAAATGAATAATCCAGAAATATAGCTCAGATTAAGAACAAAGAAACAAGATGAAGACGGTGAATAACACTGTATTTTAGAAAAAAAAAGAGAGGACAAAGACAAAGAACAAATCCAACCACAATTTCTCACATGCCCTAATTGTGGTCCGAGTCCTTTACTTAAACAAACTAAAACGACATTATTTGATTAAAACATGACAAAAGAGTAAATACAACTATTATTTACTAACTGATGAAATTAACTACCAAAAACTAAAGGCTTGTATCAATACTCCCTCCTTTGAAGAACAATCATTGTCCTCAAGGATTAAAATGAAGATATTTCAGCTGTAACTTTTGGAAAAACTCCCAAATAGCATTCTCAGAAAATGAATTACTCCGTTCTACCAACACTTTAGTAACTCCTTATTCTCCCTCTTGACCATTTTTCTGTCAGTAATTTTAAGGGGTTCTTTCATTATAGTACCATCTATTTTCACTATAGACAAGTCAGTTTGTGCAAGAGCAGAACCTATATGCTTTTTGAGCTAAGACACATGAAAAGTTGGATGAACCTTGGACCAAATTAACAATTTTAATTTGTAGGCGATTTTTCCACTTTTTCAATGTTAAGAGAGGGTTCAAACCATTTAAGAGAAGTTTTTGGTTCCTCCTAAAATGAACAGATTGTTGTCGATACAATTGAAGTTTCAAATACACTCACCCTCCCACAAAAAACTGTCTCTCACTTCTTCTATTATCAACTTGTTTCTTCATCTTTTCTTGAGCTCGACTGATATAAAATTTGAGCACCTTCACAACAACCTCTACAGATTGTAAACTTGAAGCCACAATAGATTTACCAGCTAAGTAAGGTAGGTGTACCACATGCTCTTGTCCATACAAAGCTTGAAAATGAGTGGTATTAATAGCTGAATGGTGAGAGGTGTTGTACCACCACTCTGGCAAGGATAACCAAGAACTCCATTTCTTAGGAGATTCTCCAGACATACACTTCAAGTATGTTTCTAAGCATTTGTTAACTACTTCAGCCTGACCATCTGTTTTTGGATGATAAGATGTTGAAGGAGTCAAAGTCACTTTTAATTTACTAAATAACTTTTTTCAAAAGGTACTCACAAATACCTTATCACGATCCCGCACAATAAAATCAAGTAAACCATGTAGCTTAAAAATATTGTCCATGAAAACTTGAGCAACACTTAAAGCTGTGAAAGGGTGAGACATGGCCATGAAATGTGCATATTTTGTCATTCTATCTACCACAACAAAAATAGTGTCTTTAACTTTTGATACTGGTAGTCCTTTAATGAAGTCTATACTGATGGAAGACCAAGCTTGACTAAGTATAGGTAATGGTTGTAGCAATCATGACTTCAAGTGGTTGTCATATTTATTCTGTTGACAAACCCCACATTCTCTAACTAGCTCTCTCACTGATTTCTTCATCCCCTTCTAGTAGAGGTAAGTTGCCATCCTTTTACTTGTAACATCTGCACCTGGATGACCACCAACAGAAGATTGATAGAACATTTCAATTAATTTCTTTCTTAGTTCTCCATCATCACCTACTACCAATTTGCCCCTTCACTTAAGAAGTCGTCCATCCCAAAAGTATTTCGAATGTGAAACATGATCATTTACCAACTCATTTATGATTTTATGCAACTTATCATCTTTCACCCAAGACTGACAAATTAGATCCACCCAATGAGTGCTAATACTAGTAATAGCCATGAGTTTCCCTTTGATAAACTTGGGATCTCTAGACATAGCATCAACGACTGTATTATTTGCTCCTTTTTTGTAACATATTTCATAGTCAAAATCTATCATTTTTACTACCTAAGCTTGCTGAGCTGGAGTGGTGGCTTGATTGCTTGCTAAAAATCTCAGACTTTAATGATCGGTTCTGATTTTGAAGTGCCTACCAATTAAATAAGGTGCCTATTTCTTCACAGTTAAGAAGACGACTAACATCTCTTTCTCATAAATAGACATAATCTGGTGCTTCACCCCTAAACCTTTGCTAAAATAAGCAAAGAGTCTTCCTTCTTTAAGTAACACTGCCTTTACTCCATAAGCTGAAGCATCAGTCTCAAGAACAAACTCCTTGTTAAAATTGGGTAACTCTAGCACATGGGCCTGCACCATTGCAGTTTTTAACTGAAACATGGTTGTATCAGCTTCAAAACTACTTCCAAGCATCTTTTTTCAGCAACTCCGTCAAAGGTTTAACCATACCACTATACCCCTTAATAAACATTCTTTAATAGTCAGACAACCTCCCAAACCCCCTTAACTCTTTAACATTAGAAGGAGTTCCCCAATCTAATACACATTAAACATTGTCTTTGTCCATTGAAATGAACCCACCAGAAATGCTATAGCCCAGATAATCCATCTCTGTTGCTCCAAAAGTGCATTTGCTCCTCTTTGCAAACAAATGGTTTTGCTCAACAACTCCAACACTTCCCTCAAATGTTTTAGATGATCCTCCCATGTCTCAGAATAAACTAATATGTCATCAAAAAATTTAGAACAATTTTTCTGAGCAGTTTCTTGAATGTAGCATTCATTAACCCTTGAAATGTGGCAAGAGCGTTGGTTAACCCGAAGGGCATCCCTAAGAATTCATAGTGTCTCTCGTGGGTCTTGAAAGTTTTTTTCTGTACATCTAATTTCCATATCCTGATCTGATGGTAGCCTGAGCGTAAATCCAATTTAGAGAAATATCTCGCAGCTCCTAACTCATCTAGCAACTCTTCAATTATGGGAATTGAAATTTATCCTTAAATGTCAGTTTGTTCAGTTGTCTATAATCTACAAAAAACCTCCAACTACCATCTTTCTTTTTAACCATAACAATTGGGGAAGCAAAAGAGCTCACATTGTTCCTAATGATTCCAATTTGCAACATTTTCTGAACCATTCTCTCTATCTCATTCTTCTGGACTGCAGGGTATTTATAAGGTCTAATTTTAACCACATCAGCTTCATCTTGCAATACAATTCTGTGCTCATGTCCACTATTGAGGGGCAACCCTTTAGGCTCTTGAAATATGCTAGCAAACTCATTCAACAATCGCTGTAAGTCTTCAGGTAATTCCCTTTCCTTCAATTGCATTGCCACTTGAGTATTCATGGTCAATAAAGAAATTTTTTGAAATAGTTCTTGACCCTTTTAACATTCTTGATCTTTTTCTATTTCTTAGAAATTTAACTGGTCTCGGTGGCAATCCAATCCACTGCACACTCTGTCCAGAATACTCGAAATACATAGATAGCCGAGAGAAATCTCAATTAATAGAATACAATGAAGCTAGCCATTGTATCCCCAATACCATGTCACATCCTTTCAAGGGTAAAACCAAAAAATCAGTTGTAAATATTTGCCCTTGAGACTCTCATACAACTGATTTACATAATCCTTGATTCTACAAATAACCACCATAAGCTATAGTCACTCTCATCTGATGCCTCTGTTCCACAACTAATCCATAAGCTTTAAACAGTCTCAAACTCAAAAAATTATGAGTGCTCTCGATATCTATTAAGGCTACCCAAGACTGCTTCTGAAGAATCACCTCCACTTTCATTGTATCATACTATATAGTTCCCCATATAGCCTGTAAAGACAGTACTAGAATATCATTCCCCAGACTCTCAGAATTTTCAAGATCTAACTTCTCCTCACAATCCACAAACTCCTCATGTTCAAGATCCCCTTCATGACCTTCCATTAGCAACTAATACAACTGTGATCGAGTGCATTTGTGGCCAGAAGAATATTTGGCCGAGCACCAATAACATAATCATTTCCTTCTTTTCTCCTCTATTTCAGCTATTGTCAATTTACCATGACCATTACTTGTGGGAGATATCCCTTTCTTCGCTAAATGGACCTTATTAACGGCTGTGGAAGCTTGCTTGGATTGAAACAGTGATGTAAGTGTACCTTCTATGCTCCTGTTAGCAGAATAAGACATTCGCTCTTTAGAAAAGTTGGAAGGCAGAGCTGAAGGAAATGGTAAACTGCTCAACTGAGTCCTAGCAGTATCATTATAATTCTTTATAGGGAAATTAAATATGAGTAGCTCAAAGTGTAATGCAAATCGAAATGCTTCTAATAAATCCTTAGGTTGAAACACCTTCACAGACTGACCAATTTCCCATTTCAACTTCTTCAAAAAGATTCTAAGTGCATATTCATTAGATAATCGAAGTTGGTTCAAAAGACTTACAAACTCTGCATAGTATTGATCAACTGATGACGTTTGTTGAAGTACAACCAGCTCACCCATGTGATCTTCCAAACCATCCGGAGCAAATCTGTCCCTCATGAATTTCAAGTATGGTTCCCAGCTCATTTTATCGATTCCTCCATGGTTGCGCACTACAAAATGATGCCACTACAACTGTTGAGATGTTAGGGGCTCGATTCGATCAACCGTTCTTGCTCGCCAATGTGTGGAGAAGTTGGATAATTGGGTGTTTTAGTGGAAGGTGAAAATTTGGCAATTTGACACAAGGATTTATAGTGGTTCAACCTTCTAACCAAGGTCTACATCCACTACCTTAGCTCCCCACTAAGGATTTCTAAACAAATTCACTAAAAATTTTGTCCCCTTTTCTCGGATTAGGAGGAAACCGTTACAACGATCAAGCTTTCTACCCAAAGTTTGATCAAACACTCTCTTACAAGAGAAAGACTTAGCAAACTAGAAATCCCTCTAATAGGTATGTGTTTGCAATACAAAGCTCTCACCCAAAACCTAAACACTTGAGCAAATTTAACAATATTTAGCTCACAAGTGTTGTCTAAGCAAGAAATAAACAATTTAAGCTCTAGACAAATTTTGACATCATAATGTTGTAACAATTGAAGCATTGACCATTACAAGATGCTTGGAGGTCCCTTTTATACTCCTTGATGAGTTTGTGGCCGTTACTAGCCGTTGAGATTGAATTGGAGCCGTTGGAGCCTTTATTTCCCACCATAAATGCAGTTCTGCAGCTTGGCGTATCGATACTCGTCAAACCGTATCGATACGGTCTCAATGAAGAATTAGCCGTTGGGCTTTTCAGCTGATGCGTATCGATACGCTTACCTAGCGTATCGATACGGTCCTGCAATTAAAAGACCGTTGGGAAAATGACTGTTGGGGTAGTTAGGCGTATCGGTACGCGATACACTCGTATCGATACGCGACTAGCCGTTGGACTATTTCAAAACACACCGTATCGATACGGCTAAGCGTATCGGTACAAGTTTTGGCTACTGTAAAAATTAGGTAGTTGAAACCCTAAGGCGTATCGGTACGGTCCAAGACCGTATCGGTACGGGTACTTGAAAGGGCTGGTTTTGACTGCTTTAAATGTACTTTAAAATCATTCCAAAGCCTTTAAAAACCCTTAAACACATTTTCAAGTTATTTTTGACTAAAAACATATTTTAAATTCTTTTCAATTTAGTCCAAAACATTTTTCGAATATTATATCAAAACATTAGTTCTACAATCTCACCCTTTTTGATATAATAAAACCAACTTGAAAAATTGTTTGGGATTCTCCCCCTTTAACTTTAAAATTGTGAATAAGAGATTAAATATATGAAATCAAATAAAGCTCCCCCTTATTCATTTGAAAATTCAATTTTTTTTCAAACCATTTCTCCCCTTTTTGTTATATCAAAAAGAATTTTAAAATGACATTTAGCTCAAAAATAACATAGGAGGCAAACAAAATTTGACACACTTAAAATTTTGGTTTAAAAATTGGCTCCCCCTTACTCAAAGCATCATAAGAATGTTAGTTCAACATATATGATTATCTAGTTGACATAAATGAGAATAAATCAAATAAAAACAAAAGCAACTAGATTTTACCACACTTGAACTTAAGGGAAGATGTGAGGCCTTCCTTCTTCAAGTGTTCTTCCTTTGTGTGCATGGAGCTCCCCCTCAATTTTTGACTTGTTGATCACTCTTCATCACACCTAGCAAAAGACAATCAAGTAATTTTTGGTATCCAAATCGCTTTGGATCCATAGACATTAGTAGCACAAAATTTAGTCCCCTTAGGAATCCATTTTTCAATTTCATCCTTTTTAGTTGAAGTGGTTAGTCCTTTTGGGACCCAAACACTTCTAAAACATTTTCCATTCACAAATCTAGGGGCACTAGATTGTCTTACATAAAAATTTGATTTTCCAAAATTATTTTTCCTTTCAAGTTCATTGGAAAACAAATCTTTTTCTTTTTGAACTTTAAGAAGCAAATTTTGTAAATCAAAACATTTTTGTTCAAAATCTTTCAATTTTGCTTCAAGTTCAAGATTTGTTTTGGAAAGAAAATCATTTTCAATTTTTATTTTTGAAATCAACTTTTTGTTCTTGGAAAAGGATGCCTTAAATTCCAAAAGCAAATTATCATAGGCATCTTGTAACTCATCAAATGTATATGAATTTGAAATAGATGAGTTAGAAGTTACCTCCCCCTCATTGAGGGCCATCAAGCATAGGTGGGCTACTTCATCATCGGTGGAGTCTTCATCACTCCATGTGGCCACGTATGCTTGTTTTGAAGATGATCCCTTCTTTTTGGATTTGTGGGAGTCATTCATCTTCTTCATCGATTCATGATTGGAGGATTTGAGAGCAACGACACTTGCATTGATGCCTAGCTCCATGATCTTCTTCTTCCCCATCGCTCTAATCTCTTCCTTCTTCTTCTCCTCTTCTTTGTTTTTCTTCATTATTTGGTGAGTGAGAAGTGACCCCATGAGTTCATTAAGCTTCAAGGTTTTGAGATTCTTGGCTTCGATGATGGCGGTCCTCTTTGAGTCTCATGACTCGGGAAGGGAGTAGATGAGCTTTCGGACAAGCTTCTCTTCCGGAATGGCTTCTTCATAGCCCTTGAGACCATTGGTGATTGTGGAGAACCTATCAAACATCTTCTCGATGTTCTCTTCCCGATCCATCTTGAAGTTCTCATACTCTAAGGTGAGGAGCCCAATCTTGGTCTCCTTAACTTCGTCAGTTCCCTCGTATGTGACTTCAAGCTTGTCCCATACCTCCTTGGCACTCTCACAAGAAGACATCTTCTCATAGATGGTTGGGCCAAATGCACAAAAGAGCATGTGCAAGGCTTTGCAATTAAGCTCCATCTTCTTGCGATCGTCGGCACTCCATTCTGCTTTGCTTCCTTGAGGCACGAACGAACCATCTTCAACTATGTCCCATAGCTTGTAGTCTATTGACTTCAAGAAGAATTTCATCTTTGTCTTCCAATGGGCATAGTGATTTCCGTCGAAGAAAGGCGGTTTGTCGATTGATTGTGCCATTGAGCCGGTTGAGTAAAATGTTGATCGAGTTTGTCGGATCTTCTCAATAGGATGTGAATCCCTTTCGATTGAACCTGGCTCTGATACCAATTGTTGAGATGTTAGGGGCTCGATTCGATCAACCGTTCTTGCTCGCCAAGTGTGGAGAAGTTGGATAATTGGGTGTTTTAGTGGAAGGTGAAAATTTGGCAATTTGACACAAGGATTTATAGTGGTTCAACCTTCTAACCAAGGTCTACATCCACTACCTTAGCTCCCCACTAAGGATTTCCAAACAAATTCACTAAGAATTTTGTCCCCTTTTCTCGGATTAGGAGGAATCGTTACAACGATCAAGCTTTCTACCCAAAGCTTGATCAAACACTCTCTTACAAGAGAAAGACATAGCAAACTAGAAATCCCTCTAATAGGTATGTGTTTGCAATACAAAGCTCTCACCCAAAACCTAAACACTTGAGCAAATTTAACAATATTTAGCTCACAAGTCACAAGTGTTGTCTAAGCAAGAAATAAACAATTTAAGCTCTAGACAAATTTTGACATCATAATGTTGTAACAATTGAAGCATTGACCATTACAAGATGCTTGGAGGTCTCTTTTATACTCCTTGACGAGTTTGTGGCCGTTACTAGCCGTTGGGATTGAATTGGAGCCGTTGGAGCCTTTATTTCCCACCATAAATGCAGTTCTGCAGCTTGGCGTATCGATACTCGTCAAACCTTATCGATACGGTCTCAATGAGGAATTAGCCGTTGGGCTTTTCAGCTGATGCGTATCGATACGCTTACCTAGTGTATCGGTACGGTCTTGCAATTAAAAGACTGTTGGGAAAATGACCGTTGGGGTAGTTAGGCGTATCGGTACGCGATACACCCGTATCGATACGTGACTAGCCGTTGGGCTATTTCAAAACACACCGTATCGATACGGCTAAGCGTATCGGTACGAGTTTTGGCTACTAGAAAAATCAGGTAGTTGAAACCCTAAGGCGTATCGGTACGGTCCAAGACCGTATCAGTACAGGTACTTGAAAGGGCTGGTTTTGACTACTTTAAATGTACTTTAAATCATTCCAAAGCCTTTAAAACCCCTTAAACATATTTTCAAGTTGTTTTTGACTAAAAACATATTTTAAATTCTTTTCAATTTAGTCCAAAATATTTTTCAAATATTATATCAAAACATTAGTTCTACAGCAGTGCATCCTCTTCAAGGTTAAGCATAACCAACTTAACTTTGGCATGTTCTGGGACCTTCTCAGCTGAAAAGTGCTGCTCAAGCTTGGACCACCAATCTCGAAAATTTGAACCATCAAAACTTGGGCATCGGAGACGATAGGGCCGTGGAGCAGATTCTCCCAAAAGCAATTCATCGTTTGTAGGTTTTCCCTTGTTCTCCTTCGACTCGACTACCTCCAGTACTTGCCCAGATGACGGCGACACCCTAATAACTCAGGTAAAAACTTGCCGAGAAGAAGGCGACGCGTTGATAATTCCTGTTGAAGCTCTAGCTTTACCCATGAACGCTTCAATTAAACTCTTCAATTCGCGTATCTCATTGTGAACGCTGCTAACTTCTAAATGTATATCTTGAACCTTATCCGCAAATTTTTCTCTTCTCAATTTTATCCTCCAAGCCTTTTTTTCAATTCCTTGAAATCAAATTGCATCCTTGTTGATTCTTGTTGTGAACGAGTTTGAACACTATCTACCATTGCCAGGATGATAGGTCTCTGATACCTTTGTTACTAACAAATGAATAACCCAGAAATATGGCTCAAATTAAGAAACAAAGAAACAAGATGAAGACAATGAATAACATTGTATTTTAGAGAAGAAAAAGAGGATAAAGACAAAGAACAAATTCAGCCACAATTTTTCACATGCCATAATCGTGGTCTGAGTCCTTTACTTAAATAAACTAAAACGACATCCATCCATGTATATTTACTTAACTGTTTAATTTAAAGTTGTTTTCTTATTTTTGATAAAAAATTCTTTTCTTATTTTTCCAAACTATTCTATAACCCATAAAAATAAATAAAATAACCCTCTTACTGGAATATCAACAACCTACCAAGAAAAAGAAAAGAAATACCAATAAATCCATTATTGAGACGGGCTATAAAGCATCATAGAGTTGGGTTAAAAGACCCAAAAACATAATAAAGAAGTTCAAGCCCAAACGTTTTAGTTATGAAAAGAGAGAAAGCTTAAACTTTAAAAATAAAAATATTAAGATCTTTTTAAAAATTAATTACACTAACGTTATTATATAAAAACAGTTAAAAATGTGACACTGGAAATTTAATTTTCATTTTTTAAAACGAATAATTTCAATAATTTTACTTGCTAAAAATATGCTTCATTAAGATAAAGTTAAAAATATACCTGAAAATTATATTAAAAAAGTGCATATAAATTTTATTGTCAATGATGATGATAAATGTAACCTTTTAACGTGTGATAATTTTATGGAAAATTCTACAACGGTCGACGAACATTGATGAACACCACTAACGATGAACACCGATAAACACCATTATTTTTTTTTAAATTTTAAAAATCTAAAGGACTAAAATTATAATTAGAATTATCTCTTAAAAAAATAAAAATCAAATTTAATAGTTACTTTATAATATTTTTTAATAGGTTAGAATCAAATATACCCAATTCTCATAAACCTTAACAAAATTAATCTCTTAAAAAAATAGAAATCATTTTATAATTTTTTAATAGATTAGAATCAAATATACTCGCATGTTCACATGGTTGTTGCGTCTATTAAATTTGGGTTTAAAGTGATTTCTATCAAATAGATTTAAAAAAATCTGATTTCTATTTTTTTAAGAGATTGATTTTGTTAGGGTTTAGGAGAATTGGATATATTTGATTCTAACCTATTAAAAAAATATTATAAAGTAACTATTAAACTTGATTTTTATTTTTTAAGAGATAATTTTAATTATAATTTTAGTCCTTTAGATTTTTAAATTTTTTTAAAAATTAATGGTGTTCATCGTTAGTGGTGTTAATTAATATTCGTCGCACGTGGTAGACTCATCCTAATTTTATAAAACACTTTAGTTTCACATTTTTCTAGAGTAAATTATTTAAATGATAATTTAATTTTTATGAGGCTAATATTTTGATATATTTTTTAGTTTAATTATTTAATTTTTATGGTGCTAACGTTTTATTATCTAAGTGTTAAACTCCTAACCACATAATGTTTTAAAAACTCATTTTTTATTCGTTTATTTTGACCACCCAAATATTTTTTTAATATTTAAATCACTAAATCATCAAATTCTTTAATGCTAGGAAAAGAGGACCTTCTAATGGGCTCAATGCGTTTGATACAATTTGATGGTTTAATTCAGACTTAAACCTTCCTATCTCACAATCAATGAATGTAAAGTTCATAGATTTTCTTGAAACTGTTGTAGGGTATCTTTTATTGAATAACCACCAATATTTAACCAATTAACTAATTAATTCGAATCGAGTACTGTAAATAATCATTATGAAAGTTGCTTAGCATAGAGGTGTTTATAGTTGGTTAACCAACCGTTTAGGCTAAACGGTACGATTAACCATTATAGCGGTTATTAATCGTAACATAACAGTTAGGAAATGATTAACTTTTAAATTTTTAAACGGTTAACCTTTATAGTGGTTAACTGTTTCTTAACGATTCAATTATAAAACCTATTACTGTTGAGCTCGATGATCACCTTCAACCGATGCTTGCCAAGTGGTGGAGAAGTTGAATTTTTTGGTGTTTGAGTTGGTGGCAAAAATTAAGAATTAAACACAAAAATTTAGAGTGATTCGACTTTTTAACCCAAAGCCTACATCCACTACCTTGAAACTCCACCAAGGATTTTTCAAATTCACTAAGAATTTCGTCCCCTTTTCTCGGCTTAAGAGGGAACCGTTACAACGATTAAGCTATCTACCCTTAGCTTAATCAAACACTCTATTACAAGTGAAATTCAAAGCAAACAATAAATCCTTCTAATAGGTATGCGTTTGCAACTCTAAGCACTCACTCAAAACCTATACACTTGAGCATACATAAACATTTTAGCTCACAAGTGTTTTGTATATACAAGAGAATGACAATTAAGCTCTAGAGACAATTTGACATCATAATGTTGTTACAATTGAAGCATTAACCATCTCTTGATGCTTGAAGGTCCCTTTTATACTTCCAATTGAGTTTGTAGTCGTTGAGGGCCGTTGGGGTTGAATTAGAGCCGTTGGAGCATTTATTTTCCACTATAAATGCAGTTCTACAACTTAGCGTATCGATACTTCTCAAATCGTATCGATGCGGTCCCGATAAGAAAATAGCCGTTGAGCACTTCCAGCTGGTGCGTATCAATACGCGTAAAAAGCGTATCGGTGCGGTCCTGCAATTTAAACAACTATTGGGAATTTGACCGTTGGGGGTAGTTGGGCGTATCGGTACGCGATACAATCATATCGGTACACGAACTAGCCGTTAGATATTTAAAACACACCGTATCGATACAAACACATCATATTGGTACGAGTTTTGGCTACTGTAATTTCACTGTAGCTGAAATCTTAAGGCGTATCGATACAGTACCAGACCGTATCGGTACGGTTTCTTGAAAAACATTGGTTTGACTACTTTAAAATAATTTTAAGTCATTCAAAAGCCTTTTAAAGACCCTTAAACATATTTTCAAGTTGTTTTGACTAAAAACTTATTTTAAATTCTTTTCAATTTTGTCCAAAATATTTTTTAATTATTAGATCAAAACATTTAGTTCTACAATTACAATTTTCTCTTCAAATATTTATTATTTATTTTGAGAATAATGAAACTATCTTTCCGATAAATATTGTATTAATTTTTTTTAAAATTTAAATAGAGAGGTTTTAAACACAAACTTCACACTTAGTTAAAAAAGTACATATAGATTAATCTATAAGTTAACCATTAACCATCATTTTTAGCGGTTCAGTTAACCGAAACTGTTTAATCTTAACGGTTAGGTTAATTAACTTGTTAAATAAACGGTTATGTCAGTTAATAGTTAATGGTTACGGTTAACCGTTATGGTTTATTTTGCACACCCTAACTCTCCCTACTCAATTATTCTATCCACAACGACAAGATTTGAACCTTTAACCTTTCTTAAGGAGTCTAGTGCCTCGTCCTCTAATCTAGCTTGTTGTTGTCGATTGCTGTAGGCTATTTGGTTCATTTTCCTTGCATGAAAAATTTAAATACTTCGTACCCTCAAAAAATTACTCAAATACAAAAAATTCATAATGCAAATTCATATGCTAAGAATATGTCAAAATATAATGAACCAACAAGTGTTGGGTGCATTGGTAAGGCACATTGCACTCCCAATGAGAGAATGTAAGTTCAAACTTTAGAAATGATATTGTTGGGAGGGACAACCTCACACCCGAACATGAACCGTAAGACGAACATACATAATACCAAAAATAATTACTTTCAAAAACTATATCATACATGATGGAAATAAAAAAATATAATACATAGGTCACAAGTCAAGTAAATATCAATTCAATTGAAAAAATGTTAAGACAATTTTTTTTTGAATATTAAGATAATCTTTTAAATAGTAATTAATATATAATATCGATAACAAATGGATCAGTAGTATAGACAAAAATTTACAAATGAAACAATCTCTTAATTTATCACGAGAGTTGTGTTTTTTTATAAGACAACGCACTCGATAAGGATGTTTAATGAGTAATGATTTGGTGGAAAAATATAATTTTATAAGTAGTTCAGGAGGGTAACAGATTTCATATTTATTTATTTTTATATTTTTAAAAATCTTTAAAAACATTTGTTATTTTTTTTCTATCAACATGGAGGGGATGAGAATTGAATATTGAATTTACAACTTAAGGAAATGAAAGATGTTAACTGAGAGTTTTTTTTATAAGTAAAATGAGAAAACCATACTACCAAGCGCCTCGTTAAAATAACCTCGTAAACCTATATGAGGAAAAAAGAGTGCGCTTGATAATATTTACAAAGTCACAAAAAATATTGAGACAAACAACGTCAAACTACGCCCACATAGGGCAACGAATCATCATGCATCAACGTGCTTATTCATAAGATGGAACCGAAAATACGCTAGGGGGAAAATTCCACCTCATCAAAGGAAAGAATACCAGAGCCCGAGCTAACTTGACTAAACCATCAGCAACTCTATTGGCTATCCGACGATTATGACAAACTCTCACCTCCCAAGGCTGATCAAGCAAGTCACAAATCACATGAACTAAAAATGCTAAACTACCACCCACGTGCCGTTGCTGCAATATATGGACCACGTCCAAGCTATCCACCTCGAGGAGGACCTGGCGAAAGTTGTTCGCCCAAGATAAACGTAGGCCTTCTACACCCTCCAAAGCTCAGCTTCAACAACGGAACAAATTCTCACATACTTGCTAAACCCAAGCAGCCAATCTCCTTCACTATACCGAATCACCCCACAACACGAAGCAAGCCCTGAAATTGCCATCCGAGATCCATTTGTATTTAGCTTAACCTACACGGCCATAAGCGGCTGCCAACGATCAGCATGCCCGCCACCTGTGCGCCCAGTGGGGGCATGCCATGCCATAGAATTATATTTTCATTGTTAATGTATGAAATAATAATTCGTGTTTAATTTCAAGTGTGTTTGTTATCATTGTCTTATTTAAATATACTCATCGTTGAGTAAACACATTTGGCCGGTTGACCAAGCTGCTCATCTTTGTTCTTTATATTTTTTAAGTCACGATTCTAGATCTCCTATGAGCACTCCTTCCATTCCTTAAAGTTTTTTTTCCCTCCCCTCTCCGTAAGATTATGATTAAAATTAAGATATGTCAATATATATATATATATATATATATATATATTCATTGTTATATATATTGTTCAATAGTTTACCTACATCTTAGATCCAACATTAGCACTGTCTATACGGTACAATTACATAAAACACAGGGATAAAAAAACTAAATTACGATAAAATATATGGATACGATATAAATATATGAAAACTTAAATGTAAGTTTATTTGAGATGTATACTTGACCTACAAAATTAAAATAAAATTGGATGAATTTGTGTTCGAGTTGAATCAGTCGAATTTAAATCGGATAAGATTTTAGTTAAGACGGATTAGGCCTTGTTTTCAAATTGAGGACTAAAATAGACATATCAGCCTGAAACAAAATAAATAACAAATATAGTATTACTAAGCTTTGAGCCTAATGAGAGGAACGTCGCCATCTTATTCGGTTCCCAAGGGATTGAGATCATGGAATGCCCGGTAAGGCTAACGGACACTGTTGGAGAGAAAAAAACAAAGGAAAAGTGACCAAAAAGAAGTTATAAGTGGTAACATGTCAAACCCTAGAAAGTATATTAAAGATACAACAAAAAAGCTTTCATGAATAGACACATGCTTTGCAAGGAAGGATCTTAAACCCCATACTATTTCTTATTTTTTTCTTTAAATTCTTATTATTTTTCATGTTTGTTTTATGATCTGTATTCTGGGTCGTAATCATTTCTCTTAATAATGTCGTTTTTAATATTCAAACATGAATTTACTCCTTAAAAATGTAACGTGTCTTACCATTACAGAAAATCTCTAAAGTTTAGAGAGCACATGAGAAAGCTCACGATTAAGTGAGAAAAAAAATGAAAAAGCTATGTTCAACAAACCCTAATCATAAATTGGGTGTCGGGTCGGGGGGGACCCCATGGTTTGATCCACAGCACTTTAGAAATTTCCCCCAAAGATGGAATAGTGATGGGTCGGGAAACAAACCATGTGGGTGGGGGAGACTTATCTTTAAATCCAAAAAGAGAAGTTTGCCTGCGCAATTACAAATGTCAAAGCATCAAATCCAAAACATCCAAACTCCTTTTGCTTTGTAAAAGAATCAATTTGCAATCAATAACATTGTAGCCTTCATTTCACGTAACAAGTGAGAGAACAAAACGTAATGCAACAAATAAATAAATCTAAATCATAAAAAAGCAAGAGGGAACCATGGAATTGGATTTTCATGTTCACACCGTTGTGGCATTTGGAATGGCCTCATCGAAATTGCACCCTTGTAACATTTTATTGTGTTGGACCTTTGCATTTGGTTTGTCACAGATTCCATCCCCAAAAAGAAATTTTATAATTCCATTACTTTCTATTGACTTTTGCTTTTCTTTATCTCATTTCCAAAATAAATGTCAAGATTCGAACTCATATAAGATGAGATAACATGACATTAACTACTCAATCAATTAATAGATCTCTTGACTTTTACTTTTCTGATAACGAAATAATCAACCTCAATGCATAGACCCATATATCAGTTGTAACAGTGGTTGTTTCCGACCAAGTTGATAGATTTCGACATTGGTTTTTTTCCGATTTCTTTGCCAACAACTATACCGTTGATTTATCCATCGTTTACTCGTAGCTGTAAGCTCTAATATACATTATAATCATAGCGTGAGGCATGGTGTTTAGGGGTGTGAAAAACTGACCCGACCTGGTAACCTGCCTGAAACCCGATCGAGTCAGAACCTGGTTTAACCCGAGAATTTAAAGACCGAACCCGACCTGCACCCGACCGAAACGAACCCGAACCCGAATTTGACCTGTAACTGTAGAAACCGAACCCGAACTGCACCCGACCGAAGTGAACCCGAACCCGAAATTGACATGTTACTGTAGTAACCGAACCCGACCTGCACCCGACCGAAACGAACCCGAACCCGAGACTAACCTGCCAGATAACCGATTTAACCCGACCTGTTTGGACCCGACCTGAAATGAACCCGACCTGTTTTGAACCCGACCTGTTTTGAACCTGAAATGTTCTTGACCTGAACTGTTCTTGACCTGAAATGATATTGACCTGAACTGTTATTGATCTGAACTGTTATTGACCTGAACTGATATTGACCTGAACTGATATTGACCTGAACTGATATTAACCTGAACTAATACTATTATTTGATTTGCTAATAATGATAATTATCTGACATTTAAAGAAGTTATATTTAATGAATATAAAATAATGTCAAGTATTGAAAAATTATAAAATTAATAATAATTTCAAGTATTAATAAATTACTAACTTAACTTCAATTAATAGATAAATTGAATTAATAATAATTTTAAGTATTAATAAATTGTATTTCTAATTAACTTGACTATTATTTTAAAATAACTTCAAAGATAAACTATTATACTTAATTAACTTAAGTGGAATGAATAACCATTATTAAATTAAAATTTTATACTTAATCAAATTAAGTTAAATGAGTAAAAATTATTAAATTAAATCTATATTCTTAATTAAAATAAGATGACTTAAATTTTTTATTATAAGAATAAATTAATGCTAAATAATTAACTTGCATTCATTTTAATTGAAGTTAAGTTAGTTATTAAATTAACTTAACTTAAGATTAAAAATAAATTTAATTAACTTGCATTCATTTTAAGTTAAGTTAGTTATTAAATTAACTTAACTTGTATTCTGATAAACTACTTAATTACATAAGTTGAATGAATAACCATTATGAAATATTTTTTTTTACTTAACTAAAATTAGTTTGAAGTTATTAAACTAAATATGTATACTAAATTAATATAAGATAACGAAATTTTTTAACTAACATTACATACTTAATTGACTTAGTAAAAAACTGATTAACTTAAATGACTTAATTAAGTTAACTTGTTTAAAATATAATAAAACCTTAAACCCTAATATTTAATCAATGAACCATAATCCCTAACCCTAAACCCTAAACAATAACCACTACCCTCTAAACCATAAAACCCTAATATTTAATCTATAGCTCATAGTCCGTAATCCTATATCGAGGGTTTAGTGGTTAGGGTTAATTACTCATGCTTTAGGGTTTAATGCTTAGGGTTTAGAATTAGACATTAGGGGTTTAAACATTAAACCCTAATATTCAATCAATGAACCATAGTACCTAACCCTAAACCTAAACAATAACCACTACCCTCTAAACCATAAAACCCTAATATTTAATCTATAGCTCATAGTCCGTAATCCTAGATCGAGGGTTTAGTGGTTAGGGTTAATTACTCATGATTTAGGGTTTAATGCTTAGGGTTTAGAATTAGACATTAGGGGTTTAAACCTTAAACCCTAATATTCAATCAATGAACCACAGTCCCTAACCCTAAACCCTAAACAATAACCACTACCCTCTAAACCATAAAACCCTAATATTTAATCTATAGCTCATAGTTCGTAATCCTAGATCGAGGGTTTAGTGGTTAGGGTTAATTACTTATGCTTTAGGGTTTAATACTTAGGGTTTAGAATTAGACATTAGGGGTTTAAACCCTAAACCCTAATATTTAATCAATGAACCATAGTCCCTAATCCTAAACCCTAAACCTTATACATTTAATTACAAATAATAATAATAATAATAGTAATAACAATAATAATAATAAAACTAATAATAATAAGCATAGTAAATATATAATAATAATAATAATAATTGTATTTAAGTATATAATAATAATAATAATAATAATAATAATAATAATAATAATAATAATAATAATAATAATAATAATAATAATAATAATA
The DNA here is from genome assembly GCA_958450335.1 of Hibiscus tridactylites. Taxonomy (NCBI): domain Eukaryota; kingdom Viridiplantae; phylum Streptophyta; class Magnoliopsida; order Malvales; family Malvaceae; genus Hibiscus; species Hibiscus tridactylites. The sequence goes on from OY288287.1 coordinate 12,413,671, forward strand.
ATAATAATAATAAGCATAGTAAATATATAATAATAATAATAATTGTATTTAAGTATATAATAATAATAATAATAATAATAATAATAATAATAATAAACCTTAAACCCTAACCACTAAACCCTAAACCCTAAAACCTAAACGCTAAACACTAAACACTAAAAACTAAAAACAAAAACCATAATCCATCAATATATATATTACATGTATGTATGTACGTATCATTTTATGAACAGTAAACCCTAAACCCTAACCCCTAAAAACCATAATCCATATATAATTAATGTAGGCATGTTTGTATTAATTTAAGATCAGTAAACCCTAAACACTAAACCCTTAAACCTTAAACCCTAAACCCTAAAAACCATAATCCATCAATATATATATATAATTAATGTAGGCATGTTTGTATTAATTTAAGATCAGTAAACCCTAAACCCTAACCCAAAACCCTAAAAACCATAATCCATCAATATATATATAATTAATGTAGGCATGTTTGTATTAATTTAAGATCAGTAAACCCTAAACACTAAACCCTAAACCCTAAAAACCATAATCCATCAATATATATATATAATTAATGTAGGCATGTTTGTATTAATTTAAGATCAGTAAACCCTAAACCCTGAAAACCATAATCCATCAATATATATATAATTAATGTAGGTATGTTTGTATTAATTTAAGATCCCTAAACCCCAAACCCCAAACCCCAAACCATAAGCCCTAAACCCTAAAAATAAATCCAATAGTACCAACTATATATATATATCACATATACGTAATCCCCTAACCCTAAACCCTAAACCCAAAACCCTAAACCGTAAAAATAAAAATCATAATCCGTCAATATATATAATACACATAACACAATAAACCATAAACCCGACCTGAAATGAACCCGACCTGAAACGAAACCGACCTGAAATGAACCCGACCTGAAACAAAACCGACCTGAAAAGAACCCGACCTGAAACGAAATCCACCTGAAACGAACCCGACCTGAAACGAAACCGACCTGAAATGAACCCGACCTGAAACGAAACCGACCCGAAATCAGCCTGTCAATTAACCGTTTTGACCCGACCTGAAATGAACCGACCTGAAATGAACCCGACCTAAAATGAACCTGACCCGAAATGAACCCGACCTGAATTGAACCCGACCTGAAATGAACCCGACCCGAAATGAACCCGAACCCGAACCGAATCGAGTCAAAACAAAAAATGACCCGAAATGACCTGTAACTGATTTGACCCGACCTGACAGAGCCCGACCTGAAACCCAACTGTTGACCTGTTTTTATATCCCTAATGGTGTTATCTATGAAGAGTCGAGTGAACATGGAATTCTTTTGAGGTTTATTGGCCTAATGTATGGATCGATCAAAGTATCTAGACCTTTTTGGGATTAGGTTTGTGTAATCCTCATCAGTCCTTTTGATATCAGATATGAAAAATATACGTGTACACGATTAAGATAGATTTATTGTATTACGTATCGCGAATGATCTGATTTGAAAAAAAAATGATCATATATATATATATATATATATATATATATATATATATATATATATATAGATTTATTTGAAACAATTAGAACCAACAACAAACATCATGAATGTACAACTTTTTATTTATTTACAAATCCTAATTCTAATCTTAATCTTATTTAGAGGGAAGGAAAAATGAGATTCTAGGGAGAGGAAGAAGATGCGGGCTAGAACCCATGACCTAAGAGAATATGAGCGAATAAAGATGAGCAGTTCAAGCAATCAGCCAAATATAATTGCTCATGAATGTACAACTTTTGACTTTTAGACCCATAAGAAATTGTGAATTATGAATTGTTGGATAGTGGTGGGTGGGAAATATATTATAAAAAACTATTTATTTATGTAATTGTATTTTTTTTTCATAAAAAGAAAGAGGTGATTTAAGAATTAGTTTAATTGTTTTGGATTATTATTATAATTATTTTTGATGATAAAAGAATAGAGCAACAGGAGGATCGACCATGAATTGAACTGTAAGACCTGAAGAATTTGCATGTTTGGCTAAATAGTCAGCTACTCGGTTTCCTTCCCTCGATACATGCTATATGCGAACTGCCCAATCTCGGTTGCACAATAGGAGATTATACGGGGCTAAGGTAGGCAAGCCTTGACGAACACAACGTTAGCTCGTATCAGAACCTTACTCTGACTTGCATCACAACATAATTCCTGAAGCCCGCGACTCCCCCGTAACACTCCGCCAAAGGATTATCAACACAATATCTTTCCTTGAAAGCCAGAGATTCGCCGAACATCAAATCCTAATCCTGTGCATCCACCACAAATTGGCTCAGATTGGTGAGGTTCATGGGAACCCAAGAATTAATCTCCAATGAGAGGAACTTGGACAGTTTGTCTCGCTTGACCACTTCCCTTTAAACCATCAAAGTCGCTGGGGTTCACGTTTTCAGGAGAGTCTGCGTATATAAGACACCGATCATCCGAGGAGAAATGTCTGCAGAATCACTCGACTTTCGTCATAATTTTATCACAACGTACAAGTCACATAAAAACCTTCACACTTTGAAAACCCCTGTGTTTATGTATATTTTCCCATAAAATACATGGTTCACCATTATTAGGATCAACGTGAACTCCACAGGCCGATTTAATTGAGAATTGATTAGCCGCATTCATTTTCCATCCAATTGTATCATTGTCCAGAGATGGAACTGGTCCTTTTTATGGCTGCTATACGTAGTAAAATAGTGAGAGGAAGTAAATGTTAAAAGTTTGCTCATCACCACTCTTCATTAGTATCGGACATACTAGCTCGGTTACATACCCTAGGCTAACCTTAACATTAGTTGGCAAATATAGGGGTGATAAGAGGCTCGGAAATAACATTATTGGGCTTGGCTCGGGCTCGAAGCTCAAGCTCGAATTGGACAGTTTGAGCTCGGCTCAGCTTGTTGCTTTTCTCAAATTGTTTTTATTTTTTTTGAAGTTTTTGAAAAATAGGTGAAAATTTATTCGGGAAAAGATAATATTTATTTTTGAAGTACACAAGTAACAATAGTACATTTTCTAAATTATACAAGTCCACAAGGAGAAGGGGATTTAAAGTATTTAATCATGATAACAAGTTAACAACACTGAAACATACAAGTGTGTGTATATATATAATTATTGCGAGCATGTTCACGAGCTTTTCGAGCGGCTCCGCTTGTGAAGGTCTCGAACTGAGTACGAGCTCGAGGCGAGCTTTGACCGAGCCGAGCCCGAGTAGCTTGCGAGCCGGTCATGCTCATTACCATCCCTAGGCACATACGTGATTAATGGTTCAAGACCATCGATCGAAGAGTCTTGCCAAAAGTCAACCTATTGGCCATTCCAAATGTCCTAATGAATGTTCTGCTAGACATTATTCTATACTATGCATAGACCCTTCCAAAGTCTCGAGCAATTTGTAAAACCTAATTTGATTTTGATTTAACAAATTTGCTTAAAGAGCCGCTTGAATAGCTCATTTGGTTAGACTGTGTGGCTGTTAACCATAAAGTCGGAGGTTCATTCCCTCCTAGTTGTTTATCCTTTTTGATTCAAACCCTCCCCCAAACTTGGGCTTCCCTGTCAGCCCTGTCGCTGGCCTCATAAGAGACTCTGGGCCGGATATCTCGAATGGATCCCAATTGCATAGCGTTGAAATTGGTCTGGCGACCGTGGATAAGGATTGTGGGGAGTTATTATCTCCTTTATTCCACCCGGGTCTGTTAGGGCCCTCTCCTGGGTCGGAAAAGACAAAGCGCGGGTCTACCACACCGAGAGTCAAAAGCAAAACCCAGAAAAGGGCGGTGGATCAGAATCGCAAGTTAAAGAATTTGGCTAAAAAGTCCGCCTTTGTGTCGGAGGGTCTCTGTCCGGTGCATGTTGCCGGAACCCCGAAGGTGCACGGAAAATCAGACCTTAACGGCGAGGTCAGGCAGTTGCTGAATATGGGTGTTGATTTGGGGGTAGAATTTGAAGCTTCCCCAAGTTCTATAGCTGCGAGATTGTTCGAGGCGGAAGTTGAGGATCAGTAAGCTTCTTCATCTTTCTTGGTCTTCGTTTGTTTTTCTGTTTTCGGGTCAGCTTTACCTCTCTATGAAGTGTATTCTTTTCTCCTGGAATATCCGCAGTCTTGGCAGACCGGAAAAGGTACGTGCCGTGATTAGTGCGGTTAAATCTTGCAATCCCAAAGTTCTATTTCTACAAGAAACTAAAGTTCCTGGCCTAAAACCAGTGGTGGTGAAGAGACTGAAAAAAGATGGGTTTAGCGATATTGTTATTTCTCCGTCTTCTGGAGCCTCGGGTGGTTTAGTTGTACTATGGGAGGGAAGTTGGTTAAAAGTTACTAAAACCATAATCAATCCCCGCTGGGTATGCTTAATTGGGCAAATTGAGTGTTCTAATGATATGTGTTGTTTTATGAACCTGTATGCGCCGAATGATTTGGGCAGCAGAAGGTTTTTCTTTGAGGAAATTTCTGAAGTGATATCTAGATTAAAGATGCCTGTGATAATGGGGGGAGATTTCAATTGTGTGAGAAACGAAAAGGAGAGGATAGGGATGGAACCAAACATTGCATCGATGAACACATTCGCTGACTTCATTCAGAGGAACAATCTGGTGGATCTCCCGTTGGTAGGCGATTGCTTTACGTGGTTCCGTGGTGGTCATAGTGTGGCAGCAAGCAGATTAGATCGCTTTCTCATGTCTTCTGAGTTCTTGGTTTGGTTCCTAAGTATTACCCAAGTCTCATTACCGCGAAACTTATCAGATCATAAGCCTGTCATCTTAAAGGAACATACTGATAATTCAAGAGCCAGACCGTTCAAGCTCTTTTCCCATTGGCTTAGTTTTCCGGAGGTACTCCAGCTTACTAAATCGGCAATAGAGAGTAAGGGAGCAGCTGATTTATCCGAAACCTTAAAGGTGGCTAAGGTGGTGATCAAGGATTGGGTTAAACTGTTTAGACAAGAGGAGGGTCGTGTGGTGAAGGAAGCAGAGCTGAAAATCGAGGCTATTGAACAACAGATGCTCGTGAGTGGCGTTAATCAGAACAGTTTAGCTGAACTTCAGCAGTGGAGGAAGGTGTTATGGGAGAAGTATAGGCGGGAAGAGCGGGAGTGGCATCAAAAATCGAGAATTAGATGGTTTAATGAAGGTGACAAAAACTCTAAATTTTTCCACTTGTCGGCCACAGTTAGACGTTGCAGAAACCGAATTGTAGCGTTGGAAAACAATGGCAAGATCTTCTCTGACTCTAAGCAGATTGCTCGTGAATTTCTGGAGTTCTTTAAACTACAATACAACAACTCTAGAACGTTGCCGATTAAGAGGTTCAATTGTGCTTTCAAGCAGCTGAGTGATGGTGCAGCCAAAGATCTTGAAGCTCCATTCTCGGAGAGGGAGGTCTGGGATACAATCTGCAGTATTGATGGCAACAGGGCTCCTGGCCCGGATGGACTTAATTTAGATTTCTTCAAGAAATTTTGGCCCTCTTTAAAGGCATCTGTGATGAGATTTTTTGATGATTTTTACCAGGGGAAAGTTGGCGATAAGGGTTTTAATAGGTCATACATTACACTAATCCCCAAAATACCTTGTCCTAAATTCATCAAGGATTATCGCCCCATCTCTCTTATCGACAGTCTCTACAAGGTGGTGGCGAAAGTTCTATCCAGACGCCTTGCTCGTTGTATAAAAGAAGTTGTGGGTGAGAACCAATTTGCTTTTACACCTGGTAAGCAAATTTCTGATTGCGCTTTAATCGCAAACGAAGTGGTGGATGACATGAGAAGAAAAAAGAAAGGCCTAGTAGTCTTCAAGGCAGATTTCAAGCGAGCGTATGACTCGGTAGATTGGAGGTTCTTGGATTTGATTCTACAGAAAATGGGCTTTGGAAATAGATGGCGCAAATGGATTTCTATGTGTGTTTCGTCGGCAAGAATCGCAGTTCTGGTGAATGGATTTCCCTCTAATTTTTTTCCGATTAGTCGAGGCCTAAGACAGGGATGCCCTCTGTCGCCTTATCTGTTCAACATATTCGGTGAAGCTCTTAGTTCATTAATTGGTGAAGCGGTTCAGAAAGGATACTTTGAGGGGGCTGAAGTGGGTAACAATGGATTGTCCATCTCTCACCTTCAATATGCTGACGACTTGATCGTCTTTGTTAAAGCAGAGGAAAGACAAGTCCGGAACATCAAGAGGCTGTTACGTATTTTCGAGCTGGCTTCAGGTCTCTCGTTGAACCTCAGAAAAACATGCTTAATAGGGGTGAATGTTGAAGAAGATACAACAAAAACCTGGGCCGATGTAATCGGGTGTAGCGTGGGTTCTCTCCCGTTCTCCTATCTAGGTTTACCGCTGGGGGCACCAAGAAACTGCCCTTCCCTGTGGCAACCTGTCATTGATAAGATGCAAGCGAAACTTGAAGGGTGGCAGGGAGCTTTCCTATCGCTTGCTGGAAGAATCTTACTGACCAAATCAGTTCTCGCTAGTATGCCGGTGTATTTTCTTAGCATCTTTCAGATACCAGCTGGAGTAGAAGCTAAAGTGAACTCGTTGATATCCAGATTTATTTGGGGTCCAACCTCTTCGAGACCTATTCGGTGGGTTTGTTGGGAACAGATATGCAGGCCGAAAGATTGTGGAGGGTTAGGCTTGGTTGATACTAAAGTTAAAAATCGAGCTCTTCTAAATAAGTGGCTTTGGGGATTCGGATCGGAAAAGAATGAGCTGTGGCGTAGACTGATTGTAGACAAATACAAGTTGGATGAATGCTCCTGGATACCCAGTATAACTCCAAGCTACGCTACCTCATGGGTTTGGAGAAATATCACGACTCCTCTTCGCAACGCAAACGATAACTTTGCATCCAACCTAAGGTGGGTGCTGGGTGATGGCAGATCAATCAGATTTTGGTCTGATCATTGGACAGAAGTCAGATCGCTGAAAGATGCTTTTCCTGGAATATACAGGTTAGCCTCTATTCCTAATGGTTTGGTTTGTGAATATGGTTATAAATTGGAGAATGAGTGGCAGTGGATAATCACCCTTAGAAGAGTGTTGTTCGACTGGGAATATGCTATTTGGAATGAATTCCTTGAAGTTTTAGCTAGAGCGTCAAGGTCCTCTAATGAAACTGACCAAGTTAAATGGTGTGGTTCGTCGACTGGAGTGTATAAAAGCAAAGATTTTTGTTTGCTTGAGTGCAGAGGTAGTGAGACATCGGACAACTTTTGGAAGAAAATTTGGGTAAACTTGGTTCCACCTAAGGTGGAATTGTTTGTGTGGAGAGCGGTTCTTAACAGAATACCGACAGTCGATAATCTTTTAAAGCGTGGTATTCGAAACATTGGAAATGGAACTTGCGTTTTATGCTCTAAGGAGGCCGAAACGGTTAGTCATTTGTTTTGTGGTTGTGCGTTTACTTGGAAGATATGGCAGAGATGGTGGAAATGCTGGGGAGTTGGTTTAGTGTTGCCGGAAAATCTAAGAAGTCTCATCGAAATCTGGTACGACCAGCATGTTGATTGGAGGGCGAGACCAGTGTGGATTTTGTCGTTGTTCGGCTTTATTTGGTCTATCTGGCTGTATAGAAATGAGAGAGTTTTCAGGAACATTTCAATAGACGAGGAAAGCTTATTTACGTCGACACTAGCAAGAATTGCGTTTTGGTGTAAATGTAAATGGCCGGAGTCTTTTACTTCTACCTTAGACTTTCTGGCGTACCCAAACCTGCTAAGCGTCCGATCAAAAACTAAGCGGCTGGCTTGTAAGGAGTTGTGGATTGCTCCGCCGCCGGGTAAGCTCAAGTTCAACGTTGATGCTTCGGTGCAGGGCACGTATGGCCCTAGTGGTTTAGGTGGAATTTTGAGGGACCATCAAGGCCATCTCCTGATGAAATTCTCGAAACATGGAGGTCTCTCGGACTCGACTGGTGCAGAAATTAACGCAATCTTGGAAGCAGGTCAGAGCTTTATTCGATCAAACTGGTTTGGAAACTACTCCCTTATCATTGAGTCCGATAGCCAATTGGTGGTTCGGTGGATTATGGACGAGGTGGCTGCCCGGCGCCGTTCAAGGAGGCAATTTCAAAATGCAGATCAATGTGCAAAGACTTTGATTTCGTTATCGAACAGGTGTTTAGGGAGCAGAATGTTGATGCACATAACTTGGCGGTGGAAGGTAGAAACTGTGGTCGGTTGGCGATTGGACAATAGGCAACCAATAGAAATGATGGGTAAATTTTCAGGTTGTTTTAAACATGTATTTGGGGGTGACGACCAGACCCCTTTGTGGGTTGGCGAACCCTGTATGATATTGAAGGTTATTTTGTTTTAGTTCACGTTAGGTGGACAAGAACGGATCTCATTGTGGTGTATTACTCGTTTGTACTTTATTTTAAATTAAATAAAGTTGGGCACTCTTTTCCCCCTATCTAGGTGTAGAGGGGGTTTTAATGAGGCCCGTTACCTTAAAAAAAAAACAAATTTGCTTAAAGACTTATTTGAAAATACAAATAATTTTTTTATGTATATCAAAGTCTCACAAAATTGAAAATCATTTGAACAAAAATTGATTTTAAGTCAAAACACTCAAACCAAACAAATTATTGTAAGTGTTTTCAAGCCAAATTAAACAGTTATGCTAAGGCGTATCGATACGCTCTAGCTGTACCAATACAGTTTTACGATTTTAGAATTTTAATCGGCAAAAGCGTACCGATACAGTTATACCCGAATCGATATGATTTTAATTCTGGGCTTACTGTTTTACTTTAGCGTACTAATATGGTTGTCCCCGTATATATACGACTTGACTTGAGTCAGCAAATCTTTGCATTAAATAAAATCGCCATTGCTTGTCAGTTATGAAACCATCAAATTTCAAACGGTCGTTGGACCGTATCGATACGCCCTTATAATGTATCGATACACTTTTTGTTTAAGTTTTTCTCAAGATTCCAGTGAGAAAAATCCGCATCGATACGAACTTTGGGTATCGATACGCCCCTTGTTTTACACTATACGCATATCGATATACCCCTCTTAAATGTGCACAATGGCTCTTTCTGTTTTGAGACATGTATCGATACGACTATTCATGTACCGATATGGTAGGTTGCAGAAGTGTATTTATTGCGGGAAAAAATGAGCCCAATGACTCTATTGATGATCTCAACCACCAGAACGACTAGAAATCAATGCAAGGGTATATAAGCAAGCCTCAAAAGCTACATCAACAACTATTGAACTTATTTGCAACAATCCAAGCATATATTCAAACCTTTGAGCTTAAAGAGTCAAATTTTTGTAACTCCACTTGTGTAATTTTTATTGTTTCATTTTCTTTCAAGTGTGGGGAGTGATTACTTGTAATTGGGCAATATATCAACCTTGTGCAAGGTATTTTTTAGATTGCCATTTATTTTTAATATCGAGTGAGTCTTGGTTAATCTTTGAGTAGAAGATTAACCAGTTTGTAAGGTTTCCTCCTAATCGGAGAAAAAAGAAAGAATTTCTAGTGAAATTGGTTGAAAATCTTTAGTGGGAGCTAAGATATTAGATGTAGAGCTTGTTTGAATCTTGAACCACTATAAATTACCTTGTCTTTAATTCTTACAATTTCAATTTGCTCCCTTCAACTTTAAAAAGCCAATTCACCCCTCTCTTGGCCAATTTCGATTCGATTGATCCACTCAACAATGGTATCAGAGCCTAACTCTTTAAGGGACTCACATCCACAAGAGAAGGTCTGTAACCCCCTCGTCTCGGTCTGGCCGGATGACTGATCCGAGTGGGCCACACGGGGAAAACCGAAGTGAAACCCGTTAAGGTTCCCCCTCGGTTAGCAACCCTATTTTTTTTCTTTAACTTAATCTTTTCTAAAGGCTCATTTATATCTTATGTGATCAAACAACGGAAAATAAATACATTAGATAAACATTCGAACCCAAAACAACATTCGAACAGCCCAATTTTAATATTTTAGACAAGCCGTTTCGAAACACCCTTGAGGCGTATCGAAACACCTTGACCAGGTCAACTGCCTCAAAGCCTATACGAGGGGCCGTATCGAAATGGTGGTCAACTGTTCCGAAACGCCCTCAACGGTTAACTTCTCGTGGTCAACGAGATTTTGACCGTTTCAAAACCCCTAGACCCGTTTCGATACGCCTTCATCTCGTCAATTTCTCAGAATTCCAGTAGCCAAAACGTTCCGAAACGCGTATCGGAACGGGGGCTCCCAGAGGCTGAACCGTATCGAAACGCATTCCGATACGGGGTCCCTGAAGCCTACCCGTTCCGAAACGACCCCTCCCGTTTCGAAACGCGGGCTGTCTGCAACTCTTGAAAACCAAATTTAGACGAATTTCAATAAGTCTAAAGGTCCCATAGGCTCCCTAAAGGCACACAACACCATCAAACAGAGTCTAGAGGCATGCATCCTATGTTTAGCATGCTCGAACACATACAAGACATAGAGTTAAACAATCGTACGTACATGACAAATTTACATTAGTCTTTCATACAAGTCATGCTTGAAAACATTGATAGACAAAAGCACCATTCGACCCATAAGGGTTTACATATCATGAAGCAAACTTAAACATCAAAAGGCATACATCAAAAGAGCAATTGGCAAGGTATATCATGCTTACAAACCAAGACAAACCACAAACATCCAAATCACAAGTGAGTCATACAAGCTCATACAAACACACCCTTTTGCCACATTGCCTAACTACTACATAATTAATAACCGTACTTGAGCAACAACTTGGAAAGCTCTTCTTGCCTTGCTCTGAGCTAACACCACGCTAATGATCTGCATTGTTGAAAATGAGAGCGTAAGCTATAAGCTTAGTGAGGATGCTCTAAAACCGAAAACATCAACAATGCAGGGTTCAAGCATGTATTCCCTAAATCTCATATCTAACATGCATAGATAATTTCACAAGTAGACCTAGCTAGTCTTTCAAGAGTCATGTATGACATCTCACATCATATCAAGCTCGAACATCAATAACATCATCATATATTAACATCATATATCACAATCATATGAACAAGTTTAATTGGCCACTATTAGTTACCCGGATGTGCGGATTTAAATCTCAACAACCACTTTACCTCGGTGGGATTTCACTCATCACCAGACCTTGCATGGGGGAGATTCCACTCATCGCCACATGCCCTACGGATGGGATTCCACTCATCATCCCGTAGAATATATAATAGCTTCCGGTGGAATATTACATCACCGTACTCCTCCTTGATGACTTAATGCCATCAAGGCTACGTACGTTTTGACTCAATTTGTGTGCACACTAATCCTAATGATCGATCATTTACACCCGGTAAGTTAATTAGTGCCAATTTACATTTACCACATCACACATCCATCAACCATATCTCATGCTCATCACATACACATATCATGGTATACATGTGCAAAACAACCACATATCACAAGATCATAAATAGGCAATACACATAGCATTTAATGGGAAATCAATAGCTAAATTAACAACTTGAATTTATATAGAAATGGCCTACCAAGCACATTTCACTCACACACTACACACACTCGAACCAAACTTTAAAACGTGTTTAAAACCACTCATGCCCTTCCTTAGCAACCAAAGTAAGTCTCCTACAAGCCCAGATTCGATTCCAATGCTTCTCCAACGTCTCCTCTTGCGCCCAAACAATCATCTCAATCAAAAACACATCCATTAATCCCAAACAATGCTAACATTCAGTCAACACTCAACTCTTGAGCCCAATCTAACTCCAACCAAATTTCCAATCAAATTAATCCCCCAAATATATCAATTTTCGTGCCCCCTCAAACCCTAGCTGAAATTTCCATTTTCAATCATCCAAATGACTCCCAAAAGGTCCCAAAACATCCTCCTAATATATACAAACCATAAGCCCTTTAATTTCAACCTAAAACCCACCAAAAATCAAGTTTTTGACATCTCAAAAATTGCTTCAAAAACCCATTTCGGGTTTTCAACAAAACCCAACCATTTTGACATATAATGTACATTTTAATGTGAATAAACAAAAACCCAACTCCATATTTCAAAACAAAATGAAAATCTTCATAAAAACTCAAGCTTTAACCAAACCCTAACATTTCAAAAGTTCATAGTTTTAAAATCTATGACTATGGGGAGATAAAGGATGAAAAGGAGAATTAGAAAATGCCCTTACCTCTCAAAATGGTCTTGAAATGAAAACGAGGTTCAATGGAATAGTGATTTGAGTTTGGGAGAGTTTGAAAGAGGGGTGTGGGGTTTTCAACGTGGGAAAGGGAGTGGGGAGAGAGAAGATGACAACTTTTTCTTAAAAGTGGTATTGCTTTTAAAATTATTTTGGGTCAATTACCACATTGGTCCCTCCCCTTTTATTAAAACCCAAATATAACCCTAATTAAGGTTGAATTGATTTAATTTAAATTTTACTGACTCGGACCACTAACCCGACTAACTCCTAACCCCAAAACACGGGCGTTACGAGGTCCTAGAAGAAGATCAATCGACTACAAATCAAGCCATGGTATCTACCTCTGGCCAAAACCTCTTCGAGTCACAATCGATCACCAAGTTGCCTTATTTCAACGAGGATAACTATTCTTATTGGTAGAATAGAATGAGGCTCTTCATTAAGTCAAATGACTACGTCGTTTTGGATGTGGTGGAAGATGGACCAACCATTCCTATGAAGAGAGATGAAGAAGGAAGGCTCATTCTGAAAACAAGAGCGGAGATGACCGATGAAGATTGTAGTCGGCTTCAAGTTAATGAAAATGTTCTAAACATCATCTTTTATGCACTTGGACCCGATATGTACGAAACTATGTCTTCTTGCACAAGTGCGAATGAGGTGTGGAACAAGCTAGGGACCACCTATAAGGGCACCAACGATGTAAAGGAGACCAAAATTGGGATCCTTAATTTGAGTTACGAGAACTTCAAGATGGAGCTGGATGAGAGCGTCTCCAAAATTTTTGATCAGTTCTCCGTCATAATAAATGGTCAATGGCTTTGGTGAGATCATTCTCGAAGACAAGCTAGTTCGGAAGCTTCTCTATTCTCTTCTCGAATCATGGGATGGGAAGAGAACCGCAATCATTGAGGCCAAGAATTTGAAGACATTGAAGCTCGATGAGTTGGTGGGATCTCTCCTTACTTATGAGATCATGAAGCAAGGAAGGGAAGAAGAAAAGAAGAGAGAAGAGAAATGAGTGGAGAAGCAAGAGGTAGAAAAGAAGAAGAAAGGTATTGCTCTCAAGGCTTCTCAAGAGGAAAGCAATTCTAGCGAGGATGAATTTGAGGAATTGAATATGATAACCAAGAGATTCTCTCGGTTCATGAAGTCCAACCCATGAAGAAAGTTTCAAAGAAGAAGAGACTTCAAGAACAAGAACAAAGAAGAAGAGAAGGATCAACTCATTTGTTATGAGTGCAAGAAGCCGGGGCACAAAAGATCCGATTGTCCTCAACTCAAGAAGAAGGGCTTCGAGAAAAAGAAAAAGCACAAAACCCACGTTGCTACTTGGAGTGATGAAGAATCATCATCCGATAAAAAGGAGCACAAAGTGGCTAATCTTGCCTCATGGTCATTGATGATGATCCTAAGGTAAACCCTAACTCATCTACTTTCATTTTCACGTTTGATGAACTTCAAGATGCATATGATGAGTTGTAAGAGGTTTGCGATGAGTTGGTGGAAAAGTACAAGGAATCGGTTTTGAAAAACAAGAAAATGATTTCCGATTTGAAAAACCAAAACGATTCCCTTTCCAAAGCCAACTCGGAACTTGAAAAGAAGATTATGGTTTTACAAGATGATCTAAAATATTTTCAAAATGAAAATATTGATTTGAACAATCTTCTTTCAAAAGTTCACGATGATCACCACAAAGTGGTGAATGAGCTTAAGGCCTCTCTTAATGTAGTTGAGAAACAAGATTTTTGAAAAAGCAAGTTCTTCAAAACCTAACTATATAAAAAGGGACTTTAATGGCTACAAACAAAGAAGCTCTCAAAGGCATCCTAAAGGTAAAAGAGTTAGAAATGTATGAGTTCCTAAGGAACTAGTAGTTTCTAATAATATTCATGCTATTGCTTCTTGGATTCCTAAGGGAACCAAGTATTTGAGAGCTAATTCACATGGACCCAAAATGATTTGGGTACCAAAAATTAAGAACTAATCTTTGTTTGTAGGGGGAGCATTGCTACAAGGCCAAAACTTCAAGTAAAAACACTTGGTACCTTGATAGTGGATGCTCAAGAGACATCACCGACGAAAAGAGTAGATTCATGAAGCCAAAGCCAAAGAGTGGTGGAGTGATGACATTTGGTGACAGCTTCAAAGGCCACATTTAGGGTATAGGTTCCATTAGTATTCTCCCCTCTATTCTTATTGAAGATGTGTTATATGTCAATGGTCTAAAGCATAACTTGTTGAGCATTAGTCAATTGTGTGATAATGGTTTTAATGTTAATGGTTGCAAAATTGTGAACATTAAAACAAATAATGCTCATTGGTCATCGCATTGGTAATATATACATGGTGAATTTAGATGATATTCATACATCCCATGCGTGTTTGGTTGCTCAAAATGAAAATGATGCATGGCTGTTCGAAAATATTCCTAATAGTACATAGGTAAAAGCAAGGATGCAAGGAGCGTAAGGGTTTCCGTCGGAAAACTCTCACCGGAGAGCAGGTATCGCAGCGGAAGAAGACAGAAATACCATTTTCATCGACAACCTTAGCAAGCGTGTTTCCAGAATGGCATTGAAGGAGTTCTTGAGTCACCATGGTAAGATTGGGAGAGTGTTTATTCCCTGGGTCAACAACAGAGCTAGGTACAGAGAATCGACTTTTGCATTTGCGTCAGTGGAGAATGCTTCGACGGCAGACATGTTAATCAACATTCTAAACAACTCCAAGATAGATGGCAGAATTATCAGAGTTTCCCGGGCTCGCTACCCCAAACCTGCGGTCCGCAATCTAAGTTCCAATAATGAAGGAACAAACAAAGTCACTGGTCATCAATCAAGAAGCGGACAAGCTACCGACACTATAGATACAGTTAAGAGATCAAGGGGTTCCCCTTCGATAGTGACAAAAGGAAAATCCTTTAAAGATGCACTTTTGAACAAGGTCAGGCAGGGCTCAGGTTGTTCGGATATCATCGACCATCCCATCATATTTCTATCAGATGAATCAGAGGGAGGCTTCCACAGAGAGATCGAATTCCAATTAGCGGATAATCAATGGATGAAAAGATGTATGGTATGTTTATTAAAAGAATCATTCAACCAAGACGTTGTCCAAAGGGCTCTTCAGAACGATGGCATTCAGGTAAGAATCATAAAATAGATGGATGACTCTTATATTATAATGTTCAACACTGTAGAAGACATGGTACGAGCATGGGAACAGCAAAACGAAGCTTTATGCTACTGGTTTTCACAGATTTCTCCTCTCCTTCTCCATGGAATTCCTCAATATTATTGTCAAGTTAGTCTATTTGGGGTTCCTCTATCGTGTTGGCACAATGATTTCTTTTCCAAGATTGGCAATCTTTGGGGTGAGTTCATTTGTTCGACAGAATCCACTATTTCCAGGAATAGACTAGACCGTGCTAGTCTAATTATCCGTATTCCAAGTCCCTCGGTTGTCCCTGATAGCATCTCAGTCAGAGCAATGGGCTTCTTCTTTTGAATTGAGATTAAAGTGGGTAAATTGATCGATGAGCATATTATGTTTGATGGTGTAGAAGAAGATGAGAATTTCGCAGATATTTGGCCTAACGATCCTGTTAACTCGGAAAGGGATGGTAGCCTGAACGGCAGGTCTGATCCTCACATCCTCCGCGTATCGGCCGGTTGCCAGTCGGACGACGACTGGATTCCCCAGAACGTCAGAATTAATGAATCTCCACCTTCCGATAAAGTGGATTCCTCTGGAGTTGAACCCATTAATACCACCCCCGTTAATATTTCGGCTGACCATGTGGAGCAGGCCCTCCCAGACATTGCCAATAATGGGCCTGTGCTCAGCGGCCCTGCAATTAATATTGGGTCTGGAGCCTCTTCCCCCTCAGACCTTAACCCGGTTTATAACAACCCAATGGGTCAGGAGCATTGCCAGGTAGCATCAGATAATGACTCTAACCAACACGTGCCCTCTGTTTGCAACACGTCTCAGGCTCAATTGTCTTCTAATCAACCCCCCCGAAATGCAATGGATTCTTCAATAGAAGTGGTTCCGGACAGTGTCGAAGATCTTGCTAGAATTTCTCCCGTTCACGGTCGTGTCTCTCCCCAAAACGGCTTCTTCAGGTCAAGTTTCCAAAGATCTCTTAGAAGAAAGATCAACGATTCTCTAGAAGACGTGCCGAACAGTTCTGGCAATGAAGCTTTTATTTTGGGGATTTTC
This sequence comes from Hibiscus tridactylites, assembly GCA_958450335.1. Lineage (NCBI taxonomy): Eukaryota > Viridiplantae > Streptophyta > Magnoliopsida > Malvales > Malvaceae > Hibiscus > Hibiscus tridactylites. Next base: position 12,430,183 of record OY288287.1, read on the forward strand.
GATATTAACTCTATGGACAAAGCAGAGTCTGAGGCCGTTTTCGAAGTTAGTAATATGCTGGGCTTTTCGTTTCGCGGAGGTGAAGAAGCAGTCATTCAGAAAGTTTGCGATCTGGAAAGAGATCTCAGGAGCGATTAAAGGGACTGTTAACAGGTATTTTCAAGACTCTTCTCAATGAATTTTGCTGTTGTTTCTTGGAACGTCAGGGGGATTAGAAGAAAAGAAAAGATTCGAGCTGTCCGGGGTTTGATTCAAAGGCAAAGGCCTAATTTAGTATTCATACAGGAAACTAAGTTAAACTCCATTGATGATAGATTTATCAGAAGAATTTGGCACAATTCAGATATTAAATTCGCAGTATCTCACTCAACTGGTTCATCGGGTGGTATTTTATCTCTTTGGGATTCAAATTGGTTTCTTCTATCAGATAGCTTCATTACGGCTAGATTTATAGCCCTGATTGGCACTTGTCTCCACATTAACCGAAAATGCGGTTTCATTAACGTCTATGGTCCATCCGTCGAGTCGGAGAAAGAACAAATCCTTCGCGACCTGCTAAACTTTATTAGACAATGGCAACTTCCTATGTGTATTGGAGGGGATTTTAATCTCTGCTTGGATATCTCTGAGAAAATTGGGTTTTCGGTTAATAGGCAGGCAATGGAGAAATTTCAAAATTTTATCTTTGATGCGGGTTTGAAAGATTTACCGATGGCGGGGGGGGGGGGGGAATTCACTTGGAGCAACAACCGTGACCCCCCCACTTTTTTCCGATTAGACCGTTTCCTGATTAATGCTGACTTCGACTGTGCCTTCCCGGATTTGTCACAAAGTCTAGTTGATAAGTCCATTTCGGACCATAATGCAATCCTCCTTGCTGCTAGTTCTTTTAACTGGGGTGCAAAACCTTTTAAATGCTTCAACTTTTGGTTCAATATGGAGGGGTTCGAGGAGGTCGTTAAGAAATCTTTGGTCACTGCCAAAGAATCCAATCCTAGAATCAAGATTGGAGAACTTATTAAATCTTCCAAATTGGCGATAAAGAACTGGTCGAAAAAGGAGATTGTAGACTACAGTAGAGTAATTCCTAACCTTGAAGGAGAAATCTCCCGCCTGGAAGGGAACCTCCAAGCCGACCCTAATGACAATCTCATCTCAAGGAGGTTAATCGAACTAAGAAATAGACTATGGGAATTATACAGAAGAGAGGAGAGCGCTTGGCTTCAAAAGTCCAGATTGCGGTGGTTTTCCGAAGGAGATAAGAATACTCGCTACTTCCATTTAATGGCATCGGCGAGAAGAAGAAGCAACATTATTCGAAATCTGAAAATTGGTGATCATCTTGAGTCAGATCCGATGGTAATTAAAGACCACATCTTTCATTTTTTCTCCAATTCCTACAACAATAACAAGGCATTGGATCTCCTGGATATGAATTTAGACTTCAAGGCTTTAAGCAATAATCAACCTCTGCTGCTGGAAACACCTTTCTCGGAAAGCGAGATTTGGGTAGAATTATCATCCTCGGACGGTAATCGCGCCCCTGGTCCTGACGGATTCAACCTGAAATTTTATCAGAAATTCTGGCAGCAATTAAAGGGAGACATTATGAGATTTTTCGACAATTTCTTTCATAATAGAAGCTGGGATCCGGGTATCTATCATTCCTTCCTGACTCTCATTCCAAAGGTGGTTAATCCAGAAACTCTAAATGAGTTCCACCCTATAAGCTTGGTGAGTGGGCTATACAAAATCCTTTCGAAAGTTCTAGCAAACAGGCTTAAGCTCTGCATAGGAGACATAGTCGGAGACTCCCAGTTCGCCTTCATAGCCGGTCGACAGATATTGGATTGTTCTCTAGTTGCAAAGGAGACTATTGACTTTGTTCTCAAATCGGGGCTAAGCGGCACAACATTCAAAATTGATTTCCAAAAGGCCTTTGATACTGTCAGTTGGGGCTTCTTAATTTTTGTGATGAAGAAATGTGGTTTTGGTGAAAAATGGTGTGGGTGGATCTCCAAATGCATCTCTACGGCAAAAATCTCAGTTTTGGTAAACGGTTCTCCCACGGCTGCATTTTCTATCTCTAGAGGCTTACGCCAAGGTTGCTCTCTGTCCCCTTTACTATTCAATCTAGTTGGTGAAGCATTGAATCTTATGTTGACAAAAGCTGTTCGATTGGGGCTTTTTTCGGGAGTCATGGTCGGCCGTAAGGATGAGGTTATTCCAATTTCCCACTTGCAATTTGCCGACGATCTTTTAATATTTTGTGGGGCATCCGAAACTCAAGTGCGAAACGTCAAAAGGGTCCTCCGTGTGTTCGAATTGGCTTCAGGCCTTAAGCTCAACCTTAAGAAAAGCAAGCTACTGGGTCTTAATGTTTGTGAAAATTCTCTTCAGTCTTGGGCAAACGCAGTAGGATGCTCGGTCGAACGCTTCCCTACTACTTACTTGGGTTTACCTCTGGGTGCTAATCGCAACAGTGCTATTATTTGGGAACCGGTAATCCGCAAATTCTCCCAAAAATTAGAAGGCTGGATCCCAAAATTACTATCTTACGCAGGGCGTTTAACGCTAATCAAGTCAGTCCTCTCCTGCTTACCGGTTTATTTCTTATCACTGTTTAGAATGCCTGTCTTGGTCTCCAAACGACTGAACAAACTAATGTCCTCATATTTCTGGGGAGGTGACGCTGAAAACTCCAAAATTCATTGGATCCGATGGGACTTGGTATGCAAATCTGTTCATGAGGGGGGTTTTGGAATTGCAAATTTAGATTTGGTTAATAAAGCCCTCCTAGGCAAATGGATATGGAGATACGGGAATGAAGGCAACAACTTGTGGAGAAAAATAATTGCGTGTAAAAATCCTAAAGACACCACGGGCTTAATCCCTGTCAACTCTAATTCCAGAAACTACTCCTGGATTTTGAATGGAATAATCAAGGTATTCCAGGGTAACGATAACCTCGGCTCTCGCATCCGGGCCAATTGGACACTAAAGGTAGGCAATGGTAAGTCGATATCTTTTTGGGAAGATGTGTGGTTGGGTGTTTCTTCACTTAGGATGTCATTTCCCCGAATCTTTGCATTATCTTCGATCAAAATTGGATCTATCGCTGACTTTGGTTGTCGCAACGAGCATTCTTGGGTGTGGCATATTCCCATTAGAAGAACTTTGCTTGATCGAGAAATTCCAATCTAGGAAGAGTTCATGTCCCGTTTAAACAACTTCAAATCGACAGAGGCTGAACAGGATTGGGTGTGTTGGTTGGGAACGAACGATGGTTCGTTTTCGGTTAATTCACTAAAAAGCCTGGTTTGTGGTCCGATCTCAAAAGCTAATTTCTGGCAGAACTTCATTTGGATTGGGATGGCGCCTCCGAAAGTTGAATTGTTCATTTGGTTAACTACCTTGAAGCGCATTCCGGTGAAATCTGAATTAATCAAACGAGGGGTCTCTTCCATTACCAATGACTCCTGCACATTCTGTCATAACCACCAGGAAACGGTAGAACACCTCTTCCTCACTTGTTCGATCAGTTGGAACATATGGATGAAATGTTGTACATGGCTGGGCATTTCGGTTGTTCTCCCAAAGGATATTGGTGGTTTCATGGATGCTTGGTCTGGCTTGTGCCGGCCATCAGTCAGCAAGGTTTGGTCCCTAATCCCTTTTGTAGTGATATGGACTCTATGGTTATTTCGAAACGATATGATTTTGAATAACAAGGTTTTGGATCGGTCTCAACTCTTCTTCCTGACGAAGTTTCGGCTAATCTCCTGGTTGAAAGCTAAGTTCGTGGATTGCCCTTTATCTTTTGACTATCTCATTGCTGACCCACTACTTGCTTCAAACTCTTGTCTCGCCAAACCACAAACGTCAAGGACCCTCTCCTGGTCTTCTCCTCTCGAGGGATTTGTTAAACTCAACGTGGACGGGGCACTAGACGCCAAGAACGGTAAAGGGGGAGTAGGAGGTCTGCTGCGGGCTGATCGCAACAACGTCTTATTTCAATTTTCCGAACCTTGCGTTAGTGGCCCTCCATCGCTGCTAGAATTCCTTGCCCTAAAAATAGGTTTGGCCAAATTCCTCTCGTCTCCTTGGCACTCCAGCTACAGACTAATAGCCGAGACCGATTGCAAAGCTATTGTTGATTGGGTTAATCAATCCAGTAGTCCTCCAACATACTTGTTAAACGAAGTGGGTGCTTTAACTAACATTATAAAGGAGCATTGCATTGTGGTTAGATGGATCCCGCGCAACTGCAACACCCATGCGGACGCTTTGGCTAAGGCCGGCATTGGGTAATGGTTGTTACGCTTTTAGTAGTTTGATTATTTGGCTGAGTAGGCTATGTAAGGTGGATTGTATTGAGCTTTATGGCTCGGACTTGATGTAATTTTGGTAAGCTTAATAAATTGGGCACTCTTTTCCCTCTACCTAGGTTTAGTGGGGGGTTTTTAATGAGGCCCATCAACTTTTCAAAAAAAAAATGATGCATGGCTATGACATAGGAAACTAGGGCATGGTAGCATAAGTGTTTTAGAGAAATTGGTTTCCCAAAATCTAGTTAGAGGTTTACCTAAGCTAAAATTTTCCTTAGATAAAAATTTTGATGCTTATGCTAAGGGTAAAAAGTGAACTTCATTTAAATCCATTAATGATGTTTCAACTAGTAGGGTATTACAATTGATCCATATGGATCTCTTTGGGCCTATTAGGACAACTAACTTGGGTGGAAAATCATATGCATATGTTTTAGTTGATGACTTCTCTAGATACACTTGAGTTCTCTTTTTAAGTACAAAAGATGAGGTTTTAGAAAAAAATATCACATTTCAAAAACTACTCAAAATGACCTTGGTCAAAACATTTCTCATATTAGAAGTGACCATGGAATAGAATTTCAAAATCTAAGTTTTGAGGATTTTTGTAACACAAATGGTATTAGCCATAATTTTTCAGCACCTCACACTCCTCAACAAAATGAGGTTGTTGAAAGGAAAAACCATACTTTAGAAGAAATGGCTAGAACCATACTTTGTGAAAACAATTTACCGAAGTATTTTTGGGCAAAACCACAAACACCGCTTGTTATATCATAAATCAAGTAATGATTAGGTCAATTTTAAAGAAAACTCCTTATGATATTTTAATATCAAAGAAGCCTAACATTAGCTATTTTCATCCTTTTGGATGCAAGTGTTTTGTTTTAAACAATGGAAAAGATCATTTAGGTAAATTTGATGCAAAAAGTGATGAAGCTATTTTCTTAGGTTATTCTTTAAACTCTAAAACCTATCGAGTTTTTAACAAAAGAACCTTAGTTGTAGAAGAGTCTATACATGTGGTTTTCGATGATAACCTCATTCTGAGGAAGGATTCTTGTGATGATGATGATGTAGGGATCATTGAAGCCAATGATGGTGGACAATCATCAAAAGTGGATGAGGTTCCAACCAAAGAAGAAGAAGCACAAGATCCTCCCATAGATTCCTTGAAGGACATGAATCTTGGTGAAAAGGAAGTGAGCTACCCAATGGAACTCAACTATGTAAAAGATGGTGAAATCTTAGGTGATCCATCCAAGGGGGTAATAACTAGATCATCTCTTAGATTGCTTAATAATGTTGCATTCATCTCATGCATTAAGCTTAAAAATATCAAAGAAGCATTAAAAGATGATTTTTGGATGTTGGCCATGCAAGAAGAGCTTAATCAATTTGAGAGGAGTAAAGTTTGGACATTAGTTGATAGGCCAAGTAATAAATCTACTATAACAACTAAATGAGTCTTTAGAAACAAACTAGATGAGAGTGGTAACATAGTGAGGAACAAAGCTAGATTTGTTGCTCAATGTTATACTCAAGAAGGGGGAATCGATTTTGGTGAAGCCTATGCACCCGTAGTTGGAATGGAAGCAATTATGATGCTTCTTGCATTTGCATGTTATCCTGAATTCAAGCCTTTTCAAATAGATGTTAAAAGTGAATTTTTAAATGGTTTTATTAATGAAGAAGTGTATGTTAAACAACCACTCGGTTTTGAAGATCAAATTTATCCAAACCATGTTTTTAAACTAACTAAAGCTTTATATGGTTTGAAACAAGCTCCTAAAGCTTGGTATGAAAGGCTTTCAAACTTTCTGGTTGAAAAAAGTTTTGAAAAAGGCAAGGCGAACACTACACTTTTCATTAAAAGAAATGTCAATGACATATTAGTAATACAAATTTATGTTGATGATATATTTTTTGGTTCTACTAATAAGTTTTATTGCCAAGAATTTTCTAAGCTAATGCAAGGTGAGTTCGAGATGAGCATGATGGGGGAGCTCTTACTCTTTTTGGGACTTTAAATCAAGCAAAGGAAGGATGCCATCTTCATCAATCAAGCTAAGTACATCAAGGATATTCTAAGGAAGTTTGGCTTGGAGAATGTGAAGCCTCAAGCCACTCCAATGAGCTCATCAATTAATCTTGACAAAGATGAAGGAGGTAAGTGTGTTGATTCTAAGCTTTATCGTTCAATGATTGGCTCTTTGCTTTACCTTACCGCAAGTAGACCCGATATTATGTTTAGTGTTTGCTTGTGTGCTAGGTTCCAAGCTAGCTCTAGAGAATCACACCTTATAGCCATTAAGAGAATATTTAGATACCTTAGAGACACACCTTGTTAAGGCCTTTGGTATCCTAGAGACTCTTCATTTAACCTACATGCTTATTCCGATGCGAATTATGAGGGTTGTAAGATAGATAGAAAAAGTACCTCGACACTTGCCAATTTCTAGGTAATATGCTCATTTCTTGGTTCTCTAAGAAACAAAATAGTGTAGCTCTATCTACCACTGAAGTAGAATATATATCGACCAGAAGTTGTTGTGCTCAAGTCCTTTGGATGAAGCAATAACTTCTAGATTATGAAATTGATGTAGGTACCATACCCCTTAAGTGTGGCAACACTAGTGCCATATGTCTCACTAAGAATCCCATCCAACATTCTAGAACCAAGCATATAGAGATAAGACATCATTTCATTAGGGATCATGTCTTAAAGAATGATGTTGTTCTAGAGTATGTTGATACCTCAAACCAACTAGCGGATATCTTTACAAAACCATTAAACAAGGAGCATTTTTGGACTCTTAGGAGAGAATTAGGTCTAACTAGCCTATCTTAACCTTTTAAAGCCCTTAAGTGTAAAAAAATTACTTGAATTTGAATGATGACCATGTTTATGTAATTTTGCTTCTTGATGGATCTATGCTTTTTGCTATTCGGAGTATGTATATGTTTTAGTCCATAAACTTTGCTCATTCATCATACACATGCATTTATGATCGATTAAAACCAAAATTTTGAACTCTATTTAGTTCAAAAAGGCATTTCTGGCAAATGGGTATCAATACGGGTAACATTGTATCGATATGGGTTGCTAAATGGGCATCGATATAGTCTTAACTGTATCGATACAATCACGCATATCGATACAATATGAAAATCGTACCGATACGGTGGATTGATATGCCACGTCAGCGTATCGATACGGTATGCCGTTGGAGCTTTAAATGGGCATTAAAAGGGTGTTTCACTTTAATTAAAACTCAAATCCCTTTTTCTCTCAAACCCTAGGTCGATTTTCACTATAAAACCCCTTATAATCTCTTTGATTTTTCACACCAAACTCAAAATATCTTGAGGGTTTTTAATAATCACATCAAGGCTAAGCTTTGCTATCAATTTGGTGCATTCTTCCTCCTTCATTCATCCTATTTCACCACTCAAGGTATAAAATCTTTTTTTCTTCTTTTTAATTTTCATTTAATTTTATTTACTGCTTTCAAATAATTTTGATATACATATTATATTTATAGTACGTGTTTAAAAGTTTTTGCAAAAACTCTTTGAAATATGAAAACTTTTGATTCAAATATATAAATATACCGTGTATTTTATTACACTATTTTAACCTACTCCACAGTTGGATAGTTAAATAGTTCACAAATATCGTCCATGGACCCTTCGTAAGAACATGTGTGTTATCCCTTTCATCCTTGAACTTAACTAAGAAATAGTTTTTCTCTAAACCGATCAACTATATTTCTCCCAACGAATGTCATAACACATGGATTCTATTCAATAAAGCACCACAATCAACTGGACACCCAAGAAGGTGAATTATGATCACATTTAGCAGGGGTGTGCAAAAACATCCGATCTGAGTGATACAATACGAAAATTTAGATATTGGATATGTGTTTTAATTTTTAGATAGTTCAGATTGGATATCCAAAAAATTGATAATCAGATCAAATATGGATCAGAATAGTTTGAATGTCGGATTATCCAAAAATTTGAAAAAATAAAGACTTTTATTTTAGGGTTTATTGTTATTTTGGTCCTTCCACTTTTAGATGTAGTGTAATTTTGTATAATTACTTATCATTTTGATTCTTTCAAGTTATACTTTTATTCAATTTGATCCCTTAGCATGTTTTTTTTGTATTAATTTTATCATTTATTTATTTATTGTATATTTATTATTATAAAATACTACTATTATTTCTTGGTAGTTAATATATATTTTTATTTTTTTAATATTTTTATCAACAAATGTGCAACTTCATTAGAACCGCTAACCAATTAAAATTCAATAAGGAAATGAATGACATAATACAAAGGGAAAATAATGCCCATATTATAAGCATATTGTGATAGGGCTAGAGTTTGACTAGCGGAACTGTGCGGCCTTAGTCGATGAACTTTAGTCGACATACTAAGTCAGCCTTGAACACTAATCAAAATGCTTAGGAATGAAATGACTAAGACAATGAAAAGTAAACTGAAAGCAAAGAAAACGTGAATAGACAAGAAAGTGGAGTGAACGCGTTTCTCTATTACTCAAATGAAGAATGGATTGATTACAATGGGTGAGGGTGAGCTACTATTTATAGGCAAACCCTCTTACATCTAAAGGTCAAGAATGAAACGATCCAATGGCTTAGGATCATCCCTTGATTCAAGTTCTTTGTCTAAGAAAACTCTATTCTTATTTTACAAGATTGCCAAATATATTGTGGAAGAATAACTCCTAACATTACATGATTGTTGCTAGCATGTTGGCAAGGATACATTCTATATGTGTCTTGGTCAACAAGATGAGCATCTTTTAAGGGGTGAGCTCTCTTGTGCAAATTGGATATGGATAGGCCCATCAGCTTAGCCAAAGACAATCCAGTAACAAAATCATAGTCTTCAAGTGGGATTACCTTTATGGTTTCCTTACCGGTCGAATCTCAAAGTTGAAAATCCACTCCGTTTTCGATCTTTGTAATTGGTTCTTCGTTGGAGTTGACTGTTTTGACCCACCCACTTTCCTTCTCCACATGAAGGTCAAGTCTCTTAACAGCTTGCTCGGATGTGAACAACTCTGATGCCTTTGTGTCAACTAGTGCACTTAACTTCTTGCTAGCAACTGTGATGTCCACAATCATAAGCACTTCTTATTGCGGTCGCTCTTAACCTAAGAGAGCTTAAAATTGACCCAAGCTTAATAGAATCTTCTTCCCCATTGTCTTATTGGATGGTAGAAAGTTTGGATTTCTTCGGGAAATCCTTGATGTAGTGTGGTCCATTGCAGTGAAAACACTTCACTAGTCCGCGATTCTCTTACGGCTTGGTGAACTTGTTAGAATTTTTTGTTGGCTTAACATTGCCATACGAAGGCTTATCGGCTCCAACTTTGTTCACCGTCTCCTCTTCCACCAAACCATTACCTTTGAGGTTTTGGCTTTGGCTTGAAGGACTCAGTTTTCTAGTACTCGAGCAAGGACTCGGTGGCAGCTAACGCTTTAGAGAGCTCCGTTACTCCTCTTCATTGCAGCCCCGTCTTGGACCAAGGCTTTAATTCGTACAAAAAAAGTGAAGAGTACAAATAGTCTCGAGTGCTGCCCGTACGCTTAAGTTGCCTCAGTTTGGATTGGGCTTCATCTTCCGTGTTGTCGCGACCGTTTTTTAAAAACCGCTTGTAGAAAATCAACTTGACGATTAGAGTTTTGGAAATCGATGTTTTTCAATTTAATTTGATCTTGAAATTAGAGTCTTTTCCATTTTAATTCAAATTTCCTTTAATTATTCTTAAAAATCATTTTGGAGCCGCCATCGGTCACTTTGGTAGACCCGATACCATAAAAATGGACCAAAGATTCTTTTAGTAAAATTCGGGTTCGGGAGTCAGTTACGTGTATGGAATGATTATCACCCCTACAACTCCCGTTTTCGGTACCTTATTAATTCCACGTGGCATTTGGCATTTCGAACATTAATATGAATTTAATTAAGTCTTTTAATTGTTAAACGGATTCCATTTCGAATGGGAATATTCTTTTGTAAGAAAATACATTTTAGACGAATATAAATTTTGAGACATCCAAATGCATTAGGACACGTCAATTTATATTCAAAATGTATCTCAACACAAAAGGTTTAATGCATGTTCAATTATTGTCTTGTCCATTTTAAGTAAAACCTAATTAAGGCTCTATTAATTTAATTAATTAAAATTCTATGAATATTATTAATTTTTGGGCTCTCATGGTGACACCTAAATAATTGGACACTACACATATTAGGCCCAAAAGTAATTATATTCCTAGCTTTAGTGTCACAAATGATTTGATCCTATTTTTTTTAATTTTATCTAAGCTAAGCATAGGTGATTTCAATTTTCTATGTTCAAATGAAACATTGAATTTCTTACTTAAATACCCCCTTGACTAACATCACGTTACCATGCGATACTAATCAATTTAGGACATTTAAGCCTTATTCAACATTCATTCATTTACTAGAATGTCCTCCCCTATTAAATTATTTAGATTTAATTAGAAAACTTAGTATTAAAAGGCACTAATCCTATTTTACTAAGTATGTTAAATTCTCCTAATCATGCACACTATATGGTTATTTAAAGAAGATGCACTAAATACAATTAATTAAACAATTAAAATGGAAAAATTAAACAGCTAGGACCAAATTGAATTAAATTCTGAATTATAGAGCCAATTTACAAGGAAATAGTGACTGAAATGAATTGAAAATGAAAAAGAGCAACCCAAATCTAATTTCCCTAAAAATAGACCCAAACCCATTTAAGCCTGGCCCAAAAACACAAGCCCAAACCATGACTGGACCTTGGGTCGAACCGCAGACCCGTATCCAGACCCGCTCAAAAGAGCATGTATCTTCTCCTAAACTCGGCACCAAAACAGCGTCATATCGACTCACCCATAAAAGGGCCATTACTGGGTTAACTCAGCCATTTCCCGAATCCCTCTCTCAAATTCCTCTCGACATAAACACTTCAAACCCAGAAAATCCCACCCTTCTTCGATCAAAATCCCAAATTCATCCATGTTCTTCGCTCGTTCTTCCTATTTTCTCATTTCAATCCACAAAAACACGAAATTCTCATTTTTTTCATGTTTCCTCACGATTAAACACTCACATTTCACTAGAACACTCATCATGTTCTTCATTTTCCCACTTTAATCCACCACAAACACCTAAACCTAACTGCTTCATGTTTCCTTTCGATCAACCTCTCACTTCGACTGAAAATAAAACTCAATTCTTTCATTTTTCCATTTCGATCTTCCTTAAACCTAAAAACCCTAGCCCGACGTGTTTCTCGGTCGTTGGAGGCGACGCCGGTCAACCCCAACCTTTCTCTGGTCACCTCTACAACTTCTGATCACCTATAACCTTTCTTCGGCCACCTCTGCAACTTCTGATCACCCCTAAACTTTCTTTGATCATCCTTTTCAGCCTAACCTGCAACTCCGGCCATCGCGCTCCACCGCCGAAGCGATTTCTGACCACCGTCCGCCACTGGACTGAAACTCTAAAAACTTCATTTTTTCCTGATTTTCACTCATAAACCTAGATCTGCTACTCGTTTTATCATAAACACCTTGCTTCCCCACCTAAACTACCTACCCGAAACCAAATCTCACACTCTCTCTATCATTTTCAACTCCAATCGAACCTAAATCTCAACTCTCGGACTCCAGTGATACTCGGGAAAAAAGATAAGTACTCGATGCTCATTATGTCTAGTTTTAGATCTAGGTTTTGTTACCGTTTTTAGATTTTTTGAGCTTAGATATGATTTTTTGTGTTTTTGATGTAGGGAATGCAAAGAGAAGGAAGAAATTTACCTTCTGATGGTGGCGGTCGAGCTCTGGCAGCGATATCTGGCGAGCTTTTGGGCTTCAGATGGCGAGGTAAAACTCTCTAACTTCTTCTCCCCCTCTCCTCAATTAAAGTTGGTAATGATTGTGTAATTATTGCCTAATAATTGCTTCTCTCTCTATTTATACCTGAGTGCAGTGTGATGTCATCGCTAACGTCAACGGAGACAACTGGATCCAGCTGAGAGGGGCGATCCATGCAAAATGGGATGAGCGAATGAGGACACGGCACGTGGCATTGCTGAGCGGGAAAATGAAACACAACTTGGGCTTTTGTGTTTCTTGGGCAAATTTTTTTTGTTATTTGGGCGGGAATATTGAATTTGTGCTCCAAAATTGTATTCTGGCTTTTCATTGTATTTTGGGTTTTGTGTAATGAAGATGGACTCTAGTAATGGATATTTTAAATGTATTTTGGGCTTTTGAGACTAATTTATTTATTTAGAATTGGTTTTATTATATTTATTTACTTGGCTCTATTTATACTGAATTATATATATATGGGTACCCGAACAAAATACGAGTATTACAACTGCCCCTCTTTGCTCATTGCTGTGGAACAAGAATAGGGCAAAGACTAAAAAGACACAGATTTTATCCGAACCAACTGCTCATAGAGTCTTGAAGCTATTCTTCTGACTATGGAATGCCTCAATCTTCTTTTATTTCCTACCTCTGCTGAAGATGAACTCTTCTCATTAAGAATTCTTCTTTGCTGGATGAATTTTCTCATTAGGAATTCTTCTTTCTTGGGCGAACTCTTCACATTAGGAATCCTTCTTCGCTAAATGAACTCTTCTCATTAAGAATTCTTCTTTAGTGGATGAATTCTTCTCATTAGGAATTCTTCTTTGTTGGGCGAACTCTTCACATTAGGAGCTCAGTCTTTGCTAGGTGAACTCTTCTCATTAGGAATTCTTCTTTGCTTGGAGAACTCTTCATATTTGGAGCTCTGTCTTTTTGGGTGAACTCTTCTCATTAGGAGTTCCATTTTCCATCTACTTCCTGTTAAAACAACTAAAATATAAGGGTTATCATGACCCTAATTTCCTACATGATGCATGAACCATGATTTGCTGACATTTATCAATAAGCTTTTGTTCTTTTAGGACCCTCTTTGCTGCTTCTTTTTAATCCCCATCTCTCATTCAGAATTGGCCGTCACAATCTTATTTCTACGTTTATGGCCTTTTGCTCTAAAGCGACCTTTCGGGTTTTCACCTCGACTTTCTCTTTTTATTTTCTTTTTTCTTTTCCTTTTTATTTTTCTTCTTTTCTTTTTTCCTTTTTAGAGAAAGTAAAGGAGAGATATCATAACCGAAGGAACATTGCAAATACACAATCCTACATTGTTAAAGTTTTGCCAAATCCAAGAGCCTTTACAAAATGATGGTTCTCAACAATATAACATGGAGCTACAGACATTCTCCTTCAATATTAAGGAACGAAAATGATGTCTCAGAAACATCCTCAAACTTCATAAACTGTCTCAACTGAGATGTTGATTCAAGAGAGCATGGTAATGTGTTGACCTTATGGTTCTGATCATCTCAACATGAGTACAAAGATAAAAATCATTGTTCTACGGGTGAAAAACTTTGTTGACATCTTTGTAGTCTGTCTCTAGGTTAATACCATCTTGTCTTACACACTCTTCTTCAATATCCCAGGGTGTTACAGTTCACCTGCACTTTAAAACATAGTAATACTAGGAAATTATTAGCTTTTATGCATTATATTAACCCTTTTCTGATGCTTTGGTATAAAAAGAAGGCATGGAAGTGAATTCATGAATTTTTTGAAGCTTATAAATTGAATTACAACAGAATTTGAAATAGTCATGCCAAACTGAAACAACAAAATCAAGAAACAAGGTTAGATCTCCAGGCATCCAAGGCAAGAAGGATACAACCACCCCATCGACCAGATATAGAGCTGAACTTGCACTCATGTCGAAAGGTCCTCAAACGTTGTCGGGATGCTTACAGATGTGAAATCCCTTCCAAAATACCAAGTGTCCAAGAGGTTCTGATTACCTGATGCCTAGTTTCATTTATTTGAGTTGCCCTTTACAGGTTTTCAACTCAAATCCTTCTTTGGTTTCAACGCACCCTTTGCAGATTTTCACCTTGAACCCCTTTTATTTTCATCATCATCTTTTTTTTTGATATATCTAAGGCGCCCTTTTTGGGTTTTCACCATAGATATTTTCATTTTGCAAAGCGCCCTTTTGGGTTTTCACTCCGCTTTTTTCTGTTTTCTTTTTCTTTATGAATTCTTCAAGCATACTATTTCTTGAATGAACCAGACTTCATTGGCTTGTGCAACTTCTTTCCGTCCATTTCAATCAATATTAATGCTCCTCCAGAGAAAGCCTTTTTGACAACATAAGACCCTTCCCAGTTAGGCATCCGTTTTCCACGGTCATCTCGATGTATTTGTAGGACCTTTTCAACACAAGATCCCCCTCTTGGAATTCTCTCGGGCACATCTTTTTATCATATGTCCACATCATTCTTTTCTGGTATATTGGGCTGTGGAAAATGGCCTTCAACCTTTTTTCTTAATAAGATTTAACTGGTCAAATCGAACTCGTCACCATTCTACATTGTCCAACTTCACTTCGGATAAAACCCGAAGAGATGGAATTTAAACCTCGATAGGAAGTATTGCTTCTATCTCGTAGACCAAAGTATAAGGTGTTGCCCCAGTTGAGGTTCGTATTAAAGTTCGATATGCAAAAAATACAATGGTAGTTTCTCATGCCAATCTTTGTAAGTTTCTGTTGTCTTCGATATGATCTTCTTGATGTTCTTGTTTGCCGCCTACACTTCCCCATTCATCTTAGGGTGGTAAGTCACAAAATTGTGATGAATGATTTTGAATTGCTCGCATACTTATGCTATCACTTTATTGTTGAAATTGGTGACATTATCAGTGACAATTTTTTTCTAGAAAACCATACCGACAAATTATCTCTTTCTTTAAGAACTTGCAAATTTCGTTCTCGTAATATTGGCATAAGAAGCTACTTCTACCCACTTGGTGAAGTAATCTATGGCCACAAGAAGGAAACAGTGTCCATTAAAAGCTTTAGGGTGAATATGCCCAATAACATCCATGCCCAGACAGTAAAAGGCCATAGAGAATTCATTATATGAAGAGGTACTTATGACACCTTCTGGCATACTCAATGCAATCTCCTTCCATGGTTGTCCAATAATAGTCGTAACTCATGATCTTCCTGGTTATTGAGAATCCATTTGCATGTGTTCCACATATTCCGTCAAGCACTTCTGTCATGATGTTCCTTGCTTCATTGGCATTGACACATCTTAGCAGGATCTGGTCTTTTCCCCTTTTATAAAGGACCTATCCATCGAGTACATATCCTGAAGCCATTCTTCTAATAGTTCTTGTGTCATTGTCATTTGCCCCGAGGGATAAGTCTGAAATTTAAGTTATTGTAAGATATCATAATACCAAGGATGTTTATCATCTTCCTCTTCTACGCTACAACAGTGAGCATAGGTTTCATAACTCTGCATTCGAATCGGCATCATGTCTTCTGGTTTATTTACTAGGAATACTGAAGCCAGTGTAGCTAAGGCATCCACCATTTGGTTGTCTTTCCTGGGAATATATGTAAAGGTAATTTCTTCAAATTCTTTTCTCAGCTTTAGGATCAATTTTCGGTATTCAATCAACTTTATATACTTTGTTTCCCATTCTCCACGAAGTTGGTAGATCACCAATGCTAAACCCCTATATACTTTCAAGATCTCTATCTTTCTTTCAATAGCATCTCGCAGGCCCATGACACAAGCTTCATATTCTATCATATTGTTGGTACAAAGAAATTCTAACTTGCTTGTGAACGGGTAGTGTACATTATTTGGAGAGATCAATACTGCTCCAATTCCTCATCCAAGGGCGTTAGCTGCTCCATCAAAATATAACCTCCAAGTTCCATTGTTAGGGATTCCAATTTCTGTTGTGGAGATATTCATCACATCCTCGTCCGAGAAATCAAAGTTTAAGTGCTCATAATCTTCCGATGCACGACTGGCTAGGAAATATGCTATAGCATTTCCTTTTATTACCATTTGGCTCACATGTATAATATAAAATTCTGACAACAACATTTGCCAGCGTGCCAACCTTCCAGTCAATGTCGGTACTTCCATCATAAATTACAACATATACTGTCTGAGCCTACAGGTTACCTAGATCAAAGCACAACATAACTTTTGGATTGGCAGGTACCGTACTTCACATTCGATAAACTTTTTGCTCAGACAATAAATAGCTCTTTCTTTCTTTCCTTCATGTATCATCATGTTACCCCAGAACACATCCCATTGAGTTCTCATAGACCGTCAAATAAAGGATCAACGGCGTGTCAAGAACTGGCACGACTAATATTGGAGCATTTGTCAAATATTTTTTTAAAATTTTATCAAATGTTTCCTGGCATTCTTCATTCCATTCTCCAGGGTTATTCTTTTTAAGCAACTTGAAGATGGGATCACATTTATCGATTGATTGTGAGATGAACTGAGAAACATAATTCAACCTCCTAAGTAATCCGCAAACTTCTTTCTGTGAGCTGGGTGGTGGCAAATTCTGAGTGGCCTTCACCTTATCGGGATCTATTTCGATTACTTTTCTACTGATGACAAATCCCAAGAGTTTTATTGATGTTACTCCAAAAGTACATTTATTGGGATTGAGTTTCAACTTGTACTTCGTTAATCTTAGAGATAACTTTCTTAAGTTCTGAATATGCTCCTCCTCAGTGTGGGACTTGGAAATCATATCATCCACGTACACCTCAACTTCTTTGTGCATCATTTCATGGAACAAAGTAACCATTGCTCATTGATAAGTTGCCCCGACATTCTTTAATCCAAAAGGCATCACCTTGTAACAATATGTGCCCCATAAAGTTATGAATGTTGTTTTAACCATATCCTCCAAATTCATCTTTATTTGATTGTATCCTGAGAAACCATCCATGAAGGAAAACCATAAGTTGCCCCGACATTCTTTAATCCAAAAGCCATCACCTTCGGACGGTCTTTATTCAGGTCTCTATAGTCCACACACATGCGTACCTTCCCATCTTTCTTTGGTACAAGAACTATACTGGCCACCCATTCTGGATACTATGACACTGCAAGAAAACCAACATCAATCTTCTTATGCACCTCTTCCTTTATCTTTAGTACCATTTTTGGTCTCAATCTTCTAAGCTTCTGCTAAATCGGTTTACATTCTAGCCTTATGGGCAGCTTGTGTGCCACTATGTCAGTATTCAATCATAGCATGTCTTGATAAGACCAGGCGAAGACATATTTGAACTCTCGTAGCAGGTCAATCAACTTTTTCTTTTCTCTTGATGAGAAAGTTGTTCATATTTTTACCTCTCTTCAGACTTCATATGTTCCCAAATTGAGAACTTCCAACTTTTCTTTATGAGGTAAGATATGGTTGTCTTTCTTTTCCACCAACCTTAGTAATTCTTCAGGGATTTCACAATGTGTTTCATCCTCGACTTCATTGACTTCCATTAGACACACTGGCCGCTTAGGATATATTCCGAGATTAGGTTTAAGATCATTCATGCAGTCCATAGTTGAAGACCTGCAAAAGAAATAATAATATATTTTGGAAAGGATGCAAAAAAATAAAAAAACCATGTTTGCCATTTGTGAATCAGCATGAAAGCATCTTTATTAAAATGGACGAGTATAATGGCCCTTTACAGATAATCCCTTATACTCGCGGGCAAAAGTATAAGGTTGTTCCTGGCATTTACTTTGTCTTATTCTTAGCTACTAGAGGAAAGTCTTCGGCTGTCCAGTTGTTCAGCATCTCGTCTGGGAAACATGGGTGGATCTTTTCCAGAAATTCTCCAAGTCGAGCTTATTCAAAAATTCCTCCAATGAAGAGCCCATCCAGATCATTGTCGAATATTTCTTTTTCATGTAACTTCACGGTTTCCTGATTGACTTCTTCAAGCCGCTTCTTGACATTTGCAAACCCCCATGACTTGAAAATCTTTGTCACATCAAAAGAGGTTACCAGTCTAGAAGGAGTTTCAATTCCCAGTAACAGAGCCTTCCTCTGCTCCTCTATTTTCTTCAATTCTCTCAGCCGGTCTTGTACACTTGGCTTGAATCCCAGCCCGAAATGGTCCTTCTTCATGATGACGGGCCTCAGACGTAAGCACCCTTACAAATGTTTTCCTAGTCCCTTTCCAGTATTTTCACCCCTTCCTAGTGTCTCTCGCACAATCATCTTAGTGCAATTTGATAACCTTGGTCGTGGGAACGACTTGCCCTCAACGACAAAGGTTGCGTTCACAAATTCCAAAGCACTAAAAGAGCACTCAAGGGCGTTTTCATCTGCTTGGATATACGAGACATCAGTGGTTATTGAGGCAATAATGTCTTTCTCCGCACTAACACTGACAAGCTTCCATTCTATCACAAATTTGAGTTTTTGGTGTAGGGACGACATAACCGCTCTAGCTGAGTGAATACAGGGTCTGCCCAACAAAAAATTATATGTAGGCTTAATATCCATCACCACGAAATCTATATTGTAAATTGTCAGCCCAATCAACAGTGGTACTTCAATCTTCCCCAACACATCTCGGGTCGTTCCATCAAAGGCCCTTATAGTGTTTTGGGATGTCTTCATGTGAGAGTCATCAACGTGCAACCTTTATAGAGTTTCCATTGGCAACATTCAGAGCCGACCCATTATCCATTAAGGCCCCCGGTAACACGTACCTTTTACAATGTGTGGTGATGTTTAAAGCCTTCACCGACCTCATACCTCCTTCAGAAATTTTATCATCAGTGAATGTGATGTAATTGTCAGTAGTGATATGGTTCACAATTCTATATAATTTGTCTACATATATATCATTTGGTATAAACGTCTGATTTAGCACCCTCATTAAAGCATTGTAGTGCCCTTCAGAGCTTAACACTAGCTCCAAGACATAAATCCTTGCTTGTTGTCTCTTTAACTGCTCAACTATGTTGTATTCACCGTGTTTCAAAAACCTCAAAAACTCTTGTGCTTGTTCTTCTGTTACCGACTCATTTATCCTTGGAGTGGGATCCTCTCCAAAAATCTTTTCTGGCACCACTACAGCTTTTCCTTTAATCTTCTCCGCTTTCTTAAGTACTTTTGGAGAAGAATAGCATCTACCACTTCGGGTAAAGTGTCCTACTTCATTTACTACTTTTGTGTCAGGCTGCTTATCTTTCTTCTCTTCTGGTATATCTTTTGTTTCCTCTATTGACTTCATCTCCTCTTGTAGCTTTTTCTTTCTCAGGTATGGTCACATTGGCCGTATAATTCCAGGGAACTTTATGAGTACTTTTGAAAGCGAACAGTGTAAGACCCATATTTAACTCCAGAACACTCAGAGGTACACACCTTGACTTCTTTCCTCATTCCCGCTTTCTCAAAGAATTAAATTTCTTTATCATCCATCATCTTCTGAATCAAGTCCCTGAACTCTTGGCAATTCTGAATCTCGTGACCACATTTTTTATGATACTCACAATACAGCTCGGTTGGTATCTCCATTTCTACTTTCATGCCTATTTCAATTATCGTGGCATTGTACAATTGTTCAAACACCCATTTCACCGGAGATCTAATATCTAAAACATTAGTCTTCAACCATTTTGCTTCATCTTCTTCTTCTATAGCATTCACCCCTCGCCCACTATGACTCGACAAAGGATTTGCAGCAATACTTGGCTCATCAAACTTCAAAATGCCATTGTTGATTAAATTCTGTACCACCTTCTTGAATGTCGTGCACATCTCAATCGAATGTTCTGATATCCTAGAATGAAATTTGCAATGAGCATCGGATTTATACCACTGATGGTAAGGAGGTTGTAGGGGCGTTTAGTAGTATGACCATACCAAATCAGCTTCATACAACTGTGGATACAATTCACGATATGTCATCGGGATAGGTGTGAAATTCATTATGTCATTTCTCGATCCACGAGAATCTTTCTTGTTTGAATTCTGTGAGTTTCCTACTGTTGTACCAGGTGAAGTAATAGTCACATTCTTTAGAGCCTCATATGCACTTGTATTGTTCACCTCATTATCTTTCCTTTTATAATTCCTCCGAGAGCTCTCTCCACTTTCAATCCGGCCAATTTTGATTGCAGCTTCTATCAACTGTCCCGTCATCACAATATCAACAAAATTCTGAGTAGCATTACTGATCAACTTCTCAAAAAACGGCCCTCTTTAAGGTCTGAACAAACATGTGAGCAACCTCACTTTCCATCAGTGGAGGCTGCACTTGAGCTGTAACATCTCTCCATCTCTGCGCATATTAACGGAGTGTTTCATCACTTCTCTACTCCATGCCTTGCAGCATAACTCGGCTAGGAATCATTTCTGTCACATGCTTATAATGTCCTACAAAGGTCCCTGAAAGTTCTTTCCATGATCGAATGTTAACACGGCTCAACCGCGTGTACCATCGGGTCGCTGAACTAGTTAAGCTATCCTGGAAACAATGTATCAACAACTTCTCATCTTTCAAGTGAGCATCCATCTTCCAGCAATACATTGTAAGGTGGGCTTTAGGGCAAGTAGTCTGTTGCGTGCAAAAGTAATGTGCAAATTAGCGTGCAAGTGTACACGGTGCCAAGTTATAATATGTCAGATATCGTCTCCACAGGTATTGTGACAGCTTTTCGGAGTTCACTTTTATGCACAAATAAAGTAAAAACACATATACGAGAAGATGGTTTGATTGAAGCTAAAACTAAAACAAATAAAGTAAATTGAGATATCAAAGTGAGAAAATGGGCTGGTATTGGATGTTTCGTAGTGTAGAGAATTGATGTACTGTCTCAGCACATTTTCGCTTATTAACTTAACAATTTAAGATACCGCCCAAACGTATGCCACGACAGGCGCCCACCTCGCCAGCATTGTGTGAGATCGCCTAGGCAGTTAAACGATGATTCATAGTTCGGCAAGGCTCCCATTTATGACTCCCTCTTCTCCTGAAGCTTGAAGTACTATTGGCGAACACATCTTGGATGATACCTCCCAACGTGAATCTTAGGGCGAACACCAACCGATTCTGGATCCTCTTTTATCCTCTGAACTTCTTAACTTATCCCTAAGATGAAGTAGCTTTACCATTTGGTCGAATAAAACCGCATTTACTCGTTTGGTGAGTTCAACTCTCCCGATATTGAACAAATGGATTGAAGCCCTCTTCTCTCCCGATAAAGATTGTGACAATGAAGAACCAAGATTAAAGAAACCTTGAATTTTGTTGCAAAACTGAAATCCTAAACGAATACAACAAGACTCTCACAACTACTACACAACCAACCCTTAGCCCTAGGGAAGGTTTAGAACATGATGGGTTTTTGACGGCACAAGGGTTTCGACAAGAAGAAGTTTCTGTCAAA
Organism: Hibiscus tridactylites; assembly: GCA_958450335.1. Taxonomy (NCBI): domain Eukaryota; kingdom Viridiplantae; phylum Streptophyta; class Magnoliopsida; order Malvales; family Malvaceae; genus Hibiscus; species Hibiscus tridactylites. Next base: position 12,451,918 of record OY288287.1, read on the forward strand.
TCTCAATTGTGTTCTCTCCTTCAAGTCGATTACATATATATAGGGCAGAAGCCTAGGTCTAAATTTGTTTAGGGTAGGAATACTAGTTAGAGTATAATTAGAACTCATTAAAAGATCATTAAATACTCCTAGATTCCCGTTTGACTTTTCTTCAACTTGACTTTGACCTGGCTTTTCTTTGTCTGCTGGGCTCCGATGCACGTGCAAGTGGTCTCTAAAAATCGGGCTTGATGAGCTCTTTGTATCGCATACCACTTTGAATTTTTCAATTATTCCTTGAAGTGCTGCCTAAGCGGTAAGTAGTTGATTGCCTCGGCGGGGATATGGATTGGTGTGCAGATGTTGGCACAACTTTGCATTCTGGTTCATTCCTCCTCGATCAGCTCTCCTGATGCTCCAACAGCTTCCTCTTTTAGCTCCCAGCTTTTTCGTCATCTGCTCTCTTTGTTGCCTTGGCGGCATCTGCCTGGGCGGGTACCTACGCACAGCGAGAAAACACACTTGAGCAGTATCATATGTATAAAATCAAATAAATTCATCAAATAAGGCACATTTTCTAATCTATGCTAATTTGTGTAAATTACCTAATAAATGCAACCTATATTATAATTAAGAACAACAATAATTGAGCTAAACTAGGGGTATAAATATAGGACTTTTACACACTTAACACACCCCCAAACTCGAACTATTACTTGTCCTCAAGCAATGCAATCTAATGATAACATGCCAAAACTTAAAATCATATGCAAACTAAGTTGAGAAAGCATCTTGAGCAACCTTTACATATCGTGTAGATTTATGGCTAATTAGCAACCCTTCGAATGAAAAAAGATTTACCCGGAACTGAACTATGTATCTTGTGAGTGTGTGTGTTCCTTGTGATAAGAATGATTCTTCGGCTTCTAAGTAAATCTTTTTTAGACACCTTAATTTCCTTAGGTTTCCCTCTGGTTTCTTTTTTCAATTTAACCACTAGTTATCAGTAATAGGCTTTTCTAATGATTGCATTTTTTTCTTTTTTTCTCTAGAGCCAATTTTGGGCACCTCTAGGATGTCTGATTTTTTTTTCTTTCAAACTTCAAGTTCTACCCAAGTTTACTAGGTGAAATACCTAAGTTTCCTAGAAGTCCTAAAATCAAAGCTAGTCACAAAGAGTGTTTTCTTTTAAGTTCAGACCATAGTAAGATTCTAAGTTAACCTAAAGTCATGCTAAGCTTGCCGCCTAGGCGGGCCATCTGCCACGACGGGTAAAGGATACTCAAGATTTTTTCTTAAACGTAAGAGTTCATTAGGCTTTAAATAAAGGCTTGCTACAATTAGAACCTAATAAAACAGAAAGACATAAAAAACTAGAAAAAAACAAGAAAACGAAGAAAAGACAAAATTAAAGGACTAATTCCCCCCCCCCCAAAATCGAGAGGAGCATTATCCTCAATGCATGTCTACATACACAAAATTAATGCATAGGTTAGATAAGAATAACTAAAGAGAAGAAGGGGAGAGAAGGTTAAATTGGTTGTGAGTCGGAGAAGCTGTCGTCGTTGCCAATAATAACCCTCTTCTGTGCTGCCATCTTGAAGCGCTTGGCCACCCTTGACGGCTGTTGGTAGGAAGGTGGACTGGGTTGAGCCTTCTGTGTCACCTCTCATTACATGTCGTCTTCACTATCGGGGAATACTTTGGTGGCGAAGTGAGTTCTCTTCGCTCGTGGGGAGAATGACAGTTCGAGCTTCCTTGTTATGGTATGCACCGAGTCTTGCCATACAAAGTCGTCTGAGAGGAAGTCCTTGAGGTAGCCGAAATTGAAGGGTCCTGGTGCGTCGGCGGTTGGTCTGGACATTTGCCCTTGTTCTCTAATGGGAGCTGCCGCCGTGTCTCTTTGGTTGTCAGAGCTGGAGAGGATCTCAGTGGCTGTGGCAGCTGGGGTGGCGTGTGGCTCGGTGGATTCTGCCGGGTGTGTTGCCGAGGTAAATGGTGCGGCGGGCATTGTAGGTGCCGCCGGGGCAAATACCTTGGCGGGGAACTCTGGGAAGACGACCGCTTGGAACTTTTCTTTGATGGCAGAGGTTGTGGCCTTGTTGTAGTTGCGGATATATGCCATGAAGCTTAGCTGGCAATTTTCCATTCAATCAAGTTGTGCTGCTAAGTCGTCGATGGTGGTTTTCCGGGGCGGGTTGCTGAAAATGCTGCTGACTGCCCATCTCCGACGTCGGGACAAAGTTTTTGGGGTGAAGCCTGTGATCTCCATCTTTCGAAGGATTATCTCACTCGTCCACTCGGTTCGGTCTGGGGTCATGGTGTCGGTTGGGGCAGTTTTCACATGTGCCTTCTCGCACATCGCTATGATAAGGCTGGGGAAGTAGAGTTGTCCCTTGGTTTTCTGCCCACACTCGGAAATTTCTTTAGCAATAATCGAACCAACATTTATGCACCTTTTATTGATGATGGAGTGGATAAGCGCCAATCTTGGTTTGTCGACGGTGGAGTTGTGGGCAGCAACCGCCTCTTCACAAATGTGTTCCAAAGCTTTGCCTCGGGCAGCAAACTCCACCGGTTGACTGTGCCTCTATTTTATGCCCTCGTTCCAAACCGTCCCCGGTTCGCATAACTCTTCTTTTATTGCCTCGTATCCATCTGGTGTGAGGGAGGCAAGGAACTCCGCGTGCTGATCTTCTCGGATATGGAGGCCCTAGTAGTGATTGATCTTGTCTTTGTCGATTAAAACCAGCCGCTCGCGAACATTGACTGTTGACACGTCTTCCATTGATCCATGGGCGTACTACTCGTGCACCATGGTTTGATTTGCTGGCTTAGGTTGTTGGGCAAAGATTTGCCACCGTTGATGCTCGATCTTAGACTAGATAAATTTTTCGAGCCCTAGATATTTCTTTCCCAACTCGTAGAAGAATCCCTACCCCTCCCATACCGCTCTTTCTTTAAATCTTTCGTTGTGGTGGGCTTTGATTTCTGGTGTGGCGAAGCGATGTAGGGATTCCTCTGACTCTGCATGGGCAACACGGCGGGGGGGGGGGGGGGGGCTTGCCATTCTTTGGTTAAGCATTTTGGTGTGCGAGAGAGTTGTAAGAGCTTGAATAAAAGAACCGTGGAAAAAGAAAGGAAATAGACTGAAAGCAAAGAAAATCTTGTGAGACCATAAGCAAGAGAGAGTAAAGAAGAGTGAATAGTAAAAAATTGAAGGGGTTTAAATAGAGGAAGAGTGCTGCCGTGTCGCCTACCGAGGCAGAGAGCCATTGGAACGGAATGGGCTTCTGCGAACGGCTAGTCTGCAACGACTAGTTTTGGCGGAAAACAACTTCTGTCTTCCGTGGCAGTCTTGGCGGGCTTGAGATGGTTTATGGATTTGGGCTTTCTTCTTCTCCCTTCTTTTGGGTTATTGTCTCTCCAAAAAATCTGAAATAAAAATTTATTAGGGAATAAGCAAATACGAAAATTAAATCTAATTCCTAAAATGCGTGAAATTAAAAATCTAAATCCTAAAACATAAAAATAAAATAAATAAGAGAAATTTTTAAGTTATGTTGGGAATGCATCTGGATGCATTTCCCAACACAACCACTTTCTAGGCAACTGTAGTATCTGCTTCACCCTCTGCCAGGGCGGGTCCTTGTGTTTCTCTCGATCCTTGGTACTGCCAAGTTGCCCGCCCAGGCGGTTATGGCTGGAGCGCTCTAGCTTAATGCTGGGTTCGGTGTCTGCTGAATCATAGATGTCATGGTATTCTTCTTTGTCTTCAACCTTCTTCAAGTGTTGCAAGACATTCAATTTAATTTGTCGGTCATCCACCTTCATAGTAAGCTCACCATTATCTACATCAATTATAGTTTTGCTTGTGGCTAGGAATGGTCTTCCCAAGATGATGGGTGCTTTGTCGTTCCCTTCACAGTCCAGAATTACAAAATCTGCTGGAAAGATAAGATTGTCTACTCTTACTAAGATGTCCTCGATCTTTCCTTCCGGTTGCACGTAAGAGTGATCAGCTAGCTGGAGTATGACGGTAGTGGGTTTAGCTCTTCCAATTCCCAGTATTTCAAACACCGCTTTGGGCATCACGTTGATGCTTTCTCCAAGGTCGCATAAGGCCTTCCCTTCATATTGGCTCTCAATCGTGCAAGGTATGAGGAAACTGCTTGGATCTCTTAGTTTGGGTGGTGTTTTGATATGCAGCGTCATGCATTCTTCCGTCATGGCTATCATTTCAAACTCCCTGATTCTTTTCCGTTTGGAAGCCATATCTTTTAGAAACCTTGCATAGTTAGGTATTTGTTGTATGGCCTCCACCAGGGGTATGTTGATGTGCACTTGCTTGAGAATGTCTAGAAATTTTTTGAACTGGTGTTTCAGCTTTTGTGCAGGATCTTCATGTTTCACGGTGGCACTGCGAAAGTCTGCCAGGGCGGATGGTTTTGGGTCTTCCGCGGCGGGCTTGCTTTCTTCCATCTGGGTGACTGAATTGATGGCCTTACACTGCTCGTAAGTGGGTCTTCTTGTGACTTCAGTATCGCTGGGCAATCCTCCCATAGGTCTGGTGTTCAAAACTCGAGCAAATTGTCCCACTTGAGTCTCTAGTGACTTTAAAGTTGCCTCATGATTCTGCATTTTCATCTCGGTCCTGTCCATTAAAGCTTCAGTCTTTTTAACCAGTAAATCCATGTTGGATATATAGGTACCTCTCTGAGTCATGAAGGCACTTAGAGTCTGTTGCAAGGCACTGGGTGCTGCCTGTTGCGGCTGCTGCTGCTGCGACATCGTCTGTTGAAATCCTTGTGATTGATTCGTCTGAGCAGCTAGATCTGGAGCGTTGTTGGGGTTACTCCATGAGAAGTTCGGGTGCCTCTTCCAACTAGGGTTGTAGGTGTTCGATATGGGGTTGTTGTTCCCGTTGAAATTTCTTACAAAGTAGTTGGTCTCTGTGACTTGCTTTGACTGAAGTCCTTGTTGGCACTCAGATGAATCGTGGTCTCCCCCACATTGGTCTCAAAAGGCTTCAATTGCTTTGAATTGATGTGTATTATTCTTCCCTTGCATCGCTTCTACCATCTTCTTCAACCGAGCGACTTGTGCTATAAGTGCATCCGATGTTCCTAGCTCGTTTGTTGTGGCCTACCTTCTTATGCCGCCTCGGCGGGCATTAGGAAAATGATAGTCATTTTTGGCCATTCTGGTCAGAATTTGAATTCCTTCGGCGGGCTCCTTGTCGAGCAATGTACCGTTGGTAGAGTAATCCAGCATCATCCTTATTTGTGTGTTCACACCGTTGTATAATATAGACACTAGTGTCCATTCTTGAAACCCATAGGAGGGGCATTTACTCAGCAATTTGTAATATATCTCCCATGCCTCGTACATTGGTTCATCATCTGCCTATCGAAACGTAGTGATGTTAGTCTGCAGTTTATTGGTCAAATTGACAAGATTAAAGCGAGGAAAGACTTCATGTGCGGATGAACTCCATGGATTTTGAAGGACTTGCAGATATCGAGGAAAGACTTCATGTGCTAGCAGGAATCTTCAGTGGCGGAACCTCCAAATTGTCCAAGCGTATTCTGCATATTGAACATGACGGGTTTGAGCTCGAAGTGGTCCGCTTCTATTTCAGGATCGATTACGCTAGAGTTCAGCCTTCTAAGATCTTTTTCCAGGTAGTCTCTAACTAACCGCCGAGCGGCAGGAAGTTGTCTGTCATTGCCCTTCGCGGCATTGTCGCCTAGGGGCGGTGGTAGTTGCTGGTCCTGGATGTTTGCTTGATCACCCATGGCTTCTTTAGTTGCTTGTCTCAATCTGTGTGAAGTACGTTCAGGCTCTGGATCGTATTCTTGTAGGGGTGATTTCTGGTTGGCTCTGGTCATAAACCAAAGGAAACCAAGGGGTTAAACAGAAAAAGAAAAAGAGTACAGAAAAATAAAAACAAAAAGTTGTACGCCAATCCCCGGCAACGATACCAAAAACTTGTTGCGTGCAAAAGTAATGCGCAAATTAGCGTGCAAGTGTACACGTTGCCAAGTTATAGTATTTAAGATATTGTCTCCATAGGGATTGTGACAGCTTTTCGGAGTTCAGTTTTATGTACAAATAAAGTAAAAACACAGATATGAGAAGTTGGTTTGATTGAAGCTAAAACTAAAACAAATAAAGTAAATTGAGATATTAGAGTGAAAGAATGGGCCGGTATTAGATGTTTCGTAGTGTGGAGAATTGATGTACTATCTCGGCACAATTCTGCTGATCAACTTAACAACTTCAGCTACCCCCACAAGTATGTCACGGGAGGCGCCCACCTCGGTAGCGTTGTGTGAGATCTCCTGGGTAGTTAAGCGATGATTCAAGGTTCGGCAAGGCTTCCTTTTATGATTCCCTCTTCTTCCGAAGCTTGAAGTACTATTGGCGAACACGTCTTGGATGATACCTCCTGACGTGAATCTAAGGGCGAACACCAACCGATTGTGGATCATCTTTTAGCCGCTGGACTTCTTAACTTATCCCTAAGCCAAAGTAGCTTTACCCTATGGTCGGATAAAACCGTGTTTACTCGTTTGGTGAGTTTAACTCTCTCGATATTGAACAAATGGATTGAAGCCCTCTTCTCTTTCGATAAAAATTGCAACAATGAAGAACCAAGATTAAAGAAACCTTGATTTTTATTGCAAAACCAAAATCCTAAACGAATACAACAAGACTCTCACAACTACTACACAACCAACCCTTAGCCCTAGGGAAGGTTTAGAACATGGTGGGTTTTTGACGGCACAAGGGTATCGACAAAAAGGAGTTTCTCTCCTTCAAGTCGGTTACATATATAGGGGAGGAGTCTAGATCTAAGTCGGTTTAGGGAAGGAATACTAGTTAGAGTATGATTACAACTTATTAAAAGATCATTAAATACTCCTAGATTCGCGTTTGACTTTTCTTCAACTTGACTTTGACTTGGCTCTTCTTTGTCTGCTGGGCTCCGATGCACGTGCAAGTGGTCTCTAAAAATCAGGCTTGATGAGCTCTTTCTATTGCATATCATTCTGCATTTTTTCATTCTTCCCTGAAGTGCCGCCTCGACGGTAAGTAGTTGACTGCCTCGGCGGGGATATGGATTGGTGTGCAGATGTTGGCACATCTTTGCATTCTAGTTCATTCCTCCTCGATCATCTCTGCTGATGCTCCAACAGCTTCCTCTTTCAGCTCCCAGCTTTCTCGTCATCTGCCCTCTTTGCTGCCTCGACGGTATCTGCCTGGGCGGGTACCTACGTAGAGGGAGAAAACGCACTTGAGCTGTATCATATGTATAAAATCAACTAAATTCATCAAATAAGGTAGATTGTCTAATCTATGCTATTTTGTGTATGTTACCTAATAAATGCAACCTAAACTATGTTTAAGAACAACAATAATTGAGCTAAACTAGGGTATAAATATATGACTTTTACACATATAACATAGTCCCATCGTACTTTTCAAAATTCGGAGCCTTGAACTTCATAGGCAATATCAAGTTAGCCACCAAACTCATTTCAGCAGCACCTGGTCCCATCTCATTTGCTTTCTATAACTCCAACAAACCGTCTTCTAAGGCTTTGCAGCGCTCCTCGTACTTCCTTTCGATCTCAGCATGAATCTTTTCTATCTCATTCAAAGTGTTCAGATCCGGGACCTCTTCACCGCTTCCAAAATTTTCCCCAACATGTACTTGATGACTAGGCGTCACTCCTGCCAGGTTGATGTGGACCTTCTTTGCAGGAGGAGGTTTTTCAGGCTGCATTTTGATGTGAGATGTAGTTTCAACTTGGTCATTCATGTCATTGGAAGCACCTTCAAGAATTTTAGCTTTTCCAGACTCTTTTGGTCCTAACAGAGCAGTCAACTGGTTGATAATCTCTGCTTGTGTCTGGGTAAAACAATCTTTGATAGATTACTCTATTCTATCAAAGTGGTTATGTGTTTCCACTCGATCTTTCTCCAAATTGGCAACTCGATCCTCAACAACATGGATTTAGAACGCAGACGAGTTCTGTATGAATGTGGTATGATTGCGGCTTAAAGAAAACTGACATTAAACCTATATTTTATTAAATTCTCTATTTTGCAATATATTATGAAGTTTTAAATGTGTGAATGTATGTATGCATGAATGCATAAATTCAAAAATAAGGCATCGAATTTAGGAACCAGTCTTTTAGAAACATCCATTCATTTGAAAGTTCAGTTACAAAGAAAAGATAAATTTCCTACATTAAGCTACTAGACCTAACTCCTAAGTTGACCAATTCGTGCAACAGGCGAGTAATAACCTTTGCATGTTTCAGCTCAACATTGGATTGCTCCAACAAACTTGTAGCTTGCCTTGATAATATTTGGACATACGAGACAACACTCCTGACTTGTCTCTTGAAACTCACCAATTCATCATTCTGGCACTAAACTGTGTGTTGTGCTACTTCATACTTGTTTTTTCATGCCCCACTTTCTAAAACCAACGCTCTTTCATAACCCGCAAGTTTTTCTTTCAAATCATGTACAACATTCTCTAACTCCATCACCTTTTTCTGTAGCCCCTCTTTTTCTATCTCTGCTTGGATTTTATCCTCATTATGGTGTTTTGTAATTAGTTTCTCTATATGTGTTACTTGACTTGTTAGATCAAAATTCCCGGCTTTCTCCTCTTCCAGTTTCTTTTTTGCCTTGCTGCTCGATCCTTTGCCCCCCCCCCCCCCCCCCGCGCGATTTCTTGTCATACATCTTTTTTTAATCATATATGTCCCTGGTCATTGCATCCAGTTTCTCCGACAAGCTCTTCACTACTTTGCTCGTTCCTCCCTTTTGCTTTGCCTTATAATCATTGTGCAATTCCTGCAACTCTTTCAAATCACGACTAATCTTCTTGTTTTGTTCCATCAGCTCTTTTTCATTTCCCTCATGCATGCTTACCTGCAGCTTTGCCATAGTTATCATTTCAGTGAGATCGATGATTCCTATTTCATACCTCTTCAAATCCAACTCACGGCCAGGCTTGAGCTTCTCTAAAGTTGAGGGTGCTTCCTTAGAGGCTTGAGCAAAGGTATTAGCATTTAATGGCCTTCCTTGAAATGTGTTGTCATTGACCCTTTGTACTCTCCATTCATTTTATCGCGTCATCACCTCCAATTCTTGATATGGCTGGACCCTTCTTGGGGTTTCCCATGCTTTTTGCGGTCTGAACTACTAACCCTTTGTAGTCATTCGTTTTGTGCGTGTATTCAAAATTTGCCATTTCTGCGGTAGCTGGTATGAATTGTCTTCACCCAAATTGCCTAGATACTTACAATGGGCAGTAAGCCATTCCACCCCAAATTTCCGGCAATGGGACCCAATATATGTTTCCACACTAGTATAAGAAAGTTGTTTATCTATTCAACCACGAGGCCTTCCACACCACATCAGTATCTTTCAAATCCTTGAAATATTCCTCCCAATGTCTTTCACTCTTTCTCTCTAGAGGGCATCTAGTTATGTGTTCTTCTATCAGCGAATATGTGTCGAGATACCTAATTCCCTTGTAGGGCGTGTCCCATCTGTGACCTCTAAACCAGATTTCCAATAGTTGTGCGCACTCCCAAAACCTTCCTTCTCTAGATTTCTTGCAGGTAGTCAGCGATCTATAGGTTTCTGTCAAAATGGCAGGCACCGGGTTGACTTCTTTATCTAATCGCTCAAATAGTCCCACAGTTGATGGATCGATATGCTCCTAAGTCCTTGGAAATAAGACCAAGCCAAAAATACATAAGGAAAAAGGCTTCTTAATTCTTTAAGGCTTTTCCAGTTAATTCGTTGTCTATCCTCATTCTGATTAGTTCTATCATTACTAGCCATTCTTTTGTCCAACCATTCTTTTGTTTTTCCAGTTAATGATATTAATTTCTTGATGATGCTTGATTTGCTTGAATTGTTAACGGGTCTGGTATAAATCTTGTAACTTTTAATTCTTGGACAGTTAATCAATATCTCATATTCTTCTAGTGTAGGTGTCATGTCCACTTGTCCAAAGGTAAAACAATTGTACGTTGGGTTCCGGAACTGTGCCATGGCTCTAAGCAACTCTTGATCGATCATTATACTTAACAACAAGGCTATGTCTCCAAATTCTTTCCTAAACCGCTCTTTCATTTCACTATCCAATTGATCCCATATTTCTTTTAATTCTGGAAAACATGTATTCCGATTAGTGTTTATCTTTACACAACCTTTCATCTTAGATACTTCACTTTTACCAAGATTGTCCCCCTTCTCGTGTTGAGTTTGCTCGGACCAGGTCCAGACTGTTGTGTTATCCTCTCATATCCTAAACTCTCGAGACATATCGAATACTTCCACATTGACTGACTCCCAATTCTATGCCAAAACAAATGTAATTTATGACAAGATTAAAACAAAGCAAACAAAACAAAACAAAACGCGTGTTAGTATTGTTAATTAATATGAAAAACAAGTAAACAAATTATTAATTCAGAGAAAATCATAATATATAGCAACAAAATAACCAGAGAAATGTATTTAAACCGGAAGCACCTGCCCTAGGTCCTTGTCTGGCTCTAGCGGGGTAGGCTTCTAAAAATAGAATGTGGGTTTTGTTCTAGACTCTTGGTTCCCAAATTGTCGTTACTGTCTACTGCAACAGTAATACATCGATTCGGTAGTATAGGTCCCTTATAACGGAGGCGTGGGCCCCATGACGCATAAGGTTAGTGTTAGGTGTGTAAAAATACTATAATTTCACCCTTTTTCTATGACAATTATTGCTAAATCTACACCCATTTGAGTCACATTGTAGCCCTCCATGCATCAATCACACCGATCTCATCTTTATCATGTTTGATCCTTATGTTTGGTTTATTTGGTTGAAAAGGTACTGCTTTAATGTGTGTTTGGTGTAGGTGCAGATTTCATTACTCATTGCCCGGGCAAGCACTGCCGCGACAATGAAGGAAAGGAAGGAACGATGCAGAACCATCTCTCGATGGTCCAGATCAAGCTAGTTGTGGATGTTAGTTTCTACTAAAGGAAGCTGAATCATGAGATAGAGCCTTGCTGAGCGGAAAAGATAGACAGACCATTGCCGAGGCAATGCCCAGACACAGTCGACAAGGGAGAAAATATGCAAAGTGGTATGTATTTTGAAGAGCATGTAAAGCTAATTTCTTTCTATATACTTTGCATGAAGATCGGACTATGGGAAGATCATGAAAACACCGAATGAAAGGTCAATAGGAGATTCCACGCATGTGGGAGGATTTTAAGGAAGAAAAACATAATACTTAAAAGAATATCTTTTCTTTTAATGTATTTAATTCCAACTTGACTTCCTCCTCAGGAAGGACTTGACCTAGACCTCCTCTATAAATAAGAAGCCAAAGTCGGACATCAAGTAAAGACGAAGTAATCAAGAGTTGAGAGACTTTGTAGAGAGCTTACATGAATATCATGTTTTAATTTATTCTTAGGGTTTAAATTGTATTGTTTAGTTGTTGTGAGAAAACAATTGGATTTTGTTTAAGTTTTTGTTAATGCAATTTTAGTCCAAGGTTTGCTTATTCTTGGTATTTACGTTTTCTTGCAATTGAATCAATAGAGGAAATTGCGATTGCATCTATTTGTCTAATATCGGGAGAGTTAGACTCACAAAACGGATAAGCATGGTTTTCATCTCAATCAGTGAAAACTAACTCAGCTTAGGGATAATTTCGAGTTTCAACGGCTAAAAAAGCGTAAGATTGGTTGATGTTCATCCTTGGTTCACGATGGGAGTTATTATCAAGGCCTGCACATCAACAATGTTTCAACTTAGGGATAAGGAGGAACCACTGAAGGACGCTTTGCCGAACCTTGACATTGTTGGTTACTGCCCAAGCAAGGGATTGCCGAGGCAGTTACTTAACCCGTTGCCGCGACAGTATCTTTGGTCATTGCCGAGGCAATTCTGTGTTTGTTGCATTAAAAAATCGAGACAATTCCTATTGGTTTCCACACTACGACGCAATATAATCTGGCTTATTCTCTCATCTTGATTACTTAACTCTTTAGTTTACTTGCTTATTTTATTTTCTATTTACTAGATTATTCTAAAAACTCAATCAAATCACATGTGTTCTTTACTTTTATTTCTTTTCAGTGCGAGACAATAAACTCTGGAAGTCACACCAATCCCTGTGGAGACGATACTCGATACTCATATCACTTTATTACTTGTGACGTGTATACTTGCACACTTGCGGGGCACTTAACACACACAACAAGTTTTTGGCGTTGTTGCCGGGGGATTAGCAATAGCGGCTTCATTTTTATTTTCTTGCACTTTTTTCTATTTTTTACTTTTTATTGTTCAGTCTCACAAGGAACTAACAAATTGGATTTTGCATTGGTGTATGACCAGGGCAAATCCAACCGCTCTAGACTACCCCCTTGATCCGGAGATTGAACGCACCTACCGAAAGCTCAAACAAAATCTGAAAAGAGAAATGGCACATGTAATTTGCAATCAGAATGTCGCGGCAGGAGACGAAATACTTCAGCCACCTCAATTTCCTCAAGCAAGAAACCTAACCGTCTGAGATTACTTAGAAGAAGATCTCAACGACTAAATCTAAGAGTTGTCACACCTGCAATTGAAGCTGCCCACTTTGAATTAAATCCCATAATGTTCAACATGATCAATATCATGGGTCAATTTGGCGGCTCATCAACTAAAGATGCTAGACAACACCTCAAATCCTTCTTGGAAATTTGCAATTCATTCAAAATACAAGGACTCCATGAGGATAGTTTAAGGCTGAAATTGTTTCCCTATTCACTGAGGGATGTGGCAAAAACCTGGCTAAATAGCATTCCAGCCGGATCTATAGATTCCTAGAATGACTTATGTCGTGATTTCCTTGCTAGATTTATTCCTACAAATTTAACTGATAAGTTACATAATGAAATCACTTCTTTTCGACAGGCTGATGATGAATCCATGTACGAGGCCTGGGAGCAATACAGAGAGCTGCTACACAAATGTCCATACACGGATTCCCATTGTGGACGCAGGTGACAATGTTCTACAATGCAGTAAACACACCAACGAGGATGATGCTTGATGCCTCGGCAAATGGCATACTCCTAGACAAGCAATCGGAGGAAGCAATGGAGATCCTGAATAGGCTGGCTAAAAATGACTATCAATTCCTAATAGCTAGAAGAGGAGGAGTCAGATGCCATGCCACCATAAATGAGCTTGAGTCATTAGAGTCAATTGTTTCACAATTGGCAAACTTAACCAATTTGGTTAAGAACATGCAAAGACCAAGCAACACACAGAAGGTCCAGGTAGTTGGTTCCTTATGTGATTTATGTAATGGTAACCACGATCCTTCTAAGTGTCCACGAAATCCAGAGTTGAGCTTTTATGTTGGAAATTACAACTGGGACAACAACATGATGTCCAACATTTACAACATGGCCTGGAGAAAACATCCCAACATCTCATGGAGCAACCCTAACAATGCCCTGTATCAGAACAATCAAAATAATCCAGCACAGGAATTCCAACAGAACATACCGCTGCAACAAATGTATTAGCAATCGATGCCGCAACAACAACCCATGCCATCCAGGTCCTTGGAACAGTCCTTAAATGCTTTACTGTCACAAACTAGCGCTTATATGGCTAGTAATGATAGATTTATAAAGAAAACTGAAGCTTTTATGGACATGACCGAGATGAGAATGCAGAACCATGAAGCAACCCTGAAGTCACTAGAGACCCAAGTAGGGCAATTTGCCCAAATTATGAACACCATACCAATGGGAGGGTTGCCAAGCGATACTGAAGTCTCCAAGGGAGCAACTCATGAACAGTGCAAAGCAATTAGTACAAGGAGTGGCAAGCAACTTAAGGAACCCCAAGTTAATGAAAAGGAGGAGACCAAACTGAAGGAGCCCATTGCCGCAGCAACGCCTGACAAAATTGCCTCGGCAACGTCTAACCCTAATGCCTTAGAGTAGAGCGTTTGGGTGTTCTCTATTTATGAGCGCAAGTGCACACTCTTGTCAAGTTATAGTATAAAAGATATCGTCTCCCACAGGGATTGGAACGACTCCTATGAATGTTTTCCTGCACAAGGATTTAGTAAATACACAATTAAATCTCTAAATGTGGAAATATAAAAACACATGTAAAATAAAGATAATGATGATAGGGAGAGATAAGGTCGATAGATTGAGTAAGGTAATTGCAGCTCAGTAGTGTGTAGACTGCATTGTAAGGCCTAAGTGTGTTTTACACTGCCACGATCTGCTGCCTCGGCGGGTAATGGAGGGCGGTAGCTACGACCTTATCACACGGTCGCAGCGGGTCACTGCCCCTACAACTTTCGTTGTCTCAACAGGTGGAATGGAAATAAGTCTTAGCGGCAAGTCTAGAAGATACTCCAAGTTCGGCAGAGCAATTCTTAAGTGATCCTTCCTATGTCTAGGCAAGGATTCTGTCACCACGTGATGTAGGCAATACCTAGCAATCTCAGCGTAAACCTAACACAAGCTGTCGACGTTTGGTTGCTCCTTTTAGCCGCTGAAACTCGAACTTATGTCTAAGCTGAATTAGTCAACACCTCGACATGATGAGATCGTGCTTAACCCTTTCGTGAGCCTTACACTTTCGTGCCCGACAAATGGATTTCTTCAACTGGACTTTTGGAACTAATTGAAGAAGTGAAGAACATGAATTAAGAAAACTTGGAATATTTTATTGAAAACACACTTAAACTATTACAATTGTTTCTCACAACTACTTTACATACAAAAACCTAAACCCTATGAGAGTTGGGCTGCGACCTCCAACACCTCTCATCTATCTAGCTACCTCTCCGCTATGCATCTATGCATCTGTGCATCCCCTCATGCCCCTATACCCTCACATACATGGGTATATATAGGGCTCATGGCCTAAGTTTAAGTCCTCCTGAAGTCCTTAAAGTAACTTTACATTAAATGCTGACTCCTTTTTTACTTGAATGTGGACTCTTTGGACGTTGCCTTCTTCAGCAAGTAAAGATAAGTACTCCTACTTATCAATCTTTAATCAGCTCTTCAGGCCGCTATAGGTTTCTGAAATTTGTAAGATTGTGCTCATTGGGCTCAGGGAATTGCCCTCTTTCAATCACGACAAATCTTGACTAAGTCGATGTAAATCCTACCTGGGCGGCATTTGGCGGCAATGCTGCTACGGCGACGTCCTTGGCGACATCTGGAACTGCTTCAGTACAGCTCCTTTTGTTTCCAACTTTCCTTTCCTCTCATGTCTTCTTTTTCTCTACAAGTCAAGCTTAATGTTTTCCCGACCCTAAAACGTGCTGATGATCAAGAAGAATGTCAAATGATTTAAGCAACCACTGAATTCAACTTTGACATAGATGCACCATGCCTAGGCAAACATTGCCTCTGTAATGATTCTGGTCATTGCCTCGGTAATCACTTGGACCATTGCACTGACGACTGCCTCGGTAATGACTTGTCATATTTTGAAGAAGCTGAAGAGACAAATATTGAAGAACAAGGTGAAGCCAACTGGATAACATCCTATCCAAGGCCCTCTATCAAGGACAGAAAAGGAACGGAAAATCAAGTTGCCGATCACCTGTCACAACTGGAACAAGGAAGAGAAGACACCGCAGAAACAGAAATACAAGATACATTCCCAGATGAACAACTCTTAATTGCCTCGACATTGACTGATACTACTGCCTCGACAGAGACTGAAACTACTGCCTCGCCAGTGACTGACAGTATGGACTTGAAGAGTGCTGGAAAGAAACGACTCCTAGACCTTAACGAATTAGAAGAGTTTCGAGCCTTGGCGTACGACAATGCGAGAAACTACAATGAGAAAATTAAGCGTTGGCACGACAGCAAGCTACTGCTGCGACAATTCTTGCCCGGGCAGTTAGTGCTCCTCTTCAATTCTCGACTAAAGCTATTCCTAGGGAAACTCCGATCGAGATGGTCTGGACCGTTTGAAGTTGTCAAAGCATTTCCCTATGGTGTCGTGACAATCAAATCAACCAAAGATGGGCATGGATTCAAGGTTAACAGACAGAGACTGAAGCACTACACTGGAACCCATGTCATGAGGGATAAAGAAGTGATCAATTTAGGAGATACACCCCGATGCACTCCTTTAATGTCTTAATTTTTTTTCTTTTTCTTTTATTTTTTCTGCACTTTATTTTTTTTAGGATTAAGATTTTTCTTATTTCATTCTAATAAAATTGTTTTATTTTTCTAGGAAGGAGCCCAAAGATGAGAAGAAGATTGACCAAGCCCAACCCAAAAACCACCCCTTCACCTTCCCACATTCCCCAACGGTAACATTTCCCATTAATGCTGCACACAACGGCTATTTACCACAGCTAACCGTTGCCACCCCGACATGTATTGCCACGCACGCAACCGTTTTCATCCCAACGACTAGTTTCCACAACCAAGATGACCCTTACACCTATTTAAACCCTCCTCCCCTAAAACATCACTCCCAATTTTCTTCATCATCTTTGCATCCCAAGAGCTTTTTAGTTTTCTATTTTTTGTTAGTTCTTGTTTCTCACAACCCTTCAACAACTCAACCATATCCCTAAAACTCAAGAAAGGAGAGAGCTCAAAAGCCACTGAGGAACCAGTGTTCAAAAGGTTCGCACCACCGGACGTTGAACGGAGATTCAACAAGCACTTCATCGGACAACAAGTTTGGGAGGAGCAAGGCCTCCAATACTCTGGCTCCCACACCGATTTCGGTCTCGACCGATTCATCTTTGAGAAGATAGAGCATCAAAAGTGGCAAATCTTTTGCCATCAAACGGAACTGGCCAACGTGTCATGGGTGAGGGAGTTTTATGCCCATTCTTCGAATCCCAACAACCTCTTCGTGCACGTTCTAGGCAAAGCCATCCCCGTAGATCCCGAGACCATCAACCTCTACTACATCATACATGTGGCAAAGGATGAGCACAAAGAGTTCGTAGACAAGCTCATAGCCGATAACTATGAGAACACCCGAAAGGAGCTGTGCATTACCGACACGACATGGAATACCGGAGCACACATAGGAACGGTAAACCGTCGAAGGCCTCGAAAGGAGGCAAAATTATGGAATACCTTTGTGAAGCGTTGTTTAATGCCTACCTCTCAATATAGCACTGTTGATAAACCTAGGCTTGCACTCATACACTATATATTGCACAATTGAATAATTAATGCGGGTAAAATAATTTGCAATGAGATGTATCAGTGTAGCCAAAAAGAGAGAGACCACCACTACTTCTCGATGCTCATCACCGACCTTTTCAAACAAAAGAAGGTCCTCACCGATCCACCCGATGAATACACACCCAAGAGGAAGGGATGGGACAAGGAAATGTGCTACAAACTCATGCAGATCACAGAAGTTGAGCCACAGTTTACGTCGAAGCAAGGCACTGCCACCACGACATCATCGGGAAACAACCCAGCAATTCCATAGCTCTCTGCCTCGGCAATAACCCTTCAGCACATTGCCCAGAAATTGGAAGAGATGGACAGAAGGCAGCGATGGTTCATGTAGTTCACAAGGGACTTCACCCAGTCCATCACCCAAGTCATCCAAAAGAAGTTCCCAGAAGGCATGGTGCCCTTCCCAGCCTTCCCTGCCGACATCCTTGCCGAAGCAGCACCAAACCCCAATGTCGCGGCAATGCCAACCTTCTCTGCCTCAGTAACACATGTGTTCTCTGCCTCAGCCATTCCAACAGCCTCTTCCACAACCACACATCGAGAAGGCAAAGCTCCTGCTGATGAGCCGATCTCGACCGAATTTTTGTCCGATTGGTCTGAAATTGTCTGGTCTATCGTCCAAAGGTTTGCAGTCATTCCATCTCAATCAAACAAGCGCAATGAAACTACCTTAGCACTTAAAATACACTTTAAAAGCTAGGACGACTATAGGAAACACTTAGAATCACACTATGGGGCTGAAAACGAAAATACACTTGTGTGACTTGTATGATTTAAGGAGTTCTAGGAAACTAGGACATTTACTTACTTAGAAAGAAAGTTTTGGGTAAAAAGTTAGAGGTGCCTAAAACCGGCTCTAGCTTCAGGAAACACTAGAGGTGCTCGAAATTGGCTCTAGACTATCACTAGAGGTGCCTGAAATTGGCTCTAGTCGATTAGAGTGAGAAAAGAAAATTTACTCATGAAAAGTAGGTTAATGCTTAAGTGTTTACTTAGAACCCGGAAAATCATCTTGTTCACAAAGCATGCACACACTCACAAGCATCATAGTTTGATTTCGGGTAACTCCTTTAGTCGTCTGAAAATTTTAATCATGTATTCTCAAGTGCTAGGTCATGAGAAAGAAGGTGAGTCGAAGCATTTTCTATGAAGATTAAGGACTTTGGCAAGTCATTATATTTTTACTAGTTGCATTGCTTGAGGACAAGCAATGGTTCAAGTTTGGGGGTGTGTTAGGTGTGTAAAAGTACTATAATTTCACCCTTTTTCTATGACAATATTGCTAAATCTACACCCATTTGAGTCACATTGTATCCCTTCATACATCAATAATATTGATCTCATCTTTATCATGTTTGATCCTTATGTTTGGTTGTTTGGTTTATTTGGTGCAAAAGGTAATGCTTTAATATGTGTTTGGTGCAGGTGCATATTTTATTACTCACTGTCCGGGCAAGCACTGTCGCGACAGTGAAGGAAAGGAAGGAATGATGCAGAACCATCTCTCGACGATCCAGATCAAGCCAGCTGTGGATGTCAGTTTCTACTGAAGGAAGCTGAATCGTGAGATAGAGTCTTGCTGAGCGGAAAAGACAGACAAACCATTGCCGAGGCAATATCCAGACACAGTCGACAAGGGAGAAAATATGCAAAGTTGTATGCGTTATGAAGAGCATGAAAAGCTGAATTTTTCTATGTACTTTGCAAGAAGATCGGACTGCGGGAAGATCATGAAAACGCTGAAGGAAGGTCAAGAGAAGATTCCACGCATGTGGGAGGATTTTAAGGAAGAATGACATAATACTTAAAAGAAGATATTTTCTTTTAATGTATTTAATTCAATCTTGACTTCCTCCTCAAGAAGGACTTGACCTAGACCTCCTCTATAATTAAGAAGCCAAAGCCGGACATCAAGTAGAGACGAAGTAATCGAGAGTTGAGAGATTTTGTACAGAGCTTACATCAATATCATGTTCTAATTTCTTCTTAGGGTTTAGATTGTATTGTTTAGTAGTTGTGAGAAAAGGGTTGGATTTTGTTTAAGTTTTTGTTAATGCAATTTTATTTCAAGGTTTTCTTATTCTTGGTATTTACGTTTTCTTGCAATTGAATCGAGAGAGGAAATTGTGATTCATCTATTTATCTAAGATCGGGAGAGTTAGACTCACGAAATGGATAAGCATGGTTTTCATCCTAATCGGTGAAAACTAAATTAGCTTATGGATAAGTTCGAGTTTCAATGGCTAAAAGAAGCATAAGATTGGTTGATGTTCATCTTTGGTTCACGCTGGGAGGTATTATCAAGGCCTGCACATCAACAGTGTTTCGATTTTGGGATAAGAAAGAGGCTACTAAAGGACGCTTTGCCGAACCTTGACATTGTTGGTTGCTTCCCAAGCAAGGGATTGTCGAGGCAGTTACTTAACCTGTTGCCACGGCAGTAGCTTTGGTTATTACCGAGGCAATTCTGTGTTCGTTACGTTCAAAAATCGAGACAATTCCAATTGGTTTCCACACTACGACGCAATATAATCTAGCCTATTCTCTCATTTTGATTACTTAACTCTTTAGTTTACTTGCTTATTTTATTTTATGTTTATTAGATTATTCTAAGAACCCAATCAAATCACATGTGTTCTTTACTTTTATTTCTTTTCAGTGCAAGACAATAAACACCGGAAGTCACACCATTCCCTGTGGAGACGATACTCGATACTCATATCACTTTATTACTTGCGACGTGTATACTTGTACAATTGCGGGGCACTTAACACACGCAACAGTTAGTATACCGAAAGAAGACAAAAAATCGAACTCAAAACTGGAGAGCATCGCGTCGGATATGGCTTACTCCTACTTAAGGATGAAAAACTCGGGTTGAGGGTTTATGCATGAATGAAAGATATATTATACAAAAAAGATATCCCCATTTTTCCTGATAATCCATCCAATAATTCTTTCAGAAAAAATTAAATTCAGATTAATGTTCGAAATTCCAAAAAGCCACGTGGAATTAATTAATATGTCTGACTCTCAATTTCATCCCCAACAGAGTCTCCAAGCTGCCACAACCGTTTTTTAAAAACCATTTTAAGAAAAACAGCTCGACAATTAGAATTTTGGAAATTGAGGTTTTTTATTTGAATTTGATCCTGAAATTAGGGTCTTTTCCATTTTAATTCAAATTTTCTTATTTATTCTTAAAAATTGTTTTAGAGTCGCCACTGGTCACTTTGGTAGACCGGACACCATAAAAACGAACCATATATTCTTTTTTTGTAAAATTCGGGTTCGGGAGTCGGTTTCGTGTAGGGAAGGGTTAGCACCCCCTACAACGCCCTTTATCGGTACCTTATTAATTCCACGTGGCATTTTGGCATTTCGAACATTAATCTGAATTTAATTAAGTCTTTTAATTGTTAAACGGATCCGTTTCGAATGAGAATATCCTTTTGTAAGAAAATACATTTTGGACGAATATAAATTTTGAGACATCCAAATGCATTAGGAAACCTCAATTTATATTCAAAATGTATCTCAACACAAAATTTTTAATGCATGCTCAATTATTGTCTTGTCCATTTTAAGTAAAACCTAATTAAGGCTCCATTAATTTAATTACTTAAAATTCTAAGAATATTATTAATTTTTGGGCTCTCATGGTAACACCCAAATAATTGGACACTACACATATTAGGCCCAAAAGTAATAATATTCCCAGCTTTAGTGTCACTAATTATTTAATCATATTTTTTAAATTTTATCGAAGCTAACTATAGGTGATCTCATTTTTCAATGTTCAAATGAAACATTGAATTTCTTACTTAAATATCTCCTTGACTAACATCACATTACAATGTGATACTAATCATCTTAGGACATTTAAGCCTTATTTAACATTCATTCATTTACTACAATGTCCTCCCCTATTAAATTATTTAGATTTAATTAGAGAACTTAGTCTTAAAAGGCTATAATCCTATTTTACTAAGTATGTTATATTCCTCTAATCATGCACACTATATGGTTATTTAAAGAACATGCACTAAATACAATTAATTAAACAATTAAAATGGAGAAATTAAAATGCCAGGACCAAATTGAATTAAATTCTGAATTATAGAGCCAATTTACAAGGAAATAGTGACTGGAATGAATTGAAAATGAAACAGAGCAGCCCAAATCTAATTTGAATGTCAGATCAAATATGGATTAGAATAGTTTGAAAGTCAGATTATCCGGAAATTTGAAAAAAAAGACCTTTTTATTTTAGGTTATATTGTTATTTTTGTCCTTCCACTTTTAGATGTAGTGTAATTTTGTATAATTACTTATCATTTTGATTCTCTAAAGTTGTACTTTTATGCAATTTGATCTCTTAACATGTTTATTTTTATTTTGTATTAATTTTATCATTTATTTATTGTATTGTGTATTTATTATTCTTGGTAGTTAATATATATTTTTATTTTTTTTTAATATTTTTATCAACAAATATGCAACTTCATTAGAACTCTTAACTAATTAAAGTTTAATAAGGAAATGAATGACATAATACAAAGGGAAAATAGTGCCCGTATTATAAGCATATTGTCATAGGGCTAGAGTATGACTAGCGGAACTGTGTCGGCCTTGAAAACTAAGAAAAATGCTTAGGAATGAAATGTCTAAGGCAAGGAAAAGTAAAGTGAAAGCAAGGAAAACATGAATAGACAAGAGAGTGGAGTGAGTGTGTTTCTCTATTACTCAAATGAAGAATGGATTGATTACAATACTACTATTTATAGACAAACTCTCTTACATCTAAAGGTCAAGAATAAAATGATCCAATGGCTTATGGTCATCCATAGATTCAAGTTCTTTGTCTAAGAAAGTTATATTCTTATTTTACAAGGTTTCCAAATATGTTGGGGAAGAATCACTCCTAATCATTACATGATTGTTGCTAGCATGTTGGCAATGATACATTCTTTATGTGTCTTGGTTAACAAGATGGGCATCTTCTAAGGGGTGAGCTCTCTTGTGCAGATTGGATATGGATAGGCCCAACAGCTTGGCCAAAGACAATCTAGTAACAAAATCATAGTATTCGAGTGGAATTACCTTTATGGATTCCTTACAGGTCCAATTTCAATGTTGAAAATTCACTATGTTTGCAATCTTTGTAATTGTTTCTTTCTTGGAGTTGACTTTTTTGACCCACCCACTTGCCTTCTCCACATGAAGGTCAAGTCTCTTAGCAGCTTGCTCGGATGTGAACAACTCTAATGCATCTGTGTCAACTAGTGCACTTAATTTCTTGATAGCAACTGTGATGTTCACAATCATAAGTCACTTTTTATTGCGGTTGCTCTTGACCTAAGAGAGCTTACAATTGACCCAAGCTTAATAGACTCTTCTTCCCCATTGTCTCATTGGATGGTAGAAAGTTTGGATTTCTTCGGAAAATCCTTGATGTAGTGTGGTCCAATGTAATGAAAACACTTCACTAGTCTGCGATTCTCCCACGGCTTGGTGAACTTGTTGGATTTTTTCATTGGCTTACCATTGCTATACAAAGGCTTATCGGCTCCAACTTTGTTCACCGTCTCCTCTTCCACCCAACCATTGCCTTTGGGTTTTGGCTTTGGCTTGAAGGACTCAGTTTTCTAGTACTCGAACAAGGACTCAATGGCAGCTAACGCTTTAGAGAGCTCCGTTACTCCTCTTCATTGCAGCTCCGTCTTGGACCAAGACTTTAATCT
Source organism: Hibiscus tridactylites (assembly GCA_958450335.1). NCBI lineage: Eukaryota > Viridiplantae > Streptophyta > Magnoliopsida > Malvales > Malvaceae > Hibiscus > Hibiscus tridactylites. The sequence goes on from OY288287.1 coordinate 12,474,945, forward strand.
GTATAAAAAACTGAAGAGTATAAATAGTCTTGAATGCTGCTTGTATGCTTAAGTTGCCTCAGTTTTGATTGGGCTTCATCTTCCGTGTTGTCGCGGCCGTTTTTGAAAAACCATTTGTAAAAAAATAACTTAACGATTAGAGTTTTGGAAATTGAGATTTTCATTTTAATTTGATCTTGAAATTAGAGGTCTTTTCCATTTTAATTCAAATTTCCTTTATTTATTCTTAAAAATCGTTTTGGAGTCGCCATCGGTCACTTTGGTAGACCGGACACCATAAAAACGGACCAGAGATTCTTTTAATAAAATTCAGGTTCGAGAGTTGGTTATATGTAGGGAAGGGTTAGCACCCCTACAATGCCCGTTGTCGGTACCTTATTAATTCCACGTGGAATTTTGGCATTTCGAACATTAATATGAATTTAATTAAGTCTTTTAATTGTTAAACGGATTCCATTTCGAATGGGAATATCCTTTTGTTAAAAAATACATTTTGGACGAATATAAATTTTAAGACATCCAAATGCATTAGGACACCTCAATTTATATTCAAAATGTATATCAACACAAAAGGTTTAATGCATGTTCAATTATTTTCTTGTACATTTAAAGTAAAACCTAATTAGACTCCATTAATTTAATTAATTAAAATTAACTGAATATTATTAATTTTTGGGCTCTCATGGTAACACCTAAATAATTGGACACTACACATATTAGGCCAAAAAGTAATAATATTCCTAGGTTTAGTGTCACTAATTATTTAATCTTATTTTTTTATTTTATCTAAGCTAACTATAGGCGATCTCAATTTTCTATGTTCAAATGAAGCATTAAATTTCTTTCTTAAATATCCACTTGACTAACATCCAATTACAATGTGATACTAATCAACTTAGGACATTTAAGCCTTATTCAACATTCATTCATTTACTACAATGTCCCCCAATTAAATTATTTAGATTTAATTAGAGAACTTAGTCTTAAAAGGCTATAATCCTATTTTACTAAGTATGTTAAATTCCCCTAATCATGCACACTATGTGGTTATTTAAATAACATGCACTAAATACTATTAATTAAACAATTAAATCGAGAAATTAAACTGTGAGGACCAAATTGAATTAAATTCTGAATTATAGAGTCAATTTACAAGGAAATAGTGACTGAAATGAATTGAAATGGAACAGAGTAGCCCAAATCCAATTTCCCTAAAAAAAAGAACCAACCCCATTTAAGCCTGGCCCAAATACACAAGCCCAAACCCTGACTGGGCCTTGGGTTGGACCGCGAACCTGTATCCATACCCGCTTAAAAGAACGCGTATCTTCACCTAAATCCGACACCAAAACGGTGTCGTATCGACTCACCCATAAAAGGGCCATTACCAGGTCAACTCAGCCTTTTCCGAATCCCTCTCTCTCTCCTCATTTTCTCTCTCTCTCACAATCCTCTTGACATAAGCACTTCAAACACAGAAATCCCATCCTTCTTCGATCAAAATCCCAAATTCTTCCATGTTCTTCGCTCGTTCTTCCTATTTTCTCATTTCAATCCATCAAAAACATGAAATTCTCCTTTTTTTCATGTTTCTTCACGATCAAACACTCAAATTTCACTAGAACACTCACCGTGTTCTTCATTTTCCCACTTTAATCCACCACAAACACCTAAACTTAACCACTTCATGTTTCCTTTCGATCAAACTCTCACTTCGACTGAAAAACAAACTCAGTTCTTCCATTTTTTCCTTTTCGATCTTCCTTAAAACTAAAACCCTAGCCCGACGTGTTTCCTGCCCGCCGAAGGCGATGCCGGTTGATCAGTGCTTAAAAGTTCTATATTTTACCCATCATTTATCCTTATTTTTGCTGCACTCAAGCATGTTTAACTGCATTTTAGGTTAAGTTTTGCATAAACATCACATTTAGATAAAACTGCGCAGATACTGCTAAATTTGGTTACTTTTGCAGGTATCTGCCGTGGCAGCAGTCGTGACAGCATCCAGGGCAGCAGTCGTGACAGCACTTAGGGCAGCAGCCATGACAGCACCCAGGGCAGCAGCCGTGACAGCATCCAGGGCAGCAGCCGTGACAGCACCCAGGGCAGCAGCCGTGGCAGCACCCAGGGCACCAATCGTGGCAGGCTCTGAGCAGCGATGCAGAAAATCTGGAATGAGCAGTCAAGGAGGACGTTGCTGCCATGGTTGCCGCCGTGACAGCAAAGGACGACAACAGTTTTGTGGAGAAGATGCAAAGTGGACCTCGACAGATAGAGAAAATTCAGCCCGTCTGTCGTGTGAAATCACCATATTTTTCCAAGCCCTAGATCAGAAGATATTCCAAGCCCAAAGTTCAAGGAGAGATAATCCCAAGAAACAAGGAGGACGGCTGGAAAGTAGATTCCTTGAAGATTTAGTCTTTATTAGAATCATACTTTAATTTAAAGTTGTAATCCTTGTTAAATTAGAAAACTTGAGCCCAAAGCTTATATAAGGGCATATATCTTAACCTAGAGGCAAGAACCGATTACCCTAGCCTCCTTCCCAAAATTCTGTCGTTTTCCTGCCCTCGACATGTTCTAAATTCCCCCTAGGGCCACGGATTGATTTGTAAAGTAGTTGCAAGGGTTGTTTTGTTTTAGGAATTTTCAATTCAATAAAATAAACTTCAAGTTCTCTTATTTTGGTTATTAATATCTTGCAAGAGCATCGGGAGAGCATTGTGAGGTTATCTATTTACATAGCATCGAGAGAGTTAAGTATACGAAAGAAATAAGAGCAAGTTCTCTAGTTTATAGTTGAACTATCTCGTGACTAGGGATAGGGCGAGGTTAAGTGGCTAAAGAAGAATTCATACACATCGGTGTTCATCCTTCGATTCACGCCGGGAGGTATCATCAAGACGTGATCATCGACAGACTTGGACCTAGGGATAGGCCAAGGCAGATCTAGGATTCTTGCCAAACTTGAAAGTACTGAGTTGAGTGTTTGGTGCCGCGACAATCAACGGACTGCTGCCGCGAAAGGTGCTGTCCGCGACGGGCGCGACGACAGAACTGGATTTCCTAAAATCTGCAATACCTGCACTACTGAACATATCAATACCAGCCCATTCTCTCTATCTTGATTTCTCTACTTTTATTTTCCAGTATTCTTTATTATTTTCTTGACAATATCTTAATCTATTCTTTTCCCCTTGTGCAGATAGCGAAGGAAAGGGTTAGCCCAGTCCCTGTGGAGACGATATCTGATACTCTAGTATCACTTTATTACTTGCGACATGTACACTTGCACTCAATTGCGATAGACACTTTTACACGCAACAAGTTTTTGGCGCCGTTGCCGGGGACTGGCAACACACTCTTACCCTAGCTTCTGCACTTTTCTTTTATTTTTATTTTTTTATTATTTTTTAACAAAAAAAAGCTCAGGTGAATATAGGTTCAAGGGCATCAACATGCCAGGAAAAACCATTCGAGAGTTGATGTGGGAAAGTTCTTGCAATTACCGTAAAGATATGCTACCACGACAGCAACAGGGGCAGCAAATGCCGATGCCGCAGCAGCAAAATTTTTTATGGTACGATCAAAACCCACAAAATTTTTTATACCATAACAGTTTTGCTACTGAACCCGACCTGCCCTGGCAATGTCATCATCCTCAAGAGCAGTCAAAATCCTTAGAAGACACACTGCAAGCCTTCATGGTACTCACTCAAGAATTGTCAACTTCTATGGACGCAAGTATCGCCAAGATGGATGAAATCTTGAGCAGACAGACCCTCATTCATGCCACAGATGAACCTGAAATCATGAGGCAATGTGAAGAGGATGCCTATGTGAAGGAATACCCAACATATGATGAGTCTGAGCAACAACCTGCCATGGCAATGACCGAGGAGCTGGAACGGAGCAACACCGCAACAACGCTGAGTGAAATTCAAGAGAATGTCACGACAACAACCACATCCGAGGAAAACTCTCAACCCACTACCTCGGTTATGCCCGACCAAGATTGCACACATCCATCTCTGTTATGGCACTCGCACGACCACCTAGAAGAGCTATCCAATGACAGTTCTTCACAAATGGAATACGAGCAGGTAATAAACGAACCTTTTGAATTCTTTGAAAACTCACCGATTCCATTGCAGATATTAGAGGAACCAACACCGGTGGACTCAGAATTATCAAAGTCTCTACTGATGGAGATCTACGAGTGGTCAACAGAATTTGATATAGAGAGTGATGGCACTTACCAATGTCCCATTGACCTGCAAAGTAACCTGATAAAGAACTGTCAAAATAACTGCCTGCCGCAGCAGTAGGCACGACAGCAAGGGATACATTCAACCACAACAACATTCAACGAAAACAAGGTAAGTTTGTGGCCGAATTATAAATTAATTTTTTCTAATCATATATTCATGCCCTCAGAAACATTACCAAGAAGGGAGGACTTCATGGACTACAAAGGGACGATAAAGAAAAGATCCCCCACCATAAGAATAATCACCAGATGGAGGGTACGGATGGACTTCAAGAAGTACCAGAAACGACCCCTCAAGCATCAATAGTATAGGGAGCAGTTACTTTAGGAGATGCCCCTCAAGGCACTCCTAATTTAACTTAATTTATTTTATTGTATTTTATCTTTATCTTAATCTATCTTTATTATTTAGGAATTAGAAATTTGATATTAGTTTTTAGTTTGTTTTTGTTATTAGGTAAACAGAGAAAAACCCTTGCAATGACGATACAAGCAACCCGAGGAAGCTCTGCCTCCACCCCTGCCGCGGCAGCACTCATATTCTCAGGGCAGCACCCACAACTACTCCGACAAAGTTCAAAAAGACTGCCCGCCGACAGCTCCTCATTCAAAACTCCAGCAGCAGCGACGGCAGCCGCACAACTTAAGTTTTCTTTTTCTTCTTCTCTGTCGCCTGCTATATATGTTATCTTTTTGTGATGTTTAACTTTTCTATCATTTTTTTCTTTCTGTTTTTCATCTTTTGTGTCATGCATTGAGGACAATGCAACCCTTGAGTTTGGGGGTAGGCAGTCCTCCTAATTATTAATATAATATTGCATTTAGTTTTAATTGTGTCGCATTTATTTTATGAAAAAAATGAAAATATTGAAAACTTTGGTTGAAAACTGTGACTTGAACTTACCTGCTGTGACAGCCCTGTCGTGGCAGCAACTTTAGGATAGTCTTTAGGAGAAGTTTAGAGCCTTTCTATAGTTCTGAAAACTTAAACACCATTGTGACTGTTATACTGCTTAGACTTCTTTTAGCCAAACTAGAATAGAAAACTTAGCAATTAGAGTAGAAAAGAGACTAGAATCTCAGGAAACCTAGAGGTGCCCACCACTGGCTCTAGGTAGATAACCAGAGAAAAACTTCTAGAGGTGCTTATCACCGGCTCTAGACAGTTAACTAGAGGTACCTGAAATATTGGCTCTAGTAGAAAAAAGAAGAAATTAGAAAAAAGGAAATAACTAGAGGTGCCCAATTCTGGCTCTAGTAAGAAGAAGAAAGAAATCAGTCTCGTAAGAAAAAAAAACTCTAAACAAGCTAAAGTATTATATTCTAGTGAAACTAAGAGAGTCTTGGCATATAACTATTCACAAGCATGCACACACTGCACGAGGACTATAGAGAGATTCCGGACAGATCCTAGATTATCCGACAGGGTGCTGCCGTCACAGGGAACGAACGACGGGTAAGGGAAAGTTCACTTTTTGAAAGCCAAAACAAAAATATTTCATTTTTCTTTTAGGTCTGAATTGCTTGAGGACAAGCAAAGATTCGAGTTTGGGGGTGTGATCAGTGCTTAAAAGTTCTATATTTTACTCATCATTTATCCTTATTTTTGCTGCACTCAAGCATGTTTAACTGCATTTTAGGTTAAGTTTTGCATAAACATCACATTTAGATAAAACTGCGCAGATACTGCTAAATTTGGTTACTTTTGCAGGTATCTGCCGTGGCAGCAGTCGTGACAGCATCCAGGGCAGCAGTCGTGATAGCACTCAGGGCAGCACCCAGGGCAGCAGCCGTGACAGCACCCAGGGCAACAATCGTGGCAGGATCTGGGCAGCGATGCAGAAAATCTGGAATGAACAGTCAAGGAGGACGTTGCTGCCATGGTTGCCGCCGTGACAGCAAAGGACGACAGCAGTTTTGTGGAGAAGATGCAAAGTGGACCTCGACAGATAGAGAAAATTCAGCCCGTCTGTCGTGTGAAATCACCATGTTTTTCCAAGCCCTAGATCAGAAGATATTCCAAGCCCAAAGTTCAAGGAGAGATAATCCCAAGAAACAAGGAGGACGGCTGGAAAGTAGATTCCTTGAAGATTTAGTCTTTATTAGAATCATACTTTAATTTAAAGTTGTAATCCTTGTTAAATTAGAAAACTTGAGCCCAAAGCTTATATAAGGGCATATATCTTAACCTAGAGGCAAGAACCGATTACCCTAGCCTCCTTCCCAAAATTCTGTCGTTTTCCTGCCCTCGACATGTTCTAAATTCCCCCTAGGGCCACGGGTTGATTTGTAAAGTAGTTGCAAGGGTTGTTTTGTTTTAGGAATTTTCAGTTCAATAAAATAAACTTCAAGTTCTCTTATTTTGGTTATTAATATCTTGCAAGAGCATCGGGAGAGCATTGTGAGGTTATCTATTTACTTAGCATCGGGAGAGTTAAGTATACGAAAGAAATAAGAGCAAGTTCTCTAGTTTATAGTTGAACTATCTCGTGCCTAGGGATAGGGCGAGGTTAAGTGGCTAAAGAATAATTCATACACATCGGTGTTCATCCTTCGATTCACGCCGGGAGGTATCATCAAGACGTGATCATCGACAGACTTGGACCTAGGGATAGGCCAAGGCAGATCTGGGATTCTTACCAAACTTGAAAGTACTAAGTTGAGTGTTTGCTGCCGCGACAATCAACGGACTGCTGCCGCGAAAGGTGCTGTCCGCGACGGGCGCGACGACAGAACTGGATTTCCTAAAATCTGAAATACCTGCACTACTGAGCATATCAATACCAGCCCATTCTCTCTATCTTGATTTCTCTACTTTTATTTTCCAGTATTCTTTATTATTTTCGTGACAATATCTTAATCTATTCTTTTCCCCTTGTGCAGATAGCGAAGGAAAGGGTTAGCCCAGTCCCTGTGGAGACGATATCCGATACTCTAGTATCACTTTATTACTTGCGACGTGTACACTTGCACTCAATTGCGATAGACACTTTTACACGCAACACCGGTCACCCATAACCTTTCTCTGTTCACCTCTACAACTTCCTATCACCCCTAACCTTTCTCCAATCATCCCTTCTAGCCTAACCTGCAACTTCGATCATCGTACTCCGTCGCTGGAGCGATTTCCGGCCACCGTTCGTCGTCGCACCGAAACCGTAAAAACTTCGTTTTTTTCCTGATTTTCACTCATAAACCAAGATTTGCTACCCGTTTCATCAGAAACACCCTGCTTACCCACCTAAACTACCTACCCAAAACCAAATCCCACTCTCTCTCTATCATTTTCAACTCCGCCCAAACCTAACTCTCCACTCCCGGACTCCGGTGATACTCGGGAAAAAATATAAGTACTCGACGGTCATTATTTCCAGTTTTAGATCTAGGTTTTGTTACTGTTTTTAGGTTTTTTCGAGCATAGATATGATTTTTTGTGCTTTTGATTCAGTGAAATGAAAGAGAATAAGGAAATTTACCTTCTGATGGTGGCGGTCGAGCTTCGGTAGCTCTCTCTGGCGAGCTTTTCGGCTTCCAGACGGCGAGGTAAAACTCTCAAACTTCTCTCTCTCCTCAATTAAAGCCGATAATGATTGCATTATTATTTCCTAATAATTGCTTCTGTCTCTATTTATACCTGAGTGCGGTGTGACATCATCATTGACGTAATGAAGACAGTTGGATCCAGGTAAGAGGGGTGATCCGCGTGAAATGGGATGAGCGAATAAAGACGTGACATGTGGCATTGCTGAGCGGGAAAAAGAAACATAACTTGGGCTTTTGTGTTTCTTGGGCAAGTCTTTTTGTTATTTGGGCGGGAATATTGAATTTGGGCTCCAAAATTGTATTATGGGCTTTTCATTGTATTTTGGGTTTTATGTAATGAAGAAGGACTCTTGTAATGGAAATTTTAATTGTATTTTAGGCTTTTGAGACTATTTTATTTATTTAGCATTATGCTTATTATATTTATTTATTTGGCTCTATTTATACTGAATTATACATATATGGGTACCCAGACAAAATACGGGTATTACACGTGTACTATGGGTAAAACTGTTTTTTGAACTCGGCTTGGAACTCGCTCCAAGTCACCACGTATCTCGTTTTTGCACCTACGTTACCAACATAAAAGAGAAACATCAATTAAATAAATTGACGTAGAATTTACCCTTTCGACATCCTTCATGATACCCACAACTTTGAAGTACTCTTTCAATCCCCACATGAAGTTTTTGACATCTCGGGAATTTCTTGTTCCCTTGAACTTCTTTGGTTTTAGAACGTCAATTCGACCCTTTGGTGTTCTAGTGATCATGCTACTAGTCACTGCTGGTTTGTACACGAGCAACTCTTCCTTGAGCACTTAAATCTTCTTATTGAGTTCCACTGCATCGTCTTGATAAGCTATTACCTTAGCTTGATGTACAAGTGTAGAGTGTTGGGTTGTTCTCTAAATAGAAGAGCAAGTGCACACTCTTGTCAAGTTATAGTATAAAAGATATTGTCTCCCACGAGGACTGGACAGCTAATTCGAATGTCAATTCCTGCACAAAAAATAAATACACAAGTTAATTTCAGTTGGTTTTAAGAGAAAAGTAAATAAACACAAGTAAATAGTAGAAGATATTATAGTGATATAATGGGTCAGGTTATGCTGCTCCGTAGTGTGAAACTGCGTTCAATAGGTTAAGTTTCATCGCGCTGCCCGACTTTGCTGCCTCGGCGGAAGATGGAAGATTGATGCTTCAACGCTTTCGCTGCCTCGGCAGGTGGAACGAACGATTGGCTCGGCGGCAAACTCGGCAGACCTTCAAGGTTCGGCAGAACGCTTCGATAATGATTCAGCTTTGTAAAGTGTCTAAAAGTCTTATTTTATTTACCTTTTTACGCATATTATTGTTAGACTTAGGCACATTTTAGTTACATAATTAGGCATTAATGCATATTCTCATAATTTCCTTCACCATTAAGCTTGATTACATACTTTAGTGTATTTTGTGGAAAAGGTGTTGTTTTTGTATGTATTTCAGTGCATGCAGGAAAATTGCCCACTGGAACCTATCGCGACAGCAAGGTGCCTCTGGAACCCGACGTGACAACAAGGTGCCGCCAGAACCCACCGCGACAGCATGGTGCCGCCAGAAGCCCCCACGACAGCAAGGTGCCGCCGGAACCCGCAGTGAGAGCAGTGTGCCGTCGGAACCCGCCGCGGTAGCAGGAGATGAGGAGCTAATGCTAAGGTAGCAGATCAAGGAGATGTTCAGATGCAGTTCCAGAAAGAGACAGCAGTTGCCGCTGCCACACCTGCCGCCCAAGACAGCAAGCTGAGGAATTGGAGAATTGAGTGCGATCTGTAGAGCAGAAAATCCTGATTCTAACGATGCCATCCACCTAATTTTCTAATGTCTGTAGAAGCAGACAGAGCCGCCGAAGAAGGAGAACAAGATAACTTGCGGAGCAAGGCAACGTGAAGAAGTCCACATTCAACTTAAAGAAGTCAGAATTAAAGGTTGCATTTAATGCAAAAGCTACTTTGAAGACTTCTACTCCAAAGAGGACTTGACTAGCTAATGCCTATATATACTCAATGTATTCTTACTTCAAGAACAATATATTTACTTGTCCTATTTAATGCAGTTTCACATTAAACAACAGCATAACCCGACACATTCCATCAATCTGAACTCTTCCCTTTCATTTACTTATGTTCTTATTTTATTTTCTTCTTAAACAATTCAACTTATTTGAGCATTTAATTTTCCTTTGTGCAAGAGTTACGATTCGAGTCAAGTTGTCCAATCCCTGTGGAAGACGATATCTTTTATACTATTACTTGACAAGAGTGTGCACTTGCACTCATATTTAGAGAAAACTAAAACGCTCTACACGTTTTTGGCGCCATTGTCGGGGATTGGTAACAACGAAATTCGTTTTAATTTTTTCTGCACTCGTAATTCTATTTGCATTTAATTTTAGTTGAAAAAAACTACGTGGGAAAGTTCTTATTCAGGTGCAGTTCAAGTCAAGGGCATCAACATGTGGGAATATTCTTGCGAATTTTGTGAAGGCAACCATGCGTTCGACAGTTACCCTCATCTGTTTGCAACAGACATGTCAAGAAAAACCACTTGGGAGTGGATGTCTGAATATGAACAGTAGATGCCACCGCAGTAGCAATAGGGACAGCTGATGCCGCTGCTGTAGTTACCACCGCAGCAACAAGATTTTTAATGGTATGATCAAAAATCTAAAATTTTTTTACCATAACAGTTTTGCTACAGAAATCGACATGCCCTGGCAATGTAATCATCCTCAAGAGCAATCAACATCCTTGGAGGACACACTTCAAACTTTCCTTGCACAAACCCAAAAGGTATCAACAGCTATTGACGCCAGCATCGCTAAGATGGATACATGTATGAGCAATTTAGTCCTCATCAATGCGATGGATGAACCTAAACAATTAAGCTGGGGGGATACTGTTGTCCTAGGATAAGAGGACGAAGAATTAAGCGAGGGAGGATCTCCGAAGTGTGAGGAGCAATTGGAAACTCAAAGTCAGAAGGATGCAGAACACTGCCCGGGCAACAAGATTGATAGTTGTTTTGGCAGCTACCTAGAACCCTGCCCTAAAGATGAACTGAGCAGTGAAAGGACAATACATGAACAAAGCAAATCCACAGCAACACTCAGTGAGGCCGACAAAGGAATTGATAATGCCACGACAACATCACATGCTTCAGAAAATAGTTCCGCCGCAACAGAAGCCTCGACAACGATGCCCGCCTCGAAAGAAGCCAAAAAAACTATGGACTATATATATCGAGAAGATTCGATGTTGGCATATTTAAAGCCATCAAAATCTCTACTAATGGAGATTTTCGAAGGGCATAAAGAAAACGGTGTTGGGAGTCATGAAGCTTTTCCGAAAATTGAGTTTTCCCTTGACAACATCATGATAGAAGACTATCGCAACTACTAGTTGTTGTAGCAGCTGTCGCGACAACAAAAGCAACTTTCCACCATAATGAACTTTGACAAAAATAAGGTAAGTACATGGTTAGATAGTGATATAATTTTTCCTAATCACATGTTCATACCTTCAGGAATATAAACAATGAGGAAGGTTCACATGGACTACAAGGGAACGAGAAAGAAGAACTCATCCACCATGAGAATAATCACTCAATGGAGGGTGCGGGTGGATTACAAGAAGTATCGGAAACGACCCTCTCGACAAGGGAGTGTCTACTTTAGGAGATGCATAACAATGCACTCCTAGAGTAACATAATTTTTATTTTCATCATCCAATTTTTTATGCTTTCATAGGCTTAGAATTTTTAAATTTTCATTTTTTATTTATTTTTGCATATTATTATTATTAATTTTTTTCGTCTTGCAAATAAAATTCAATCGTCTCAAAACCTATCAATGGCCACAACCAGCAACCAACTAGCCTTCCAGAGAATTCCAAAAGAGGCAGTCGAGCAACATCATCAATGATAGTTTGCCACCCGACAGTACTGATGCTGCCGCCCAGCTCCCGCCGCTCGGCAGTACTAAAGCTGCCAAACAGACCAAAATACTAACAGTACTCCTCCATCATCTCCGGAACCAGCTCAATAGGATGGAAAGGCAGCAGCTCCGATTTATACAATACACCAGGGATGTTTCCTGACAATGCAGTCTGATTCATCATATTTCCTGCTGAAATACTTACCCGCCATCACCCGCCCTGGCAACCCAGATCGACGCCACGAAAAATGCAACTACAACAGCCCAAGGTTGCCAAGGTAACGACTGCACATGGTTCGACTAGAAGATACACACATTCGATAACCACACAAGCAAACATGGCTCGAAGGAAATTCATCATGCAAGGTGACGACCTTTTTGACTAACTCATTTATTTTTCTCATTTATTGAGGGCAATGCTCCTCTCAAGTTTGGGGGGATTAGAACTCATCATTGTTTAGGCATAATTAGAGCATATAGGTTGCATAATGTACTTGCCTCTAAATTTAATCAAGAAAAAAAATTTGTTAGAACTTGCGCCTATGATAGGATAGCCGACCATAAATTTTTGCACCAATTAAAAAGACTTTAAATTTGGGAGAAAGCATGAAGTAAACTTTGAATTTTTCTATTAATGCCAAAAATTAAAAACACTACTATTACTTGTTGAATTTGTTAAGAATTTCTGGTAAACATTGCCTGCTTGAATTATTTGAAAAATTCTAACACTGGTTGCGGGAAGCTGCCGCGGCAGGCAACAAACAGAAAAAGAAAAACACTGCCACAGTAGGAAATAAATTTTTATGTTGTTTTTCCCTAGAGGTGCCCGAAACCGACTCTAGAAAGAATTATGTGCAAGGACATTCCACTGCTATCAAAGTCCATAAATTTGAAAATCTTTGAAGTGATGGACAAATTAGCATGAGTGAATGAAAGTCTTCACGGGATGACTCTGCTCAATGGGTTCGGGATTTTGTAGTTTGCTCATATCTTAATTTCAGACCTAAAGAGTAGTTGTGATGAGCTGAAGCCCTTATTGCCATGATTATAAAATGTGCTTAATTATACTGCATCGACAACAATCTTACATTACCTTGACAACATCTTTGTTTAATAGAATATTCTTCAGATTCAGCTTGTACACAGTTTCTGCACACACTGCACTAGAATTATAGTCTACTTCTGAGTTAATTCATGTTATTCTCCTCTCACTAATCTAATGATAGGTGCCACGGCCTTGAGGTGCTAAATCAAGTTTAAAACAGGTTCCTCTATCTAATTAATGCAAGGGCAAGGATGTTTAGGATTGCATTGCTTAAAGACAAGCAGTAGTTTGAGTTTGGGGGTGTGTAAAGTGTCTAAAAGTCTTATTTTATTTACCCTTTTTACTCATATAATTGTTAGACTTAGGCACATTTTAGTTACATAATTATGCCATAATGCATATTCTCATAATTTCCTTCACTGTTAAGCTTAATTACATATTTTAGTGTATTTTTTTGGAAAAGGTGTTTTGGTATGTATTTCGATGCATGCAGGAAAATTGCCCGCCGGAACCTACCGCAACAACAAGGTGCCTTTGGAACCCGCTGCGACAGCAAGGTGCCACCGGAACCCACCACAACAGCAAGGTGCCGCTAGAACCCGCCACGGTAGCAGGAGCTGAGGAGCTGATGTTGAGGCAGCAAATCAAGGAGCTGTACTGATGAAGTTCCAGTCAGAGACATCAGCTTCCGAGTAGTTGTCACCGTCATACCTGCCGCCCAAAACAACAAGCTGAGGAATTAGAGAAATGGAGTGCGATCTGTAGAGCAGAAAATCCTGATTCTAACAATGCCATCTACTCAATTTTCTAATGCCTGTAGCAACAGACAGAGCCGCCAAAGGAGGAGAACGAGATAACATGCGGAGCAAGGCAACGTGAAGAAGTCCACATTCAACTTAAAGAAGTCAGAATTAAAGGTTGCATTTAATGCAAAAGCTACTTTGAAGACTTCTACTCTAAGGAGAACTTGACGTAGCTAATGCCTATATATACTCAATGTATTCTTACTTCAAGAACAACTTAGGTTTTCCCTTAGGCATAGTTTAAGTTTTCTTGCCGCCATTATGTTCTAAAATTCTCTTTGGGTTTGGGTTATGTTGTAATTAGTGTGAGAACGGTTGTTTAGGATTTTAAGTTTGTTTTTGCAATAAAGCTTCAAGGTTTGCTTATTCCATGCTCTTCATAGTTCTCAATTAAGGCAAAAGATTAGTTGATTATTATCCATTTGTTCGGTATCGAGAGAGTCGAACTCACAAAAGAAGTATGCACGATCTCATCTATAGACGGTGTTGATAAATCCAGCCTAGATATAGGTTAGAGTTTAAGGAGGCTAAAAGAGAATGAACCAAACATTGTTGTCTTTGCATGATTCACGCTGCGACTTGTATTATCTGTATTAGGCATCAACAACATTCTGACTTAGACACAAGTCCATTCCCCTAGCGAGGCAGCGAGAGCGTCTCAGCAGCCTAACTGCCATCCCGCGTCGAGGCAGCAAAGTCTGGCAACGCAAAGCAACTTGTCCTATTCAATGTAGTTTCTCACTAAACAGCAAAATAACCTGACACATTCCATCGATCTGAACTCTTCCCTTTTTATTTACTTGTGTTCTTATTTTATTTTCTTCTTAAACAATTCAACTTATTTGTGCATTTAATTTTCCTTTGTGCAGCAGTTACGATTCGAGTCAAGCTGTCCAATCCCTGTGGGAGACGGTATCTTTTATACTATTACTTGACAAGAGTGTGCACTTGCGCTCATATTTAGAGAACACTAAAACGCTCTACAAGTTTTTGGCGCCGTTGCTGGGGATTGGTAACAGCGAAATTCATTTTAATTTTTTCTACACTCTTAATTCTATTTGCATTTGATTTCAGTAAAAAAAACTATGTGGGGAAGTTCTTATTCACGTGCAGTTCAAGTCAAGGGCATCAACACGTGGGAATATTCTTGCGAATTTTATGAAGGCAACCATGCGTTCGATAGTTGCCCTCATCTGTTTGCCATAAACATGTCGAGAAAAACCACTTGGGAGTGGATGTCTGAGTATGAACAGCAAATGTCGTCGCAGCAGCAACAGGGACAGGTGATTCCACTGCTGTAGTTACCGCCGCAACAACAAGATTTTTCATGGTATGATCAAAAATCTCAAAAAAAAATTACCAAAACAGTTTTGCTACAGAAATCGACATGCCCTGGCAATGTAATCATCCTCAAGAGCAATCAACATCCTTGGAGGACATATTTCAAAATTTCCTTGCACTAACCCAAAAGGTATCAGCTTCTATGGACGCCAACATCGCTAAGATGGATGCACGTATGAGCAATTCAATCCTCATCAATGCGATAGATGAACCTAAACAATTAAGCCAGAGGGATATTGATGTCCCAGGACAAGAGGACGAAGAATTAAGCGATGGAGGATCTCCAAAGTCTGAGGAGCAATTGGAAACTTCAAGCCAGGAGGATGCAGAACACTGCCCGGGCATCAAGATTGACAGCTATTTTGGCAGCTACCTAGAACCTTGCCCTAAATATGAACTGAGCAGTGAAAGGACAGTACCTGAACAAAGCAATGCCACATCAACACCTAGTGAGGCCGAAAAAGGAATTGATGATGCCACGACAACATCACATGCTTCGGCAAATAGTCCCGCCACGACAGAAGCCTCGACAACAATGCCCGCCTCGACAGAAGCCGCGACAACTATGGACTATAATATCGAGAGGAGTCGATGTTGGCTTATTTAAAGCCATAAAAATCTCTACTAATGGAGATTTTTGAAGGACATAAAGAAATTGGTGTTGAGAGTCATTAAGCTTTTCCGAAAATTGAGTTTTCCCTTGACAACATCATGACAGAAGACTATCGCAACCACTGGTTGTCACAGCAACTACCGCGACAGCAAAAGCAACTTTCCGCCATAATGAACTTCGACAAAAATGAGGTAAGTACATGGTTAGATAGTGATATAATTTTTCCTTATCACATGTTCATGCCTTCAGGAATAGAAACAAGGAGGAAGGTTCACATGGGCTACAAGGGAACAAGAAAGAAAGACTCCTCCAACATGAGAATAATCACTCAATGGAGGGTGCGAGTGGATTACAAGAAGTATCTGAAACGACCCTCTCGATAAGAGAGTAGCTACTTTAGGAGATGCATACCAATGCACTCCTAGAGTAACATAATTTTTGTTTTTATCTTCCACATTTTTTATGCTTTCATAGACATAGAATTTTTAAATTTTTCAGTTTTTATTTCTTTCTGCATTATTATTATTATTATTATTATTATTATTATTATTATTATTATTATTATTATTTTCGTCATGCAAATAAAATTTAACTGTCTCACAACCTATCAGTGGCCACAACCAGCAACCAACCAGCCTTCCAGAGAATTCCAACAAAGGAAGTCGAGCAACATCATCAATGCAGTTTGCCACCCGACAATACTGATGATGCCGCCCAGCTCCCGCCACTCGGCAGTATTGAAGCTACCAAACAGACCACAATACTAGTAATACTCCTCCATTATCTCCGGAAACAACTCAATAGGATGGAAAGGAAGCAGCTCCGATTTATGCAATACACCAGGGATGTTCCCTGACAGTGTTGTCCGATTCCCCATATTTCCTGCTGAAATACTTACCCGCCATCACCCGCCCTGGCAACCCAGATCGACGCCACGACAACTGCCAAGAGTTGCCAAGGTAACAACTGCACATGGTTCGACTAGCAGATACAAACATTCGATAACCACACAAGCAAACATGGCTCCAAGGAACTTCATCATGCAAGGTGACGACCTTTCCGAATAAGTCATTTATTGTTCTCATGCATTGAGGACAATGCTCCTCTCGAGTTTGGGGGGATTAGCACTCATCATTGTTTAGGCATAATTAGATCATATAGGTTGCATAATGTACTTGCCTCTAAAATTAATCAAGAAAGAAAATTTTTTGTTAGAACTTGTGCCTATGATAGGATAGTCGACCTTAAATTTTCGCACCAATTAAAATGACTTTAAATTTAAGGGAAAGCATAAAGTAAACTTAGAATTTTTCTATAAATGCCAAAAATTAAAAATACTATTGTTACTTGCTGAATTTGTTAAGAATTTCTGGTAAACATTGCCTGCTTGAATTATTTGCAAAATTCTAACACTGGTTGCAAGAAGCTGCCGCGACAGGCAACAAATAGAAAAAGAAAAGCACTGCCAGGGCAGCAAAGAAATTTTAATGATGTTTTTCTCTAGAGGTGCCCGAAACCGGCTCTAAGAAGAATCATGTGCAAGGACACTTCATTGCTATCAAAATCCATGAATTTGAAAATCTTTGAAGTGACAGACAAATTAGCATGAGTGAATGAAAGTCTTCACTGGATGACTCTGCTCAATGGGTTCAAGGTTTTGTAGTTTGCTCCTATCTTAATTTCAGACCTAAAGAGTAGTTGTGATGAGCTGAAGCCCTTATTGCCATGATTATAAAAACTGTGCTTAATTATGATGCCTCGGCAGCAACCTTACATTACCTTGACAACATCTTTGTTTAATAGAATATTCTTCATATTCAGCTTGTACACAGTTTCTGCACACACTGCACTGGCATTATAGTCTACTTCTGAGGTAATTCATGTTATTCTCCCCTCACTAATCTAATTGTAACCCCCTTAACCCGGCCTAGACGGTTGACCCGAATTAAGAAAGTCACACGGGGAAAACCAAAGTCAACCCGAAAGTCAACCTTGATTAACGACCCTTTTTTTCTTTTTAAACTTGTCTAGATGTGCATTAACCCTAGTTATGATCACTCAAACAACATGCTCAAAGATCATAAACATCAGAGATCAAATAGGGACCCAATTGAACAATTTACAACTTTAGGGACCAAATTGTAAATTCTGATAATTATGTGAACTTAATCCAAATTAAAGTTACCAACTTATAATTAATCAGGTTTCATGCTTCACCGCCAAATTTCAGCTCAAACGGACATCCCAAACTCATACAATTGCACATACAAGTTTCAGGACCAAATTGCAAACATTTCAAAACATGTAACTGCCAATGTCAGCCCCCAACGGTCAGGTGTTCCGAAACAGGAAGAACCTGTTTCGAAACGCGGGGCCGTTCCGCAACGTGTTCCGAAACGAGGACTGGCAGAGGCCATTCCGTTTCGGAACGGTGTCTTCCGTTTCGGACGCCTGGGCTGCTACAAGGCACCCGTTCCGAAACGGTAGCTACTGTTCCGATACGGCCTACACAGATTGCAGAAAAAATTCTAGCTTAAACACACAATTGATCAACCGTACATGCTCCAAATGCTACCAAACTTCACCAGCAAGACATTTAACATGTAAGGAACATAAATGCATCATCCAATCATCATCATGGCATCAAATATGGAAAGCCCCAAATCTAAAGGCATGCTTCCTACTTAGCAAACCATTCAAGCATAAAATTTCCAAACCAACCACATAATGTCCAATTACATAATCCAGCATTATTAACAACATTAAACAAACTTAGGGAGTTCAAAACATCTCCCAAAACATCCACATAGGTCCCCCATTGCCAAATGCCAAAAGCTAAAAGTGTTTAAGAAAACCTTCCCATACTTGAGCTTAACTTCCACTTGATTGCTTGTCTTCCTTGCTTGTAACACCCGTGTTTTGGGCCTAGGAGTTAACCGGGTTATAATTCGAGTCAAATTAAATTTAATTAAAATAATTCAACTTCTATTAATGGCTTAATTGAGCTTTAGAAAGAGGGGAGGGTCTAATGTTGCAATTTTACCAAAAACTTTTAAAAAGGTAGACCACTTTAACAAAAAAATTGTCTTCCCTCTTTCCTATCTCCTTTTCACATCAAAAACCCCATCTTCCATTTTCAAACTCTCCCAACACTACAAACCCTATTCCATTCATTTTCTTCCTCAATCCAAGACGTTTTTCAAAGGTAATTATGTTTTCTAACTCTCCTCTTCAATCTCTATCTAACCATGGTCTTGGATTTCAAGATTGTTGTGTTTTGAAAATTAGGGTTCTTATGAAATTTGGGGATTTTGATGGGGGTTTTTAATTTGTTTTGTTAAATTATGTTGGGGGTTTGTCTAAGCATGATAAAATACACCATATACTTTAATTTTGTTGAATTTTGATAGAAATTCGTAGTGATGTCTAAGGGTTAGATTTAAGGTTGTAAAACTTGAGTTTTTGGAGGGTTTTGTGTTGAAATTGGTGGGCTGTTGGTTTACCTATGGTATGAGAGTGTTTTGGGATGCTTTGGAAACCATTTGGGTGTTTGGAAGTGGGTTTTTCAGCAAGAATTTTGGGAAGCACGAAAATTGAGTTTTGGGAGACTTTGTGATTTGGGAATTTGTGCAAATTGGTTTATGTTGTGAAGTAGATTGATAGTTGAGCTTTAGCATTGAATTGTGGTGTAATAAGTGTGTTTTGCTTGGCTAGAAGCAAGAGGAAACGTTGAAGGAGCTTTGGGACCGAATCCGGGTGCGTAGGAGGATTGTTCGATTTGCTAAGGAAGGACGGTGAGTGGTCTAAACTTGTTTTCAAGTTGGTTCGAACATGAGTAGTGTGTGTGTGTGTGTGTGCAAGTGTGCTTGGTAGGCCACTTCCTTTTAATCCAAGTAGTTAACTTAGTCTAATTTCCTTGAATGCTATGTGCTTGATGGCTATGCTCAAATGCTTGTGATTAGATGGTGCATGTATTTGTATATCATGATGTTGATTTATGTATCGAGCATGAATGTGTTGATGATATGTGGTTGATGATACATGTTGTGGTTATAATAATTGGCACTAAATAATTACCGGCTGTAAATGATCGATCATTAGGATAGTGTGCACACAAATTGAGTCAAAACGTACGTGGCCTTGATGGCGTTAAGTCATCAAGGAGGAGTACGGTGATGTAGCATTCCACCGGAAGCTTATTATATTTCTACGGGATGATGAGTGGAATCCCATCCGTAGGGCATGTGGCGATGAGTGGAATCCCGCACATGCAAGGTCCGGTGATGAGTGGAATCCCACCGAGGTAAAGTGTTGTCAAGGTTTATATCCGCACAATCGGGGTAATTAAAGTGGCCAATTAAACTTGTTTATGTAATGTGACATATGATGGTGATATGTGGTTTTGATATATGGTATTGTATATGATAATTGATAATGATGTGAAATCTTGCTAGGATTGAGAGACCATATATGCCACTTGAAAGACTAGCTAGGTCTACTTGGTTATGCAATGCTTGATATGTGTGAGATTAGGATTACATGCTTGAACCCTGCATTGTTGTTGTTTTCGTTTTAGAGCACCCTCACTAAGCTTATAGCTTACGCTCTCAATGTTCAACAATGCAGATCATTAGCGTGGTGTTAGCTCGAGGCAAGGCAAGAAGGGCATCCAAGTTTGTAGCTCAAGTATGGTTATCGATTTTGTAATAGCTAGCAATGTGGCAAAGGTCTTTGTATGAGCTTGTATGACTCATTTGAATGATGATGTTGTTGAGTTTGATTATGGTTTGTAAGCATGAAATACTCTGGTGAATGTTGGTGTGTGTGATGATATGCTCTAGGATGCTTTAGGTTGTCTTATGCTGGGTGCAAACCTCTTTTGAATGACTTGTGGCCTTAAGATCCTTTTGAGTCTTTATGTATGCTTAATATTGCCTAATTTTCTCCTTGAATCAAATGCTATGTATGAAAGCTTGAATCCATGTTTGGTTGACACCTATGGCTTAAATATGTGTGCTTGCATGTTGGTATACGCTTAGGTGAGTCGAGGAATGCATTTAGAGTCGGTTGGGGTCGTTTTAGTTGAGTTTGAGGAGTTGCAGTGCAGGGGGTATCGATACCCCTGGTAAGGGTATCGATACTCTCTTGCCCAAATGCCTCAGATTTTTCCTAGGGTATCGATACCCTTAGGGTATCGATACCGTCCAAAGTTTCTGTAATCTGGGTTTGGGGAGTTAGATTGGAGCGTATCGATACGGGGTCCCGAGTATCGATGCGGGTTAAATCTGTTGACCAAGGAAGGTTGACCGAGGAAGAGGGTATCGATACCCCTGGTAAGGGTATCGATACGGCCTTCTTGTGTTGACTTCCTGGGTTGACCTAGAAGGAGGGTATCGATACCCCTGATTAGGGTATCGATACTGTCTGCTTTATAAGCTAAAAATTGACTGTTTATGCGTGGTTGTGATTCGAATGTGTTTTTCCTTTGAACGTTTTCCGCTGTTGTAAATCACATAGGACTTAACATTCATCTAGGCAAGATTAATATTTAAAAAAAAATAGGGTTGCTAACCGAGGGGGAATCCTTTGGGTTTCGCTTCGGTTTTCCCCGTGTGGCCCACTCGGACCGGTCATCCGGCCAGACCGGGATGAGGGGGTTACATTTGTATTGTATATGATAATTGATAATGATGTGAAATCTTGCTAGGATTGAGAGACCATATATGCCACTTGAAAGACTAGCTAGGTCTACTTGGTTATGCAATGCTTGATATGTGTGAGATTAGGATTACATGCTTGAACCCTGCATTGTTGTTGTTTTCGTTTTAGAGCACCCTCACTAAGCTTATAGCTTACGCTCTCAATGTTCAACAATGCAGATCATTAGCGTGGTGTTAGCTCGAGGCAAGGCAAGAAGGGCATCCAAGTTTGTAGCTCAAGTATGGTTATCGATTTTGTAATAGCTAGCAATGTGGCAAAGGTCTTTGTATGAGCTTGTATGACTCATTTGAATGATGATGTTGTTGAGTTTGATTATGGTTTGTAAGCATGAAATACTTTGGTGAATGTTGGTGTGTGTGATGATATGCTCTAGGATGCTTTAGGTTGTCTTATGCTGGGTGCAAACCTCTTTTGAATGACTTGTGGCCTTAAGATCCTTTTGAGTCTTTATGTATGCTTAATATTGCCTAATTTTCTCCTTGAATCAAATGCTATGTATGAAAGCTTGAATCCATGTTTGGTTGACACCTATGGCTTAAATATGTGTGCTTGCATGTTGGTATACGCTTAGGTGAGTCGAGGAATGCATTTAGAGTCGGTTGGGGTCGTTTTAGTTGAGTTTGAGGAGTTGCAGTGCAGGGGGTATCGATACCCCTGGTAAGGGTATCGATACTCTCTTGCCCAAATGCCTCAGATTTTGCCTAGGGTATCGATACCGTCCAAAGTTTCTGTAATCTGGGTTTGGGGAGTTAGATTGGAGCGTATCGATACGGGGTCCCGAGTATCGATGCGGGTTAAATCTGTTGACCAAGGAAGGTTGACCGAGGAAGAGGGTATCGATACCCCTGGTAAGGGTATCGATACGGCCTTCTTGTGTTGACTTCCTGGGTTGACCTAGAAGGAGGGTATCGATACCCCTGATTAGGGTATCGATACTGTCTGCTTTATAAGCTAAAAATTGACTGTTTATGCGTGGTTGTGATTCGAATGTGTTTTTCCTTTGAACGTTTTCCGCTGTTGTAAATCACATAGGACTTAACATTCATCTAGGCAAGATTAATATTTAAAAAAAATAGGGTTGCTAACCGAGGGGGAATCCTTTGGGTTTCGCTTCGGTTTTCCCCGTGTGGCCCACTCGGACCGGTCATCCGGCCAGACCGGGATGAGGGGGTTACATTTGTTGGTATCAGAGCCTGAGGTTACCGAGACCTCGGGCAGGTAAGTGAGGTAAGATTAATGTGTTAAATGCTTGTGTTGTTCGATGCATGATTTGCCATGAATCCTTGATGCTTGATTGATCATATGATGTTTTGAATGCATGAATGGTCGTGTCTCGTGTGAGTGTGTGCCCATTGCTACTACTACTTAATTTGAAAAGGATTTTTGGAAGAGGAATACTTGAGCACTGTTGGACCCTTGCTTTGACTAACGTAATCCTTATCTGTTTCTTGTTGTAGTTTACCTTGCTAGTTGAACCATGAGACCACGTGGGAGGCCTAGGATGGTTCGACCGGAACCACGGGCAGAGGCTCCGAGAGTTGAGCCAGTTGTGAGGGTTGAGGCTCAAGTGGGAGAGCCAGTGGTTGGAGTTGGAGCTCCTCCATCACCTCCACCACCACCACCTCCTCCACCGGGAGTGGGAGGCGAGGCCGAGCCCAGAGGAATGGGACCACAAGGAGGCCAAGGTGGCCAAGGACCGGCCGGGATTGACTTAGCTCCGTTAGTTCAGGCAATAGCCGGGGCATTCCAGGCTGCAGTAGCTGGAGGTCAGGCGGCTCATCATCAGGGTGAGGGCACCGGATTGCCATTAGAGAGACTTCGGGGCCTTGGGGCCGAAGAGTTTAGAGGTGCTACTTCGGAGAGGTCAGAAATGTGGTTCGAGAAGACCGTCCGTATTCTTGCTCAGATGGGATGCACTGGTGATCGTAAGTTGGGTTGTGTTGAGTCCTTGCTACAGGGTGATGCCTACACCTGGTGGGTCACCGTTACTTTGGGGATGGATGAGACCGAGATCACTTGGGGGTTCTTTGAGACAGCTTTCCGGAAGAAGTTTTTGGGTCCGCGATACCTCGATGAGAGGAAGAGAGAGTTTATGGCATTGCTTCAGGGGAGTATGTCTGTGACTGATTACGAGATCCGATTTGTCAGACTGAGTCAGTATGCACCCGAGCTTGTACCTACTGAGGTGGAGCGTTGTAATCGCTTCCGATATGGGCTGAATGAGGAGATCAAGACTTATACTCTAGCTTCTGATTACTTTGATTTTGATGTCTTGGTCTCGAGGGCCAAGGACTTGGAGCACAGTTTGAGTTTGACCAGGCGGTCAGGTGGATCCAGTTCAGGTAAGAGGTCCAACAACTTTGATAGAGGAGATGCCAAGAGGCATCGGGACAACCGGCATCAGTTTGATCATAGGCGTGGTGGCGGTAACCACGGTAGGGGCCATCAGGGTCAGAAAGCTGGTGGGAAGTTGCCCACATGTGCTACCTGCGGGAGGAACCACACCGGTGAGTGTTGGGGAAACTATCATTCCTGTTGGAGTTGTGGTGCTAGAGACCACATTAGGCGTGACTGTCCACATCAGGTGGGACAGGCACCAGCTCAGGCTCCTGCTAGAGCCAATGACTTTCAGAGAGGCCGCGGGCGCGGTAGAGGTAATTTCCAGCCAAGGAACGATGGTCAGAGAAACTTAGCTCATGTAGTTGCAGTCCAGCCAGAGGGCGGAGGACAGGCTAGGGTTTACGCTCAGCGCGGGGAGCAGCATGACACCGATGTGATCGCAGGTAACTTCTCGATACAGTCTTTGGGTTTGCTTTCTTTGATTGACTCTGGGTCTACACATTCCTACATATTGAGTGAGCATGCACAGTCTTTGAATTTGCCTTGTGAGTTGTTAGAGGTAGGAGTTAGTGTTACTAGTTCTTTTGGGGACACGGTAGTTGTTAGGAAGATGTATCGAAGGTGTCCGTTGATGGTTCAGGGACATGTGTTTCCAGTGGATATGATGGAACTTCCCTTCTATGGTTTTGATGTGATTCTGGGTATGGATTGGCTCACGGAGCATAGAGCTAGGATAGATTTTGAAACTAAGCGGATTTCTTTGAAGCTCGCAGATGATTATGAGATTGTTGTGGTGGGTGAGAATGTGAAGTTCTTGT
This sequence comes from Hibiscus tridactylites, assembly GCA_958450335.1. Lineage (NCBI taxonomy): Eukaryota > Viridiplantae > Streptophyta > Magnoliopsida > Malvales > Malvaceae > Hibiscus > Hibiscus tridactylites. The sequence continues at coordinate 12,499,412 of OY288287.1, forward strand.
CCAATGTGGTTTCAGTGTTAGAGGCTAAGAGGTTAGTTGAGTTGGGGTGTGAAGCATACTTAGCGTATGTGATGAACCCTAACATGAGTGAGGTTAGACCTCAAGACATCCGGACAGTATGTGATTTTCCTAGTGTGTTTCCGGAAGAATTGCCAGGGTTACCACCGGACAGAGAGGTAGAGTTCAGCATTGAGACTTATTCTGATTCGGCTCCTGTTTCGATTGCTCCGTATCGTATGGCACCGAAAGAATTGAAAGAGTTGAAGACTCAGTTGCAAGAATTGACAGATAGAGGTTTTATTAGGCCTAGTTCTTCACCTTGGGGTGCACCAGTGTTGTTTGTGAAGAAGAAAGATGGGAGTATGAGAATGTGCATAGATTACAGACAATTGAATCAGTTGACAGTGAAGAACAAATATCCGTTGCCTAGAATTGATGACTTATTTGATCAGTTGAGGGGAGCATCGGTCTTTTCGAAGATTGATTTGAGATCAGGTTACTACCAGCTAAAGGTCAGAGAGGTCGATGTACCGAAGACAGCCTTTAGGACTAGGTATGGACACTATGAGTTTTTGGTCATGCCATTTGGGTTGACTAATGCACCGGCAGCTTTCATGGACATGTTGAATAGGATTTTTCATCAGTATCTAGATCAGTTTGTAGTTGTGTTTATTGATGACATCTTGGTGTACTCGCGAACTGAAGAAGACCATGACCGACATTTGAGACTTGTTTTGAAGACTTTGCTAGATCATCAGTTGTATGCGAAGCTCAGCAAGTGTGAATTCTGGATTCGCGAGGTAGTCTTCTTAGGACATGTAGTGTCAGCTGAAGGCATTAGAGTTGATCCGAAGAAGATTGAAGCCATTGTTGAGTGGAAGCAACCGAAGTCAGTGACAGAAGTACGTAGCTTCCTAGGCTTAGCCGGATACTATAGGAGGTTTGTAGAGGGTTTCTCTAAGTTAGCCGCTCCATTGACACAGTTACTTCAGAAGAGTGTTCAGTTTGAGTGGACAGATGCAAGACAGAGAGCCTTTGAAAAATTGAAAGAAGCTTTGACCCAAGCACCGATCTTGATTCAGCCTGAGTCCGGGAAGGATTATGTGATTTATAGTGATGCCTCGTATGTAGGGTTAGGATGTGTTCTGATGCAAGACCGAAGAGTAGTGGCTTATGCCTCAAGACAGTTGAAGACTCATGAGCGCAACTATCCGACCCATGACATAGAGTTAGCGGCAGTTGTGTTTGCTTTGAAGATTTGGAGGCACTATTTGTATGGTGAGAAATGCACAGTATACACCGACGACAAGAGTTTGAAGTACATTATGACTCAGCGAGATTTGAATCTCAGACAGCGTAGATGGTTAGAGTTGCTAAAGGACTATGATCTTACTATTGAGTACCATCCGGGTAAGGCCAATGTAGTGGCCGATGCATTGAGTAGGAAGGTGGCCGTGGACTTGAGAGCCATGTTTGCTAGATTGAGTTTGTCCGGGGATGGTGGCTTGGTAGCCGAACTTCAGGTTAGACCTACTCTAGGTCAGTTGATTCGAGAGAAACAGCTATTAGATAGATCTTTGGCACCTCACGTGCAAGATATAGCCGAAGGTAGATCTTCAGACTACAGTTTCAGTTCCGATGGGGTCTTGTGTTTCAAGGGCAGAATAGTTGTGCCTGAAGACAGTGATTTGAGACGTACGATCTTGACTGAAGCCCACAGTAGTCCGTTTGCTATGCATCCAGGAAGTACGAAGATGTACCGTGATTTGAAGAATGAGTACTTTTGGGTTGGCTTGAAAAGAGATGTAGCCGACTTTGTGAGTAAGTGCCTAGTGTGTCAGAGAGTGAAGGCGGAACATCAGGTTCCCTCAGGGTTGTTGCAGCCGTTGAGAATTCCGGAATGGAAATGGGAGAACATCACCATGGATTTTGTCTCGGGTTTGCCTTTGACTCCTACGAAGAAGAACTCAGTTTGGGTGATAGTAGATCGTTTTACGAAGTGTGCTCACTTCTTGGCAGTCAACACTACTTACACCTTAGATAGATTGGCCGATTTGTACATTGGTGAGATTGTGAGGCTTCATGGTGTGCCGAAGTCCATTGTATCAGATAGATATCCGCGGTTTACTTCTAGATTTTGGGAGTGTCTGCATACAGCTTTGGGTACCCGTTTGAACTTCAGCACTTCTTATCATCCTCAGTCAGATGGTCAGTCGGAGAGGGTTATTCAGATCTTAGAGGATATGCTGCGTTGTTGTATCATAGACTTTCAGGGTACTTGGGAGAAGCATTTGCCTCTGGTAGAGTTTGCGTACAATAACAGCTTTCAGTCGAGCATTCAGATGGCTCCGTATGAGGCCTTGTATGGCCGGAAGTGTAGGACTCCTGTGTGTTGGGCCGAGGTAGGACAGAAATTGTTACCTATGCCGGATTTGCTCAAGGGGACAACCGACAAGGTAAAATTGATTTGTGATCGTTTGAAGGCTGCTTCGGATAGGCAGAAGTCCTATGCCGATTTGAAGAGAAAGGAAGTTGAATTCTCAGTGGGTGAGAAGGTATTCTTGAAAGTGTCTCCGTGGAAGAAAGTGATGAGATTTGGTCGAAAGGGGAAATTGAGTCCGAGGTACATAGGACCGTATGAGATTGTGAAGAGGTTTGGTCCCGTTGCTTATCAGTTGCGTTTGCCATCCGAGTTAGAGAAGATACACGATGTATTCCATGTCTCCATGCTTCGCAAGTATAAGTCCGATCCATCACATGTTATGCCCGTAGAGGAAATTGAATTGAATCCGGATTTGACTTATGAAGAAGAGCCAGTGGAGATCTTAGCTTCTGACAGTAAAGTGTTGAGGGGTAGATCTATTGAGTTAGTGAAGGTGAGGTGGTAACGTAGAGGTGTGGACGAGGCCACTTGGGAGAGGAAGGAGGATATGGAAAGGCAATTTCCGTATCTCTTTCAGTCAGGTAATTTCGGGGACGAAATTTCTTAAGTGGGAGAGAGTTGTAACACCCGTGTTTTGGGCCTAGGAGTTAACCGGGTTATAATTCGAGTCAAATTAAATTTAATTAAAATAATTCAACTTCTATTAATGGCTTAATTGAGCTTTAGAAAGAGGGGAGGGTCCAATGTTGCAATTTTACCAAAAACTTTTAAAAAGGTAGACCACTTTAACAAAAAAATTGTCTTCCCTCTTTCCTATCTCCTTTTCACATCAAAAACCCCATCTTCCATTTTCAAACTCTCCCAACACTACAAACCCTATTCCATTCATTTTCTTCCTCAATCCAAGACGTTTTTCAAAGGTAATTATGTTTTCTAACTCTCCTCTTCAATCTCTATCTAACCATGGTCTTGGATTTCAAGATTGTTGTGTTTTGAAAATTAGGGTTCTTATGAAATTTGGGGATTTTGATGGGGGTTTTTAATTTGTTTTGTTAAATTATGTTGGGGGTTTGTCTAAGCATGATAAAATACACCATATACTTTAATTTGGTTGAATTTTGATAGAAATTCGTAGTGATGTTTAAGGGTTAGATTTAAGGTTGTAAAACTTGAGTTTTTGGAGGGTTTTGTGTTGAAATTGGTGGGCTGTTGGTTTACCTATGGTATGAGAGTGTTTTGGGATGCTTTGGAAACCATTTGGGTGTTTGGAAGTGGGTTTTTCAGCAAGAGTTTTGGGAAGCACGAAAATTGAGTTTTGGGAGACTTTGTGATTTGGGAATTTGTGCGAATTGGTTTATGTTGTGAAGTAGATTGATAGTTGAGCTTTAGCATTGAATTGTGGTGTAATAAGTGTGTTTTGCTTGGCTAGAAGCAAGAGGAAACGTTGAAGGAGCTTTGGGACCGAATCCGGGTGCGTAGGAGGATTGTTCGATTTGCTAAGGAAGGACAGTGAGTGGTCTAAACTTGTTTTCAAGTTGGTTCGAACATGAGTAGTGTGTGTGTGTGTGCAAGTGTGCTTGGTAGGCCACTTCCTTTTAATCCAAGTAGTTAACTTAGTCTAATTTCCTTGAATGCTATGTGCTTGATGGCTATGCTCAAATGCTTGTGATTAGATGGTGCATGTATTTGTATATCATGATGTTGATTTATGTATCGAGCATGAATGTGTTGATGATATGTGGTTGATGATACATGTTGTGGTTATAATAATTGGCACTAAATAATTACCGGCTGTAAATGATCGATCATTAGGATAGTGTGCACACAAATTGAGTCAAAACGTACGTGGCCTTGATGGCGTTAAGTCATCAAGGAGGAGTACGGTGATGTAGCATTCCACCGGAAGCTTATTATATTTCTACGGGATGATGAGTGGAATCCCATCCGTAGGGCATGTGGCGATGAGTGGAATCCCGCACATGCAAGGTCCGGTGATGAGTGGAATCCCACCGAGGTAAAGTGTTGTCAAGGTTTATATCCGCACAATCGGGGTAATTAAAGTGGCCAATTAAACTTGTTTATGTAATGTGACATATGATGGTGATATGTGGTTTTGATATATGGTATTGTATATGATAATTGATAATGATGTGAAATCTTGCTAGGATTGAGAGACCATATATGCCACTTGAAAGACTAGCTAGGTCTACTTGGTTATGCAATGCTTGATATGTGTGAGATTAGGATTACATGCTTGAACCCTGCATTGTTGTTGTTTTCGTTTTAGAGCACCCTCACTAAGCTTATAGCTTACGCTCTCAATGTTCAACAATGCAGATCATTAGCGTGGTGTTAGCTCGAGGCAAGGCAAGAAGGGCATCCAAGTTTGTAGCTCAAGTATGGTTATCGATTTTGTAATAGCTAGCAATGTGGCAAAGGTCTTTGTATGAGCTTGTATGACTCATTTGAATGATGATGTTGTTGAGTTTGATTATGGTTTGTAAGCATGAAATACTTTGGTGAATGTTGGTGTGTGTGATGATATGCTCTAGGATGCTTTAGGTTGTCTTATGCTGGGTGCAAACCTCTTTTGAATGACTTGTGGCCTTAAGATCCTTTTGAGTCTTTATGTATGCTTAATATTGCCTAATTTTCTCCTTGAATCAAATGCTATGTATGAAAGCTTGAATCCATGTTTGGTTGACACCTATGGCTTAAATATGTGTGCTTGCATGTTGGTATACGCTTAGGTGAGTCGAGGAATGCATTTAGAGTCGGTTGGGGTCGTTTTAGTTGAGTTTGAGGAGTTGCAGTGTAGGGGGTATCGATACCCCTGGTAAGGGTATCGATACTCTCTTGCCCAAATGCCTCAGATTTTGCCTAGGGTATCGATACCGTCCAAAGTTTCTGTAATCTGGGTTTGGGGAGTTAGATTGGAGCGTATCGATACGGGGTCCCGAGTATCGATGCGGGTTAAATCTGTTGACCAAGGAAGGTTGACCGAGGAAGAGGGTATCGATACCCCTGGTAAGGGTATCGATACGGCCTTCTTGTGTTGACTTCCTGGGTTGACCTAGAAGGAGGGTATCGATACCCCTGATTAGGGTATCGATACTGTCTGCTTTATAAGCTAAAAATTGACTGTTTATGCGTGGTTGTGATTCGAATGTGTTTTTCCTTTGAACGTTTTCCGCTGTTGTAAATCACATAGGACTTAACATTCATCTAGGCAAGATTAATATTTAAAAAAAAATAGGGTTGCTAACCGAGGGGGAATCCTTTGGGTTTCGCTTCGGTTTTCCCCGTGTGGCCCACTCGGACCGGTCATCCGGCCAGACCGGGATGAGGGGGTTACATTGCTGCCCTCAATGCACCCTAATGCTCTGCATTATTGGTTTAAGAAAAGGAGAGAGAGCGTAAGCAAAAGCTTAGTGAGGAATGCTCATTAAAACCATTCAATAATGCATTTATAAAGCTCATTTATAAATCATGGCTCAAGCAACATTAAACATGCTCTTAAACATTTAAAACAAGCATCTCATGCTTCATGTTCATAACAAGTCATATTGGCAACAAGTGACACATTTCACATAAGATCCACACATGGAATTTTAAACACCATTGTGATCTTATCCCCATGGACTTTTAAACACCATGGACCCATGAACTTTTAAACACCATGGCAAGGACCACACAAGGACTTTTAACCACCTTTGTGTCCTTAACAAGAATCTCCCAAGGACTTTTAACCACCTTGGAGTTCTTAAGTAACCAAGGCTTACACAAGGACTTTTAACCACCTTGAGCCTTAACCAAGAAGCAATCATGGACTTTTAAACACCATGTTGTTCTTAAACTTTACAAGATCCACAACAAGGACTTTTAACCACCTTTGTGATCTTAACCAAGAACCATCCAAGGACTTTTAACCACCTTGATGTTCTTAAATATACAAGGCTCACACAAGGACTTTTAACCACCTTTGTGACCTTAACATCACTTGCCAATATGCATCATTATCATCAATAATCCACTGTTTTAAAGCATTTAAACCAAGCCATAAACATCATGCATCTTTAAGCATTAAACCACATTTAAACAACGTTCAAAAACAAGGAACTCTTACCTTGAGCTTCCTTCAACACATGGCTTAAAATCTCAGCAAATAAACATGCTAGATATGCTTTCAAAACAGATTTAAAATCATGCAAACAACACATTGCATACAACCAAAAACCATGGCCATCACCAAGAGAGTTTTTCCGAAAACTTACTCTTGAGCTTAGCTAAGTTGCTTAGACTTAAACTAAGCTCCCAAACCTCCAAAACACTGGTTTCAAAGCCGAAAACTAAATTCCACTCACCGATTCCACTTCGCCTCTTGCCGAAGCACCAAATCAAGCTTCCGGATCACCAACTCTTGGATCCAAAGATGACTCCCCTGTTTTAAACACATCAAAGCAGAGGATTAATGCATCATCATGCATTAATAGCTTCAATGAAAGCACCTAAACTCGCTTCTCTCATCCACACTCCATTTTCGGCTACCAAACACAACCGAAAATGCATCCAATCAACTCCTCAACAATGCCCAGCCAAGATCCATCAAAACTAAACATCCTTTAACATCATTTAACATCTAAAAAGGACCTAACAACATCCTTATATCTCCAGCAACATCAGATCCATAAGATCACACCAAAAACAATCAAGAATCACAAGCTAAACTTAGGAAATTCAACCTATCCGGGATTGCATTAATTAAAACTCAATTCCTTATCAATTTAACATTCATTTAACATTAAATTAACACCTTAAAACACAGCCCAATCAGATCATACGAAAATCCATCAAAAATCACCAAATCTTGCATTTTAAGCCAAGATCCATTACACAACTTTAAAACCAATTATAAATCATCAATTAAGGATTGAGAACTTAGGAATTTCAGTAAAGAACTGAGAGTTTAGAGGAGAAGGACGTTCTTACCTCCAAACTTGAGTTTCTCCTCTTTTAGAACCAAAAAGCTTGAAGAATCAATTAGCAAATGGTGAGGTTTTGTTGATGAGATGATTAGCAATCAAAAGAGAATTGAAAAGAGAGATTTAAGTGACAAAATCAGAAGAAAAACTATGGAGAAAAGTGTTTGGGTTGAGAGAAAATGAGATTTTAGGAAAAATTAGTTAGAAATAACTTCCCTCCCCTTTCCTTTTGTTTAAAAAATCAGAATTAAAACATTAAATATCTTAGAAAAATCTGGAGAAACTCCCTTTGGGTAAATAGCTCCTTAAAGATTCAAAGTTTCAATCCTTTCTAAAACAATCACGCAGTTTTCAAAAATTACATTTTGGTCACTAGCCAAAATGTCACCCTTCCCAACCTCATTTTGTAAAATTGATTTCACAGTTCACTTATATATACTAAAAGAGGATTTTAGAACATTTTTCCATATTTTTATTGCAACCCGAACTAGGCTTTCCTAAATTCACCTTTTTATATTCGAACAGCACTTTGACCGAACCGGTCCAAGCCTAAAACTTCTAAGCCCAAAACCGGGGCGTTACAACTCTCCCCCCCTTAAGAAATTTCATCCCCGAAATTTACCTGAAGGAAAGAGATAAGGAAACTGCTTCAGCATATCTTCCTTCCGCTCCCACGTGGCTTCCTCAACACCACGGTGCTTCCACAACACCTTCACCAACTCAATGGTCTTGCCACGAAGAACCTTGCTATCTGAATCCAGAACCTTCACCGGTTCCTCATCATAAGTCAAATCCGGATTCAATTCCACTTCCTCCACAGGCATCACATGCGAAGGATCAGATCTGTACTTTCGGAGCATAGAAACATGAAACACATCATGAATCTTCTCCAACTCTTGAGGTAACCTCAACTTGTACGTAACAGGACCCACACGCTCAACCACCTCATACGGTCCAATGTACCTAGGGCTCAATTTACCCTTCCGGCCAAACCTCATCACCTTCTTCCAAGGCGAAACCTTCAAGAACACACGGTCACCCACCGCATACTCAATTTCCTTACGCTTCAAATCCGCGTAAGACTTCTGCCGATCAGAAGCTGCCTTCAACCGCTCACAAATGAGCTTCACCTTCTGGGTGGTTCCTTTCAACAAATCCGGCATTGAAACCAACTTCTGACCCGTTTCAGCCCAACAAAGAGGAGTCCTACACTTCCTCCCATACAAAGCCTCATAAGGTGCCATTTGAATACTTGCCTGATAACTATTGTTATAAGCAAACTCTACTAAAGGCAAATGCTTCTCCCAAGAGCCCTGAAACTCAATCACACAGCACCTCAACATATCCTCCAAAATCTGGATAACACGCTCTGGCTGACCATCCGACTGAGGATGATAGGAGGTACTGAAATTCAACCTTGTACCCAAAGCTTGATGCAAACACTGCCAGAAACGCGATGTAAACCTCGGATCCCTATCCGACACAATCGACTTAGGCACACCATGCAGCCGCACAATCTCAGGAATGTACAGCTCCGCAAGCTTATCCAAAGAAAACGTAGTATGCACAGGCAAGAAATGTGCACACTTCGTCAGGCGATCCACAATCACCCACACCGAATTCTTCTTCGATGGTGACAAAGGTAAACCAGATACAAAATCCATGGTAACCCTTTCCCACTTCCACTCAGGGATTCTCAACGGTTGCAACAACCCTAAAGAAACCTGATGCTCAGCCTTAACCCGCTGACACACCAAACACTTGCTCACAAACTCCGCAACATCCTTTTTCAAACCCACCCAATAGTACTCACCACGAAGATCACGATACATCTTAGTACTACCAGGATGCATGGCAAAAGGACTACTATGACCTTCAGTCAGAATAGCACGCCTCAACTCAGCATCATTAGGCACTACTATTCGACTCCCAAAACACAACACACCATCATCATTAAAACAGAAATCCGAAGGCCTACCCTCCGCGATATCCTGAACATGAGAAACCAAGGAATCATCCAGCAACTGCTTTTCCTTGATCAACTGAACCAAAGATGGTTTCACTTGCAACTCAGCCACAAGACCACCATCACGCGAAATACTCAAACTGGCAAACATAGCCCTCAGCTCAACAGCTACCTTCCTACTCAAGGCATCCGCTACAACATTAGCCTTTCCAGGATGGTACTCAATCGTCAAATCATAATCCTTGAGCAACTCCAACCAACGCCGCTGCCTAAGATTCAACTCCTTCTGAGACATTAGATACCTCAAACTCTTGTGATCCGTGTACACAGTACACTTCTCACCATACAGATAATGTCTCCAAATCTTCAGAGCAAAAACCACTGTAGCCAACTCAATATCATGCGTAGGATAATTGCGCTCATGCACCTTCAACTGTCACGATGCATAAGCCACAACCTTACCCTCTTGCCTCAACACACATCCCAAACCAACATAGGACACATCACTATAGACCACAAACTCTTTCCCTGATTCAGGTTGAACCAAGATAGGAGCTTGCGTCAAAGCCGCCTTAAGCTTCTCAAAAGCCTGCTGTCTCGCTTCCGTCCACTCATACTTAACATCCTTTTGCAACAACTTCGTCAAAGGTGCAGCAATCTTAGAAAACCCATCCACAAACCTCTGGTAGTATCCTGCCAAACCAAGGAAACTACGAACCTCATGAACAGACTTAGGAACCTTCCAATTCATCACCGCCTCGATCTTCTGAGGATCAACACGAATCCCCTCAGCAGAAACCACATGCCCAAGAAACACCACCTCCTTAAGCCAGAACTCACACTTGCTCAGCTTAGCATAAAGCTGATTCTCCAACAAAGCTTGCAGCAGAATCCTCAGATGCGCTTCATGCTCCTCCTCAGTACGCGAGTACACGAGGATATCATCAATGAATACCACAACAAACTTATCTAGGTATTCATGAAACGCACGGTTCATCATGTCCATGAAAGCAGCAGGAGCATTTGTCAAACCAAACGACATCACAAGGAACTCATAATGCCCATACCTTGTCCTGAAAGCTGTCTTAGGCACATCAACATCCTTCACCTTCAACTGGTAATACCCTGACCTCAAGTCAATCTTAGAGAACACAGCAGCTCCCCGAAATTGATCAAAGAGATCATCAATTCTCGGCAAAGGATACCGATTCTTGATGGTCAACTTGTTCAGCTGACGGTAATCAATGCACATTCTCATAGTGTCATCCTTCTTCTTCACAAACAAGACCAGTGCTCCCCAAGGTGACACACTCGGCCGAATGAAACCACGATCAAGCAACTCTTGCAACTGCGTCTTCAGCTCCTTCAGCTCCTTAGGTGCCATTCTATAAGGGGTAATGGACACAGGATTGTATTCTCATACAGCTCAATTCCAAACTCCACCTCGCGATTAGGAGGTAAACCAGGCAACTCCTCAGGAAAAACACCAGAAAACTCTCGCACAACCCTGATATCTTGCACACGCAACTCCTTAGAACTAGGATTCATCACAAAAGCTAGGTAAGCTTCACAACCTTGCCTCAACATCCTGCTCGCCTCCAAGGTAGACACCACATTGGCAAGAAACTTCACATTCTCACCAACCACAACAACTTCATAATCATCCGCAAGCTTCAGCGAAACTCGCTTATTTTCACAATCCACAACAGCACGATGCTCAGCAAGCCAATCCATACCAAGGATTACATCAAAACCATAGAAAGGTAACTCCATAAGGTCAACATGAAAAACATGTTCTTGAACAACCAAAGGACATCTTCTAAACAACTTTCGAGTCACAACAGTCTCACCGAAAGAACTAGTGACACAAACACCAACATCCAAAAACTCAACAGGCAAACCAAGCAATTCAGCATGCTCACGCAAAATATACGAATGCGTAGATCCAGAATCAATCAAGGAAAGTAATGACAAGGATTGCAAAGTAAAAGTACATGCAATCACATCCGCGTCATTCCTCCCCTCACGCTGAGCATACACCCTAGCTTGACCTCCACCCTCAGGCTGAATAGCCACAACATGGGCCACTCCTCGACCACCTTCCTCTCTTCGCTGGAAATTACCACGGCCGCGCCCACGACCTCTCTGCGGTGCAACAACAACAGGAGTACGCACTTGGCCACCAGCCAACATAGGACACTCCCTCCTCATGTGATCCGTAGATCCACAATTCCAACACCCATTACCAGCTGCCGCAACAGGAGCTTGCACCTCCCTCACAGCACGAGGACAATCACGCTTCATATGACCAAGTGAACCACAAATCCAACACGCACTCGAATCAGCTCTAGCACTGCCTCCCCGAGCAGGTGCACCACCACCTCTCTTAGCTGAGGACTGATACTTTTGATCACGTCCCCTCTTGTTCCGTCCACCACCGGAACTATATTCAGCAGCTCGCTTACCAGAACTTGCTCCAGCACCTCTAGCAGATAAACCCAAGTTCATCTCAATATCCTTGGCTCGGCCCACCAGCACATCAAAATCATCATACTCGGTAGCCAACACATACATCTTCACATCCGTCACTAAACCATAACGGAATCTTTCGCACCTCGCCCGCTCATCAGGGACTAACTCAGGCGCATATTGACTGAGTCGGACAAACTGCACTTCATACTCAGCCACAGTCATGCTCCCCTGGGTAAGAGACATGAACTCACGCTTCTTTTCATCCAGATACCTCACACCAAGATACCTTCTCTTGAACACATTCTGGAAGAATGTCCAGGTTATGTCAGCTTCTGCCATCCCAGCTATAGTGGTCGTCCACCACGTATAAGCATCATCCTGTAGCAGGGATACTACACAACCCAGCTTTTGCACATCAGTGCAACTCATCTGTCCCAAGATCCTCTTGGTAGTCTCCATCCAGGATTCAGAACCTTCAGCAGACATACCCCTGAACTCAGTCCCACCAAGACTGCGTAGACGCTTCAAGGGTAGTCTAACACCAGCATCTCCCTGATGCCCAGCTCCTTGAGCTCCAACTACTGCCGCTCGAAAAGCACCAGCAATAGCTTGCACCAACATCGTCATGTCAGGCATAGCTTGCCCCTGACCAGCCTCAGGTCCAGCTACCCCAGCACCAGCTGCAGCTTCAGCTATTTCACCCTCAGCACCACCACCACTAGGTGGAGGAGGAGGTAACACCGCACTTCCCGCATTCTCCTCATTCTCATTCTCATTCGGAGCCGTAGCTCGCACACTACTCCTCAACTCTCTACGAGGGGCCATATTCTAACCATGTAATCCGAATGCAAATAAACAAAGTCAGGTCCAGCAAGGTAAGCAATCCAAGTACTCAAGCTCAATTTCATTTAAAATCAACATCATTTCATTAGCTTTGATTTGGCAATGGGTACCCACAACATGCTTCACCACAGCATACAACTCAATTGCATCAAATTCACAAACCACTCATCATGATTTCACTCAACAAGCATACATAGCATACACACTTCAATCATGCACACATTCATTCCCAATTACTCGAGAACACGGCTCTGATACCACCAAATGTAACCCCCTTAACTCGGCCTAGACGGTTGACCCGAATTAAGAAAGTCACACGGGGAAAACCAAAGTCAACCCGAAAGTCAACCTTGATTAACGACCCTTTTTTTTTCTTTTTAAACTTGTCTAGATGCGCATTAACCCTAGTTATGATCACTCAAACAACATGCTCAAAGATCATAAACATCAGAGATCAAACAGGGACCCAATTGAACAATTTACAAATTTAGGGACCAAATTGTAAATTCTGATAATTAATCAGGTTTCATGCTTCACCGCCAAATTTCAGCTCAAACGGACATCCCAAACTCATACAATTGCACATACAAGTTTCAGGACCAAATTGCAAACATTTCAAAACATGTAACTGCCAATGTCAGCCCTCAACGGTCAGGTGTTCCGAAACAGGAAGAACCTGTTTCGAAACGCGGGGCCGTTCCGCAACGTGTTCCGAAACGAGGACTGGCAGAGGCCATTCCGTTTCGGAACGGTGTCTTCCGTTCCGGACGCCTGGGCTGCTACAAGGCACCCGTTCCGAAACGGTAGCTACTGTTCCGATACGGCCTGCACAGATTGCAGAAAAAATGCTAGCTTAAACACACAATTGATCAACTGTACATGCTCCAAATGCTACCAAACTTCACCAGCAAGACATTCAACATGTAAGGAACATAAATGCATCATCCAATCATCATCATGGCATCAAATATGGAAAGCCCCAAATCTAAAGGCATGCTTCCTACTTAGCAAACCATTCAAGCATAAAATTTCCAAACCAACCACATAATGGCCAATTACATAATCCAGCATTATTAACAACATTAAACAAACTTAGGGAGTTCAAAACATCCACATAGGTCCCCCATTGCTTGCCTTCCTTGCTGCCCTCAATACTTGAGCTTAACTTCCACTTGATTGCTTGCCTTCCTTGCTGCCCTCAATGCACCCTAATGCTCTGCATTATTGGTTTAAGAAAAGGAGAGAGAGCGTAAGCAAAAGCTTAGTGAGGAATGCTCATTAAAACCATTCAATAATGCATTTATAAAACTCATTTATAAATCATGCCCCAAGCAACATTAAACATGCTCTTAAACATTTAAAACAAGCATCTCATGCTTCATGTTCATAACAAGTCATATTGGCAACAAGTGACACATTTCACATAAGATCCACACATGGACTTTTAAACACCATTGTGATCTTATCCTCATGGACTTTTAAACACCATGGACCCATGGACTTTTAAACACCATGGCAAGGACCACACAAGGACTTTTAACCACCTTTGTGTCCTTAACAAGAATCTCCCAAGGACTTTTAACCACCTTGAAGTTCTTAAGTAACCAAGGCTTACACAAGGACTTTTAACCACCTTGAGCCTTAACCAAGAACCAACCATGGACTTTTAAACACCATGTTGTTCTTAAACTTTACAAGATCCACACAAGGACTTTTAACCACCTTTGTGATCTTAACCAAGAACCATCCAAGGACTTTTAACCACCTTGATGTTCTTAAATATACAAGGCTCACACAAGGACTTTTAACCACCTTTGTGACCTTAACATCACTTGCCAATATGCATCATTATCATCAATAATCCACTGTTTTAAAGCATTTAAACCAAGCCATAAACATCATGCATCTTTAAGCATTAAACCACATTTAAACAACGTTCAAAAACAAGGAACTCTTACCTTGAGCTTCCTTCAACACATGGCTTAAAATCTCAGCAAATAAACATGCTAGATATGCTTTCAAAACAGATTTAAAATCATGCAAACAACACATTGCATACAACCAAAAACCATGGCCATCACCAAGAGAGTTTTTCCGAAAACTTACTCTTGAGCTTAGCTAAGTTGCTTAGACTTAAACTAAGCTCCCAAACCTCCAAAACACTGGTTTCAAAGCCGAAAACTAAATTCCACTCACCGATTCCACTTCGCCTCTTGCCGAAGCACCAAATCAAGCTTCCGGATCACCAACTCTTGGATCCAAAGATGACTCCCCTGTTTTAAACACATCAAAGCAGAGGATTAATGCATCATCATGCATTAATAGCTTCAATGAAAGCACCTAAACTCGCTGCTCTCATCCACACTCCATTTTCGGCTACCAAACACAACCGAAAATGCATCCAATCAACTCCTCAACAATGCCCAGCCAAGATCCATCAAAACTAAACATCCTTTAACATCATTTAACATCTAAAAAGGACCTAACAACATCCTTATATCTCCAGCAACATCAGATCCATAAGATCACACCAAAAACAATCAAGAATCACAAGCTAAACTTAGGAAATTCAACCTATCCGGGATTGCATTAATTAAAACTCAATTCCTTATCAATTTAACATTCATTTAACATTAAATTAACACCTTAAAACACAGCCCAATCAGATCATACGAAAATCCATCAAAAATCACCAAATCTTGCATTTTAAGCCAAGATCCATTACACAACTTTAAAACCATTTATAAATCATCAATTAAGGATTGAGAACTTAGGAATTTCAGTAAAGAACTGAGAGTTTAGAGGAGAAGGACGTTCTTACCTCCAAACTTGAGTTTCTCCTCTTTTAGAACCAAAAAGCTTGAAGAATCAATTAGCAAATGGTGAGGTTTTGTTGATGAGATGATTAGCAATCAAAAGAGAATTGAAAAGAGAGATTTAAGTGACAAAATCAGAAGAAAAACTATGGAGAAAAGTGTTTGGGTTGAGAGAAAATGAGATTTTAGGAAAAATTAGTTAGAAATAACTTCCCTCCCCTTTCCTTTTGTTTAAAAAATCAGAATTAAAACATTAAATATCTTAGAAAAATCTGGAGAAACTCCCTTTGGGTAAATAGCTCCTTAAAGATTCAAAGTTTCAATCCTTTCTAAAACAGTCACGCAGTTTTCAAAAATTACATTTTGGTCACTAGCCAAAATGTCACCCTTCCCAACCTCATTTTGTAAAATTGATTTCACAGTTCACTTATATATACTAAAAGATGATTTTAGAACATTTTTCCATATTTTTATTGCAACCCGAACTAGGCTTTCCTAAATTCACCTTTTTATATTCGAACAGCACTTTGACCGAACCGGTCCAAGCCTAAAACTTCTAAGCCCAAAACCGGGGCGTTACACTAATGATAGGTGCCACGGCCTTGAGGTGCTAAATCAAGTTTAAAACAAGTTCCCGTTGCGTGTAAAATAGTCTATCGCAATTGAGTGCAAGTGTACACGTCGCAAGTAATAAAGTGATACTAGAGTATCGAATATCGTCTCCACAGGGACTGGGCTAACCCTTTCCTTCGCTATCTGCACAAGGGGAAAAGAAGAGATTTAATAGATTGATTAAGTTGTCATGAAAATAATCAAGTAAAAGATGAGAATCAGGATAATAAAATAGGCAGGAATTGAATTGCTCAGTAGTGCAGGTATTGCACTGTTCAAGGACTTATGTTTTGTGTCTGGCTCCTGTCACGGCAGCACCTATCGTGGCAGCAGTCTGTTGCTATCGCGACAGCGATAAGCAACTCAGTTTCTTCAAGCTCGGCAAGAATCCCTGGATTCACTTTTCATATCCCTAGGTCCAAGTTCTGTCGATGAACACGTCTTGGATGATACCTCCCGGCGTGAATCGAAGTATGAATACTGATGTTTATGAATTCTTCCTTAGCCGCTTAACCTCGTCCTATCCCTAGGTCCGAGAGAGTTCAACCATAAACTGGAGAACCCGCACTTATTCCTTTCGTATACTTAACTCTCTCGATATTAAGTAATTGAATAATCTCACAATGCTCTCCCGATACTCTTGCAAGATGTTGAAACCAGAATAAGCAAACTTGAAGTTTTATTTCATTGAACAGAAAAATCCTAAGAATAGAATAACCCTTACAACTACTTTACAATATCAAGCCTTTGCCCTAGGGGAGGTTTAGAACATGGTGAAGAAAGAGAAACGGCTAGGGTTTTTAGATGAGAGGTATGGAATGTGATTGTCTTTTTCTAGGTCGAATTACAAGCATATATATAAGCCTTGGTTACAAGTTTTCTTAATGGCCAAGAATACTAGTTCGAATTAAAGTACAATTCATTAAAGACTAAATCTCTGAAAAAACGTCCTTTAGTCCGCCCTATCTTCTTGCTTTGACTTTCTCCTCAAACTTTGGGCAAGGCCTTTCTTGTGCTTCTGGGCTCCAAAAATTATGCGAGTGGTCTCTAAAAGTTAGGCTTGAATTCCTCTATCAGTCGAACTCCACTTCGCATTTTCCATCTCTTCTTCTTCACTGTCGCCACCTCTGTCACGGCATATGTCACGGCAGCTGTCACGGCATCTGTCACGACATCTGTCACGACAACTGTCACGGCATCTGTCATGACAACTGTCACGGCATCTGTCACAACAGTGATGCATGAGGCAGTTTTCTTCAGTCCAGCTCTTTTGTTCCTCTGCTGCCCTAGATACTACCACGACAGTTATCTTTTGTTCCTCTGCTGCCCTGGATGCTGCCACGACAGTTATCTTCTATTCCTCTGCTGCCCTGGATGCTGCCATGGCAGATACCTGCAAAAGTGACCAATTTTAGCAGTATCTGTGCAGTTTTATCTAAATGTGATGTAAATGCAAAAACTAGCCTAAAATGCAATTAAATGTGCTTGAGTGCAGCAAAAATAAGGATAAATGAAGGGTAAAATATAGGACTTTTAGGCACTCAACACACCCCCAAACTCGAATCCTTGCTTGTCCTCAAGCAAATGCAACCTAACTAACATGCATGCATACATATGTATATATATTTATTTATTTATTTTATTCATTTATTAGTTTTTTTCTTGGCTTAAGTCAGTGAACAATCCTTACCCACAGCACCATCCCTATCATGTTTAGCACCTGTTTAAATATTTAAGGATCTACTTAGAGCAAAAGTATAGTTCTCGTGCATGTGTGTGCATTTATTGTGAACATACATGAATATAGACTTCCCTAGCAACTAGAATATTATACTTAGCTTGTTTAGAGTTTTCCTTCGAGACTTAATTCTTTTTTATTTTTATTTTTTTTACTAGAGCCAGTATCGGGCACCTCTAGTTGTTTTCCTTCTTTTTCTGAATTTTTTCTCTTTTCTACTAGAGCCAGTATTTCAGGCACCTCTAGTTAACTATCTAGAGCCGGTGATAGGCACCTCTAGAAGTTTTTCTCTGGTTATTTTCCTAGAGCCAGTGATAGGCACCTCTAGGTTTCCTGAGTTTCTAGTCTCTTTCTACTCTACGTTCTAAGTTTTCTATTCTAAGTATGCTAGAGAAAGTCTTTTATCAAGTAAGTCACAAAGTGTTTCAGTTTTCCAGAACTATACTACGGCTCTACTTACTTCCTAAAATATTTTTAAGGGGCTGTCACGACAGAGATGGAAACATCAGATAATAAAAGTTCAATAAATTAAGCCATTTTTTTATTTTTACATAAAAATAAATGCGACACAAGTAAAACTAAATGCAATATTATATTAATAATTAGGAGGACTGCCTACCCCCAAACTCAAGGGTTGCATTGTCCTCAATGCATGACATCAAAAATGAAAATCAAAAAGAAAAAACATCACAAATAGATAATATAAAATGCAGAAAACAGAGAGTAAAAGAGACTTAACTTGCGTCGTCATCACTGTTGTTTGTGGCAGTCACTTTGGAATTCATCTTCAGAGAGTATTAGTGCTGTCGCGGCAGGGGTGGGGGCAGAGCTTCCTCGGGTTGCTTTGAATCGTCATTGCAAGGGTTCTCTCTGTTTACCTAATAACACAAACAAACTAAAAACTAATATCAAATTTCTAATTCCTAAAACAATAAAGATAAAATTAAAATAAAATAAAATAAAATAAATTAAGTTAAATTAGGAGTTCCTTGAGGGGCATCTCCTAAAGTAACTGCTCCCTGTTCTATTGATGCTTGAGGGGTCGTTTCCGGTACTTCTTGAAGTCCATCTGTACCCTCCATCTGGTGATTATTGTCATGGTGGGGGCTCTTTTCTTTCTCTTCCCATTGTAGTCCATGAAGTCCTCCCTTCTTGGTAATGTTTCTGAGGGCATGAATATATGATTAGAAAAAATCAAATTGACATTCGACCACAAACTTACCTTGTTTTCGTTGAATGTTGTTGTGGTTGAATGTGGCCCTTGCTGTCATGTTTGCTGCTGTGGCAGCCGGTTATTTTGATAGTCCTTTATCAGGTTACTTTGCAGGTCAATAGGACATTGGAAAGTACCATAATTCTCTATTCGTAGAGACTTTGATGATTCTGAGTCCACCGGCTTTGGTTCCTCTAATACATGCAATGGAATTTGTGAGTTTTTAATGAATTCAAAATGTTCGTTTATTACCTGCTCGTATTCCATTTGCGAGGCATTATCATTGGGTAGCTCTTCTAGGTGGTCGTGTGAGTGCCATGACAGGGATGGATGTGTGCAATCTTGGTCGGGCATAACTGAGGTAGTGGGTTGAGAGTTTGCCTCGGATGTGGTTGACGCAGTGACATTCTCTTGAATTTCACTCAGCGTTATTGCGGTGTTGCTCCATTCCGGCTCCTCGATCATTACCATGGCAAGTTGTTGCTCAGACTCGTCATGTGTTGGGTATTCCTTCACATGGGCATCCTCGTCATCTTGCCTCAGGATTTCAGGTTCATCCGTGGCATGAATGAGGACCGGTCTGCTCAAGAGTGCATCCATCTTGGCGATACTTTTGTCCATAGAAGCTGACATTTCTTGAGTGAGTGCCATGAAGGCTTGTAGTGTGTCTTCTAAGGATTTTGACTGCTCTTTAGGATGATGACATTGCCAGGACATGTCGAATTCTGCAGCAAAACTGTTATGGTAAAAAAATTGTGCGGGTTTTGATCGTACCATAAAAAATTTTACTGCTTCGACATCGGCATTTGCTGTCCCTGTTGTTGTGGCAGAATATCTTGTTCTTGTTGGTTCCATCGTTGGTTGTCCACATATTCACCGAAAAAATATGGATGACTTTCGAATGCATGATTACCTTTACGGTAATTGCAAGAACTTTCCCACATCAGCTCTCGAATGGTTTTTCCTGGCATGTTGATGCTTCTTAAACCTGTATTTCACCTGAGTTTTTTTGATAAAAATAGAAAAATAAAAATAAAAAAAATAAAAAGAAAAGAAAAGTGCAGAAGTTAAAGGTAAGAGTATGTTGCCAGTCCCCGGCAACGGCGCCAAAAACTTGTTGCGTGTAAAATAGTCTATCGCAATTGAGTGCAAGTGTACACGTCGCAGGTAATAAAGTGATACTAGAGTATCGGATATCGTCTCCACAGGGACTGAGCTAACCCTTTCCTTCGCTATCTGCACAAGGGGAAAAGAAGAGTTTTAATAGATTGATTAAGTTGTCACGAAAATAATCAAGTAAAAGAGGAGAATCAGGATAATAAAATAGGCAAGAATTGAATTGCTCAGTAGTGCAGGTATTGCACTGTTCAAGGACTTTTGTTCTGTGTCTGGCTCCTGTCACGGCAGCACCTGTCGTGGCAGCAGTCTGTTGCTGTCGCGACAACGATAAGCAACTCAGTTTCTTCAAGCTCGGCAAGAATCCCTAGATTGACTTGTCCTATCCCTAGGTCCAAGTTCTGTCGATGAACACGTCTTGGATGATACCTCCCGGCGTGAATTGAAGTATGAATACTGATGTTTATGAATTCTTCTTTAGTCGCTTAACCTCGTCCTATCCCTAGGTCCGAGATAGTTCAACCATAAACTGGAGAACCCGCACTTATTCCTTTCGTATACTTAACTCTCCCGATATTAAGTAATTGAATAATCTCACAATGCTCTCCCGATACTCTTGCAAGATGTTGAAAACCAGAATAAGCAAACTTGAAGTTTTATTTCATTGAACAGAAAAATCCTAAGAACATAACAACTCTTACAACTACTTTACAATATCAACCCTTTGCCCTAGGGGAGGTTTAGAACATGGTGAAGAAAGAGAAACGGCTAGGGTTTTTAGATGAGAGGTATGGAATGTGATTGTCTTTTTCTAGGTCGAATTACAAGCATATATATAGGCCTTGGGTACACGTTTTCTTAATGGCCAAGAATACTAGTTCGAATTAAAGTACAATTCATTAAAGACTAAATCTCTGAATAAACGTCCTTTAGTCCACCCTATCTTCTTGCTTTGACTTTCTCCTCAAACTTTGGGCAAGGCCTTTCTTGTGCTTTTGGGTTCCAAAAATTATGCGAGTGGTCTCTAAAAGTTAGGCTTGAAATCCTCTATCAGTCGAACTCCACTTCGCATTTTCCATCTCTTCTTCTTCACTGTCGCCACCTCTGTCACAGCTTATGTCACGGCAGCTGTCACGACATCTGTCACGACATCTGTCACGGCAACTGTCACGGCATCTGTCACGGCAACTGTAACGGCATCTGTCACGACAGTGATGTATGAGGCAGTTTTCTTCAGTCCAGCTCTTCTGTTCCTCTGCTGCTCTGGATGCTGCCACGACAGTTATCTTCTATTCCTCTGCTGCCCTGGATGCTGCCACGACAGTTATCTTCTGTTCCTCTGCTGCTATGGCAGATACCTACAAAAGTGACCAATTGTAGCAGTATCTGTGCAGTTTTATCTAAATGTTATGTAAATGCAAAAACTAGCCTAAAATGCAATTAAACGTGCTTGAGTGCAGCAAAAATAAGGATAAATGAGGGGTAGAATATAGGACTTTTAGGCACTCAACAGTTCCTCTATCTATTTAATGCAAGAGAAGCATGTTTAGGATTGCATTGCTTGAGGACAAGCAATAGTTCGAGTTTGGGGCTGTGTAAAGTGTCTAAAAGTCTTATTTTATTTACCCTTTTTACTCATATTATTGTTAGACTTAGCCACATTTTAGTTACATAATTAGGCATTAATGCATATTCTCATAATTTCCTACACTATTAAGCTTGATTACATATTTTAGTGTATTTTGTGGAAAAGATGTTGTTTTGGTATGTATTTTAGTGCATGCAGGAAAATTGCCCGTCGGACCGCGACAGCAAGGTGCCGCCGGAACCCGCCGCGACAGCAAGGTGCCGCCGAAACCTGCCGCGACAGCAAGGTGCCGCTAGAACCCGCCGCAATATCAAGGTGCTGCTAGAACCCGCCGCGACAACAAGGTGCTGCGGGAACCCGCTGCGACAGCAAGGTGCCACGGAAACCTGCCGCGGCAACAAGGTGCCGCCGAAACCTGCCGCGGCAGCAAGGTGCCGCCAGAACCCACCGCGACAGCATTGTGCTGCCGAAACCCGCCGCGGCAGCAGGAGCTGATGCTGAGGCAGCAGATCAAGGATCTATACTGATGCAGTTCCAGGCTGGCACAACAGTTTCTGCCGTCATACCTGCCGCCAAGGACAACAAGCTAAGGAATTGAAGAATCGGAGTGTGATCTGTAGAGCAAAAAATTCTGATTCTAACGATGCAATCCACTCAATTTTCTGATGCATGTAGCAGCAGACAGAGCCGTCGAAGGAGGAGAACGAGATAACTTGTGGAGCAAGACAACGTGAAGAAGTCCACATTCAACTTAAAAAAGTCAGAATTAAAGGTTGCATTTAATGCAAAAGCTACTTTAAAGACTTCTACTCCAAGGAGAACTTCACCTAGCTAATGCCTATATATACTCAATGTATTCTTACTTCAAGAACAACTTAGGTTTTCCCTTAGGCATAGTTTAGGTTTTCTTGCCGCCATTATGTTCTAAAATTCTCTTTGGGTTTGGGTTATGTTGTAATTAGTGTGAGAACGGTTGTTTAGGATTTTAAGTTTGTTTTTGCAATAAAGCTGCAAGGTTTGCTTATTCCATGTTATTCATAGTTCTCAATTAAGGCGAAAGATTAGTTGATTATTATCCATTTGTTCGGTATCGAGAGAGTCAAACTCACGAAAGGAGCAAGCACGATCTCCTCTATAGACGGTGTTGATCAATCTAGCCTAGAGATAGGTTAGAGTTTAAGGCGGCTAAAAGAGAACAAACCAAACATTGTTGTCTTTGCACGATTCACGTCGCGACTGGTACTATCTGCAGTGGGCATCAACAACATTTTGACTTAGACATAAGCGGGATCACTTTTGAAGCATTCTGCTAAACCTTATAGTTCTGCTGAGTTTTTTGCCGAGACACAAGTCCATTCCCCTGTTGAGGCAGCGAGAGCGTCTCAGCCATCCCTCGCTGAGGCAGCAGAGTCTGGAAGTGCCAAGAAACTTATCATATTCAATTCAATTTCACACTAAACAACAACATAACCCGACCCATTCCATCAATTTGAACTCTTCCTTTCTATTTACTTGTGTTCTTATTTTATTTTCTTCTTAAACAATTCAACTTATTTGTACTTTTAATTTTCCTTTGTGCAGGAGTTACAATTCGAGTCAAGTTGTCCAATCCCTGTGGGAGATGATATCTTTTGTACTATTTTTTATAGGAGTGTGCACTTATGCTCACATTTAAAGAACACTAAAATGCTCTACAAGCTTATGTCTAAGTTAGAATATTGTTGTTGCCTGCTGTAGATAATACTCGTCGGCGTGAATCTTGTAATGAACAACAACCTTTGGTTTATCCTCTTTTAGTCACCTTAAACCCTAACCTATGTTTAGGCTGGATTGATCAACACCTGGTATTGATGTGATCGTGCTTACTTCTTTCGTGAGTTTGACTCTCTTGATGCCAAACAAATGGATTGCTCCCAATTGATATTTCGATCTCAATTGAAAATAATAAAGAACATGAAATAAGCAAACCTTGAATTTATTGCAAAAACAAACTTAAACCTAAACAATCGTTCTCACAACTACTTTACAACATAACCCAAGCCCTAGAGAATTTAAAACATAGTGGCGGCAAGGAAACACAAGAGAAACCTAAGCTATATCGACTATGAGTTGTTTAAAATACAAGGTATGATTGGGTATATATAGGGCATGGCCTAGGTTAAGTCCTCATTAGAGTAGAAGTCTTCCTCATGATAAAGTAGCTTTTGCATTGAATGCATCCTTTGAATTTTGACTTCTTTGACTTGAAGTTGGACTCCTTGTGCCACAAGTAAGCTTAACCAACCTTGGATAATTTCCTCTTGGACGGCTCTATTCGCTAAATCAATTGCATGAATGGGCTCATTGGACTCAGAAAATTATGCTCTTCCAATTGCACTCCAATTCACCAAATCCTCTGGTTGCTACCCTGGGTGGCAAATATAGCGGCGGTAGCTACTTGGCAGCATCTCTCTCTATGTCGAACTACTTCAGTACAGCTCCTTAGCTTGCTGCCTCAGCATCAGCTCCTCTCTTCTTCTGACAACTTCTAGAATCTGAAACTAAAACTAAAACTAAACTAAAACAGTATCTTTTCTTACCAAATCAAAGATATTCAATAAAAACAAGGCAAAGCAAAGAATAATATGAGATGGAATGTATACAAAATATAGGACTTATGAGCACTTTACACACACCCCAAACTTGAACTATTTCTTTTTCTCAAGCAATGCAATCCTAAACATGCTTGCCCTTGCATTGATCAGAAAGAAGAACTTGTTTTAAAGTTGATTTAGCACCTCAAGGTCGTGGCACCTATCATTAGATTAGTGAAAGGAGAATAGCATGAATTATCTCAGAATTTAACTATAATGCCAGTGCAGTGTGTGCAGGAAATGTGTAAAGGCTGAATCTGAAGAATATTATAAGTAAACAAAGATGATGTCAAGGTAATATAAGGTTGATGCCGAGGCAGCACAGTTAAGCACATTTTATAACCATGGCAGTAACTCATCACAACTACTCTTTAGGTATGAAATTAAGATATGAGCAAACTACAAAACCCCGAACCCATTGAGTAGAGTCATCCCGTGAAGACTTTCGTTCACTCATGTTAATTTGTCCGTCGCCTCAAAAATTTTCAGATTCATGGACTTTGATAGCAGCAGCGTGTCCCTGCACATGATTCTTCCTAGAGCCTGTTTCGGGCACCTCTAGGGAAAAACATCATATATTTTTCTTTCCTTTCATGGCAGTGCTTTTTTTTGTCTGTCGCGATAGCTTCCTGCAACCATTTTAGAATTTTACAAATAATTCAAGCAGGCAATGTTTATCAGAAATTCAATCAAATTCAACAAGTAATAGTAGTGTTTTTAATTTTTGGAAATTATAGAAAATTCTAAGTTTACTTCATGCTTTCCCCAAAATTAAGTTCTTTTTATTATGGTGCGAAAAATTTAAAGTCGGCTATCCTATCATAGGCACAAGTTCTAACAAAAATTTTCTTCTGATTAATTTTTTAAGGTAAGTACAAATGCAACCTATATGCTCTAAATATGCATAAACAATGATGACTGCTAATCCCCCCCCCCCCCAAACTCGAGATGGGCATTGCCCTCAATGCACAAAATAAAAATTAAAAACTGAAAAATAAACATGAGACGGGGAAAGAAAACTTAGACTTAGTTGTTGTCAGATGGTGGAGATGATTCAAAGGAGTTATCCTTGATACCATCAATTACGAGTTGTGGCAGCTGGCTAAATAGTGCTACCCTCTGTTGTGCGCGGCGGCTAGATTCTTTAGGGTCTGAGTTTGGATAAATTTTTGTGAGACGACAATAAATAGTAACAATGCAGCTAAAAATAAAATCTAGTCCTAAGTAATTAAACTATACTTCTAAATAGATAAAACAATAAAGGTGTGGAATAAAAATTATGTCACAGTGAGGTGGGCATCCCTTAGAGTGAATACTTCCTGTTATCTCGGGACAGAATCTCATGATTAATTCTTTAATCACTGCCCATTAACTTTGAATTTTGCCCCTCTGTTCATTGGCTTTACTGTCACAGCACCATGTGGGAAGGTGTGGACCACTTCGAACGGTCTTGACCATCTAGACTTTAATTTCCCAGGAAACAGCTTCAGGCGGAAGTTGAACAGCAACATTTGTTGCCCGGGCAGAAACTGCCTTTGTTGGATCTTGATGTCGTGCCACCTTTTGACTCTTTCTTTGTACAGCTTGGCATTTTCGTATGCTTCCCATCTGAATTCCTCTATTTTGGTTAGATCTAGCAATCTCTTTTCGCCAGCCTGCTTCAAATCCATGTTTATTGCCTTGACTGCCCAATATGCCTTGTGTTTTATTTCAACCGGGAGGTGACAGGCCTTTCCATATACTAGTCGATAAGGGGATATTTCGAGTGGTGTCTTGTACGTTGTTCGATATGCCCAAAGGGCATCGTCTAACTTCATAGAACAATCTTTCCTATTTAGGTTGACAACTTTTTCCAAGATGATTTTAACTTCTCTGTTCGAAATATCTGCCTGCCCATTTGTTTGCGGGTGGTATGCCGCGGCAATCTTGTGTGTGACACCCAGTTTTTGAAGTTCCTCGGCAATTAGCTTGTTGTCAAAATGGGTGCCCTCGTCACTAATGGTGACTTTTGGGATCCCAAACCTTGTGAATATGTTCTTGTGTAGGAGTCTATGGACAGTTTTTGTATCATTGTAAGGGGTGGCAATGGCTTCCACACACTTGGAGACGTAATCAAACGCTAGAAGGATATACATGTTGCCACAAGAAGATGGGAATGGTCCCATAAAATCAATCCCCAAACATCAAATAATTCAACGTCCAGGATGGTTTGCAAGGGCATTTCGTTTCTTCTTGAAATGTTTCCTATTCTTTTGTATTTGTCGCATTGTTCGTCAGAAAACACATCCTAGATTTCACTGTTTGGTGCCTTTTTGTGTTCATTCTCAAGCCGAGTTAAATGGTCTGCCACTTGATTTTCTGTGCCCTTTCTGTCTTAGATTTCTAGGTCGAATTCTTGAAAAAGAATGATCCAACGGATTAGACGAGGTTTAGCACCCTTCTTGGCAAACAGGTTCTTTAAGGCTGAATGATCAGTGTAGACGATCACCTTTGTTCCAATTAGATAGTGCCTGAACTTATCGAAGGCAAACACTACTACCAATAGTTCCTTCTCGGTGGTAGTGTAGTTGGTTTGTGCAGGATTCATCGTTTTGTTGGTGTAATAGATGACATAGAAGATTTTGTCCCTGCATTGTCCGAGAGCGACACCGACGGCAGTATCGCTAGCGTCACACATTAACTCAAAGGGTTGGCTCCAATCAGAGGGAACTACCACGGGTGTTGTCACGAGCTTCTCTTTGAGGGTTTTGAATGCTTCCAGGCTTGCCTCGTCGAAGTTGAATGTTTTATCCTATTCCAGCAAGGTACAAAACGATTTAGAAAATTTAGAAAATTTTTAATAAATCATTGATAAAAACCTTCGTGTCCTAGAAAACTTCGAATGCTCTTGACAGAGGTCAGAGGCAGCAAGTTGGCGATGACTTCGATCTTAGCCTTATCTACTTCTATTCTGTGTGCCGAGATTTTATGCCCCATGACTATGCCTTCATCGACCATGAAGTGGCATTTTTCCTAATTGAGCACAAGGTCTGTGTCTTCGCATCTAGTAAGTACTTTTTCAAGGTTTCCGAGGCAGCTATCGAAGCTGCTGCCGAAGATAGAAAAGTCGTCCATAAATATTTCCATAAAATCATATATCATATCGGAGAAGATGGCCATCATGCAACGTTGGAATGTGGCAGGGGCGTTGCATAATCCGAGCGGCATTATTTGGAAGGCGTAGATGCCATGTGAGCATGTGAATGTTGTCTTGGCCTAGTCTTCTAGTGCAATGGCAATCTAGTTATAACCTGAATATCCATCCAAGAAACAATAGAAAGGTTTGCCAGCAAGAAGATCAAGCATTAGATCAATAAAATGTAGAGGAAAGTGATCCATTTTGGTTGCTTTATTTAACTTACGGTAATCCATGCATATTCTCCAGCCGGTTATTGTCCTAATTGGAATTAACTCATTATTATCATTGCTTACCACATTTATACCACCTTTCTTTGGTACACATTGTATCGGGCTTACCCATTCGTTGTCGGATATAGGATATATGATGTCGGCATCTAACCATTTGATTATCTCCTTTTTGACAACTTCACTCCTGGCATCGTTTAATCTCCTCTGGGCATCGACAGCTGGCTTTTGATCCTCTTCAAGCTGGATTTTGTGCATACAGATTGCTGGGCTTATCCATTTTATATCTGCAATGGTCCAGCCTATTGCCTTCTTGTGCTTCCGCAACAGTGCTATCAATTTTTGTTCCTGTGTAGGCTGCAACTTGAAGGAAATTATTACGGGTAGTGTATTATTGGGTCCCAAATAACATACTTAAGTTGCGCAGGTAAGGTTTTTAATTCAAGGGTAGGAGTTGTTCAATAAATGGTTTGAACAATTTGCCACCCTTTTCTATATAATTCAAAGGTTCAAAATACTTACCGGGCATGTTCGCTATCCAGTACGGCTTCTCTTGCTTTTCTGGTTCCAGTTCTGTCCATTCATCTTTTGAGCAAGTATCTAAATGGCTATCGAGATGGTTGTTAAGGTTGCTTACTTAGCAGTCGTGCTGTAGGTAGGGTCTGTTGGCTTCGAAATTGAATTATGAGATACCTCCATTAGCTGGCATTCTTCCGGATCTTCAGCTTGCCTCATGGTTTGGAAGACCTTCAACTTTACTTGTTGATCATTGACCCTCATTGTAAGTTCAGCTTTTTCAACATTAATTAGCGTTTTTCCCGTAGCTAGGAATGGTCACCCTAGGATTATTGGTGCCCTTTTGTCTGCCTCGCAGTCTAGTACCATAAAGTCGGCAGGGAAAATGAATTTGTCCACCTTTATCAGGATGTCTTCAATTTTTCCTTCCGGTTGCACATAAGTTCTCCTGGCTAGCTGCAACATTACTGTCATTGGGCGTGCGTCTCCTATCCCTAGTTTCTAGAAATCAGACTTGGGCGTTAGGTGGATGCTTGCCCCTAGGTCACATAGGGCTCTTACGGAATGGTTGTTGCATATTTTACAAGGAATTATGAAGTTGCCCGGATCTTTTTGTTTGGGCGGCGCCTTATTATGCAGCATTGTCATGCATCCCTCTATTACTGCCACTATCTCGAATTCCTCGTTTCTTGTTCTTTTGTATACCATATCCTTTAGGAACATAGCATAGTTGGGCATCTGTTCAATCAATTCCACCAATGGAACATTGATTTTTACTTGCTTCAGAACATCCAAGAATTTTCTGAACTGCATGTCCTGCTTATGCTTTTTTAATCGTTGTGGGAATGGTGGTGGAGGTTTAGTATCTTCGATTTTTGCCTTAGACAGAAGCTTATTCTGGGGGGCAATAACTGGTTCAGATTCCGCCTGATCATCTACAGTGGCGTCTGTCGGCCATGTTTGTGTTTTCGTGTCACCCTTCTTAGAATCTGGCGCGGTAGGGTTTCTGGCGGCATGAACTGGATCGACAGATGTTGTTTCTCTCGCAGCAGGATTTGACGGCTTTTGTAACGTTATCCCACTCCTTGTTATTATAGCCTTTGCATTGCTCTTGGGTTTTTCCCTTTGTGGTTTCAGTATCACTAGGTAATCCACTCATTGGCCTAGTGTTAATATAGGTATTCCTTGTTCGTCAATTCCAGTTCCAAATAGCTATGGAATAGAGTAGATTTAACAATCTGGGCAAACCTTCCAAACTGAGTCTCCATGTTCTTTATTGTTGCCTCCTGGTTGTTCATCCGCATCTCAGTCATGTCCCTAAAAGACTCAGTTTTGTCAATAAATTTATTAGTACGAACAATAAAATCTCTAGTGCAAGACATAAAAATATGTAAAGTAGATTCGAGTGATTTTTTGTTCGTATTCTGTTGTTGCTGAGGCGGCTGTCATGACAGGTTCTGCTGATATCCTCATTGTTGCAGGGTTGCATTTGCAGCCGTGTTAGGGTTACTCCAGGAGAAATTTGGATGCTTTTTCCATCCTGGGTTATATGTGTTGGTGTTGGGTCTGTTGTTCCTCTCATAAGTTCCCATGAAGTTGGCGGATTCACTGCATTCATAGGAATCATGGTTGTCTCCACACTCATCACAAAATGGTTCCACAGCCTTGGCCTCATATGTTTTCCCTGTGGTCTTGCCCGTATTCATTATCAGCTGTGTTAGTTTATCCAGGCGGGCATTGACAGATTCAGTGGCTTCTACTTCATTCACAACAGCAGGTCGCCTTATGCCACCGCAGCGGGCTGTAGGGAATTTGTAATCATTATTGGCAATTCTATTCAGAATCTGTAGTGCCTCTTCGGGTGGTCTGTCTAGGATGATTCCATTGGCTGAGGCATTGAGCATCATTCATATCGGTTGATTTACTCCATTATAGAACATCGACACTTGAGCCTAGGATGGGAAACCGTGAAGTGGGCAGTTGTTTAGCATTTGTTGCTATCTCTCCCAAGCTTCATACATTGGTTCGCCATCCCCTTGGCGGAAGACTGTGATCTCGTTTCTTAATCTGTCAATTATGTTTGAAGGACTGAAACGATCTAGGAAGTCCTTGCACAACTCCTTCCAACTATTGAATGATATTGTCGGTTGGTTGTTCAGTCACTGTTTTGCCCTATCCCCTAGTGAATAGGGAAATAATCTCAGCTTTAGCCCATCCTGATGGACTCCATGTATCTTGAAGGCTCTGCAAATGTCTAGGAATCCCCTCAAGTGCTGTTGAACACCTTCCGTGGCAGTTCCTCCAAATTGCCCCAATGTGTTTATCATATTGAACATCACGGGCTTTAACACAAAGTGATCAGCTTCAATTTTAGGCTCTACCATAGTTTGATCAAATCCTTTGAAATTGTGCTCCAAATAATCCCTGGTGGTGCACACATACTGTTTCTGCCTGGGCAAAATTGGTGGTTGCTGCCTAGGTGGCAGATCTTGCTGCCCATCCCTGTCGTTTTGAGCATTGTTGGCAGGATTGTCATCTTGGCCGTTAACTATGTTTGCCTCTGCTTTTCCTTTCTCTTTAGCTTCTTCGAGGGCTTCTCTTGCTTCTTTCTTTAGTTCTCTTGCTCTTCGTTCAATCTCGTCTATGAAAACGATTTCGGTCGATGGGTTGGCTCTGGTCATGCACTAGACAAGAAAACTGTAAAATTCTCTTCTTTTTTTTCAAATAAGAAGGAAAAATAAAAACTAAAATTAAATGCAAATAAAATGAAAGTGCAGAAAAATAAAAACGAATTTACTGTTGCCAATCCCCGGCAACGGCGCCAAAAACTTGTAGAGCGTTGGGGTGTTCTCTAAATAGAAGCGCAGGTGCACACACTTGTCAAGTTATAGTATAAAAAACGTCTCCCACAAGGATTGAACAGCTAATTCGAATGTCAATTCCTGCACAGAAAATAAATGCACAAGTTAATTTTAGTTGGTTTTAAGAGAAAAGTAAATAAACACAAGTAAATAGTAAAAGAGATCAGAGTGATAGAACGGGTCAGGTTATGCTACTCCGTAGTGTGAAACTGCGGTGAATAGATTAAGTTGCATCGCGCAGTCAGACTTTGCTGCCTCGGCGGAAGATGGCAAATTGATGCTTCGACGCTTTCGTTGCCTCGGCAGGTGGAACGAACGATTGGCTCGGAAGCAAACTCGGCAGACCTTCAAGGCTTGGCAGAACGCTTTGATGATGATTCACCTTATGTCTAAGTCAGAATATTGTTGTTGCCCACTGCAGATGATACCCGTCGACGTGAATCTTGCAATGAACAACAACCTTTGGTTCGTCCTCTTTTAGCCGCCTTAAACCCTAACCTATGTCTAGACTAGATTGATCAACACCTAGTATTGATGAGATCATACTTACTTCTTTCGTGAGTTTGACTATCTCGATGCCAAACAAATAGATTGCTCCCAATAGATCTTTCGAACTCAATTGAAAACAATGAAGAACATGAAATAAGCAAACCTTGAATTTATTGCAACAACAAACTTAAACCTAAACAACCGTTCTCACAACTACTTTACAACATAACCCAAACCCTAGAGAATTTAGAACATAGTGGCGGCAAGAAAACACAAGAGAAACCTAAGCTATACCGACTATGAGTTGTTTAAAATAAAAGGTATGATCATGTATATATATGGCATAGCCTAGGTTAATTCCTCCTTAGAGTAGAAGTCTTCCTCGTGATAAAGTAGCTTTTGCATTGAATGCATCCTTTAAATTCTGACTTCTTTGACTTGAAGTTGGACTCCTTGTGCCACAAGTAAGCTTAAGCCGCCTTGGATAATTTCCTCTTGGGCGGCTCTGTCCGCTATTTTCAGCATAAATAAATTGCATGGATGGGCCCATTGGACTCAGAAAATTATGCTCTTCTAATCGCACTTCAATTCACCAAATCCTCCGATTGCTGCCCTGGCGGCAGATATGGTGGCGGCAGCTACTCGGCGGCATCTCTCTCTGTGTCGAACTGCTTCGGTACAGCTCCTTGGCTTGCTGCCTCAGCATCAGCTCCTCTCTCCTTCTGACAGCTTATGTCATCTGAAACTAAAACTAAACTAAAACAATATCCTTTCTTACCAAATCAAAGTTATTCAATAAAAACAAAGCAAAGCAAAGAATACTGTAAATAATGCATGCATGCACCTAATTATGCCTAAAATGTACTTAAGAACAGTAATAATATGAGATGGAATGTATACAAAATATAGTACTTATGAGCACTTTACAACAAGATCATTCGCAATCTTCTTGAGAGCGGTCACTTCGTCTTTGAGTGAATCGTCTTATTGATCCACATGTTCTATAGTCTAATTAAGTAGCCCTTAGAACTCTTCCTTGAGTTTGTCACCATTGGTGTCCAACTCCTCTAAGCAGACATCAACCACGTCCAACCTCTTCCTCGAGTCGTTCGTGGAATTCTCAAGGCGGGTGATTTTGTCCTCAAGTGTTGTGATCGTATCCATCGAGCTTGCTCTTTTGGTCTTTGTTATTTGGCATGTCTCACGTTGACCCTCAAACTCAAATTCAGAAATAATGTTGCCTGTTATTTCAAAAAAAAATTAAAATTTGACTTTGATGCCACTTGTCACGAGGCTAGAGTTTGACTAGCAGAACTGTGCAGCCTTAGTTGATGAACTTTAGTCGAATGACTAAGTCAACCTTGAAAACTAAGCAAAGTTCTTAGGAATGAAATGGATAAGGCAAGAAAAAGTAAAGTAAAAGGAAGGAAAACGTGAATAGACAAGAAAAATGGAGTGAATGTGTTTCTCTATTACTCAAATGAAGATTGGATGATTACAACGGGCGAGGGTGAGCCACTATTTATAGACGAACTCCCTTACATCTATCGGTCAAGAATGAAACGATCCAATGGTTAAGGATCATCCCTAGGTTCAAGTTCTTTATCTAATGAAACTCTATCCTTATCTTACAAGTTTTCCAAATATGTTGGAGAAGAATAACTCATATTCATTACATAGTTGTTGCTATCATATTGGCAATGATATATTCCATATGTGTCGTGGTCAACAAGATAAGCATCTTCCAAGAGGTGAGCTCTCTTGGGCGAATTGGGCATGGATATGCCCAACAGCTTGGCCAAAACCTCTTGGGCATCACGGTGGGTGTTGGTTTAGTCCCCTTGGTCTTAGTAGCATTGAGGGTAATACAATGAGGTTGCCACTACCCTATTATAAAAATCTTATGTCATTGCCTAATTATAATAATATAATATGTTGTTCTTTTTTAATAGTCTTAAGGTGATTATAAGGTAGTATACATGTTTGGTTAATAAGAAAAATTAAAACTCTTCTACGTAATACTCGAAGCTCTGACGAAACTCAAGATTATTTATTGAGGAAGTCATTTAAATTAATTAAATTTAGAGAGGGTAACAATATAAATTATTTGTTATTAGGAGGTTAAAATACAATTTTAGCATTGCTCCAACTTCAATTTTTTTAATTCTTAAAATATTTTGGGGGCCATAGCAGCTGTGAGTCCCTATTAATTACTACCCCTGATCCAAAGCACATACCACGGCGAACTTGTCGAAAAATTCCTCTTAAATTTTTTAGATTATCACGTATTCATGATTTTGTTTTGGAGCCCAAATTTCAAAAATCCATAAGGTCAAGGATAACTAAAAAAATCATTTAGTTGAAAGTGTAACACTTTTAAGAAGTAATTTATATCGATCAAAATATTCGGGGACTTTCCCGGGATAGTACTTCGTCAACCTCAAATGTTAACCTTTTAAATTTATTTATTATTTACTTTCAAACCAGCTTTATTTTAGAACTATTTTAAATTGTTGTCAATCGAGTCTATGATTTATAGACAAAAATCTCCTGCCCCTTTTTCAGTGTCTATCTTTGTGTCCCAACTAAAAAATATATATTCTAAACATTAACCCTAAATTTTAAATTTTAAATCATAAACATTAATCCCTAAAAAATACATCCGGACCATAATTTCTTAAACCCTAAACCCTAACATTAATCCTAAACCGTAAACCTATTTTTTAGCATAGGACATATATAGGGCACCGAAAAAGTAAAAAAATTCTATTCTTAATTTATTGTTATTATTATTACAACATATATAAAGATATGAGTTCAAACTTGTTTAAATCTAACACAAGAACAACCATCACAAGAAATCAACTTTAACCTTCAATACAAATTAAACAAGATCAAATGATTTACTTAACTGAACTAGAAAAGTTCTTCCATAAAACAAAAAATGCAACAATAAGCAAAATAACCAAAAGACTCCCCCCTCCTTTGCAGCATACAAATTCTGCGAAGCTTCAATCATGGTATCCTGTGTGCCCCACATCAGATTCTACTGCTCCCCAAATGCAACATATTAAACATCCTTCCCCTATCTCAATTCTCAATGCTTTAAGCAAAGAAAACAACCATTGATTCTCTCCATTTCCTTTATTCTACAATCTAAACTCCCTCAGTGTCTCTAATAATATTCGGGTGCGGTTCAAAGATTTTAAAAGTATGTTTGTTGTCTTGTTGTGTGGTATGCTGACTTTTGAATAAAAAATGAGTACAACATCATTGTGCTTTTCTCACATACTTTACCACTACTTTATAACTAATTTTTTGTTTTTCTCTTCCAAACATTTAATTTAATTCATTTTAAGCCATATTTTTTGAGCTCTGTGTAATCGCTCATGTTATATCTGTTTAGGACTACCTCCGATAATACCACCAACCATAGCTCTCCGCGTGTCCCTACAAAACAAAGACATTCTAGTTCTAATAATAATTATCCATACATCAACCAAGGTAGAGCATGATCAGTCTAGATGATTATAATCCAAAGACTGCCTTTAAACTATTTTATATTTCAAGGATTTTGTCTTTTAGGTATTAGGGATAATATAAACAAAAATTATAAGTCAAACTAAATTAAAACCGTTTGTTTAATTCGAAATCCAAATATGTAATTTGGACAAATTAGTTTGATCATGAGGACATACCTAAACATATCTCTCTGGTATGAGATGATGGATCCACCACCAAATTTGAAGGTGATGGAGGCAGGCAGGCACATGGAGACTAAAAAGGTCCCTCTTCCCAGACTAAAATGGAAAACAATTAATATATTTTTATTGTCAATTGTATATAGGATTAAGGATCCAATACCCGGTTATTATATTTAAAAAATAAATAATAAAAGATAAATTAACAGATTGGTCTAAGTGATAAGCAGCTTGATATCGTTTAAGCAAGTCTTGAGTTCGAACCCTTGTGTATGCAGAAATTTTCCGCTGGGAAATTCACACATCAAAGCCAAGTGTGTGACGCCGGTTGGTTCAAATTAATCAAGGCAAGGTCTTAAACATCCGAAAGGGCAACCAAAAAATTAATAAAAGAGAAATTATTATAATTTTAAATTATCCAAATGAGAAAAAAAAGGAAACGGAAAGGGTAAAGTATAATATTAAACTATAAAAATTTGATCTTTTACCACTGATCTTTCAAAAGTTATAAAATGATCATTAAATTTTTATAAAATAATCATTAAATTTTACCAAATTCTTACAAAATGATCACTAAATTAATTAAATTTTTACGTGATTTTATACCAGGTAATGACATTTTTATCATAGTTCAATAAATTTAATAATTATTTTATAAGTTTATGGAAATTAGTGACAAAAACGATAAAATTTTCGGAGCTTAATAACTACTAGTGTAGTTCACCAAAAAAGAAAAGCAGAGAAAGTGGATCAAAAGAAAGACATATCCACGCCCCTTGTCTGATCAGTAGATATATTATTGTATTCTAAGTACCCCCATTATCATTTCTATTATTTAGGTGAGAAAAAAAACACTATCATTTCGTCACTGGAAAAGACTAGAGGAAACGCAGATTAAATACATTTGCTCGGAAGTGACAAACTTTTGCAATAAATACGCTGGAATTTTATGTCTGTCCCTTTCCCCCTTGGTTTATCTCCATTAATATGATCTGAAGGAAACTCGATTGCCTACTGTCAGAATACATTTAAGTATTAATCCAGTATATTATTATTACATACGATAATTACAAGATAAAGCTCGGTCTCGTACATACATTTTTGTGTTGATCGCTAGGATTTAAATACCGGTTTGTAACTGCAATAACGGTTGTTATATAGTGATAACGATATTGTTCAAAATCGTAATATTTCGTTATGTTCGTAATAATATTTATTATTGAAAAATTTACAATCTTAATACACGCAGCGACTACAATAATATCAATTATGTCTGAAACCACGATAAACACAACGCGATTAAAATGTAACTGTAATCGTAATTTGAATCCCAATGATTGTGCAAGAGATGTTGACATTCTAAATTATGGGGTTGTGTTGATAAGAAGATATATGTTTTGTGTTTGTATCCGGGAATAAATGCAGCTTAAATAAGAACAAATATTGTAAAGGAGGAGAGGATTGAGGGGAAGATGGCATCAAAATGACAAGCATGATGGACGTTTTGGCTTCAATTACAACATACTTCCAAGCCAAAACAATTATACTCCACACAACCCTAGGCAGAATTACTAATCAATGCCCCCCTTCCACGTCCCTTCCAGACACACCATCACCCATATCATTAATAAATTAATAATATATATGTATCATGTATGTATATGTTGTATTCCCACTTTAATTTCACTTGGCTGTTTTATGTTGGAATACCATTATATGTATACAATGATATTCCAACAATTAGAAACTTAGACTCGAAATTTATAAAAAAAATTGCTAATTTTGATGTTGGGTAAATAGAGAATTGTAATAACTATGTTAAAATCTCTCATTTTAAAAAAGTTTTTTTTAAAAAAAATTAAATTAGAGGTTTAGATAAAAAAGTCTAGATAATTATAAAAAATTTCTCTAAGTAATATAAATTTAAATAACTAATAAAATTAAAAAAATTACTAATAAGAAATTAATATATACATATAAATTTAATACTTAACAAATATACAAAATATATTTTCATAAATAAGAAATTAATATATACATCTAACTTTAATAATTATTAAAATCGTATTAAAAGATAATTTTACAAATAAAAAGTAGTATATACATTCTTCATATATGATTTGTAATGATATTAAAAAATTAATTTTTATAATCTAATTAATATTAATATATACAAAATATTAATAATAATAATAATAAGTTATTTAAATAAGTATTGAATATAATCATGTTCTTACATGTCATTTTGTTTGATCAAATAATCAAACAACTATCAGTTAATTTTACCAAGCACTTTTATACAACCAACTATTGCAATTTGCTAGTCAAATAAGTTAATGCTATCCGCTAATGTAATATGATATCAGCTATCCGCTAATTGCCAAACAGGATTATTATATTTCTAATGAGAAAATCCAGGGCCAAATCTTAGACTTGAAATTTATGAAAAAAAGTCCAATACTAATTATCGATTTCCTTGGCTAAATAATGATATTGAAAAAATAGTTGGTGAAATATGGTGTGTCGAAAATTATTTGGTGAACTAAGGACATTGCTAAAATACCATAAGAAGTATGTTAGTCGACTACATTACAGGCTAATATCCGAGGAATTGTTAACTTCAGATAAAAAACTTACTCGATTATATGTTACTTTAGCAACTTCATTAATTATTCTATTAATTTAATTAACATTATCTATAAATAAACAAATAATTTACAACACACTGATTTAATAAATATCATTTCCACACAACATTATTCAAAGATTTCCCCCTAAATATCTAAGTATAGGTCTCAAAATCTAGGGGAAACGGTCGCCATTGGGCCCTCTAATTCCCAGCACATTGCCAGCTTGAGAAACTAAAAAGACAGTCATATCATACCACACCATTACAAGTGTAAACTTGGTCTTAATCTAATTAAAAGAAGGCAGCCATTTTCACTGCTATTCCCCTTGAGGCCGACTTAACATCTTTTTTTGTCAATTACTT
This sequence comes from Hibiscus tridactylites, assembly GCA_958450335.1. Lineage (NCBI taxonomy): Eukaryota > Viridiplantae > Streptophyta > Magnoliopsida > Malvales > Malvaceae > Hibiscus > Hibiscus tridactylites. Next base: position 12,537,738 of record OY288287.1, read on the forward strand.
TTCTTTCTAATTAAAAGAAAACAGGACCCGAAATCTGAACGAGGAAGATGTATTACTATTAAAACAATTAAATTATCAAGTTGTCAATTATTAATTTTGTTTTAACTTTTAGTGTATATATTATCCAAACCTCTTCCCGATCATAAATCATAAAATATTAAAAATTTTAATATATTCAATCTCACATCTTCTTATATATTATATCAATGTCAATACTAATAAAATTATACTAATTTGTCAATTATTAATTTTAAATAGAAACTGATTCTGATTAATTGTTCCTGAATACTTTTAGTAATATATATCATTTTTTTTATTTTTTCGAGTTTGGTTAATGAGCTAGGTTGGACTGTGCAATGAATTTTTTATTTGATTCTATTTAAAAGTTCAAATATACTATTTATTAATATAAAAAATATGTTGTCAAAAATATTAAAAATATTTATTAGTTTAATATTTTTTAATTAAACTTATAACAAAAATGAACTTTTGAATTTAGAACTAATTATCCAATTCAACCAACTTGAATTACAGAATAATCTTTTAAAGTTGGGTGCAAACAGACAATCCAACCCTTCTTTTCTTTTCTTTTTAACTAAATTTGCTATGATATTTAATTATTAACTTTTAGCCTTTTACACAATTAATCATAATTTTCTTTTTATAATGGAAATACATAATTTAAGGACATGAATTTGAATAATAATTGCCCATATAAAGGTAAGGACATAACTTTTTTTCATGTGTGCACCTCACCCACATTATAAGGACGTGCAGACCTTTATTGAATCAGATTTTAAAAGATTAAGCATATATATTACTGATTATAGATATAGATTATTGTATCTAAAATTAAAACGAAATTGAGGATTTTTTTGTTTCAAACAATCATCTAATTGCAATTTTTCAATTCCACAAGTATGATTAAGGAATCAACCCATGTCCATAATTTATATTTAAAAACAAAATAGATAAATGAAACACACAATTGGTTTAGTGAGATAAGACACTAGATCTCTTAAGCAAGGTCAGATGTTTGAGTCTTGACATTTGAATATAGTAAATTAGATTCGGAGAGTCGCACCTAAAATAGACATCTACAACATCCGATTCGAATTACACAGTCAACAAAATAAGATACAGATGATTATACTATATTGTATCAAATTATAATTTGACTCTAAACTCTAAAAATGTTCTAATTAAAATCCTAGTACTGATTAGACCCTTTCGTGAACAATACTCCGTATTTTCCTTGTTCATGTCACTCGGTGGCATATGCATCGCTCACCATATAATTTTATTGATTTTATACAATATTTTTAAGTTTCTAATTTTAATTATTTTCTTTATTTGATAACTCTTAAAAGTTTTTAAATCATAGCCGCTCTTTTTTAAATTTCTACCTTCTGTGTAACTTTATTTTTTTTTCTTTTAGTTGGTGGTCGACAATTAATTTTAGTATTGATTGTCTAACACCGTGTCTATTATTTTTCTTTTTCTTTTTCTTAATAAGAACTTATGCCTTTGTGACACGCGTTCTCTCTATTTTTGTGACATGTTTTTCTTTGTTTTTTTTGTGGTTCGTTTTATTTCTTCTTGTGGCACGATTTCAGCATACCTTAGCGGTTGGTTAATGCTCGTATAGAGATCTTCACGACGCTAATCTCTGATTATAGTTCTGTCAGTGGTCTTAGAAAGATGGATCCCCACTCGATTGATGGTTGGTTGGTTGCCGATGTAATTAGACTTAGGTAGCGGATCAATCTGCCTGATAGTTTAGTTCGCTCACCACTCCTTTTTCACCCTGTAAAGCGTCTCATTTGAATAGAGACAATGAGATTCAAGAAAGCTTTTGACTTTTGGTATGCTAATCTCGATGGAAGTGACTGGTTTTCTTTACACCATTGTAAGAGATTTTTAGTGGACTTGTCTCTCTTTTTGTTATTTTTGATACATTGTATTGTATTTTAATAAAATTCAGATGTCATTGTTTAAAAAATTTATTTTTTTATTTTATGTATAAAATAGATGAAAATAAATAATAATTTATATTGGACCTTAAATTAATATTTCAATAAAACATTATAAAAATATTAAGATATATTATATTTTTTGTAATAAAATTTTCTTTCTATAACTGTTTCTTTTCCTTCCTAATTTTTTTCCGTCAGTTTTTAATTAAAACTAAATTTCTTTCATTCTTATCTTTTTTTCCTTTTAATATGTTTATAGATAAATACAAAGGAAAATAGGACTATTTTATATTACTTATTATAAAATTTATTTTACTATTTTTAAAAAATAAAGGCCTTGTTTGGCAATTAGCGGGTAGCGGATTACATTAGCTGATAGTTGATTGCATTAGCTGATTTTACTAGCGGATTGCATTAGCTGATTGTATAAAAGTGTTTGGTAAAATTAACTTATAGCTGTTAGATTATTTAAACAAGAAAATGACATATAAGAACATGATTATATTCAATACTTGTTTGAATAGTTTATTAGTTATCAATATTTTGTATCTAATTAATATTAATTAGATCTTTAAAATTATTTTTAATATAATTTTTCTAAACATATTCAAATGCTTTATATATTAATTTATTATTTATATAATTATTTTAATATAATTTAACTAATTAATAAATTTAAATACACATATAAATATGTGATAATAAAAAGAAAAAAAGTAAATAAGATTATCTTATAAATAGGGTGAGAAAATATTTAATTTAGGTTATTTTGAGATTTTTGGTAACTGGTAAGAGAAAAAGAGTCTTTACAACTCTAATATCAAACCTCTAATCTCAAAAAGCTCCTATTATGAGCTTTTTCAAAATTAGCGGTTTCACCCCAATCCGCTCTTTCAATCTGCTATTCACCAAACAACAATATTAGCAAATTTGACTTGTCAAACCTCTAATTATACCTCAAACCTCTAATGTTTGCCCAAACCTCTCTTTACCAAATAAGGATGATTCTACAATAAACACTCTGTATCGCTATGTACCATTAGTCGCGTGTATCGTTATGTACCATTAAATATTTTAATTATTTTTGAAATCACGGGGGACCGAAAGCGTTATTATCCCTTTTAGAATAAAATATAAAAAAAATTATATTACTTTTTCGGATATTTTTCTTTTTGGGTAAAGTACACAAAGGATAGCTAAACTTTGGTAAATTATTCAATTTGGTAACCAAACTTTCAATTGCTTCAATATTATCATTAAACTTTTAGTTTTGCTCTAAATTGGTCACTGATCTGTTAACAACCGTTAAAAGGGTGACGTGGCCGTTAAAATATTTGGTATAATAACATATTTAGTCCTCCACGTTTGTACATTAAAACAATTTTTTCTTAATTCGGAAAATAACAAATTTAACCCTCATTATTTGCACATTATTTCAATTTCACCTTATTAAAAATAATTTAACCCTAAATTCAAAACTATAAACTCTAAATTAAAAACTCAAAACCCCTAAACTATGATTTGGTTTATTTAACTCCATATGATATGTATTAAGCTTAATATGAATCAAGCTTTCTAATTGAACTTAAAGTTTCACCTAATTATGAAAATGGGGTTGTGAGAAAATTGTTTATAGCTCAAAAGTTTTAAGGTGTACTTTTTTCTTCGCATTTTGATCATTAATATGAAGCTTTTGTAATCACATTAATAGTGAATTATAACTGACAAATTTATATAGTTCTTATGGTTATTAATTAGGATAGTGGGTGAAGAAACCGATTGTGGTTCATCTAGAAATTCTTTCCTTCGGCTTATGTTATTTACTTGTTAAAGCAATTTTTTCTCTTAAAGCATACTCGAAGGGGCTTATGGTTCAGCGAGTTTACTATTACTTAACACTACGAGATATGTTAAATTACCATGTGAGGTTTTATTTGTTGATTGACACATTGTAAAATTACTTGAAAAAGCATATTCTACGAATTAACCTTGTTTTGGAATTATTTTAACAAGTTTTGTCCATATTAATTTAGTTTATGGGTTTAGGGTTTAAGGTTTATGGTTTATGGTTTTGATTATATGATTTAGGTTTAAATTATTTTTAATTAAAATAATCCCAAATTGAAATAATATGTAAACAATTAGGGTTAAATTTATTATTTTTTCGAATTAGGACAAAATTATTTGAATGTGCAAACGTAGATGATTAAATGTGTTATTACACAAAATATTTTAATTGTCACGTCTCCCTTTTAATGGTTGTTAACGGCTCAGTGGAAAATTTGGAGAAAACTAAAAATTTAATGGTAACATTGAAGCAATTAAAAGTTTAGTTATCAAATTGAATAATTTACTAAATTCAATAACCATTTGTGTACTTTACTCAAAAAGAAAAAAATCAGAAAAAGTAATATAAAAATTAATTCTTTAGATTTTATTTTAAAAGAGGGATAATAATGCTTTCATTTCCTACGATTTCAAATGTAATTAAAATAGTTAATGATACATAGCGATAGATAACATTTATTGTAGAATCATCCAATAAATAAAAAGAATGTGAAAATATTATTAATTATGTTATGAATATTTATCTATGTGGATGTCTATCATGATTAGAACTTTATCAAAGGAGTTTGATTTATTATTAGGAATATTATCTCTATGAATTAGAGTTTAATGTATTATGCACTTCTTATGCCTATAAATAGATGATTCATTGAAGGCATTGTATACAATTCTATATTTAAGAATAATACAAATATCTCTCTTTCTCTCATCTCTTTGTTCTTCTTGTTCTTATTCTTGTTCTTCTTTATTTTATTCACAACACGTTATCAGCACGATCCTCTAATCAACTGAGGTCTTCATCGTTATTATTCAAAAGAAGTTACCGGAAAGAATTCGATTATAGAATAAACCAAAAATAAGTTTTTTTTTCTCCTTATTTTTTTAGTTACCGATTGTCTTTCTCTTTATATTTTAACTTCGTTTTAATTTTTGAAAATTTTGGAAGTATGTTTGATTTCATTCGAACATTGAAAAGAGATAAATTTGTGGCTTCTCACAAACCAAAAGACGAATCGACAGAGACGAAGAGGTTGTGTTTGGTGTAAATTACGTGTGTTTTCTCTTGTTCCTAAAAGGGTTAATTAGCGGTATGCTTATTCATACTTTTACTTATATGATTATATTTGATATTTTTCATATTATTATTTATGTCATTTTATTTGGTAAAAGTTAATATTTTTAATCGTGTTTTGAGTTTTACATGATATGCATAAATGGCTTGGAAAGAGATGTGATATAAAGGGACTATGAGAAGCTATCTCGGTCATATGCTATGTCTCCATTGTCCACGAGAGAAAAATCAATATCGGTAAATTTTGGTTTTAATTTTATTCTTTATATTATTATTTTAAAGTGAGATAAATCATGATGATTTTGAATTTACAAGAAGATTATTATAAAGTCTATATTTGCTCGAAAGCAATATTTCTTCTTCGTTGAAAAACTTGACCATAGACTTCTCCCAATTTCAAGTTACGAAAATTCTTCTTGATCCAAAAAGTTTTATGGGAGACATTCCTTGAAGTGAATGCAAAGCATGATGTTCATTCCATGCGATTATCAATGATGGGGCATTCCCTGAAGTGAATGCAAGCATGATGTTTATTCAATGCAATTATAAATGATGGGGCATTCCCTGAAGTGAATGCAAGCATGATGTTTATTCCATGCGATTATTGGATCTGTTTCATTCCCTGAAGTGAATGCAAACATGGTAAATCAATATTCAATTAGAGACATAATTTCGATATAATCCAAGTATAATTGGCTAGACATCCCGTTCTGCGAGGCTACTGGTCTCAAAGGAGGTTTTTAAAGGACCTTGTGGACAGGTTTAACAATGCCGCGTACGAGGATTAAATCTTTGTTCTCTGTGATAAGGATATGTGAAAAAGGTTTTAAAGGCCCACTGGCTCTACTCCATTCCCTGAAGTGAATGTGAGATTATATTATGGAAGGAATAAAAAATCACATTACAAGTTGTGGTCGTGATCGAGGCTATAAATATACACATGAAAAATATAGTCGTTTTAAGAATACTTCTACCCGCTGGTAGCGAAGTTATAAGGATGACAAGAGTGATAAAGATCATTCTAAGGAAGTGAAATCATTTTACCAATGTGATGTTATAAACCATTGGTTTCGTACTTGTCAAACGCCAAAGTATTATGGACTTTATCCATAATCATGAATGATAAATGAAATAAAATATAAACAAAATTTGTTTATGGCGAAAATAATTATGGCGTTATTGGTCCAACTCAATTGGATATTGTTAATTTTCTCATAACCCTTGAAGGGAATAATTTACCATTTATTTTATTTCCCTTATAACCTCTAACAGGAATAATTGGTTTTTTTTTTGGTTTTTTTTTGTTTTTTTATGTTAATTCGTTTTTTTTATTTTTATTTATGTTAGTTTGCTTTATGTTTATTTATTTCACATATTATTTATTTACGATTTATGTTAATTTATTATTTGAAGAATATGATTACTTTCGGAATAAAATATACAATGAATTGTGGCTATTTATGCATAGCAGATAATGCAAGTACTCATATTGTACTTAAGCATAAGAAATATTTTTCCCATTTAAATGCAAGGGGAAATATGAGTAGTATTTCTCAAAGTACTAAAATATCAATACTTCGGAAGAGCACTTAAAAGTTTATCTCTGATAGATAATCGACTTGATATGATGTGCTATATTTTATATTTTTCATTCATCGAAGTGAATGATACAAAGTACATATTTTCATTACCTGAAGTAAATGAAACAAAGCACATTTTGAAAGGTGCACAATTATGCATTTCTCGATTAAAATGCAAGGGAATAATGTGAGTACTATATCCGGAAGTACTAATATCACAAAAGGCTCTGGTTGAGCAAATATGTTATTGTCAAATGGAACTTTATTCCATATTTACAGTGCATTATACTCGTCAAAGTCTTAAAGAGAGCAATATGAGTTCGCAAAATATCCCCTTGGAAATTATAGATAACATATGTTATCAATTGGCATTTGAAATAAGCCAATATGGATATAAGTTCTGGTAGCCAAAAAGTCAGTTGAAAGCTCTAGGAGAGCTATATATTGCTACCAAAAGATAATTTCAATTGAAAGCTCCGAAAGAGCTAAATATATTCCTATTTAAAGGAACAATTATGATGGTCGTACTAGACATGTACGAGTAAGATTGAATTACATGTTATGGTAAACAAGAAGTTTACAAATTCAGAGATATATACACACATATATATAGTTGGCATGATCGGTTAGACCATCCTGATCAATAATGGTGCAGAAATTATTGAGATTTACATGCACATGTATTAAAAGAACTTGTAGTTCTTGTGGTGCTTATTCTCAAAGGAATGGATTAAATTCCACTTATTAAAGAACGTGAAGTTCTTGTGTTGCTTAAAGAAATTGATTAAATTCCACTTACTAAAAGAACATGAAGTTCTTGTGTTGTTTGTTCTCAAAGGATATGGATGATCCCACTTACCAAAAGAATTAGAACTTAAAGTTCTTGTACTGAAGTTAAGACTGTATGTCTTGCATATCTGAACGAAATATGGGCCCATATATCCACAAATGTGGAAAGTTTTATATGATTTTAGTATATGCATCTACATTGTTTTATCCACTTACAACCAGAAGTTTGTGAGATTGATTCTAAAAAGATTCAGATTATGCAGTTAGAATATTCGTCTTGAAAAGCTAGTGGGTTTATATTTTAGGCTATATCAGTTGTTACAAAGCCTATTGATTATGAAAAATATAGTTTAGCAAAATTTCAATTGGATGTCTCATATTTAATAGCTAAACTATGAGAACAAAAGAGTTATTATTTATATGGTGTTTCCATATAGCAACACTTATACGCATCAAGCCAACGAGTTATAATAAACTCCCCGTTATGATTGATTTTTGGTCAGAAACCATACATTTCTCATTTTATGATTTTTGAATGTGCGATATGAATTGCTCCACCACAACGCACAAAATGGGTAAATAAAAAGGGTTGAGAATATATATTGAGTACGAGTCTCCTTTTATGTTTAAATTCTTAAACATTAATTGGAGAATCATTTATGACATGATTTTTCTCAACATCAGGGGGAGATAATAATCAGCTGGATAGAGGAAAATGAATTATCATTATCTAGATCCTCGTATATGAACTAGAAGTTCATAAGATAATTCATGTTATTACATGTCAACTGCCAGACATATTTACTGACCCAATGAGAGTAATTAAGTCTCATATATCAGCTGAAATGATCTAAGTTTAAATTACATGTTAGAGGGAGAGAATGTAAATCATGCCTGAAGCATGATAGTTGAAATGGTTCCAATGATCAAAATTCTCGTAAATAGAAAGTAATATGAGATGGTCATATATTGGAGGCGGGTGCTCCTGAAGAGACCCAAGACATAACAAATAATAAAACTCTATAAGAGTTTCAGGTACCTGAAATAAAGATTGAAATCTTGAAGAGATCTCGATGAGTTATGTCATTACGAGAATGGAACTAGAAAATTAGAAAGTTGTCGACAACGATTTTACAAACAATTTTACATAAAATACTTCTATAGAAGTAAAGAAAGAAATCGAGGATCTTGTATAAAATCTATCCAGAAGTATAGATATTGAATTGACCAATGTTGAAAGACGCTTTGAACATCTAAAATAGAAGTATTTGGACCACCAGTCCAAACACCTAAAGGTGTAATGCAAGTGAGGCACAAATAAGTAGTCGTAAATACGACTTGAACTATGATTTATGAAAAGTTTTAATTACTTCATGGTGGATGCAATTACTTTGGCAGTTTTGAAAATTTTACATGCGTCTAATTATTTGTGGATCCATATTTATCCTTGAAGGATCTAAAATGCTATAAGCAATTGGAAATTTCTGAGGAAATTTATTTAGACATGTCTCATGAATATTTTGGCGCATTTGGTATAATCGCCCTAGTGAATACTAATTGAGAAAAATACTATAAGAATGATCAGATTTCCTTATGTATTTTATAAAGGAGTTTGGATCAAGATCCATTATGATAATTTTAGAACTCCTAAAGAGCTTCAAATTGGAAACTCATGAAGTACTTTCAATACAAGTACTTGAATCTTGACATCAAGTTTATCTTGACCTGGAGATCGAGCATTTTTATATATTTCTTTTGTCTATGAATAGACATAAGCTGAAAGAATCTTAAAGAAGATTCAATATGAATAGAGCATATCTATTGAGTATCCCAATAGTTGTAAGATTGTTGGATGTGAATAAAAATAATTATATCTTTTCTTGGTCTTGAAGCACTATATATTAGTTGGTCAAGAAATATCTATGAATATACAAAGATCATTACATTTAGATCTTCAAACATTCGTTGATGCCTCCTCAAATGTCGTAGAAATAATTGTTATGCACGAGGCAAGCCAAAAAATGTGTTTGGCTAAGACTATTGACCCAACATATCCAAAAGATATGTGGATTTACTTTTACAAGATATGATAAAAGTTATCTTGTGTGAAGATAACGCAAGATGTATATCTCAGTTTGAAAGTGGATACATCATGGAACATATTACTCCAAAGTTTTCATCCCTCACGATCTTTAGAAAAATGATATTCAAGATTAAATTATGAAGATTCAAAGATCTTCTGTGATGTTTGCATGAGGGGGAGTAAATACGCGCTGCACTCTTTTTCCCTTAACAGAGGTTTTGTCCCAATGGGTTTTCCTGGTAAGGTTTTTAATGAGGCAACATGTTATGCGTATCAAAGATGTGTGTACTCTTTTTCCTTCACTAAAGAATTTTTTCCCATTGGGTTTTTATCTTAGTAAGGTTTTAACGAGGCACATTATCTTCATAGACATCCAAGGGGGAGTGTTATGAATATTTATCTATGTGGATGTCTATCATGATTAGAACTTTATCAAAGAAGTTTGATTTATTTATTATTAGGAATATTATCTCTATGAATTAGAGTTTAATGTATTATGCACTTCTTATGCCTATAAATAGATGATTCATTGAAGGCATTGTATACAATTCTATATTTAAGAATAATACAAATATCCCTCTTTCTCTCATCTCTTTGTTCTTCTTGTTCTTATTCTTGTTCTTCGTTATTTTATTCACAACAAATTAAACATTTCTTATTTTTTCTTTTAAACTACAAGAATGAACAAATGATTTTTTACTCATAAAACTACTTAAAAATATTTATTATTCTTCCTAAGTAAATATATTCTTAATTAAACATTTTATACTTCTATTTTTGAATTTTTTATTTTAAAAATTCGACAAAGAATAAATGAATTTTATTGACTCGTAAAATAAATAAAATATATTATTATTTATATTTTCTTTTTCTTTTCCTTTTATATGTTTATACTTTTATATGTTTATAGATAAATACAAAGAAAAATATGTAATACTTTGTATTAGTTAGTACAATTTTTATTTGCAATAATGTTAATAAATAAATGAATGAAAAATAAAAGTAACCTTATTTAAGTAATATGTATTGACCTGAATTTTTTGAGTCAACGAGTTAATATTGACCTATGACATGAGCTTGAAGGTTCAGTTGAGTAATTAGAGCACTTGGGCCAAGTTGGGCCTTTTGGATATTAATTGGATTTTTTGGAAAAAAAAAGTGTCACTTGCAAGAAAAGTTGAAAGTTGTAGGATCACGAGTGCAATTTACCCCTCAAATGCTATTGTTTGGAAGTTTGGAAGAGGGGATACAAGAATCCATAGTTTACCTCACCATATTTTCCGACACTCTTTTTTTTTCTTTTACTTCTCCAAACATTAGAAAAAGATCCAAGCTTTTTTATCCTAACCATTCGTCTAAAATTCAAGATCATAAGATTAGTAATCTACTTGTCAAGAGCATAAAAAAGACCAAAATCATTTAAGAGGGTGGTAAGAAGCTCATTTGGGGTTTAAGGTGGGTTTTAGCCTTGAGAAGTATTTATGGTTGATTTAAGGTCATGTTAGTGTTATAATTTATTTATTTATCCTTATTAATCATTTAGAAGTGTAATCATTCGCTTTTAGACTCCATTAATTAAAGAAAAAGTTGGAGAATCCTCCAAAGTTAAGGGGAAAGAGGAAAACGTGGAAAGCTAAGTTAGGAGTTGCATTTCAAGATTATGAGCAAAGTAAGTACACTTTGAAATTTGAAGCGCTTCATGAATATCATAAATGTGATGCTTGTATGCTTGTTTGATGTGTGCTTGGTGTTTTTGAGTAAAAGCATGCTTGAGTAATCAAATGGTAGTAGTTGAGGTTAGAATTGTTAAAATTGGTTTTAAAAGACTTCTAATGACTTCCATAAGCTTTAATGATTTATTAGAGCCTTATAACAATGATATATGATGGATTGAAAGTAAGTTCAAGCTTTAAAATACCATTTAAGGGTTTAAGCATCGATATTGGATCATCTGGTACGGATACTATAAGAACATAGGCTAAAGCTAGTAAAATTGTGCTTGAATACAGATAATGCCTTCAAGGAGTATTGGTATTGTTCATCCAATACCGATATTTAGAGGTTAGTATCAATACTAAATGAGTTATTAAAACATTGAGAGCCTCTTAAGTATCGATACTCAATATGAGTAGTATCAATATTGAATTAAATGAGAAAACATAGGTGCTTAATTGAGTACCGATACTCGCATGTGAGTACCAATACTCATAGGGTATGTGTCGATACTTAATAGGTAGTATTGATATTGAAAATAATTGAATCATCAAATGAATATTTGGTATTGATACTTGTATGGGAGTACCAATACCCCTAAAGCAATACTGATACTTATGGGTGAGTATCAGTACTCATATTACTGAATGATTAACAATGTTGATAATTAACCAACAAGAGTTGGTCCAAGTGGTAAGCAACTTGGTATCGCTTAAGCAGGTCTCAAGGTCAAGGCGTTGTGTATGCAGAAAATCCCCGCTAGGAGACTCACCCCTCAAAGCCAGGTGTGCGACGCAGGTCGATCCGGATTAGTCAGGGCGAAGCCCTAGAAACTGGAAGGGCAACAAAAAAAAAACACAATGTTGGTAATGGATTCGACGATAATGCAATAAGGTTTGATTAACCAATAATAGATCATGCATCATGTGATAATGAGTAATAACCATGGTTGGACAGATGTAAGTGATGATTTTATGCCTCGAGGGCATTGCTTGACTTTGTGATTGTTGTGTGGTTGGGACCTAATACACGGTGTTAGTGTTGTAGCACCAAAGTAAATCAATTATAGATGTATTGTTAAGATATTTGTTTTGATATAATAATTGAAAAATAGTTTTGGACTAAATTGAAAAGATTTCAAAAATGATTTTAAGTCCAAACAACTTGAAAATATGTTTGAGGAGTTTTCAAAAGGTTTTGGTAAGGTTTGAAATGTTTTAAAGTAGCCAAACCAAAGATTTCAGCTTGACCGTATCGATACGATATACCCTGTATCGATACACCTTTAGGGTTTCAACTATAGATTTAGTTTTTGCCAAAATCTGTACCGATACAAGCATTAGTTGTATCGATGAGGAGAAGGGTTTGTTTCGATACGCTATGTAGCATTTCGATATTCCCAGCTTTAAATACCCAACGACTATTCGAAAACCCCCAACGGCTAGTTCCCTACAGCATTAATAGACACTTGTACCGATACGATACAATGGTGTACCGATAGGCACCAAGGTGTATCGATACGACATTGCTGCAATATAATCAATGACTAGTTCTGAAAAAGAGCGTACCGATACAGCTACCTGCGTATCGTTACGAACACCTTCAAAACTGCATTTATCGCGGGAAATAAAAACCCCCAACGGCTCCAATTCAATCCCAACGGTCTCCAACGGCTACAAACTCAATTGGAAGACTAATGATCCACAAGTCAACAACATTATGATCAAAATCATGTCTTAGTGCTAAATTGTCCATTCTTGTATAGACAAACACTTATGAGCTCAAATTCTCAATGTATGCTCAAGTGTTCTAGGATTTGGGTGAGTACTTTAGTGTTCAAACATCAACCTTTAGATAGGGATTTCTGTTTACTAAGTTTTCTGTTGCTTGAGAGAGTTCCCAAAGCTCGGTTTGGGAGCTTTGGATGCTAGGCTTGGGTTATAAGTCTAGGTTGTAAAAGGTTGCCTCCTAATCCTAGAAAAGGGGAAGAATTCTTAGTGAATTGGTGAAATATTTGGTGAGGAGCTAAGGTAGTGGATGTAGGCTTTGGTTAGAAAGTCGAACTACTCTAAATCCTTGTTCATATTTTTCTATCTTTTTGCTTCCACCACAAACACCCAAACTATCACTTCTCCACCACTTGGCAAGCAATTCGGTTGTGTTTATTGGGCTTCATAATTGGTATTAGAGCAAGGCTCAATCGAGAGGATTAACATCTTATTGAGGTGATCCCGACAAGCTCGATCAACCCTTCAACCAACTGAAGCTCATAGCGCAATCTATCGACAAGCTACCATTCTTCAATGGTGAACATTATGCATATTGGAAGAATAAGATGATGTACTTCATCAAGGCAAAGGATTATCGTCTTTGGGACCTTGTTGAAGATGGACCGTTCGAGCCTCAACGAAGGAATGCGGATTGGAATGCCAACGATAAGAAGATGATGGAGCAAAACTCCAAAGCATTGCTAGTGCTATTTTGTGCATTGTGACCGGAGGTTTATGCTACAATTTCTTCTTGTGAGGGTGCCAAGGAAGTATAGGACAAGCTTGAAGCCATATACGAGGGAACAAACGAAGTAAAGAAGACCAAGATCAGTTTTCTAAACCTTGAGTATGAAAACTTTAAGATGGACCCAAATGAAGACATCAAGAGGATGTTCGACCGGTTCTTCACAATTGTCAGTCAACTCAAAAGCTTTGAAGAGGAGATTTCGAAAGACAAACTCGTTTGGAAGTTGATTTACTCACTTCCCGAATCATGGGAGAGCAAGAAGACGACTATCATTGAGGTCAAGAACTTAAAGGAGCTCAAGCTTGATGAGCTTATTGGGTCTCTTCTTACCCATGAGTTGATTTCCATTCCTTTAAAAAAATAGAATGAGAAGAAGATCTAAATACTATTACTCTTCCATCCTCCGCAAATCATCAAGAAGATTCAAGTGAGAAGAATAGTGAAAATGAAGAGATGACCTATCTCTTAATAAAATTTGCCCGATTCATGAAGAAAGAAATGAAAGAATCAAAACATGAATTGAAAAAGAAGATGAAGGATTCCCACAAGAGCAACAAAAAGGGATCATCTTCAAAGAAAGCATATATGGCAAATTGGAGTGATGAAGACTCCATCGATGATGTGGTAGCCCACCTATGTTTGATGACCCTTCAAGAGGGTGAGGTAACTTCTAATTTATCTACTTCTTCATATTATTTTGATGAATTACAAGATGCATATGATGATTTAGTTTTAGAGTTTAAAAATAACATTTTGAAAAACAAGAAATTGGTTTCAAATTTGAAAATTCAAAATGATTTGATTTCTAAAACCAAAGATGAACTTGAAGTAAAACTAAATGAGTTTGAGCAAAAGAATGTCAATTTACAAAATTTGCTTCAAAGTTTAGAGAAATATCATCAAAGAAAGGTTGATGATCTTAAAAAAGAAAAAGATTTGATTTCCAAAGAACTTGAAAAGAAAAACAGTTTTGGAAAATCAATTTTTTATCAAAGATAATCTAGTGCCCCTAGATTTGTAAATGAAAAATGTTTTAGAAGTATTTGGGTCCCAAAAGGATTAATTACTTCAACTAAAAATGATGAAATTGTAAAATGAATTCCTAAGGGGACTAAACTTTGTGCTACTAATGCTTATGGATCCAAAGCAATTTGGATACCAAAAATTACTTGATTGACTTATTCTAGGTGTGATGGAACATTGATCTACATAGTGATGAAATTGAAGGGAGCTCTTGATAAACAAAGAAGATCACTTGAAGAAGGAAGGCTTCACATCCACCCTTTTGTTCAAGTGGTAAAATTCTAGTTGATTTTATTGGTTTTTAAATTCAATTTATTTTATTTCAACTAGATAATCATATATTTGTTGGAAACTGTTCTAGAAGTATTTGAGTCCCAAAAGAACTAATTACTTCAACTAAAAAGGATGAGATTGCAAAATTAATTCTTAAGGGGACTAAACTTTGTGCTACTAATGCTTATGGATCCAAAGCAATTTGGATACCAAAAATTACTTGATTGTCTTGTTATAGGTGTGATGGAGCATTGATCTACATAGTGATGAAATGGAGAGGAACTCTTGTCACACAAAGAGGATCACTTGAAGAAGGAAGGCTTCACATCCTACCTTAAGGATTTTAGCTATAGGTTTTGTTTCTGCCAAAACCCGTACCGATATAGGCATTAGCCGTATCGATACGGAGATGGATTCATTTCGATACTCTATGTAGTGTTTCGATACGCCCAACTTTAAATGCCAAAGAGCTATTCGAAAACCCCCAATGGCTAGTTCCCCGCATCATTAACAGACACATGTACCGATGCGGTATAGTGGTGTACCGATACGCGTTTCGATACGCACCAAGGCATATCGATACGACATTGCTGCAACGGACTCAACGATTAGTTCTGAAGAAGGGCGTACTGATACGACTACCTACGTATCAATACGGATAACTCTAGAACTGCATTTATTACAAGAAATAAAAACCCCAATGGATCCAATTCAATCCCAACGGTCTCCAACGGCTACAAACTCAATTGAGAGTATAAAAGGGACCTTCAAGCATCTATGGAAGACTAATGATCCACAAGTCAATAACATTATGATCAAAATCATGTCTTAGTGTTAAATTGTCCATTCTTGTATAAACAAACAATTGTGAGCTCAAACTGTCAATGTATGCTCAAGTGTTCTAGGATTTGGGTGATTGCTTTATGTGTAAACATCAAACTTTAGAGATGGATTTCTGTTTGCTAAGTTTTCTTTTGTTTAAGAGAGTTCCCAAAGCTCAATTTTTGAGCTTTGGATGCTAGGCTTGTGTTATAAGTCTAGGTTGTAAAAGGTTACCTCCTAAGCCTAGAAAAGGGGAATAATTTTTAGTGAATTGGTGAAATCCTTTGTGAGGAGCTAAGATAGTGGATGTCAGCTTTAGTTAGAAAGCTGAACCACTCTAAATGCTTGTTCATATTTTTCTATCTTTTTGCTTCCACCACAAACACCCAAACTATCACTTCTCCAACACTTGGCAAGCAATTCAGTTGTGTTTATCGGGCTCCACGTGTATGCTTCTTAGGATATATGACACCGAATTTCATCTACGCCTAGAGCCAAATGTATGGTTTTGAGGCTATATGACATCATACCTTACTCAAAAAAATACTCGAGGGATGTTTTCGAGTATTGTAAGCCCACTGAGTGTATGATCATGGAATTGTGTGACACTTGGCCTCACTCAGAGCTTATTGTTGTGTGTATATTGATTGACATATTGATTGGTGCTATGATATATTGTTTGTAAATGTTGTAGTGTTAAAGCATGACTATTAGGCGTCTAACGGTAGCGTCACATGTTATCTGATGCTTGCCGAATGGTGATGCAATTTAGAGCAAGTATACTCGTCGAATCACTTAATAAAGTGATAAGTATATTATCGATTTATTAAAACTAAAACAATAAAAACTAAAGATAGCTATGATTAAGACGAACAATTACGACAAATAATAGATGATTATGAAAGCTGGGATTATTGCTAAGGATATATGCTTGATTACTTATTTCAATGCTATAGCAACTAGCAATACATGTCTGCGTAAACCATAAGGATCTTTATCTACTTGACAGAATTTTCTAAGGAACTTATGACTCTCTCAACGCCTAGAAGCTAATAATATTGAAGCTAAGGTAATATATGTCTGTGTGAACCCTAACAACTCTATTATCTATTTAAGAACTCCCTTTTAATCGTTGAAATCCTAAACTTATGTCTAAGCTGGATTAAGACTAAGTTAACAGCTTAGCCACACTGTTCACGTTTGTATAACCTAACTCTCTCGATATTAAGCTACTGATCAATAATTAAAAGGTCTCTCTCGATAGCTCTTAAAATAACTACGCGTGAAGAAAAATGAACAAAATAGATAAAGGGAAAAAACTATAGCATTAAAATTAGATAATCAAAACATAAAATCCTGGGAAGCAATAATCCCAACTAAAGTATTTAGCTTATGTTTGAGCTTGAAACATCCATAAAAATATTAAAGTACGACAGTTTATCAAGCAAGGAAAAGAAAAGAGTCGAGCGTCCTCGAAAAACTCCCTCAGTCCTGTCCAACTGTTGATGCAGATCTCCCACTCCGTCAGCCTCGCTCGATTGTGTCAGTTGTGAGGAGATTTCTCTAGCTTTCACTCTAGTGGTTCTCCGCAAGCTTCAGATTAGGATTGTTGTCTATAATCGCGCTCTCTTTGAATTGGCTTTCAAGTCTTTCTGTAATGCCTTGGTTTTGGGCCTAGATGTTTTAGACATCGGATCGGACCGATCGGAAATCGTATTAGGTGGTATAGGGAAATCAAGGATCGAGAAAGGATAAAAATTTGAAAAAAAAATTCTAAAATCATCTAAAAGCATGTTTAAAAGGTTGGTCAAATCAATTTTACAAAAAGAGATTTGGAAGTGGTACATTTTGGGTAGTGACCAAAATCTAAAGTTTCAAAATTGTGGGAAAATATAATTTCAAAAGAGGAGTAAAAAATATTAGAATCTTTAGGGAGCTTTGGTGCCGTTACACCTTCCTTAAATAGACATGTGTTTTAAAATGATTTTTAGATGATTAAAATAAAAAGGATTTTATTTTATTAAATTTCTAAAATAGAAAAATGAGAAGTTTTTGACGTAACTAACTCTCATTTCAGCAAAATTCATTTTCTCAACTCTTTCTCCAGGTTTCTTTTCTCCCAAACACTCCCTCTTTGATTCCTAAATCATTTCCAAGAAATCTCTTCAATTTCTTCAAGTTTTGAGAAGAAAAAACTTACAAATTCTTAAGGAAGGCAAGGATTGGAGGTAAATCTCGTTCTCAACCTTCAATCTAGGTTTTTTATTAAATTCCCAAGATCTTTGGCTCCTAAATGTTTTTTTGGCTGAGATTTGTTTATAGTTTTGATTTAAGATCAAAATCTTGCAAAATCATGGTTTAAATCATGATTTTCAGAGTGTTTATGATGAGCTCTGTTTTGGAATGATTTTCGGTTGTTTCAGATGGGTAAATTGGAGTAATTTTGGTGAGCAACGAGTTTGTGTTTAGTTGCTAGTGTTGAAATGCATTTTAATGCATTTGGATCTCTATTTTGATGCTCTAAAACAGGGGATCTTGATCCGGAAGCAAGTGAAGCATTTTTTGAGGCTTCGGAAGGATGATCTTCGCGTCGGCGAGCGAGGTTTCGCGTATCGGTGAGTGGAAATGGATTTTCCAGCTTTGTAACTCTTTGAGCGCGGTCTTGGGGGCTTAGTGTAAGTTTGAAACACTTAGCTAAGCTCAAGAGTAAGTAAATCGAAAGTCTCTCTCGGAATGTGCTATGTTTTAGATGAATATGCACTTGAATTGAATGTGGTTTAATTGCTATTTTAAAGCATGTTTTTTAGCATTGAGGATGCTGGTTTTTAATGCCATTTTGTTAAGGATGCACTTGGTAGGTGATCCTTGGATTTATGAGATATATGCATTTGAGTTTAAGCATGTCTATGCTTGTTAAAATGGCATTGTGATTTATACTTGTAAAACAGTGAAATAATGATGTTAAATGATTATATTGGCAAGTGATGGAAATGGTTTTTGGTTACTTTAATCGGATATAGTTAGCCGGCTATAGGATTGGGTGCACCATGAATAAAGTCGCCTTGGATGTCGAAGGGTTGTGATTTTACCGTATACTCCATCCAAGTACCCTAACGATTGAGGCTAAGGTCACAACGGTGGATGGTTTAATCCTGTGTGTGGATCTTATGGTTTGTATCTCGTGCTCTTGTTAATGGAAGTTTACAACTACCGATGAGTGGTGTTGAGGGGTTGTGATTGTACCGTTAAATTCCACCACAGGTGTCACAACGGTTGATGGTCTAACCCCGTGTGTGAGCCTTGTGTAGTCTGGTAGTGTGTATGAAGCGTGTGGGACAACGCTTGTAATCCACGTATCCGATTGTGTCAATTGTGTTGGTTTTGATATGGTTTGTTAATGATCACTTGTGAGCCAATATAATGATGTTAAGAAATGAATTAAGCATGTGATGCTTGGGAATTATGCTATAATGCATGTGATGCTTGGTTTAAGCATGAGCAAAGCATTTTGATGTTATCTTAATAATGCTATGAGCATGTGGGTCTAAAAGTGCATTGATGCTTTAAGAGCATGTTTTAAAGAAAGACATATGTTGACAAATGATGATGTTTCGGTTTTACAAAATGCATTGATGAATGTTTTGTTTTTAGCGGTCCTCACTAAGCTTTATGCTTACGCTCATTTGTTTCATCAATGCAGAGAATTGAGCATTAGAGGCAGCAAGAAAGCAAGGGGAAATACAAGTATTTGGCTAAGCAATGTATGTGATTTTACTTTAGTGTAATAAGAGGCAATGGTTGGGATTTCTACTCTTGGTTTTATTTGGTGATGTTAAACGTTTTAAGCATGTTTGGCTTGTAGTTCGGGATTTGTAAATGGTCTCTATTTGGTTTATGGTCTTGCTTATAGTGTTTTGGCTATGCTATGGCTTATATTCTAAAGCATGTTTGAGTAGCTAATATTTTCGCCATGATTTGTCATGCTTGATTCTTATATGATGAAAGTTTAATGATGCAAGTGTGTTGGTAAGTTGTTCGTAGCAAGTGTGTTGGTAAGATTGATTAAGACTTGTTTAGTCGATGTTTATGGAGATTTAAAGGCTGTTGAAAGTGAGTTTCTGGTATGTGTATCGATACTCGGGGGAGAGTATCGATACACTAAGGCTTGATTCAGGCTATTCAGCTTAGATGTACCGATACAATTTGCCCGCGTATCAATACGCCTAGGCAAAAGATTGAAGGTTGTTTCGATACGAGCTTGGGCGTATCGATACCCTTTTCCCAAAAATTGCTACTATCATTTTGTGTATCGATACGGGGAGAGGCGTACCGATACGAGTTCGTTATTTTCAGTTAAAAGAATCTTTCTGAGTTTTGAAATGTCACATTTTGGTCCATGAACGATGTATGTTTAATTGGATGAGTTTGGATGATCTGTTTGAGTTGACATTTGGCATGTTGGCATGTTACATGATTAATTAAGGATTGGTAATTTTAAAATCTGAAAAGTCCCTGTATTTTCTGGAATTACAAATTAGCCCCTAAAATTCAAATGTATGCAATTGAACCCCTAATCGAATTCCGATCGCTATGACGTTTTCGCCTAAACGCTTTGCTGAAAATATAGGATAATAATGTGCATCTAGAGAAGATAAAATGAAAAAAGGGTCGTTAATCTAGGTTGACTTTAACGAGTTGACTTCGGTTTCCCCCATGTAATCATCTTAGTTCGGGTCGGGTGTCTAGGCCGAGCTAAGGGGGTTACATTTGTTGCTATGAGAGCCAGGTTACAAAAGAATTGGGGATGATGGTAAGTGAAATTTTATGTTTTGGATGTCCAGTGCAATGTAAAATGGCATGTTGTTTGAAAAGCCATATTTTTGGTTGAATGTTGGTGTTTATGTCATGCTTGGTAGTTATGAATCATATATGAGATAAATATGATTGTATGTTGATGATGTGAAGCTTGGTGAGTATGATATGCTATTGTATTATGTGTTATGCTTGAGGGAAATCGGGGTGCTCGTTGCCTTATTACACTAGTTAAATGTTTTTGTGAACTTGGATCCTTGCTTGAGGCTGGCCTAAATCATAGTTTGATTTGTTTTTGTTGTTATGCCTTGTTAAAATAGCACTATGGGTCCGAGGAGAGAGCTTAGATCGAATACGATCGTGCTTGCGCCTGGGCATGGTAATCAGGGGGCTGAGAACCCAGCTGATGAGACTTTACCTCCGCCACCACCTAGGGGTGGAGAGCCAGAGCAACAAGGACAGGCTGGTCCAGTTTTGGGTGATCTAGCGCCGCTGGTTGAGACGATCACTGGAGCTGTTCAGGCTGTGGTAGCCGGAGCGCATGTTCAGACACCTGCAGTTGGGCAGACGGGTTTGCCTTTGGAAAGGCTGAGGACTTTGGGACATGTTGAGTTCTATGGAATGTCTCCTGAGGTGTCGGAAGCCTGGTTAGCTAGCACGATCCGTATTATGGATCAGATGGGATGTAACGATGTGCGCAAGCTAGGATGCGCAGTTTCTTTGCTCCAGGGTGACGCATATAGTCGATGGACGACTATCACCGCTGGAATGGAACCCAATGAGGTTGATTGGGAGTTCTTCAGAGGTGCCTTTAAGAGGAAGTATATTGGTGTGAGGTATGAGAAGAAGTATGAATTCATGTCGCTTGTTCAAGGATGTCTTTCTGTGGCTGGGTACGAGGTCCAGTTCGTACATCTGAGCCAGTATGCACCTGAGTTGGTGCCGAGTGAGAGGCATCGATGTGATCATTTCTGATATGGGTTGGTGCAGGAAGTCAAGACCTATATGTTGGCTACAAAATACACGGATTTTGATGTGCTCGTATGTCGAGCCAAGGACATCGAGTAGAACTTGGGTCTGACATCTCGTGGAGATGGTTCTAGCTCTAGAAAGAGAGTAGCTGAGTATAATTTCGGAGGTGGACGGAACAAGAGAGGCCAAGATAAGAGTTATCAGCCTGCTGCTATGCGAGGTAACGTTGGGCATGGTGCACTGGTTCAAGGAAACAAGATGAGGGCAGAACAGAACACTTGATGGACGTGTGGATTGAGGGGTCATCTGAGGTGAGATTGTCCACGTGCGGCTAGAGAGGCACGGGCTCCTGTTGTAGTGATAGGGATTTCTTGCTAGAACTGTGATTCAGCAGATCATTTGAGGCGTGAGTGTCCTCTGTTGGCCGGAGGAGGCCAGGGACGTGCACCTGCTGTGGCTGCACCTCAGAGAGGCCGTGGGTGCGGCCGAGGAAATTTTCAGAGGAGGGAAGAGGGTCAGCACCGTATCGCCCATGTCGTAGCAGTTCAACCTGAGGGAGGCGGTCCTGCGAGGGTCTATGCTCAGCGCGAGGAGCGCAACGACACCGATGTTATCACAGGTACCTTTGTTCTAGAGTCTTTATCATTGTTGGCTTTGATTGATTATGGATCCACGCATTCTTATATCTTGAGTGAGCATATGTATTTGCTTGATATACCTGTTGATTTGCTTGATGTAGGGATGCAAGTGACTAGTTCTTTTGGTGAGACTGTAGTCACTAGGAAGTTGTATCGGAGGTGTCCTTTATCTTTTCAGGGTCATTTATTTCTTGTGGACTTGATGAAGTTACCCTTTTAATGGATTTGATGTGATCCTTGGTATTGATTGGTTGTCTGAGCATAGAGCATTGGTAGACTTTGATGTTAAGAGAGTCACCTTAAAGCTTGCTGATGATTATGAAGTGGTGATAGTAGGCGAGAATATGAAATTCTTGTCTAATATGGTTTCGGCTATGGAAGTAAGTCGTATGCTAAGGATGGGTTGTAATGCTTATCTTGTTTACGTGATGAATCCTGGTACAAAGGATGTCTGTGTGCAGGACATTAGAATCGTTTGCGATTTTTTGGGTGTCTTTTCGGAAGAATTGCCTGGGTTTCCGCCAAACAGAGAAGTTGAGTTTGGTATCGAGTTGTATGAGAATACGACCCTCGGTGTCCATTGCTCCTTATCGCATGACACCTAAAGAGTTGAAAGAGTTGAAGATGCAAATTTAGGAGTCACTTGATCGAGGGTTCATCCGGTCGAGTGTTTCACTATGGGGAGCGCCTGTGTTGTTTGTAAAGAAGAAAGATGGGACAATGCGGATGTGTATAGATTATCGGCAACTGAACAAGTTGACGATCAAGAACAAGTATCCCTTGCCAAGGATTGATGATCTCTTTCATCAGTTCCGAGGATCCTCGGTGTTTTCTAAGATAGACTTGAGGTCAGGGTATTATCAATTGAAGGTGAAGGATGTGGACGTACCTAAGACAGCTTTTCGGACAAGGTGCGGGCATTACGAGTTCTTAGTGATGTCGTTTAGTTTAACCAACGCATCTGCTGCTTTCATGGACATGATGAATCGTGTGTTCCATGATTTCTTGGATCAGTTTGTGGTGGTTTCATCGTTGATATCCCTGTGTACTCTCGTACCGAGGAGGATCATGATAGACACTTAAGGATAGTGTTGCAAGTGTTGTTGGAGAACCAGTTGTATGCTAAGCTGAGCAAGTGTGAGTTTTGGCTTAGAGAGGTGGTTTTCCTTGGACATGTTGTATCGACCGAGGGTTTCCGTGTTGATCCGCATAAGGTAGAGGCGGTAATGAGTTGAAAGGTGCCTAAGTCGGTGATGGAGGTACGAAGTTTTCTTGGCTTGGCTGGGTATTACTATAGATTTTTCGAGGGTTTCTCGAAGATTGCTACCCCTTTGACCAAGTTGTTGCAGAAGAATGTTCTCTTTTGAGAAGCTGAAGGAAGCTTTGACGCAAGCTCCTGTCCTGATTCAACCTGAGTCTGGTAAGGAGTTTGTAGTCTATAGTGATGCGTCCATTTTTGGTTTGGGCTGTGTGTTGATGCATGAGGGTAAGGTAGTGGCGTATGCATCTAGACAGTTGAAGGTGCATGAGCGTAACTACCCTACTCACGATCTTGAGCTTGCAGCTGTTGTGTTTGCCTTGAAGATTTAGAGGCATTATCTGTATGGCGAAAAGTGTGTGGTGTTCACAGATCATAAGAGCTTGAAGTATCTTATGTCTCAGAGGGAGTTGAATCTTAGGCAACGTCGTTGGGTGGAGTTGCTTAAAGATTATGATATGTCAATCGAATATCATCCGAGAAAGGCCAATGTTGTGGCCGATGCTTTGAGCAGGAAAGTGGCTGTGGAGTTGAGGGCGATGTTTGCTCGCTTGAGCATATCGCGTGATGGTGGTCTTGTTGCTGAATTGCAAGTGAAAGCATCTCTGATCCAGTTGATCAAGGATAAGTAGTTGCTTGATGATTCTCTTGTTCCTCACGTTCAGGATATTGCGGATGGTAAGCCTTCAGATTTCAGTTTTAATGATGATGGTGTTTTGTGTTTTGGGAGTCGAATAGTGGTGCCAGATGATGTTGAGTTGAGGCGCACTATTCTAACTGAAGCTCATAGTATTCATTTCGCTATGCACCCTGGTAGTACAAAGATGTATTGTGATTTGAAGGATGAGTACTACTGGGTGGGGTTGAAAAAGGGTGTTGCCGAGTTCGTTAGCAAGTGCATGGTGTATCAGCGAGTGAAGGTTGAACATCAAGTTCCTTCTGGGTTGTTGCAGCCTTTGAGAATCCCAGAATGGAAGTGGGAAAGGATTACCATGGATTTTGTATCTGGATTGCCCCTGTCACCGGCAAAGAAGAATTCTGTGTGGGTGATTGTGGATTGCCTTACGAAGTGTGCACATTTCTTGCCTGTGCATACTACGTATACCTTGGATAAGCTGACAGAGTTGTATATCGCTAAGATTGTGTGGTTGCACGGTGTGCCGAAGTCTATAGTGTCGGATAGAGATCCGAGGTTTACATCAAGGTTTTGGGAAAGTTTGCATCAAGCCTTGGGTACACAGTTGAATTTCAGTACTTCTTATCATCCTCAGACGGATGGACAGTCAGAATGTGTTATCCGGGTGCTTGAGGATAAGTTGAGATGATGGGTTATTGATTTTCAGGGTTCTTGGGAGAAGCATTTGTCGTTGGTTGAGTTTTGTTACAGATTCTTAGGCTAAAATCTAGGCTATTTATTAGGCTAGAATATATTGTAATTAATGTTATATATTATGTTACCTAGTTTAGGTAAATTAGATTTGTATATATAGCCTATATGTTTTATGAATAATATACAAGGAATTATTCTCTACATGGTATCAGTTGTCCTAGGTTCTTTCGAATACAATAAAAAAAAATTTGGGTTGTTAGGGTTTTAACCTAAAGCCAATTTTTTTTTGGTCGTTCTTCACCGGCCACCTTCGGAGGCCTTTTCTGTCGACACCGCCCGTACCACAAGAGCCGTCGTCCGCTGATCTGGAGATTCCGGTCACCGGAATCCCTGCGCGTGAGCCTCACGCGCCGCCCCAAGCTTCCGCCTGTCCTTCACGCGCCGGCGCGTGAGAGCGCGTGGTGGCCCCTTTTCGCCGCCGATTTTTCCACCGACGTCGCTGCTTCATTCCGATCACACCCCTTCCGCCGGTCCTTTTTTTCGGATTGTTTTGGGTTGGGTGTTCTGTCTTTTGGAATTATTAGGGGTTTTTTTTTGTTCTTTGCTTCTTTGATTTCATGGCTGATAAAAAGGTTGACTTTATGTCTAATATCGTTCCGATTACGTCTAAGATTATTGATCATAAATTGAATGGCTTTAATTTTCTCGATTGGAACCATACAATTGAGTTGTATTTGTTAAGCCTTTCTATGGACAGACATTTGACTGATGATCCTCCGACGGATGATTCTCGCCTTCCTTGGATGAGAGAAGATGCTCGCCTCTATATTCAGATTCGTAATTCTATTGACAGTGAGGTGGTAGGTTTGGTTAATCATTGCAAGACGGTGAAACAATTGATGAGCTATTTGCAATTCTTATATTCTGGCAAAGGAAAATTTTCACGTATCTATGATGTTTGTCAGAATTTTTACAAGGCTGACAAAGAAGACCGGACTTTAACTAGTTATTTTATGGATTTCAAGAAAACGTATAAAGAGCTTAATATGTTGCTTCCTTTTAGTGCTGATATTGAGGTCCAACGTAGTCAGCGAGAGCAAATGGCGGTTATGAGTTTTCTAGCTGGTCTTCCACCGGAATTTGAGACAGCTAAATCTTAGATTCTCTCTGGCTCCGAGATCTCCAGCCTCGATGATGTTTTTCGGAGAGTCCGTCGTACTGAGAATTCTTTGCCTACTCCATCCCCACAACATGGCAGTGTTCTGCTTAGTCGTGCTCTTCCTTCTGACTCCGGCAAGCAACATTTCAAGAGTAGTGGTCCTGGTCGTTCCATGGGGTCGGGGTCTACCAAAAGCGATCCACAGTTTGGAGTTCGTGGTCCGGATCACAGTGCAGTTATCTGTCATTATTGTCACAAACCGGGACATACCAAGCGTGATTGCCGGAAGTTGCAGTTTAAGAAAACTTCGTCTGCTCATGTTGCTTCTAGTGTAGACACTTCTTCATCGGCTGTTACGATATCTGCGGATGAGTATGCCAAGCTTCTTCACCTTCAAGACACTGTCAAGCATCCTTCCGGTCCTGTTTCTGCCCTTGTTGAGTCAGGTAAATCCAATACATGTCTTGTTTCCACCTCTTCCAAGTGGGTCATTGATTCTGGTGCCACAGACCACATGAGAGGTAACCCTAATCTTCTTTCTCATTTTACAACCCATCCTTCTATCAATCCTGTTACTTTAGCCGATGGTTCCACATCTTCTGTTATTGGCTCTGGCACTTCGTACCCTACTCCATCTCTTACTTTGTCCTCTGTTTTGAGTTTACCACATTTATCCTTTAACCTAATGTCAGTTAGTAAACTTACAAAAACCCTTAATTGTTGTGTCTCATTTTTTTCCTGGTTATTGTGTGTTTCAGGATCTTTTGACGAAGAAGATTATTGGTAAAGGGCATGAGTCTGATGGCCTCTATATCCTTGACACCCATGCTCCAGAACCTGTTGCTTGCACTGGAATTGTCAGTCCTTTTGAAGAACATTGCCGATTGGGTCATCCTTCTCTACCTTCTTTGAAGAAACTTTGTCCTCGATTTTCTAGTTTAAAATCCATAGATTGTGAGTCTTGTCAGTTTGCTAAACACCATCGCCTTAGTTCCAGTCCTAGAGTCAATAACCGAGCTTCTGCTCCATTTGAGTTAGTTCACTCTGATGTTTGGGGTCCTAGTCCTGTTACTTCTAAACCTGGTTTTCGTTATTTTGTTAATTTTTTGATGATTATTCTCGAATGACATGGCTTTATTTAATGAAATCTCGCTCAGAATTATTTACTCATTTCTCTTCTTTTTGTGCTGAGATTCGAACCCAATTTGGTACGCCTGTCCGAAACTTGAGAAGTGATAATGTAAAAGAGTATGTTTCAGGTCCTTTTCAGAAATATATGCTTGAGCACGGTATTCTCCATCAAACTTCTTGTGTTGACACCCCTTCTCAAAACGGTGTTGCTGAACGCAAAAACAGACATCTCCTTGAAACAGCCCGAGCTTTGCTATTTCAAATGCAGGTTCCAAAATGTTTTTGGGCTGATGCCATCTCCACAGCTTGTTTTTTGATCAATCGTATGCCCTCTTCGGTTTTGTTGGGTAACATCCCTTTTTATACTCTTTTCCCCACTAGAAATTTGTTTCCCCTCTCCCCAAAATTTTTTGGTTGTATTTGTTTTGTTCGGGATGTTCGTCCTCAAGTTACAAAACTTGATCCTAAGTCTTTGAGATGTGTGTTTTTGGGGTATTCACGTGGTCAAAAGGGTATCATTGTTATTGTCCGGGTCTAGGTAGGTATCTTGTGTCTGCTGATGTTACTTTTTTGGAACACAAACCTTTTCTATTTTCTTCAAGGTCTATCGCTCAGGAGGACGAGGATTTCTTGTTTAATCAGGTCCCATCACCTTTGGAGTTGTCCTCATCCTCCTTGGTTCCGCCCTCTTTTGTCAAGCCCCCCATAAAAAACATCTATACTCGTCGGACACAACCACCACCTTCTGACCCAATTACAAACGTTCCGGATGTTCCAGATTCATGTCCTGATGAGCCAATATCTTCGTCATCAGATTTGCCTTGTATTGCTGATCTTGACCTTCTTATTGCTCTTCGGAAAGGTAAACGTGCTTGTACTTACCCCATTTCCTCTGTTGTTTCCTATAATTGTTTGTCTTCTTCTTCTCGTGCCTTTGTTACATCCCTAGATACTATTTCTGTCCCTAAAACTGTTAGCGAGGCATTATCTCATCCTGGATGGAGTGCGGCTATACTTGAGGAAATGACTGCTCTAGATGTCAATGGCACGTGGACTTTGGTTTCTTTGCCTAACGGTAAGCGAGCTATTGGATGTAAGTGGGTGTTTACTGTTAAATTTAATCCTGACGGCTCTCTTAATCGTTTGAAAGCCCGTCTTGTTGCTAAGGGATATGCTCAGACCTATGGTGTGGATTATTATGATACTTTCTCTCCTATTTCCAAACTTGCTTCTGTCAGGTTATTTATCTCCCTTGCAGCAATTTTTGATTGGCCTTTGCATCAGTTGGATATCAAGAATGCTTTCCTTCATAGTGCTTCAGGAGGAGGTGTATATGGAGCAACCACCTGGATTTGTTGCTCATGGGGAGTCTGGGAAGGTATGTTATTTGAAGAAATCTTTATATGGTTTGAAATAGAGTCCTCGGGCTTGGTTTGGTAAGCTTAGTCAGGCTATTGAAAAGTTCGGGATGTAAAAAAGCGAATCAGACCATACTGTTTTCTTTAGAAAGTCTGATGGGGGCATTATTCTACTAGTCGTATATGTGGATGATATTGTACTCACTGGTAATGACACTAGTGGAATTTCTTCACTGAAGTCTTTTCTCCATACTCAGTTTCACACTAAAGATCTGGGGAAGTTGAAATACTTCTTAGGGGTTGAGGTGAACAGAAATAGAAAAGGAATCTTCCTATCTCAGAGGAAGTATGTGCTTGATCTTTTATTGGAAACAGGGAAATTGGGCGCCAAACCTTGTAGTACGCCAATGGTCCCTAATCTACAGTTAACTAAAGAAGGTGAATTATTTGATGACCCTGAAAGGTACAGAAGACTTATTGGTAAATTAAACTATCTCACGGTGACGCGTCCTGATATATCTTTTCCAGTGAGTGTTTTGAGTCAATACATGTCGTCACCGACTGTTGATCACTGGAAAGCAGTAGAGCAAGTTTTATGTTATCTGAAAAGTGCTCCTGGGCATGGAATTCTATATGGCAATCATGGTCATACTAGAATTGAATGTTTTTCCGACTCGGATTGGGCAGGATGCAAGGAGGATAGAAGATCCACCTCAGGATATTGTGTGTTTGTTGGAGGAAACTTGATTTCTTGGAAGAGTAAAAAGCAAAACGTAGTTTCACGATCTAGTGCAGAAGCCGAATATAGAGCAATGGCCAAGTCCGTATGTGAGATTATATGGGTATATCAGCTTCTCGGTGAGATTGGAATTAAAGCCTCAATACCTGCAAAACTTTGGTGTGATAATCAAGATGCATTACACATTGCTTCTAATCCAGTTTTTCATGAAAGAACGAAACACATTGAGATTGATTGTCACTTCATTCGCGAAAAGATACAACAAGGTTTGATATCTACTGGTTATGTGAAAACCGGAGAACAACTAGGAGACATCTTCACCAAAGCTCTCAATGGAATTCGAATCAATTATCTATGTAACAAGTTGGGCATGATTAATATCTATGATCCAACTTGAGGGGGAGTGTTACAGATTCTTAGGCTAAAATCTAGGCTATTTATTAGGCTAGAATATATTGTAATTAATGTTATATATTATGTTACCTAGTTTAGGTAAATTAGATTTGTATATATTGCCTATATGTTTTATGAATAATATACAAGGAATTATTCTCTACAGTTTATAACAATAGTTATCAGGCAAGTAATCAAATGGCTTTATACAAGGCTTTGTATGGGAGAAAGTGTAGAACCCCTCTTTGTGGGGCAGAAGCTGGACAAAAGTTGATTTCGATGCTGGCTATGTTGAAAGGTACCACCGAGAAGGTGAAGCTCATTTGTGAGCATTTGAAGGCAGCATCGGATCAGAAAAAGTCTTACGCGGATCTGAAGTGTAAGGAGATTGAGTTCGCGGTTGGCGAACGTGTGTTCCTGAAAATATTGCCTTGGAAGAAGGTGATGAGGTTTGGGCGTAAGGGTAAGCTTAGCCCGAGGTTTATTGGACCTTATGAGGTTGTGGAACGTATTGGTCATGTGGCTTATTGGTTGATGTTGCCTCCCGAGTTGGAAAGGATTCATGACGTGTTTCATGTTTCGATGTTACGGAGGTATAGATCGGATCCTTCGCATGTGATTCTTGTTGAGGAAATAGAGTTGAATCTGAATCTTTCTTATGACGAGGAACCGGTGATAATCCTGGATGAGAGCAGCAAAGTTCTTCGTGGCAAGACGATAGAGCTTGTGAAAGTGTTGTGGCGACACCGAGGAGTTGAGGAGGCCACTTGGGAAAGCAAGGTGGATATGCAGAAGCAGTTTCCGCACCTTTTTCCTACAGGTAAAATTTCAGGAACGAAATTTCCTAAGTGGGGGAGAGTTATAATGCCCTGGTTTTGGGCCTAGATGTTTTAGACATCGGATCAGATCGGTTGGAAACAGTTCGAATCGTATTAGGTGGTTTAGGGAAATCAAGGATCGGAAAAGGATAAAAATATGACAAAAATTGCTAAAATCCTCTAAAATCATGTTTAAAAGGTTGGTCAAATCAATTTTACAAAAAGATCTTTGGAAGTGGTACATTTTGGGTAGTGACCAAAATCTAAAGTTTCAAAACTGTGGAAAAATGTAATTTCAAAAGAGGAGTAAAAAATCTTAGAATCTTTAGGGAGCTTTGGTGCAATTACACCTTCCTTAAATTGACACGTGTTTTAAAATGATTTTTAGATGATTGAAATAAAAAGGGTTTTATTTTATTAAATTGCTAAAATAGAAAAATGAGAAGTTTTTTACGTAACTAACTCTCATTTCAGCAAAATTCATTTCTCAACTCTTTCTCTAGATTTCTTTTCTCCCAAACACAATCTCTCTTTGATTCCTAAATCATTTCCAAGAAATCTCTTCAAGTTTTGAGAAGTAAAAGCTTGTCAATCCTTAAAGAAGGCAAGGATTGGAGGTAAATTCCGTTCTCAACCTTCAATCTAGGTTCTTTATTGAAATTCCCAAGATCTTTGGCTCCTAAATGTTTTTTTGGCTGAGATTTGTTTATAGTTTTGATTAAGATCAAAATCTTGCAAAATCATGGTTTAAATCTTGATTTCTGGAGTGTTAATGATGAGCTCTGTTTTGGAATGATTTTAATTAAGTTTTGAGATGATTAATATGTTGAAAAAGAGTTTTGATAATATAGATCTCGAAATCCTTGAGATTCTTGAGTTTCTTGATGGTTTTAGTTGGGTTTTTAGGTGGTTTGATGGTGTTATGCTTGCTGGAGGTATAAGGAAGGGTTTATGTTGTTTTTAGATGTGTTTTAATGTTTAATAATGGTTGGAAGTGATGTATGTTGGCTGGGCTTGGTTTAGGAAGCAATCGGTTGAGTTTTCGGTTGTTTTGGATGGGTAAATTGGAGTAGTTTTGGTGAGCAACGAGTTTGTGTTTAGTTGCTGGTGTTGAAATGCATTTTAGTGCATTTGGATCTCTGTTTTGATGCTCAAAAACAGGGGATCTTGATCCAGAAGCAAGCAAAGCATTTTTGGAGGCTTCGGAAGGGTGATCTTCGCGTCGGCGAGCGAGGTTTCGCGTATCGGTGAGTGGAAATGGATTTTCCAGCTTTGTAACACTTTGAGCGCGGTCTTGGGGGCTTAGTGTAAGTTTCAAATACTTAGCTAAGCTCAAGAGTAAGTAAATCGAAAGTCTCTCTCGGAATGTGCTATGTATTAGATTAATATGCACTTGAATTAAATGTGGTTTAATTACTGTTTTAAAGCATGTTTTTGAGCATTGAGGATGTTGGTTTTTAATGCCATTTTATTAAGGATGCACTTGGTAGGTGATCCTTGGATTTATGAGATATATGCATTTGAGTTTAAGCATGTTTATGCTTGTGAAAATGGCATTGTGATTTATACTTGTAAAACAGCGAAATAATGATGTTAAATGATTATATTGGCAAGTAATGGAAATGGTTTTTGGTTACTTTAATCGGATATAGTTAGTCGGCTATAGGATTGGGTGCACCGTGAATAAAGTCGCCTTGGATGTCGAGGGGTTGTGATTTTACCGTATACTCCATCCAAGTACCCTAACGATTGAGGCTAAGGTCACAACAGTGGATGGTTTAATCTCGTGTGTGGATCTTATGATTTGTGTCCCGTGCTCTCGTTAGTGGAAGTATACAACTACATATGAGTGGTGTTGAGGGGTTGTGATTGTACCGTTAAACTCCACCACGGGTGTCACAACGGTTGATGGTCTAATCCCGTGTGTAAGCCTTGTGTAGTCCGGTAGTGTGTATGAAGCGTGTGGGACAACACTTGTAATCCGCATATCTGATTGTGTCAATTGTGTTGGTTTTGATATGGTTTGTTAATGATCACTTGCGAGCCAATATAATGATGTTGAGAAATGAATTAAGCATGTGATGCTTGGGAATTATGCTAGAATGCATGTGATGCTTGGGAATTATGCTAGAATGCATGTGATGCTTGGTTTAAGCATGAACAAAGGATTTTGCTGTTATCTTAATGATGCTATGAGCATGTGGTTTTAAAAGTGCATTTATGCTTTAAGAGCATGTTTTAAAGAAAGGCATATGTTGACAAATGATGATGTTTCGATTTTACAAAATGCATTGATGAATGTTTTGTTTTTAGCGGTCCTCACTAAGCTTTATGCTTACGCTCTTTTGTTTCATCAATGCAGAGAATTGAGCATTAGAGGCAGCAAGAAAGCAAGGGGATATCCAAGTATTTGGCTAAGTAATGTACGTGGTTTTACTTTAGTGTAATAAAAGGCAATGAGTGGGATTTCTACTCTTTTTTTTATATGGTGATGTTAAACGTTTTGAGCATGTTTGGTTTGTAGTTTGTGATTTGTTAATGGTCTCTATTTGGTTTATGGTCTTGCTTATAGTGTTTTGGCTATGCTATGGCTTATATTCTAAAGCATGTTTGAGTAGCTAATATTTTCGCCATGATTTGTTATGCTCGATGCTTATATGATGAAAGTTTAATGATGCAAGTGTGTTGGTAAGTTGTTCGTAGCATGAAAGATTGATTAAGACTTGTTTAGTCGATGTTTATGGAGATTTAAAGGCTGTTGAAAGTGAGTTTCTGGTATGCGTATCGATACTCAGGGGAGAGTATCGATACACTAAGGCTTGATTCAGGCTATTCAGCTTAGGTGTACCGATACGATTTGCCCGTGTATCGATACGCCTAGGCAAAAGATTGAAGGTCATTTCGATACGAGCTTGGGCGTATCGATACCCTTTTTCCAAAAAATCGCTACTGTCAATTTGCGTATCGATACGGGGAGAGGCGTACTGATACGGGTTCGTTATTTTTAGTTAAAAGAATCTTTCTGAGTTTTGAAATGTTGCATTTTGTTCCCTGAACGATTTATGTTTAATTGGATGAGTCTGGATGATCCGTTTGAGCTAAAATTTGGTATTTTATATGATTAATTAAAGATTGGTAACTTTAAAATCTGAAAAGTCTTGTATTTTCTAAATTACAAATTAGTCCCTAAAAGTCAAATGTATGCAATGGAACCCCTAATCGAATTCGGATCGATGTGTCGTTTTCGCC
The DNA here is from genome assembly GCA_958450335.1 of Hibiscus tridactylites. Lineage (NCBI taxonomy): Eukaryota > Viridiplantae > Streptophyta > Magnoliopsida > Malvales > Malvaceae > Hibiscus > Hibiscus tridactylites. The sequence continues at coordinate 12,571,510 of OY288287.1, forward strand.
TAATCGCTTTGCTGAACATATAGGATAATGATATGCATCTAGAGAAGATAAAGTGAAAAAAAAAGTCGTTAATCGAGGTTGACTTTAACGAGTTGACTTCGGTTTCCCCGTGTAATCTTCTTAGTTCGAGTCGGGCGTCTAGGTCGGGCTAAGGGGGTTACACTTTCTTCTATAGGCGGCGAAACTAGGGTTTAAGAACCCTAAAGTGAGAAGCTTTATTAAAGAAAGCCATTGATTTCCCGATATATTTAATTTTCCGTATCAGGGAGAAAGTCCACATAGGTAAAAGTAGATTCATCTCCAACTTTTTATGCCTCGTCAACTCCAGCCATGAGATCTGCTACTCTTCCGCTCCAGCATTCCTCTAGCATCTACCAGCATCCTGCACATGCACCACAAAACACCATCTTTCCCATAATAAACACCAATATATATGACATTAAAGCGCATGCGGTGTAACTCCCTATCTACATGCAAATTATATACAATATAACTTAAATGCAACTGTATGAGCTTAAAAACACGCAAAATACATGTAAAGTGGAAATATAAAATAGATCATTTACACACTCATCAGTATCATTCTCACCATTATGCTCGTACTTGCTTGCATGCTTATGTTTAAGATTTGCATGAAGAATAATAGAGTAGAAGTGTGCTAGTGAGCTTGTAAAACTTAGCGTTCGGATTTTTCCGTTCACAAGTTAGTAGACTTGTGATGCGACTTTTGTGAAGCATCGTTAGAGCATGATTTCAGCATACTAACTCCTTCAGAGCACGCGACTTGTATCTTTTGGGTTATGTATTCATAGGATCAAACCAAACTAAAACGAGACTGACCTGAATTTTAACTGGACCGATATGGACCATAATTGGTTTTCATAAACTTGAACAAAAAGAAACTCGAATTTAATTTACCCAAATTCCAACCGATCTAAACATCAATCCAATTTTAACTCGTCAGTTGATTTGAAGTGAGTGAATAATTTATTTTTATTATTATCTATTTTTAGCAATATGATAAATAGTAGAATAATTTATTTTTATTCTCCTTATGTGTTAAACTACTAGCTAACCACCACCTTTAGTACTAGTTTAATGGTTCAATATTATATTTCCTTCTTTAAACGACCATCTCCCTATCTTGAACAAAAAAATGATAGGAATGATTATAAAATAAAGTTACCAATCAAATTTTTTGTATGTGATTAATTTTAATTGACACCACTTAGACGATAGATATTAATTAACTTAAAATAAAAGAAAGTTTTTTTTTCAAATACAAATTAACATGAAACATAAGTCTCAAATAAAGAGTTCTCATTCAAAAGTGATATGTAGCGAGAAACCAAGCCAAAAATTAATAAAGACTACTCTTACATATCAAACGCAATTACATTAAGTTTCTTAATAAAGCTTAAAAATCAATAAAGTGGTCTCAAAAAGTTAAATTCCATCCCCTTAAATCTTAGGCTTATATCACAAATAGGAATTTAAAGTTTATCACTTTTTTCATCTAAGTACCTAATGTATTTTTTGGTCAAAATAAATACTTACAGTATAGTTTTTGGTCAAATAGGTACCTAGAGTATCTTTTTGTCAAAATATGTACCTAAAGTATAGTTTTTTTCCATCTAGGTTCCTAAAAAATTGACATGTGGCATTGATTAAAAAATACTTTAGGTACTTATTTTGACCAAAAAGTATAGTTTAAGTTCTTAGTTTAACGAAAAAATACTTCAGGTACCTATTTTGACCAAAATATATACTTTAGATACTTATTTTGATCAAAATATACTTTAAGTACCTAAATAAAAAACTTAATATACCTTAGGTACTTATTTGTGATATAAGTCTCAATCTTATAATATTGGTAGACAAATAGTGTACACGTCAAAAAGTTAAATATAAGTATTGTATTATTCTTTTTTAAATTTAATAAAAGCATTATATTTATAAATAAACATTGAACATCTAGTTAGGGATGGTCATTTGACCCATACCAGTTGGGTTCCGACCCAACCCGATCCTATAGGGTCTGGTTTTTTAAAAGAAAATTTTGGGTTTGAGTCGGGTTTGGGTTTGTTTATTTAGGATAAGGTCGGGTCGGGTTTGTGTTTACGACGAAAAATACTCGACCCGACCCAAAATAATAGTTTAATATTCTAAATATTTAGGTGTAATTGCTACAATGCCCCTCTCTTTATATATATATTTCAATTATCTCCCTATTTGTCTAATCAAAATAGAATAATTATTATTATGCTCTATCTTTATTTGTATTTTTTTCAATTAGCTCTCTATTTCATCGAATAATAATAAAATTGATATTTTTTATTTATGTTGGGCCAGGTTCGAATTTTTGTTCTAGAATTCGGGTTCAGGTTTGGGTTGGATGGAACATCATAAAATGTTGGGTCGAGTTGGGTTTGGATTGAGGTGTTAACTTTTTGGGTCAGGTGTGGATCGACCAAAAACCCGATCCATGGTCATCCCAACATCTAGTTGAAAATTTTAACCGAAAAAAAAACACGAAAGGATATTTTTATATTGCAAAAATTATAAAATAGTAAAGATTAAAATCAACTAAAGGGTTTTTTCTTAAAAAATATGGGTCGAATCAATACAAAATTCGGGTCACAAATTCTAACACGCCTTATAGAGTCTGGTTTGAGTTAAATTTTCATCGCTAAATGATGGTTAAATTCAAAACATTGAACGATTAAGATCATAATTGAGCCTAAAAGATAAGATTGACAAACAAAAGACATGTTTCTTTAAATGTAGAAGGTCAAAAATAGCCCCCCAACGTTTTACCTTTTCGTCATTTTAGCTCTATCTTTTTTTTTTGTGCAAACAACCACCTAACGTTTCATTTTTTGTTCAAATTTCACCCTTCTTGGATGAAAACTGTTAGTCAACTAACAGTTAACGCCTGAGGTTAACATGCCATGTCTGCAGGGCATGGGGAGATGACCTGGCACTACCACATAGCACTTTGCTGATGTGGCGATTTGCTAAAATATTTAAAAAAATATTTTCTTTAAAAACTAATTAATTTATTTTTTTAATTTTTTAAAAATGTCATGTCAGCAAAAATGCCACGTGACAGTGCCACGTCATCCCCATGTCCTTCAGACATGCCATGTCAGCCTTAGGCGTTGACCGTTAGTTGACTAACGGTTTTCATCCAATAAGGGTAAAATTTGAACGAAAAATGAAACGTTAGGTAGTTGTTTGCACAAAAAAAGATTGGGCTAAAATGACCAAAATATGAAACGTTGGGAGCTATTTTTAACCTTTTGCCTTCTTTAATATATATATATATATATATATATATATATATATATATATATATATATATACTTGATTAGACTCATACCTAACTCAACCCAAATTGACCCGAAGATCCAAAGGTTGATATGAATCAAAATTGACCAACCCGTAAATCAAATGATCTGATATTGGCCTGACCTGATACTCGACCTAAATTATCACATACTTGAACTAAATTCAAACCAGATCTGTTCCGACCTAAATCGAATGCAGTCCAAACTCAAAATGACTCGACTCAAACCCAATCCAAGTGACTCGATTGTCACGTCTAGTCCAACTACCAACTCAGTTTAGAAATTAAAAAAAAAACATCATTCCTTTATATGATAATTAATATTAGGGAAAATATTCATACATTGGCGGTGGAAAATTTGCTTACCACAAGCGAGTCTAATTTAAGGCTGAGAGTTTATGAGTTTAGGTTGTAGGGTTTAGAATTTTAAGGTTTTATGTTTAGGGATTAAAGCTTAGGTTTTAAAGTTTTGGTGGTTGGTACTTAAATTTTAATTTTTAAAGTTAAATTATGCATGTTTATAAAAGAAAAAAAATTATATTGCATGTGCATAAAATATTAGCCATTAATATTACTATAATGCCTTTTTTCCATATTTTTTATAATCTTTAAATAAAGTAATTAAAAATGTCATCCAAAAATCAAACTTACATTTAATATAGTTTAAAAATAAGCTCATTACTCGCAACAAATAAATTTTAAAACATATTTTTAACCTAAAATGTTTTCTTTCATCGTTATGTGGTTGAGACGATTTAATATTATTAATGAAAATCTAACCCCAACAACTAAAAAGGGTTCTGAAATACAGTTCGAGAAAAAAGAAAGAACGAGGTGAACAGCTTACGTGTATAGGTAGAACAAAAATCTTTGTGTCTCGTTTAGTTGTATTTATATGTCTCAACACTAAAATAAATAAATTTTAAATTATAACTTTAAATTTTAAATTTCAAACATTAAATTTTAATCCTTAAAAATGCGTCATAAATTTAATTTTTTAAAATTTAATTTTTTTTAGAATAAAGTATAGATAATGATATAAAAAAATAGATAATTTTTATTCGTATACAGATACATATGTTATGTTAGTAATAAATAAATAGAAATGTAGTGTGTGAGATTAATTATGAGAGGATTGTACCTTTGTGGGGATGTTTCTGAAATTTGGGCCATCCTCCATGCATTCTCATTGGCTGTGCCTTTTGAACTTGTTTTTATGGAGATGACTGATGAGGGTTAGGCGTTGCAGACACAAATAGATAAAACCCTCATCCCATTTACTCTCACTAAACAAACCTCATAAATAATCCAAAACCAAAACCAAAACCAATCCCCCTAATCTCATCTCCCTTTTAAATAAAGACTGTTCACCTTTGCAGAGCCACCAAAAAGAGAAGAAAAAAAACATTGCTTTGGGTTGTATTAAAAGTAGCAAGGAGGGGAGCTTTTACTGGAATAATTACTCATGTTGCCCAATAACTCGTCTTCCCAGCCATTTTCGTGCTTAGACTTGGACACTGGGACTGCTAATATCAATAAGAGGAAAAGAAGACCCGCAGGAACACCAGGTACGTATGTATATCACAATCACAAAACCATATACAGCTCTTTTTCTTTTCTAGGATGATTGTGATTTGAATATATGTGCATGTGTTTTGGTAGATCCGGATGCAGAAGTAGTTTCCCTGTCGCCTAAAACGCTGCTGGAATCGGATCGTTACGTTTGCGAGATCTGCAACCAAGGATTCCAGAGAGACCAGAACCTGCAGATGCACAGGAGGCGGCACAAGGTTCCCTGGAAGCTGCTCAAGAGGGAAACGCCGGTGGTGAGAAAGCGGGTCTTCGTTTGCCCCGAGCCGAGCTGTTTACACCACGATCCCTGCCATGCTCTAGGCGATTTGGTGGGGATCAAGAAGCACTTCAGAAGAAAACACAGCAACCACAAGCAATGGGTGTGCGATAAATGTTCCAAAGGCTACGCTGTTCAATCCGATTACAAGGCTCATCTTAAAACCTGCGGCACCCGAGGCCATTCTTGTGATTGCGGCAGAGTTTTCTCAAGGTTTTCTTTCTTTAACCTTTCCCTATACTATATTACTATAATCAAATATCTCGATTCCTTTTCTTGGTCCTCAAAAAAGCAATCAACAGTGCTTGTTTTAGATCTATGCTGGAAATTTTCCCGGTGTTTTTGCATCTTTTGGTGGTACATATTCTTAAGCAAAAGACGCCATGATTACATATTGAATCCTTTCCTCTCTCAACCTGGTCCCTTCTCTATTGACTTGAAAAGCAAAAGGAAAACACCGTCTCTCTCTCTCTCTCTCTCTCTCTCTATCTATATATATATATATATATATATATATATATATATATATTGCCTTGCTTTGCTTTTGACTGATGGAACCTTAATCCAGTATTTAATAGCTGAACACATTTCCCCAAGATATCAGTTTCCCGTTGGTGGTGTGATTGTTTCGTTTCGAAACCCCAAAACATCTCCTGAATGAATGATTAGCTACCATTTCCAAATTCCAAGGCAGTTTATAGATTTCATTGTTCTAACTTTACAGAGTTGAGAGTTTTATTGAACATCAAGATGCTTGCCATATGGGGCGTGTAATACGGCCAGAACCACAAGCGGTGCAGTTGGCTTGCTTGTCCAGAACAGCTTCAAGTCCCACTCCATCCGGCACTGATACCCATTTCAGTACAGCACCATGGCCTAGTCTGGTCTTACCAAAGACAAAGGAAACCTCGCTGTTGAGCCCTACAAAAGACAACTCTCCTAAAAATGCGCATTCCCACAATTTGGAGCTTCAAATGTTAACCACATCAATTCCCAGTGATGTCTCAAAGGAACATGATAATCATTCAACACAGTTACAGCTCTCCATCAGCTCTCAATCAACTGTACAAGCACCACCCCAGCAGTTGAGGGTGGCGATGGAGAAGAAAGCTTATGCCGAAGAGGCGAGACGAGAAGCGAAAAGGCAGGTGGAGATAGCCGAGCAGGAGTTTGCAAAGGCAAAGAGAATCCGGCAACAAGCACAGGCGGAGTTAGAAAAGGCTCAAGCTTTAAAGGATCATGCAATAAAGCAAATCAACTCGACCATCCTTCAAATCACTTGCCATGCTTGCAAACAGCAGTTCCAGGCAAGAACACCTCCCGAGGAGAACTCCCTTGTCGTGAGTTACATTTCATCGGCTTTAACAGAAGGTGAAGTTGTGAACGAGTTTCAAACATAAAAGTTAAAACCCATGTCTTGTCAACTTATATTTCTTTCTTATATCAACTGATATACAAAAAGATATTGTTGTTTTTGATAAACTGGAGTTGGTTGGTTAGTGGAGTGTTGTATTCTACAATCTACAGTTTGTGTGATGTAATTTGTTCATTAATTTGATTGAAGTAATGGAAGTTATGCAGTGTTTTTGAAAATTCTTAGGCTCAACTATTACATTGATTATATATTGGTGTATTTGGAGAGAATGTATGTGGGCTTGCCCTTGCATTAAAGAATACTACTGACAAAACGAGTTATATATAACCTAAAAACATTCATATGAAATCAGAACAAAATAAAAGCACGAGAGAGAGAAAGAGGAGGAATCTGATCTCTGAATTCTGATGGTCCTTGTGCTGCATGCACTGCCATGTCATGGTCATCAGCAAATAAAATGGTAAATGCTAAGCCACCATGTTTTTCAGTGCCACACTTGTATTGGTTAATGACACTCTCACTCGTCGCTCTCAACGCTTCCAAACACACACACACAAACACAATTCATTCACTTTCATCTCTCTCTCTCTCTCATTTCATCAGTGGGTTGTTCACAAGCACTTACACAAAATTTTATGTAAGAGTGGGAACTATTTCTAAGTTATATTAGAAATGTGATGTGTAAAATTATAAAAAATTAAGTTTATTAAAATTAGATTGTCAATAGAAAATAAAAAGAAAATATCTAAATATAAAGAAATTTAAAAATTTTATGGGGTTCGACTGTCCCTTCCAACGCACCTCGGTCCATTCGTAGTTGTTCAGAACAAGTGCAGCATCTTTCCCTTCTTGGAAGAGATCACCCATTGCTTTTCAGCTCAGGGTTGGGAGAAAAATACAAAACTACGACCCATCGCTGTTATATGCTCATCTTTCACCGTTTGAAACTAAAACAAAAGGCGAACCGCATGGCTAAATAAAGCTGAACCCTTTTTATCTCAAGGCCTTTTGGATTATGTTATTAGTAGCTTCTCTTCTTTCTCTTTATCTGACTGGCTCATAATTGTTTCTGTGCAGAACAAATAACTGGATTGTATACGGTTCATATTTTTTTTACTGGTGATGAGAAAAGAAAAGACATTTGCGACAGCAAGTAACCAGAGTTGTTTAGGCTTTTTCATGAAGCTCGATCATGTTAATTGATTAGCTGAAATTTGGGTATTATTTATATGTGTTGCATGCTAAGTCTACGTACGAACCAGTTGGACTCTGTTGGCCTGGCTGCTTCATCGGTTTTCATTCCGATTACTGTTTAGGCAAGCTGTCTCTATCGGAATTTAATTTAAATTTAATATATGTTTCCCATCCCCAGCCCACCACACCATCATTCCTCAACTTATTGATCCACCTAGCCCAACTTAGGATGTTTTCCAATATGCACCAACCATTCAATAAATTTGAGAGTAAACTATTTAGGAAACTTTCACATTAGTTTCGTAACTTTTTAGAATTACATTACAATCATTAAACTTTTAGTTTAGTTTTATTACGGTCATAACCGTTAAGAAATGTTGACGTGACACACTAAATCTCCATCCCAAAACCCTAAAATTTCACCGGATTTAATAATTATTAATAAAATTATCTCGGCTTAGCCAAAAAATCTTCTTTCTAAAAACCCTAATTTTCAAATTGGCATCCATCACAAAGACTGAATTTTCGATGAATAAAGCAGTTGTTGGTCAAATCCCAACGAGGGAAAGGATTCATTTGGCCAAAAGATTAAACATAATTTGGTTTCGATCAAATTCGACAGTTGATAGTGATAATGGCAGATCGAAAATTTTTAGCTTCTTGTTTCGATTGAGATTTGAGAAAATATGGAATTTTTCGATGAGTTTGAACCAAACAAAAGAAAGAGAAGAAAAATACTTTGATGATCTTTTTGACTAGAGAAACCACTAAATGGTTAAAGAAACAACGACAAAATGAGTCGACAATCCAATCCAAACTAAAAGATTCACCATTGTAAACTGGCATATTAACTTGAAACCGAATTATGTTAATCTTCTGGACAAATAAAACTTTCTCATTGTCTGGTGAGTGCTCCATTAATCAAAAACTCGTCCATTGTGGCATCGTCAATTTGAAAATTTAAGGGTGATTTCGTGAAGAAGACTTTAACATGTCATGTTAGGAGTTTTTAACAATAATGACCTTAATGAAAATGAATTAAAAATTTTAAAATTTGATGATCTAAACAAAAACATCCTAAAAGTTTACCATAAAATTTATGATAAATTATATAGATGATCACCAAATTTTAGGAAGCAAAACAAAACATGCAAAACAAGTAGCTTTCTAGGCTAAAAGTACTTTTCAATTTGGATTCAAAATTTAAAATTTTTACCTTTTGACTTTTGCCAAAAGTACTTTTCAGCAAAACTACATATATATCCTTATTTATGTAATCAATTATTTTATATTTTAAAAGATGTTTGAAATAGATATTTATTTAAAAAAAAACAATATCAAGCGCTTCGATTTTGAATCATACAATCCGAAAATATTTTTCAAACACAATGTCAAGCTAGTCCTAAATGTTCATTTTAGTTCGAAAAATTAAAAAATTACAAGCTAATCACTACCGTTAGAGATCTTGTTCATTTTAGTCACACGACGATTAAATGGCCAATTGCTTGCATTGTGCACTTCACCCTGAAATTTTGTTTGTCCCCACCACATATAAGTTATAATAAAAACTGATTAAAAGTGTAGATAAATAGTAATTTATTCTTTCTTAGGAGTCGATAAACATTTCATTTGAGCTAAGTTCATTTAGGCCTTGTTTGGTATGGAGGATGGCAAAGAGGAACACTAAACAAAATAGACTTTTAGCGGTGTTTTTTAGCCTATAGCAGCGTTTTTAAGTACCGCTAAAAACCTTCCTGACGCTAGAAAAAATGTTGCAAGAAGTGTCGTTAGATCAAACGCCGCAAAAGGTCGAGTTATATAGCAGCGTTTGTTAAAAAACGCCACTAAAGATAAGGTCTTTAGCAGCATTTGTAGGAAAAATGCTAAACGACATTAACAACAGTCTTTAGCATTTTTTCCTCTAAATGCCGCTATTGACTATGTATCTTTCGCCTCCTTCAACTCATTACTTAAATCATTGATCTATACTTGCACTTCGCTTCTTTATAAAGTTTCAGTAAGATAAATATGTAGTCGATGTGGGATATAAGATTTAAATCCTATTGCGGCGTTTGCCAAAAAAACGCCGCTGAAAGTGCCGTTAAAAACTTATTTTGCTGTAGTGGAATGATGAAAAATTAGTTAATCAAATGATTAAGATTCAAAGTAAAAAAGTTGTTATGAATCTTAACCATTTAATTAACAAAAATTTTCATCCTTTATACCAAGTAAAGTCTTACAATTCTACATAAAAACACAAAAAATAACTAATTACAAGAGAAAATGAAATCTCACTAAAAAAATAAGAATTCTTTGGGTTCTGCGACTTATGCTTCTATTTTTTGACATTTTTTTCTTAAACACAAATTTCTTAGTTTTCAAAGATCAAAACACCCAAGTCTCTTAAGACTGCATGTATGTAATTTTTCTTTTATAAAATATTCATTTATTAAATATATAGATATTAAATAATGAAATATTTAGTGAATATATAGCTATCTTTTTTTTTAATTTGTGCTTTGAGTTAAATGATTCGTGATACTAATTTCGTTGAATCAATTTAACAAAAAAAATCATTTTTTTCTTGCTTTTAATTGATACAATATAAATTGGTAATAGACACAAATTACTATGTATATTGTAATCTGGAGATTTCTGATTCACTAATGTGTTTTTATAGCTAGAGTGAATGATATGCATTCCTCCCCTTTGTTATGCAGGATTGTACTCAATCGCCATGACAATAGAGGAAAGAAAATGTTTGCATAAAATTTTTCACATGAAGATGTTATATAGGTTTTTCTCTGCAAGTTGTAACATAAGACATTGTTTTATACTTTTTAAACAAATTTTAAATTATATATGTATTAACCACAGTAACGGATCTACCTTACAAGTCAGGATGGGCAAGTTATTTACACCATTATTTTTTGATTCACTAATATTTGCATAGATAACTAAGCATTGTTAACTTATTTACACCCAGTGGCGGAGCCACATGTAGTTCAGAGGATCAATTGATCCCACTTGATTTGTTGTGGTATGGGATTTTCAAAGAGTTAAATTGGATTTTCATGAAGTTAGTATAAAATTTTTCATGGAAATATTAGAATTGACCCCACTTGATTTGTTTGGGTTTGAGGTCAATAATATTTACATTGTAGTGGTATGAGAATCCTCGTACCCCAAAGTGTACTCTGACCCCCACTCTATGAAAGTTCTGACTCCGCTACTATTTACACCTAGTCTTTTATGTTCGCAAATATATAAATGAATATGTATGCGGACGTTAAATGAACATGTTTGCAAACACTACATGGACATGTTCACAAAAGTTAGAAGAACTGAACCCGAACACACTAGATAATAAACAAATTGAATTCAAACATGATATTAATATATGTATATCCACTCTCAAAAATGGATAAAAATTCTCTACCCCTTTTCGGTGCCCTTATATATGTCCCAACACTAAAAAATTAAATTACAAGTCCTAACCTTAAATTATAAATCATAAACCATACATATTATACCCTAAAAATACGCCATGTTCTAAATTCTTTAAACCTTAACCATAAATTCTAAACCCTATATTTAATTTTGAGTATGGGACATAAATAGATGCACCAAAAAATACATAATTTCCATCCCTCAAAAATATTTATGAATCCTACATTGGGATCTTCAACCAAATCAAAGTTCGAGTTGGCGTTGATTAAGCTAACAGTAAAAAAACAATCTATAAACAAAGCTTTAATATTACCATAAATTTATCAAAGTAACACCTGTGAATTTGATGCTTCACACCATGCATCTTATTTTACTTGTATTTATTTGAGCCATAAATAAAAATAAAGAAAATACATATCGTTGGCAAATGAAGATATAATGAATTACAAGAGAGAAATCCTCATCGGAAGAAGAAACCTTTATTCCCGGCGGCTTTAGTTTCGGCGGCTTCGTTCTTGGTGGGAGTGAAAAACATAGAAAGAATAGCCATGCATAAGAAGGCGGCTGCCAGAAGAGCCGTCGCAAGATACCCTCTGTTAAAGAAACCTTCGAACTCAGTATCCTTTAAACTTCCGCCTAATGACTTCAACAAATCATTTAGAAATCTTTTCAGTTCCGCCGTCACCAAGAAACCGGCCCCAACACCCGATGCCAAAGCGAAGGCAACCACCTTGTCTCCGTAAAAATACAAGGTTGGCAAGAAAGGACCGCGAATGAGCCTCTTGCCGGTACAAGCACGGTACATTGTGAAGGGTAAGAGCAATACGCAGTAGGCCGCTGCAACAACAGCCGTGGCCAGCACATACCTGCAGACATAGAAATTAGAATCATGAACAAATTCAGAAAGAAAAAGTAAGGATTAAAAAGAAATTGCAGGCTTGTTGTTTACTTGTAGGCAACGATGTCCTTGAATGTTAGTTTGGAGCCATCGGTGTCGGTGGCCTTGTCCAGTATCAGAACCACTATACATCCAGCTGCGAATAAAAGAGTGACGATTCTGAGCACAAGGCTAAGAATTATTACCCGACCCTTGTTGGACGCCATATATCAACCAGTCTGAAATCCACATAGATCACTCACGGGTGATGGAGGTTTTTATAGAAGATCTTGTCTCGGTTCTATCTTTCTTTATTCTTTGGTTGCATTGACATTGTACTATAACTGTAGCCTGCAGGCCTCCACGACTCTTTTGACTGCGTCTTTCGATGTTTCCAAGCTCTCATCCTTGTTCACTTGAACGATGCAATGATTTTTGGAGTATGTATTGGGACGTAACAAGTCTACATTCAATTTTCGATATGGATTAATTAAACTAAAAACGTTATTCGCCGTTTGAAAATTAGCTGATAGTTGATTGTATTAGCTGATTTAAATAGTAAATTCTATTAGCTAATTGTATAAAAGTGTTTGGTAAAATTAACTGATAGCTGATAATTGTTTGATTATTTAAACAAGCAAAATGACATGCAAGCACATATTATATTCAATAATTGTTTGAATAGTTTATTAGTTATCAATATTGTGTATTTATTAATATTAATTAAATTATAAAAATTATTTTTTTAATATAATATTACTAAGCATATTTGAAGGATATATATATATTATTATTTATATAATTATTTTAATATAATTTAATTAATTATTAAATTTAGATGATATTAAAATAAAAAATGTTAAATTTAGGTTATTTGGAGATTCTTGGTAATTGTTAAGGGTAAAAGAATGTTTACAACTCTTATGTCAAAACTTCTAATTTTAAAAAGCTCATATTAACGGCTTTTTCGAAATTAGAAGTTTCACCCCAACCCAAATTATAATCCTTTATTCATCAAACATCCAAATTAGCGAATTCAATTGGCTAAACCTCTAATTTTAGCTCCAAACATGAACAATTTATTTGTTTATATTTTGTACTATTTAAAATTTTGTATCACTTTAATTTTTTTATTATATTCTTAATCTATTCTTTAATTATTCACATATAGCGGATTTGAATGCTCATTGTTTAAGTAGATGTAATTTGAATATCTAAATTCTAACTTTTTAGTGAATTCTAATTTCTGCAAATTCGAATTTTTACACATGATTTAAATTTTTAAATTTAGATTTTGTGTGGATTCAAATATCTGACAGATAATAACTTTTGATTCCTATTCAGATTTGAATAATTAAGAAATTACAGATATTCGAGTCGTCGTTATTCTTTTACTTAAGCATTGTCGGAATAAGTTTATGAGCTCATCCGACATGCCAAACAATTAGCCTCATCACTGAATTCAATGAGATTCTATATCTACACAAGTAATATTTGCAAAAATAACACTGCAGTCCTCAGATTCAACTCCTTTTCTCTCATTACTTCTTCAAGGTCTCACGGCTAGGGGTATAAACAAGCCGGTTCGAGCTCGAGTAGTGCTAAGTTCGGCTCGGCTCGACTCGTTAAGATTTCGAGTCGAGTTCGAGTTTGAGTAATTTTTAACGAAACTGAGAAATCTGAGCTTGACTCGTTTAGAACTCGAGTTGAGTTCGAGCTTGACTCATGCCCAATCGAGTCAAGTGTTGACCGATCTTTGACTGCATTGGACTCGAGTAACTCTTCATTTGTCACGTCTCATTTAAAGTACTATAAAAAAACTTTGATACACAAGTTGTGTAAACTCAAACTTGCTAACTTTAGGGTTTGAAGTGTTAGCTTAGGATTTAGAGGTTTAGGTTGTTGAGTTTAGAATTTAAGATTTAGATTTTAGTGTTTTAAGTTTAAAAATTTAGAATTTAAATTATAAAAAATAAAAAAATTTAATATATTATATTTTCAAATAACTCGTGAGCTTTTCGAATCGGATATCAAGTAGCTTGGCTCGACTCATCAAGAACTCGAGCCGAGCTTTGACCGAGTCGAGTAGCTCGCGATCTGTCTCGTCTCATTTACAGGCTACTCACAGCTACTTGCCACTGCCCTCTCAAATAAGTATTGATTAAACATGTAATTATACATACAATGCACACTTGATAAATAACACTTTAAGGAACTATATTTTTTTTAGAAAATTTTAAATTTGAACTCTAAAATTATAAAATTCAAATTGAATAGATCAAAAACCAACCTCACCTATCTGGTGTAAATCCAATGGTACAGAAACTTCCAAGCCGTCTCATTTTTGAAAGCAGTTGGGATTACTGATTTTAAAGCAAAAGAAGCGAAATGTCCATTATTTTGCTCTAAACAGATTCAGTTAGAATGACACCTACAAGAAATTTACAGATTTCTCACAGTGATGCCAACATAGATTCACAGCTTTCTCCATATATTGATAATACCATCAGCAAATGACTTCAGGTTCCCCCAAAGTGACGACTTCTTCGAACTTTCTGCATCATCGGTCCGCTCGCTGGAGAGGTTCCTAGATAATAATGAAACGGCAGAGAATTCGTGAAAAATAAACAGACACATAAATATCATTCATTTCGAATGACTGAATCGGATAAAAAAACAAAATGCTGTAGATAACAGGGCCTAATAAAAGCAATAGTCAGAATTATTTCTATTTATAAATATGCATAAAAAATCAACATAGCAGGGTATCAAACATATAGCTACTTCAGAGCAATCAAATTCATGGCAGTATGATGCCACCTCATATACAAATGAGAATATGCAGAGCACATTTCCTAGAATTGAGAAAAATAAAAAGAACTTAGATGGGTACACAATTTGAGTTATTACAGCAGCAATAAATAATGTCATTTCAAGGCCAAAGAACAAAATGTAGAGCAACATTTGTGGCCGAGCCATGATGAAAATACATGCAAGCACATCGACAAACATATTCCACCTATTCTTTAAAAGGAGGGAAAACAATTCTAGGTATTTACTTAGAGTAAAACCCAACATGCATCCACCTGCCATGCAGATATAAAAAGGTCAAAAATAACTCAAAGAGGAAGTTACATTCTGTTCCTTTGGTAAAGGAACCTTGATCCCCGTCATACAAGAACATTCATAGGCAGAACTGTCGTAATCATCATCATTGTTATTTGAAGGTAAACAAAGGATGCAGTTAAACCTCATTCTAATCAGCCCAAATAATGTCAACACAACCATGTCATCCTTTCATTTATAAATCGTCATATAGCAACTCAATTTGATGGAGTTAATTGTGCTGTTAAGAGAAAAGAGAACTTACCTTGCATATGTTTCCTCTTCCACAAATGGTTTGAGGTGCTCAGCCTTAAGCTCTGGACTCCCAGACCCTAATAGCTCCTTTGATGGAGTCTGTACCTTTTCATCACCCTCTTCATTTCCAATCTCAGTTTCTTCTTTTAATATATCACCTTTGACTACTCCAAAATCAGATTGAACACCCTGAAACTCAGTTTTACTCAATTCTTCTGATTCAAGATCTTGATCAGTAGCTTTGACACTTTTTTGTTTGTTCGGAAACATTTGAAATTTGTCAGAACTATCTATGCCAACATCCTCTACTTTATCATCCGCTTGTCTCTCAAGACCCTTAGCGTCAATTTTTACTACACTATTTTCTTCCGAAACAAAATCATGAAAACTACCCTGAAAATAAAATGACAATTCAGATTATAAGGTTTTATATGGTTCCAGAATTGCACCAGTAAAATAATATTTATAGAAAATAAAACTATAAGAGATTCTAAAAAGGAAAATTAAATTTAAAAGTTGGACATCAAATTATAAAGTTGTCCTGTAAAGATATAGAAGAGCCTAAGGCATAAAAAAGTATGACCGATGAAATGCATTCTAAAGTATTAGGCTATTAGAGGTATATTTTGATGAGCTTGAAAACATAGTTTTTATGCATTATTTCAAAGAAACAAGTTATATGTTTGCATTTGATGGCTAGAGAAAAACAAAAGAATGAGGAAGTACTTGTAGACAAACTTCTACATTCAAGTATTTAAATTGCGAGGAAAGGACTCCATATTAGTCACAACTGCAACTTCAGTAAAATTCGTAGAGTTTCTTGAGAAAAAATGCAAACACCACATTCAGTGCCGAAGTACCCTTCCAACTAAGAGCAAATTTTATCTATTAGGAATACATTTCTGCATTTATCATTGAAGGAAAAAGCACATAGAAATTAGCACTTACTCTGTCAGCCTCCAGTTGCTTGTCATTTGTGTCAAGAATCTTTACATCATCCACAGCTTTTGCACAAGTGGCATCTTGGATTCCCAGTCCAGTTGAGACTACTTCAACGACAGAAAATGATTTATCCTCTTTATTCACAACTTTTGCCGATAATTTTTCGTAACTGCTGCTTGAGGAACATACATTAGGTTTATATTCCAGCTCTTGAAGAACCTTCCTAACAACATAAAAAGAGCCACCCACTTCTTTTTTAGCTTCAGTTATGGATGGAAATTTCCCGGCATTCATTGATCTATACCTGGAAAAGGATAATGGAAAGTTTTAATTGTGTACTTACTAAGAAACTGTGAATTAGAATTTGGGACTACGCAAACTTGACAGAACAATCTTAGTTTCCAATAGTTGACAAATGGCCACCCCGGCACAATCCAAATACACAATTTGAATTAGGGTTAAAGGGAAAGATGCAACAATAGATATCTGATGCTTGGTGTATTTAAATGAATAATATGTTTAAACTGCTTCAATTTGGGCCAAATGGTCTTCAATTGCAATACCACAAGGGGAGAGAAAAAGCTGCTAAATATGAAATCCTAGCATGTTTTGATGTACCCTCAATTATCATCAGAACCATGCAAGACCAACCGAGCATTTGATCCTAACAAACACAAATTGCATTTTCCAATGCAAAAATTATCATGCCAGGCTCTTACTTGATCTGCATGATAATGCTTTATAACACCTTTTCCCCCCCTAAATCCTAATTTCGTAGCAAAACATCACAGGTAAATAAGGAGAAGCAATTGAAGAAGGGATGCCTAAGATTCTTGGTTCCGGTTGAAACTGATACTTTATTAAGGGAAACTTTAACCAGTACCTATAGGGAAAAGTTAAGAAAAACCTTTTATCAAAGAGGAAAAACGGCTTCATAAACAACACAGTATATAAGAGTTGAACATTACACACATGGTAAAACAACAGCACAACCTCATTTCAGCAACACAAAAAGAAGAATAAGAATTATAATTCTCAACATATTCTTGAAGGAATGGCACTCATAAAAGAAGTTGAAACTTGGGAACCACAGGTATAATGTCTCCTCCTCAATTGAACCGCGGCATTGTGGGGAGACATAATAGAAATAACAACAGTACAACTTAAGAACACAAAGGAGGATAGAAGGGGCAAAAATGAAAGAGAAAGAGAGAAGAGCAGACCTGTTGACAAAAGATTCGATCAAAGCTCGACGCTCAGCCTTGGAGATTCTTTTGCGCTTGGGAGAGTCGGAGGGAGAAGGAAGAGAAGCAGCGAATGATCTTACACGCCGTACACCAACCCATGTTGCTGTAAAAATGGAATCACAAAGCCATGGTTACCGATTGGATTTCCAAATCAAACACAAAGAAAAAGACTAACCAGGGGCTGCGGAGTAATTGGAGCAGAATACCCGTCCACCTCTCACAATCTGCATCCTTCACATTCACAAACGAATCATTTCCATTTTCCAAGGGATCACAGTGGGACTTGACGTTTGAACACAACTTTGAAGTTTGTTTTGGTTTTGGAATAAACCCTGGCTTCCTCTCAAAGAGAACGACTGAGGGTTTTAGCAGTCTCCTTTGAGTTTTGAATTTTGATTTTGCAAGTTTTTCAAAGGCCTTTAGGGGTTTCATTTTTCCTTTTATTTTTTCCTACTTTGACCTTGTTTCCATTTTTTATAATTATTTCCACCATTAGTCACTGAAGTTTAATTTATTTTATCATTGATTTTAAGCATCCAACTTTTGACATTCGTTCAATTTAATCGCTGGACCATTAAATTCGAAATGGACGGCACTTTTCGCATAATATTAAAAATTATATAAATTGAATGAAAAATGGTGGGTTCAAAACGACGTAGTATTGGTATGGTCTGTGATGACCGTTGTTATCGTAATATACAAATACAATATAGTGAAATAGTTAATATTTTTTTTCTAAATAAGGGTACTACCATGTGCCTCATTAAAAAATTTCTCTAAGCCTAACTCGAGGAAAAATAGTGCATATGTTAGTACTTATAGAAAGACAATAACAATCAAACCACAAGGGAAACCCACAAAATTAAACCATTCCTATATCTTGCTGCAACAGATCAGTCACTTCCTCAGGTGGCACAACGAAAGTCTGTTCCCCCAAAGGAAGGCTACGCATAAGAGCTACAAACTGATCAACCACTACATTGGCGCTATAGTTAATACGAGCAATCTGCACCTCCTAGTGACATGCAAGTAAACTCTTGATGTTAGCCACCAACGTATAAGCTTTTGAGTTCCTATGAAAAATATTTGTCACTGTTGTGTTATCTGTTTCGATAACAATCATGCGCAGACCAAGACTCCAAGAATGAGTCAAACCGTCATACATCGCCCATAACTCAGTCATTAAAACTGAACAAACGTCAAGACGGCGAGCAAAACTAAAGATCCAATCACCATTATCATTCTGAATAACCCCACCAACTGCTGCAATTTGTTAGGATATCTGCAATTTGTTCAGCCGATGGAATAAAATTCACAACCAGACTGCCAACAATAACCCTCTCGTGAACAAAATGCATATCTATTTCAACATGCTTTATTTTCACATGATGCATTGGATTTGCAACCATGGATATCGTAGAGGTATTATCACACTATACAACAGGCTTTCCAACTAATCGCACTCCAATTTCAGACATAAAATTTTCGATCCACATGAGCTCAAAAACACAATTCGCCAAACCTATGTACTCTGCTTCTGAAGTAGATCTGGAAACAACACTCTACTTCTTGGAGCTCCAGGCTATGGGATTGCCCCCAAGAAAAATGCAGAATTCAGTCGTTGACCTCCTATCTTCAACAGACGAAGCCCAATTTGCATCTACATAACAAGCAAGTTCAAGTGCATTGGACCTTCTGTAAAACAATTCATAGCCCAATGTACCACAAATGTACCTAAGAATTCTCTTCACTGCTCTCCAATGACCTTCAGAGGGGTTATTCATGTACTGAGAAACCTTATTAACAACAAAAGTAATGTCAGGGCATGTCAAAGTAAGATATTGAATTCCTCCCACAACACTTAGATAGAGATAAATATCAGCAAACTGTTGGAGAAGGATGAGATGCAAGCATGTTAGCTTTAAGTGTAACACTCCGGTTTAGGGGTCGGGTGAAAAATAATAATTTAATATTATTTCCAGGTCCGGTTTTATAACAAAATAATAGTTTAGGCCTCAGGTTTTAAGACAAATAAAATTAAGTTGGACCATTTTTAAAACTAACCCAAATAGCCATGGGTGTCATCTATTGTGGTTTCTTTAATTCATTAAGGGTGTTTTGGTCTTTTGATTTTCCCATTTGAACAAACTTAGACTATTTGCTTTTGGCTCATCTTCTTCTCTCCACCCCCATCTCTTTCCAACGACAAAACACATCTCCCACCTTGAGCTACTATTCCATTCCATAGCTCACTCGTTTTTGAAGCTTTCTCAAAGGTATGGACGTTTTTGACTTGCTCTCACCTTCCCCTCCTTGGAAGTACCACTATTTTTCATTTTTAACCATGTTTTGAAATAGAAGCTTTTTAAGAGTTTTGATTTAAAAATGGTGTCTTTATTTTTCTTGACTTAATGTTTTAAGTGATTAATGATAGACATGTTGTTTAGGAAGCATGAGGTCCAATTGGTATGGTTTTTAATGAGTATTGTTAAGTTTCCCGGATTTGGGTTTTGGGGAGGTTTTTGGGAGGTTTTAAGTTGAGTTTTGGGGGTGTTTTATGTGAATATGAGAGGGCTGATGGATAAGCTACATGTAAGGGAAGTTTTGGAGACTTTAGGGAGTAATTTGAGGGTTGAAATCAATGGATTTAAGGGGTGCTTAAGGGCTGCTCGGGATTATGGATTTTGAGTTGTTTTCAATGGGAAAATTGATGTTGTGTGCTTGGTATGTAATCCGGGTTGATTATTTTGGAATATGGACTGATTTTGGGATTGTTTAAATTGTGTTGGAATGTTTAGAAACAAGAAATTTGGTTGGTGAAGCTTCGGGGACAAATCCGGGG
Organism: Hibiscus tridactylites; assembly: GCA_958450335.1. NCBI lineage: Eukaryota > Viridiplantae > Streptophyta > Magnoliopsida > Malvales > Malvaceae > Hibiscus > Hibiscus tridactylites. The sequence continues at coordinate 12,591,995 of OY288287.1, forward strand.
ATTTCGGAGTCTTGAGCTTGGTCTTCGATCATCTCTTGGGTAGCAACGGTGAGTAGAATTATTGGTTTTTACATTGTGCTCGATATGGATTCTTTTGAGGTTTGGGTGGAACCTTGAGAGGTCACCTAAACCCGTGTGTAAGCCTTTCTACTCTCATGTTGTTGTGATATGTTGATTGTGTATACGTTGTGATTATTTGAATGCATTTTAAGTTGTTAATGTTGTAGTCGTGTTGAGTTCGTGCCTCACGTGATGGTGGTCTAAACTACGGTGATGTGTAGTCCCACCGGTAGTGACTAGTAGGGTAGTACTTTGATGTGTAGTCCCATTGGAAATCCACTAATCGAAATGGTGATGTGTAGTCCCACCGTAAGTGTATGTTGGTTGTGCTTGTGCAAACCAAGTGTTGTGGTTGAGATAGATCCTTGTGCATTCCATTGATTTCTTGCATATAAATCGTGTTTTAGAAAAACTGCATGTTGTGAATTGTAGAGCCTCTCTCACTAAGCTAGTTGGCTTATGCTCTTGTTGTTTCCAACGTGCAGATCGTTAGAGTTCGGGAGGCGAGCGGGCGAGGGAGGAGCTTTTGGAGTTCTCAAGCAAGTTTAAGTATGGTTTGCTTTTGTAATAATGCCTAGACAATGGGGTATAGAGTTTTAGGAGTTGGGGTCAAACTCCTTAGGAGATTATGTTTGAATATGTTAAATTCATGTTATGATGTGCTTGCTTCCTAGATTGTGACCTATGATTCTCATGTCGTTTAATTACACATGCCTAAACATGTATGATGTTGGCCTATGTATGCCTTATGCTTGACTACCTTGTGTATGATGCCTTATGCTTGCTAAGTATGCTTCTTGTGAAATTGCATGAAGTCTAGATAGGTATGATCCTTGTTATATTCAATGCTTGTAAGCTAAATCCCAATTGTGGTTTGTTGTATGTATGATTGTGTGTGCTTAGGAGTGTCCAAATGTGCATCTAGAACCGTATGTGAAGTTACCAAGTAGTGAAATGAGGAGTTGCAGAGCAGGGGTATCGATACGGTTAGACCCGTATCGATACGACCTTCTTATTCCAGGCCATGCGTTTCGATACGCGGGGAGACGTATCGATACCTTTTTGGACACTGGAGTTACTGTCCAACTTGGTATCGATACCGGTCTCAGGCGTATCGATACCTTTTTGGTCACTAGAGTCACTGTCCAACTTGGTATCGATACCGGTCTTTGGCGTATCGATACAGTCATCTTAGCGTTGACCGTAAGAAGTCAACCGTTGGGGAGGGTATCGATACACTCCTTGGGTGTATCGATACGGTCTCCACGGGTTGACTCTGACCATTTGACCTAGTCAAGGTGTATCGATACACCCCTTAGGTGTATCGATATCGCCTGCAGTTAAGTTTAAAATTGGGCTGTTAAATGTGGTTTTGGGTTCGTTTGATTGTCTCGTGTATGTCGTTCCGCTGTTTGGTCACTTAGGACTTTAATACTCCTCTAGACAAGATTAAATTGAAAAAAAAACGAATAGGGTTGCTAACCGAAGGGGAGCCTTAACGGGTTTCACTTCGGTTTTCCCCGTGTAGCCCACTTGGACCGGTCATCCGGCCAGACCGGGGCGAGGGGGTTACATTTATTGGTATCAGAGCCTGAGGTTTCCGAGACCTCGGGCAGGTAAGTGAGGTAAGTTAAGGTATTATGAGTGTTTTACCATGTATGTCTAAATTTTGTTTTAGCACGGTGTATGAATGCATGCTATGGTGACCTTGTTGTTGTTTGAGAGTTGGTTCGAGTCCCCATTGTTAGGCGTTGTTGTCAAAATAAAAAGGAAAAATTGTTTTGGTTTAAAGAGCTTGAGAACCGGAGTCCTTTGCCCCTTGCTATCCTAACGTTTCTTTGTTGTTGTGTGTTTGTTGTTTTAGATTACTTTATTTGCTATGGTGAGACCGAGGGGACGGCCTAGGGCGGGTGACCAGGCACCCGAGAACGCACCTCCTGCTCTTAATGCTCCCGGTGGTAATGGAGGGAACGTCGGAGGTGATGGTAATGGGCCTCAGGCTGAGGCTAATGTGGGAGGTAATGGGGCTCAAGCGGGCCAAGGTCAGGCAGGCCCAGATGTGGCTCATTTGATCCAGACTATAGCCGGAGCTTTTCAGACAGCTTTGGCCAGTATGCAAGCTGCAGCACCACCTCAGGGTGCGGGGACGGGATTACCCCTAGAGAGGCTTCGTAATCTGGGGGCAGTTGAGTTTCGTGGGTTGTCTCCGGAGGGTTCGGAAGGGTGGATTGATAGCACTACTCGCATCTTGGGTCAGATGGAGTGTTCGGATGCCCGTAAGTTGGGATACATCGTCTCATTGCTTCAGGGAGACGCTTACACTTGGTGGACCATTGTTATTTCTGGTATGGCCGAGGCGGATATCACATGGGAGTTTTTCAGGAATGCCTTCAAGAGGAAGTACCTCGGGGTTCGGTACTTAGATGAAAAGAAAAGGGAGTTCATGGCTTTGGTCCAAGGCAATAGGACCGTGTCTGAGTATGAAATCCAGTTTGTGAGATTGAGCCAGTACGCGCCAGAGTTGATTCCGGATGAGAAGGAGCGGTGTGAACGTTTCAGATATGGGTTGACTACTGATGTGAAGACCTACATGTTGGTCTCCGATTACACTGAGTTCGATGTCTTGGTTTCTAGAGCCAAGGATATAGAGCAGAACCTGAGCTCTAGAGCACGTGCTGGTGGGTCTGACTCCGGGAAGAGACATGTGAATTGGGATAGAGATCATGCCAAGAGGCATAGGGATAGGAGGTACCAGCCGGATACGAGGCCTAGGGGTGGTAACCATGGTCAGGGCCGTTGGGCACATTCCGGAGTGCACTAGGTGCGGGAGACGCCACCCAGGTGAGTGTATGGGTATGTTTTGGGCGTGTTGGAACTGTAGCTCCCGAGACCATTTGAGGCGTGATTGTCCACACCCAGTTAGGGGAGGACCGGTTCCAGCGAGGGGTTTTGAGCATCAGAGAGGTCGTGGGCGTGGCCGTGGGAACTTCCAGCCGAGGAATGAGGGTCAGAGGAACTTGGCTCATGTGGTAGCAGTCCAGCCCGAGGGAGGAGGACCGGCTAGGGTGTACGCTCAGCGAGAGGCTGGGAATGACACTGATGTCATTGCAGGTAATTTCACATTACAGTCTTTGAGTTTGCTTTCTCTAATAGATTCGGGGTCAACACATTCGTATATTTTGGGCGAGCATGCAAAGTCATTAGGATTACCTTGTGATTGGCTAGAGGTAGGTGTAAATGTCACTAGCTCTTTTGGTGATACAGTGGTAGTTAGGAAAGTGTATAGGAGGTGTCCCTTGATGATTCAGGGCCACGTATTTCCGGTCGACATGATGGAGCTACCCTTTTATGGTTTTGATGTGATCTTGGGCATGGATTGGCTTGTAGAGCATAGAGCTAGGGTTGACTTCGAGACTAAGAGGGTCTCTTTGAGGCTTACCGATGACTTTGAGGTTGTGGTAGTTGGGGAGAATGTCAAGTTTTTGTCCAACGTGGTTTCGACTTTGGAAGCTCAGAGGTTGTTGAGTTCAGGGTGTCAGGCTTACTTGGCTTACGTAATGAACCCGGATATGAGTGAGGTGAGACCTCAGGACATCAGGACTGTGTGTGACTTTTCGAGTGTTTTTCCGGGAGAACTACCGGGCTTGCCTCCAGATATAGCAGTTGAGTTTGCTATTGAGACCTATTCTGATTCCGCACCGGTGTCGATTGCTCCGTATAGAATGGCACCGAAACAGTTGAAAGAGTTGAAGATACAGCTTCAGGAGTTGACTGACATAGGCTTTATTAGGCCTAGTGTTTCCCCGTGGGGTGCTCCGGTTTTGTTTGTGAAAAAGAAGGATGGTAGCATGAGAATGTGCATAGACTATAGACAGTTGAATAAGGTGACGGTGCAAAACAAATATCCCTTGCCAAGGATAGATGACTTGCTAGACCAGTTGAGGGGTGCTTCCGTGTTTTCAAAGATTGACTTAAGGTCTGGGTATTATCAGTTAAAGGTAAAGGATGTGGACATACCGAAGACAGCCTTCCGTACACGTTACGGGCATTATGAGTTTTTGGTGATGCCTTTTGGGTTGACCAATGCTCTAGCAGCCTTTATGGATATGATGAACCGGGTGTTTCATAAGTTCTTAGACAGGTTTGTGGTAGTGTTTATCGATAACATCCTAGTGTACTCTAGGACCGAAGAGGAGCACGATGAATACTTAAAGTTAGTGCTTCAGACCCTACTTGAGAATCAGTTGTATGTCAAGCTAAGTAAGTGTGAGTTTTGGATTAGAGAGGTGGTCTTCCTAGGTCACGTGATCTCAGCTAGTGGGATTATTGTAGATCCCAAGAAGATTGAAGCCATTGTGAGTTGGAATCAACCGAAATCAGTGACAGAAATTCGCAGTTTCCTAGGTTTGGCGGGGTACTATAGAAGGTTTGTTGAGGGGTTCTCGAGAATAGCGGCTCCGTTGACCAAGTTGCTACAGAAAAATGTTCCGTATGAATGGTCAGATACAAGACAAGACGCGTTTGAGAAATTGAAGAAAGCTTTGACCGAAGCTCCTATTTTGATTCAGCCCGAGCCGGGGAGAGAGTTTGTGATTTACAATGATGCATCTTACGTGGGGCTAGGTTGTGTGCTTATGCAAGAAGGTAAGGTGGTGGCATATGCTTCGCGACAGTTGAAGGTTCATGAGAAGAATTGCCCCACACACGACATAGAGTTGGCTGCAGTGGTATTCGCGTTGAAAATTTGGAGACACCATCTTTATGGTGAAAAGTGCACTGTGTACACCGACCACAAGAGTTTGAAATATTTGATGTCTCAAAGGGAGTTGAACCTTAGACAGCGAAGGTGGTTAGAGCTCCTTAAGGATTACGACCTTACCATAGAGTATCACCCGGGCAAGGCAAATGTGGTGGCCGATGCCTTGAGTAGGAAGGTGGCCGTTGAGTTACGAGCGATGTTTGCAAGGTTGAATGTGTCAACGGATGGTGGGTTGGTAGCCGAGCTTCAGGCCAAGCCATCATTGATTCAGTTGATCCGTGAGAAGCAGTTGCGAGATGAGTCCTTGGCACCTCACGTGCAAGACATAGCCGAAGATAGGCCTACCGAGTATTGCTTTGGAGAGAATGGGATCCTATGTTTCAAGGATAGGATAATGGTTCTGGAGGATGCCGAGTTGAGGCATACGATTTTGAGTGAGGCTCACAATAGTCCTTTTGCTATGCATCCGGGTAGCACGAAGATGTATCGAGGATTGAAGGAAGAGTGTTATTGGATTGGGTTGAAAAAGGATGTAGCCGAGTTCGTAAGTAGATGCATGGTTTGTCAGAGAGTCAAGGCTGAGCACCAGTTTCCCTCAGGGTTGTTGCAACCGTTGAAAATTCCGGAGTGGAAGTGGGAACGTATCACTATGGACTTTGTGTCAGGACTTCCGTTGACTCCTTCGAAGAAAAATTCAGTGTGGGTGATTGTAGATAGATTCACCAAGTGTGCTCACTTCATACCGGTTCATACTACCTATACATTAGACAAGTTTTCCGAATTGTATATTCGTGAGATTGTGAGACTACATGGGGTACCGAAGTCGATTGTGTCAGATCGAGATTCGAGATTTACCTCTAGATTTTGGGAGTGTATGCATCGGGCCTTGGGCACTTGGTTGAACTTCAGCACTTCGTATCATCTGCAGTCAGATGGGCAGTCTGAGAGGGTAATTCAGATTTTGGAGGACATGTTGAGGTGTTGTATCATTGACTTTCAGGGGTCATGGGAGAAACACCTACCATTAGTGGAGTTTGCGTATAACAACAGCTACCAGTCGAGCATTCAGATGGCTCCCTATGAGGCCTTGTATGGTAGGAAGTGTAGGACCCCGATCTGTTGGGCCGAGGCCGGACAGAAACTTGTGCCGATGCCCGAATTGCTTAAGGGAACCACCGAGAAGGTGAAGTTGATATGTGATCGCTTGAAAGCGGTTTCAGATCGGCAAAAGTCTTATGCCGACTTAAAAAGAAAGGAAGTAGAATACTCTGTGGGGGATAAAGTGTTTTTGAAAGTCTCACCTTGGAAAAAGGTGATGAGGTTTGGGAGGAAAGGCAAGTTGAGCCCAAGGTATATAGGGCCTTATGAGATAGTTGAGAGAATTGGTCCGATTGCGTATAGATTGAGGCTCCCAGTTGAGCTAGAGAAGATTCATGATGTATTTCATGTGTCGATGCTTAGAAGGTATAGATCGGATCCATCCCATGTTATGCTAGTGGAAGAAATAGAGTTAAATCTGCACTTGTCTTACAACGAGGAACCAGTTGAGATACTTGCTTCTGATAGCAAGGTGTTGCGTGGCAAGACTATAGAATTGGTCAAAGTATTATGGAGACATAGAGGTCTGGAGGAGGCCACGTGGGAGAGGAAAGCTGACATGGTTGAACAGTTTCCGTATTTGTTTCCACCAGGTAATTTCGGGGACGAAATATCTTAAGTAGGGGATAGTTGTAACACCCCGGTTTAGGGGTTGGGTGAAAAATAATAATTTAATATTATTTCCGGGTCCGGTTTTATAACAAAATAATAGTTTGGGCCTCGGGTTTTAAGACAAATAAAATTAAGTTGGACCATTTTTAAAACTAACCCAAATAGCCATGGGTGTCATCTATTGTGGTTTATTTAATTCATTAAGGGTGTTTTGGTCTTTTTATTTTCCCATTTGAACAAACTTAGACTATTTGCTTTTGGCTCATCTTCTTCTCTCCACCCCCATCTCTTTCCAACGACAAAACACATCTCCCACCTTGAGCTACTATTCCATTTCATAGCTCACTCGTTTTTGAAGCTTTCTCAAAGGTATGGACGTTTTTGACTTGATCTCACCTTCCCCTCCTTGGAAGTACCACTATTTTTCATTTTTAACCATGTTTTGAAATAGAAGCTTTTTAAGAGTTTTGATTTAAAATTGGTGCCTTTATTGTTCTTGACTTAATGTTTTAAGTGATTAATGATAGACATGTTGTTTAGGAAGCATGAGGTCCAATTGGTATGATTTTTAATGAGTTTTGTTAAGTTTCCCGGATTTGGGTTTTGGGGAGGTTTTTGGGAGGTTTTAAGTTGAGTTTTGGGGGTGTTTATGTGAATATGAGAGGGCTGATGGATAAGCTACATGTAAGGGAAGTTTTGGAGACTTTAGGGAGTAATTTGAGGGTTGAAATCAATGGATTTAAGGGGTGCTTAAGGGCTGCTCGGGATTATGGATTTTGAGTTGTTTTCAATGGGAAAATTGATGTTGTGTGCTTGGTATGTAATCCAGGTTGATTATTTTGGAATATGGACTGATTTTGGGATTGTTTAAATTGTGTTGGAATGTTTAGAAACAAGAAATTTGGTTGGTGAAGCTTCGGGGACAAATCCGGGGATTTCGGAGTCTTGAGCTTGGTCTTCGATCATCTCTTGGGTAGCAACGGTGAGTAGAATTATTGGTTTATACATTGTGCTCGATATGGATTCTTTTGAGGTTTGGGTGGAACCTTGAGAGGTCACCTAAACCCGTGTGTAAGCCTTTCTACTCTCATGTTGTTGTGATATGTTGATTGTGTATACGTTGTGATTATTTGAATGCATTTTAAGTTGTTAATGTTGTAGTCGTGTTGAGTTCGTGCCTCACATGATGGTGGTCTAAACTACGGTGATGTGTAGTCCCACCGGTAGTGACTAGTAGGGTAGTACTTTGATGTGTAGTCCCATTGGAAATCCACTAGTCGAAATGGTGATGTGTAGTCCCACCGTAAGTGTATGTTGGTTGTGCTTGTGCAAACCAAGTGTTGTGGTTGAGATAGATCCTTGTGCATTCCATTGCTTTCTTGCATATAAATCGTGTTTTGGAAAAACTGCATGCTGTGAATTGTAGAGCCTCTCTCACTAAGCTAGTTGGCTTATGCTCTTTTTGTTTCCAACGTGCAGATCGTTAGAGTTCGGGAGGCGAGCGGGCGAGGGAGGAGCTTTTGGAGTTCTCAAGCAAGTTTAAGTATGGTTTGCTTTTGTAATAATGCCTAGACAATGGGGTATAGAGTTTTAGGAGTTGGGGTCAAACTCCTTAGGAGATTATGTTTGAATATGTTAAATTCATGTTGTGATGTGCTTGCTTCCTGGATTGTGACCTATGATTCTCGTGTCGTTTAATTGCACATGCCTAAACATGTATGATGTTGGCCTGTGTATGCCTTATGCTTGACTACGTTGTGGATGATGCCTTATGCTTGCTAAGTATGCTTCTTGTGAAATTGCATGAAGTCTAGATAGGTATGATCCTTGTTATATTCAATGCTTGTAAGCTAAATCCCAATTGTGGTTTGTTGTATGTATGATTGTGTGTGCTTAGGAGTGTCCAAATGTGCATCTAGAACCGTATGTGAAGTTACCAAGTAGTGAAATGAGGAGTTGCAGAGCAGGGGTATCGATACGGTTAGACCCGTATCGATACGACCTTCTTATTCCAGGCCATGCGTTTCGATACGCGGGGAGACGTATCGATACCTTTTTGGACACTGGAGTTACTGTCCAACTTGGTATCGATACCGGTCTCAGGCGTATCGATACCTTTTTGGTCACTGGAGTCACTGTCCAACTTGGTATCGATACCGGTCTTTGGCGTATCGATACGGTCATCTTAGCGTTGACCGTGAGAAGTCAACCGTTGGGGAGGGTATCGATACACTCCTTGGGTGTATCGATACGGTCTCCACGGGTTGACTCTGACCATTTGACCTAGTCAAGGTGTATCGATACACCCCTTAGGTGTATCGATACCGCCTGCAGTTAAGTTTAAAATTGGGCTGTTAAATGTGGTTTTGGGTTCGTTTGATTGTCTCGTGTATGTCGTTCCGCTGTTTGGTCACTTAGGACTTTAATACTCCTCTAGACAAGATTAAATTGAAAAAAAAAGAATAGGGTTGCTAACCGAAGGGGAGCCTTAACGGGTTTCACTTCGGTTTTCCCCGTGTAGCCCACTTGGACCGGTCATCCGGCCAGACCGGGACGAGGGTGTTACATTAAGTAACAAATCAATAGTATACTTCTTTTGACTGACAAACAACCCCTGAGAATCTTGTTGAACTTCCATTCTTAGGAAAAAAATTCAATCTGCCCTAGATCCTTCAAGGAAAATTTAGCATTTATCAATCGAACCACATCATTTACCTCATCTTTATTACTACCAGTGATGACAATTTCATCAACATACACCATTAACAGCAAACTATCCACATTGTTATTTCTGATAAACAATGAGAAATCAGACTTTGAAGCAGTGAAGAGAAGTTTTAAAACCAGAAAAGCCTTCAATGCTTCATACCATGCTCGTGAGGCTTGTTTAAGGACATACAAAAACTTCTCTCCATTAGGGCCAAACTGCTCAAATTCATGTGGCTAGCTCGTGTAGATCTCTTCAGACAATTCACTATTTAAAAAGGCATTGTTAATGTCGATTTGACTTATGGTCCAGTTCTTTGTCACTGCAGTAGCCAAGACTGTTCGAATAGTTGATGGTCTCACAACTAGACTATAGGTCTCATGAAACTCACACCCAATAGTTTGAGAATATCTTTTAGCCACTAGCCTAGCCTTAAATCTGTCAATAGAGCCATCTAGTTTCTTTTTAATTTTAAATAACCATCTGCATCCAATTGCTTTTCTAGATGGTGGCAAAGGCTGAAACTCCCAAGTTCCATTTTTATGAAAGATGTAAACTCAGCCTATACTACATCTTTCCATCAAGGATCATGAATGGCTTCAAAAATATCATTAGGCTCTTGAGGATCCCCACGGGCAATGAACACCTTAGGTTTGACAATACCACATTTGCCTCTAGTAACCATGGGATGTATATTGTGAGTGAAGGTAGATAATGGAGGTGGAATAGATGGAATTGAAGTAGTGGAAGTAGATGGAGAGTGATGAATGGGAGTGGAAAGGGATGGAGAGTGATGAGTATGAGTGGAAATGAATGTTGTGAGCGAACAATAGATAAAATAGGATGTATGGAATGAGGATGGTGAAATAAGTGGAAGTAATGCATCGACAACCATATTTGAGAAGGGATCAGAGGATGAAGGAGTGAAAGATGGACTATGAATTGAAGGAAAAGGTAAAAAAATAGTACCAGTAGGAAAGGGTGGAGAGATGGAAGGGGAAACATGTGGGGAGCTGTGAGTTGAACATGTGGGGAACTGTGATGAGGAAACATGTGGGGAGCTGTGATGAGGTATTATAGGTGATAAAAGAGAACTGTGAGTATGTATGGAGGGTGAACTGTGAGTATGTGATGAGGAATGTAAGCTAGAACTATGTGAGGAATGAGAAGAAACATGATCTGTAGAAGGAGAAGAAACATAATCTGTAAAAGGACTGAAATGTCAAAAAACAAGTGGGATAACAACAAATGTACTTTTATTAGAATTATCAATAGAAGAAACATTTAAATATGAAAAGGATGAAACTGACACTGAAGAAGCATATCTTGCCCTTAGACTAGAAGAAGCAAAAGGGAAAACACCCTCATCAAATCTAACATGCCTAGACACGACCACGGCCATAAGTATATAAACATTTGTAACCTTTTTGCACTATAGAGTACCCTAGAAAGACTCATGAAGTAGACCTGAACGAAAGTTTATGATCATTATAAGGAAGAAGAAGAGGACAACAAAGACATTTGAAGTCCTTTAACAGATTATAGTCGAGACTTTTAAGAAATAACCTTTCATATGGAGACACATCAGACAAAAAACTAGTAGGAAGTCGATTTATAAGAAAAATAGCATTGGAGAAAGCATCATACTAGAATTTTAAAGGCATTGAGGCTTGTGCAAGTAATGTGAGCCCCATCTCCACAATATGTTTGTGCTTCCTCTCTACTAAGTCGTTTTGTTCAAATGTATGGGACACGAAAGTCTGTGAATTATTCCCCGATCTTGAAGATATGACTTGAGAGCTTCAAACTCCCCACCACAATATGTTTGTAGTATTTTGAGTTGCTCTCCAAGTTGTTTTTCTGCCTTCTTGTGAAACAGCACAAAGGCTTCTTTAACTTGTGACTTAAACTTCATAAAATAAACCCAGGTATACCTGGTACAAGAATCAGTGAAGGCTTATTATGACTTGGAAAAAACCATGAGACTCTTGTCTTAGCAGAACCACCTTCTTGGTGTGGAGATCTCTGACTTGGAAAAAATGGGGATAAAACTCAAATGATACTCAATTATTCTGAGTAAACTTTGAAACATAGGGTAAGTTCTTTGTAATGACATGTACAAATAACAAATTCTTTAGATGAAAGTTCTTATTATGACTCAAAAAGGAACACTAACCAGAATATTTACTTAGAATACATCTACCATTTCCAACTTGAACATTACCTGAACCACTATATGAAGACCCAATCTGCAAATTATTGAAGTCATTAGTGAGATGATGGGTTGCCCCAGAATTAGAGTACCAAGCATTATCTGCAACAATCTCAGGAGTAGCAAGGAGAGTCTGAGGATGAGAGACTTGAGCCACTGTTACAGGTGGAGATGAAACATGAGGAGCTGCAACTACATTAGGAATGTATTGAGGCACAACAGAAGCCACAAGAAAATATGTAGAAGAGACAATCCGAGGTGTTCCATAAACAGGTTGAGGAGAAACAGATGAACCAGTGAAACGCTAAATAGATGGTGAAGTAAATATGAGATTGAGGATAACCATCTGAAAAAGTAAGAACTTGTGACTGAGAAGGTGAAAGATACACAGTTCCAAAGGGTGAAGCAGGTGAAACATTAGAGAAAGAAGGAAAGGTGGAATAAGAACTCATATTAGCTTGAGGAACATTCCTAGTACTCTGTGTGGACCTAGCAGACTCATTCTTAAAATGCATGTCATACCTATAATAGCACATGTCCACCAAGTGACCAAATCTTCCACACAATTAACACTGAGGTCTACCAAAGTTATTCCTACCCCTGCCCCTGTCTCTATTAATGTTATTATAGTAATATTACCAACCTGAGAATCTTGAGCATTATTAACCTTAATATATTCAACAGCAACAACACTAGACTGAACCAAAGAACCTGGACCGGACGGGTTTAATCCTCTATTCTTCAAAAAAAAAAAAAGGATCTAATTAAGGCTAATTTGATGAGCATGTTTGAAAGCTTTTACAACAAAAGAAAATTTGACAGCAACATAAATTCCTCATTCATAGCATTAATACCAAAATCAGATAGTCCTAGTGATATTTCAGAATTTAGACCAATCAGCTTGGTGAATTTAATCTATAAAATCTTTGCTAAGATTTTGGCAGGAAGGTTAAGTCTTTCAATCGACAAGCTGATCAGTGAAACACAATGTGCTCTTTTAAAAGGGAGACAGATCTTTGATGGGTGCTAATTGCTAATGAAGTCATACATTCTTTACAAAATGAAGGCAGTAACAAAAGTGGGGTTGTACTGAAATTAGATTTTTTGAAAGAGTATGATTGTGTCCGATGGAAGTTTCTAACTACGACTCTCGAAAAAATGGGCTTTGGAGAAAGATGAAGAATGTGGATACTAGAATGTGTGTCATCTACAAAAATATTGATCCTCTTAAACGGTTCACCAACGGAAGAGTTCAGAATGATGAAAGGCCTAAGACAAGGTGATCCATTGTCACCATTCCTCTTTACTCTGGTAACAGAAGCACTACATCTGGTGTTGGAGAAAGGAATCGAAACTGGCGCTATTAAAGGCATACAAAATATTGTACCTAGAACTAGCATTTCACACCTTCAGTTCGTAGATGATACAATTTTATTCCTTAGGCCTGGTGATCATATTATGGTGAATGTGAAACACTTGTTAAAATGCTTTGAGGTGTGTTCGGGGTTGAGCATCAATTTTAAAAAATCCTATTTGGTTAGAATCAAGGTTGATACTAATATGTTAAAGGGTATGGCACAAACTTGTGGCTGTAAAATTGGAACACTTCCATTCAAATACCTGGGATTACCTCTGGGAGAAGACCCAAGACTTATAAGCACTTGGGAGCATATCGTTGACAAATTTACTCACAAATTGGCTGGATGGAAGAGCAGATCGATGTCATTCGTAGGCAGGTTTGTGATATGCTTTTGGTTGAGATTTTACAAATGGTGGAACATTGACTGGGCAAATACATATGCCCAGTGCAGTGAAAACTATATGGATCATAACAATAGCGGCTGCTTTATGGAGTTTGTGGCTTGCATGTAATGAAAAAGTGTTCAATGATAAATTGATTGCGATCAAGGACCTCCTGTTTGTTACCAAGATGAGAGCTTACATTTGGTTTAGGGCAAATAACGAGAACTTGATTTATAGTGATGGAGATTGGTGGAAAAACCCTATAAAATGTATAGAGAATGGTAATATCAACAATGAAGCTGCAGAGTGGTGCTCAACTCCGAATAACTCACTAAAATTCAATGTTGATTGAGCGTTTCGAGAAGAAGAAACAGGTTGCGGAGGGATTTTGCGAAACTCGAAATGTGGTTTGCAGGCGATATTCTCTGGAACAGTTGAAAAGCTCTGCCCCGACTTTACTGAACTAATGGCTATACACACTGCGCTAAAAGTATACTTGGAAGCTGAGTTGAAAGGGCAATCTACTTTAATGATAGAATCAGATTCACAAGTGATCCTCAACTGGATTGCAAACCTTATATCAAGACTATGGAAATGGTGGGATATCCTCGATGAAATTGATGGCATGAAGCGAGAGATTACAAAGGTGGAATTTATGTATATACCGTGTGAGCAGAACAATATGGCAAATCACTTGGCGAAAATTGGAACCACTAGACCGTTGTTATTCAAAGCACGATGGTGGGTTTGGTATTGATTCTTGTTTTGTATTTGAACAGATTTGTTTGCTGGTGTTAAGTGAAAAGTCCGTGTAATAGAAATCAAATTGGATCGTACTCTTTTCCTCCTTAAAATTAGAGAAATTTTTAACGAGTCTTCTAATTTTAGTCTTTAATAAAATAAAATAAATTGATTGCTGGGCAAAAAAAATGACATCATATAGGTAATAATCAAGTTTGGTAATCTTGTTTCCCCCTGTTATGCAGCAGCCACATGCCCAGTAAAACAACAACAACAACCTAGTAAAAATATTTTTTAGACAATGAACGAACAAAATTGAAATTTTAAATATTATATATTTTTTTAATGATAATGAAGTAAAAAGCCTAGACAGAATAAAGTTAAATATTATAAGGCTTATATTCAAAAAAATATTATAAGGCTTAAAAGGCCCATTTGGCCCCACAAAATACCGAACATGCTACAACCTCTTAAAGTATTTTTTGGGACGTTGTGACCCATAAACTAAAAATCGTTACCTTGTTTGGCCCCTTCTTCTAATATTGTTTAAAAAAATCATGGGCTAATCAAAATATGCCACATGTCATTTTATTAAAAAAATAATCTGACTTAAATAAAAAGTTAAATTACACGTTAAGTATGTCAAAATTTATTTTTTTGTTCATTTTAGTCACTAACACAGTCCGAAACAACATCATGCGATGTTTACTGCGCAAAATTATCAAAATTCACTGATAAAATCCGGTACAATCATCATATTCCTAGTAAACACAATGTGATCTTTTAAAGGGGAGACAAATCTTTGATGGGGTGCTAATTGCTAATGAAGTCATACATTCTTTACAAAATGAGGGCAGTAACAAAAGTGGGGTTGTACTGAAATTATATTTTTCGCAAGAGTATGATTGTGTCCGATGGGAGTTTCTAACTATGACTCTCGAAAAAATGGGCTTTGGAGAAAGATGAAGAATGTGGATACTAGAATGTGTGTCATCTGCAAAAATATTGATCCTCTTAAACGGTTCACCAACGGAAGAGTTCAAAATGATGAAAGGCCTAAGAAAAGGTGATCCATTGTCACCATTCCTCTTTACTCTGGTAACAGAAGCACTACATCTGGTGTTGGAGAAAGAAATTGAAACTGGCGCTATTAAAGGCATACAAAATATTGTACCTAGAACTAGCATTTCACACCTCCAATTCGTAGATGATACAATTTTATTTCTTAGGCCTGGTGATCATATTATGGTGAATGTGAAACACTTGTTAAGATGCTTTGAGGTGTGTTTGGGGTTGAGCATCAATTTTAAAAAATCCTATTTGGTTAGAATCAAGGTTGATACTAATATGTTAAAGGGTATGATACAAACTTGTGGCTGCAAAATTGGAACACTTCCATTCAAATACCTGGGATTACCTCTGGGAGAAGACCCAAGACTTATAAGCACTTGGGAGCATATCGTTGACAAATTTACTCACAAGTTGGCTGGATGGAAGAGCAGATTGATGTCATTCGCAAGCAGGTTTGTGATATGATTTTGGTTGAGATTTTACAAATGGTGGAACATTGACTGGGCAAATACATATGCCCAGTGCAGTGAAAACTATATGGATCATAACAATAGCGGCTGCTTTATGGAGTTTGTGGCTTGCACGCAATGAAAAAGTGTTCAATGATAAATTGTTTCGATCAAGGACCTCCTGTTTGTTATCAAGATGAGAGCTTACATTTGGTTTAGGGTAGTTAACGAGAACTTGATTTACAGTGATGTAGATTTGTGGAAAAATCCCATAGAATGTATAGAGAATGGTAATATCAACAATGAAGCTGCAGAGTGGTGCTCAACTCCGGATAACTCACTAAAATTCAGTGTTGATGGAGCGTTACGAGAAGAAGAAACAGGTTGCGGAGGGATTTTGCGAAACTCGAAATGTGATTTGCAGGCGATATTCTCTGGAACAGTTGAAAAGCTCTGCCCCGACTTTACTGAACTGATGGCTATACACACTGCGCTAAAAGTATACTTGGAAGCTGAGTTGAAAGGGCAATCTACTTTGATGGTAGAATAAGATTCACAAGTGGTCCTCAACTGGATTGCAACCTTATGTCAAGACTATGGAAATGGTGGGATATCCTCGATGAAATTGATGGCATGAAGCGAGAGATTACAAAGGTGGAATTTATGTATATACCGCGTGAGCAGAACAATATGGCAAATCACTTGGCGAAAATTGGAACCATTAGACCGTTGTTATTCAAAGCATGGTGGTGGGTTTGGTATTGATTCTTGTTTTGTATTTGAACAGATTTGTTTGCTAGCGTTAAGTGAAAACTCTATGTAATAGAAATCAAATTGGATCGTACTCTTTTTCTCCTTAAAATTAGAGAAATTTTTAACGAGTCTTCTAATTTTAATCTTTAATAAAATAAAATAAATTGATTGCTGGGAAAAAATGACATCATATAGGTAATAATCAAGTTTGGTAATCTTGTTTTTTCCCCTTTACACAGCAGCCACATGCCCAGTAAAACAACAACAACAACCTAGTAAGAATATTTTTTAGACAATGAACGAACAAAATTGAAATTTTAAATATTATATATATATTTTTAATGATAATGAAGTAAAAAGCCTAGACAGAATAAGGTTAAATATTATAAGGCTTGTATTAAAAAGAATATTATAAGGCTTAAAAGGCTCATTTGGCCCTACAAAATACCGAACATGCTACAACTTTTTAAAGTATTTTTTGGGACGTTGTGGCCCCTAAACTAAAAATCGTTACCTTGTTTGGCCCCTTCTTCTAATATTGATTAAAAAATCATGGGCTAATCAAAATACGCCACATGTCATTTTATTAAAAAATAATCTGACTTAAATAAAAAGTTAAATTACACGTTAAGTATGTCAAAATTTATTTTTTTGTTCATTTTAATCACTAACACAGCCCAAAACAACAACATGCGATGTTTACTGCGCAAAATTATCAAAATTTTCCCTATCCAATCCTCAAAATTATCAAAATTCACTGATAAAATTCAGTACAATCATCATATTCCTAGTAAACACAAAGCTTAAATCAACGACCCAGTTCCAACAACAAATATACATCAAAAGCATTTTGTTCTGAGATAATAATAGCTCTCTCTCTCTCTTTTTTTCACAATGCAGAGTGAAATTAGGGCAGGCTTATCCCCAACTAGCCTAAATCCCCAATCAATTTAAGACTCTTAAAATTTAATTATCGATGTTTTTTTCTTATTTTATCAAATAAATAAATTAATTTAATAGTAAAAAGATAATTATCTTTCCTAAATAAATCAATTAATTAATCTAACAATAGAAATAATATGTTTGAAATATTAAATTAATTGTTCAAAGTAATGAAATGAATAAAAAATCTTTGTCCATTTTCGGTGCTCATTTCTATGTCCTACACTACAAAAATTAAATTCTAAGCCATAACTCTAACTTTTAAAAACTAAATCATAAACTCTACACTCAATACCTTAAACCCTAATCTTAAATCACACCCTTAAACCATAATCCTAAATCTTAAACCTAACTTTTGTTGTTGGGGCATAAATAACAACAAATGATTTTTATTCGTAATGAGATATATTTTCCTTATATAAAGAGTCTATTTTTAGTATTCGCACAGGGCCCCGAAATTTTCTTAGACGGCCCTGAATGGAATCTTTGTTTTCCGAGGCTAAATTTGAATGCTTTAAATGAATATACAACGCGATCCCCAGTTTCTTTTTGTTTTTTAACTGTAAAGCTTGAACCTTTAGCTTCTACTTCTTAAAAAGTGATCTCATCTTTGTTTAAGTTTGGTCCGGGTATTGGTTTCTAGGGTTTTCGAGCTCATTCTTGAAGACTTTGGGTATTTGTTTTGGATGGAAATGAGAGATAGCTGTGTGTGTTTTTTAGGATTTGGTTGAAGCTTAGAGTGGTAGTCTGGTAGACTTGTAAATTTAAGGAAGTTTTGTGGGGTGATAAGCTGAGATCTGTTTTGGGAGCTTCGGAGAGGCTGATTAGTGAATGTGTGTACTGTAAGTACAAATTATCTATGCAATTCTTGGTGTCAAAGGGTTTTTTAAATTGGTTTAAGCTTTGTGTTTACTAGGAATATGATGGTTGTACTGGATTTTATCAGTGAATTTTGATAATTCTGAGGATTGATAGGCAAAATTTTGATAATTTTGCGCAGTAAACATCGCATGTTGTTGTTACGGGCTGTTTAGTGACTAAAATGAATAAAAAATAAATTTTGGCATACTTAACGTGCAATTTAACCATTTTATTTAAGTCGGGTTATTTTTTTAATAAAATGAGATGTAGTGCATTCTGATTGGCCCGTGAATATTTTTTAAACGATGTAAGATGGAGGGGTCAAACAGGGTAAGGATTTTTAGTTCAGCGGCCATAACGTCCCAAAAATTATTTTAGGGGTTATTCGGTATCTTGTGTATACTTCAAGGGCCAAATGTGAGTTTAAACCATATTGTAATTTTTAATATATTTAATAATTACGTGATTTAAAAAGATTGTAACACTAGAACTTCTCAAGATGTTATCCATCTTAGTATTATTTCATCCAAGTACACTTAATTGCAGAATTCTGATGAAATTCGATGCATTGTTATCAATATGTTAATCTCCTTAGAAAACTCAAGTGCAAACAATTTTGTTTGTATGTATGAACTTTTATTAAAAATTAAAAATTGAAGAAATATCATCTCGGAACCGTATTAAGAATATTAAAAAAATAATTTAAATTATAGTATTTCTATATTATTCATGTCCGGGATTTGAGATTAACCCTGCTATAGCCTAAAAATATCATTTTAAGGTTGAAATATGTGTCTTCTCTGGAAGTACAACACTTCTTATTAACGTGTCCATACTTATTATTTAAATTAGGCTTAAACGTCAGATAGGTGCCCAAACTATACCCTTTTTTCCAGTTAGGTGCTTAACGTTTGTTTCGGACCACTTAGGTGCCTAACGTTTCATTCCGTAACTCATTTTAGGTTTTAGCCGTGACGGACGTTAAAATTTTTCGTTAAAGGACACGTGGCATGTTTTTAGATTTTCTGATATTAAAAATAATAAATTAATAAATTAAATTAATTAAATCTCTTAAACCTATCTTCTTCCCCATCAAACCATCCCCTTCTATTAGAGATATCCTTTGTATTAGTAGTTGGTTATTCATATTCAAGATTAGCTGGCAAGAATGTAAATTAGTTATAGTTGTTAGGTTTAAATAATTAGTTTATATTCTATTATTATATATATGTAAAGTAACAAATATAAAGCTTAATAATAAAGTTTACCATCTTTACTTTTACCGTTCAATATTCTCTCTCTATTTCCTCGATCCTCTTTCTCCTCTCGTAACCCTAATATCCAAAATCCCCAAATCCAGATATATCAATTTTCCATTTATCAATTGTAATATGGTATCAGTTGATTCCTCTTCGTTTTTTCCGTCATCGGAAAGCCGTTCTGTTAGCACCGATGATCCGTCTAGTGAGTTTTACATTCATCTGAATGAGAATTCTGCGCTGGTGTTGACTTCTTCGCTGCTCACCGGAAGCAATTATCATGGATGGGCTAGATCCATGAAGATGTCTCTCATCTCGAAGAACAAGCTCTCGTTTGTTGATGGCTCAATTAAAGAACCACGGAAAGATGAGGCTACCTATCGCGCGTGGGTCAAGTGTAACAATCTTGTTCTGTCTTGGCTTCAGTGCGCCCTTAGCCCTGAGATTGCCCAGAGCGTCATCTGGATTGACAACGCCTCTGAGCTTTGGGTCGACCTGTTTGACAGATTTAATCAAGGTGATGTTGTTCGAATCTCTGACCTTCTACAAGAATTTTATTCCCTTCAACAGGGTACTATGTCTGTTACAACTTATCACACGCAATTAAAAGTCTTGTGGGATGAAATTTCCAATTTACGACCGTTGAGTCCTTGTGATTGTCATGCTGTAAAATATAGGAAACAAGATTTTATCCTTCGATTCTTGCGTGGATTGAATGAGTCTTTTTCTGTTCAAAAATCGCAAATCCTAATGATGAAACCTATGCCAACGATAAATCAGATTTGTGATTCAAATGTTCTTATGGCTGGTCGTTTTAGTGGTCAAAATTCTGGGGAAAATGCTGCTTATAGAGTTGATAATAGTGGGAGGAGACCACCAACCAATTTTAATAAAAAGCCGGTTTGTTCTCATTGTGGGTTAGTTGGTCATACTGTTGACAAATGTTACCGAAAGCATGGGTTTCCCCTGGATATAAGACTAGGAATCAGTCTAATAAGGTCAATCATGTTCAGTCTGAGTCTTTGTCAAATGTTGATAATCAGTTCTTGGCTTTTACCAAAGAGCAGTATGAGGGGTTAGTTAATCTGCTTCAAGAAAGGGCTTCTGGTTCTAGTTCTTTAAATTCGAATGTTGATTCTCAACAACAATCTCAAGTGAATGCTTTGTCTTCCATGTTTCATTCTGATTCTGCACCTATTCCTGAAGAATCAGGTATCATTCTTTCTTCTTTTTCTAACACCAATGGTTCTAATACTATTAGTAATGGTTCTAATGGTTCTAGTTCTTTTTCTAATAGTAAATGTTCTAATTCTGTTGTCTCCTGGATTGTGGACTCTAGAGCCACAGACCATATTGCTAATACTATTAGTTTTTTCAAAGAATATCAGGTTGTTACTGATAAGTATGTTAGACTCCCAAATAATGATCTTGTGAAAGTTTGTCATGTTGGAACAGTAGAATTGAATCATTCTTTAATCTTGTATAATGTTTTTCATATTCCCAATTTTGGGTTTAATCTAATTTCTGTTTCCCAACTGATTAAAGAAAACTTATATTCTTTAATTTTTTCTTTTGATGCTTGTTTTATACAGGATGTCAAGAGTTGGAGGACGATTGGTATAGCTAAGCAATCTCAAGGATTATATCAGCTTGATCTGTCAGTGTGCTCTTCATCTTTAAATTCTGTTACTTGTGTTGTTTCTCTAGATCTTTGGCATGCTAGACTAGGACATCCTTCTTCTCAGAGGATGAAATACTTTGTGGATTTGAATATTTCTATACCTTCTGGTTCTTTGTATGATTGTGAAGTTTGCCATTTGGCAAAACAAAAAAGACTTCCTTTTCCCATTAGTACTACTACTGTTAATTCTGTTTTTGATTTAGTACACATGGACATTTGGGGTCCTTTTCCTGTGAGAAGTTTATATGGTCATTCATATTTTTTGACTGTAATAGATGATAAAAGTAGATACCTTTGGGTTTTTCCTATGAAAGATAAGAGTGAAGTAAGGAGCCTTATAGTTCAATTTTACACTTTTGTTGAGGTTCAGTTTTGTAAAAAGATTAAATATCTAAGAACTGATAATGGGAAGGAATTTGAAATGATTCAATTTTTTAAAGATAAGGGTATCTTACATCAAACCTCATGTACTTATACCCCTCAGCAAAATAGTATTGTGGAAGGAAAACACCAACATATCTTAACTGTTACTAGGGCTTTGAGATTTCAAGCTGGTTTACCTCTTATTTTTTGGATTGATTGTATAATGCACTCTGTTCATTTAATCAACCTTACACCAACTCCAATTTTAGAAAATAAAGCTTCTCATGAAGTGTAGTACAATTCTAAACCTGATATTTCAAATTTAAAAGTCTTTGGCTGCTTAGCCTATGCTTCAGTTTTACCAAAACCTAAAACTAAGATGCATCCTAGATCTATTAAATGTGTTTTTATTGGACACCCTAGAAATATAAAAGGTTTTAAAATGTATAATCTTGAAGATAAAACTGTTTTTATATCTAGGGATGTTGTGTTTTCTGAATCTATTTTTCCTTTTATTAATACTTCAAAGATTAATAATGGTATAATTCTTCCTTTTTATGATAATGATACTTTTCTTGAAAAAGTTCAAGATTGTTCTATTCATAATACTGGTGTTAGTAAACCTGGTTTTCCTATACCTAAAACATCAACATCTTTAGCTCCAGAATAGAATAATTCTGTACCTATACAAGTTCAAGCTACAGATGTTGTTGTACCTCAACCTTCAGTACCTTCTTCCAGTGATCATCTTTCTCAACCTTCAGTACCTCCTTCCAGTGTTCATCTTCCTCAACCTTCAGTCCCTTCTTCGAGGCCCTCTAGAAATCGACAGATGCCACAAAGGTTCAAAGATTATAGTGTTGATCTTCCTTAAGTAAGATCTACTCCTCATTCTATTTCTCAAGTCATTTCATATCATAAAGTTTCTGTTGCTCATAGTTCATATATAAATAATGTTGTCATATTATCTGAACCTACAAATTACAATCAAGCTATTAAGCATGCTTGTTGGACTAAAGCTATGGAAGAAGAGATTAAAGCCTTAGAATTAAATGAAACTTGGGAATTAGTTCCTCTTCTTGCTGGAAAGAGTACAATTGGTTGTAAATGAGTTTTTAAAACAAAATTAAAGTCAGATGGCACATTAAAAAGGTATAAAGCTAGGTTGGTAGCAAAAGGTTATACCCAGCAGTCTGGTATTGATTTTTTAGAAACTTTTAGTCTAGTAGCAAAAATAAATACTATTAGGGCTCTTATGGCTGTTTCAGCAGCTAAAAATTGAAATTTACAGCAGTTAGACATAAACAATGCTTTCTTACATGGTTTTTTACAAGAGGAAGTTTACATGGATCTGCCACAAGGTTTTAAATCTTCTAATCCTAATTTAGTTTGTAAACTTAAGAAAAACCTCTATGGATTGAAGCGGGCAAGTAAAAAATGAAATGAAAGGTTAACTTCTACTCTATTGTCTCTTCATTTTACGCAAGCTGCATCTGATACATCTCTCTTTGTTAAAGGCACTGATTCTACATTCATTGCTTTAGCTGTGTACGTAGATGATATTATAATTGCAAGTCCTAGCTTAACTGAGATCTCTGCTATTAAAACTATTCTGCATGATACCTTTAAGATAAAGGATCTTGGCAATTTAAATTTTTTTCTTGGACTGGAAGTTGCTAGGTCTTCTGCAGGTATAAATCTATGTCAGCGTAAATATACTTTGGATCTTCTCAAAGAAACAGGTTTCTTGAGTTCCAAGCCTGCTAAAACTCCTATTGTTAAAACTGTTAAATTGAGTAAGTCTGAGGGTAATCCTCTTGCTGATATTACTGAGTATAGGAGATTAATTGGGAAGTTAGTTTACTTAACTAACACTAGGCCTGACATTGCATATCCTGTACAACAATTGTCTCAATTTTTAGCTTGTCCTACTGATATTCATCTCACAGCAGCTCATAGAGTCCTTAGGTATCTCAAAGGTAGCCCAGGTCAAGGTCTTTTCTTTCCTGCTTCAAATGACCTCAGTCTTAGTGCTTTTTCAGATTCTGATTGGGCTTCTTGGCCAGATTCTAGGAGGTCTATTACTGGTTTTTGTGTCTTCTTAGGGAATGCTTTGATTTCTTGGAAATCAAAGAAACAACAGACTGTTTCCAGATCCTCTGTTGAAGCTGAATATAGGGCATTAGCTGCTGTTACTTGCGAACTGCAATGGTTTAATTATTTGTTTTCTGATTTGCAGATTCATATTTCCTCTGCGAATTTATATTGTGACAACCACTCTGCCATTAAAATTGCTGAGAATCCAGTGCAACATGAACGCACGAAGCACATCGAAATCGATTGTCACATCATTCGAGAAAAAATTCAGAAAGGCATCATCAAGCTTCTTCCAGTTTCTTCTCAACAGCAGTTGGCAGACTGCTTTACAAAGGCTCTTCCAACTTCTAATTTTCTTCAGTCCATTAGCAAGCTGGGCATACAAAATTTGTATGCTCCACCTTGAGGGGGGGAGAGGGGGATATCCTTTGTATTAGTAGTTGGTTATTCATATTCAAGATTAGCTGGCAAGAATGTAAATTAGTTATAGTTGTTAGGTTTAAATAATTAGTTTATATTCTATTATTATATATATGTAAAGTAACAAATATAAAACTTAATAATAAAGTTTACCATCTTTACTTTTACCGTTCAATATTCTCTCTCTATTTCCTCGATCCTCTTTCTCCTCTCGTAACCCTAATATTCAAAATCCCCAAATTCAGATATATCAATTTTTCATTTATCAATTGTAATACCTTCCCCGTTCTTCTTCCCTCTCCCTCCCTCTACATATTTTGATGAGAGACGGCAACTGCCACCCAACTCAAAAGCTGATGGAAATTAATCTGGGTCTACCGCCATTACCGGAAGAAGAATCAAACCCACTGTCATCCACATTGCTTCTAATAGACCATTCAATTCTATTGCAGAAAAAATAAAACCTAGAAGTTCAATTACACTATAGGTACAATCTTGAATATATGTTGAACTGAACAACTACAAAAAAAGATAATGCCACCCTATTTGACCCAAATTTAACGGCATATTTCTAGAGCTATTGGTAAAGTTGCTTACCCGAAACTATTGACGTGAATGAAAGAGTGCTGAGAATGGAGTTTCCAACCAAAGGAGAAAACTTTTTTCAGAAAGCGTGGCCTAAGGTTCAAAGCCGCGTCAATTGAATCGGGAAGCTTAGAAATGGAAAAATTAGCATTCTTAGACAATCTGGTTGTCGTCGTCTTCATGGCTTGGGCTGAACCTGCAAAGTGGAAATTCATCAACTGACAGTATCATGCGCCAAGTAGATGTTAGAATTATAAATCATTAAAATAAAAAATGCAAAGAGGGTGATTAAAAAAGAAACGATATGAGAAAATTTGTAAAACAGAAATAGAAACATAAGTAGAAATGAAGAGTACAAGCAATGGCTTGCGATTGCAATTGCATTGAGGGAAACGCAGTGGCTCGGCCAAGAATTTGCAGAGTCCAGGAGAAGAGGGAGGGATTGTTTGATGGGGGAAGAAGATGGGTTTAAGAGATTTAATTAATTTAATTTAGTTTTTATTATTTTTAATATCAAAAAATCTAAAAACATGTCACGTGTCTTTTAACGGAAAATTTTAACGTCCGTCACGGCTAAAACCTAAAATGAGTTACGGAATGAAACATTAGGCACCTAAGTGGCCCGAAACAAACGTTAGGCACCTAACTGGAAAAAAGGGTATAGTTTGGGCACTTATCTGACGTTTAAGCCTTTAAATTATAATGATGTTTATTTTTAGTTCAGTTTATTAAATTCAGTTTCGAGTATTAATTTTTATTTAAAATTAATTTTACAAAACGCAGGGAATTAATAATTAAATTTTTTGGGGAAATAATAATAATAATTTTTAAAAATAGAAGCTAAACGTCATCTTACTAGAAAGGATAAGGGAGGAAAGGATTTGAAGTAATAAGAAAGGAAATGGAAATAGAAGAGTAATGTGAAGCCTACACATAGATATGTACGTGTCAAGGCTTATAGGTTAACATCTCCCAAGTGTCCCACATAATTCCAACTCCCCTCTGCCTAATTTAAGCAAACCAACTTCCACTTCTCAGCCATGCACAAGCTCATTTCCCAACTCTTCCTTTGCTTTTCTCAAATTTCTTATTATTTTTCTTGCAATTACACCACTGTTTTCAATACGTGCATATAGCTGCAGCAAGTTCGTTGTAAACTGTAAAGGAGGCCAAAGATGCCAACTCGTAGATACGAAGTTGGGAGGGCTGATGAGGCCACTCATCCCGACTCCATGAGAGCCACCTTGGCTGAATTCATAGCCACCATCATCTTCGTCTTTGCCGGCGAAGGCTCCATTCTTGCTATTGGTACTCTCCGTCTCATATATATCTTAATTTCTTCTAATATATGCACCGAGTAAGAGTAATAGCTTTTGATCGATCAATTTAAAAAATGGTTGCAGACAAGATGTACAAGGATACGAGTACAACGCCTGCAAGACTGGTGATGGTAGCACTTGCGCACGGCTTGGCTCTGTTTGCTGCTGTGGCATCCAGTATGAACGTATCGGGTGGCCATGTGAATCCAGCCGTCACCTTCGGTGCCTTGGTCGGAGGAAGGATCTCTGTGGTCCGTGCGGTTTACTACTGGGTTGCTCAGCTCTTAGGTGCTATCGTGGCCTGTCTCTTGCTCCGCCTCACTGCTGGAATGGTATACATATATATAGATCATGATTCATGCATGCATGTATGTGTAATGAGTTTGCATAATAGCATTGCTTTTGGTTTCAGCGGCCCGCGGGGTTCACAGTGGCGTCGGGAGTTGGAGAGTTGCGTTGCATGATACTAGAGATAGTGCTGACATTCGGATTGGTGTACACTGTTTTCGGAACAGCGATCGATCCGAAAAGAGGAAGCTTGGGGACAATAGCACCGCTGGCCATAGGGCTAATAGTGGCGGCCAACATCTTAGTAGGCGGACCATTTGATGGAGGAGCCATGAATCCAGCCAGGGCATTTGGTCCGGCCTTGGTAGGATGGAGGTGGGACAATCACTGGATCTACTGGGTGGGGCCATTGATCGGTGGAGGCTTAGCGGGTCTAGTATACGAGTACATGATCATCCCGGGTGTGGAGCCTTCGCACCCAACGCACCAGCCCCTGGCTCCTGAAGATTACTAGTCAATGTTTCTTTGTGTTCTGTATCTGTACCTGTACCTACCTACTTAATTTGGTTCTCATGGATCCATGCATGTTGTTCCTTCTTTGTCTTTTTCTTCTCGACTTTTCTCGTATGTTTGTACGCAGTTTAATAAAAAAGGTGCAGTAAGTAGAGCATGTTTCCTCGTCTTTATTATTCTTAACTACAACACCTATTAATAAAAGTATTAAAAATTAAATTTCAAGTCCTAACATAAAATTTTAGATCTTAAAACTCTACCCCTATATCCTAAAAAAATACACCCTACCTCCTTATTTCCATCCATAACACCTTGTCCTTATATGACCAATAACACCAACACCATAGTAGTGACACACAAGTTTATTTTCCTTCTTGTTTCAGACAGATTGCTGACATCTTCGATCATTCTTCAGGCTTAATATGTCCACAATGGTGACATGTAGTTTTTTTGCAACGTCCGGCTTGGAAAGAGGATGAAAATCTTTTTGTCTCTATTTGTGTCCTTTACCCCTTTTCGGTGTAAGGTTTTTGTAGTGTTTGAGTTTTTTTAGTGTTTTTAGTGTTTGAGTTTTTTTAGTGTTTTTTAATATTAGGGCATAAGTAGAGACAGAATATTTATAAATCAAGAATGTTACAACAATTTTACAACAAGCAAAACCGAAATTACGAGCCACTAATAGTAGAGTAGCACTTATAAACTTTCTTAAATTTTACTTTTTCGAAATTATTAAACCATTTAAGGACATAGCTCACATAGTAACAATTGATTTAAACAGGGGCTCTATTAATTCACTTGTTCATATTTTAATGTTCAAGTATTATGTTGGGGAAATCGGGTTATTTCCCACACGAACGTAGCTTCAAATCTGAGCTGAAATGTCGAGATCGAAACTACCGAAATTTGCACAGCGGACAAACCCGTCAACTATTGAATATTGAAACTCAATAGAAAAACCCAATAATAAGCAAGCGAAATAAATAATGGAGAGAACACACCAAATTTACGAGGTTCGACGAAAATGTCGTCTACTCCTCGGGCACCACCACCGGATGATAACTTCACTAATACCAAAATGGTACAAACAAATGGAATTCCTAAGAATTCCCAAATATTACAAATGGGAGAAGAGAAACAAATGGAAGAGATGGTATGGATGTTGGGATGATTTCAAATGACAAATGCTAGGCCTATTTATAGTTGAGTTTTAAGGACTAAACTTGTAAATAGCCTAAAGTTTAGGGACCAAAAATTAATTTCTCCATTAGTAATTTCAACACTTACTGCTGGGGCATTAATTTACCACTCCAATTTTTCATATTTACTGCACCTAAACCTGACAAATTCAATTTGTCAATTCGGTGCCCACTTTATTGACGTTTTGCTTTGAATTTCAAAGCCATTTCCAACAAATCTCCACCTTGGCTTGAAATTTCACAAAGCTTTTCAAAAATTTCTTCTCCCCAAACATTATCTTTTGTAGTGCCTCCAAATGCGCTCACGAGCGCCATACACCCGAAGGTGCTCAAACTTGCAAGATGTTAATCAAGTTCAAAAAATGATTGAACTTGATTGATGTTACCACCTTGGTCAACATATCTGCAGGATTTTCTGTCGTTGCAATCTTCTGAAGTAGAACCTTTCCTTCCTCACAGATCTCCCGCACAAAGTGATACCTCACGTCGATGTGCTTGGTTCTTGAATGGTAGACTTGATTTTTTGCTAAATGAATTGCACTCTGACTGTCACAATAGAGACTAATGTGACTTTGAACAACTCCCAAGTCTTCCAACAATCCGTTAAGCTAAATCGCCTCCTTAACAGCCTCTGCAACTGCCATGTACTCTGCCTCTGTAGTTGACAAAGCCACCGTTGACTGTAAAGTAGACCTCCAACTCACTGGGGCTTTTGCTAGAGTAAACAAATACCAGTAGTAGACCGACGCTTGTCCAAATCACCAGCATAGTCGGAATCAACATATCCAACCACAAACTGACCAAGTGTTTCATCTTGCTCAAACACTAAACCAACATCTACGGTTTGTTGGAGATACCGTAGAATCCATTTCACAGCTTGCCAATGTCCTTTTCCAGGATCATGCATGTACCTGCTCACAACTCCAACTGCTTGTGAAATGTCAGGCCGCGTACACACCATCGCATACATCAAGCTCCCTACTGCATTAGCATATGGAACTTTTTCCATGTATTCTCGCTCTTCATCAGTTTTAGAAGATAATTGAGAACTGAGTTTCAAATGAGAAGCAAGTGGGGTACTTACATGTTTTGTGCTTTCATTCATGCCAAAACATTGTAATACCTTTTTCAGATATTGCTTCTGAGTCAAACAAAGCTTGCCTCTCCGTCTGTCTCTACTTATCTCCATGCCGAGAATCTTCTTGGCCTCACCTAGATCTTTCATCTCAAACTCTTGATTCAACTGAGCCTTCAATTTGTCTATCTCTTGTTGACTCTTTGAAGCGATCAGCATATCATCAACATACAAGAGGAGATAAATGAAAGATCCATCTTGTAGCTTTCGCAAATACACGCAATGGTCGTATTTGCTTCTCGTGTACTTCTGCCTCCTCATAAAGCTATCAAATCGCTTATACCACTGCCTCGGAGATTGCTTCAATCCATATAGCGATTTGTTCAGCTTACAAACCCATTTCTTACCACCAGCATCTACATATCCTTCTGGCTGAGTCATATAGATCTCCTCTTCCAAATCACCGTGCAAAAAAGCCGTCTTTACATCGAGTTGAGCTAGCTCCAAATTCAACTGTGCTACCAAGGCCAACAATATTCTAATGGAGGAATGCTTCACAACCGGGGAAAATACTTCGTTGTAGTCGATTCCCTCCTTTTGAGCGTAGCCTTTAGCTACCAACCTTGCCTTGTAGCGAACATCTTTCTTGCTGGGAGATCCGTCTTTTTTTGCAAACACCCACTTGCATCCAATTGCCCTTTTACCTTCTGGTAAATATGCCAAATCCCGGGTGTTATTCTTCTGGAGAGATTGCATTTCTTCATCCATGGCACTTTTCCACTTGTCACTTTCTAAGCTTTGCATTGCTTCTTGATAAGTGACAGGGATATCATCATCAACAACTGGAAGGGCATAGGCCACCGTATCTGTAAATCGAGCAGGTCTACGAATTTCTCTCCTTGGCCTTGTAACTGCAAGTGGTTCTGGTGTCTCCAATGGTTCTTGGGTTTGAACCTCTTCATCTTCTGATTCCTCCATTGGAGTTGGAGAATCAGTAACATCAATTGCTGGACTAATCACTGTCTCTTGAAACTCCACCTGGTTTGGAGTATACTCCACCTGTTGTGGAGTACTACTTGTCTGAACAGCTCCATTTGTTACCTTCTTCAACATGACAGATTCATCAAAGGTAACATCTCTGCTACAAATTATCTTCTTTGTGTCTAAGCACCAAAGTCGAAATCCCTTCACTCCATGAGTGATTCCCATAAAGATAGCCTTCTTTGCTCTAGGATCAAGTTTTGACTCCTTCACATGATAATACGCAGTGGATCCAAATACATGTAAGGAATCATAATCTTTAGCGGGTACTCCAGACCATACCTCCAAAGGTGTTTTTCCTCCAATCGCCGATGACGGTAGACGATTTATGAGATGACCAGCATATGTCATAGCCTCAGCCCAAAATGGTTTGCCCAACCCAGCATTGGACAACATACATCGAACTTTCTCAAGTAGTGTTCGATTCATACGCTCTGCCACCCCATTCTGCTGTGGTGTATGTCTAACAGTGAAGTGTCGAACAATACCATGCTCCTGGCAAACGTCAAAGAGCGGATCACTTCTATATTCCCCTCCATTGTCCGTCCTAAGCCGTTTGATCTTCTTGCCAGTCCGGTTCTCGATCATATTTTTCCACTTCAGGAAAACTTTGAGCACTTCATCTTTAGACTTCATTGTATACACCCAAACTCTTCTGGAAAAGTCATCAACAAAAGTTACAAAATAGTGTTTTCCTCCCAGCGACGTTGTTTTGGAAGGACCCCACACATCTGAGTGAACATAATCCAAAATACCTTTCGTATTATGGATAGCGGTGTCGAATTTCACTCTCTTCTGCTTTCCCAGAACACAATGCTCACAAAAATTTAACTTGCAAGCCTTTGCACCTTTCAACAATCCTTGCTTTGCCAA
Organism: Hibiscus tridactylites; assembly: GCA_958450335.1. Taxonomy (NCBI): domain Eukaryota; kingdom Viridiplantae; phylum Streptophyta; class Magnoliopsida; order Malvales; family Malvaceae; genus Hibiscus; species Hibiscus tridactylites. The sequence goes on from OY288287.1 coordinate 12,622,713, forward strand.
AATTTGCAAGGATTTCTCACCAGCGTGTCCCAACCGCATGTGCCACAACTGAGTAGAATCCAATTTGTCTCCACCGGAAGCTGCTGCTACTGCTCCAATAACTGTACTACCTTGATAGTAATACAAGTTATTTTTCCTGATGCCCTTCATTATCACGAGTGCGCCTGATGTGACTTTCAAAGTTCCATCTCTCATAGTGACAATCGAGCCTTTGGATTCCAAAGCTCCCAACGAGATGAGATTTTTCTTCAAACTAGGCACGTATCGGACATCAGTCAAAACTCTAGTTGATCCATCTTGATTCTTCAATCGGATTGAACCTATCCCAATCGTTTTACAAGCGTTGTCATTGCCCATATAAACAACTCCCCCATTTAGTTCTACTAAATCGAAGAACCACTCCCGATTAGGGGACATATGATAGGTACAACCCGAATCCAATATCCACTCGTCTGAACGAAATGATGATGATGAAGCAACCAGTGTTATTTCAGAGTCACTAGTATCATGCTCTGCAACACATGCATCTGGAGCGGCTTTTCCTTTCTTCTTCAGCTTCGGGCAATCTTTCTTCCAATGACCTTTCTCGTGACAAAAGGCACATTCATCTTTCCCAAGTCTGGACTTTGACTTTGATCTTCCTCTCATTTTTGGCTTTTGGCTTTTAGAGCGACCTCTTACCACCATGGCCTCCGCTGCATTGTACTTGCTCTCCATCTTGGTTTTCTTTCTGAGCTCGTAACTATACAGAGCAGCAGTTACTTCTTTAAGGGTCACCTCATCCTTTCCATGAAGTAACGTTGTTTCAAGGTGCTCAAATTCATCTGGAAGGGATGACAACAACATTAGAGCCAAATCTTCATCTTTGAAAGTTTCATCCATGCCCAACAGATCTGCCACTAACTCATTGAAGGCAGTGATGTGTTCATTCATACTGGTGCCTGGTTGATAATCAAATCTGAACAATCTTTTCTTCATGTGAAGACGATTCTGAGAGCTTTTCTTTAGGAATTTTTCCTCCAACGCTTTCCACAGTTTGCTTGCAGAAGTCTCGTTCTTGTAGGCATACTTCTGCTCCCTGGAAAGACAAGATCGAATCGTACTGCACGCCATACGGTTGATTGTTCTCCAATATTTCTCCACCATATCTACGGGTTTTTCTTCCTCAATGGCAATGTCTAGACCTTGCTGAAATAAAGAGTCTAGCACCTCGCCTTGCCATATGCCGAAGTGACCGGATCCATCGAACAACTCCACCGAGAAGTTTGCATTTGACATTATCCTTCTCACTGGTATAGAGGAAGAGCTTGATGCCCTATCTGATCCGTCTTTTGCCATGGCAACGAATAATATTCAACAGCACGAACTGGATATTGAAACACTGCACCAGGTAAGTTCCCAGGAAAGAGAGGTGGATCACACGGATCGCTTAAATACCAAGTCTTTCCTAGCCAGAACTTTCCTAGACATGCACTGTCACAACACCACACTTCTTTGCAGCAACCGAGAGACCGGGATAGCCTTCACCGAAGCTCTGATACCAATTGTTGGGGAAACCGGGTTATTTCCCACACGAACGTAGCTTCAAATCTGAGCTGAAATGTCGAGATCGAAACTACCGAAATTTGCACAGCGGACAAACCCGTCAACTATTGAATATTGAAACTCAATGGAAAAACCCAATAATAAGCAAGCGAAATAAATAATGGAGAGAACACACCAAATTTACGAGGTTCGACGAAAATGTCGTCTACTCCTCGGGCACCACCACCGGATGATAACTTCACTAATACCAAAATGGTACAAACAAATGGAATTCCTAAGAATTCCCAAATATTACAAATGGGAGAAGAGAAACAAATGGAAGAGATGGTATGGATGTTGGGATGATTTCAAATGACAAATGCTAGGCCTATTTATAGTTGAGTTTTAAGGACTAAACTTGTAAATAGCCTAAAGTTTAGGGACCAAAAATTAATTTCCCCATTAGTAATTTCAACACTTACTGCTGGGGCATTAATTTACCACTCCAATTTTCCATATTTACTGCACCTAAACCTGACAAATTCAATTTGTCAATTCGGTGCCCACTTTATTGACGTTTTGCTTTGAATTTCAAAGCCATTTCCAACATATTAAACTTCTTGGATTGCTTATGAACATGGTATCAACACATCGAACTAACATGTATAGACATATATGACCATTCTAACAGCTTCGTTTATTACACCCAATTTCATATGCTTACCACACATAAAACATGAATTCTTCAAAGATAGAATGAAGGAAATACAATGGTTACCTAGCTAACAAGATCACAAGCATAAAAATCCACCAATTGAATTATTCGATCCAAGAAATGGTCTCTTATAACCAAACAATTCACTTAACATGTTAGCATACTATATCATAGTAAAACTGCCCAATTACACTTGCATATCTTTCAGAGACAATTTGCCAATTTACCCAATAAAGCCATTAATATAAATTACTAGACGTGTAAGTCATTAAAGTGCATTCAGAGCATATACATATTTGAATAACTACTCAAGCATTCAATCAGGACATATTCATGTACACAAAGAGAGATGTCAAAACAGTCTACACATTCAAGTAATAACTCAAATTAGTTCATTTTTCTTTCTATCAATTTAAGCATGACAAGATAGACCAAATATATTCAAGACAAAATCAATCCATTAGACATGTATAAACATTTATATGTAGCAAAGCTATCCACTTATATTCAAATCAAAGCATTTCACTACCACATGTTCGAACAGCTCAAGCATGCCAAATATACTTACTTACACACATTGTTGTTTTCAAATTCAGATTAATATCCTATACACTGGCGGTGGAAACTTTCAGTTTCCACAAGCGCCTTAGTTTTAGGGTATAGGGAGTTAGTTTAGGGTACGATATTAGAAATTAGTTTAGTGTATATGGTTGAGGGATTTAGGTGTAGGGATTTAGAATTTAGGGATAGTTGTTTCAATTTAAGATTTAGGGTTATAATTTAGGGTTTATATGTTAGGGTTTATATGGTGAGGATTTAGGTTTTAACCTATAAACCCTAAATTATAACCCTAAACCTTAAATTGAAACAACTATCCCTAAATTTTAATCCTCTACACCTAAACCCCTAAACCATATACCCTAAACTAACTCTCTATACCCTAAAACTAAAGTGCTTGTGGAAACTTTCAGTTTCCACCGCCTGTGTATATAATATTTATCCTTCAAATTCATCAAGTAACTATTGCCTTCTTATCAAAATCATTGAAACAAATCTACTTAAACCAACAGGATTAAAAGTTTACAACATAGATTCCACTTGTAATTTTTTTACATACCAAGACAAATAGGTCATATAAACCTACACAACAACTTAAATGTCACCATCCTAGGAGTTTCTAACGAGAGCTTCTAAAATTTCTACTTGAATCCAAATTAGCAACTTGAAATCCTCGATCCCAATTAACATACACAAGCTTTATGACCTGCAATGCATGAGATGAAGTGCATTAAGCTTATATAGCCTAAGTGAGATAGTAACACCGAACATTGACGAAGCATGTCTTACATGAGTTTCAATGAAACATACATCCAAACTTACAACAATGTCTTAACATTAGTTATTTATGTTTTAGCTTAACTTGTAGATTTTAAGATGTACAATAGCTTATTCAAGCTTCAATACTCAATAAGTTAATCTTATCAAAGATCAACTTAGCACACTGAAATCTACACTAGACTTGGCAATTATTCCTTAGTTTCCAATTCTTAATAAATTTTATTAGAGCTTCCAGAGCTTTCAGAGTTTATCAGGGCTTTTGAAGCTTTTCAGAGTCTTCAATTCCGGGCTCACCAAGAGCTAACACAATAATACTTGAGCATAACTCTTTTAAATTCTTTTCTATATATCAATTCATATCTTTTACAGGTTTGCCTTGGATTATCATTGGAGATGAATAACGTGAATCTAGGCGATACTTAGCCCAGAGCACATAGAAAAGGCTAATATCGAAACATATCAATGGGACGTCCCTCGAGCCATAGCTTGAACAAGCGTACCAAAGGTACAATACTAGAAGGTCATTTGATCTTAATAACAAGAGACAGTAGTCTAGCATAACAGGCATCAACCAATAGATCCAAAGCCTTCCACTAAAAAAACAACTTAGTTATCTTATCGTTTAACAGGAAGTTAGATTGTATCATATTGGTTAAGTAATCTTACTTTTTACTTACTTTCATTAGCTTATTGTATAAGTTAAGCTTTCTTAAGACTTTTAGAGTTCAGGGTACTTATAACTTATAGGAAGTTAGAGTGTATCTTATAAGAATCCCATTTGTTTTATTGGTCAGTAAGCAACTCAAGCTCCATGATAAAGTAACCAAGATCATCATCACATATATATCATAGAATGGCATACCAAATTCGCATAACACATACATACTTAAATATAAAGCAATGTTGCCATGATATGCATGTTTCATATGTTTTGCTCTAAATGAGCCAAATGCACATACTTCAAATCAGATCGTATCATAACAATAAACAATATTCAGAATGACGCCGAGTCATCTGAGACAAACACAAGTACACTCACCTGATTATTCCAAAGTTATGAAATACCCGATCCACTTCTCAATTAACTTTCTTCCATAGCCATCCTTGATCACAATTGTACCTCACACAAAAATAATCAACCATTATGACCAATTTAATCTATTTAATATACAAATCAGCTCCTAATTCATATGGATACTTCGAAACAGCCCTAGCATACATGTAACCAAAATATATAGTCACTATGATCCACAAAACAGTTCATGTATTCTAAATCTTCATTCTAATCTGTCCATATTAGAACAATTAAGATAAAACAGTTCAATAACCATCTATTTGAAAGGTGAATCAGTCCTTAATTTGCATAACAATCCCTTCACTTATTCTTATAGCATTCCTAATGTTTTAATCATACCAAGCAGTCCTCTAATGATCTTTAGACCCGTACAACAGTCCCAAACTTTATACACATACATTTGCCTACAATTAGTTTAATACATTTTCATATACACCAAAACAATCTTCATGTGATTATACATACTTAGAACAAGTTTAATATGCATTTATACTTAAGCAAGACAGTCCCAAAACCATTTACACACACATATATATATACACACACACACAAAACCATTTCTAACATTCTTATATATTTCGAAACAGCCTTCTTTGTTAAAGAAACAATTCACTTTCTTTCCAATCTACTAAACCAGTTTTTAGTCTATTTAAATTGATCCCAATATGATTATCATAAACAAAACAATTCAGCTTCTCAATTATATTTACATTCATGCTCTACTCAATCCATATAATCTTTCAATGATATTTTAGGTCATCTATAGAGCTGCTGCCAGGTAGACTGTGCACTACCAGATTAAAAATTCATATCTTCCATTACGTATGTCAGAGTCTCAAAATATTTACACTGTTAAAAAGCTGACTCAACTAGCTTTCTAACAATATAAGCCTTGCATTTTTAATGTTTGTGAATTAATACAGTTTTTAATCTAAATATACACCTAATTCTGCCACCGGGTAGATTACACTGTTTTTGAACAATTGTCTCTACAAGCTGTTATAAAATTTGGAATTCAGTTTCGTTTGTTTTAAATAAAACTAGACATGACAAGCTTTCCAACCACATAAATTATAGGTTCTAATTCCACCGATACAAATTATAGAAATTTTCCAAAGTCACAGCTAGTTCAGATTCTATAACTGTTTACATGCTTGTCAAGCAACTCATTGATGTTTATTTAATTCAATCTAGTCCCTTAGCAGCAAACATATTGTTCCCCTGTTTTAGACCACTAAAACAGTCCTTAAATTTGCTTTTAGAAGAGAATACCATTTTTTTGGAATTCCAATTCCAAGTGGCCGGATCCCTTCATTTTGGCAACACTCGTGTGCCAAGTGGTCAAACCCTCCAGCAATTCCCTTCTTACCATGCAATCCTAGTATTTTGTATATAATCAAAATTTACCATCTTATAATTGACCCCTCAAGTTTCCATCAATTCAAATTAGTCCTAGGGAGCTTAACAAGTTCAACCAATTAATATCTTATAGCTATTTAATTGCCCAAAATTTAGGGTATTACATTCTACAATTCTTAAGTATGAACATTTTGTAATGTCAAAACAAAATGTTAACCATTTTACAAATGTTAGTGATTAAATTGTTAACTTTTCAAAGTTATGCATCTAAATCAAAATTTAAAAAAAATAAGCAACCAAAATTGTACTTTTTATATAAAACTTTTATTTTTTTTACAAAGACTACCTCTACTTCTACTTAGAAGGGGGATGGAGAAACTCTAGGGAAAGGACATACTACTGATAAGTCTTGAACTTGGGTCCTAAAAGGAAGGAGAAGGGAGTAGATGAGCAGCTCTAACCAACCGACTATCAATACTTGCTTAGAAAACTTATAATTTTATAAAGTCGGTTGCTACGACGTGTTAAATATTTTTGTTGCATACATATTGTTGCATCGTCAAATAATCCAATTATTTGTGATTAACTATTGATTGACAAATTGATAAAAATATATATTTAAATAGAGAAAGTATGGTATAACCCTAAGTCTTAGACTAATCTAGATTAAGTATCGCAAAAATCATTAAATATCGCAAAAACTTTATTATAATAGCGATCGTTTCAACCCAGTTTGCTTCTTTATAACGTTAGAATCTAATTATTTATGTTGTTTAAAAAATCTAATGTTTCATTCAATTAAATTAATTAATAATTTTAAATTTTAATAAATATATATCTTTTCAATGCTATTAATTTTATGATAGTTCAATTTTATACAAACTTTGTTTCTTTTAAAGTAAACCGTTATTGATTAAAATGAAAACATCAAAGAATGGCAAGACTCAAGAGAAGAATCCATTGAGTGATTTAAGTTACAAAGAAACGTTGTTTTTAGGTGATCTGAATTCGAAGAGCGTAATCACATATGTGTGTGAGTTTATCCAAATTTGAAATTGAATTAAAGTATTACCTATTAATTGAATTAATAAATGAGTTTGAAGTGATATATGTGTTTCCGCTATGTCAATTAACTTGCATTGCGGTGATATATATGTATTCGTATGTGAATTATACTATTAAAATATTTATCAATTTAAGTTAAAATAAAATAATAAATTGCATATTTATATAGAAGGCATAAGAGCTTCATTCATATAAAAAGTGTGAAAATATATATGTATTTTTATTCATTCACAACTGATAATACAACACTATTATATACAACTCTTAATATATAGAAATATTTACAACTGACTAACAATACTTAAACAAACTTAACCACCTAACCAACAATACAACCGTTTCTAACTTCAACACTCCCCCTCAAGTTGGGTCCTGCTGAAAAACATTCTTGATCCCCAACTTGGATGTCAAGTAGTAGTGTTGTTGACTCCCCAAAGCCTTTGTCATGATATCTGTCAGTTGTTCATGTGTCGAAATATGATCAGCTTGTAAAATCCCTTGTTGCAGCTTCTCCCTTACAAAATGGCAATCGATTTCTATATGCTTTGTTCTTTCATGGAACATTGGATTTGCAGCTATCTGAAGTGCTGCTTTGCTGTCACAGTAAAATTTCACCGGTTCTAGTTTCTTCAAAGTTAATTCTTCCAGCAAGCCTCTCAGCCAAACTACTTCAGAAGTGACCACTGTCATAGCTCTGTATTCTGCTTCCGCAGAAGATCTTGCAATAACATTTTGTTTCTTCGATTTCCATGAAATTAAGGATTTCCCAAGCTTAATGCAAAAATCTGTAACTGACTTCCTGGACATCGGGCAAGAAGCCCAATCTGAATCACAGTACGCTGTCATCTTGCAATCAGCAGAGGCCTTTAACAAAATTCCCATGCCAGGTTCCTTCTTAATGTACCTGACCACCCTTAAAGCAGCTTCCATGTGAGATCTCTTTGGCTGATGCATAAATTGGCTCAAGGTATTAACAACAAAGGTGATGTCGGGTCTTGTGTAAGTCAGATATATCAATCTTCCTATGAGCCTTTGATAAGCTGACTTGTTCTCCATTAATTCATCTTCAATATCAGACTGCAAATCCTGATCAAAAACTACTGAAGTTAACTTCAAACTTTACTCTAATGGAGTCAATACGCATTTAGCATTCTCTAACCCAACATCTTTGATTAATTCAAGGGCATACTTTTTTTGATTCATTGGTATTCCTTCTTCTTACCGAAGTACTTCAATTCCTAGGAAATACCTCAGATGACCCAAATCCTTCATCTTAAAATGATCATTTAGAATTTGCTTCAATTCTTGTACCAGAACTTCATCATTTCCAGTAATCAACAAATCATCCACATAAACTAGAATCATCACAATTTTATCCTTCTGTTTTTTGATGAACAGAGAATAATCATGCTTACTCTGAATATAACCATTAGAAGTAAGAGCTTCAGTAAGCTTCAAATTCCATTGTCTTGAAGCCTGTTTGAGTCCATATAAGGATTTTTGCAGTCTACACACCAAATTCTCCCCATAACTGCAAAATTCATCAGGAAGGTCCATGTAAACTTCCTCATACAAATCACCTTGAAGAAAAACATTGAAGACATCCATCTGGTAGATAGGCCATTGAAACATAGAAGCAAGAGACAAAATGGTGCGAATAGTGACTATTTTCACCACAGGGGAAAAAGTCTCCACAAAGTCAATGCCTTCCTTCTGATTGTATTCTTTAGCAACAAGTCGAGCTTTGTACCTTTCAACCTCACTTGTTGCCTTGTACTTAATCCGATAAACACACTTGCATCCAATTGCAACTTTTTCAGGAGGCAATGGAACAAGAGACCAAGTATTGTTTGATTGTAAAGCAAGAATTTCATCAGCCATTGCCTTGACCCAAAGAGGATTTTAACTAGCCTCAGAAAAGGACTGAGGCTCAGAGGATGCAGAGATGGAAGTAAAAAAAACTTGAGAATGAGATGGTAAATGAGAAAGAGACAAAGAAGAAGGATATTGAACAAAAGGCGAAGAAGAAGAAGAATGACACAGATTAGTATAATTTTGTAACCAATGAGGAGGTTTAGACACACGAACAGACCTCCTAGGGACAACAGAAGGTGCACTTACTGAGTCAAATGGTGATGCAACAGAAGAATCAACTGGAACAGGGTTAATTGGAGGCTCAGAAGCAGATGCGATAGTATTTAAAATAGGGTCAGAAACAGAAGCTGATGTAGGTTCATGGATGGAAGCTGATGTAGGTTCAGGTATGGGAGATGATGTAGGTTTAGAGGTAATAACAAGGGTAGCATTAGAAGGAATATTAGTTGTAGGAACACATGTAGTATCAGGGGTAGATACAGGTAGATGCAAAACTAAAAATTCAGAATCTGGAATAGAAACAGATGAAGGAAAAAAGGAAGAAACAGTGGGAAAAAGGAGAAGAAGAATGGAAAGGAAACTGACTCTCAAAAACTTCACATCATGACTGACAAATAGAACTTTAGAAACAAGGTTAAAAAGAATATAACCCTTCTAAGTAGGTGCATATCTCAAAAAAACACAAGGAGAAGCACGAGGAGCAAATTTATCAGAAGGTGTTAAGTTTGTAGCAAAACATAAACAACCAAAAATACGAAAATGATCATAAGATGGAGATTTATTGTAGAGAAGTTCAAAAGGTGTTTTCCACTGTAACACAGAAAAGGGAAGTCTGTTTATAATGTAACAAGCAGTTAAAATGCATTCACCCCGGAATTTTAAAGGAATTTGAGACTGAAAACGAAGGGCTCTAGCAACATGGAGAAGATGTTTATGTTTTCTTTCAGCAATTCCATTTTGCTGAGGAGTGTGAACATAAGAGCTTTGGTGAATAACGCCTAAGGATAAAAACAATGAGGAACATTCTGAGTTAAAAACTCACGGCCATTATCACTTCTAATGACTTTGACAGTGGTAGAAATTTGAGTTTGAACCATTGTGAGGAAGGTTTTTAGAGAAACAACAACATCACTTTTTAATCTCAGTAAGTACACCTAAGTCATCCTAGAATAGTCATCAATTATAGTTAAAAAGAATCTATGTCCAGAATGAGTAGATAACCTATAAGGGCCCCAAATATCTATGTGTATGAGATTAAAAGGTGCAGCAGAAGAGGAGGCACTAACAGAGAAGGGTAGTCTAGATTGCCTAGCTAAAGGGCATATAGTGCAAGCATGTAAACCAGTGAGATCTAAAGAGGAATTATCAAAAATAGTCAAACGAGATAATTGAGGAATAGGAACATGCCTTAAACGAGCATACCAGATTGCAGTTTCATTAGAATTCAAGGATTTACATGTATGAGCTTGAGTAATTGAATGCAAAACATTAGAATGAGAAATAACAGAAGCAATAGACTTACAAACAGAATCAAGCAGGAAAAAAAAGAAGATTGAAGGAAATAAAGTCCCCTAAATTTCCTACCAATCTCCCTCATCATGCCACTTGAGAGATCCTGCAAAATGCAGAAGTTAGAAAAGAAATGAACAGCAAAATTCAAGTCTTTGGTGAGTTTAGAAATAGAGATCAAGTTATGAGTGAAATTGGGAACAAACAACACATCAGATAACACAAGACCATTTGGTAAATTGACAAAACCAATGTGAGACACATAAGAGGATTTACCATTTGGAAGTTGAACAAAATACGAATTAGGTATGCAAGGGCGAGAATCAACCAAGCTAGACAACTTAGACACTACATGATCAGTTGCACCAGTGTCTATGATCCATTGCAAAGAGGAATTAACAAGAGAGCAAAAAGGAGAAGTACTTGCCAAATTCACAGAGGAATTGGAAACAGAGCTTCGATTCAAGAGCTCAAGAAGCTAAGAATGCTTATCAGAAGTAAATGCTGGAGGAGAAGAACCATCAACAGTAGACAAATCACCAGAAGCCACGGTCATTGCAGCCTGAGAACCACGCTTCTTGTTAAACTTGAAATCAGAGGGGAATCCAATAAGACGATAACATGACTCCTTCTTGTGCCCTTTAATCTTGCAGTAATCACATATCCCCGAGAACTTCACTCGTGTGTTGGAGACACTAGAATAAAGTGCAGTAGAGTCGAAAGAAGGAACTACACCAGACATATGAACACGATACGACTCCTGACGAACGATCATGGAATAGGCGTTGCTGACGGAGGGCAATGGTTGCATCAACAGAATCTGACTTCGCAAAGCAGCGTAAGACTTGTTGAGGCCCATCAAGAATTGAAACAATCGTTGATTAGCGATATGTGCCGAATTGCGTTGAGCCAAATCACAATTGCAGGTAGAAAAGGGCACCAAAACAGAATATTCATCCCATAGCAATTTCAATTTGGTGAAATAAACTGAAACAGAAGATTCACCTTGCGTAAGTGTCGCAATCTCGCGGTGAAGAAAAAACACGCGTGAGGCATCAACCTTGTTGAATCTCCTTGAGATCGTCCCAGACTAAGGCAGCACTGGAGGCAAAAACAATTCCCGCTGAGAGTTCCTTGCTAACAGAGTTGATTAGCCAGGAGAGCACTATCGCGTTTCAACGATCCCACTGCGCCTGGAGAGAAGACTGAGAATAGTTTGTTCGCTTGCAATCGCCGTTAATGAAATCGAGCTTGTTCTTCGTGAGAAGAGCTATGTGCAAGGAACGACTCCAAATAGTGTAGTTCTCGATTCCGGTCAACTGGTGAGAAATGAGAACTGTCCCCGGTGTATCAGAGGGGTGAAGTCAATGACGGAATTAGAATCGGTCGAGGAAGTTGGCGGTGAAGGCATCGTGAAATTAGGGATTAAAAAAATCGGAGAATTTGGGGAGAAAAACAACAAAGTAAACCAGCCGAAATGAAAAATGGATAGCCTAAAGAAGGCCCAAATCAGCTGTGGAAAAGAAAAAAAACCTGAGACTCGTGATACCATGTGAAAATATATATGTATTTTTATTCATTCACAACTGATAATACAACACTATTATGTACAACTCTTAATATATAGAAATATTTACAACTGACTAACAATACTTAAACAAACTTAACCACCTAACCAACAATACAACCGTTTCTAACTTCAACAAAGAGATTCATGTACAAAGATAACAGTAAACCATGAAAAACAAAATAAGAGCATAGGTAGTAGAAGAGAAAACCACTCTCCCAAAAGCTAAACACATACAAATTTAATAGCCCTCGAGGACAAAGCTGATATTTTATTAATTTAAAGAGGTATTAATTAATCGATAAATTAATAATTTATCAATTTAAAGAGATTTTTCTGTTTTAATGAACTTACATTATTTTTCATGAATAAAAAATATACATTGTATTGACTAATTGAATGGTGTTCATGTACAATGTGACTAATTAAATATAATACATACTCCTAAAAATCAAAGTTCATTGTAGTACATAGTACTAGTTAAAACTTAATGCAAGTTCGTGTATGGGCCATAAATTTATAATATTTATAATTTATAACATTGTATTGACTAATATAACCATATTTTACTAAATTGTCCTAATTATATTTGTAATTTTATAGAATTATTAATTTATAATATTGAAGGACCATAAATTTGAATAAGGGTCTTCCAGAAAATTATTATCTTATTAATTTATCAAAATTATTAATTTAGACCTTGAGCTCAAGTCGGGAGAGAAAAAATTATTATTTTAGAGAGGTTATTAATTTATCGAGTATTAATTTATAAATGTTTATATATATCGGAATGTTGCTTAAGCCCAACATGATTTTAAAAACAAGCTGACGAGTCACTACCAATCATTTTTAATTTAGGTGATATTGGATTACCTGAAAACTCATTTATTTTAATAAAGATTTTGTTTTTATTAAAATAACGATTTTTTGTCAGCGAAATAAAAAAAGTGTTCAGAAATCGATTACGTATGGGGAAGAATTAGCACCCGACAACACACTCAAAATTTGCACTTAATCAATTATTTAGTGTCTTAATATTGGAGATTATGATTTTAAATATAATTTAAAATATGATCCTTAAAAACATTAAAAATAAAAATTATTTGTTCATTCTTTTTAAAAGAATATTCCTTTAATTTGAACACTGATGGGTAACACCCTAGTGAATCATGGGCATCACTTCTAATGTTCTGATAAAAGAACATTGTCTTAAATATCATAAATTATTTCTTATAATAGAATTGATTTTTTTTAAATGATATCCCCTTATCTTAAAAATTTGATATCCCCTTATTTAGGATTATCGAAAAAAACATGTCTGCAAGTTAGGGATATGATCTCTCAAACTTTCTAAATAAAGAAATATTACCTCGGTTTGTAGAAACTAAATCTTATGAAAAATGTTGTGAATGAAAATATGACGTAAGGATATATATTAAAATAATATAAATATATATAATAGATAACTTAAGGTAAAATCATAGATTTATATAGTATATAATTTTTTTGAACAAATATATATATATATATATTTAATTACTAGTTGTCGTACAAAAATGCAAATATATTTATAAGCATTTAAATACTACACAGTTTTTATTAAAACTATATATGTAATTTTTATATAAAAAATATAGATATAATAAGAGATTCATTAACTGGAGAAGTGGTCAAAGATATTTATATTGCCTCATTTTTGTATGAGTTCAAATCTTGACATTTGCCTTTAAAATGTAAAATCTCTTCACTTAGTAAAAAAGATAGATGTCTTAAAATGCACTATATAATAAATGATATAAAATATGTTTTATTATAAAGGATGAGTCTACCACGTGCGACGAACATTGATGAACACCGATGAACACTATTAATTTTTTTTTAATTTTAAAAATCTAAAGGACTAAAATTATAATTATAATTATCTCTTAAAAAATAAAAACCAAAATTAATAATTACTTTATAATATTTTTTAATAGGTTAGAATCAAATATACCCAATTCTCCTAAACCCTAACAAAATCAATCTCTTAAAAAATAGAAATCAATTTAGTAACCTTTCAAAAAAAATTATTAAATTTAGTTTTTATTTTTTTAAGAGATAATTTTAATTATAATTTTAATCCTTTATATTTTTAAGATTTAAAAAAAATTAATGTTGTTCATCGGTGTTATTCAATGTTCGCCGCCCGTTGTAGAATTTTCCTATTATAAATTTTATAGAAAAAACACATTATTGAGATTTTTAGAAATTACAATAAAATAAAAAGCTAATAATAATATTACTTAAAATAGTAGTAATATTTGATTTGATCTTAATAAAATCATAATTGCCGATAATAATAATAATAATAATAATAATAATAATAATAATAATAATAATAATAATAATAATAATAAATGCATGGGATGTATAAAAATATAAAAAAGGGGCTAAGTTGAACAAAACTGAAAATTAAAGGGGCTAAACAGTAAATATAAGGGTTAAATTAAAACAAACCTGAAATTAAAAGAAACAAAACACAAATAAACCAAATACAAGTGACGAAATTAAATAACAACATAAACGAAAGGACTGAAATTGTAATTGTCCCATTTCCATTAAAAATGCGTGAATTCTTCACGGGTCGGGTCACATGCGCAGGTACAACCGTACAAGAGTCAAAATGGCGTCGTTTAGGCCTGAAGTTTAATGCCCGAAAAGTATATAAATAATTCGTTTCAACAAAAATTCATTTGAAACCGATTTTTAGAAAAAGTTTTTTTTTTCTTTTGATGGTTACCCTGTAACCCTCAACGGCGGTGTGTCTCCACCGTTAGTCACCGTTCATCGACGATGGTGCTTGTCGCTTTTGGTGGTCGGAGAACATCTAAAAGGCGTTAGAAGCTTTGGTTTCACTGCCTAACCTTCGATTCAACCTTTGTTCTTTTAAAATATCACCATGCACCTATGGATCTAAATAAAACCGATGGTTTATTTTATCTTTTTCTTCTTCTTTCTTTAATTTGTTGTTTTCTCACGATTTTTATCTTCATAACAAAATCTCTATTCTTTTTGTTGCAGGATACCATTTTTGTAGAGGGTGGGCCGGTGGGGAAGATTCCAGCCACTCACTTATCCTACACATTCCTTCTTCTGTGACGAGGTGATGATCGTAGCACACGGGAAATGACAATGACAATGATTGAAGTATCTAAGGAATTGGGGTTTTAGTTCAGGGTTTGTTGATGTTAGTTTAAGTTTTCTTACGTCAGTTGCGGTCGGGGTAGATTATGGATTAGGGTTTCAGTTAGTCAAAGTTTAGTTTAGGCTGTGAGTTTTTGTCAATTATAGGGGTGAGAAAAATTCGACTCGACTTAAAAAAATTGAATAACTCGACTCGAGTCGAAAATACTCGACTCGTCTTGACTCGACTCAAAAAAATTTCAAATAAAGTTTAGTTGAAAAATGAAAATTCGAATAACTCAAAATTTTTACTAATTAATGGATTTATTTTATAAGTTCGAGACGAATCCCCAATTTTTATGATATATATATATATATATATACCGATATATAAAAATATGAAAAAATATTGTCACATATGAAAAAATATGAAGAAATGTATCTGTGCATATCTTATATGATTAGAGAAAGTTGTTTAAATTGGAATCAAATCGTATTATAACATATAAATAGTTACAATTAAATTTTTATAGGAACTCGAAAACTCGACTCGAATTTCTTAAACTCTACTCGAATCGAAAAAAATTCAAACAAAATTTGAGTTGTAAAATATGGCGCGTCAACTCGAATACTCAAAATTTTTTCACTCGACTCGATCGAACACTCACCCTACTCAATTAGGTTTTTGGGCGTTATTGAGTTAGTTGATATTATTTGGGTATTAGGTTATTGGGCTGGCCGGGTTGGTATGGGTTATCGGGCTTGAGTGAAAATGGGCATCTAGAACTGTCCCTCTTTGCTTATAAATATGATTAACTGCATGTATTTAAATCTGTAAACTTTAAAAGGTAAAATCTAAATGTTGTATTTAGGGATTTGGTTGATCCACTCCTTTACTCTTGGAGAAAGTAGAATATGTAAATCGAGTGATCCGCTCTATTAACCATTGTGGACAATCTAAAGGACGGAATAAACGTTAGAGGGATAAAAATAATACCCTAAAATAAAATACCAAATTGAGAAAGCAAAAAGTGTACTAAGGCACAAATTCACCTAAAAAGTGTATTAAGCCTTTTTGCTAAACCAAACTTTATTACACTTTTTGCTAGACCAAACTCTATTGTCAGAATCCATTTGCACTCCAACTGTTTGATAATATTCTCCAGAGATAACTTGGTTGGGTTTCATTTCAATGTGGGTGCTTCGAGAGGAAACTTGAGAAAGACTGTTGCAGATATTCAGATCCATTCCTAGCATTACCTTTGTTATATGTTTACCTGGATATGGCATTACCTTTGAGGTTTTTACCATGGGGTTGTAATTAAGTTCTTGTCTCCTCCAAAAAAAAAAATTATTTATTATTTTTAATACCTTTTAAGTTAAAATTAACGAATTTAAGTATTAACCTTTATTTTTTGATTTAATTACTTTTAAGACCATTCAATTTTAAAATTAGTGAAATTAAACTTTAATTTTTTTTTAATTTCTATAGTTTAATTACTTTTTTTTTAATTTTACTGTTGAGTGCAACAATGCCCCCAGCAAAACTGTCCTACTCATAATATGAAAACCAATAAACAAAACAAAGCTCTCTCTTTCTTGTGCTTCCTACAGCCATGTGCCACACTGCAGTGCCAGCCAAGCCCCCCTCCCGTGCTAAGATTCCTCATTAGTCATTACCCACACTTGCCATGCCCATGATTTTATTTTGAGTAAAATACTGGCAAACCCACACCCATGTCACGAGCCCCCCCTTTTCAAATTCCTAGTGCATTTCGGGATTTTATTTTAAATGTTTCCACATTGTATTCAAATTGTGTAATCGAATTAGGTTCGATATAGAGAGGTTTAATTGATAATATATAAATAACTTTCTAATCTCCTGTTTTTATTATTTTTTATGTTATAATTGTATTCAAAATATAATACATTGATATCAACTTTAACAAGTTAATAATTTAGTTTTGTGAATCTTAATACATGTTTAGTATAAAATCATATTATTAAGCTGATTAACACCTCATCACTCACGTGATAATGTCTCCCTTTTCATTTATGTTCCTTTTCTCCTTTCTCCTTTTTATTAAAAAAATGTGTCATTTAAAGGTATCTGATTTTGTAGACATCACTGATTTCATTTTTTTTCCTTTCTATTTTGCAGGTTCTGCTTTCTTCTTTCTTCTCCATAGTTCAGGTCATGAATTAGATCTTAGATCGGATAAAATGAGTTGTTGATGTAATTATGTTATTAAATTAGGCATGGTTTTTTTATAATGAATATTATAACATTGATGGTACAAATTAGGGTCGGTCCATGTCATAGATCCCATCAAGGGACAAGTAGTAGAATTTTTGCAGTAGGTCATGGTTTGCAAATTTTATTTAATTATAAATTTGGATCCATCCCAACAGTATCAGAATTTTGATTTAAAATCATTGTTAACGTCTCAGTGCATAAGAAATATTTTTTTATGAGTCGTAATGTGATGATAAGATATTATTTGTTCATACATATTATGATAATGATAAAAGATTTATTAGATTTTTAAGTATTTATTGGACCATTTACGAACACCCTTATTTTTGATAAAATATACATCTTGCAGACAAATTAATTTGAATCTAGTCATTTAGGATAACATCATTAGTCTTTTTACTAGAACCACTAGTTAGGTTTATTGCGTAATAATATTTATGATATCTTAAATGGCTAACCCTAGTTGACCCAATAAAGTCAATAGGGTGGATTTGGCATAGAAATCTAATCATCCATGTGCATGTATGTATGTATGTATGAAGAAAGCAAACTCCAAGCTGATTTCATGAAATGCAAAAAGGCCATGAAAAGCGATGAAAAGTAGCAGTTTTTTCAAGACCAGAATGCTTGAAGACAAAAGCCACCCACTCAAGCATTCCAGCAACAACAACAACCCCCCACCTCCAATCCTCTAAAATTCCATTCTTTCTCTCTCTCTCACCACTGCACAAACATCATGGCCTAGCTGTTTCTTGGATCCGGAGATTCTGGGTCTTTCCCATTAGTTTATACGCAGCTTTTAAAAGAAAAATGAAGAAAACACGGTGCTACTACCCCACCCACCACAAGACATGATCTGGGTTCTCTCCCTATTCTCCTTCCCTAGGCTCAACCTCTCCTCCCTCTTCTCTTCTTCTCCTTGGAGTTTGTAGCTGTGCATTGTTGTAATGCCTGTGATTCCATGGACCCTCTTCTTCTTCTTC
The DNA here is from genome assembly GCA_958450335.1 of Hibiscus tridactylites. Classification (NCBI taxonomy): domain Eukaryota; kingdom Viridiplantae; phylum Streptophyta; class Magnoliopsida; order Malvales; family Malvaceae; genus Hibiscus; species Hibiscus tridactylites. The sequence goes on from OY288287.1 coordinate 12,641,142, forward strand.
TTCTTCTTCTTCTTCTCCATCCTACTCCTCCCTTTCCCTTACACGGCTCTCGCCGTTAACCATCAAGGCCAAGCCCTTCTTTCTTGGAAAACAAGCTTCAATGGATCCCTCGAGGCCTTGACCAATTGGGATGCCGGGGATGCCACTCCCTGCAACTGGTTTGGTATTGTCTGCAACTTCAACAATGAAGTTGTGGAGTTGGAATTGAGGTATGTTGATTTGTTCGGCCAACTTCCTTCTAATTTCACGTCTTTGTTAACTCTGAATAAGCTTGTTCTGTCCGGAGCAAACCTTACTGGTTCAATCCCGAAAGAGATAAGCAGTCTCACCCAATTGACTCACCTGGATTTGAGTGAGAATGTCTTGACCGGGGAAATCCCAAGTGAGCTATGCAGTTTGGATAGGCTTCAGCAACTCTATCTCAACTCCAACAAGATCAAGGGTTCTATACCGATTGAAATCGGGAATCTCACGAGTTTGGAATGGCTAATCCTGTTTGACAATCAACTTAGCGGCGAAATCCCCAGCACCATTGGCAATTTGAAGAGTCTTGAAATGATTAGAGCTGGTGGGAACAAGGACCTTGAAGGCCCTCTCCCATCAGAAATTGGCAACTGCACCAATTTGGTGATGTTAGGCCTTGCTGAAACAAGCATCTCGGGTTTCCTCCCTTCAACTCTAGGCCTACTCAAGAAGCTTCAGACTATCGCCATCTACACCGCTTATCTCTCCGGTCAAATCCCGCCCGAAATCGGTGACTGCACCCAGCTTCAAAACATCTACTTATACGAAAACTCACTGGCTGGATCAATACCCAGAAGCCTTGGCAATTTGAGAAATCTGCAAAACTTGTTGCTGTGGCAGAACAACCTGGTGGGAACCATTCCTCCTGACCTTGGAAACTGCAACAAACTGTTAGTCATCGACGCTTCCATGAATTCGTTAACCGGAAGCATTCCGCAATCATTCGGGAACTTGACATCGCTCCAGGAACTTCAGCTGAGCGTCAACCAGATCTCGGGCGAAATCCCTTCCACACTCGGCAACTGTCGTCAGATGACTCACATCGAACTCGACAACAATCAGATCACCGGAGCTATACCAGCGGAACTCGGCAACTTGACAAACTTGACGCTTCTGTTTCTGTGGCAGAATAAACTGGAAGGCAGCATTCCGGACTCCATTTCCAATTGTCATAACTTGGAAGCCATTGATTTATCTCAAAACAGCTTAACGGGTCCTATCCCCACTGGAATCTTCCAGCTTAAGAAACTCAACAAACTATTGCTTCTCTCCAATAACCTCATGGGGAATCTTCCGCCGGAGATGGGAAACTGTTCCTCATTGATTCGGTTTCGCGCCAGCAATAACAAGATAACCGGATCCATTCCTATCCAGATTGGAAGCTTGCAGAACTTGAATTTCTTGGATCTCGGGTCCAACCGATTAACCGGATTTATACCCCAAGAAATATCCGGCTGCCAGAATCTGACTTTTCTCGATCTGCATTCCAATTCTATTGGCGGTACCTTGCCGCTCAGCTTAAGCAAGCTTATTTCACTTCAGTTTGTTGATTTCTCTGATAACGTAATCGAAGGGGAATTGAGTTCGAGCCTCGGTTCACTGAGTTCACTCACTAAACTCGTTCTTGGGAAGAACCGATTCTCTGGGTCAATCCCGACTGAACTCGGGTCCTGTTCGAAGCTACAGTTACTAGACTTGAGTTCAAATCAGCTGATGGGTAATATTCCGGCAACTTTGGGGAAGATTCCGGCGCTGGAAATCGCTCTCAATCTGAGCTGGAACCAGCTCACCGGAGAGATACCGGAGGACTTCACGGCATTGGATAAGCTTGCTATTCTGGATATATCTCACAACCAACTCGATGGAGATCTTCAATATCTTGCCGGGTTGCAAAATCTTGTTCTTCTCAACGTGTCGCATAACAACTTCACAGGGCGAGTGCCGGACACGCCCTTCTTCTCGAAGCTCCCACTCAGCACGCTCGCCGGGAACCCCTCGATCTGCTTCTCCGGCAACCAGTGTTCTGCGTACGACGGGAAAGGAAGTGGCTCGTCGGCTAAGCGCAGGGGGGCGCGCGTGGCGATGGTGGTTTTGCTCTGCACCGCATGTGTTCTCCTCATGGCGGCGCTCTACATCATCATTAGCTCTAAAAAGCAAACCCGTGGTCCTCACGGTGATTGCGACGTTGACGGAGACGCTGACCTGGAAATGGGCCCACCATGGGAGCTGACTTTGTACCAGAAACTCGACTTATCAATCGCTGACGTGACGAGATCCCTGACCTCCGGCAACATAATCGGCCGCGGCCGAACTGGTATCGTTTACAAAGTCACCGTCCCTTCAGGACTAACCATCGCCGTCAAAAGATTCCGTTCATCGGAAAAGACCTCGGCCTCCTCGTTTTCATCCGAAATCGCAACGCTGGCTAGAATCCGACACCGCAACATCTTACGGTTACTGGGTTGGGGAGCCAACAGAAAAACAAAACTGTTGTTTTACGATTACATAACGAATGGAACATTGGGCGCATTGTTGCACGAAGGTAGCGGAAGAGAAATGTTGGATTGGGACATAAGATTCAAGATCGCGTTAGGGGTGGCGGAAGGGTTATCCTATTTACACCACGATTGCGTGCCGGCGATCATACACCGTGATGTCAAGGCTCATAATATTCTGCTGGGAGACCGTTACGAGCCCTGCTTGGCCGATTTTGGGCTGGCTAGATTGGTAGAGGACGATAACGGTGCCTCGTTTTCGGCCAACCCGGAGTTCGCCGGCTCCTTCGGTTACATGGCTCCAGGTAAGCACCTTGGGTGGGTCCTTTACACTTGTGAAAAAAAATTGTTTCTTTTGCTGCAATTAGATTAAATTAAATCTGGGTTTTATGCTAGAATCTTGGTTAAGATCGATGATATTGTTAATTATGATAGTTGGAACCGGGGATAAGACAAATTTGAAAGGATTGATGGGCACTTACAGTGACGGAGCCACAGCTCCTGGGAGGGGCTGTGGCCCCCCCGGTTGGGGGAAATTTTTTTTTTACCCTTTGATTTTTTATATTTTTCTGGAAAAAATTGGGATAATTGTGAATTTGCCCCCCCACCTTTCAAAATTTATATTTTGCCCCCCCTAACTTCAAATCCTAGCTCCGTCCCTGGGCACTTAAAGCAAATAATTAACATTTGTTTATTTTGTTGCAACTATTAGACTAAAGTTGCACGCTCCATTGATTGGATATTACTTTTGCATTAATTACATTTGGTGTCATTCGTTCAGTCCTTATAGAAGACCAGATTTTTGTTCATTTGATGGAGTAATTGCATAATGTTCATAAAATGACTTGTGCAGAGTATGGTTGCATGTTGAAGATCACCGAAAAGAGCGATGTGTATAGTTACGGTGTTGTGTTGCTAGAGATAATAACCGGAAAGAAACCGGCCGACCCATCGTTCCCTGAGGGCCACCATGTTATCCAATGGGTCCGAGATCACTTGAAAAACAAGAAGGACCCTGTAGAGATCCTTGACTCTAGACTCCAAGGTCATCCCGACACTCAGATACAGGAAATGCTTCAAGCTCTAGGAATCTCATTGCTTTGCACGAGCAATCGCGCCGAAGACCGACCCATAATGAAAGACGTGGCTGCATTACTAAAGGAAATTCGACAGGAGCCCATATCGGGGAGTGACGCCGCCCACAAGCCGACGTCAAAAACGACAGAAACAACTGCATCGTACTCGTCGTCGTCAGTGACCCCAGCTCAATTGTTACTGAACCTACAAGGGTCCTCTCAATCTCAAACCTCACTTGCTTACTCTTCATCATCTGCAAATTATTTCCCAAGAAGCCAATAACCAACTCGCCGGTCTCCGGTGGAATGAAGCATTGATTAATTCCTTGTAGCATGTATAAAGGTAGCAGTGAATGAATGGTGTTGTAGGAATAGAAATTGATAAGAGAATTAGATGGCACCTAATGATGAGTGTATAGCAACTTGATTGATTGAGTTTAGTTTGCAAATCAAAGGCAGCAGCATTTGGCTATAGTGTGTGGGATGGGTTTGGGGAATTGTGAAAAAGAGATATGAGGAATGTGTGGTTTTGAGGAAATGTTGGCAAATAATTTAGCCGACTCAACCAATTTGCTTCCTTTATCTTTCCATATGTATAATTGTGGGGAAGCATTCTTGCAACCCATCCAATCCAGGTCCCCCACCATGTGATGTGAGATAAGGTGCAACATGCTTTTAGTACTACCATTCCTCATCTTTCGTAGAAAAAACCCTAAAAATCATCAATAATCTCTTTGTCTTTATTCAAATCGGACATTATATTAATGTAAGAGTCGAAATTGAATAAATCATTCATATAGTTTGCTCCCCGAACAATTCTGAATGCATCCACAAATTATCACAAAAAGAATTAATCACAAAAAATCGTCGACTTTCTCTAATCAAAAAGTACATCATGATGAACGCAACAAGAAACGTCAAACTATCATCACGATAAATAAATATATAAATGATTCGAAAATTTCTAAATTACAAGATATTACATATATGAAACTAATATTCTAAATATTATCATCAAATGATTATATTTAATCGATCAAACAAAATTTTTAATATTTTAATCACCCATGGAAATGGAAATAATGGATACGTAAAACCATATATGATATGATGATCAATCATTCAAATAACTATGCCAAGCAATGATGTTTGAATTATTTGTTTTTATTACAAAGTAAAGGTGACAGTAACCTTTCTGGCCTTTTGTGTTTATACAAGAATATGTTTGGTTCTTTTCTTCTTCTTTTTTAAGAGAGAGTTTTGTACTGATATTCTGGCTCGCAAAGTTAACGTCAAAGGTTGTATGGTGAGACGAACTGGACTTTATTGTATCGCAAAAAGTGTGGGGAATTGGTTTTAAATGTTGGCAGAGCAAGAGGGGCTTGATTTCAGTTTATTGACATTTGATACTACTCTCATGTGGGTAAAGTTGGGGCAAATGCATTTTTTTTTTCTTTTTTTTTTTTTAAAAGTTAGGGAAATGGTAGGTTCGGTTTTTATTTAAAGAGTTAGTGTAAAATCTACAATCATGAATAAAGTCGTTGTCATTTGATGTTGATTTTGTTTAAAGTCGTCATGCGATGAAGGGAGAGAATAAGACGTTGTTGATTGGTGACTCTGAGTTTAGCTAAAGCCGTCGTGCAATGGAGGGAGGGGATGTCGACGGCATATACCGATAATTTTGGTGGTAAATATCTAAAAGAAGGGTGGTGGACGAACTCAAATGGAAAGAAAATTGGACCAAATTATTTAAAGAGAAAATTTTGAGCTTAAAATGAAACATAACCTAATTGAATGAAAACTTTCTCAAAAGGAAGAAAACACATGGTATGCTGTGAAGGAATCCAAATTGTTTGCCCTATTTCCATGTCCATATTTATGTTCCCACCCTAAAATTAGTTTTGGAGTTGGGTTTAAAAAATATATTTTTTTGATAAAAAATTAGAAAAATGATATAGTTCGGTTTTTATTTAAGAAATTGATGTAAACTCTATAATCATAAATAAAGTCGTCGTCATCTAATGTCGATTTTGTTTAAAATCATCCTGTGATAGACGAAAAGAATGGGGCGCCGTTGATAGGTGACTATAAGTTTGACCAAAATCGTCGTGCAATGAAGGGAGGAGATGTCTAGAACATATATCGATAATTTTGGCGGTAAATATCAAAAAGAGGGGTGGCGGACGAACTTAAATGAGAAGGAAATTGGACCAAATTGCATAGAGAAAAAAATAAACGTAAAATGAAATATAACTTAATTGAATGAAAATTTTCTCAAAAGGAAGAAAACGCATGGTATGCGTTGAAGGAGTTTACCCCATTTCCATGTATTTTATTTATGTTCTTACACTAAAACATTAAGTTTATGATTTAAAATTAAGGTTTAGGGTTATGATTTATAATTATAGTTTGAGAAAATAAGAATAATGTATATTTTTTAGAATTTAAATTTAAGATTATAAATTATAAATTTATTTTTTAAGTGTTGTGACATAAAAATGACAACAAAAAGAGGTAATGAATTTTTGTTCGCGTCAAGAACAAATGTTAGCATAAGCAAATCTCATATTTTCTTTTAAGTCTTTAAGTATAGTCTTTTAAACATATATTCATTGAGTGGTTGAAGATAATGTTTATACATGTGTTTTGTCATATGTGCTAACTCGTATCTTTGACATGTGTCGTGCAGTTTCTTAGTTTTGGAGAAAATTCTTCTTTTTGGACGCTGAAATTGTCCTTTCATTCAATTTGGTCCATTTCCCTCCTTTATGGACACTTAATTCTCCCTTTCATCCAATTCCATCCGGACAATTTTCATTTCCCCCCATTTTTCTTGCTCTGGCCCCTTATAATAATTCCCTTTTCTTTCTATTTCATAATCTTCCTCCCTCTATCAGACAACAACATTCGACAAAATCGACACCAAATAACGATAACTTTGCTTGTCACTGTAGATTTTGCACCAATTACCTAAAATAAAACCAAGTTGTACCATTACCCTAAATTATTTTAAAAGATGCATTTCCCTAATTTTACCTTCTACTGTGAGTGCTAAAAAAGTTTTAAAACAAGTGATGTTTTATGCAATAATGAAGAGTATATATAATCTTTTTCTGTAATTTTATAACATTTTACGTAATAACACATTTTTAAAATGACTATTAAATTGTCTAACTTTTTTAGCAATCACACACAAAGTTAGAAGGTTTTTTTTGGATACGGATGACATTATGCGTAATTACGAAAACTGTTACAAATTTTAAACTTTCTTTTTAACTTTCACAACATTTTACCTGATTACACAAATTGTTAAAAATGTTCTAAAAATTATGTAACATGTCTAACTTTTATAACAATTACACACAAGGTTAGATTTTTTTTTTCATTTTGAATATTGGATGAAATATGATCACATTACGCATAATTACTGAAATAGTTTCGAACTTTTAATTTTTGTGTAACATTTTACGTAATATTTTACATCATGTATTTAGGCTGTTGGGAATAATATGACCACATTATGCATAATTACTAATTCGATTCTATACTGCGCATTGAAAAAAAAGAAATTACAGGATTTTTTAATCATGAATTTAGGCTTTTGAGAATTAAAATATTGATTTGGGTTTCTAAACAAATGGGCTTGGAAATATTAGGGGTCTTTTAGCCCATGGATTTAGGCTTTTGGGAATTAAAAATATTGATTTGGGTTTTGAAACTCATATTTTGGGTTTCATTCCAATTCCTTTAATGTATCGGCTGGACCTTCATGATTTGGACAAGTAATCAAGTCTTCGAATTTATAATATTACATATGAATTTTTTATTATTTCTATATTTTTATAAGTTTATTTGGTTTAACCACGAGTTTACGACTTATTGATCGATTGATTCAGATCAAATTTTACAGAAGTCCGTTATATTGGGTGACTTTTCCAATTTATTTTTTTTTCATTTGCGACGTAAGAATTTGAATTTTGGTTGCACAATCAGACTAACTAAACTATTACTAAAGAACCCAACCCATCACTCCATTTTTGATTATAGTTGTCAGACACGGACGCATGAGTTTAGGTTAGGGGACGGACCTATAAATTTTTAGGGGTGAATTTATAAAAATTTAGGGGGAGGCGAAAATAAATTTTCAATAGAAAATACATAGAAAAATTTTAAAATTTTTCTAAATCGTATAGTAATTTCAAATTTTTAGGGGACGACTACCCCCGCTAGCCCCCCTCAATCCATCCCTGACTGTCTCTGTAAGAAAATGGAGTAAGAGTAGGGGTGCTCATCGTCGGGTACTCGAAAAATCAAGTACCTAGTTTATATATACATTTATTTTTTTAACTCTAAAATTAAAAAAAAATCACAAATTAAACACAGAAATATTTTTTAAAAAGTTTTAAACTTAAAACTTAAAAGTATATAATACAAACATAGAAAAATTTTAGGGATTTAAATTTAATTTTAGAGTAAAAATATTAAGAAACTTTAAATAAAAATATAATTTAAAATATAAAAACTATATATTAATAATTATCGGGTCAGGTGAGGTACCCGGTAAGAAACTTATTTTATTATTTTAAAATTTAAGTAATTTTTATGGTTCAATATTTTCAAGTTATTTTATTAATTAAGGTAACACTATTAGACTTCAATATAGAAATTTTTAGTGGTAATTTATGTCACACTTCCAAAAATACCTTATATAATATGCATGTACATAATTTTTAATAAAATAATTGTAGTTTTTGAATGGAAATATAATTTTTGAAAAGTTGTAGTTTTCAAAGAATGTGATATTTACTGGCTTATTAGGCTTAAAATGACATTTAGGGGCTTAATTCGGAAGTTTTTGGAATTTGAGGATTAAATTGTATGTGTTTAAAGTTCAAGAGTACTTTTATGAAAAAACTGGAATTGCGAAGGTTAAATTTTGAATCATAGAAAATTGGCTTAAGGAGTATTTTTTTGCCTCTAAATTTGTAATAAATAATCAATTTAGCACTTTCTCGAAAACCACACCCAATAAGGTCATCAAATTAGACTTTTTTGACTAACTTTAATAGTTAATGTGTTGACGTCACAGTTAACGGTTGTAACATGACAACCCTCATATGAATGTTGATGTAGCAAATGGCGAACATTTAAATTTTTAAGGAATCCGATGGCAAAAATAATTGGTTTAGGGAGTTCGAGGTGTTATTTAATATTATATTATATTTTAAAAAATAAAAATAAAAATACTATTTATTTTTTTAAAAAAATTAAGTAAAAATTTAAAAATCATATAAAATTAGACTTGACTGATGAAGTATGAAAATCGTCTACCCCTGATTATGTCCCTATTGATGCCTTCATTTTAAAATAGCGAGTTTAGGGTTTAAGGTTGAGCTTAGGGTGTAAGGAATTATAGGTATAGTGTTTTTATGGTTTAAATTTTAGAGTTTAGGATATAAACATTAGGGTTAGAACTTAAAATTTAATTTTTAAGTGTTTTTTAATAGGAGTATATAAAGAGGAGGATAGAATATTTTTACTCCCTAGTGAACCAAAAGAGAATTGTGGTGTTGACGATCGATAACCTCTCGTTGGCAACACAAATCTTCACCCATCAATCAAAGAGGTAGCAGGCCCGATAGTGATCAAAAAGAGTAGTGAGGAAGGACTTCAAGGTAGGTATTTTATTTTATTTTTGGTCAAGAACCGCAATCTGCCATGGACAACAACCGTCGATAAATAGAAATTTTCTATCTTTTTTTAATGTTTTTATTTATATTTTTATATTAAAAATTAGGTTTAGAATTTATAAAATTTAAGGTACGTAGTATTTTGTAAGGTTTGAGATTTAGAATTTAGGGTTAAGGCTTAAAATGTAACTTTTTAGTGTTGGATAAAAATCCTCTATTATTTTTCAGTGTCCCTTTCTATGCTCTAACACTAAAAAATTATAAGCCATAAACCTAAATTCTAAATCTTAAACCCTACACCTTAAAAATATTCCCTACCCTAAATTCCCTAAAATCATAACCTTAAACCATAATTCTAAATTTTAGTGTGCATAAATAGGGGCACCAAAAAGGTAGAGGATATATAGGGTAAACTACTGCAGGGGTCCCTTACGTTTAGCGTCTGTACAGAGTTAGTCACCACTTTTGAAAAGTGCATATTAGTAGTCCTCTACGTTTTCGATGTGTAAATACTTGGTGACTCCGACGTTAACTCCGTTAGTCCCCTAACGGATTGCTGATGTGGCGAAAGGATAAATTACTGCAATAGCCATTAAAATTTATCTCATGTACATTTTTTCTCCTCAATTTTAAAAAGTAAACATTATAGTCACTAATAAAAATGTTTCTTTATAATTTCACCCTTAAATTTTTAAAAATTCATTTTTCAATCCTAAAACTTTACAATCAATTAACACAATAATATTATAAATGCTTAGATGAAAAATAGGTGCCCAAAGTATACCCTTTGAAACATAGGTGCCCAAATTGCTCCTATTTAATAACTCAAACTTAAAAATTTAGTCCACTAACTACTAAAAAATTCGAGTTATTGAAATTTCTATTTTATAATTCAAACTTTATTCAAAATTAAATTTTTAGGTTTGATGTGAAAATACTCGACTCATAATTTCATAAACTCGACTCAAAAATTCAAAATAAAGTTTGAATTATAAAATAGAAATTCCAATAACTCGACTTGACTCGAAAAAATTAAATTTTTAGGTTTGATGTGAAAATACTCGACTCATAATTTCATAAACCCGACTCAAAAATTCAAAATAAAGTTTGAATTATAAAATAGAAATTCCAATAACTCGACTTGACTCGAAAAAATTAAATTTTTTGGTTTGATGTGAAAATACTCGACTCATAATTTCATAAACTCGACTCAAAAATTCAAAATAAAGTTTGAATTATAAAATAGAAATTCCAATAACTCGACTTGACTCGAAAAAATTAAATTTTTAGGTTTGATGTGAAAATACTCGACTCATAATTTCATAAACTCGACTCAAAAATTCAAAATAAAGTTTGAATTATAAAATAGAAATTCCAATAACTCGACTTGACTCGAAAAAATTAAATTTTTTGGTTTGATGTGAAAATACTCGACTCATAATTTCATAAACTCGACTCAAAAATTCAAAATAAAGTTTGAATTATAAAATAGAAATTCCAATAACTCGACTTGACTCGAAAAAATTAAATTTTTAGGTTTGATGTGAAAATACTCGACTCATAATTTCATAAACTCGACTAAAAAATTCAAAATAAAGTTTGAATTATAAAATAGAAATTCCAATAACTCGACTTGACTCGAAAAAATTAAATTTTTAGGTTTGATGTGAAAATACTCGACTCATAATTTCATAAACTCGACTCAAAAATTCAAAATAAAGTTTGAATTATAAAATAGAAATTCCAATAACTCGACTTGACTCGAAAAAATTAAATTTTTTGGTTTGATGTGAAAACACTCGACTCATAATTTCATAAACTCGACTCAAAAATTCAAAATAAAGTTTGAATTATAAAATAGAAATTCCAATAACTCGACTTCACTCGAAAAAATTAAATTTTTAGGTTTGATGTGAAAATACTCGACTCATAATTTCATAAACTCGACTCAAAAATTCAAAATAAAGTTTGAATTATAAAATAGAAATTCCAATAACTGGACTTGACTCGAAAAAATTAAATTTTTTGGTTTGATGTGAAAATACTCGACTCATAATTTCATAAACTCGACTCAAAAATTCAAAATAAAGTTTGAATTATAAAATAGAAATTCCAATAACTGGACTTGACTCGAAAAAATTAAATTTTTTGGTTTGATGTGAAAATACTCGACTCATCATTTCATAAACTCGACTCAAAAATTCAAAATAAAGTTTGAATTATAAAATAGAAATTCCAATAACTCGACTTGACTCGAAAAAATTAAATTTTTAGGTTTGATGTGAAAATACTCGACTCATAATTTCATAAACTCGACTCAAAAATTCAAAATAAAGTTTGAATTATAAAATAGAAATTCCAATAACTCGACTTGACTCGAAAAAATTAAATTTGGGCACCTAAGTTTCAAAGGGTATACTTTGGGCACCTATTTTTCATCTAATCATTTATAATATTATTGTGTTAATTGATTGTAAAGTTTTAGGATTGAAAAATGAATTTTTAAAAATTTAAGGGTGAAATTATAAAGAAACATTTTTATTAGTGACTATAATGTTTACTTTTTTAAATTGAGGAGAAAAATGTACATGAGATAAATTTTAATGGCTATTGCAGTAATTTATCCTTATTTTAATTTCGCCACTTCAGCAATCCGTTAGGGGACTAACGGAGTTAACGTCGGAGTGACCAAGTATTTACACATCGAAAACGTAGAGGACTACTAATATGCACTTTTCAAAAGTGGTGACTAACTCTGTACAGACGCTAAACGTAAGTGACCCCTGCAGTAGTTTACCCGAATATATATGGGTTAAGATCAACTTACATAGTGTAAAACTCTTTAAGTTTTACACGTTTTTTGGATCGTTGGATAAGGGAAATGGATGACTGAGATTAACTCCTTATTTTTTTCCCAAGTGATAATCTTCACATATTCTACTGTTAATCTCATCCATCCGTTTCACCCATACAACGATAAAAAAATGTAAAACTTAAAGAGTTTTACACTGTGTAACTGGATTATATCCCTATTGTAACACCCCGAAATCCGGTCTAGTCGGAATTAAGTTCCGATGGTCGGAGATTATACATTAATGAAGCCTAATTATTGTATCAACTAATTAATTATTGATATCGAACTTTAATTGGGTTTAAAATATTGTCATGGACTCCATTGAATAATATTGAAACTCATATAGTGATCAAACTGAAGAAATCACAAGTTGAAGGACAAGTCTAGAATGTAGTGAAAAGTGAGGGGCTATTCTTGCGATTAGCCCCACCTCAAATATAATCTGCGTACGTGGGTTATTTTGGTGAAAATACTTCACCATGAGGAATGGTATCCTTCTTAAACAAAGTAAACAAATATTGAAGAGGCTTACCCGAAAATTTACTAACCAAGCACCTCACAATCTCTTCATCTTCTTCCTCACTTTGAACAAGCAAACACCTCCATTGGAGGAATTTCAAACTTTGTTATTTCTTCGTTTTATCTACATCGAATCATTTCTATCGATTGGGTAAGCTATATTCTCGGTTAATGGATTCCATGAAAATATTGAGTGTAATTTAAGCTAGGGTTTTGACTATCCATGGATATTTTATCGTTGTCATCTCTATTGAAATCAGTTATCGATTTTGATACTGTTATATTGATTTTGATATCGTAATATCAATTCTAACAATCTCCTTATTAATTTCCTAGCTCAAGACATTGATAAGGAGCACCCATCATCACCATCCAAAGTTAGGAACAAGGGAATTGCTATCCGAGAGCCTTGAAAGTTTTGGATTATTAAGGTGAGTGTAGTCGGAGTCTCGGGTTTAGGCGAAAGGCCTTCCCGGATCATTATTTAATATTTTAGATTACTTCGCTAACATTATTATTGAAGCAATTGCATTTGATGGTTAATCGGACACTTTGGTAAGTGTTGGTAAGTTGCCATTGAACATTGGTATTGTCATTATGTGTTGTCATTGAAATAGGCATTGTCATCTGATTATTGCATTGAAACCATCGGACATTAATATTGATATTAAACTATGAGTTATTGATGATGAGATATAGATATTGATCATCGACATTATTGAATTCATTGGACATTGGTATATCATTGATTATTGAAATGATTATGAACATGACAATCTTGGATTGGAATGGACTTTGGATACAATTGACATGCCATAGAATTCATGAGCTCAGTGTACGGGTGGACTACGGTCATAGGGCTACGACCTATATTGACATGGCAAGGCGGAGGGATGTGTATTGTTGTTGGTCATATTGGCGAGGCGGAGGGACTGGACCATTATTGATTTGGCGAGGCGTAAGAATTCACTTATCCACGATCTTGATTCAATCCAAGGACTAAGAATGAAGATGAAACATGTTTACATATTGTGTATTGTTGCATAGCATTGACAATGTTGGCATGAGATTATGTATAAGTGTAACCATGACATTACTATTACTTATATTGTGTATTGTTGCATAGCATTGACTAAGAATTCACTTATCCACGATCTTGATTCAATCCAAGGACTAAGATGAAGATGAAACATGTTTACATATTGTGTATTGTTGCATAGCATTGACAATGTTGGCATGAGATTATGTATAAGTGTAACCATGACATTACTATTACTTATATTGTTTGTGACTACCTCACTAGACAAAGTATGCCTAATGATCAGTGCATAAAAGTTCTATATTTTAACCCTCATTTATCCATATTTTTGCTGCACTCAAGCATGTTTATCTGCATTTTAGGATAAAATTTGCATACACATCACAAATAGAAAATAGAGAAAACTACACCAGTGGTCCCATAACTATTACCGTTCTCCTGTTTTGGTCCCAAAACTATATTATTTGGCAAACTAGTCCCTTCTGTTACACAGTTCTCCTGTTTTGGTCCCTGACGTCAAATAAGTAACGGTTTTGGCTGACGTGGCATTTTTTAATATTTTTTTAATCATTTCTCTCTCCTCTTATATATTATTTTTATTTAATTTTATTCACCCAATCATGTTGTGACACGTGTCACTACACTATTAGGTGAAAAAACTCCAAAAATCCTTAAAATTGAACTTGGTGCCGCTAGGATTCAAACCCAGGACCACCAGCACACCAAGCATACGCTTAAACCAACTAGGCTAAGCTGAATACTTAATTTAAATCTACTAACACTTATATTTAAGCTGTACAAATTAACCCAAAAAAAACCTAAAAACATAATTGGTGCCGCTGGGAATCAAACCCAGAACCACCAGCGCATAAGGCATTCGCGTGAACCAACTATGCTAGGCTGGTTACCTGATTCTAATCTACTAACATTTATATTTAAGCTGTAAAAATTAACCCAAAAAACCCTAAAAACACAATTGGTGCCACTTAGATTCGAACCGAGGTAACTAGCATGGAAGGCCAACGTGTAAACTAATTACACTAAGCCAACTATTTGGTTTAAATTTTCTAACATTTATATTTAACCTAAACAAATTAGAAATAACACATTCGAACGCAATACCTTATTGATTTTTTTTTAAAATATTTAACCACCAAGTTAAACTAATAAATTGTGCTATTTTTAAATTAAATATATTTAACTAAATTATGTTTAAAATTAAAAAATCAAACTAATTTTTTTACTTTGATTGATAATAATAAAACTAATTAAATATTTATTTATTATTATAAATTAATATTTATTTATTATAAAATTAATATTTATCAATAATATTTATAATAAATAAATATTAATTTATAATAATTTTATAATAATAAATAAATATTTAATTAGTTTTGTTATTATCAATCAAAGTAAAAAAATTAGTTTGATTTTTTAATTTTAAACATAATTTAGTTAAATATATTTAATTTAAAAATAGCACAATTTACTAGTTTAACTTGGTGGTTAAATATTTAAAAAAAAAATTCAATAAGGTATTGCGTTCGAATGTGTTGTTTCTAATTTGTATAGGTTAAATATAAATGTTAGAAAATTTAAACCAAATAGTTGGCTTAGTGTAATTGGTTTACACGTTGGCCTTTCATGCTAGTTATCTTGGTTCGAATCTTGGTGGCACCAATTGTGTTTTTAGGTTTTTTGGGTTAATTTGTACAGCTTAAATATAAATGTTAGTAGATTTGAATCATGTAACCAGCCTAGCATAGTTGGTTCACATGCATGCCTTATGCGTTGGTGGTCTTGGGTTCGATTCCCAGTGGCACCAATTATGTTTTTAGGTTTTTTGGGTTAATTTGTACAGCTTAAATATAAGTGTTAGTAGATTTAAATTAAGTATCCAGCCTAGCATAGTTGGTTTGAGCGCATGCTTGGTGTGCTGGTGGTTCTGGGTTCGAATCCTAGCGGCACCAAGTCTAATTTTAAGGATTTTTGGGATTTTTTTTTACCTAATAGTGTAGTGACACGTGTCACAACATGATTGAGTGAATAAAATTAAATAAAAATAATATATAAGAGGAGAGAGAAATGATTAAAAAATATTAAAAAATGCCACGTCAGCCAAAACCGTTACTTATTTAACGTCGGGGGACCAAAACAGGAGAACTATGTAACAGAAGGGACTAGTTTGCCGAAAAACATAGTTTTGGGACCAAAACAGGAGAACGGTAATAGTTAGGGGACCACTGATGTAGTTTTCCCTAGAAAATATTGCACATATGCTGCTGTTTTTGGTGTATTTTTGTAGATACCTGTCGTGGCAGCATCCAGGGCAGCAAAGGAGCATAAGCGAATTGCGGAGGTGGAGTGAAGGGCTGAAGAACACTACCTGTCATGACCGCTGCTGTGGAAGAAGTGGCGACAGTGAAGACACCTGAGGTGGGAAACCTGTACTGAAGCAGTTGCAGCCAAAGACGCCACCGCCGCAAAATGCCACCAGACGACAATATGCCGACATAGTCAAGATGGGTCTCGTTTGATAGAGGACATTTTTCTGAGTCCATTGAGCCCAATCTTGCCTTTTTCTGAGGCCTGGAGTGGTGTATACATCTGATTGAAGATCGATAAGCAAGGTGGCTTATACTTACTTGCTGAACAAGTAAACATCTAAAGGAGTCCATATTTAAGTCAGAATTGAATGAAGCATTAAATAAAGATATTTTATCATTAATGAAGACTTCTACTCCAAGGAGGACTTAACCTTAGGCCAAGCCCTATATATACCCATATATGTGAGGGAGATAGAGAGAAGAAAATAGTTTGGGAGTCAGTTAGATCTAATGTTCTAGTTCTTCATAAGGTTGGGGTTGATATTGTAAAGTAGTTGTAAGGGTTGTTCTGTTCTTAGGATTTTTCTGTTCAATGAAATAAAACTTCAAGTTTGGTTATTCTGGTTTCAACATCTTGCAAGAGTATCGGGAGAGCATTGTAAGATTATCTATTTACTTAATATTGGAGAGTTAAGTATACGAAGGGAGTAAGTACTGGTTCTCTAGTTTATGGTTGAACTATCTCGGACCCATAAATAGGACGAGGTTAAGCGGCTAAAGAAGAATTCATAAACATCGGTGTTCATACTTCGATTCACGCCGGGAGGTATCATCCAAGACGTGTTCGCCGACAAGCTTGGATCTAGGGATAAGACAAGTCAATCCAGAGATTCTTGCTGAACTTGAAGAAACTAAGTTGCTTATCGATGTCGCGATAGCAACGGACCGCTGCCACGACAGGTGTTGCCGTGTTAGGAGCCAGACACAGAACATAAGTCCTTGAATAGTGCAATACCCGCACTACGGAGCAATTCAATTCCTGCCCGCTTTATAATTCTGATTTTTTTCTCTTTTACTTGATTTATTCGTGACACTCTTCAATCAAATTATTAAAACTCTTTCTTTCTTCTGTGCAAATAGTTAAAGGATAGAAGTATTCCAGTCCCTGTGGAGACGATATCCGATACTTAGTATCACTTTATTACTTGCGACGTGTACACTTGCACTCAATTACATACCTCTACCTTTAATTACTGTACTTTTTTATTTTATTTATTTTATTTTTTATTTCTGGTTGTTCTATCTCAGGTACAATACAGGTTCAAGGGCATTAACATGCCAGGAAAAACCATTCGAGAGTTGATGTGCGAAAGTTCTTGCAAATACCGTGAGGGTAATCATGCACTTGAAAGTTGTCCCCATCTTTTCAATAAATATATGGACAACCCACGATGGAACCAACAAGGACATGATAAGCCACCACAACAGCCGACACCATCCACGAGCATAATAGAGCAGACCCTAGCAACCTTCATGTCTCAAACTGGAGCATACATGGCCAATATCGACCAATTTGTCAAGGAAACTAAAACCTTCATGGATAAAATAGAGGAGAGAATGAGAAATCATGAGGCCACTCTAAAATCATTAGAGATACAGATGGGACAAGTTGCTCAGATAATAAACACCAGACATGATGGAAGATTCCCTACTGATACTGAGGACACTAAAAAACCCACACAGGAACAGTGCAAGGCAATTACAACGAGAAGTGAGAAACAAATACAAGGGCCGAGAATAAAAGAAACACCCAGTAAAGAACCAACCCTAGAGACACCTACCGAAAACACTACCCCAGCAGATGAAAAGCAAGCTACTATCGCCAACCCTGTAACGGAAGAAACCACTTCCGAGGTATTAAATGAGCCAACACCGATGGACTCAGAATCATCGAAGTCTCTACTGATGGAGACCTACGAGTGGCCAACAGAATTTGATATGGAGAGTTATGGTACTTTCCAATGTCCCATTGACCTGCAAAGTAACCTGACAAAGAGCTGTCAAAATAACTGGCTACCACAGCAGCAGACACGACAGCAAGGGCTACATTCAACGAAAACAAGGTGAGTTTGTGGTCGAATGTCAATTTAATTTTTTTCTAATCATATATTCATGCCCTTAGAAACATTACCAAGAAGGGAGGACTTCATGGACTACTAAGGGATGAGGAAGAAATGAGCCTCCACCAAGAGAATAATCACCAGATAAAGGGTACGGATGGACTTCAAGAAGTACCGAAAACGAACCCTCAAGCATCAATAGAACATGGAGTAGTTACTTTAGAAGATGCCCTTCAAGGCACTCCTAATTTAACTTAATTTATTTTATTTTTATCTTATTTTATCTTTATTGTTTTAGGAATTAGAAATTTAATATTAGTTTTTAGTTTGTTTGTGTTATTAGGTAAACAGAGAAAACCCTCACAATGACGATACGATCAACCCGAGAAAACTCTGCCCCGACCCCTGCCGCGGCAGCACTCATACTCCCCCGGATGAATTGTAAAGTAACTGCCGCTAACATCAGTGATGACAACGACGCAAGTTAAGTCTCTTTTACCCCCTCTTTGTTTTCCGCGATTTATATTATCTATTTGGGATGTTTTTCTTTATGGTTTTCATTTTTATTTTTGATATCATGCATTGAGGACAATGCAACCATTGAGTTTGGGGGTAGGCACTCCTCTCATTATTAACATAATATCTACATTTTATATCATGTTATTTTTGCATCGAAAAAAATGGCTTAAATTTTTGAACTTTTCTTATCTTCTGCAGTTTTCTCTGTCGTGACAGCATCTGTAGGTTGTTTAGGAAATACTTAGAGCCTTACTATAGTTCTGAAAATCTTAACACTTTGTGACTTGCATGATGTTTAGACTTCTTTTAACAAACTCATGATAGAAAACTTAGCCACTTGGAGTAGAAAGAAACTTAGACTCAGGTTACTCCTAGAGGTGCCTATCACTGGCTCTAGGAAAATAACTAGAGAAACTTCTAGAGGTGTCTATCACTGGCTCTAGTAAAATAAGAAAAAGAAAAACTTCTCGAGGGGCCTATCACCGGCTCTAGAAAGTAACTAGAGTTGCCTGAAACTGGCTCTAGTAATGAATTATCTTGAAATAAAACTCTAAGTAGGCTAAGTAAATATTCTGGTTACTAAATAATCTAAACTCATGTTTGTTCGCAAAACTTACACACACACTCACACGAGAACTATAATATTGCTCTAGATAATTCCTCTAACAATTGAACAAGCATTGTTTTTGATAGTGAAGGTGTTGTGGGTAAGAGTTGTTCATCAAGTTAAGCCAAAGCAAAAAAAAAAAAAAAGAGAGAAAAAAAACCATGCTTAGTTAGGATTGCATTTGCTTGAGGACAAGCAAAGATTCGAGTTTGGGGGTGTGATCAGTGCATAAAAGTTCTATATTTTAACCTTCATTTATCCATATTTTTGATGCACTCAAGCATGTTTATCTTCATTTTAGGATAAAATTTGCATACACATCACAAATAGAAAATATTGCACAGACGCTGCTGATTTTGGTCTATTTTTGCAGATACCTGTCGTGGCAACATCCAGGGCAACAAAGGAGCAGAAGCGAATTGCGGAGCTGGAGTGAAGGGCTGAAGAACACTACCTGTCGTGACCGCTGATGTGAGTGTTTTTGTCTTATAAACTCCTAGGAAGGTGGCAAAATAGTTGAACTAGTCATTGGTGCCTGTTTTGTTGTGTTGGTGCATTGCTAAGATTGTAATAAGTTATATAGCTTAAAATGCCTCTTTTGGTAAAGTTGAAAATGGATGGAAAATGCATACATAGCTCAAAAAGGTAAAAACATGGTAAACATATTCATATAGCCATGAAAATTAGCATCCTAGTAGTTTATACCATTGAAATATTGCGTGTAAAATTTCGTTGCATTTGGACATCGTTCAACAGGGTAAATCGAATAAAAACCAGCAGCAATTTGTCATTACAGGCCAGGCCGTATCGAAACGGGTAATGACGTTTCGGTACGGGTGTACAATATTGAACCTGAGAGTATGGGTGTACCGAAACGGAAAAGTGTCGTTCTGAAACATTTTGTCACTGGAGACTAATGTTTCGGTATGAGTTTATAGCGTAGCGAAACAAGTCAAAGTCAAAGGTGATCAATTCGTTCCGATACTGGTCAAGCGTGTATCAAAACGGTCTAAAAGGAAAGGTCAACAAGAGTTGACTCTCGTGCACCTGTTTCGAAACAGCTTAGGGCGTTTCAATACGGGGTTAGGTAAATTGGTTAAAGGCTTTTGGACAAATTGCTAATGTTACAATTTAGCAACTAAATTTCTTAAAGATAAATGGATTATGATTTTGAGCTCCAAATTGTATGAAAGTTTGTAGGCTAGTCATTCATGCATTGGATTACATTGTTCTTCTGTCTATTGCTTGGAAAGACCTATTATTATTACTTTTTTCAAATTAGTCCTTAAACCTATAAAAATCTATAAAACAGTCCTAAATGGTAATTTTAGATTTCTTATGATTGAATTGAACTAATAAATGCATTGGTAACAGTCTATAAGACTAATATTTATTAAAAATGTGAATAAGATGAAATTTTATAGCACCGATCATCGTATAGTCCTTCGGTAATACGCTTCGACCCGGTTCTCTATCAGACCAGGAAGGGGGTGTTACATTTGTGGTATTAGAGCTAGAGTTTAGTCGATTCTAGGACTAAACCGTCGTCTATTGCATTGTTATTGTGTTACTTTGCCACCTAGGAGTTTTATATTGTGTATATTGTGACTTGTCGACTAATCCGATCTTTCATATAAAAAATGTCTAAGATAAATGAAGCTCACATTGACGAGCTTGCTACTGGCTCCTCGACACATGGTGAGGAGATTAGGGGAGTAAATCCTTAGAATCCACCACAACCACATGACCCTCCTGTTCAGGGTGCTGAACTTGTCGCAATTACTACTCAGGCTGAATGCTATCAGAACATGGCTAACATGTTTAAGTAGTTTATGTCTGCGAAGCAAGAAACACCACCAGTTCAGCCTACCTCTCCTATTGCTCAGTATGTCCGAGCCCCTGTAGACAAGCTGGCTTCGTATAGAGCCTATTCTTTCACCAGATAGGACGATGATAATCCTGAGATTGCTGAATATTGGCTGGATAATACCCTACGTATTCTGAATAAACAGTTGCAGTGTTCCGACGAGCACAAGCTAGAGTGTGCTATTGCATTGCTGATCGACGAGGCCCTTATGTGGTGGTAGACCATTATTCTTATTGTTTCTGAAGAATCAGACACTTGGGAATTCTTTCTTAATGAATTTCAGAACAAGTACATCAGCAAGTACTATCTCGCGGAGAGACAGAGCAATTTTCTTCATTTGAAGCAAGACGGGTGGCTTATCGAGCAGTACATCCATGATTTCCGCAAGTATTGTCGATATGGAGCTGAGTTTATAAAGAAAAAGGAAGACAAGTGTAGAATGTGTATTGTTGGGTTGAGCGATGAGCTGCGACCTATGTTTACAGCCTTGGGTATAACCAACTTTCAAGATTTGGTGAACTGAGTTAAAGCAACAGAGGCTGCACAGAAAGCTCAGAGAGGAAATATGTCCAGTAGATCTAAGAAAAGGGCATGGGGTGATTCTCGACCTCCCAAGTGGAACAAGAAGGGCAAGTATCAAGCCCCGAGGCAAGCTTCATATTCACAGCCTTCCCATACCAGGAACATTGAGAGACCACAAACTATCACCCAATCCTGGTCTAAGGCAGCTTCAATTTAGAGTACTAGAGGTTCGAACCGGAGTGTTCAACGTCCAGTTTGTAATTTTTGTCAGAAACGGAACCCAGCATGCCAGTGTCGTAAGCAAACGAGAGCATGTTTCTTTTGTGGGGAACAAGGACATTTTATCAGGGTTTGTCCTCAGAATCCCTCTAAGTCAGTGGCTGTGTACGGAGACATCACATCACTTGCCAATCCTTCTGAGGAAAAGGGCCAAGATAAGCACCATCAGAAACCTCAAGCAAACTAGGTGGATCTGGGAAGCAAGATAACAAGTAGGAATCGAAGGCCTCTACCCAGATGTATCATGTGAGAGGCCGCGAGGAGGATGACGAGCCTGATGTTATAGCAGGTACCGTTATGTTATATGCACACTCATTGTATGTATTGATTGATCTTGGATCTACACATTCTTTTATAAGCCTGGAATTGGTTAAAAGATATAGGATGTCTAGTGAACCTATGGAAACAAAAATCTTCGTGACAAATACGTTAGGTGATTGTGTTGCTCTAAGCCATGTATGCAAGAATTGTCCGATCTTGATTCAAGGAATTTCGTTCCTTGCGGATTTTCTAGTCTTACCAATCCACGAGTTTGATGGATTCTAGGCATGGATTGACTTAGTAAACATCAAGCGTGGGTAGACTGCAGTAAACGAAAATTGTATCTTCAATGCCTTGGCAAGGAAAGATTAATGCTAATGGAATCTTGGAACTCCATGTTGTGTGCATTGTCCACATATTCCATGAATGAACCTTAGATCCACGATATTGACACAATAAGTGAATTCCTAGATGTTTTTCCTAACGAACTTCCGGGATTTCCCTCAACCCGTAAAGTGGAATTTGGTATTGAGGTGCAACCTAAGACTGCTCCGGTTTCCATTACACCATATCAGATGTCGGCTGTGGAGTTGAGAGAATTAAAAGATCAAATTCAAGACCTTATGAATAGGGGTTTTATTCAACCGAGATCTTCACCTTGGGGAGCACCAATTCTTTTTTATCAAGAAGAAGGATGGTTCTATGCGATTGTGCATTAACTATAGACAATTGAATAAAGTAACCATCAAGAATAAATATCCATTGCCCAGGATAGACGACCTGTTTGATCAATTAAAAGATGCCTATGTGTTTTCCAAGATCGATTTAAGGTCCGACTATTATCAAATGAAAGTCAAGGAGTGTGATGTGCCCAAGATTGCCTTTCGTACAAGATATGGACACTACGAATTTCTGGTGATGCCTTTTGGGCTAACTAATGCACCGATATCTTTTATGGACTTAATGAATCGGGTATTTAGATCCTTTCTTGATAAATTTGTTGTGGTATTTATAGATGATATCTTAATCTATTCCAAGAATGAAACGGAGCATCGAGATCATCTTCGTATTGTACTTCAGACTTTGAGACAGAAACAATTGTATGCAAAGTTCTCCAAGTGTGAGTTCTAGCTCACCGAAGTTGCCTTTTTGGGACATGTTGTATCAGCTTCGGGCATTCAGGTGGACCCGAAGAAAATCCAAGCTATTGTAGATTGGCATCCACTCAAGAATACTGGTGAAGTCAGAAGCTTCCTTGGGCTTGATGGCTATTATCGCATATTCGTGAAGAGATTTTCTATATTAGCCACTCCTTTAACCAAATTATTGAGGAATGAAGCCCCTTTTGATTGGACCGAGGCTCAACAATGAAGGTTTGATCAGTTAAAACAAGTTATGACCCAT
The DNA here is from genome assembly GCA_958450335.1 of Hibiscus tridactylites. Lineage (NCBI taxonomy): Eukaryota > Viridiplantae > Streptophyta > Magnoliopsida > Malvales > Malvaceae > Hibiscus > Hibiscus tridactylites. Next base: position 12,664,748 of record OY288287.1, read on the forward strand.
GCAATTATCTTGATCCAGCCCGAGTTTGGAAGAGACTATAAAGTTTACAGTGATGCATCACACCTTGGGTTAGGATGCATATTGATGCAAGAAGGCAAAATTATTGCTTATGCTTCGAGGTAACTTAAACCACGCGAGATGAATTATCCCACCCACGATCTTGAATTGGCCGCAGTTGTCTTTGCATTGAAAATCTGGAGGCATTATCTCTACGGGGAGAAATGCTATCTTTTCACCGACCATAAAAGCCTCAAATACTTATTGACTCAGAAAGAGTTGAATCTTCGGCAACGGAGATGGATGGAACTCCTTAAAGATTATGATCTGGTTATTGATTACCATTCGGACAAGGCCAATGTTGTAACTGATGCGCTTAGCCGCAAACCTTTGCCTTGTAAGCATCGATAATAGACTTGAAGTTATATGTATTGTGAACCACGTTAACTCATTGTAATATTTCTATATTGTATCCCCTCGAGCAATTAACACTCAATTCCGACTTCGAAAGCATCATTGCCTTGTAGTTGAACTTCAAGTTCAGTCTACCATTGTTACACGAATCAAGGATTTGCAAGAGCAAGATTCTGAGCTCCAAGCCATTGTCTCTAAGCTATCGGATAACCTTGACTTCAGAATTAATTCTGAAGGACTCTTATGTTTCCATGATCGAATTTGTGTACCTAGCGATGAAACTCTTCGCATCGACATCATTTCTGAAGCTCATTCGAGTTCTTTTTCTGTTCACTCGGGGTCTGTGAAAATGTATAAAGACCTACGTGAGCTCTATTGGTAGCCAGGCATGAAGCAGGCCATAGTTGATTACATGAAGCAGACCATGTATATTTTATCGTTGTCATCTCTATTGAAATCAGTTATCGATTTTGATATTGTTATATTGATTTTGATATCGTAATATCGATTCTAACAATCTCCTTATTGATTTCCTAGCTCAAGACATTGATAAGGAGCACCCATCATCACCATCCAAAGCTAGGAACAAGGGGATTGCTATCCGAGAGCCTTGAAAGTTTTGGATTATTAAGGTGAGTGTAGTCGGAGTCTCAGGTTTAGGCGAAAGGCCTTCCTGGATCATTGTTTAATATTTTAGATTACTTCGCTAACATTATTATTGAAGCAATTGCATTGGATGGTTAATCGGACACTTTGGTAAGTGTTGGTAAGTTGCCATTGAACATTGGTATTGTCATTATGTGTTGTCATTGAAATAGGCATTGTCATCCGATTATTGCATTGAAACCATCGGACATTGATATTGATATTAAACTATGAGTTATTGATGATGAGATATAGATATTGATCATCGACATTATTGAATTCACTAGACATTGGTATATCATTGATTATTGAAATGATTATGAACATGGCAACCTTGGATTCAAATGGACTTTGGATACAATTGGCATGCCATAGAATTCATGAGCTCAATGTACGGGTAGACTACGGTCCTAAGGCTACGGCCTATATTGACTTGGCGAGGTTGAGGGATGTGTATTGTTGTTGGTCATATTGACGAGGCGGAGGGACTGAATCATTTATTGATTTGGCGAGGCGTAGAAATTCGCGTATCCACGATCTTGATTCAATCCAAGGACTAAGAAAGAAATGAAACATGTTTACATATTGTGTATCGTTGCATAGCATTGACAATGTTTGCATGAGATTATGTATAAGTGTAACCATGGCATTACTATTACTTATATTGTTTGTGACTACCTCACTAGGCAAAGTATGCCTAACGTGTCTCATCTCATGCATTTTCAGGTTAAGAAGGTTTGCGTGTCGAAAGATCGGATTGGCAAGCAAGACAAGTCACTAATAGCCACAAGTAATGTGTTTTTGTCTTATAAACTCCTAGGAAGGTTGCAAAGTAGTTGAACTAGTCATTGGTGCCTGTTTTGTTGTGTTGGTGCATTGCTAAGATTGTAATAAGTTATATAGCTTAAAATGCCTCTTTTGTTAAAGTTGAAAATGGATGGAAAATACATACATAGCTCAAAAAGGTAAAAACATGTTAAATGTATTCATATAGTCATGAAAATTGGCATGCTAGTAGTTTATACCATTGAAATATTGCATGTAAAATTTCGCTGCATTTGGACATCGTTCATCAGGGTAAATCGAATAAAAATTAGCAAAAATCTATCATTACAGGCCAGACCGTATCAAAACGGGTGATGACGTTTCGGTACGGGTGTACAATATTGAACCTGAGAGTATGGGTGTACTGAAACAGAAAAGTGCAGTTCCGGAACATTTTGTCACTGGAGACCAATGTTTCGGTACGAGTTCATAGCGTACTGAAACGAGTCAAAGTCAAAGGTGGTCAATTTGTTCCGATATTGGTCAAGCTTGTATTGTAACGGTCTAAAAGAAAAGGTCAACAAGAGTTGACTCTCATGCATCTGTTTCGAAAAAGCCTAGGGCGTTTCGATACAGGGTTAGGTAAATTGGTTAAAGGCTTTTGGACATATTGCTAATGTTACAGTTTAGCCACTGAATTTCTTAAAGATAAATGGATTATGATTTTAAGCTCCAAATTGTATGAATGTTTGTAGGCAAGTCATTCATACATTGAATTACATTGTTCTTGTGTCTGTTGCTTGGAAAGACCTATTATTATTACTTTTTGTAGATTAGTCCCTAAACATATAAAAATCTATAAAACGGTCCTAAATAGTTATTGTGGACTTCTTATGATTGAATTGGACTAATAAATGCATTGGTAATAGTCTGTAAGACTAATATTGATGAAAAATGTGAATAAGATGAAATTTTATAGCACCGATCATCGTATAGTCCTTTGGTAATACGCTCCGACCCGGTTCTCTACCAGACCGGGAATGGGGTATTACACCCTTATATATATATATATATTACAAAGTGTAAAACTCTTTAAGTTTTACACGTTTTTTGGATCGTTAGATGAAGAAAATGGATGGTTGAGATTAACTCCTTATATGGTATATGCACATTGTCAAAGGGTTAAAAAAATCTATGAACATATACTATCGTGTAATCACCTTTAGGCTATTCAAATATATATATATATATATATATATATGGTTTTAGTCCTTTCATACTGAATTTCAATGTTACACATTTTATTGGACAAACTAGTCAAATGGTCACTCAATTTTTAAGAAAAATAAATCATTACTATTGAGTAACAAATTTTAGGTTGAAAAAACCTCTTTCACTTATATCATTATCAAAATTCTAAGGTATGACTGTCTCAATAAGACAATAACATGTATTATCATTAAATTCATCACAAAATAAGAGATAAATAAATTTTCATCTTTAGGATTCCAAAATAAGTGACTACTCTTTCAAACACGGATTTTAAGGTTCCAAACTACTCGACTACCTTCTCCCTTGGGTGTACTTCCCCAAATCATCTAATAATCAATGGGATATTCTTTATAAACCTTCAGATTAGGTAGCACACCTCAACCACATTCTACACCTACAGTAAACCATTGGGAAGATGCTGCGATTAGGTTCACAATCCCAATTAACTACTAATTGAAGGCCAAACAAATTCCATGATTAGCCTAGCCCATTTTTTTAGACCAAAACAATTCTTGCTGCCTTGTCAAAACCAACTTTGTCATTGCTGCTGAGTGGCCTCTATTGTCTGAAATCTGAATATGATGTGTTCATAGGAAATGCAAATGCCAAATGGTGTATTCTACTAAGCATTGAAACCAAGCAAAATGGTCCACGTACATGCATGTCGCTTGTCTGTGCTTGGAACACTGCAAAAACTAAGCCAAGTGAGACGAACCTAAAGCTACAAACTACTCTGGCTTCGGTTGGTGAACTGTTGTTGTCGTGTTCCGTTTGTTTCTTCTTCGGCAGAATCGCTTTTGGAATGTAATTCTCTTTCACTTTAATATTATAAGGAAAGTAGGAAACCCCATCTCTGGTTTCTTTCAATTATGAGCAACCCCCAGGCCCCAAGCTTGTAGTTGTCTCTACTGTAAAATTCTTTAGGGTTGTTATTCTCTTCTGTTTGTTTCTTTGTATTTTAAGTTGGGATCATTTGGTGGTTTTGGTGTTGACTTATTTCTTAACTTTACCTGTACTTATCACCTTAATCAACATTACCAGCTATAGTTTAATATTTTTCTTTATTTATAATAAAAAAACTAATATGTAAAAGAAAAATTATTTGATAATGTAAAATTTATTTTATGTAATTATTTGTTTTAACGTCATTTATTATCTAAGATTAAAATTTAGAATTTTAGGTTTGTAATTTAAATAAATATAATTACGTAAACTTTATTTTATACTGTCTGTATTAAAAAATTATCTTATATCATTTTAGTTCAAGTGTACATATATTTTCATTCTAATATCTAATTTTTTAAAACCCAAATTGAGAAAAATCGATCTCGCCGGACACATTAGCCCGCTTGACCAGTCAACGATGATATGGTAAAACAATGTTCAATATGAAGTGTTCTAAACATTTATTTTTAGGCCTAATACTAACAGAAATGCTCAACCTATATATATTTTTTTTGTGCCTAATGTTTTCTTCGAACTATTTTAATGTTTAATGTTTTATTCTATAATTTAAATCAAGTTTTTCGTCAATGACTGTTAAAATTTTCTCGTTATCCAATAAAACACGATATATTACTTGTTTTTATTTATTTATTTATTTAATTTCTGAATTTCATTAAAAATATAAACTTCATAAAAAACTCCAAAATTTTATTTTCTTTCAATCATACCCTCAAATCACATCTCCCTCACAATCCAGGATCCCCAAACGTTGACGATTCACCGTTCACCACCCAAGCGTCGTGTACCTCACCGTTCAGCACCCCTCATCCTCTAGTCGTCTATTAGAAGCACAGTCGGCCTTTTTTTTCTCATTGCTGAATGTTCGTCGACGAGACAATCGACGGTTCATTCGTCGGTTTTTGACGACGAGATAATGAGGTTTTCAGTCGTGGGGGTTGACGAAAGCAAGAGTGGCTGGTGGTGCTTGAATTAGTGGTGGGAGGGGAAATTTTTAGGGATTTAGGGTTTGGGTTTAGGGTTTAGAGAAATTAAAAATTTTGGAGTTTTTTTTATAAAATTAAAGATTTTCAAAATTTCAAAAAATAAAAATAAAAATGAAAGAAAACACCAAAAACATGTCACGTGTCGTATTTTTATTGGATAATGAAAATTTTTAACACCCATCACGAAAAAACTTAATTTGAGTTACGGAATGAAACGTTAGACACCAAAATGGCCCGAAAAAATGTTAGACACCAAACTGAAAAATAGGCTGAACACCTTTTTTACCGTTAAGCCTCATTTTTGCATTTGGTAAAACTTATTAAAATTACAGTTTTCATATTTTTTAAATATGAAAATAGACAATTAAAAACAATTTTTTTATCATTTATAAAAATTATTTCAATTTCAATAATAGAAAATAGAAAATGTTATTTTTGTAATTTCTGGATATTTTATAAATTCTCATATTAATTTTATAATCTGAAATTATATAAATTTTAAAAAGATGAATATATTTATAATATATTATATTAATTAAAATAATAAGATTTTAGCTTTTTTAATTTCTAAAATTTTAATAAATAATTTTTCACTTTTCATTTTTTAATTTTATTTTATAATATCCTTCTTTTATTTTGAATTTTTTCTATAACAAATACTTGTCGAAACAATATTTTTTTCATGTGTCATTTTTTTATTCGACAGCATTTTACCGTATAGAAATGAAAAAAAAGGTTTAAAAACCTTGAGGGTGTGCGATACGAAAAAAATTCTGTCCTTTTTAGGTGTTTTTTTATGCCCCAACACTAAAAATTAAATTCTAAGTATTAACTATAAATTCTAAATTTTAAACTCCAAACCCTACAAAATACACCCTACCCCAAATTCTATAAATTCTAATCTTAAACCCTAATTTTAAATCTTAAATCTTAACCTTAAACTTTAAACCTATTTTTTTAGTGTGTACATAAATAGAGGCATCGAAATGGGACATAAGATTTTTATTCGTATACTATACCTTAAAGTCTAGACAACGTAAACATGAGCTAAACACCAGCAACAAAGAGAAGGCATTAAGAAACATAGTACAGAGTAGACGAAAACCTGCATCTAGAATTTAGATGATCCAATCAAGTGAATCCTAATCCCAGGCATTATGATGATGGTGGTGGCATGTTTTAGTGGCTGAAATGATATCAATCGGCGGGCCAAGCGGTCCATTCACCTCGCACGCCTACATCTTATATGGTCCTTTCATGCATCTTTGGACGACTCTATAATTCCAGCAAGCATGAATGGTTTTATACCAATTTAGTTGACAATAGTTGAAGCCCTTCCAAAGTCAAACTCAGTTTTGAAATTCCATTCCCTTTCTTCTCTCGACACATACTGTTTTTGTCTGTTTTGGTTACCATAGCATAGGGAAGTGACAGCCCCACCACCATCTTCTTATCCCCTTCTGTATTATGTATACAAATACCCTTTTCCTATAACCAAACATGCCATACATTTGGTGGCTTAATTACTCTGATTAAGCACCCTTACTATTTAAACTCCAAGCTTTAAGCATGTTTTGATCTTCCATTGTCAAACCTCGACTCAACTGAACTCTTCTTCTTCTTTTGGTGTTTTTGTTTTAAACATGGAATCATGGGCCAACTGCTGCACTATCTGATGCTTTAGTTTTCAAGTTGGAACCATTTGGAAATGGATACCATTCCCATCTCCTGTTTTATTCTCTTCTTCATGGTCTTTACTTGTACTCTGGCGGTCGACTTTCGGGACAATTCGACTTCAACGGATGCCTACTGGCTTCTTAGAGTTAAATCGAAGCTGGTTGATTCTACGGGAGTTCTTGAAAGCTGGTCTCTCGGAGCTCATATATGCAGCTGGAATGGTGTCATGTGTTCACACGATCAAGCCTTTGTCATTGCCTTGAACCTGTCTGCTTCAAGCTTGTCAGGTTCCATTCCCACGGAGCTCTGCAACCTTGTTTCTCTTCAAACTCTCGACTTGTCTCTCAATTATCTCAATGGTTCAATCCCCTCTCGGATCGGGCAGCTTCGGAATCTAAGGACACTGCTCCTATATTCGAACAATCTCTCCGGTGAAATTCCTCCGGAGATTGGCCTTTTGAGGAAGTTGCAAGTTCTCAGAATAGGAGATAACATGTTGGCTGGTCTAATCCCACCGTGTGTTGCTAACTTGACTGAGTTGAGAGTGCTGGGCCTTGGATATTGCCAATTTAATGGAAGTGTTCCTGCAGAGATTGGTAACTTGAAGAATCTGATATCTCTTGATTTGCAGCACAATAGTTTCAGTGGCCTCATCCCGACACAGATTCGTAACTGCGAAGGGCTGCAGAATTTTGTAGCATCAAACAACAGGCTTGATGGGGAAATCCCTGTATCGATCGGGAAGCTTAAATCGCTGCAAATTTTGAACTTGGCCAATAACAGCCTTTTGGGATCGATACCGACTGCAATAAGTGGCCTATCCAATTTGCAGTACTTGAATTTGCTAGGAAACAGGCTGAATGGAGAAATCCCAAGGGAGCTCAACCATTTGGTTCAGCTCCAGGAGATTGACTTGTCCAGCAACAATCTATCTGGAACCATAAACCTGCTTAGTATCCATTTGCATAACCTTCAGGTTGTAGCTTTCTCCGACAACGCATTGACAGGTAGCATTCCGAGTAACTTTTGCCTTAAGAATTCGAGTCTTCAGCAATTCTTTCTAGCACAAAATAAGCTATCTGGAGGGTTCCCATTGGAGCTACTGAACTGTTCCTCACTGCAACAACTGGATCTTTCGAACAACGATCTCGAAGGAGAGTTACCGCGCACCATTGACAAATTAGAGAAGCTGACAGATCTACTACTCAATAACAACAGCTTCAGTGGAAGCATTCCTCCAGAAATTGGAAACATGAGTAACTTGGAGAATCTTTATCTGTTTGACAACATGATCACTGGCTCGATTCCGGTGGAGATTGGCAAGCTGCAGAGTCTGAGCACTATCTACCTCTATGATAACCACATGTCTGGAAATATACCATTGGAGTTAACCAATTGTACAAGCTTAACTGCTATGGATTTCTTCGGGAACCAATTCAGCGGTTCCATTCCTGAAACTATTGGAAAGCTCAAAAATCTGGTTTTGCTTCAGCTAAGACAAAATGACATGTCGGGTCCGATCCCACCAAGTTTGGGCTACTGCAAGAAGTTGCAGCAGTTGGCTTTAGCTGATAATAAACTATCAGGGGTCTTGCCTGCAACTTTCAGATTCCTTTCTCGACTCAGTACCGTTACGCTCTACAACAACTCTTTCGAAGGTCCTCTACCGGAATCACTCTACTCTCTCAGGAACATCAAAATCATCAACTTTTCTCACAATAAGTTCAGTGGTACAATACTTCCCCTCACAGGTTCAAATTCTTTGACTGCCTTGGATTTAACCAACAACAGCTTCTCTGGTAGCATTCCTTCTCGGCTGGCCATTTCGATAAATCTTCACCGTCTCCGCCTGGCGAATAATCAACTCAGTGGCAGGATTCCTTCAGAATTAGGCCAACTCAAGGAGCTAAACTTTTTGGATTTGTCCTTCAACAATTTGACAGGAGAAGTGCCATCTCAACTCTCTTCTTGTCAAAACCTTCAGCACCTTCTACTTAACAATAACCAATTCACAGGCAGGATGCCTAGTTGGTTGGGGAGCCTACAAGACCTAGGAGAGCTTCACCTTTCTTCCAATAATTTCCATGGACATATTCCGGCCGACCTCGGAAACTGCTCCAGACTACTAAAGCTTTCTCTCCACTCCAACAATCTCTCTGGCCGGATCCCACACCAGATTGGAGAACTCACTTCACTCAATGTCCTAAACCTGCAAAGAAACAATCTTTCCGGTCCGATTGCTCCATCAATCCAGCAATGCAAGAAGCTGTATGAGCTAAGACTTTCCGAAAACTCCCTCTCGGGTTCGATACCGACCGAGATAGGTAGTCTAACCGAACTACAAGTAATACTGGACCTGAGCAAAAATCATCTGTCAGGTGAGATTCCATCATCTCTGGGAGATCTTTTGAAGTTGGAAAGACTAAATCTCTCGTCCAACCGACTCGTCGGAGAAGTTCCTTCTTCACTCGGACAACTAACCAGCCTGGTAATGCTAAACCTGTCAAATAATCATCTTCAAGGACAACTCCCTTCTCCATTTAAAGGGTTCCCACCAACTTCTTTCACGGGTAATGACAAGCTATGCGGCCCACCACTAGCATCGTGCACAGACTCAGGGGGTCGTGAAAACTACGTCCTGTCGAGCACTGCAGTCATTTGTATTATAGTGGCCATTGTTTTCACATCCACAGTTATATGTCTGGTGATGATTTATATCATGATAAGGATGTGGTGCAATATGATGAAAGTTTCGATCGGCAACTCATCGGAAGGTGGCGGGAATGGGATTGAACAAATCAAAAGAGAAGAAAAAGAGAAATGGATGTATGGAGGAGATGAGAAGAGAAGGAAAGGAGAGTACTGGAGAGTGATGAGCTCCATGGCATTGGTTCCTTCACAGAATCATGATCATCACATTCCTTCGCCATGCATTTTTCACGTCAAAATGGATACAAAATGACTTGGCAATGGCATATAGAGGAGAAAATACCCAAATATTGGCAGGTTTCTCGTTCATCGTTTGCACTACTCTGTTTCCTTTTACTCTTCTTCTTCCTTCGGCAGCCAAATAGATGTGTCTACACAACGGCTTACATTGTACAATGAATGTACATACGAAATGCCCTTTTCCTAAAAATAATTATTTGGTGTAAATAAAGCTTAGACATATGTTAATTTTAAATTTGAACAAATTAATCTCTTTTAGAAATTTTAAGAGCTAGCAGTTTAGTCTTGGAGTTTACCGGCAATCAAAATTTTATTTATATTTTCTTGGCATCCAATCAAATAAAGATTTTTATTTTCCTCGAGAAATTATATCATGTACTATCCTTACCACATCAACTATGGATATAAACCACCTATTATATCGTTTAATCAAGCAATACATAAACAAATCATTAAAAAGAATCTATGTTATAATTTTTTTTAAAAAAATAAGTCAAATTAAAAGATATTTTTTGTTAATATGCCACGTTATTAAACAAACGAAAGCTAACGATTCAATATAAGTGTAAATAACGTTATCAAATTGTAATTTTTTTCAAAACCAGTGACTAAAATCAAACATACCTAAGACATAAATGACCACCAATGTTGTTTATCCTTTCTTTTCTATATATGTTATTAATATATACACACAATTATAGAGATGGATCACGACGGACCAGACCAAGACCTAATTTTAAAATATAATTCAAGAATTAAGTCTGAGTTCGACCTGACAAACTCAAATTATCCGTATTCATTCTTAAAAATATAATTTTTTATTAATAATTTTATAGTTATAGTTTAATAGAATATACAATTTAAACTAATTCCAATTATTTACTATTCAAGTTTTGGATGGGCCGACCCACGAGTTAATAATTTAAACCCAAGTGTGGGCCTAAATGAGTCGGGCTACTCGACCCTTCCATTCCTCTAGATACAAGTGTTAAAGATAATTATTTAATTAGCTGTTAAAAAATTGTTATTCGTTTGTTGAATTTGTTAATCTACTGGGTTATTGTTCTTTTGAGCTATAAACACCCAACATTTATGTAACTCAATTCAAGTAATTTATTTCCGATAAAATCAGATTCACATTTATATATTTTTATGTGTTTTTGTTATTTCACTAACCATCATTATTCTTCATCTTCACCACACACCAGTCACGATCTCTGGCACCGATGTGTGCTTCCTCACAATAAATACAAATAGTGACTTGATTTGAACTTTTCAAATTTCGACTTAATCCAACCTTAAATCAAAGACAGGTCAAGTGATGGATGGCGAACAAAACTTTACTTGATACATGATTAGGGATGTAAAAACAGGTAATCGGACGGGTTTCAGGTCGGGTACTGTCAGGTCGGGTAAAATCAGATACAGGTCATTTCAGGTCATTTTTCTGTTTTGACTCGACTCGGGTCGGGTGCGGGTCTATTTCAGGTCGGGTTTATTTCAGGTCGGGTTCATTTCAGGTCGGGTCCATTTCAGGTCGGGTCTATTTCAGGTCGGGTCCATTTCAGGTCGGGTCAAAACAGGTCGGGTCCGAAGCAGGTAATTGACAGGTTAATTCGGGTTCGGATACACTTCAGGTCGGGTCCATTTCAGGTCGGGTCCATTTCAGGTCGGGTCCGTTTCAGGTCGGGTCCGTTTCAGGCCGGGTCCATTTCAGGTCGGGTCCATTTCAGGTCGGGTTCATTTCAGGTCGGGTTCATTTCAGGTCGGGTTCATTTCAGGTCGGTTGCATTTCAGGTCGGGTGCATTTCAGGTCAGGTAATTTCAGGTCGGGTAGTTTCAGGTCGGGTAATTCAGGTCAGGGTATTTTCGGAATTGAAATTCGTATTGAGTTTGAGTTCGGTACAACCGTATATGTAGTTGATAGACTTTAGGGTGGCCTCCGTCAATCGTCATTGATTTTGAGTTAATTGTTTAAAGTCATATCAAATTAAAATTATAAAACATTGGAGTAATTAAAAAAATAATGAAAATGGGTCAATTTGGACTGAAAAGGGGTCAATTTGGATTAAAAATAAACTTTCACAGATTATAATGAACAAAAATATCAAATTAAAATTATAAAACATTAGACAAATTTAAAAGAAAAACAAGGAAAATGGGTCAATTTGGAATAAAAATAAAGTTTTGGGGACTAGAATGAACAAAAATATCAAATTAAAAGTATAAAAATTAGAGTAATTACAAAACAATAAGTAGAGGTCAATTTAGAATGAAAATAAAGTTTTAGGGTCTAGAATGAACAAAATTTCAAATTAAAATTATAAAACATGATGAATTAAAATATATACAAGGGTCAATACGGAATTAAAATAAAGTTAAAGGACTAGAATAAAGAAAATATTAAATTAAAATAATAAAACATTAGACAAAATAAAAAAAAATGTTGGTCAAATTGGAATAAAAATAAAGTTTTAGGGTCTAGAATGATGAAAATATCAAATTAAAATTATAAAATATTGGACGGATTAAAAAATAATGAATATGAGTTTAGGGTTCATACATTTATAGGTACATTTACATACATGCATTAGGGTTTAGGGTTTAGGGAAAAATTCATTAAGGGTTTAGGACTCATACATTAATACCTATATATATACATACTTATATACATTAGGGTTTAAGGTTTAAGGTTTAAGCTTTAATGTTTAGAGTTTAGGGTGTAGCGAAAACTCATTAAGGGTTTAGGGTTCATACATTGATAGATACAAACATACTTACATACATTAGGGTTTAAGGTTTAGAGTTTATGTTTTAATGGTTTAGGTTGTGGATTTAAGGGTTTAGGGTTTAGAGTTTTATGAAAACTTCACTAAGTGTTTATGGTTTAAGGTTTAGGTTTAGTGTTTAAGGTTTAGGGAGAAATTCATTAAGGGTTTAGGGCTTATACATTGATAGCTACATATATACATACTTATATATATATATATTAGAGTTTAGGGTTTAATGTTTATGTTTTATGATCAATTGTCTAGAGTTTAGGGTGTAGCGAAAACTCATTAAGGTTTAGGGTTCATATATTGATAGATATAAACATACTTACATACATTAGGGTTTATGGTTTAGAGTTTATGGTTTAGGGGTTTAGGTTGTGGATTTAAGGGTTTAGGGTTTATGGAAAACTTCATTAAGGGTTTAGGCGTTAGATATTGATAGGTATATACATACATACTTACATACATTATGGTTTGGGATTTAGGGTTTAGTGTTTAGAGTTTAAGGTTTAAGGTAAAACTCATCAAGGGTTTAGAGTTCATACATTGATAGATATATACATACTTATATACATTATAGTTTAGAGTTTAGGGTTTATGGTCTATGATTTGATGAATTTAAAGTGTTGATAAATGTAAAATATTAACTATTAATTTTTTTAAATCAATTTAAAGTGTTAAATAATATTTCTGTTAAATATACATATATAATCAATTTAATATATATGTATAAAAAATTGTATTTAAATATTCATTTCATGCTTCTAAATTTTAAATTTTGTTAAATAATTCAATATGTTTAGTACTAACTCATTTAATGTGAATTATTTCTGGCGTTAATAACTTAAATTTTATTAAATTAATAACTTGTGATGGATGAATTAAAAATAAATTATTTAAAATTTAAATCATTTTATTAATTATGATCATTAAATTAAAATTTTAATTAGGGGAGAGGTTAAAAATTAAAAATACTTTAGTTTTTAGTTTAGGGGGGAAAGTTAAAAATTAAAAATATTTTAATTTTTAATTTGGCGGGGGCGGGGGACGCCAAATTGATTGAAAATTGACGGGGTTTTGAGTTGAATTTGTTATTTATGGGTTAATTACCCTTTAGACCCTTCCTTAATTAGATGTTTAGGGTTTAGATTATTTAAGTTTTAGTTTGTTTTTTTAGTGCTAACTTTTGGTATAGTTTCTTTAGATTTAATTAAACATGGTTGAACTAAAAGAAGGATGAGCATGTCACAACTCACATGTGTCCTCAATTTGTTGGTCTAATAACAATTTAGGTCTATATAAGTATAATTATTAGATAAACTATGTATTGTCCCTAAATTTTGAGTTTGAATACTTATTAAGTCCTTGTAATTTTGAAATTCAATATTTTAATTCCATCAGATGTTCAATATTGATTTCTCCTTTGTATTGAAATAAAGTATTTTATGTGAGATAAATTATGTCTTTGCTATAAGATCTGAGAGCTAATATTATTACAAACAAATTTCTTGTATTTTATCAGTTCAGGTCAAGAACAGGTCGGGTCACTTAACAGGTCGGGTTTAAAAGCAGGTCGGGTCCATTTCAGTTGGGTTCAAAACAGGTCGGGTCCATTTCAGGTCGGGTCCATTTCAGGTCGGGTTCATTTCAGGTCGGGTCCATTTTCAGGTCGGGTCCATTCCAGGTTGGGTAAAATCGGATATCGGGTCAATCCAGTCGGGTAATTTCGGTTATTTGCCAGGTCGGCTTCGGGTTCGGGTTCTTTTCAGTCGGACGCAGGTCGGGTTTCAGGTCCAAATTAACAGGTCCAATTCGGGTTCGGGTCGTTTTCAGTCGGACGCAGATCGGGTTCGGTTGCTACAGTAACAGGTCAAATTCGGGTTCGGATCAACAACAGTCGGTTGCAGATCGGGTTCGGGTCAACAAAAATTCGGGTCAAATCAGGTTCTGACTCGGACAAATTTCAGTCAGGTTACCAGGTTCTGACTTGTTTTTACATCCCTATACATGATCATCCAAGGGATGGAGCACAATGAGGGCCCAATGAGTCTTGCCCCCTGCCCAATAATTTGTAAAAATTTTAATAAGCCTTTTATTTTTTAAAAATTTTAATTTAGTCTTTTCAAATTTTTAGAATAATTTTAATTTGTCCCCCCAGGGGCGGAGCTCCTTTGGGGCTCAAGGGCCCTCGGCCCTTGCTCCGGTTATAAAATTTTATTATTTGATAATTTTAGTTTAATAACAATTTGGTCTCTATAAAAATAATTATTCAAAATAAAAATATGAGAGTTTATTAAATATATAATCAAGTAGGGGTTGAACTAGGAGTGTAAATGAACTGGGCTTGAATGAATAAGGTTTTGTTCGTGTTCGTTTATTTATATTTGAACGTGATCATTTTCGGTTCGTTTAAATTTTTAAAATCATGTTTGTCTTCGTTTATTTGTCTTTGATGGTGTTCGTGTTCTCTTGTTTAACGTCCATGAACATGTTCGTTTAACGTTCGTGAACATATCTGTGTAATGTTCGCGAACATGTTTATTTATATGACCACTAACATGTTCACTTATATGTTCGCCTTATTGTTCATACTCGTTTATTCAGCTTAATAAACGAACGTTATATGAACGGATCACTAACAATTCGTCGAACACTTTGTTCTTTTACATCTCTAGGTTGAACTAAAGAAGAATGAACATGTATCCTCAAAAAATTTGGTCAATTTAGGTCCTTATACATTTAAATATTAGACAAATTAGGCCATGCCTCATGAATTTTGAGTTTAAATACGCAATAAGCCCTTGCATTTTTGAAATTCAATATTTTAGCCCCTGTCAATATTCGATCCTGGCTCCGCCCCTGTTGTCCCCTTCAATTTTTTGGTCTAATGACAATTTAGGTCACTAATAGTTTAAATATTAGATAAATTGGACATTGCCACTTAATTTAAAGTTTAAATTCTTAATAAGCCCTTATATTTTTAAGTTCAATAATTCGACCCCTCCTAATATTCTGGCTCCGGGATCACCCCTAAATACAAGTAACGTTTTGGCTGAATGTTGGACAAACTACCTTTTCTTGTCGTTTACTATCAACTCTCCTTTAGAAAATAAATAATTGTTATTTAAAAGAGAATATAATATTTAATTTAAATAAGAGAATTTTTTTATTCCGTAAGTAAAGTTAAGGACTTGAAATGTTTTTTAATATCAATTAAAACACATGATAATATCTCAATCCACTTTTAAAAGTTAAATTGTTTGTTATGAATGCATCAAATAATTACTGAATTTAGAATTACATCCAAATGGTTATAATAAATCATACAATATAGAAGATAAATCAAAGTATATAAAAGAAGATTAAATCAAAATTACCTATCAGACACTAGATTTAAGAATTCAAAGCATAGGTTGCTTCACATTAATTAAGCAATACATGGATTTAAGATGGATGCATTTAGCACATTAATTAAGCATAGGCTGCTTCACATTAATTTCCTGTCCTTCATTTGTCAATGGAAATTCACAAATTCGGTTAGTTGTCAAGCTCCCCTGAGTATGATCGATAACCATTTAAACTGTTAATTATTGTACATGTCGTAAATGAACAAGGGTGGTGAGAGTTTAGGTGTGTTAGAACCATAACTCCAAAAAACAATCATTTTATTCTGATTGTGTTAAGTAATAACAACAAATAGTTTTATTGAATAAAACAAATAGTTTTAAAATAAACGTCAATGAAAAAAAATCAAATCAAGAAAAAAGAAAAAAAAAGCGTGCAAATATAATTAGAGTAATTATTCCATGCACAATCATCTCAATTTTAAGGTTTAAGATCTAGTATTTAAATGTACGAGTTTTGAATTTAGGAGGCGTGGTTAGAATTTATGTTTTAGGATTAAAATGTAGGGTTTATATGTTAAAACCTAAATCCCTAACCATATTACCCTAAACATGAACCTTAATATCTAAACTCTAAATTTTAACACTAAACCCTCAATCTTAATCATAAACCTTAAGTTCTAAATATTTACTTAAACCTTTAAATCATAAATCTTAAAGTAAATTCTTAATCCCTAAAATTAAGGCGCTTATAAAAACTATATAATTAATTGAATATTAATTTAAATCATGTTTACGGTTTTAATAGTGTCATGGGATATTAGAGGCCAAGTCTTCTGAAAAGGTGCACGTAGACTTTAAACCATAAACCTTTTGAATATTCGATGTATAATATAGAAGAGTAGGGGTGCTTAACGAGTTGAGCAGCTCGTGAACTGCTCGAACTCGACTCGGTCAAAACTCGGTAAACGCTCGATTCGGGTTGACTCGACTCGAGACCTTAACGAGTTGAGTCGAGCAAAGTTTGACTCGACTCGATAAGTTCGCCATCAGCTCGTTAATTTTTTAAAATATTTTTTAGTAATTACTTTAGTTTGATGTACTTGTGGATTGTTACTTTAGTTTAAATATGATAATTTTGTGAATTTGTAGATTGTTTTTTTTGAAAGGTGAATTTGTAGATTGTTATTTTAGTTTTAAAATACTAGTTTGGTGTATTTGTGGATTATTAGTTTGGATTTAGATTTTGAAAGTATTTTATACACTCTTTTGATATTTTTTTTGTTAAATTTATTAATTTATGTTAGTATTAAGCCTCATATAGTATTACTAAATTTTACTTTTACTTAAAAATAAGGTAAATTTTTTAGTGAGCTTAACGAACAACGAGTTGAGTAATGAGCTTAACTAGCAATGAGTCGAGTTGAGCAACAAATTTTTTAACGAGCACGAGTCGAGCACTGCCCAACTCGCGATCGACTCGCTCGATAAACACTCCTATACAAGAGGACGTAAGATTGAACATGTTTAAACACTTAATACTCAAACGAGCATATTTGGCCGGTTGATCAAGCTGATCATCTTTGTTCCTCGTATTCTTTAGGTCATGGGTTCTACACCCACTAGGAACACTCTCCTCCCTTCACCTAGAGTCCTTCTTTCCCTTCATTTAGAGTAAGATTAGATTTAAAATTATAAAAAAAACACTAAATATCCTTTTATTTATAAGTAAGGAAAACAACAATATCAATCGAACTAGACTAAATCGGTTACTCACATGGTATGGTAAGGGTGTATAATTTGACAATGATAACAGACCATGTGGGTTCCACGACCCCTTTCAAGCATTGCCCTATTAACTCTCACCACCTAATACCTTAACGTAAACGAAACCAAACCAAAAAATAATTGAGTTTGGTCGGACTCTACTTCAATTTCCATCTCCGCTTATTATTTCCCCCTTGATAAGATCAGAATCAGACATTAGAAGGTGTACGTTTCTGCAACCTAAATTCAATTGTAATGAATTTAGCAGCAAAGAGATGAAAGCAAGTGATGGCTTGTGTTGTGTGAAGCCTTCTTCATTCATGAAAAGAAACAAACAAACAAAAAAGTATTGTCGGTGTAAAAGTTTCAAAAGCAAAGCACTGTTGAACCAACCTATTGAAGACAAGAGTTGCCGTTATGTGCTTGCTGTGTCCTTCTCCCATCCATTTAAACCAAAGGGTTGGCAATTTTCCCTGACCCCGGGTCCCAAATTGACCCGTCCGATCGAGGTCAGGTTTTTTTAATCAGGGATCGAAGTGAGTTTTTTGTTGTTGAAATGTTTAGGGTTGAATTTAGATGAAATAATCCCGTCTCGATATATTTATTAAAATATCATTTTATTACATTATAGTTTTTTTTATATATTATATTTAATATTTTATTAATTTTTTAGGTAGGAACGAGTTTAATCAAATTTTTGTTAAAATTTAGGTCAGATCGTAGTCGGGTTATACTTTAATTATGTTGAGTCAGGGTTAGATTGGATTAAATTATAGTAAAATCGAGGTCCGATCGAGTTAAGATGTCTAAATTTCAGGTCAAGGCAAGTTGGTCAAAAACCCGCCCTGTTGCCATCCCTAGCCTCAGACTTTCTCGGACTTGATTTTTTCATATTTAGATTTTATCGGGTTCAAGTTTTCTCATGCTCATTTATTCAGTGGACGACCCTCCTAATCTAACTTTTTTATTAACAATATCAAGATTTAAATCTCTAACTTTATTTAGGGAATCAAGATTTCATCTCACTAAAGATAAACAAGTATTGATATGGATGGCAATGTAGCGGATTTTTGGCTGTCTTGCCCTGACCCAAAATTTAGACATCTCGACTCGATTCTAATATGACCTCAAATTTATTATAATTTAATATGATCTAACCCCAATTCAACATAATTGAAGTATATAACCCGGCCACAAATCCTACCCTAAAATTTAACAAAAATTCGAATAAACTCGACCAAACCCAAAAAAATTAATACATTATTAAATATAATATATAAAATATTATTTTAGCATATATATCATGACGGGACGAAAATCATCTAAATTTGACCTAAATGTTTCAATAAAAAAATCCACCCTTATCCCTAATTAAAAGAACTCAACCCTGATCAGACCAGGTCGATTTGGGACTCAACCAGGTCGGGAAAAATTGTCAACCGTACATTTAGCTGTGTATCTTTATGGTTTGGATCATATTTCACTTTGTGTTCCTGAAACAATGGGTAGCTTCTCTCTTGTGATGTTCTTTGCCTAAATGGGTTGGGGGTTTATAAGGGCTTCTTTCACTATAATCATCGAAAGGCTTTTAAGGTTTAGAAAGTTTTAGGAATTTATTAAGTATCTGTGTAAGGACGTTAATGGGTGGGGCAAGTGTAAAGGGTGCTCATCCTGCACTCATTCTCGTTAAATGGTTTTATATCTATTTCAGTTCTGTGACTCGTTTACATACAAAACACAAGATCATCTTTGTTCCTCCACTCACAAGATTAAAACAATCCTTGCTTCACCATCTATTTCGGTTTTAAGACCTACATAATTTCTACTATATATTAGAGGAAAAAAATAGCCAACAACAAATTTGTTGCAACGTTCTCAACAAACCAACTGAATCCAGCTGTAAAACCTTGGTTGCCTAACTGCACTCTTGGCGGTTATGAATTGTGCAATGCCACCTGTGAAATGCAGCCTTGCTGCAGCTTTGCTCACTCTATAAATTGCTTGTATTATCAAGTTGTAAAAGGCAATCTTGAATGATGAAATGAACTGAGTATTTACTCCTCTATCTTCTATATTCATTAGGGTTTATTTTGTATGCTTAACATGGTATCCTTCGCCATGTTGATCCTGATGCCCTTTGCTTCCCTTTTTACACTCTAACCCTCTTGGTTCTCGTTTCTTTTCTTCCATTGGTGCTTCATCATGCCTTCCGGTGCTGAGTTAGCTGCGCCCACAGCTTCATCCATGGACGACTCCTCCTGTCAAGGGTTTTTCAACAAACATATTAGTGCGTGTCTTGATGACACTAATTTTCTCCTCTGGCGTCAACAAGTTCTCCTGATGGTTCGTGGGCAAGGTCTGGAACACTACCTCGATGCTGACTACACCCCACCGGCGAAGTTTCTGACTGAGGCTGATGGCTCCAAGGTTCCTAATCCAGTTTATTAAAGGTTCTTCAAGCAAGATAGTTCTCTTGCTTCATGGTTATTGTCCACTATCAGTAAACTTGTTGCGTGTAAAATAGTCTATCGTAATAGAGTGCAAGTGTACACAACGCAAGTAGTAAAGTGATACACGAAGTATCGGATGTCGAATCCACAGGGACTGGAAATAGCTTTATCCTTGGATTGCTACACAAGAGAGAAAGAAGAGAGTTTTATTGATTGTGGAAGAATATTGAAGAATACTGAATATAAAAGATTAAAAGGTTCAGGGTAAAGAAATAGGTCAGTATTGATTTGCTTGGTAGTGCAGGTGTTGCACTGTATAGAAATTCTTGTTCTATCGTCGTCCCTGTCGCGGCAGCACCTGTGGCGGCATCAGTCTGTTGTTGTCGCAGCAGCGATCACACAACTCTGTACTTCAAGCTTGGCAAGAATCCCTGATGTGACTTTTCCTATCCCTAGGTCCAAGTCTGTCGATGAACACGTCTTGGATGATACCTCCCGGCGTGAATCGAAGGATGAACACCGATGTTGTTGAATTCTTCCTTAGCCATTTAACCTCGTCCTATCCCTAGGTCCGAGATAGTTCAACCATAAACTGGAGAACCCACACTTATTCCTTTCGTATACTTAACTCTCTCGATATTAAGTAAATAAATAATCTCACAATGCTCTCCCGATACTCTTGCAAGATGTTGAAAACCAGAATAAGCAAACTTGAAGTTTATTTTATTGAACAGAAAATTCCTAAAATCAGTACAATCCTTGCAACTACTTTACAGAATCAACCCTTAGCCCTAGGGGAAGTTTAGAACATGATGAGAAGGGGGAAACGACTAGGGTTTTGGGAAAGACGGCTAGAGAATGAGATATCCTTCCCTAGGTCGAATTACATGCCTTTATATAGGCCTTGGGTTCAAGTTTTCTAATAAGGTAAGGATACAAGTTCAAACTAAAGTACAACTCTAATTAAGATTAGATCTCCAGAGAAGATGCCTTTAATTCGTCCTCTTTTCTTACTTTGGGTTTCTTCCTTGAACTTTGGGCTTGACCTCATTCTGATCTAGGGCTCAGAAAAATATAGGAGTGGCCCACGACAGACCGGCTTAATTTCCTCTATCTGTCGAGCTCCACTTCACTTTTCCCTTCACCATTGATGTCGTCATGGATGCCACAACAGTGGCCACGACAACGTCCTCCTTCTTGACTCCAGTCTTGTGTTCCAGCTCTGCTTCTTCACTGCCTTGAGTTTGCCACCTGCAAAAACAGCCAAAATCAGTAGCAACTGTGCCATTTTATATAAATGTGATATATATGTGAAATCTAATCTAAATGCAATGAATTGTGCTTGAATGCAGCAGAAATATGGGTTAAATAAGGGGTAAAAAGTAGAACTTTTGCACACTCAACACACCCCAAAACTCAAGTTCTTGCTTGTCCTCAAGCAATTATGACCTAACTAACTAAAAAAAACTTTTTGTTTGGCTTGAATCAATGAACTTTTCCTTACCTACCATTCATGCCCTTTCGCGAACAACACCTTGTTGGACAATTCTGGATTTATTAGGAACCTTGCTATAATTCTCGTATAGTGTGTGCATGTTTTGTGAACAATTATATGCCTAGACTCTTTTAGTTTACTAAAATAGCTAAGCCACCCACTTGAATTTTTATGCCAACTTTCATTTTCTTGGAGGCAATTCTTAGGCTCCTTTAGTTTTTCTTAGACTCAGTTTTCTTTTCTTAACTTCTTTTCCTAGAGCCAATGTTAGGCACCTCTAGGGGCAACTCAAGTGTTTAAGCTTTTCCTATTCTAGTTTACCAGTAGAAGTCTAGACAGTATAAGAGTCACAAAGGGTGTTTGTAGATCAGAACTATAGTAAGGCTCTAAACTGTTCCTAAAAATATCCTAAAGGCACTGCCACGATAGAGTCTGTCACGGCAGGTAAGTTCAGTTCAAAGACTTAAGCCATTTTTTGACAAAAATAAACTTAAATAACAATTAACACTTAGACGCAATTTTAAAACCTAAAAGACACTTCATTACTGGAGGGATGCCACCCCCAAACTCGAGGGTTGCATTGCCCTCAATGCATGATGACAAAATGAAAAAAAGAAAAAAACAAAAAAAAAAACAAAATACATCATAATAATAATAAAACATCAAGACAACAAAAATAAGATAGGAACTTAATTTTAGGAGCTGTCATCGCTGCTGCTGCTGCTAATCTGTAGCTGCCGGCGGGCAGTGACCTTCATTGTGGGTGCTGGCAGAGTGCTAGGAGAGGTGGAGGCAATTTTCTTCTTGGCTTCCCTTGGGGGCTGGATACGAGTGGGTGAGATCTGGGGTGGCTTTCCAACACTTGTACCTCATCTTCTGAGCTGCTGCTGTTGTTGCTGCTACTGCTGCTGTTGGCAGACTTGCCCTGGCCGGATGGTCCTTCACCAATGTTGGGCTTCTGCCTTTTCATAGGAGTGAACTCCTTTGAAAGGTTTCTAGCGACAAAGGGCTTCCCATCAGAGTCTTGCCAGATGGAGGATGATGAGAACCCTGTGAAGTAGTCGTCATTGAGTTCTAACAGCGACTCCTTTCGTTTCTCACCTCTGGCAGAGGCAGTGGCAGTGTGGCTGTTGCCTTCAGCTGTCGCGGCCGGAGTTGGAGTAGATGCAGCAGATGGTGTTTTTGGTGTGGTAGCAAGAGTAGGAGTAGGTGTAGGGGCAGCAAAGTATTGCTTTGGGAAAGCAAGAAATTATACATTTGCAAAATTTAAATTATTTTGAATGAAATGTACCGTGGCTGCCGTGAAGTATCTAACGAAACTCATCAGACCAACCTGCCGTTCCTCCATCTTTTTCAGTGTGGCCAGAATTTGAGTGGAGGCGTTTGTTGTTGGCTGCTGCTGCTCTGCTGCGGCAGGTTCTGGCTGAGTTGGGTCTGCCGACTCCTCTGTTGCGGCAGACGAGTTGAAAAAGGAGAGTGGTGTGGCTGCTTTCAGTTCCATTAGGCTGAAGATATTACGCTCCGTCCATCCCTTCCCTCGGACTTTGAAATCTTCGGGGATTTCTGGAACGTTGTGGCCTCGGCAGATCTCGGTGATGAGATACGGGAAGAAAAGAGGTCCCGACGGTCGAAGGGCACATTCCAAAATCCCCTCCCTTATGTACCGACCGACATTTATGGGTCTCTCATTTAAAATTGAATGAACGAGAGCTAACCTGGGTCGGTCGACCGTGCTGTTATGGGAAGAAGGCATTATCCTCTTCTTTACGAAGTGGTTCCATAGTTTGGCCTCGGGAGTGAGTTGAGTGCGTTTCACCGTCCACCGGTGCTTGGGGTCGGTGTTCCATTCTGTCCCTTCCTCCGTTACCTCTGCCATCACAGCATCGTAGTCTGCCGGCGACAAACTCTCGACGAATCTCTTGTGTCCGTTCTCCTTTTTGCTGACATAGATGCCATAGAGGGTGTTGATGTAAGCAGACTCGAAAGTAACTTCTTTACCTCGCACTATCACTGTCTTTGTATCCTTGCTGTCGACAGCAGCGTAAAATTCTCGGACCAACGTGACATTCATCTCTTCTGGCTGGGCAGCAAACATCTGCCATTTGAGAGCCTTGATTTTTCGTGCAATGAACGGTTCGAGCCCGAGGTCTTCCATACGTTTGGTGTAAAGAAACCCTCTTTCTTCCCACATCTCCCTCTTCTGGAAGGAGCGGTAATATCTGCCGGTGGAGTCAGTGGAGGCGAAGCGGTTTGGGATGGCACTGTGGCTGGGTGTGCTGGCTGCTGCGGCAGAGCTGGAGGCAACACTTCTATGAGTCTGTATGGTAGTCATAGTTGCAAGGTCTGTGGAAAGCAAAGAAAAATTTGAGATCTAGAGAGAAGCAAGTTGAGAGAGTAAAAGTGAGGTGAAAAATGAATAGTGAATGGGGTTTATATAGATGAATGGTTTTCTGCTCGTTGGAGCTGTAACGACAGGCGCGAATATCGGGGCCAGCTGTTACGCGATTTCTGACGCGTCTATCACGCGTTTCCGTGTCTGTTGCGCGTTTGCGTGTCTGCCGCGACAGCGTGGTGACATGTTGTATTTTTCGCATCTGTCGCGACAGCTGATGACAGGCTGTGACAACAGACTCCTCCGTTGGGCTTTTTGGGCTGTTGTTGAGATGGCGGGCTGTTTCACTTCTTCTCCTCTCCTTGTTTCCCCTATTTCCTAAAAAATAATTAAAATAAAAAAACTTTAGTTCCTAAAAATAAAATAATTCTTAATTCCTAATAATTAAATAAAAGAAAAATAAAATTAAGTTAAATTAGGGATGCCTCGAGGGGAATCTCCTAAAGTAACTACTTCCTGTATTCTTAGGGCTTCAGTCCCCTGATAATGCTTTAGTCTCTGTCCATTGACTTTGAATTGGTGCCCGTCTTTTAAGGATTTGGTCGTGATGGCACCCTGGGGAAAAACCTGCACAACTTAAAATGGGTTGGACCATCTAGATTTAAGCTTTCCTGGGAAAAGTTTCAACCTAGAGTTAAACAACAACACAAGCTGCCCTGGGCAGAACTGTCGTGGCAGCAATTTCTTGTCACGCCACCTCTTGGTCTTGTCCTTGTAAATTCTTGCGTTGTCGTAGGCCATTGCTCGAATTTCTTCAATTTCATTCAAGTCAAGTAACCTCTTCTGTCCTGCCTTATCTAAGTCCATGTTTACTGCCTTGATAGCCAGTAAGCTCTGTGTTCTATCTCAACGGGTAAATGGCATGTTTTTCCATATATAAGCCTGTAGGGTGACATTCCCAATGGTGTCTTGAATATTGTTCTATAGGCCTAGAGTGCATCATTGAGGTGTAAAGACCAGTCCTTTTGAGTAGGTTTAACCATTTTCTCAAGAATGTTCTTTACTTCCTTGTTGGATATTTCAGCCTGTCCATTGGTTTGAGGGTGATATGTTGTTGCAATGTGGTGCTTTAAGCCGTATTTTCTTAAGGCAACAGCGATTACCCTATTTTCGAAATGTCTCCCTTCATCACTGATGACCGCCTTAGGTATGCCAAACCTGGAGAAAATGTTTTTGTGCAGAAATCTCTGAACAGTCTTGGCATCGTTTTTTGTGTGGTGATCGCTTCAACCCATTTGGATACATAATCCACTGCCAGTAGGATATATAGATTCCCACATGATGCTGGGAACGGTCCCATGAAATCAACCCCCCATACATCGAAGATTTCGACTTCTAGGATGTTTTGTAGTGACATCTCATGTCTTCTTGAGATGTTCCCAATTCGTTGGCACTTGTCACAGCTTTTGTAGAATGCTTGGGCATCCTTGAACAGTGAGGGCCAATAAAAACCAGATTGCAAAACCTTGGCAGTAGTTTTGTTTCCACCTAAGTGACCTCCATATGGTGAAACATGGCAGTGGTGAAGCACAACTTCCTGCTCATCCTGTGGTACACACCTCCTGATAATTTGATCTACACAATGTTTGAAAAGAAGAGGTTCGTCCCAATAATAATGTTTTACATCATTTTAAAACCTCTTCCTTGCTTGGTAATTAAGTTCAGGAGGTAGGTCTCCGCTAACTATGTAATTAACAAAATCAGCGTACCAAGGAAGTTCAGAAAACTTACCTGTCGCCATGGTTGTCGCAGCAATGCTTGTGGCAGCTAACAGCTGCTCGTCAGGGAAAGTCTCTAGTATGTGGGTCTTGTCTATCGGTAATCTTTTTCCCATCTCTAATCTTGACAAGTGGTCTGCAACTTTGTTCTCTGTCCCCTTTTTATCCTTGATTTCAATGTCGAACTCTTGCAGCAGCAGAATCCAACATATCAGTCTAGGTTTTGCATCTTTTTTAGCGAACAGATACTTCAATGCTGAGTGATCTATGTGGACCACCACCTTTGTTCCAAGTATGTATGAACGGAACTTGTCAATTGAGAACACCACTGCTAACAGTTCCTTTTCTGTTGTGGTGTAATTCACTTGGGCATCGTTTAGTGTTTTGCTGGCGTAATAAATTACGTGGAAAAGCTTGTCCTTCCTCTGCCCAAGTGCTACCCCTACAACATAGTCATTGGCATCACACATAATTCCAAATGGCAAACTCCAGTCTGGTGGTTGTACAATTGGGGCTGTTACCAGCTTTTCTTTCAGGATTCTAAATGCCTCAGTACATTCTGTATTGAAGTCAAAAGGACGATTCTGTTCCAGTAGGTGGCATTAAGGCTTGGTAATCTTCGAAAAATTTGCAATAAACCTTCGATAAAACCCATCATGCCCTAAGAAACTCCAAATTCCTTTGACTGTGGTGGGTGGTGGCAGCTTTTCAATCACTTCTATCTTTGCTCTGTCGACCTCTATGCCGCGACAGCTTACCTTGTGGCCTAGGACTATCCCCTCATCCACCATGAAGTGGCATTTTTCCCAGTTTAATACCAAGTTCGCTTTCTCGCATCTTTCGAGCACCTTCTGTAGGTTGCCTAAACAACCTTCAAAACTATCTCCAAACACAGAAAAATCGTCCATGAATATTTCCAGGAAGTCCTCCACCATGTCGAAGAATATCGCCATCATACACCTTTGGAATGTTGCATGTGCATTGCAGAGTCCAAATTGCATTCTCCGAAAAGCATAAGTGTCGTATGGGCAAGTGAAAGTCGTTTTCTCTTGATCCTCCGGTGCAATAGCTATCTGGTTATAACCTGAGTAACCATCAAGAAAACAATAATAAGGTTTCCCCGCTAATCTATCAAGCATTTGATCAATAAAAGGTAGGGGAAAGTGGTCTTTCTGGGTAGCTTTGTTAAGCTTCCAGTAATCCATACAAACCCTCCAACCGGTCATAGTCCTGGTTGGGATTAGTTCGTTCTCCTCATTGGTCACCACGGTTATTCCTCCCTTTTTCGGAACACATTGCACCGGGCTCACCCACTTACTA
This sequence comes from Hibiscus tridactylites, assembly GCA_958450335.1. Taxonomy (NCBI): domain Eukaryota; kingdom Viridiplantae; phylum Streptophyta; class Magnoliopsida; order Malvales; family Malvaceae; genus Hibiscus; species Hibiscus tridactylites. The sequence goes on from OY288287.1 coordinate 12,691,676, forward strand.
TCCGAGATGGCATAAATTATCCCAGCGTCAAGCCATTTGATAATTTCTTTTCGAACCACTTCTTGCATAGCGTCGTTTAAGCGTCTCTGAGCATCAATTGTCGGCTTATGATCATCCTCTAGGAGAATTTTGTGCATACATAGTGCCGGACTGATGCCTTGGATATCAGCTATTGTCCATCCAATAGCCTTTTTATGCTGTTGTAGCATCCTTATCAGCTGTTGTTCCTGTTTCTGCATTAACTTGGAAGAGATGATTACGGGCAACGTATCATTTAATCCAAGGAAAACATATTTAAGCTGCCCTGGCAGGGGCTTAAGGTCTAAAATAGGTGGTTCTATAGTTGAAGGCTTTTGGATTATGTGTTCATTCGAGGTATAGTTTAGGGGCTCGAATAACTTACCTGGACGATTTCCTATCCAATTTACCTCCTCATGACCTTAAGTGTCGGATGTATCTGAATCAGAGGGGTTGCTGTCATCGTTGTTGCTGTGACAGTCTTCTAGATGGCTGTTGTGGCAGTGACCAAACTTGATGTCATGGCAGCTCGACCTGATGCAGGGTTGGTCAAGGATTACTTCAGTGATAGCCTTGCATTCTTCTTCTGCATCAGCATGTTTGATCGCTTGGATACAATTGAGCTTATTCTCTTGATCGTTCACTCTCATTGTTAGTTCTCCATTTTCTACATCAATCAGTGATCTACCTGTGGCTAGGAAGGGTCGCCCCAGGATGATTGGTGCATTCTCATCTGCTTCACAGTCTAAAACAAGAAAGTCAGTAGGAAAAATGAACTTATCCACTCTTACCAGAATATCTTCGATCTTCCCTTTTGGTTGTACGTAAGAGCGGTCTGCCAGCTGCAACATAACTGTCGTGGGTCGTGCTCGTCCAATACCTAATTTCTGAAACACAGATTTTGGCAGTAAATTAATACTAGCACCTAGATCACAAAGTGCCTTACCCACGAATTTGTAACCAATTATGCACGGTATGATGAAGCTCCCAGGATCCTTCTTTTTCTAGGGTGGATGCCTGTGCAGAATAGTCATGCATCCTTCCGTCATTTTTACCGTTTCGAATTCCCCAAGTCTGGATCTTTTCGACATAACATCCTTGAGAAATTTCGCATAACCGGGCATCTGTTTGATAGCCTCTAACAGCGGTATATTGATGTGAACCTGCTTAAAAATATCATAGATCTTTTTGAGCTGGTACTCTTGTTTCTGCTTTTGTAACCGCTGTGGAAAAGGAGGTGGAGGGCGGTAATCTTCCAATCGTCATTCACATGGTATTCGGATTTGAGGAGGCTTAGATTCTTCAGTATTCTTGTCTTTCTCCTCTGTACCTTCTGCTGTCGTGACAGGTGTGGCGGCAACAGGTTGTTTATCTTCTGTCGGGGCAGTGTTCGCGGTAGATGTTTCTAGGGCTGGTTCCTCAATCGGTAAGGTTTTCATCTCCGGCCCTGGCAGTTGTTTCCCACTCCTAGTTGCAATAGCTTTGCACTGCTCATGTGTGGGTTGTCTAGCGACCTCAGTATCGCTAGGGAATCCTCCGTTCTGCCTTGGCTTAATATGCTGGGAAACTTGACCCATTTGTGTCTCCAGTGATTTCAGTGTAGCTTCATGGTTAGTCATTCTCATCTCTGTTTTATCCATGAACGACTCAGTCTTCTTGACGAAGTGATCCATGTTTGCCATTTAGCTCATGTTTGTGACATAAATGTGGCCAATGTTTGCTCTAGTATACTAGGTGCGGCTGCTGTTGTGGTTGCAGCCGTGTCAGGATTCTGGGTGCCCCCTGGTTTTGAGTGTTCTGCACTTGAGGATTCAGTGCGTTGTTTGGGTTACTCTAGGAGAACTTGGGGTCTTTCCTCCAGTTGGGATTGTAATTGTTGGAGTCGTAATTTCTCAGCTTGTTATAGTTTCCAACATACATCTCTTCCTCTAGCTGTAACGGGCAGTCTTCCGAACTATGATTCCCACTGCAAGTTTCACATACCTCTTCTGCAGAGTAGACATGTTTTGAATCTTTCTTTAGCAAATTTTCTACTACCTTTGTGAGATACGCAACCTGTGTCTTTAGGGAATTGTCGGCTTCATAGTCTTTCACAGCTAGCAAGCGTTTACCTCTCCTCACTGTGGGAAATTGCTCTTCATTCTTTGCTAGATTTTTCAATACTACCATGGCTTCGTCTGGATCTTTGTCCAACAACAGTCCATTTGCTGCTGAATCTATTCTCATCCGAGTGTGTGTGTTGGCAGCATTGTAAAATTTGATGACTTAATTCCACACAGGGAATCCGTGCATCAGGCAATTCCTCAGAAGAGTGGTAAACCTGTCCCATGCCTCGTGCATTGGTTCGTCATCTTCCTGTTGAAAAGTAGCAATTTCATTACGTAATCGCTCAGATAAATGGGAAGGATTAAAACAAGATAAAAATTCACGAGTGAGATCCGCCCAAGTTCGTATTGAACCCGATGTTAGTTTATTCCACCAAGTTTTCGCTCTATCCCTCAGTGAATGAGGAAATAACTGAAGCCTCGGTATCTCCAGATTTACTCCTGGTAATCTAAACAATCCACAGATTTCTTGGAACGTTTTCAGATGTTCTCTGGCATCCTCTGTAGCAGCACCACTAAATTGGCCAGCGGAATTGATCATGCTGAACATCACAAGTTTCAGCTCGAAATTTTCTGCTTCCACGTCTAGCAGAGTGGTCTCCAGTTCCACATGATCATTGATCATGTATTCACGGCATGACCGTCGTGCGGCCATGGCAGCGGCAGGCTGTCCATTCCCTTCATCCACGAGAGGATCTTCAGGATTCCTCAGGTTGTTTCCCCCGTTATGCATTGCGTCTAATTGTTCCTCAAGATAATCGTTTATGGCTATCATAAGACGGACTCGGTTCCTGAGAATGAACGAGCGTTCGATTTCAGGGTCTAGTTTATACCCAGGTTCTTTGCCTCGTCTTGATCTGCGCATAAGCAAACGAAAAAACCACGTGAAACGCACAGGGTAAATAGTCCCAATAAAAACAAAAAAAATTAAAAAGAAAGTGCAGTAAAAGTAGGGTAAAGATATGTTGCCAGTCCCCGACAACGGCGCCAAAAACTTGTTGCGTGTAAAATAGTCTACCGCAATAGAGTACAAGTGTACACGACGCAAGTAGTAAAGTGATACACGATGTATCGAATGTCGAATCCACAGGGACTGGAAATAGCTTTATCCTTGGATTGCTGCACAAGAGAGAAAGAAGAGAGTTTTATTGATTGTGGAAGAATATTGAAGAATATTGAATATAAAAGATTAAAAGGTTCAGGGTAAAGAAATATGCCGGTATTGATTTGCTCGGTAGTGCAGGTGTTGCACTGTATAGAAATTCCTGTTCTATCCTCGTCCCTGTCGCGGCAGCACCTGCGGCGGCAGCAATCTGTTGTTGTCGCGGCAGCGATCACACAACTCTGTACTTCAAGCTTGGCAAGAATCCCTGCTGTAACTTGTCCTATCCTTAGGTCTAAGTCTCTCGATGAACACGTCTTGGATAATACCTCCCGGCGTGAATCGGAGGATGAAAACCGATGTTGTTGAATTCTTCCTTAGCCACTTAACCTCGTCCTATCTCTAGGTCCAAGATAGTTCAACCATAAACTGGAGAACCCGCCATTATTCCTTTCGTATACTTAACTCTCCCAATATTAAGTAAATAAATAATCTCACAATGTTCTCCCGATACTCTTGCAAGATGTTGAAAACCAAAATAAGCAAACTTGAAGTTTATTTTATTGAACAAAAAATTCCTAAAAATAGTACAATCCTTACAACTACTTTACAGAATCAACCCTTAGCCCAAGAGGAAGTTTAGAACATGGTGAGAAGGGGGTAACGACTAGGGTTTTGGGAAAGACGGCTAGAGAATGAGATATCCTTCCCTAGGTCGAATTACATGCCTTTATATAGGCTTTGGGTTCAAGTTTTCTAATAAGGTAAGAATACAAGTTCAAACTAAAGTACAACTCTAATTAAGATTAAATCTCCAGAGAAGATGCCTTTAATTCGTCCTCTTTTCTTGCTTTGGGTTTCTTCCTTGAACTTTGAGCTTGACCTTAATTCTGATCTAGGGCTCAGAAAAATATAAGAGTGGCCCACGACAGACCGGCTTAATTTCCTCTATCTGTCGAGCTCCACTTCACTTTTCCCTTCACCATTGTTGTCGTCATGGCTGCCACGGCAGTGGCCACGACAGCGTCCTCCTTCTTGACTCCAGTCTTGTGTTCCAGCTCTGTTTCTTCACTGCCCTGAGTCTGCCACCTGCAAAAACAGCCAAAATCAGTAGCAACTGTGCCATTTTATATAATTGTGATGTATATATGAAATCTAATCTAAATGCAATGAATTATGCTTGAATGCAGCAGAAATATGGGTTAAATAAGGGGTAAAAAGTAGAACTTTTGCACACTCAACATCTATCCTCCCTCATCTTGTTGGATCGGAAACCTCTTCTTCCATTTGGAAAACTGTTGTTCTCCATTACTCCAATCTCTCCACTACTCGTGTCATGCACTTACACTGTCGTCTCTGATCTCTCAAGAAAGGAACCCTATCGATTAGTGATTACACAGCTCAAGTTAAGGAGATATGTGATCTCCTCGCTATCTGTGGGAGCCTTATTTCTGAAATGGAGCAGGTTGCTACGATCCTCAATAGTTTACCCTCAGAGTTTGAGTCTGTTGTGGTGGTCATCACAGCCAGTAAAGATCCATATTCATTTGACAGTGTTGTGTCCTTACTCACTGATGCTGAAACACGTTTGGAGGATCCCATGCATCTCTCAGTTGGGGTCAACAATACCATGTTGAATCATGACTTCACTAGATCTACCCATCGTCCTACGTATTCTCCTAATCGTGGTGCGCGTGGTGGGAGATCTAGACCATGGGGTCGTTTCAAAGGTCGAACTAGGTTGCAATGCCAAATCTGTGGCAAACTTGGTCACCTAGCTGACCGTTGCTGGCACAGGTTTGACCAAGGTTTTCAGGGCTCTCCCAAGCCTTCAGTCGAGCCTCATGCTTGTTGCTGCACACATGATCTTCCTGAGGGTGCCTATGACCCATTTGTTTCAACTGATTCTACTGCCTCACCCTCCACAGAGACACCTCAGGTCAACACTCTAGTTGGCCCTTCAACAGTGTGGTACCCAGGCTCAGGTGCTACACATCATGTCACCAAGGGCGTTTCTCATATTCATGCTGGTCACAAGTACACATGCCAGTGTAAGGTTCATATTGGTGATGGATCGTCTCTCCTTATCTCTCATATTGGGCATTCTACTTTACAAACTAAGTCCAATATATTACTTATTGATCAGTTAATGCACGTTCCAGATATAACTCGTAATATGATGTCTATTTCTAAGTTTACTCGTGACAATCATGTATATTTCGAGTTTCACTCTTCTTATTGTTGTATTAAGGATGCACAGACATGTGAGGAGTTGTTGAGAGGCTCTCAACATGATTGCATGTATATGTTGCCTTCTGCTTCTTCTTCATTTAGATCTTCTGCTTTTACTTGCACTGTCTCCTTGTCTGAATATTAGCTTTGGCACAATTGATTGGGGCATCCTTCATCTGCTGTTGTGAGTACTGTGTTGCGTAAGCCAATTATCGTGGACAAGAATAATTTGTGCCATGCATGTCAGCTTGGCAAGAGTCACTGCTTACCATTTCGAGCTTCTTCTACTGTGTATTCAAAACCTTTTCAACTAGTTGAAATAGATATTTGGGGGCCAGCTCCTATCACCTCTGCTGGTTATAGGTATTACATGTCATGTGTGGATTTGTACTCTCGACACACTTGGATTTATTTACTGAAAAACAAATCCGATGCATGTACTGCTTTTCAGTTGTTATATTTTTTAATTGAAACTCAATTTGATTCAAAGTTATTAGAAATTCAAGTTGATGGGGTGGAGAATTTAAGTTTCTTGAACATTAGTTGGCTCGATTAGGGATTCAATTGCGTGTTACTTGTCCTCATACATCCCAACAAAATGGGGTCATCGAATGGAAACACAGACATATTCTCGAAACGACTCTTTCCCTACTAGAACGGGCTGAATTACCTCTTTTATATTGGTCATATGCTGTGATAAGTGCTACGTTTCTGATCAATCAGATGCCTTCCAAGACCTTGGGTGACAAGTCCCCCTATCAACTTCTATACAACAAGGTTCCCAACTATCAGTTTCTGCGGGTCTTTGGATTTCTTTGCTATCCACATTTACGACCATACAATAAACACAAAATGGATTTTCGATCTAAATCATGTATTTTTCTGGGTTATACACCTCGTCATCACGGTTACCTGTGTCTTGACCCTACTACTGGCAGAATATTTACATCTCGGCATGTTATCTTCAATGAAACAATGTTTCCCCATGCCAATATTAGTTCTGCCTCACCACGAGCTTCTCCTACATTGTTATCACCCCTTCATGTTCCTGGTACTACCTCAGTTGATACTTATGTACCCTACCCAGCTTCTTCAGTTAATACCACTACTAATCCTACACCTTCTACCCCTATTGCACCTGCCACCTCTCCTGAACATCATATCTCTTCAGCTCATACTACATCTGATAATCCTCTTGAACATGGTACTGATCAGCACTCAAGTCCTATATCTCCTTCATCCAACCCAACGTCACCTGTTTCAGTAACTTGTGAGTCACCTAGTGTTGGTTTTAGTCCTCTTCCTGCCCCTGATATTGCTCATTCTTCTATTATTGATACTCAGGGTGATATTACTGAGCCTTCCTTGGATCAGGTCCCAACCTCTACTAATAGTCACTCGATGGTCACAAGTGGCAAAGCAGGGATTTTCAAACCTAAGATATTTCATTTTTAGTTTGATGATCTTCCTCCCACTGTTCATGATGCTTTGCAAGATCCTGCGTGGTGCAAGGCCGTTCAAGCTGAATACAATGCTCTACTGGAAAACGATACTTGGGATCTGGTCCCATTGCCTCCTACTCGGAAAGCCATTGGCTGCAAATGGCTGTTTAAAGTCAAACGCCATGCAGACGACACAGTCGAGAGATTTAAAGCCCGTCTCGTAGCCAAGGGATACTCCCAGTTTGCTGGTGCTGACTTTAGAGAAACATTTAGTCCAGTCGTAAAGTTCTTCACCGTGAATCTTGTTTTATCAGTTGCTGTCACCAATGGATGGTCAATTCACCAAGTTGATGTGAATAACGCTTTCTTAAAGGGTGACTTGCTCGAGGATGTTTACATGGAGCAGCCAGCAGGCTTTACACAGCAGGCAGCTGATGGTACCTTGCTTGTGTGCAAATTAAAGAAAGCTCTCTATGGTCTCAAACAGGCTCCATGTAATTGGTTTGATAAATTGAAAGCCTTTCTCGAAGAATTGGGATTTAAATCCTCTTCTGCCGATGCATCATTGTTTGTTTACAACAATGATGGTGCAACTACTTACATGGTGGTCTATGTCGATGACATATTAATTACTGGAGCTTCTCAAACTCATGTTCAAACTGTTATCAGGAAAATGGATCAGAAATTTTCCCTTAAAGACCTTGGTGCTCTGAGTTTCTTTCTGGGAATTGAAGTTCAACATGTTCACGGTGGATTGTTTCTATCTCAAAGAAAGTACATAATTGAACTACTAGTTACAACTGACTTGCGGGATGTTAATGAAGCAAGTTCACCCATGGTCACTACTCCCAAATTATACAAAGAAGATGGTAGCCCGTTGCATGATCCACATGAGTATCGACGTGTTGTATGATCTTTGCAATATGTCTGTCATACCAGGCCAGACATTACGGTGTCAGTCAATAAGGTTGCCCAATTCATGCATCAGCCCACTGATCTTCATTGGATGGCAGTAAAAAGAATTCTCCGATACCTGAAAGAGACACTTGAGTTTGGTCTCTAGTTCTCTCCCCAACGTACGTCTCTCCTAGAACTTCATTCCTTTTTTGATGCTGACTAGGGCAGTGATCCCGACGACTGACGCTCGATATCTGGGTATTGTTCTTATCTTGGCATGCACTTAATCACCTAGTGCTCACGCAAACAACGGGCCGTATCCAGATCCACTGCTGAGGCTGAGTTTCGCAACATAGCTGATGTTGCCTATGATGTTCTATGGCTGCAAGCTGTTCTTCACGACATGCACATTACTCTTGACACTATCCCAATCATTTGGAGCGGCAACACAAGTGTTGTGGCAATGGCAACAAACCCTGTTATGCATGCCAAAACCAAACATGTGAACCTTGATCTGTTCTTTGTTCGAGAGAAGGTTTCATCGCAACAACTGCAAGTTCGTTACGTACCAGCCGCAAGTCAAGTTGCAGATACTCTCACCAAACCTATTTCTATTGCTCATTTTCAGGACTTCCGTCATCAGCTTTGTGTTCGAAAATTCTCAGAACTTGAAGAAGCACGAGAAATATTAGAGGAACAAAATAGCCAGCAACAAATCTGTTGCAACGTCCCCAACAAACCAACTGAATCCAGCTGTAAAACCTTGGTTGCCTAACTGCACTCCTCGCGGTTATGAATTGTGCAATGCCACCTGTGAAATGCAGCCTTGCTGCAGCTTTGCTCACTCTATAAATTGCTTGTATTATCAAGTTGTAAAAGGCAATCTTGAATGATGAAATGATCTGAGTATTTACTCATCTATCTTCTATATTCATTAGGGTTTATTTTGTATGCTTAACACTATATGCATCCAACGACCCACTTCATATAACGTATTTATAAGTATTAGTTAAATAAATATAAACTATTTTTATGTAAAAAATGAAATATTTCTTCTGGACTCCCACTACATTCCAACCACTCAATTGAATAAGATAAAATGAGTACGAAACAAGTTGCAATTGAAAAAAAAATAAGAATAAGAATAAAAAAATCCAACAACTCACATTTAATTACTATAGAAAACAAACCAGATAGATATGTTATAGATAAATCTCGTAAAGAGAAAGAGAATTAAAAAGGAATATGACCGATGAGAATGAAGCAGAAGCTTGCGAGTTGCAATGTGAGATAATGATAAATTAGAAGAGTTGAGTGATAGTAAGTAATTTTAAGATTTCATATAAAAGAGATAAAATGAGCAACATTTTGGAATTAGGTATGAGAATCTATTAAAAATTGAGTGGATTAAGTAGTAGTGGTTTTTAAATGATTATTTTTAAATATACTTATTATGTATGATAAGTGGGTGGAGATAGCAACTGGGGTGGGGGGGGGTGGGGGGGGGGGGGGGGGGGGGGGGGAAGTGTTGCCTAGGGGATGTCAGAGCTGGGTTCTTGTTTCCCTCTCATGTTCCTTGTTCGCTGAAGTTATGGAGGTTTATACAACATTGGATGCTGTCGAAAAAAAGAGCGGTTTACCTCACGGCATGACTTTATGCAAGCTGTGGAAAGTTTATCATTTTATCGTCACTTTGTGGTTATGCTTCACCAAATCGGGTTGAGGCAGTGATGTTTGGTGTACTGAGGGTGGTAGGCGTTGGAGAACTCTTGTTTTATAGGAGTTTTTTTAATGAGGTATATAGTAATTATATATAGTATTTTTCAATCAATAAAACTCATATTTGTATAGCAAAAAAAAAAAAAATTGGGTAGAGATGATACGGGCCGGGCGGAGATGAGATGAGGCGGGTACAAGGATATACTCGCACCTGTTTCACCACTCACGATAGATCTAATTTATATCTTCATTCTCGTCCTAACACCCGCAAAACTTATACCTATCCCACCTAATTAGATGAGAAATAGAGTGCATTCTCGTAAAATTTACCCTACTGATATCCCTATATTTGTGTGACAAATTTACTGGTTTGTTCTAGTATGATATAATAGAATAAACATTTGGTTTGTAATTTATTAAATATAATAAGTAAAGTTGAGCTTATCAAAAGATCTTTGATGGTTTATCCTGTATATTTATATATATGATTTTATGGGTAATGCGCATGAGCGTGAAGTGTTAAAATATAGGAATCATGCGGATCCAATTCCTAACCTATCCGTACATAACATAATCATACACCTTATCTATCCTAACATAACTTGAATTACAACTCTTTTTGCCCATAGAATTTTACATATGTACTATTAGAGGTTTAATATGAATAAGATTAAGATATATGCTACATGAATTAACATGTTTAATTCAATTCAGTATAAATATGATTATAAAGTAATATATGTTCATACATATTTTTAAATTTATGACAATGCACACACATCTTGCAGACAAATTGATTGAACTCGATCTCCAAAAATAAACATCATCCGTTTTTCCATTAAGATCACTTGTTAAATTAAAAAAACAGTATATTTTAAATACTTATTGGTGATATATGCCATTTTTTAAACTAAAAGTAATTTTGGTCTCTACTAATTTAAATACTTGTCAAAATTAAGCTTTGATCTCCTGATTTTAGAATTAAATACTTATGGGTCTTTGTTAGCTTTGAAATTAGACAACTTGATACATTTCACTATCTAATCCTAATTCCCAGTGACGGAAAGTAAGAAGAATTGGAGGGGACCATGACCCCCAATATTTTGAAAACTTGTTAATAAGTCCCTGAATTTTGTTTTAAAAAATTATTTGGCCCCTCAAAATTTTGTTTTTTTTATTTCGCTTTATTTTTGTAAAAGTTTCAGTATATATATATATATATATATATATATATATATATATATATATATTAAATTAGTACCCTCAAAATATAATTTTTATATGTTTGATTTAAATGGTCATAGGTAACATATATGGGAATTTAAACTTATTTTTGAAAAAACCTTAGTTTATCCTACAAATATAGTTTTTTTCTTCTATTTCAATAGTCTTTTTTAATTCTTCTCAAACCATGATATTTTTTGTTGGGTTATATTTTGATACACAATATGTGTAAAAAATTATACAACTCTTCTTTAAAATCTAAAACCTAAATCCTTAACCCTAAATCTTAAACTCTAAACCATACATCTTAAACCCTCAATCCCTAAATTTAATAAACACGTATAAACTTTAAGTTACACAAGTTTGTATATAAAAAAAAATTATACTATTTTTCAAATAAAATATCTACAAATTTTCATTTCAAGGAAACCGAATATTCATGTTTCTCTCATTTTTTTATCAATGAAAAATTAAAATTTCTGAACAATATCACATAATATTTTAGAGTTTATTAGGCTCCTTTCTACTATAAACAAACACAAATGCATATTAGTCTCTTCATTCCTTTGAACAAAAAACACATAAAATATTATATGATAAACAGTATACTAAAAGTAAGTGTTAAAATTCGTTATTGTTAATTTGATCGGTGTCAATGAGTTGAATATCAATAATTTTATATACAATTTTAAAAATATGCAATTAATCCTGGTTTTTCTAAAACCACCGTGAAATGTTAATGACATACCTAAGGGTGATAATGAGTTGAGCTGAGTCCAAGCTTGGGCAAACTCAGCTTAAAAATAGTATTATTGGACTCGAAGTGAACAGTTTAAGCTCGACCCGGCTCGTTACTTTCCTCAATTTGCTTTTAAATATTTTTGTTGAAGTTTTGAAAAATAAGATAAGAAACGTGTTAGGGAAAAGATAATATTTATTTTTGAAATCCACAAGTAACAATAGTACATTTTTTAAATTATACAAGTACACAATGAAGAGGAGAATTAAAGTATTTAACCATGATAATAAGTTAACAACACTGAAAATACAAGTATATATATATAGGGTTATGATCAACTTACACAGTGTAAAACTTTTTAAATTTTATACGTTTTTTGGATCGTTGGATGGAGGAAATGGATGGCTGAGATTAACTCCTTATTTTTTTTCCCCAAATGATAATCTTCACATATTCTACTGTTAATTTCATCCATCTGTTTCACATATTCTACTGTTTAAGTTTTACATGGATCGTTAGATGGGGAATGGATGGCTCAGATTAACTCCTTACTCTCTTTTTTTCCAAGTGATAATCTTTACATATTTACTATTAATCTCATCAATTCGTTTTACTCATTCAATGATCTAAAAACGTGTAAAAAAGAATTTTACACTGTGTGAACTTGTTCACGAGTTTTTCGAACCGAGTTTAAATCAACTCGACTCGTTAAGCTCTCGAACCGAGCACGAGCTCACTCGAGCCGAGCCCGAGTCAGGCTGATTATCACCCCCTAGACAAACCCACCTCAGCTTTTGGACAAGATTGGAAATATGTCATCTCCATCTCCATGTTATATGAATCCAAAAGATAAGCCTAGGCTGCATTTATGATTTGCCAATTTTCTGTTACATTTCCCATTTTTCACAAATCACAAATTTTGCCTCCCAATGCTTACTTTAAGCTTAAATCGTCAATGACCAGCTTTGTCAGCAACCGTTAGCCCACACTACCATTCATCTTCCTTTTGTTTTCCATTGCTGAAAAGAAGAGAGTTTTATTTTATGCTTAGTCACCACACACTATCTCGTTTAACGCCAAAAATCCTTTTCCTCTTTGCCGGAGTTTGTTTGCCAAAACCCTCTTCTCAATTCCCTGTTTATTACTTTCCTCTGCTCTAACACTTACCTTCACATTGCCTACTTTTGCTTTCTTCTCTGCCTTTATATATCTTCCTCTAAGCTTTGTCACTGCAATCTATTCCTCTCATTCTTCTCCTCCTCTGTTTCCTTTGTTACTGTTTTTGTGTTCTTCATTGAAAAGGCTCTCTTTTCTTATAATGTAATCTTGATCATGTTGTCAAAGTTTGCTCCTTTTCTCTGTTTGATTAATGCCCATTTCGTTAAAGCTGCGTTAAACTTGTTCTGGTATGTTTCCAGATATGGGTTCTCGTTAATCTTGCTCCACTCCCAGTTTTTTCCTGTTTTATTTTGATCTTAAAGGTTTCTTCTTGGATTTTTATCAATGCCCATTTGCTTCAAATTGTTTTAAACGATCTCAAATGGAGTTCAGAATGATGGGTTTTCGCTAATTTATCTGGTATTTGCTTTTATTTAAGCTCCTGAAACTTTTAGCTTATGTGAGATTTCTGTTTGCCATTTTCAGCATGTAATTTTCAAAGATCTACCAGCCTTGTTGTTGTTTGTTTAAATTTGGCGGGATTTAGTTGATATTAAGAAAGAATCTGTTTTGAAAGTTGAAGTGAATAAAGTAGCGATCATGGATTCAACTTTTGTAGAATTTGATCGATAATCACGAATCTGAAGATATTGATAGTATATTTTGTTTTGTTTAACTAAAGCCTTACTTAAATTTACTTATGGAATTTGTAGCACCCTTGACTTTTTACAGAGAAAATTTGAATTTCATGTGCTTTGATTCTTAGCTTATTTGATTCTTTTCATACTTTGATCATTCTTTACAAATTCATTGAAATGTAAATTTTCTTTTATTCTGGAAATATTTAGTTACTTCCCTTATCAGGGGTCAATTATACATGGGAAAAATGATGAAACTCACATAATTTTTCTTCTTAAATCCAACAATGTTCAGCCAGTTCTCATCTTTCTTCCCATAATTTCTCCAACTTAATTATCTTAGCTTATGCAACTTTAGTTACCGTGCCGGCCTCTCGAGTCCTTGGATCTTTGTCAGTGTGTTGTGTCTTGTATTCTGTCTTTCATTAGTTGTCCGTCAACTGAAAAGGGGGAAGAAAAAAAGTTAATTGATTGCACAATATTGAGCTACCATGGAAGAAACTTTTGTTCCATTCCGTGGAATCAAGAATGATTTGAAAGGAAGGTTTTTATGCTACAAGCAAGACTGGACTGGTGGCTTCAGTGCTGGTATCAGGTTTGTAACATTCATTGCTCATGAATATTAATATGAAGTTTGTGAACATCATTTTTACTAAGACAAGTATCTTTCCAGAGTTATGCTTTGTAAACCTATAACATAGTTAATGTTTGATCATTTAGGATTCTTGCTCCAACAACATATATATTCTTTGCTTCAGCAATTCCAGTTATATCTTTCGGGGAGCAGCTGGAACGAAGTACAGGTGGGGACAAGACAACTATACATGTACATTAACATGTTCTGCTATGTTTGTCATGATTTCTCAGAGATACTTTGTTTGTTGTTGTTTCAGATGGAAGTATAACTGCAGTACAAACTCTTGCATCAACAGCACTATGTGGAATCATTCATTCACTTGTCGGAGGACAACCCTTGCTCATCCTGGGAGTTGCAGAGCCAACAGTATTGATGTATACGTTTATGTACAACTTTGCAAAGGACCAAAAAGATTTGGGGCATAAACTCTTCTTAGCCTGGACTGGATGGTATTTCTTCAATTCCAGCATACTTGAGTACTGTAACCAGATAGGTTTTCTGGTGGCACTGAGCTTTTTTCTTTACTTTGATGGGTTCTCAGGGTTTGTGTCTGGACAGCACTTTTGCTTTTCTTATTGGCAGTTCTTGGGGCATGTTCTATAATAAACCGATTTACACGCGTAGCGGGTGAATTATTTGGTCTACTAATTGCAATGCTTTTCATGCAGCAAGCTATACGGGTGAGTATCCTCTCATACATTCCCTCCCAAGACTGTGCTAGAATCTTTCATTTTTGTACATAACGAATTTTATACTACAGGGAATTGTGGAGGAGTTTGGCATTCCTCAGAGAGAAAACCCTGAGCAAACAGCATTGCAGCCTTCTTGGCGATTTGGCAATGGAATGTTTGCACTGGTTCTGTCATTTGGCCTCCTCCTTACTGCACTAAGGAGCCGTAAAGCAAGATCTTGGCGCTATGGAACAGGTATTGGGTGCATTTCCAATTATTATCATAAGGGATTAGAGGCTGCTGTTACATTCGTTTCTTCTACTGAAAGAATAGTTCGGTAACCCAATTACTGCCTAGCTCTTTCATTCATTAGGTTCTCTCTTTATTCAGTTTCCTGGTTGGAGATAGGCTATACATTTTTCTTCCTTACTTATGCATCTTATTTTGATAGGCTGGCTTCGAGGTTTTATAGCAGATTATGGGGTGCCACTTATGGTTCTTGTGTGGACTGCTGTTTCTTACATACCTGTTAATGATGTTCCAAGCGGGATTCCAAGGCGTCTTTTCAGTCCAAACCCGTGGTCTCCTGGTGCATATTCTAATTGGACTGTTATCAAGGTGAATCCTCTTTGGTTTTGAAATGCTTAGTATCTGTTTACTGCCATCCCTTCATAGGAGCTAAGTTTTTTTGTTAAATTTCCTTCAGACCTGCCAAGTAACTCATTTTTTCCGAGTATGCAGGAAATGATGACTGTGCCCCCTCTTTATATAGTTGGAGCATTTATTCCAGCAACCATGATTGCGGTGCTTTACTATTTCGACCACAGTGTAGCATCTCAACTTGCTCAACAGAAAGAGTTTAATCTGAAAAAGCCACCTTCGTACCATTATGACCTTCTTCTTTTGGGTTTTCTGGTGCGCCATTGTTGTGCGATAAATTTTTTGAATGATGAACCTATCAAATAGTAACTTTCTGGTGGAAGCTGTATTTTTTTCCGGGTATTAACTCTTAATATGGTTTCCCCAGGTTATATTATGCGGTCTTATTGGCATTCCCCCATCCAATGGTGTTATTCCACAATCCCCAATGCATACAAAAAGCTTAGCAACTCTTAAACATCAGGTATCTATGGTTTGCTAGTTGATATATACGAATGTACTATGTTCACACAAGAATCATAGGAGCTCAAACAATTTTCTTAGTATTGGGAGCACAATTTCCAGTTTCCTACTATATTTTGTTGTCTTCTATTCTAACTATATTTCCGATTATTAATGCAGATAGAGACTTTTCATTCTTTTGTTAGTTCTTTCATTTGTAAATCAATGTGACTGGTTCTTTTGATCTACTGGTGACAGCTTTTGCACAATAAGCTTGTATCAACAGCCCGGAAAAGTATAAGTAAAAATTCCAGCCTGAGTCAACTATATCGAAGCATGCAGGAGGCATACAATGAGATGCAAACTCCACTTGTCTATCAGCGTCCATCCACTCTGGTAGATTAATTTGTATTGATATTTTTGATTTACACAGTATATTATGATCCCCTGTTGCCCTTACCCTCTAGTTCAAATAGGGACTGAAAGAGCTGAAAGAATCCACTATCCAAATGGCTTCAAGTACCGGATACATTGATGCACCTGTTGACGAGACCATTTTCGACGTTGATAAGGAAATAGATGAGCTTTTACCTGTAGAAGTCAAAGAACAACGTTTTAGTAATTTGCTTCAGTCACTGATGGTCAGTGGGTGTGTTGCTGCTATGCCTTTTCTTAAGATGATTCCCACATCTGTTCTTTGGGGTTATTTTGCTTTCATGGCCATCGAAAGCTTGCCTGGAAATCAATTTTGGGAGAGAATATTGTTGCTTTTCACTGCTCCAAGTCGGAGATACAAGTACGATTCCCTTCTTTTTCCTTCAGTACTGGAGGGTGTAGTCGTTAAGCAGCCAAAGCTAGCACGTATTCTTCTTCTTTAATGTGTTGAGGATATCTTCAGTTCTATTCTAATTGTCATTTCGCATGATCTGCATTATCAGGGTGTTGGAGGAGTGTCACGCAACCTTTGTCGAGACCGTACCTTTCAAAACTATCGCCACCTTTACCTTGTTCCAGACGGTTTACTTGCTGGTATGCTTTGGCATAACATGGATCCCAATAGCTGGAGTCCTTTTCCCACTTTTGATCATGCTTCTTGTGCCGGTGCGCCAATATTTGCTCCCCAAGTTTTTCAAAGGTGCCCATCTTCAAGACCTTGATGCCGCAGAATATGAGGAAACTCCATCCATTGCCTGCAACATGACATTTGGAGTATGCTCTCTTAACCTCACTTTAGCTCATCACAAATTTGTTCATAGCTCAGGCTGCCATTAGTGTTGCTTTTGCTTTTTCAACAAGGGTCAATCTCTTTTTTACAATTTTTGTTTTACGGATCAGACTGCAATCTTAGATTTTCCCTGATATATGATGTTTTATACACTGGATAGGACCGGGAGCGTCAGGCAACGGCTACTCAAATCGATGATTTAGAAATCCTAGATGAAATTGTGACAAGAAGCCGTGGAGAAATCCGGCGTACACAGAGTCCTAAAGTATCAAGTACCACTCCAACTTCAGCTGGGGACATAAAAGCTTCTTGCAGCCCACGAGTGTTGCAAAATGCATATAGTCCCCGGAATAATCAACCGAGGGGAATGGCTGAAAAGGGACTTGAATTAAAACAAATTCCCAGTCCCGGGCCATCTACGCTCGGACAAAGCAGTCGTGGTTCATCATGAAGCTAGAAAACCCTTCATTTCTCTTCCTTTTGTGAGTCTGTTTAGTGGTGTGATGTGGTATGGTAAGTTTAAATGTCAATGCACTCGAGAGGTCTCGTGCTTAGTTCATAGGTTGGAGTTTGTCAGTTGTCACTCCTTTTTTTCTTAATTATTTTACCTTTTAACATCAAAGCAAGGAATAAAGGCAAATAATATGCCATTGCCAAGTAAAGGCTTTCATAATAATAAAAAACTGTAAGTGCGTACGGTAAATTGTGTTTACTGCAGTATATAGAAAGGCAAAACAGGTGAGGTGCATGCATTCTTCTGTGTCCTTTAATGGAGATTCTGTTGGGGACAAAGTTTTACCATAAAAGTAGTACTCACAAAGCGTTGTGCAGGTAGACTTTAATCAGCAAAGGGAGCTTTACATACTTTTACCATAAGCTTTACTTTTACAGTCTTTACAAATATAGAATAGTGCAGGCAATTTTAGGTGTCATGGTATTCAAGCTATTAAATTGATAAAATTTGTAACGAGAATCAAATATGTTATTATACAAGCTTGCTTAACTGTCATCTCAACAATTCCGTTAATAGGTACTAGTCGGTGACTTGATTGAAACCAAACTTAATTAACAAAACTTTTACTTAAATTGTTAAAATAGAATCGAACTAATAATTTAATAATCTTACTTAGTTTGCCCTTGTTATTATTGATGTTGAAAATTGGTTGTGCCTAAACAGAGTTAAAATCAAATTTTAAATTCAACTATCAAATCCTAGGATTATGGTTCATTAGTTTATGCACTTTCTAATTTAAATGACTTTTTATTAGTGAATTGATCTAATTTAAATTACTTCTTTCTCTCTCTATCGAACTAGTTTATGCACTTTCTAATAAAATAATATTTTATTCTAGAACATAACGATAAGCCAATCTTAACAGCTTTGTCAATATAAAAGAATCCTAGCGTGATTTAGGTAAGATATTTCCAAGATTATAAAATGGCAACTGTGAGTACGGGGAGTAGATATCATATTTATCTTTTTAGTACTTCTATTTATGTTCTATTCTTAAAAAATTAGATTTAAAGCTTAAATTTAGGATTAATGTCTTAAGATTTAGAATTTAGGGTTAAAATTTAAAATTTAATTTTTTTAATATTGTGATACCTGAAAGTGACAGATGATTTTTTCCCAACCGATCTAATACGTGCATATGAGAAAATCAAATTCCTTGAGAAGCTATTGGCATAATAGTTGGAAATGGGAGTATGGCGATATGCAATGTAGCGAGGGCACACTTGCTAGTGCTAAGCACACCATCTCGCCTACTTGTACAAATGGTCTCCCTAAGCCTGTTCTTAGTTATCACCGCATTATTTCTTCAGCTTTAAATAATGCATTCCGTACAGCTCAAGATTGAAAAACTTTCCAATTTCAGTTCATGCATGAAAAAAAAAGTTACGTTAACTAGACTCGGGTGCGTCTCAGACATGAGTATATGTATCGATCAAATTATTTTCATTCTTAATTTTATTTTATATATTTGAAGAATCATATATCACGTATTCATACTCTCAAACGTTACAAAAATCTACATTATCTTGTTGTTTAGTGGAAGGATCGGTCATTCCCGTATTTGTTTGCCTTTCCCCATCACACTTGCCTTTAGGGAGAGTATATATTTTGGAAAAAGATGGATATAGTTTTGGTTATCTTTTTCCCCATTAAATTGATATTTAGGTAGTGGAAGCTTTCATCAACCCTAGAAAGGTTTTTATTTTATTTTTTTATCAATACCTGAATTCATATCAGTGAAGATTATGTGCATCATATGGGAATATTAGTTTTTATTACTAAACAAATGCATGCAATCCATCCGCTCAAATTAGAGCACTGCTAGCTGCATGTTGATACTTAGTCACGTAAATACGAGGGGCGTGTATAATAAACCATAATTGTTAATTAATATAACCGTTATATTTTATAGGTTAAATAATCGAATCATTAAAATTAAACAGTTTTGATTAACCGAACCGTTAAGGCTAACGGTTTCAGTTAATCAAACCGATAAAAAAGATGGTTAATATTAACCTATAGGTTAATCGTTATTAAATTATTTATAGATATATTTTATTCACAACTGGAGAGATGAACCTAGAGGGGGGCTGGAGGGGATGGTCGCCCTCTAAAAATTTAAAATTCTTATATGATTTAGAATTTTTCTATGTATTTCTTATTGAATATATATTTTCGCCCCCTAAAATAAATTTCTGCATTCGTCACAAGATTGACTACGTCATTCTGGAGACCCTCCTATAATATAATAATATTTATTGGAGAGATAATTTTATTATTCTCAAAAGAAGCATCGAACATGTGAAAAAAATATAATATGTTACAAGTTAACTTGTAACCGAACCGCTAAAAACGGTTAACCATTAGCGGATACAACAATTAACCCTTTCTTAACAGTTAAATTACAATTCAATAACCGTTTAGACTAAACGATACAGTTAACTTACCATAAACACTCATAATAACTACATAGGAATAGAAGGGGTCATGGCCCCTCAATTTATTTTGTTTGATGGCCATTTTGATCTCTGCTAATCTGAATATTTATCAAATAAAACATTGTCTCTCATATATTGGGATTAGTATTTATTAGTTTCATGTTAACTTTGAAGTTAGGTAAGTTGGGCTCGCACTATCTAGAGTCATGTATATACTCGCTCATATATAATTGACATGGAGTTGTTACATTTTAATTAAAGTTTTATATTTAATGGGAGAATTTTACACTCTCATGAATTTATACGACCTAAAATGATTAATCTCTGCTTAAATTGTTAAAAGTGATAGACGAGAGATATACATGGTTCAAAAAAAATCTAAAGATCGAGAAAAATGTGAGTTGTGGAGGAATTACTCCCAATGTTTTCTTCTTAATTAATTATAATTATATATATATATATATTATATTTTAATCCATATATATTTATTTAGTGGCAAAGAGGCTGAGACATGGTGAATGGTTGAAATAAAATTCAATCTCTGTACTCCTCTTTTCAGGTACAAGAGTACATTATCTTGGAACCAAGTGGATGACTCTAAGCCACATCCCAACCCATCCAACTAGCATTGGAGAAACCCCAAGCCCTACATAGCTTTATTTGGTTACCCTCTCGGTTCCCCATGATAATGCATTGACTAATTCAGACCGACCTGCGTCGCACACTTAATTTTGATGTATGTATTTTCAGTAATAATTTTCTACATACACAAAGCCTCGAACTCGAGATATACTTAAATAATCTCTAACTACTTATTACTTGGATCAACCCATTGATGCCTAGCTTTTGGCAATCATTAATTAGAAGCAATGAACGTGGGGTGTTTGTGATGGTAGTAGAAATGTTGATCTAACTGAAACTCCTTGTCGTCGGAATCACTTGATAGTTGAGTTATGAATGGTTCCGTTCCGTGTTGTTCAGATGAACAGAAAGTCGACCGCATGGTATTGAAGGCGATTATTAGACGAAATTTATTGATGTATTTAGGCAAGCAGTTATCGTTTAATTGATCCAAGAACACTAACTAAAGTTATAAAACCTTACAATTAGAAAAAAAAGTTATAAAACCTTACATAAATGATTGAAATTGAAAAATATAAACTAGAATGATGTTTTGGTTTGTACTGAAAAATATAAACAAACATGGTTCTTTGAACCAATTTTCCCAAGCTAAAATGCTTTCTCTAGTTCCAGATTTTTATGTAAACATTTTGTTTTCAACGGATGCCTCTGATCTTAAGATTTGGATCCCACTTTGCAATGTAGTCTTCCTTAGCAAGACCTTCAGCCGTTTTCTATAGGATCTCAGCACATAACGGAATTATTCCCAGTTTGGTTAAGTTTTAAAAGCATTTGTAGTTTTGATGTGTTTGGTAGAGTTTGCTATATAAAACCATATGTGTTTGGCCGGATTTATAATAAAATTTTTTGATCGAATTTAATGGGACTGTACGCTTCGGTTTAATTGGTAAGCTATTTTACTGGTTTCCGATTTTTCCATATTAGTCTTGATTTTTTTTGAAATAAATATATACAAGGTGACAGGATTACAAAAGTACCACACCTTAATGTGTAAAAATAAATACAATAAAATTTTAAGGGTGTGAAAGACATTAAAATACAACACCTATTTCTTTTAGAAGGACTTGAATAATCTTCTGATGAAATTCAGTAAACAACTATTTTGACCAGAATACTTTATAAAGAAAGTAAATTCTTCTGTTACTTGTTTTAGGCATATCGACACAACTACAAAAGGAAATCATAAGCATATACAGATCGACCTCCTTCGCTAACAAGAACACTCATTGATACTCGTCACTCGAACATTAAACTGCCAAAAGACAGACAATTGTCATAAAAACAGACTATAACTGCTATAAAAACATGCGAAGGAACTGCCATAAAAACAGACGAAAGAACTGCCACAAAAGCAATTATGAAAAGAATTTGACAAAGTAAAACCGAAACAAAAAATTTAAAAAGAAAATATTCATCGACAAAAACAAATTTTTTATATATAAAACAACCAAAAATCGCCGTCGACGAAAAAAATATCACGATTTTTTTTTAATTTTTTTTGTAACCATCGCAGAACAAATGAGAAGAGTGAAAATTATGATAGTCTTGATTTTTTTGAACTTTTATTTTGACAAAATATATTTATTTTATGAATTTGGAACATTAATCAGCAGAGGCGGATTCTATTATTTAGTCTTTAATATTTTGAAAATTTTTAATTTGACCCCTTTAAAAATTTAAAATATTTTTATTATATTTTATTTTTATGAATATTTTTAACTAAGTATCCTCCTTAAAATTTTAAAGAAGTTCTCTTAAAGTATTGTTTTTTTTTTGAAAATTTTAGTCGACTTCAAATTTTTAAAAAAAAAATTAAATTAAACCCATCAAAATATTTAAATTTTTTAATTTAAACATTCAAATATTTTAAAAATTTTAAGTAGGCCCCCTCAAACTCCGACCCCAAGATCTGCCCCTGTTAATCAGTAAAGTTTCAAAGTTATTTTTATAAATATTTCTTCAAAAATTCATTTTCAACTAAATAATAATAATAATTAATAATAACTATTATATAGTTTTTTAAACTTTAAAATACTTTTACATTATAAAATTAATAAAAATTAAAATTGATTCAATTAGATTAAATATGACTCGTAAACTTATGAACCATAAACCATCCAACCACCGAATATAAATAATCTGTTCTTTTTCGGTGCTCCTATTTATGTCTCATACTAAAAATTAGGTTTAGAGTTTAGGGTTTAAGGTTAGGGTTGTGGTAAGGGTTTAGGGAATTTAGGGTATGGTACATTTTTAAATTATAAGATTTAAGATTTAAAATTTAAGGATAAGACTTAAATTTTAATATTTTAATGTTTTTTAGTGTTTTTTTTCCCAACCACTACATTTCAAATTGATTTTCAATTGCACGAACTAACTTGTCTTAGTGTTTAGGGGAATGGTTGTTGTTCCTAGAGGTCATAAGTTTGAGCACCAACAGCTGCAACAGAGTGATTGAGCGTTCATTGTCAAATAGTTGAGAGTATATTTAAAACAGATACTACTTGTAATCACATTAGCTTTCATAAAAAAAAATTGATTTTCAATTTTTCGATTTCTATCGTTCAATCCTAAGATTGAAGGTACAAAAAACTATTCTCGAATCAAAATCGTGTCAATTTTAGATTTAATGGAGATAATGTCAAGCAGGGATGGAGGGACCAAAAATCTGACTTATCTCACTCTATGATCATCCCTAAATACTAGAGCTTGTGCAAAAAATTGTAGGCTTAACCGACAGTCCCATTGTTTTATGGAAAATAAATACCACATTTATTGGCAGTGAAAACAAAAATTTTAACGAGCATTCTAGTTTTAAGGTTTAAAGATTTGTTTTAGGATTTATGAATTTAAGTGTATGAATTTAAAATTTAGAGTTTATAGTTAGGATTTAAGTTTAGGGTAATATAATTAGGGATTTTAAGTTTTAACATATATACCCTAAATTTCAACCTTAAAATCTAAATTCTAATCACACCTCTAAATTCAAAACTTATAGACTTCAATCCCTAAATAGTAGATCTTAAATAAATTCTCTAAACCCTTATAAAAACAAAAAAAAATACAAACACTTGTGAATGAAATAATTACTATTATTTTATTAATTAACATTGATATATCCTTATCAGAGTTTGAACCATGTCCCTTTCCCAGTTATAATAAAAGACGTACGCCGGACAAGTTAGTTAACTGAGAAGCGCTTTATACATTACTGTGGTATATCTAATTCCCAACCCTCCATGTGATTCCAGCTGTAGAGATTGAATATTTCTCTTTCCTAGCTAATTCACAATCATTTTTTGTATTTTCACTTTTAATATTTTGAATGATCAATTCTGTCCTCTCTTTAAAAACTCTTTACTGAGATATAAAGATCGTTCTTCTCTTCTTTACCTAGTTGAATATTCATTTTTTCTATTTTTTTTATTTGACTACAACAATATTAATTTTAGTACTGATCGCCGACCGTAAATGACTCACATCTTTTTTTACTTTTTTATATTTTATTGTTGTTTTCTTTTATTCTTTGTTATTTTTTAAATTTTAATAAGAATAATTTTGTTTTGTTTTCCTATTTTTCGCATATCATGTTCTACTTTTCTCTATCTTTATAACATATTTTCTGTTTTTAGGACAGAGACTTGCCCGATGACACGTTTTTTTTGTCTATCTTTACGATCGTTTGATGCTTAAACAAAAATCTTCACGATGCTAGTTTTTATTTGGGATTATTACTAGTCACAACTAACTTACCTTACAATTAAAATTATGATCTCGTGAGATTGAGTTTTGGGTGTCTATAAGGGACTCGTCTATGCCTGGTATATTGGTGAACGTCGAGTGATAACGGAGGTTGATAACTTGGAGGCATGGGTGGAGTTACACCCACAATTAGGGAGTGACATCTCAAATTTTTTGAAAATTGTATTTTTTATATAATTTATATATAAAATTTTAAAAACATATGTAAGTGACACCTTTATAAATAGAATGATATCCTTTTTATAAATAATTTATTCTTCTTGAATATTGTTCGAGAAAATAATATCTCTTAGATAAATTTCTAATTTTGCATGCTTGGAGGCAGTCGACTCATATGGCGTCTTCTTCTCCACGAGTATTCAACATACATTTGAGCTTGTGAGTCGGGATTGGGAGATTTGATTTAGTCACATATATAGAGAGAATAATAGGATGACCAATGCTTTGACCAAGATTATAAGCATGGAACTTTGGAGAGTCTAGTCTTCCTCCATCCTCCGGATATGATTTTATCACTTTAACATACGGATTGCACAGCCCAAGAGATAGCTTCATGCCTTAGGCTAATTTCATTTAAAAAAAAAACTAAATCCACCACCATCTATCAATTTGATGTTTAAGTTAGAGTTGTCTAATTATATTCTAATTGTTATTTTAATATGTGAATATAATGATTGATTTTTTTGGGTGAAATAGTATAATTGCATCCATATGACTCATTAAAACTCTCCTTAAATATAATAGATGAAAAAAGTACTTAAAAGAAAGAACCAACACAACATCCGAAAATGCCAAACAACGGGATGGCCCACATAAAACAAACAACACTTAGCTACTAGCAGCATCCAACAGTAAAGCCGAATTGACACTGGCTGGAGGGTGTAGAAAATAAGAAACTTCAAAACTATCAAAGCATGCACACTTAGGTAGACTGCTATATACCTGACTACACCCCCACACGTCGCCTTTCCATCTAAGGCACTCCGGGATTTTACCATGTACCGCTGGATTTTATCTATCATAATTAAAATTCAATGATATTTAAAGTAGTCTATTTTTTAAATATGAGCCACCAAAATCAGTCCAATCGGGCAACTTCTAAGAATATTTTAACTTGGTTTCATTACCTTAATCTTGTTATTGCCTTATTTATCCACTGATACATCACTGACACATGTTTTAGTAACATCTAATTTGGGTACAAAATATTTTCTCGATCCAAATGTAACCAAAGTACAAATAGCAGATTTAATTAAACCACATCTTCATATCAGCTCTTGTAGTCTCTCACACACCCTTGTAGTCTCTACACCAACCCTAGAAAGTTTAGCCTGGATTTTAAGAAATGAGAATTAAAACCATATTATATATAATATAAATAATTAAAGCGGAGTTAAAATAATTGTATCAATCGGTCACCTTTGCATGGAGAGAGTGAAAAATCTTGCCACCCACAGTGGAAAAGCTGGCACTGACTACTTCAGCTCCTTCTTGCTCAAGAATGCTAATAACTTGATATAGCATGAAGTTTCTATTCAACCCGGTAATCAAAACCAACTCAATGGCTGAACCCAAATCCCTTAATTCAACAATGGGCACACTTAAACCAACCGGAGCAGCCGCCTCCGTCATGCTACCGCTTAGTTCGATCGACTTCATTGCTTCTTCTTTCATCTTCTTTAGTTTCTCTATCCTTTCTCTCAAGTGTTTTATGTAAGCAGCTGCAAGATCAAGCTGGCCCTGTGGTGATAAAGTTTCCTGCAGAACCCAGAGTTTGTTGTTTCAATGTCCGAACGATTCGATTTTGAAATTAGACAATTTAATCTCTTTCGATATTTAATCTCATGAGTGATGGCAAGGGAAGAAAAGAAACACATTAGTACCTTGGAGGGTTTGAAGATGTGATGAGGAATAAGAGAGGCAAGCTTAAAGCACAAAATTTTCATGTCATTTCTGCGCTGCCTCTCGATGGTTTTCCTATCCGGTTTCGAGCTCTGACCCTCGCCGCCGCTGTTCTTCTCCATCTCTCTAGCTCTTTGGCCACGAAACAAATATTACCTTGTAATTAAATTAGATACAGACGGACTGAAAATATATATATCCAGTGATACAAGAACAGGCTTTTGAGGTCATCATGCTGAGGTGATATATATATATATATATAGACATCAGCTAGCAATGCACACGAGAAGAGACAAGTGGGAAATAACAAAGAAAAAAAGGTTCAGGTCAGGGCTTTGTCTGATTATCTCTAAATATGTTGTGAAAGCATAGAGGTGAGGACCCACTGCGAAGGTCCTTTTGACTGCTTCCGCAACGCTTTCACCGGCCACCTTTCTATTTCCTTTTTTGTTGGCTTCTCAAGAACGGGTTCTCTACTATTTCTCGTTTAATTCGCCCTTACGTGACACAGCTAACATGAAGTCTGAATACATGAATCATCACAATCTCTGCCCAAGATAACTATGGGTGTAAACAACTAACCCAATCTGAAAATTCCACTGTAATCGATTCGAGTTTGAATGGCTATGATCCGAGATAATGATGATTTGAACTTCACTGAATTTGACCCGATGTTGGCTTGAACCAGAGATGGACCCGATGATTCAAAATCGGAACTCGACCTAAGAACTATCTAACACAGATAATGTGATAACCAAACATGACCGAATATGAACTCGAACCCAAAATTAACCTCGTAAATATCCGATATAACCCAACTTGAAAGTACCCGAGATCCGATTTTACCCGACCCGTAAATAACATGCCTTGTTGACCGAACATGTCAATTGACCCAACCTGTAAATGAGTAGAGTAAGTGGTACCTTTTGTATTCAGTTTAAGTTTAACACTCAAAACTCTTAATTGTTTGGAAGGGAAATTACCTAGTAAAGACTCGATCCAAACTTCACCCAAAACTGATATCACCCAAACTAAATCTCAATCAAAATCGACTTGACTCAACTTGAACTTAATCTGATATCCAAAATGACTCAACCTGAAGTCTATGTAAAAACTCGATTAAGACCCAAATCGAGGTCCATCCGAACCCTAATTAACTTGATAACTAATCGACTCAGACACGAACAATTTTGACATGAATATGGTATTGACCCAACCTAGTATTTACCCGACCCAAACCAGAACAAGTTTGTGTTTGAATCAATCCGACAATCCGACGTTGGTGGCTAGAATTAATCTTTTACTTTTTCGTAATTCTTATTGTATTCTTGTTCATCTTTTCATTTTTTTCTCTCTCTTCTTTTTTACCTTTTTAATTTTGATTTGAGCCAAAGTATCCACCACTGATAGTAGTGACTAATCCCCTCGCCGCCAGTGCTCTCACTAAGAGGTAAACTGTTGAGTTGATCAAACAATTGCAAATGACCAAGAGGGGATGAATTGACGATTAAAATTTTGAGGGTGGAAATTGGATGAAATAAAATATGACACAAGACAATTATAATGGTTCAAGTTCCTAAATGAACTCTACCTCCACTACCTTAGCTCCCACCAAGGATTTTCAATCAATCCATTATTGATTCTTCACCTTTTCTTGGATGAGGAGGAAACCTTGCAATACTGATTAAGCTTTCTACTCAAAGCTTAATCCAACACACTCTTTATAATGAAGGAATTTTGGTAAACTTAACAAGTGCTTCTCAAAGGATAATGTTTACTCAAATACAATCAAACACTCCCAAAAACTCTTAATAAAAATTACAATGAAGAACACACTTGAGTTGGGTACAAGATTTGACTCTAAAAGATCAAGGTTTGGATTTGAATGTTTTGATGTTGCTTGAAGGCTCACTAGTTGTTGTTGTAGCTTTAGAGACTTGTTTTTATACCTTCTCATAGATTTTCTAGCCGTTTGGATAGTTGAGATCATCAATAGAGTCGTTGGGGCTCTCTCTTCCCTCCATAAATGCATATCTGCAACTACCTGTTTTGGAACATGGCACCCCTGTATCGAAACGGACACTCAAAAAAGAAAGAGTCGTTATGTGTAAAATAGGGCCCGTATCGAAACGGTTATAGGTTGTATCGAAACAACAAGTACAAAAAGAAGGTCGTATCAAAACGGATAAGGGATGTATCGAAACGTTTTGAAACTGTAATTTGGTGTTTCGAAACAGCTTGGGGGTGTATCGAAACACTTAACCAAATCTTTAAAATTCAGTTTCTGACAAGTAACAAATATTTCATTAAATGCTCAATTTTAAAATTACTTAACCCATGTATCGAAACGGGTGTTAGTCGTTCCGAAATGATGCTTAAAAATCAAAAGCCCAGATGAAGGTCGTATCGAAACAGGTGCGAGCCGTTTCGAAACAGATGTCTCCAATGGAAAAATGTATCGAAATGCTTTGAGGGTATTTCGAAACGCCTAGGCGATTTTGTATATTTGGCCTGAAAACACTTAGAAAAATTTATGGGGTTTAAGTTTTGACTTGAAAACACTTTGAGAATAATTTGTACTTGTCAAAATCGAATATTTTGATTACTTAAAAATTTATTTACTTTGCAAAATGGTCCTTGTATTACTTGTTATATCAAAATCAAATATTGCTTTTACAATATCCCCTTTTTGATATAAAAAAACCAAAGTAATTTTTTAAGTAAACTCCCCCTAAGTTTAAGCTAGGTTTTGAAAGAGTTTAAAAATTTAGCTTAACCCTTCTCCATTTTTTGTTAGACCAAAATCAATGAGGTAATATAATATTCAAACCACAAATAGAGCAACATAATATCATTAAGCAATAAAACCAAAGCAACTTAAGTTCATAAATTCAAAATATAATATCCAAAACACAATATCAAAGAATAGATCTTAAACTTAAAAACATAAATAGATGCATGAAAATAGGGAAATCCTAAGCTAGATGAGATGTAATGGAATGCAATGATCTAAGGCTCATCATCCTCGTCATCTTCACCGTTGGCATTGCTTCTACGGAATTGCCTCCATTCGCATAGAAACCAGTGAATGACATATCCATAGAAGTTTGTTGAGATTCAACCGAGGTGAGGTGAGTCTCAACATTTTGGATACGTCCCTCCATGGTAGTGAGGCGAGAATCAATGGTAGCGAAGCTTGAGTCCATGTGAGTACGCATTCCATTAAATTGCTCGGTGATGAATGTCATGAGGGCTTCGTTGTTTGGTGGAGCAACTTGAGGTGGAGGTTTGTGGGCGACAACGGGTGGAGGATTCTCAACATGAGTCCATTCTCCATCAATGTAGTGAAATTTGCCCCGGAGAAGTGTGCGCTCATCAATGGTATCTTTGAGAGATTTCGCATAATCAAGTGAGCAATCAATTCTCACCTTAGAAAACAAATAGCTCAATGTCGTGCCATAGGTGAAAGAGGTAACAAGATCGGTGTGGCGATTTTGAACAAGGTACACCATCTCGACAAACATAATCTGACATAGATTCGGACGATGTTGTTCACGAAAGCATCTAATCCAAAAATCATCTACTTGTCTTATGTGAGAGAACTTGCCACCGGAAGGGCGAAACCACCACGATACCATAAGATGAAGGATGCGATCATGTGCTTCAAGAACCGTGAAGGAGCCACCAAGGGTATGACCCAAAGAGTTCTCATCTGATATACCCTCGTCTTCAAACCCAAATACACTGCACAAGACTTCCGGATCAAATCTAAATTTCTTTCCCATGAGATAGGATTCAATAGCAACCACTTGACCGACATTGGAGATGCAACGAGCATTAGCATAAAAGAGAAGCACCATGTTACGGTACAAGGTACCGGGTAAGCTCAAGAAAGTCATAAAGTTCCAATGCCTTAAGAGATCAAGATAGCAAAATTGAAAATGCTCGGAATCCAAAAAGGGAAGAGAAACGATATGCTCACATCTAATGGCATGATCTTGGAAAAGCTTAAAATTGGTGTAGGCATCCTTGTTACGAAGAGACTTTTGGTAGAGCGAATTGAGATTAGGACGAGTAGAATCGTCATCAATGGTGGAGCTCCCACCAGCCTCATTAGTTCTAACTCTCTTCTTAGAACCCATGTGTGAAATCTAGAATGAAATCAAAACAAAAACATGTGTATGCGTAAATAACCAAATTCAATCCATTATACAATCCTATAATCAAGGTATTAATAAAAATTATACAATGTAATTTTAAAAGTATATATAAACATAAAAAGAATTTTTGGTGAAAAGAATTTGTAAAAAACAGACTAAAAATTATACGGTATAAAATTTATATTTGAATAAAAAAATTAGTTTTTGAAATTTTTTTGTAAAAAATTGAAAGACTATACTATAGGTATATGTTTTATATGAAAAGAAATTGAAAAACAACCTAGAAATTTAAACGAAAAAAGAAAAATAAAGAGAAAACATTTTTATACCTTAATATTGGATGAGGATGAATGAAGGATGATGGATGCACCAAATTACTTGCAAAGCACTAGCCTTGATGTGTAGATTGAAAACCCTCAAAAAAAATTAAGTTTTGATGTGAAAAATCAAGCGATCTGAAGGGTTTTTACAAGAGTTTTTCGGCTAGGGTTTTGATGGGGAAAAAAGAGTTGTGTTTTAATTAAATTTTTAGGCCAATTTAAAGCATTCTGGGCACTCGTGTTTCGATACGCCACTTGGCGTATCAGAACGCCTGTTTTGAAACGCAATCGAGACGTTTCGGTACTAGACTCGTTTCGATACAGGAACTGTAGTTTGGGCAGTTTTAAGTTCAAAGAGCCAACTTAGATCGAGCCTAAATGTATATGAATGATATATGAACAAGATTTAATGGCTAAAATTGATGCATACTCCCCCTAACAACATGCATAGAAGCAAAATAATGCAAATTAACATAAGCATGAATATCAACCAATTTCAAGCAAAATTTTGACCATTGAGGATCTAAAAGGGTCAAGGAAGGCTGGTTAAACCTAACTCTCTCCTAAGGGTCCAAAAACGCTCTGTATCTAAAGGTTTAGTAAATATATCCGCTAATTGGTTCAAGGTATCAACATATTCTAGAACAACATCATTTTTCAAAACATGGTCTCTAATGAAATGATGTCTAATTTCTATATGTTTGGTTCTAGAGTGTTGGATGAGATTCTTAGTGAGATAAATGGCACTAGTGTTGTCACACCTAAGGGGTATAGATTATACTTGAACACCATAATCTAAGAATTGTTGCTTCATCCAAAGGACTTGAGCACAACAACTCCCTAAGGATATGTACTCCGCTTTGGCGGTAGATAAGGCTACGTTATTTTGTTTATTAGAGAACCAAGATACGAGCATACTACCTAAGAATTGGCATTCCCATATGTATTTTTCCTATCTATCTTGCACCCCCCATAATCCGTATCCGAATAAGCATGAATGCTAAAGGAAGAATCCTTAGGATACCAAAAACCTAAGTTAGGTGTGTCTCTAAGGTATCTAAAAATCCTCTTAATGACTACTAAGTGTGATTCTCTAGGACTAGCTTGGAACCTAGCACACAAGCAAACACTAAACATAATATTCGGTCTACTTGCGGTAAGGTAAAGCAAAGAACCTATCATAGATCTATAAAGCTTAGAATCAACACACTTACCTCATTCATCTTTGTCAAGCTTTATAGAAGAGCTTATAGGGGTGGCTTGAGGCTTTACATTCTCCAAGCCAAACCTTTTGAGCATATCATTCGCGTACTTTGCTTGATTGATGAATGTGTCATCCTTCTTTTGTTTGATTTGGAGCCCCAAGAAGAATGAGAGCTCCCCCATCATGCTCATCTCGAACTCATCTTGCATTAGCTTATAAAATTCTTTGCAATAACATTCATTAGTAGAACCAAAAATAATACCATCAACATAAATTTGCACTACTAAGATGTCATTACAATATCTTTTTATGAAAAGTGTAGTGTCCACCTTGCCTTTTTCAATTAAAAAGTTTGAAAGCCTTTCATACCAAGCTCTAGGAGCTTGTTTTAAACCATAAAGAGCTTTGGTTAATTTAAAAATATGATTTGGAAATTTTGAACCCTCAAAACCCGATGGTTGTTCAACATACACTTCTTTATTTATAAAACCATTTAGAAAAGTAATTTTTACATCCATTTGAAAAAGCTTGAAATCATGGTAACATGTAAATGCTAGAAGCATCCTAATAGCTTCCATTCTAGCTACGAGTGCATATGTTTCATCAAAATCAATTTCATCTTCTTGATTGTAACCTTGAGCAACAAGCCTAGCCTTGTTTCTCACTATGTTACCACTCTCATCTAGTTTATTCCTAAAGACCCATTTAGTTCATATAGTAGATTAATTACTAGGCATTTTAACTAATGTCCATACTTTACTTCTCTCAAATTGATCTAATTCTTCTTCCATGGCCAAAATCCAAAAATCATCTTTTAATTCTTCTTTGATATTTTTAGGCTCAATGCATGAAAGAAATGCAACATGGTTCATTAATTTGAGAGAGGGTCTAGTGGTTGCCCGCTTGGATGGATCACCCAAGATTTCACCACCTTTGACATAGTTGAACTCCCTTGGGTATGTCACCTCCTTTTCCTCAAGAGCCAAGTTCTTCAAGGCTTCAAGAGGTGGATCTTGTGCATCTTCTTCTTTGGTTGAAATCTCATCCACCTTTGACTTTTTCCTCTATCAATGGCTTCAATGATCCCTACATCATCATCACAAGAATCCTTCCTCTGAAGGAGGTTATCATCGAAAACAACATGTATAGACTCTTCAACAACCAAAGTTCTTTTATTAAATACACGGTAGGCTTTAAAGTTTAGGGAATAACCCAAAAATATTGCTTCATCACTTTTTGCATCAAATTTATCTAATTTGTCTTTTTCATTGTTTAAAACAAAACATTTACAACCAAATGGGTGAAAGTAGCTAATGTTAGGCCTTTTGGATTTTAAAATCTCATAAGGTGTTTTCTTTAAAATTGACCTAATTATTACTCTATTAATAATATAACAAGTCGTATTAGTGGCTTCCGCTCAAAAATACTTAGGTAAGTTGTTTTTACAAAGCATAGTCCTAGCCATTTCTTCTAAAGTTCTATTTTTCCTCTCAACTACCCCATTTTGTTGAAGAGTTCAAGGAGCCGAAAAATTATGGATAATACCATTTTCATTACAAAAATTTTCAAAACCCATATTTTGAAAATCGGTTCCATGATCACTTCTAATGTGTGAAGTTTTATGATCAAGATCATTTTGGGTAATTTTTGTAAAAGTAATAAAATTTTCTAAAGCCTCGTCCTTAATACTTAAAAATAAAACCCAAGTGTATCTAGAAAAGTCATCTACTAATACAAATGCATATGACTTACCACCCAAGCTCATAGTTCTAATAGGCTCAAATAAATCCATGTGGATTAGTTGTAATACCCTACTAGTTGAAACATCATTAATTTGTTTAAATGAAGTTCTCTTTTGTTTACCCTTAGCACATGCATCACAAATTTTATCTAATGAAAATTTTAGTTTGGGTAAACCTCTAACTAGATTTTGGGAAGTTAATTTTTCTAAAACACTTATGCTAGCATGCCCAAGTTTCCTATGCCACAACCATGCATCATTCGCATCATGTGCAACTAAACATGCATGTGATGAATGTATGTCATCTAAATGCACCATATAGATATTTCCTATGCGATGACCAATTAGCATTATTTTATTTGTTTTAATGTTCACAATTTTACACCAATTTTTATCAAAATGAACATTAAATCCTTTATCACAAACTTGACTAATGCTCAAAAGATTATGTTTTAGACCATTGACATATAACACATTTTTAATGAATGTAGATGAGAGATTACCAATGGAGCCTATGTCTTCAATGTGTCCTTTGGAGTTGTCACCAAATGTCACACATCCTCCACTTTTTGGTTTAAGCTCCAAGAATCTACTCTTGTCTCTGGTCATGTGTCTCGGGCATCCACTATCAAGGTACCATGTGTTTTAACTTGAAGATTTGGCCTTTTAGCAATGTTCCCCCTACAAACAAAGATTAGTTTCTTGTTTTTGGTACCCAAATCATTTTGGGTCCATGAGTGTTAGCTCCCAAAAGCTTGGTTCCCTTAGGAACCCAAGAAGCAATATCATTCATATTATTAGAAATAATGAATTCCTTAGGAACCCATACACTCCTAATTCTTTTAACTTTGGATTTCTTTTGAGAAACTTTTTGTTTGGGGTAAAATGGTTTTCTCTTAACATATTAGGTTTTTGAAGAACTTCCTTTTTCAAAAACATGTTTCCCAATAGTAAGAGAAGTTTTGAGATTATCCACCTCTTTGGTGTGATAATCTTGAAGATAGGAAATAAGTTTTTTTAAATCAATATTTTTCTTTTTGAGATCATTTGAAAGACTAATAAAATATAAAACCTTCTTTTCCAATTCCGAATTGGTTTTTAAAAGAGACTCATTTTGATTTTTCAAATCAGAAATATTTTTCTTATTTTTCAAAATAGACTCTGTATACTTTTCAACCAACTAATCATAAACATCTTGTAACTCATCATAAGCATCATATAATTCATTGTAAGTAAAAGATGATGATTTAGGGTTTACCATTTGTTCCTCCTCAAATGCCATGAGACAAAGGTTGGCCACTTCCTCCTCCTCTTCAGATGACTCCTCGTCAATCCAAGTTGCCACTTAAGCTTTGAGCTTGTTCTTCTTCCAAAAGCTTTTCTTTTTCAATTTAGGGCACTCGGATTGGATATGGCCAGTTTTCTTGCACAAATAACAAGTGATTTGGTCATTCTCTTCTTCTTTACTTTTATTCTTGAAGTACCTATTTCTATTGAATTTTCTTCCCCGGTTGGACTTCATGAACCTTGTGAATCTTTTGGCCAACATGGTCATCTCCTCATCATCCTCTTCACTAGAATCGATATCATTGTATAAAGCTTTAAGTGCGATTCCGATCTTCTTCTTCTCAACCTCCTTCTCAACTTTCTTCTTCTCTTCTTCCCTTCTTTTTTTCATGATCTCGTGAGTGAGTAGAGATCCAACAAGGGCATCAAGATTGAGAGTCTTCAAATCTCTAGCTTCAATGATGGTCGTTCTTTTTCCATCCCACGATTTCGGAAGAGAATATAAAAGCTTTCGAACTAGCTTGTCTTCGGGAATGACTTTACCGAAGCCCTTTAAATCGTTGAAGATGACCGAGAAACGATCAAACATCTTGGAGACACTTTTATCTGGATCTATCTTAAAATTATCATAGCTTAAATTAAGTGATGAGTTCTCAAATTTGTCATGTTTCACATGCTACTTTTCTAGTTATTGTGACTTCTTCCTGCTTAATACATGTTGTTTTCGTTACATTTTGTGCAGGGGTCCAATTCTGAAAATAGCAGTGAAAATGGAGCATTTCTGCAGTTTTTTTATTATCCTGTCATGACTGGCATCATGGGCACGACACCAGGCACGACGCGTCTGACGTGGCAGTGACGTGGCAACTTCTAGAAGATCCTGGAATGTTCCGAAAGAAGAATCTGATCAGATTATCAGCTTTTATCCATTTAGTTTTATTTTGAATTTTAATCAACATTTGAATTTGAATTATTATTTCTTATCTCTTATCTTTGTAAATCTAAGCCTATAAATACCAACCTTTGGTGAAGGCTTAAGATCATCTTCGAGTTTTGAGTCTTTTTATCTTTGTAAACATTTCTAGTTTTAATCCAAGTTCATTTTCCTTCATTTTCTTGTTTCATTTATTTTATGTTATTCAATTATTTTTCTAAAATCAAGTTAAGTATGATAATCAATATCATGCTTAGCTAAATCCTTTAAGCCAAGAACCAGCCAAGTCAATTCGATTTGTGAGAATTGAACTTGCTTAAATTCTTTTGGGAAATCATTTTTATCTTTCTACTTAGATAGTTTGGCAATCGGCATTACTAAAAGTTTTTAACCGTTTTTCATATAAAAAAGGGCCCGTTGGTCTGAAATCGCTTAAAAACACAGTTGGGAGGAAGGATCGGCCTGTGGCAAATTTCGACTTCCTGTGAACACTCTTAGCGGCGGTCCGCTAAGGAAAGATAAAATCAGAAGCGATTCTATTTTTAGACAATTTCTGAATCGGGTTTTTCCTGCTTTATTCTAAATACTTTAACGGCGATAGACGTGGTTGATTTATTTAAGAACCATCTTTCGAAGATAGACTTGGGAGGATTGGTTACTCGAGAGAAAAACAAGTTACGACGGGTTGGGCCTCGTAGACTGTAACCGACATGATCCCGAAATAAAAATCTATTTCAATGATCGAAAGAATTGAAGGAGCTGGTTCGAGGCTGATTTGCACACTTGGTTTTTCTTATTACTTTTAATCCTTGTTTTTTTTTATTACTTCACCAAAATCATATCACCCCTCCTTTTTATTTCTTTGTTTTTACAGATATTCCTGAGAATTCAAATTCGACAAATTCAAGTCAATAATTCTAGCTAATCTCCCTGCGGATCGACCCTCTTTCCCTATATCTATTCAATTTCTTTATTTTATTTATTGTTGAAAGAGGTTAAACACTTATTATTTTTGACCGGTTAAACGACGACTTGTCAAAATTGGCGTCGCTACCGGGGAGATTTATTTTTCGGCAATTTTTGACTGATTTTTGTTTTATTTTATAACCAGGAAGAACCCAGGTACTTTAGCTCCATATAACCCGGAAATCGAAGCAAGCGCTCGTAGAACTCACGGCGAAACACTTCGACGAAAGAAACAACAAAGCACACGACGACCCGAACAAGAATCCACTTCCGAAACTACACCAATCGAAGAACCTACACAGGAATCAGGATCGATGGAAGACCAAACGATTCGAGAGCTGAACGCAGCCCCTACTGTGCATCAACCACTCTGCATCGCTTTTCCTCAAGGCGACACTCCCTTCCAGCTCAAAACAGGATTAATTCACCTACTCCCTACCTTTAACTGTCACATCCCAAAAATCGGTCTAGTCGGAATTAGGTTCCGATGATCGAGTATTTTATATCGTTTTTATAAGTTATTCGATCTTATTAGAATATTCAGGTCAATTTATAAATTCGGGGTCAAGTTTCAGTGATCGAATGTTTTCGTTTCGATTAAAGGTTGGTTCGATTTGGTACCTAGAATAAATTAAACAGTTTAATTAATTATTATTATATTATTATTATTAAAAAATATATAAAATAAAAAAATAAAAAAGTAATAATAATATACGGTGGCAATTCCTTCAAAATGAAGGAATTGCCTAATGGGCATTCCACGTTTGGTGGCCACTCGGCCAAATTTGGTTTAAGGGTGGCAATTGCCACTATACGTGGCACAAGCAAAAGGAAAATTTTCCCAAATCATGCCACGGTTCCTACATACGTGGAACGTGTGGGTTAACCAAGGGTTGGCCGTTTGTTTCTATAAATAGGGAGATAACCTCATGGGAAATGCACGGTGATTCAAGGAAATAAAGAGAAAAATTAGGTGAGAAGTATCTACGGTCCAGTGTTTAAATAGGTGGTCCGATATTTTCGATATAGTAATATCGAATCACTGCTAACGTCGGGATAAGCTCAAATCCTTGGTTGGTCAAAGTTTTGATATCGAGTTTGATTAATATTTTCATATTTATTCGACATTGTCTTATCGGTCCTAACCAATTCTTATTTAACCTAGTCCAATGAACCAATAAAGGACGACCGTCAACCAAGGAAAAAAAGAGATGTTATACGGGAACCCTAATATCAAGGTGAGTGTAGATGCATTTGTCTCGGGTGACACGGTGTTATTCCGATATTTGTTTCTATGTTTTGATATGTGAGTGTAGTAGCGTCTCGAGTTAGGCAAGGGTCTACTCGAATTCGAATTTGTTGTTATATTTATTAATACTAACCTTTGAGTTAGAAGCTTTACGACATCGATCATATGTTGGTAAATGTACGGTAAGCATTGCATTGATTCCATTATTCATAGTATGATTATTGTTGTCATGAAAATCATTGAAAGCATTGAAAATCATTGAAAGCATTGACATGTGATAAGTATGACATGAATTATTGATATTGTTTATTGATATGAAATATTGTTATGAATCATGAACAATGAACCTTGGATTCGAAGTATTGGATACAATTGGCATGCCATAGAATTCATGAGCTCATTGG